>CM048843.1:6541250-7892500 GCA_026545765.1 Plantago major | reverse complement strand
AGGTGAGGACCAAGGCGTAAGAACCAGCGACCAACTGCTTCGGTAAGGACCTGCACACTTGAGTGGGGGGGGGGGGGGGTTAGTGTCCGGTTTGCTAAGTGTCAAACCTGGATGAGACTTTACTCGAGAGTGACTGAAGATCAACTCTGTATAATGCTCGGGATTGGGGTTGTGATGTGACTTACTTGATCTTGTGGGGATGTGTGCCTTATTTATAGGCTATCATCAAAATGGAAGGCCTTGCTAGGATTGCGCCAAGTGTAAGGCTACGATTGAGCCACCAAGGCTTGTCTTAGGCCCATAGCCCAATAACGATGCTTAGCCCATGCCACTTTGGGCCTTAGGGGTAGTTTAGTCATTATTGGATGAGTTTTTGAGGATATGCCAAGGTCTGCCGAGGTCCCAGGTTCGGAGAGGTTGGTCCGCATGCCTGATCCGGACCGTACTGGGTAGTCAGATGAGGAAGTTCTCCTAAGTCTGCCCATCTCTTCCGATTCGGAACTCTAGGTTCGGACACCTACTCCCCGTGCTCGTGCTTGGTGACTTGTCAGATCTGCCATGCCGGATCCGAGTGGTCGTCCGTATCTGAGGCCTTGGGTCGGAGAGGGTATTGACTAAGCACTGTGTCTCCTTTCCCAGAGAAGCTCGGACCAAGGTGGGTCGGACCTAAGGTTCCTGGGTCGGATTTATTAGGCCCCAGATCCTTTGCTCCTTTCTTTTAGGGTGGGTCGGACCATGGATGGTCAGCCCGGATCGGACCATTGGCTCGGATCCATTGGATGACTTAGGACGCCTTAGGATTCGTTCCTAGGTCCTTTATGACGGATTGGACATATTTCCGTATCAACATATGTCCCCCTAGTTTCCAAGTATCTTAGTAGAAGATAGTTGTGGAACTATTGGTTTGGGAAGCTGTTTTGAGGAAAAAATTCGTTCTTCAGTCCAATCCGTTTCGATCTTGTTGAAAAAAGGTGTACTTCGTACTTCGTGTGGCCATTGACTTAGTCTCTCCCCCCCCCCCTTTTTCTTTTTTCAACGTTGATGCCGTCCGAGGGACAGGGTCCGAAGTGCAACAAAGTTTGAAAAAGAAAAAAAAGGGGTATTTGTAAGCGAGACCAAGTTTAGGCTCCGAACATCGGTAGTGTACCTTTGATAAGCTACGTGTTGGACCGTAGGTGCGTGTCCCGTCCGAACCAACCTCTGTTGTTGAGATATGATCCGAAGGATTATCGTCCGAGTGGAAGAGGTTCCTTGTATGGACAAGTTATGTTTGCATGAAAAACCCCGAGGGGTCCGATGAGAGAATCGTCCGGGGCTCTTGTGTTGTCTTCCCCCCGAAAGTGGAGGAGTTGTTGTATTCGTCTATCCGCGAGATAAATTTGTTGTACCAATTCGTCATTTCGCTTGGTATAATTGTAGTATGCCGTTGGATAAACCTTGATCTTCGATTGGGATTTAATCCCTAAAAATCATGACGGTTGGTGTTCCAAATATGACCCTCTATAAATAGAGGGGTTGGCAGGCTTCATTTCTCACCGTTAGAGAGAATTTTTGCATTCTAAGTATATCCGAAGCGACGTCCAACGATCCGAAGCGAGCAATCAAGAGGTTCGAAATGTGTAATCTCGTACAACATCCAGATATCTCTATCCAACCATCCGAGTCCAAGTAAGTTCACTTGTCTCGTCTTATGATTAAATTCTCTGTGTTGTCTTTCATCTTCCATTGGTTCGGATGCATGCTTATGATGTGTATTATAGTTCTAATACTCCATACGTTCTCAATGTTGACTAACGCCGAATCAGCATCGTACTGACTCCGAACTAACTTTGCCTGGGAAAGCCAGTAATATTGGCTATAAGCTGACCACTTTAATATACATAAACTACCTCTCGGACTGCCATCTTAAAGCTTACGAAATTGCTTTCTGCTTTCCCTAGGATGTCCGAGAGTGATAGCCAAAATCGATCCGAGGCTGAGGGATATGACTCCGAAGCGATATCTTTAACCGATAGCTCCGAGGAAATTGAGATCGTAGATGACGACGAAGTAATGGAGGTGGAACAAGCGCCCCATCCGAGCCGGGAAGAGCCCGAGGTAAGTTCCTTACTTCGGTTAGTTGTTCCGGATCCTGGTCCTCCGAGGCGTCGGGATTACCTGCGAGTGTCCCATGCAAGTTATCAGAAGGCTCAAGAGACAAGTTCGCGAGTTATAGGAACTCGCCTGGGTCGGCCAAGAATCCAACTTCCTAGAGATCCGATCCTTAATTCGCAACCTTGGTTATAATTTTAGGAGTAATCCTAATCGAGTCCCGTTCGTTCCGGATCCGCAGGCGCCGATCATCGAGGAAGTTCATGATACCTCGGAAGCACCTCCCAATTTGGGCATCTTCAAAGAGGGTGGGGAGGATCGTGTGCAAGCCGCTATGCCTCTTCAGACTATCATAGAGTTAGCGTCCTCATCCGAGGAAGATGAGGCAGAAGAAGGTGTGCGGGCCCAAGATTCTGGTTCCGAAGAGGAAGAAGGTGTAGAGCCATCCGCTCATATGCTCCGTGTTGAATCTGCTGGGCAAGCAGGGCCGAGTCGGCAGATGGCTGACGAAGAGCGTCCGGAGAGGCTGAGGAAGGGTGAGGACGTATTCCAAGTAAAGTTCCCTCGGTCTAAAGACGAGGTCACTCACCCCGATCCGGAGGGTGAGTTGAATGAAGACGGTACTTTGCCTACTTGTGCCTCAACCATCCGAGCCGAAGAAGTGGATGAGCTCCGGAGGAGATATGAGATCCCGGAGTGTGTGGAGATTCTCATCCTGCATTTAATCTCATGCGTTCTACAATCCGCCTCCGGATACATGTGTGTCTATGAGATAAGTCTCCATTCGGTGGCGGCTACCAGACGTCCGAAGTTTCGGAGATTTTGAACAATATGGGGTTGAGTCCGCACTGGATCATCCCAACTCCTCGAAATCTGATGTGCTTGGGTCTTATGTAAATATAAAGGCATCCGGTCACATTCGATAATTTTCAGAAATTATTCAACATAAGTGTAAGTAATAGGAACACATGGTTCTATACGCTCAGTATGTCGCCAGCGTACACGTTTTGTTGACCCGCCTCGTTGGGAATCCAATGGTTTAAGAGGTATATTTTCGTGCGGCCCGCATTGAAACCCGGCCAATCCGAAGAGGAGAGGCCCACGTGGCATTTTGAGAAAAAGTTCTTCCGAGGCAAGCTGCCAGATTGGAAGCCACCGGCACGGAACATCCCTTTGTGGATGCAAGCGCTCCATCGGAGTCAAGAGCCTGAAAAGTACTTCTTCCGAGGGCTGATATGTCAGCCTCTTCCGTACCTAGCCGGTTTGTCCGAGCCCAGCTTTTGTGATGATATGGAGGACCTGAGTAAGTGATCCTTCTTTAATCTGGGGTGGTTGCCCGATTCGGTCTATAGCTTGTCTATTTATTCTGCAAGTGTAGCTTTTTGTCATTCGGATGTGTAGCTTGCTGGTTTTAACTCTCTATCATTCGGATGTGTAGCTTTTTGGTTCGAGTATACGATGTCAACCATGCGGGAGTTGAAGCGTCAACAAAATGCTGCGCAGCGGAAGGAGTTGGCAGAGGGTTCCCGGACCCAGATTATCAAGACTTCCACCGTATTCCCGATGGAAGAACCAAGAAATGCTGCCGTGTTCCGAGTGGAGGAATCTCGGAGAGCTGCTGCGGGCGAAGAGGCCCAAACTATCCCTACTCTAGACAAGGGTAAGGTGGCCGGTTCTAAGGGCTCGAAGAAGCCTCCAAGATCCGTGTCCCGAGATCCTCCCGCAAGCGGGTCGAGCGCTGCGGCTGCAAAAAAGCGCCCCTCCGAAGGTCAGAATCCTCCCGCTAAAAAAGGCAAGGGGAAGATGAGCGAGGCGCCCGAGCTGGATTCGGATGCTGAAGTTGCTCGGCTGGTTGCTGCCCCGGAGTTGGAGCGGATTTCAGAGTTGGTTGCCGCTCAATGCAAGGTAAGTAAGTGTTTTGGTTATTTTGTTATCTTCCTGCGATTCGTAGATATCTAAACGTTTGTGATATCTGTCATTTTTAGCTTGCTGCTGCCGTGGAAGCATGCTCCTTGGTAGCTGATCGGAGGGCTACCCTAGAAGAGGATTTGGCCAAGGCTGAGGCTGCCCGGGCGATTGAAGTATCCCGGTTGAACAGTACTTCGGAGCGCCTAAAGAAGGCCATAGCTGCTAAACAGGAGGCCGAGTCGGAGACGGCCAAGATGAAAAGTGCCATTCGATCTTTGGAGACTGACTTGAAAGTGCACCAAGATAGTTTGGACGAGTTCGTGGGTGTCTCTCGGACTTTCAAAGATATGATGCTGAAAGAGATTCTGGGGGTCCGGACAAGGACTGCCCAAGATTTCCTTGATTCGGACTCCTGCAAGTTTTTGTTTGAGTCGAAGTATGATCACTACAAGAAATCCGGCATTTAGCGACGGACAATAGTGACGGAATCTATCCGTCGCTATTTAGCGACGAATCGCTAATCATAGCGACGGATTGAGCGAATTCGCTCAATCCGTCTCTAATCCGTCGCTATATTAGCGACGGATGTTTTTCCGTCGCTATTTGGCGACGGATGAAAAAGTCCGTCGTTATTTAGGGACGGATATCAAATCCGTCCCTAAATAAGTTGACCGGATTAAAAAAAAAACAAAAAAAAAAAATTGTAAATAGCGACGGATCGCGATCCGTCGCTATTTAGCGACGGATAGCTATCCGTCGCTAAAATCAATATGTATGCTTCGTCTCCAGCAGCAGAATCATTTTCTGCATTTTTCTTCTCTTCCTTCTTCAATCGCGATATCCAAATTCCGGCCAAATCTCGATCGTTCCGGCCAATTTCGGAGTCTTCTCGAAGCCTGTGGAACAAGGAGCTCGTGTGGTCAACAAATTTCACCTTTTTCAGCTAAATCGAAGGTATAAACCGCTAAAACCCTAACTTTGCCAAATTTGGGGATTTTGTTAATTTCGACTAATTTGAGCAATTGCATGTTTATTGTAAGTATGTAGTAGTTAGTTAAGCTTATATTACGTAGTGTGTTAACTTTGAGATGTTCAATTGATATATTGATTGTGAATTTGAATTTTTAGTATAATGTTAAGATGTTTGGAAGTATGTAGGGTTGTTAATTTGATATTTTCGTATATGTAGTAGGATTAGAATGATTTAGTTGAGTGTTTTGGAACCCTTACTTGTTGTCAAAATTGGGAATTTTGTTAATTTCGACGAACTAGATGAATTGTATGTTTATGGGAGCTATAGTATACTAGCTAGTTAACTTTGTGCAATTGATATATTGATTGTGAATTTTTATTGTTAATTAGTATAATGTTAGGATGTTTGTAAGTACGTAGTAATTTTGATTCGATAAATTCGTATATATACACTAGATTATGAAGATTTAATTAAGTGTTTTGAGACTAGTTGGTGATTATATTAACGTAAAATGCATGTTATAAATCTAATAATTGTAGACGTGTCAGGCTAATCATATAATTATGAATCCCGATCGTTCATGGATGTACCGTCGCATAGTGAATGGCAGAATTCAGTCTAGTTTTGTGGAAGGGGTTGAATCCTTCATCACTTTTGCGCTTACACAAACTACTTGTTTGAGTGGGGGGAAGATGAAGTGCCCTTGCAATGCGAACAAATGTAGGAATTAATGCTTTATTTGTTTTTTAATCATTGTATTAATGTGTGTGGTATGTTAGCCACTATATCTGTGAGTGGTATGTTAGCCACTAAGCTTGTTTTGATGTGTTAGTCACCATTTATGAACTTGTTGTGTCGTTTGAGTGGTATGTTAGCCACTGAACTTGGGTGATATGTTAGTCACCATTGTGTTAGTCAATTTTAGGACAAATTGAGTGGTATGTTAGCCACTAAGCTTGTTTTGATGTGTTAGTCACCATTTATGAACTTGTTGTGTCGTTTGAGTGGTATGTTAGCCACTGAACTTGGGTGATATGTTAGTCACCATTGTGTTAGTCAATTTTAGGACAAATTGAGTGGTATGTTAGCCACTGAGCTTGTTTTGATGTAGGACTACTACATTTCAGTTTCATTTTAGTGTTATATTTGAATTGTTATATTTCTTTATACTTGTGTAATTTTTACTTTGAATGGAATTGTTGTAGAAGGACTATTTCATTCCCAATGCGCTGGTGTCCCAGTTGTACTCCGTTTTTGAGACTTTAGGGTCCGACATCTACAGGAAAATGGTCTACAAAATGAAGGAGACACGCAGGCAGCCAACTTGGGTGGGGGATGACGAGTGGGCACTGTGGTTGACGTACTGGAATGATCCCTTCGTCCAGGATCAAGCGTACAAGAACAGACAAAATCGTTTGTCTGAGCCGCATGATGGTACGGGCACTGCCAGACATCACTATGGGTCGCGAGCTATTGTTACAGATCACGTGATGGAGGTTAGTAAATATGTTGTTTATGACTTGGAATATGATACATAACAGTTTTTAGCTTTCATTTCAATCAACTAACTACTTGTTTGCACATATGTTTTTTTAGGCCAATAAAGGACAGCCGAAGAGTGCTCTGTACCACTTCAAGAAGGCTAAGCTGAAGAATGGCATCTGGACTGACGTGAGGGCCGAACGTATTGCACGCTTTTCTTAAGGTTAATTACATGTGTATTTGAGTATTTTAATTAAAGTGATTCCTAAAATTACATCTCATTTCGTATGCAACCAACAATTGCAGAGTGAGGTCGAGAGGAGGATGGACGAGAGGATGATCGACGGTCATGAGCTGTCAATTGAAGAGCAAGACCAGATCTTCTTCGAGGTCAACCCAATGGACAGCAAGGGTCGAATGTATGGATTGGGAAGTTTAGGCCCTTCCATGAGTTCTGGTAGCTTCTCAGTGTCCCAGGGATCAGGATCGCGATCTAACCTCTACACACAACAGCAGGTTCACGAGATGATGACTCCTCTCCAACAGGAAATAGTCACGACCAAGGCGACTTACGCAAGTGCTTGAGGAATGCTCAGATGGCAAGCGGATGGACGAGTTGACCCAGATGTTCAGTAGCTCTTCCCAGTCTCACCCACCGCCTCCTCCCGATTATTCTTAGTTACATCACACTTGTTATGGATAATTTGACACTATTTCACATTCTAATTCTTGTTTCGGATTATTTGTAGATAATTTATATTGTTTCGGATATATTAATGCAATTTAATTGTTTCGGGTATATTATCTATGACTATATTATGTTTTTAAAAACAGGTCAAACAGGTTAAAAAACAGAAATATAAAAAAAAAAATTTAAAACAGTGAATTTAGCGACGGAAAAAATCCATCGCTAAATTCACGAATTAAGGTGAATTAGCCCGTTGACATTTAGCGACGGATTTTTTCCGTCGCTAAATGTCAACCGAACTAAGCCGGCTTAGGGGTGGGATTTAGCGACGGAAAAAATCCGTCGCTAAATGTCGTCGCTAATTAGCGACGGATACGAAATCCATCGCCAATGCGGACGGACTGGTCAACGGATTAATCCGTCGCCAGTTCGTCGTTATTTAGCGACGGAAATCTATCCGTCGCTAAAAACAATTGTGACGACTATTTTGGAGACGGAGGGTTATCCGTCGCTAAGGATTTAGCGACGGATCGGCCCAGTTTTAGCGACGGATAATTCCGTCGCGAAAACACGTTTTTTTTGTAGTGGATGAGGCCCGTCAAGATGGGTTTGATGCAGCTGTGGACCAGTGCCGGAGGAAGGGTTGGATACCGGATGACTGCGACTTGGAGGCTGAGGGAGTGTCCGCCTTAAAGAATGGAGATGGCTCGGACTTTGCTCCGGAGGGTGTCTTGGACGAAGACCTGCTTAAGTGTGAATTTGTGGAGCTAGTCTGCGACGAGTCGAAGGGCAAGAAGTACAACCATGGCGGTCCCTATCTCCCATCCTTTGTCCCTCGGGTGCTTATGTCCAGTGTTTTCGTTCCTTTGGAGGATCACTTGGAACACAACCGAGACTGGCTGACTCTGCCTAGGCCTGTTCATGGCATTGATCGCGACCTAGACTTGATGCAGCAATGTCCGGCCTTCCTGAAAGAGCTTGAGGCTCGGAGAGAACGGAGGTTAGCCCAGGCAGCCCAACAGCAAGGTCAAGCGCCTCCGGAGAAGGATACGGGGGGCCCCTCTCGGTCTCAACCTAGTTCGTCCGAGCGAAGAAGGCAGTGAAGACGGGGTATGCCCCGGGTTTTTTGTAGTAGGGTGCCTTCGGGCCTAAAAGCAATGTTGTCCTTTTTGCTCGTCATCTTTTGTTGTATAAACATATACTTGTCTTGGCGAATGTTGTTGGTTCGGGCCCTTTGGTGGCTCGGAACTATTTTTGTCACTGAAATACTAATGTTGCTGTTTACACTCTTGTGCGTTTAATTTAATATTTGCTTAGTAACTCATCAACTCTCGTAAACTCGGATAATGGGTTCGGACCCTTGAGATTCAAACCGCCAGAACGTTAATTTGCCTGATGCAAATTCTCCTTTGCGGGTCTTGGGGGGCGATCAACCATTGTACCCATCCGAATCGGAATCTTTAATAGAAATAAGCTGGATCACGAATGGTTCGGAGCCACGTCTTAGAGTGACAAGGCTTGCGAGAAAGAGAATTTCCTTGTATCGTGATAAGTAGTGACGATTCGGACGTTGACTTGGTGTGTTATCCCGAGTCATACAGACTTGTGAGATAGTGAAAAGATGATCATCATTAAGTACAGGGTGACTCTATACGAATCACAGTTGCTTCGGATGTTGTTATGTCAGCCCCGAGCTTGATACGTCCAAGTGAGTAACTTAGTCGATGTGCCCGACCGTATGGATGGATTATTGGGTTGGGCCAATGGAAGCCGAAGAGCCAGGCCCATGTTCGGCCCAAGCCCATTTCCGGTGAATATGGGACATGTGTCCGCTTCTAATTGGTCCTCTCTTTCTATATATATCCCTGCTTTGTATGGCTTTTCATTAGGACATTTTCTCCCTTTTATAGTAACCAAAGGTCCGGAGCTCGAGTCCGAGCGGCTGGTGAGCATGTTTATACCATCACTCTTGCACGTGATCTTGTCCCAAGGGTTTCTCCGATGCCTCGGAAGTCTACCCGGGTTGGTTCACGGTGAGAGTTTTGGAAATTAAATTGCTCGGAAAGCCAGCCTCGGATCTTCGAGGATACGGTCCGTGCCGAGTGAGGCCTGGAATCTTTGCCAATCAATTCCTCTGATCGTCAGGCTAATCTTCTTTCTCCGGGGCTGTGGTCTATATCCACGACTTTAGCCCCGGAGAGGTAGATTAGCTGGATGGTTTGGGGATCTTCAAATAGTTGTTTTTGAACCTCAATGCATCCGAGGCATTCTGCTCTGGGTATGTGCCCGAGGGGTGACAAGTCGGCATAATTGGTTTGGTAGAATCCCTTCCAGTATTTCGTGGTTCGGTCGTAAAAAACCGCCCGAGATGTTGGAAGGCTTTCTACCAATCCTGCTGTGTCTAGTTGTTCGTTTCTCGGATTGAGGGAGATGTATCTCTTTTAGTAGGTCTTTTAGCTCGTCCTTGAAGATACGTATCCGAGCAGTTCGGTTCCGTTGGTGACTTTGTCTCCAGGATTGAAGGCTCGAGGGAGCTACTTGCAATTCTGGAAAGGAGTCCCCGACAGTGCTGAGCTTGTTTGGAGTCGGATCATTGGGGACTTCCGGAAGTAACCTTTCTGGTAACTCGTTTGTCTCACACCTAAGGTCTTTCGTCCGAGCAGCTCGGCTTTGTTGGTGGCTGCATTCCAGAATTGAAGGCTCAAGGGAGAGATTCACAATTCTGGGACGGAGTTCTTGACAATGCCGGTCTTGTTGGGACTTGGACCAACGGGAGCCTCCGGAGTGACTTGGGTTAATCCGACTATCCGGGTTGGTCGCCTTCCAAATACTCTGAATCTGGGATGTATTTATAGTATTTGGTAAGAGGCGATCCGGATTGTTATAGTGCTTCTTGCTTGCTTCGGAGCTCTCTTTCGTTCAGAAGTGATGAAGTATCCTTTCTGGAAGCATTGAATGGCCTCAGTTATCTCGTCCGGCTGCTGTTAGTCTTTAGATCGTCCGAAGGGGGCTTCGAAATCTTTGTCAGTAAGCAATCAAAGTTGGGATGGTGGAATTCCTTCTTCCTTCGGAGCGCCCACAGATAAAGTTAATAGTGCTCGGACGGGGTTTGGTTCGGTAGACCAGGGTTAATTAAGAAGCTTCGCTGTAGAAGTAGAACAGAGATAGAATAGGAGCTTGTTTTTGTAGGCTCGATTAGGGCTCTTCGGACCCTGACTTTGTAATTCTGTACTCCTGTTTTAATAAAAGCGTATTTGCCTTTGTCAAGGTCGGACACTGTTTGATTGTGTTAATCCGATCCGGATCAGTGTATGATCTAGTTTCGGATCGAGTAGTTAAATATCTTCATGGCCTATTCGAATCTCTATTATTAACAATGTTTATGACATCACAGTTGTATTGATTTGACGAAAATCGAATTACAACTTGAGGGCTTCGAGGCCTTTTCAAAAAAACAAACACAAAAAACAGATCGACAAGATAAAGGAAGGTGACAGTCGTTGCCACACTCTTCTAAGTGTAAAACTTTTGGAGATTCTTGGCATTCCAAGTTCTCTTCAAGGCCCGCCCTTGCTCATCTTCTAGTTCAAAGCTTCCATTAACTCTTGCCCCAGTAACTTGGTACGGTCCTTCCCACTTGGGCTTAAGTTTCCCCACATGACTTAGTATATCGGCTCTTCTGAGGACTAAGTCTCCAACTTGTATGTCCTTGGGAAAGACACGTTTATTGTAGGCTCGAGCGGTCATGGCTTGGTACCGAAGGATGTTGGCCAATGCCTTATCGCGCTTGTCTTCAAGGAGCTCAAGGTCATAGATCCTTGCGATCTCATTATCAATTGGGTTGTATTGTTGGATTCTCTGGGTTGCCACCACCATTTCCGAAGGGACGACCGCCTCGGATCCGTAGACCAGGGAGAAAGGTGTCTCTTGTGTGGCAGTCCGAGCTGTCGTTCGATGCGCCCAAAGGACCGCGTCGAGATCATCCGCCCAACTGTCTTGGGAAGTTCTCAACCTTTTCTCCAAAATTTTGACTATGGTCTTGTTGGTGGCTTCCACCTGACCATTGGCTTGGGGGTGGCCAATGGAAGTAAAGCGCTATTCTATTTTGAAGGACTGAAGCCACTCCTTCAGTCTTGACCCAGAAAATTGTGCTCCATTGTCTGAAACTAGCACTCGTGGGAGTCCAAACCGGCAGATGATGTTCTTCCAGATGAATGTCCGAACCCTGCTTTCTGTGATGGTTGACACTGCTTCAGCTTCGACCCACTTAGTGAAGTATTCCACTGCCACTATCAAGAACTTCTTTTGATGTGTTCCTCGCGGAAAGGGACCAACTATGTCTATGCCCCATTGATCAAATGGGCATGCTATGATTGACGGAATCATAGGGTTGGTCGGGCGGTGTGGTATGTTGACATATATAGTATTGGCAGTCTTCACAGGCGCGGGCGATGTTGGCAGCATCTATGTCAATAGTTGGCCAATAGTATCCTTGCCTTATGATCTTTTGCGCCAAAGTTCTTCCTCCAGAATGACTTCCACAACTTCCGGCGTGGATTTCTTCCATCACAGTTTTCGCCTCTTGAGGATCTAGGCACCTCATGTGAGTTCCGCTGTAGGATCTTTTGTAGAGATCTTCTTCTAGAATAAAGTATCTGTTAGCTCAACATTGAATCTTCCTGGCCTCTTTAGGATCCACAGGTAAAGTACCATCCTTGAGGTAACGGAATATATCAGTCATCCAGTTTCTTTCTGTGCTCAAGAGAAGCATCTGTCCGTTGGGGTTTGCCAGGGAGGATTCCGCGCGGGTCATCAGGATGACACTTCTTTTGTCCAAAGCTCCTAAGGCTGAGGCGTACTTGGAGAGGGCGTCGGCTTTTTCATTCCATTCTCTATGAAATTGGTCAAGAGTAAATTCTTCGAAGAGCTCAACCTCTTTCTTGAGGAGCTCCAAGTATTTGATCATGTTAGGTCCTTTGGTGGTAAAGGACCCGGAGAACTGGGATTGTCTGTATGCGAGTGCAGTAGGCTTTGATCCTTTTTACCTGAAGGGCTTTCGCCATTCTTAGGCCGGTTATAAGTGCTTCATATTCGGCCTCGTTGTTCGTCACCTTAAAATTGAGGGTGATGGCGTACTCTAGCTTGGCTCCTTCAGGACTTTCAAGGAAAATTCCTATTCCTCCCAACCGTCCGGTGGATGATCCGTCCACTTGTAATGTCCAACATTCTTTGTTTCTTTCCTTTCCTCCCGAAGTGGGAGTGAGTGCTTTCTCAACCTCCTGCTTCTTGTCGGAAGATGCAGTTGTCGAGGTATTGAGTTCTTCGTCCAAGAGAAACATGTTCCTTACTCTCAGTGAATCATCCATAGGTTGGTGATACTTAGTCATAAGCTGGATGCTATCTCTTTGTGTCTCTTCCGCTTCTTTCTCTCCACTTGATTCCTTGATTTGGGCTATCACCTCATGACTAGCCTTTTACTGGGAGTTTTCGTTCTCTTCTTCTGCTTTCTCTGGATAGTCTACCAGGAAGTCGGCCAGAACTTGCGCTTTCTTGGCAGATGGGGCTTGATACCCAATATCATATTCACTTAGCTCAATAGCCCATTTGGACAGGCGTCCCGACTGATCCGGTTTGTCCAAGACATGTTTGAGTGGCTCATTTGTAAGGACCACAATCCGATGCGACTTGAAGTAAGGCTTCAGTCGCCGTGCAGTGTAAACCAGTGCGAAGGCGAGCTTTTCAACCTTGACATATCTGGCCTCAGAGCCTGCAAGGGCTTTGCTCAAATAGTAAATTGGTAAATGCTCGTTGTCTTGTATCCGTACCAGTACAGAACTCATTGTTTCATCAGTGGTGGCCAAATAGAGGTAAAGAGTTTCAGCTTCCATGGGTTTAGACAAAAGGGGCGGCGAGAGGAGATACTTTTCAAGTTTTCCAGGGCCTCTTCACACTCCTTTGTCCACTCGAACTTATTTCCTTTTCGTAAGATCTTAAAGAAGGGAAGGTTCTTCTCGGCGGATTTTGAGATAAAGCGGCTCAATGCCATCACCTTTCCTAGAAGCTTCTGAACTTCATTGACAGTCTTGGGCTGTGGTAGATCTACGATGGCCTTTATTTTCTCTGGGTTAGCACTGATGCCTCTTTCTGTGACCATGTAACCAAGGAATTTTCCTCCTTTCACCCCGAAAGTGCACTTTTCAGGGTTCAGCTTCATTCCGTATTTCCGGAGAATAGAAAAACAATTGTTAAGGTGTTCGACGTGTTCCTCTTCAATCTTGCTTTTCACAAGCATGTCATCCACATAGACTTCCATGGTTTTTCCCAATTCTTCCTTGAACATCTTATTTACCAGCCGTTGGTAAGTAGCTCCTGCATTCTTGAGGCCAAAGGGCATGACCTTGAAGCAATAGACTCCTCCGGCCGCAAAGAATGTCGTTTTCTTGATGTCTTCTTGAGCCATCCTAATTTGGTAGAAGCCTTGATATGCATCCATGAAGCTTAGAAACGCACATCCTGCAGTGGAATCAACCAGCTGGTCTATGCGTGGCAATGGGTAGGGATCCTTTGGACAAAATTTGTTGAGTCTCGTGAAGTCATTGCACATTCTCCACTTTCCTGGAGCTTTTTCAACGAGGACCACGTTGCAGACCCAATCGGAGTATCTGACTTCTTCGATATGACCTGCTTTCATCAACTTGTCAACCTCCCCTGCTATGATAGCATCCTCAACTGGTCCAAAGTCTTTCCTCTTTTGCCGGATGTGCTTGACCGTCGGATCCATGTTCAGACGGTGAACTGCGATCCTTGGGTCTATCCCCTTGAGATCATCTGTGCTCCAAGCAAAGATGTCGCGATTGTCACGAAGGCAAGCGATGAGCTTCAGCTCTACTTCCGTACTCATCTCCGTTCCAATCCGAGTTGTTCTTTTCGAATCTCCTTCGACCAGTTGGACCTCTTTCAAGGCTTCATGGGATTCTATTCTAGCTGTCTTGGGGAACTTTTCTCTGAGCGACCCAATACCAATTTCTTCCTTTGGTGGCGTTAGAGTAATGGAAGAATGGCTATGAGGGCCCTTAGTGACCGAAAGGACGGGTACGATGGCCCCTCTGGTTGACATGATATAGCACTCCCAGGCTTCTCTAACGTTGCCCATTTCTTCCCCCACGCCGTTCGGGGTTGGAAATTTTACCCTGTTGTGTAGGGGAGAAGCAATTGCTCTGAATTGGTTAAGTCCCGGGCGGCCCAAGATCACGTTATAGTCGAAGGTGCTATCTACTACCACAAAGAGGATTGTCTTGGTCACCCTTGTCGGAAAGGTGCCCATAGAGACTTGTAGTGATATACTTCCAATGGGGCGTACTACAGATCCTCCAAAACCTACCAATGAAGTGTATACTCGTCCATATTGTATTTGCCCCAGGTGCATTTGCTCCACGGTCCTTTTGGATATGACATTGGAGGAGCTTCCTGTGTCGATTAGTACCTTGTTGACCTTGTAAGTGGCAATCACTAGAGAAACAACCAAAGGGACATCGGGGTCCTTGAGATCTTCTCCGCCAGACGTTGGTGGGGGGATCTCGCTATCGTCAAAGGTAATTGCATTTGTGCCTTTCAGGGCTGGTGGACCGTAAGCTCTGTCGTTGTTTCTCAAGTGTTGCGTGGTCCTTTGCCTTGCATTTCTGCTATCTCCCCCTGTTGGTCCTCCTGCAATGGCGTTGATAATTCCACTATAAGGGAGGTTCTCCATTTATGTATCTTTGCGGTACCCTTGGTATCTTTGGGCATGCCGAGGTGGGATTTCCACTGGAGGTGGTGGTAAAGATCCTGTCGGAGGTTCAGAATCACGCTCCTCCCTTCTTTGCTCATTCCTTTTATGCCTGGGGAGTTCTTCTTCACCTGTTGGTTCTTTCAACTTCCCACTTCTCACTAGTCTTTCGATTTCTGTCTTCAACTGGATGCAATCCTCAGTCGGGTGACCTTTCTGCTTGTGGAACCTACAGTAGTCTTTAGAAAATTTACTCTTCTTGCTGCTCCTGACAGGTTTAGGCCATTGTATATCTAAGTCCTTCTCAACAATAGAAGCCAAGATGTCGGATCTTGGTTTGTTGAGGCGAGTATACTCGGCGTATCTCCTAGGTGGAGTTCTTTCTCTACGAAATTCTTTTCTGTCCCTGAGATCTCTGTTTTGCTCGAACTTCCCTTGACGTGGAGGGAGTTCCTGTCGTACTTGTTCTTTCCCCTTCTTTATCACTGCTCTTATCGGGACATTTCTTCGGTAATCTTCTCCATACAAGACTCCTTCGCAGATATCTTCCAAGTACTTTTCAGTGGTGATTTCTTCGTTGGAAATCTTCCTTCTAAGCTCATCATTATAAGTGTTAGCATATAGGTGTCGGACCCGCTCTTTGATGCTATGAGGCTCTACCTGTCGTACTTCAGCGTTGAAGCGGTCAAGGAAGGTTCTAAGGTCCTCATGCTCTTTCTGGATTATGCCTGCCAGGTGCTCAACTGACCTCTTCCTTTTCTTTGCTTTCTCAAACCTTTTCAAGAAAAGGGAGGCAACGTCCGCATAAGATCTGATGGAACTATTAGGTAGTGAGGTCCACCAATCCATTGCTTCTCCAAAGAGTGTGGTGGAAAAGTTGAGAGCTTTCATGTTGTCGTTGAGTCCATTGCTTTCCATCTTACTTTCGTATCTAGTAAGATGCCCTACAGGGCAAGTATCTCCATAGTAATGCTCGAGGATTGGGATAACGCAGTCGGGGCACTTTCTTTCTCTTCTGATCTCATCGCACAGAGGGTTGGGAGTTTTAACTACCACCTTCTCATGTGCTTTGACCATCTTGCTCAAGGTGGCAATTTGTGTTTCGTGGCCTTGTTGGAGGTAGATCCGCCACCGCCGCCTTTCACCAGTTCTGGGGTTGATAGCTACATCTGGAGGAAGATCACCGATTGGAACTATCGGGATGCTTTCCGCCATTTGATCTCTAGGCGCTTGTTGTTGAGCTTCTCGCCGACTGGTTCCCACTTCGTCTACTCGTGACACTTCTGGACTTCTCCCTCGTTGTTCATGAGAAGCAGCGGCTCTTCTATTGAGAAGATGTCTCAGGTCTTCTGGTTGAGCTTGTTCCCCCAGCCTTTGTTGGATAGGACAGTGCTCATTTCTTGATTGAGCGGGTTCAGCTTGCCTTGGGATCGGCGTAGGCGGGGTGGGCTGAGGAGGCTGGAGGTTGTTGGATCCAAAGCATCCTTGAATAGTGGTGAGTAAGAGGCCAAACTGATTCTCATTCATCACGAACTCACTAGGACGAATGATCTGCCCATTCGGGAGGGTAAAGTTTCTTCCTGGAGGAGGACCATGTGTTCCTGACGGAGGAACCTTTCCTTCGTCCCCAAGTGTCTGGATCCTTACCGGTGGATTAATGGCTCTTTCCTCGCCAGAAGAAAGACTAGCGGTATGGCCATCACTTGGATCATCTATTACTTCTCTTGTTGAAACTCTTGCTACCCCACCTCTTCTAGTGAGAGGTCTTCCCCTTTGTCTTGGAGCAGGCGTACCAATGGCAGTGGCGTTGGTTCTTGCAGACCTTCTTGTTCTTGCCATTACTGAAGAGAACGGGACTTTTTGTAAAGATTCCCACAGACGGCGCATAAATGTTGAGGGTGTAACTCCCCAACTACTTAGATTTTGTTCAACTCCACTAATAGATGCCAAGGTAAGAAGCTCCTTGCTAAGTGAGGACCAAGACGTAAGAACCAGCGACCAACTGCTTCGGTAAGGACCTGCACACTTGAGTGGGGGGGGGGGGGGTTAGTGCCCGGTTTGCTAAGTGTCAAACCGGGATGAGACTTTACTCGAGAGTGACTGAAGATCAACTCTATATAATGCTCGGGATTGGGGTTGTGATGTGACTTACTTGATCTTGTGGGGATGTGTGCCTTATTTATAGGCTATCATCAAAATGGAAGGCCTTGCTAGGATTGCGCCAAGTGTAAGGCTACGATTGAGCCACCAAGGCTTGTCTTAGGCCCATAGCCCAATAATGATGCTTAGCCCATGCCAGTTTGGGCCTTAGGGGTAGTTTAGTCATTATTGGATGAGTTTTTGAGGATGTGACAATGTTTGCCGAGGTCCCAGGTTCGGAGAGGTTGGTCCGAATGCCTGATCCGGACCGTACTGGGTAGTCAGATGAGGAAGTTCTCCTAAGTCTGCCCATCTCTTCCGATTCGGAACTCTAGGTTCGGACACCCTACTCTCTGGTGCCTGGCTGCTTGGTGACTTGTGAGATCTACCATGCCGGATCCGAGTGGTCGTCCGTATCGGAGGCCTTGGGTCGGAGAGGGCACTGACTAAGCATTGTGTCTCCTTTCCCAGAGAGGCTCGGACCAAGGTGGGTCGGACCTAAGGTTCCTGGGTCGGATTTATTAGGCCCCTGATCCTTTGCTCCTTTCTTTTAGGGTGGGTCGGACCATGGATGGTCAGCCCGGATCGGACCATTGGCTCGGATCCATTGGATGACTTAGGACGCCTTAGGATTCGTTCATAGGTCCTTTATGACGGATTGGACATATTTCCGTATCAACAGGTGAAGTATTTCAGGTGTTCTGCTCAAGGTTATACCAACTCAAAGGAAAAAAAAAAACCAAAAACACCATCACCATACATACAAGGACAAACAAGCAACAAAAGAAAAAGGAAACCAAAAGAAGTGCCAGAAACTAGATGTGGGTGTATGGCTGCCATGAAAGTCAAATATTGTAAGGAGACAAACTTGTACAAGGTTGATATGCACTACATGAATCACACCCACCCTTACACTAGACTTGAATGGCAGCACCTCCACAGGGTGGAAAGAAAGATTACACCACACAAGGCAGATGTCATAAGTGCAATGGAAAAGTCAGGCATGAAGCCTACTGTCACATTCAGGTACATGGCTTCCAACTCAGGTGGAGCGGAGCATGTGGGACATACTGTAAGAAACCAAATCAACTACGTAAATAGTCTGAGAGTGCATGAAACGGGTGGTGCAGATGCCCAGAATGTAGTTAGTTTAATTCAACGTAGGTAGCAAGAAGACACGGAGTTCTATAATGATATGCTAATTGACAAAGAAAGTAGATTATGTGGGCTCTTTTGGGCAGATGCCATGATGAGGGATGATTATAATATATTTGGTGATGTTGTAGTCTTTGACACAGCATTCAGGACAAATAAGTATGAGCTCATTTGTGCTCCAATTGTGGGGGTAAACAATCATTGGGGCAATGCGATGTTTGGGTGTGCTTTTTTGGCAAATGAGCAAACGGAAAGCTTTGTATGTCTACTGACAACATTCCTAAAATGCATGGATTCAAAGAAGCGTAAATCCATATTCACTGACCAAGATGCTGCTATGTCCAAAGCAATAGACCAGGTAATAAAATGTTCAGTAAATTGTCTAGGTTTTTCTTTAAATTATCTAGTTTATAAACTTAATTGTCTACTTTATACTGTCAATATTCTATGTTTAACAGGTGTTTGGGGATGAGACAAGGCTTAGATTATGTGTTTGGCACATTGAGCAAAATGCAGTGAAAAATCTAGCACTACTAAGGAATGATGCCAAATTCAAAGAAAAGTTTGACTTGGTTTTGAAGTTATGTCGCAATGAAGAACAATTCGAAAGGGAATGTCATTCCATGATTGAAGGTTATAATCTACAGGAAAATACATGGCTTGCCAAATTGTATGAAATCAGGCTGAAATGGTGTAGGGCTTTAAATAGAGATGCATTTTCTGCTGGGATGATGTCTACCCAAAGGAGTGAGAGCACAAACCATTCAATATCTTCCAATTCCAACAAGCAAACTTCACTCACTCAATTCTTCCACCTATTTGATGATGCAATAGAACGATGGAGGGAGACAGAAATTGCATATGATTTCACTTGCAGTAGAGGATACCCAAAGACAACAAACACACATATCCTAATGTATCAGGCTTCAAAGGTACAAAAAATTACTTTTTAACATTTTAATGTCTATCTATAATATATAATTGCCTATGGTAGCAAACTAGACAATTCCTTTTAAAAACTAGGTAATTTCTTTAACAAACTAGACAATTTCTCTGACAAAATGCAGATATACACATTAAAGATTTATGAATTCGTGCACGAATTCGAGAGGGAAGAAAATACAAAGGCTGCCTACAACTTAAGATCAAATGGAGAACACCAGTGCATAGTTACACATCAAGCTGATCGGAAGATGTTGGGATTGTAACTTTCAAGACAAATGAATATGATGGGGACACAAATGTAAGCTGCAGTTGCAAGCATTTTGAAGAAGTTGGGTGGCTTTGTTTCCACTGCTACAGAGTTTTAAAGCAAAATGACATAGAATCAATTCCTCAAAGGTACTTTCTGCAAAGGTGGACACGAGATATTAAAAAAAGAAAGTTGGGACAAGGAAAAGATGAAGAAAGCAAGACTTACTAGTGGCCCTGAAAGCGTTGCTTGGAGACATCACATGATCAGGTGATATTATATTTTTATGTTACACTCAGTAAAAATTGTTATAAAACTATACAATGTACAGTAAAAACTAGACAATATAGTGCAAAACCTAGACAATTATGTTAGTCATTTACTAAATTTGAAACAGGGTTACTAATTAATGATATACATTGAATGCTAACCAGGGTTTACACCGACTTGGTGATCAAATCTGAAAATAACATGGATGCAAGAAGAATGTTAGAGGATTCGTACCAACGAGATCTACTTGCTATCAATGAGCTTATTGGACGGCAACAACAAGCACCAAATGAAACCACAAGCAGTTGTGTACCAAATTCAGAAACTGCCATACTTGATCCACCACACATCAAGACTAAGGGACGGAGTAAGGGACAGATAAAAGGCCCGCTTGAGAGATCCAAAAAGGCTTCAAAAGCTGATATAACTATTGTTAGGAAGGATCAAATCATATAAATTTTATGTTTGATTCATATTGTTTGGAAGGATTAAATCATATTGTCAGAAGGATCAAATCATATAAATTTTATGTTTGATTCATATAAAAATGTAAAACTATTTATTAAAAACTAGACGATATTTATTAAAAACTAGAAAATATTTATAAAAAACTAGACAATATCCTTTAAAAACTAGACAATGTAGTATAAAAACTAGACAATATATCGTAAAAACTAGACCATATTTATTAAAAACTTGACAATATCCTTTAAAAACTAGAAAATATATGTTGAGCTATAGAATTCCTAGACAATATATTATGTAAAAACTAGACAATTGCGTTCATAAACTAGACAATATAGTTTTAAACTAGACAATATAATGTAAAAACTAGAGAATTGCTTTCATACATTAAACAATAACGTAAAAACTAGACAATATTTTGTAAAAACTAGAACATATTTAGTAAAAACTAAACAATTTCTGGCAAAAACTAAACAATTTCTCAAGAAAATTTTTAAAAAATATACCATTCGCACAGTACAGAGAGAATTTCCAATGTCCCCAAGCTGATCCTCAACCCACACATCAAGAGAACCCTGTACTTCTTTCTTCAATTCATCTTCATCATAAGTTCCTCTTCAGTATCAAAAATCCCAGCAAGATTGCACCAAGGTTTCTATAAAATACACATAAATAATTACATACATAAAACTTAAACTAGACACAAACAAATATAAACTAGATAAAATCACACAAAAGCTAAAAAAAAAAAAAAAGTACTTACAGAGGTTTGAAGTCCAAAACAAAATCTGGTCATATTACCATCATTTACTCTCCTCTGAAAATCATTCAACACAACTGACCAACAATCAATCACACTAAATGTAATGTAAACTCCGGGATACATGTTGAGGAGATCCTCAGCATTCAAGTAAAACTTTTCAGTCATATTCACAAACATTTCATCTGACCTGTAGAAAAAGGAAGTGGAAAAAAAAGATAAAATTATAATCAGTAAGCTAAAACCATAAAACTAGACAATAAAACCAGAAAACTAGACAATAAAACCCTAAAACTAGACAATAATAATAAATACTTACTCCGGGGCTTGTTCACTTTGAAAGAAGCAATAATCAACCACTTCTTTTGCAACCTGATTCATTCCCTTGAAAAGGAATCCCAATTTCTTCATATTACTTGACACATATTTAACATCCACTTGTGATCTAACTGATTCAACACTGTAGGATCGGACCAAAACTTCTGAGTTTGTGATACCTCTTTTTGTGATGAAGATGCAGACTCCACTTCAGGCACTTTCAGTGTTTTCAAAACACGAGCAGAATATGCGTGGAAAACAACTTCCACGTCTCGTTTTAGAAATTGGAGCGCCTCGTCCATTGCCTACAAATATAAAAAACAGTTTACAAAAAGCAGTAATTAAAGAAAAAACTAGACAATTACATTAAAAACAATGACATTAAATAAAAACTAGATGAAAATCAAGAAGTGTTAAAAACTATACAATAGAGAATGACTTACATCGCTGGAACTGTTCTGAATTTCCACATCAGTACGAACACCATCAGGAATAGGATATCTGATGCATGGAACAATGCCATCATAATTAAGCACAGCAGGCTTGAGTCTCTTCTTACTAATAGGATACCAATCAACCATAAGAGAATTCCCATATCCAATATTCTTCTCTTTTTCAAGCCTCTCGGACAAATTCTTCATTGTCCATTGTTGGATAAGGGGAAGTGCAATAGAATCGGCACGACCTTGAAATGGGAACTATGAAGATAAGCCAGTACAAGCACAACTACACAACCATGAATATGGTTTTGCGTAGTTGACTTGTATTTAGAAACTGCATCACACAAAGTATCAACCACGAAACCACACCAATCCACATTACGTATAGAAGTTACTCTCTCCAACTGAGTAACAAGTCTCATGTCAAGAGTATGGCCTGCAGTTGGTGCTAGGAAAATGCCACAAGCATAAAGCACAAAAACTCTCTTAAAATCATCCCCACCATCCTTCAAACTCAACACCACCTTCAAAACATCAGTAAGTCTCACATCCGCCTTTTGATCTTTAATACCAAACTTATCCCTCCAGTATTTTCTCAACTCTGCATCAGCAATGTAGGCAGCATCTTTCTTGTCAGCATTCCTTAAGTTCTGGTAACACAACTTCACAGGAAAACCAGGCTTCCTAGGAAGAAGAAAAATATGTTCAACGTCTTCAGTAGTGATATGGTACTTATTCTGCCCAATCGTCTGAATACGTGTTTCTCCATTGAACCTTTCCAGTAGCCAGGGTACAATACCCAATGGAATAGACTTAAATTTCAAATGTAGCAACCCACCGAAACCAATATCTGTCACACCTTGTCTCTGGGCATTATTCAACTTCTCTAACATGTCAACCATCAGTTTTACAGAACCCCCAGGCCTGTATTCTTTTTTTATACCATGCTCAACCTCCACAATATTTTGGCTGACATGAACTGTATTCTCAACTTGCTCAGTTACAACATCAGCAACACGGAGACCCACCTTCACGCATTTAGGCTGCCTCTTCTGCCTTGGCTTTGGAGCCTTTGGAACAATAATCTTCTTAGATCATTTAACAATACAAATAGAAACACATTAAAAACTATACAGTTTATATGAAAAACTAGACAATACATATTAAAAACTAGACAGTTCAACAAAACTGCACAACAACAAATATATAACATGAAAAACTAGACAAAAATCCTTAAAAACTAGATGATATATCTTAAAAACTATATATCATGAAAACTAGATAATATATGGTAAACACTAGACAATCTGAAAAAGTAGACAATATATATTAAAAACTAGACAGTTTCACACAAAACATCAGAAAATTCAAACAAACAACAAATCCCCGCAAAAAACATACAGTGTACACAACTACACAGCCAAGCTAAAAAATCATAAAAAGTATATGATACATCTTAAAAACTAGACAATACAAACTACAAACTAAACAGTTTCCCACAAAAATGTTCAAAACAAACAGGCATGACCATAAAATTCAACTGCAAATCCACAGATCTCGCAAAAACACTCGTATCAAACTCAGCAACACCACCAACACATCAGAAACTAACTTACCAAGCCTGTAACATAAAATTCAATTACGAACCATAAATGTAACTAAAAAACACTTACCCATGCCTCTTCAAAACACTAAACAAACTTCGAACAACATGAATCAGATCTAAAAAAACCACATATCTAGCAAAAAGTCTCAATTACGAACCATAAACGCAACTAAAACCACTAACCTATACCGGAAACACGATTACGATGAACATGAAGCTCCGTGATCACTTGATCAGTAGAATTCATGTTCGATTCCGCCATTTAATGGCTACCAAGCAAAAATGAGACGACAATAAAGTTCAAATCACCGGAATCAGCAAAAACGAAGCAACAAAAAGCAAAAAAACGATCGAGTTTCAACAGATTACTTGATGATCACAGATTCAGCAAAAACCAGAGAAACTACACAAAAATCGCTCGAGAAACTGAAACATACATCACCGATTCAGCAAAAACGAAGCACAAAAAGCGAAAACGAACTCAAAAACACTAAATCGAGTTTCAACATACATTACCTGGGGATCGCACAATGAAACCAGAGAAAACCGCTCCAGAAACTAAGGTTTTCGAAAAAAACGGAGGAGAAACAGAGAAATCGGATGAGAAGAATTCTGAAAATGGAAAAAGTCACCCCAAAAAACCTATTTATATTATACCCATATATAAAATGGTATGACCCGAATAAATTTCGACCCGCAAAATCACGGTATTTTGACCCGCGAAATAAAAAACCAGCCAATGTAAAAACTAGATAATTCATATAGAAATCTAGTGGACTTTTCAAATGTGATAGGATTTTTATAAGACTAAGTATTTGAAAAATAAGCTCAGCTCCATGAGAGCAATCCAGACAGGTTTAGGTAGCAGTTCTAGAAATGCAACCGGAATAAGCCTCTCCATGAACACATGATAGTCGCGACTCTTCATCACAAACATCTTTGTCTTCAGGAACTTCAACGTCTTCACTAATCCTACTACATATATAAAAATATCAAATTAAATACCATACATACTTACAAACATACTAACATGATACTAACAATTCAGATTGATCTAAATTTACGGTTTAAGATTGAACATTTTACATTTGCGGTTTAAGATTAATTCGTAGTCAAAGTTGGAAAAGTTTGAATGCAAAAAGTCAAAGTGAGTAACTTCAGCCGGGGCGGAGGAAGTATAAGCTAAACTAGCAAGTAGAAACTTTTAAAAACATACAATTGCTTGAAATTAGCAAAATTTTCAAATTTAACAAAGTAAGAATTTTAGACTTATGCCTTCAATTACAGGAAAAATAGCCGAAGAAAGATGAAATCGAATGACCACCCGAGTCATTCCTTGTTCCACGAACTTTGAAAAGAGTCCAAGATTGACCGGAATGGTGAGTTTTAATCAGAATTGGCAATTGGCAAAAATGGGGAAGAAGGAGAAGAAAACAGAAGCAGAAACAATTTTGGGGAAGATGGGTTGTTGCCCGCTTTTATTTTTATTTAACGACTAATAGGCTATCCGTCGCTATCTAACGACAGATAGGCTATCCGTCGTTAAATTTTATTTTATATTTCTTTTTTAATTACTTTTTAACGACGGATAGGCTATCCGTCATTAAATTACCAATTTTGTTTTTTTAATTAATTGGTCAACACATTTTGCTACAGAAAGTCTATCCATCTCCTAATTAGACGGATAGAAACATCCATCATCCGTCGCAAATTAGCGACGTATGTAGCGACGGATAGAGCGTTTCTTGACCGATTCGTCGCTTAGCGTTACTATGCCCAGGATTTCTTGTAGTGTCATTACTCCCATTTTATTCATGTTCAATTTTCTCCTAGTATTTCAAAGGTCGGTACATCGATGTATGAAGCTTACATTTAGGGTCCCAGAATAGTGTCAGCATCCAAAAAAAATGGCAACATACATCACAGAAACCGTGCAAGTAGCATATTTGCTGGAAATTAACCACTATACAACAATTGCGTAACAAAAAAAGGTTAGAAGAACTTTAGGAGCACAACAACCCTTTAAGGGACTGGAAGAATTGAGCAGTATTTAGAAAAACAGATAGGCTGAAACAGGACCTAAATGGCTGAAACAGATAGGTCTCATCCAACCCGAAATTTCTAGCGCTAAGACGACCCGCATTGGGTGATGGCTCGGTGACGCGTCACCGGCCTGTGACGAGATCCGTGACGAGATTTTGCTGCATTGGGTGACGCGTCACGGAGCCGTCACGGAATTTCGAATTTTTTTTTTTACATATTTAACATATTGTAAGAGTGTTTAGAAGTTGAAATTAGTAAAATTGCATTTTTTAAACTCGTTTTATAATTTATTGGGCAAGAGGCAGGAATATATTACAACAAACCGCTGAAAATTTAAAAACTAAATGGAAATGCAACAAACACACAACACACGAATGCATTAAACAAACAAACATACACTACACGATTGGTGACGCTCAATCTCCACGGTCAACGCATTCTCCAAATATGTTCCATCAAGTCCCTTTGGAGTTCTTCATGCGTGCACCTACTGTGCATTTGCCGTGAAAAGTTCATGTATTCCGGGATAGAGTTTATTGTTGATTGTGCTCGTCGGATACGAACTCCGTCAATCACATGGGGTACATTCTCACGGGTATCTTGTTCGAACTCTTCGATTTCCTTGTCATAATTTAGGTATTTGTGGCGCTCATCCTCAACTATCATGTTGTGGAGTGTGATGCAGCAATCCATAATCTTTTTGAGTGTCTCCCTGTTGTGTGCAAGGGCGGGATTTCGTACAATTGCAAATCGTGCTTGCAGTACTCCGAAAGCACGTTCCACATCTTTCCGGCAAGACTCCTGACGCTCAGAGAATTTGGCTTCTTTGTGCGTTACCGGATTCGGGATGGCAGGAACAAATGTAGCCCAAGCTGGGTAGATGCCATCGGTTAGGTAGTAAGGCATGTTGTACTGATGGCCATTGACCTCAAAGTTAATCTGAGGTCCCGTGCCGTTCAGGAGATCGTCGAACACCGGTGAACGTTGCACGATCGACAAGTCATTGTATTTTCCGGAAATCCCGAAGAATGAATGCCATATCCAAGTATCTTGGGATGCTACTGCTTCTAAAACAAGGGTAGGCTTTTTGCTTCTGCCTTGAAATTGACCGTGCCACGCCTTGGGACAGTTCTTCCATGTCCAGTGCATACAATCGATACTCCCAAGCATGCCCACAAATCCTCTTGCAGCGTTGATTGCCAGAATCCTTCGAGCATCGGCCTCGTTGGCCCTCCGCATATATGTTGGACCAAACTCAGCCACCACAGCATCACAAAAATGCGAAAGACACTTGAGGGCCGTGCTTTCACCAAGTCGGCAATACTCGTCAACCGAGTCAGCAGAAGCCCCATAAGCTAGCATACGAATGGCTGCGGTACATTTTTGTAGTGTGGTTAACCCCGGTCGGCCAAGACCATCTGGCTTGCACACAAAGTAATCATCTTGACGCACTACACCAGCAATCACCCGTTCGAACAACGACCTCTCCATTCTGAATCTCCGTCGAAATTTATCTGCATATGGTGGGTTAACCCCGAAGTAGTCTTCCTCCAATTGTTTGCCACGCTCTTCTCGACTTCTGTCAATGTAAGCACGCTTCTTCTTAGGCCGTCGTGGCTCGTCCGGTTGTTGATGTTGCTGGAATTGTTGGATCATATTTGGTACATTTTGCATTATCATGGTTTGGATTTGTGCGAAAGGATTGGATGAAGAAGAACCAAGCAAGCTTTCATCATCAGATGATGAATTGGACATGATTATCTTTGGAAAATTGAAGTAGATAGAGTGTTTTCTGTGTAGTTAAGAAAATGGAAGAAGGGATGAATGCAAGTAGTTTGTTGTGTATAAAAATGTGTTCTATGGTTGCATTATATAGACAGGTTGTCTGAGATGTGTGACTCATTTCTTAGTCATAGCTGAGTCAGACTGCATTGGATTTCTCATTAATTGAATATAAGATGTCTGAGATGTATGACTCATTTCTTAGTCATAGCTGAGTCAGACTGCATTGGATTTCTCATTAATTGAAGATAAGATGTCTGAGATGTATGACTCATTTCTCCCAAAGCAAAGATAAGATGCCTAGCAGAGTAAGGATAAATCACAAGACTTACTTTCCGTAACTCAAATAATTCAAACTCAAATTCATATTCAAATTCACAAATATATCTAAGAATGTTTAAATACTGAAAACCTAACTTGCTGGAAAGGAAACCTAATACAAAACGAATTTTAACAACTATTAAAAATTACAAAAAGTGCCCAAAACTTATAAAAATGCGATTTTAACCCTCCAAATGATCTCCGTTGGCCGAAATCCATCGTACATCATAGCAAAGCGATGACTTTTACTCAGAACACCATTTCTGCATGGAAAACACTAAGCTTTCATCGAAATCTGACACTTCATTTTCACATCAAAAGCACACTGATTTTATTACAACGGACACTTGGAAGAGTAAAACACAAACAAGCCACACTTCGGGAAGTAAAAAACAAACAAGCAAACTAAAACAAGCAAACCGAAACAAGCAAACTAAAACAAGCTCTCAACTTCAGCCATTACTCGGACGGAAACAATTCCTTCTGCAGTGCATCACAAACTCCCTTATGTGCTGCGGTCAAGTTAGCATAGTTCCCCATAAGTGTCATCCACATGTCCATCTTCTTCTCCTTCATCTTACGTTCTTCCTTTTGCCGGGCAAACTCCAGCTTCTGTCTTTCCAACTCAAGGTATTGGGGATAACTTTCATTAAAGTTAACCCATCCCTCGCTCATTGCATCCATTGAGGAGTTGCCGGAACTACCACCTCTAGCCATCTTCTTTGCCTTGTCACGACCCATAGGACGTTTGCTAGGCGTGACACTGACACTGTCCTCACTGGGGCGCTTGCTCCCACTACTAGCACCTGCTGATGCCATTGGTTGGTCATCATCAACTAGAACATCAACCCTCGGAGTTGTTGCGGCCTTCTTGTATGTTTCCTCCAAGTTCATCCTCGTTTCCCACTCTGGGTACTGTTTCATGGCATCCCACTGCTTGAATAGGTTGAATCCGGCGTTACAACCGGACTTCTCTTTGTAGAATTCCTGGGCTGTTTCAGTTACATTGGCTTCATTGTAGCCACTCCGATCGCCGACAACCCTAGTAGCACGATCCACACAAATCACCCACCAATTAATGTCATCTCTCATCCGCTTAAATCTGAGACGAAGTGAATCATGACTCCGCTTTTTTTCCAAACCGGACATCCTCCCATCTCTCCGCACGTCCTCGAACTTCTCCTCGACTTTCTTGAACAAACTTGCATACCTCTGATTCGTGCCAATGATCGGATTTGCGCTAACGGCCATGTAACAAGAGATGAGAACCAAGTCCTCATTCGTGTTGTAGGGTGAGCCACGTCCTTCGCCTTTATTGGTCGTCCCTCCTTCCGTGTCTTTGGCTTTCCCTTTCCCACGTCTCCGCATCGGTTGAATTTCAGTGCGTCTAGAACAACTTCCGGTGGTGCTTGCGAAAACATTGGTGTTTGTGAGATTGGAGAATGGTAATTTTGAGTGTAGGGGTCTTCGTACGAGCTTTCGAACAAAGGGCGAACAAAGCTCGGTTGGGGTTGTGGAGAGGTGTTTTTGTTAAGCTTTTTCATGCACGCTTCGTAGGCTTCGGGTGTGTTTTCTTGCATCCACCTCAGAGTTTCCGGAGTGAACAAGTTTCCGTCCATGTCGCCGGAAAATTGAAGTGGAGATGGTTGGTGTTTTGGAGTGAAGAGAGTGTTTTGAGTTTAATTAAGAGAGAAAGAGGAGTTGGAGATGGGATGATCCAAATATAGTCAAAACTGATCTCATTTTATAGATCTCGAAAAAATAAAGCCGTTGGTGATTTTTATTTATTTTTTGCATTTTTATTTTGAAAGTTATAACCGTTTGAAATTTAAACGGATTTTAAAAAAAAAATAATGACACATGGCGACTATTAGGCTTATGTTGAGCTCCCAGTTGGTCGGGGGAGGCGGTGACAACGTCATTGCGTAGTGACGGCCTGCAATGCAGGCCGTCTAAGTGTAGAATTCATTACTCCCACTATTTCCATGTTCTGTTACCTCCTAGTACTTCGGAGGTAGGTAAGGGTCCCAGCAATATAGTGCTGGCATCAATAAAAATGGCTACATAAAATCTATAAACATGGCCAGATCTCCTAGCAATATAATGCCGGCATCAATAAAAATGGAACATAAATCAATAAACATGGCAAGATCTATCACAAACACCAAATCACCTTTAAACAATTGCACCAGTTTACGTCAGCAATGTTAAACGCAACATGTTTTCGGCTAAACGCAACACAAATATTTTGTAACTTGACGGAAATGCCCTTAACAAAAAAAACAAACTTATGAAATACGAAAAAATTAAAGAAACTCGTATATGCAAACACGAAAACATTATGCGAACATGTACGGACACTAAATAACAACAGTAAACACAAATCGGAAAAAATTTCGAAATTTTTTTTCTCCGAAGAATATTTCGGTTATAAAAATATTTACAAAAATCTTGAAGTAATTTCGAAAAAAAAAACTAAAAAAAAGGAAATTTATGAAATGGCCGGTTTTATGAAATGGCCATTTCATAAACTGTCGGTTTTAAAACCGACCAGTTCATGAAGTGGCCTGTTTTAAAACCGGCCACTTCATGAACTGGCCGGTTTTAAAACCGGCCAGTTCATTAATCTGGCCTTTTTTATTTTTTATTTTTTATTTTTTTTTTACAAATTGGAAAGTATTTTGGAAAAAAAATAAAAAAAAGATACTGGAACATGAACTGGCCGGTTTTAAAACCGGCCAAATGATAATGTGGTCGGTTTTAAAACGGGCGGCCATTTCATGAAGTGGTCGGTTTTAAAACCGACTATTTCATGAAGTGGCCAGTTTTAAAACCGGCCAGTTCATGTTCCGTTTTTTTAAATTTTTTTATGTTTTTTTTTCGTGTTGCATTTTTTATTACCTGTTTTTTTAATTGGTTTTTGTGCTTTTTTTAATTGATTTTAATTGGTTTTCTTATTTTTTTAATTTTGGAAATTGAAAATCACTTTTCTCATTGATTTATGAGAAAATAAAAGTAAAAGTTAAATAATGTATTGAACGGATCTTTCATAAATTAATCGCCAGACGAATAACTTTTTATTAGAACATGAAATTTGATACATTATAAAAATACGCAACAAAACATAAGTCGAAAAGCTAACAAATTTTTTTGGTTAATTGATACAACGTAGACCACTGGCGTAGCCGAACGGTATAATGTTGTTGCCAATGCGTTGTTCTTGCCTCAGTTTGATGCGCCCAGGTTGGCCAGAGTGGTGGAAGTGGACTTTCTCGGCCAACGCGCAATCTGATGTAATGGTTGTCGTTGACAAATGCAATTGTCCACTCTTGATCTACCGGTGGGGGGTCCGGAGAAGCTGAATCCATGTCCGTACAACATTCCAAGGGCAAGTATGTGTAAGACCCATGTCTTACATATGAGGAGAATACCCGTTGATACGTCGTAGCTGTTAGCAGCCCCATATCTGGTAGTGTAAACCAATAAACGTCTTCGTCTACGCATGATCCTGCAAACCAGTTTAGTGCATTCGATATTTCCAGGACTCGGCGTGCCCCCATTTCCGCGATGTACAGATATGCGTTGTCCGTCAACTCCTGAAGAAGATCTTGCCTGACGCATGGCCACTCTTCTTGTGCATTGTATTAGAGCTATGTGATACATCTAAATCCGCAGTTTCCATCCGGACGAACGTCATTCCAACCTCGAATGTTGCGTAGGCCTTGTGCTGGCATCTGATTTTGATATAAGAATGAATTACTAGTACTTGTATACGTGCCTGTATTGTTGGAGGGAGTTTGTTGAGATTGACCGGCAGGTTGATCTTCCCAACTCGAAGGGATCCTCCTCCTAGTTGCTCTAGGATTTCTGCCATCTTTCTTCTTGTATCTGATTGGTGGCTCCTCCAGGTACGTGTATGACGTGCTCTCATTTTCGTAGTATGACATGAGTTCCTCCTCTGTGGCAGACTCCCTACGGTCCCTTGCCCAATCATCGAACTGGTCCCGTACTGTTTGTTGCCTTGTCTGGTACGGTTCTCCCATATGGAGTGTACTCCAGAACTCGTGAATATCTGTGATGGGATTTATGCTCCTCCTGCTCACATTCTTTTGTTGTTCACATGCGCATGCTAGTCCCCAACTAGTACGCAATGCGTGATCGCATTCACCGGCATCAACGGTGGATCTTTCATGGACAATTAACTTTATAGCAAGATGTGAAACTGCACCTCCAAGCCTGCGGTATATTCCACGGGTCGGGAGATGTGGATGCTTCGTGTGCGATTTCTCAAACTCAGAGCGCATAGCATCATAGTACATTTGAAGCAGGTTATGCAGCTTGGGGAACCCCCGGTGAAACTTCTGGTTTGAAGCCCCCAACCATGTCTTGTACCTGACATGCGTCCTTCGACCCTGCAATTACATTGTTGAATGTTAGTGATCAGTCGATAGTAGTACATTACGAAATAAATGTAGTACCAAAATTCAATTACCTATTGGTCGTGTCACAACCAAAGTGCAGGATGTCTTTCGTCCAAGCGTGTACAAATCAAACGTGGTATGGGTCCAACCATGTTTTACGCAAGTACGCGATGAACTTAGGTTGACGAACCCAGGCCTCTACCATTTCGACAACAGCCTGCTCATATTGTTCCGGAGTACTTGCATAAACGATACGTTCCCATCTTGCCTTCGTCGCACATTCATACTTTTTGGTACCCATTAGCCCACTTATATACCTCATAACATCCTTACATATATGCCTCCGGCACAGTATGTGTGCTGATTCTGGAAATACTTCCTCTATGGCACGCATTGCAGCTAGCTCTCTGTCCGTAACAAATACCCCCGGTAAAACACCACATTAACAATGCCCGCAAACGTGTAAGCCCCCAGTGATAACTTGACGTCTTCTCGTTCGAGATGAAAATAAAAGCTGTGGTAGTTTTGCCCAGTCGGTAAAACGTCAATCACTTCCACCAATGGCATGTCGTACATATTTATCTTGTACGTGGCATCCATGAGGACAACTTGAGGGAACAAACGCAGCATTGACTTCGTGTTAGGATGAGCTAAGAAAAATCCAGCCATTACGTCAGTTCCCGGATGTTTGCTGCAGAATATATGTAACTATGTTGTTGCAACAAATGGATAAAATATTCCATTGGCTCCATTTCACCCATCTCCTGCCGATGAGCTTTCTGGTTAGCATTGTATATGTGTCGTAACCCACTGCAGTTGAGTGGGAATTCATCTACGAGTTGAACAAGCGTTTCTTTAGGTGTCATTCTGGAATGCAACATCTGCAGTACTCGCACGCGCTCTTCATCAGTCAACTTCGTTGTGGAAGTGTGCCAATGGGGGTATTTCCCGAGGGGGTGGTTGTGTCTTTCGTGATTCTTCTGCACAGCAACTCTCCACTCGCCCGCTAACTTCTCCACGATCTTCACCTGAAATGGGCAAGAAAACTTTTTAGTACCGGTTGAGTTTCTGGAATTTGCCTTCGGGTTTGTTGTCGCCGTGACCCTATGTGCACCAGCACTAGGACTGAGCATAAAATGCCCGGACCGAAAAACCGGACCGAACCGACCCAAAAAATCGATTTTCGGGCTTACCCTAAACCTATTCGGTCCGGTCCTCGGTTCTTTAAATTTGAAAATTTTGATTTTCGGTCCGGACTGGTCCGAAACCCGAAAAACCGCAGGCCGGACCGAAATACTATAGCATACCCTTATTGAAATGTAGAAATACTGTAGAAAAGAAAAGAAAACACACAACTTCCATTCCAAAAACACCACCAGTACTAGTCTCTCTATCTCTCCCACTAATCCTCAAACCGACACATTCCACCATCACTCGCCGCCTCACCACCGCCACCAAATGCTTCCATCTTCCGACTCCCCACCACTTCCTCACTACACCAAGCTCAAATCCCCCTCCCTCTCCGACCGAATCAAACCCCACCATCACCGCGCCATCTTCTTCTTCTTCCTCGCCGTCCTCCTCTAGCCAGCCTTTGATCTCTCCACGCAGCCAGCCTATATCCACCTACGCCTCTCTCCGACCTCCCTCCACCTCCACCTGCCTCCGCCTCACCGCAATTGTTCTCATCTCCAGATCTGATGCTGGAACTGAATTTTATTTGATTTGTTCGCATCTCCACATTCAATTACAATCAATTTGATCTTTCTTCTTCTTCTTCTTCTTACTCTTAATTTGATTTCTTCTCTTTTCTAAAGAATAATGGAGTTTTGGATCTACTTCGGTCTATATTAGTTTAGACCCGGACCGAATCGAATTTTTCGGTTCGGCCCGGATCTAGACCGACTGAACTTCGGTTCGGTCTTCGGTTCGTGAAAAATACAAATTTTCGGTTTCAATTTTTTCGGGTTCGGTCTGGTTTTGGCCCAATGCTCAGCCCTAACCAGCACAACTCACATGCCATGTACACGTGTTTCGGTCGATAATGTGAGATCGTAAAAAATAAATTTTCTTCTCGGCCAGTAACACGTGTCCATGCTATTGCCCTTTCTCGAGTATCGAAAATCTGATTGTTGATGAAAATGTTCGTGCAGTCTGGAAATTCATTAGACGCATAATCAGACGAATCGCTTGATTGGCTCATATTATACGTAAGACGAATATGGAGGAGTATTGTGGGGTCCGTAAGACGAATATTTTTACTAATGCCTCGAACGAATATGAATATGGAGTACCAATGTCTTGAAATAATACTAGAATTGAAATGGGAAGGTAAAAAACAAACGGGAGTGCCAAAAGCCCACGATCGGCACGCTTGGCGCACGCCATGGTGCTCATATGGCACCATGGCGGCGCGTCGCAAGCGCAACATGGTGTCGTGGCGGCGCTTGGCGCCGCCGGTGTGCCGTCACTTGTTTATGAAACGATGGCGGCACCAGCCATATCGTTCATGAAACGATGGCGGTACCGTCCGTCGTTGCCTTTGTTCATGAGCGATCGACATGTCACCATCCGCCATCTGTTCATGAATAGTAGCGACGATCGACATGTCGGTCAATGTTCATAGTTGACCGGTCAATTGTGAACAGTCACTGGTCGGACTGGTCTGGACCGATCCGGTTGCCCGGTTCAAACCGATCGATCTTCCTTTTCCCATGAAAACCGGCCGGTTCGACCGGCTGGACACGAAAATTGACCTACGATTTCTATAAATAAGAGGGTTCAGATTGATTTGTCACACTCCCGACTCCATACTCATACTCCTCTCTACTTCATCTTCATACTCTCATTTTCACACTTCAATAAAACTAGCAATCCCGACTATCAAGTGGAGACCATGTGGAAGGTAATAATACTAATACATTAATAAACCATTGCATTTTTCTAATTGATATATGATTAGAACATGAATATTCATAATTTTTTATGTTGATACTACTCTCAACTTTGTACAAAAATTGTATAAGGGCGGTGCATCCAAAGATGGTGGTGTTGAGGGATCAAGACGGAGCAAGAGATTGGTCAAGGAGATTCCAGAAATACCAGTCGATCAATATTATGGACGACTGAACAACATTGGTGGCAAAACTAGAGGTCCAATTGCTCAATCAGCTAGAGCAATGAAGGACAGATTAATGCAACAACCTGAGGGAAGTTCTGATGAAATGGAATCACCCCCGCCAAGAGAAGACTCGTACGTGACACCCGGTTCTATCCGCTCAGAGTCTATGATGAAGCTGAAATTCCTTTTGATGAAAACTTCCCCCCACATAGACAGTCTATGCGTTCAGGCCGGAGATCTATGTCAGTTGAACACAACATTCATAACACTGGTGGTAATGTTTACAACCAGCACATTTATGGTTCTTCTGTCAGGGGTGGCCATAATCAACGAGAGGGTACAAGCGGACACCGTGTGCATGAAGCAAAGCCTGATTATGAGGCAGAGCCTAATTATGAGGGTGGAAGCGGAGACCCTGGACAGGCAGAACCTAATGAGGCGTGGAGAGAACTCACACACGGTATTCCTGGTGGCCCTACAAATGCGGAGTTACTCACCAGATTTCTAGGCCACATTGTTCACTCCATATGGTTAGGAATTGCAAGTTACTTCAATTTTTCACAACTGTTCATTCCAGTTCTTTAAAATTCAACTATTCTTATTGAGATTTGAAATCCACAGGACCGCGATATTCTCAAGGGATTTGACAAGCCCCGGTCTTTAGGCCGTTTCAGAGACTATCTGAACGATGGTGTCATTCATATTGTCAACAACACATGTCTGGCACGCTTGCCCAACTATATGCATCCGAAGATCAACATGCCTTTGATTAGTGCATTTGTTGAACGGTGGCATCCTGAAACTAATACCTTTCACATGCCATTTGGTGAGATGACAATAACACTGCATGATGTCCACTATTTGCTCGGAGTCCCTGTTCATGGTCGTGCTGTTAAGACAAAAGCCGCACCAGAAGCACTTAAGGTGGCATTAACAACTCATATGCAAATGACTGAAGCTGCAATGAAATCCAACTTTAAAAGTGCTGGTTTCAAGCGTAGCACCATTGAGGCAACTTTAAAAGCACAAACTCTACCACCGAAATCACACACTATCATGTACTTGTTGTGGTTGTAAGGCACATCTCTATTTGTCGACAAATCTGGTCATCAAGTGCCTGTCGGGTTTCTACAGTTCCTCGTTAACCTGAATGAGGTTGACTCGTACGCATGGGGAGCTGTTGCACTTGCAAATCAGTACAGACAGTTGGGAATTGCACACGTATCAATTGCAAACAGATAGATGGTTATCTTTCACTTCTGCAGGTTCGCCCCCTCTATATTATATATATACAATTTTTACATAACTTTAGAAAAGATCATTTCAATCAAGTCTTTAAACTATTTCAGGCGTGAATATACCGGTATTTTCCACATCTTCAGAGATGGAACTTGGGAACCGACGATGAAGCTTTTATACATCTTATGTACAGAACTGCATTGGACAATGTTAAACCAAATGAAGTATGACATTCAATAAAACACATGGGTCTATATTAAGTTTTACTCTTCTTTCAATTTTTTTTAATTATACACTTATGTTACTTGCCTCTCATGTAATAGGTGAATTGGACACCATTCGGAACAATGGCGGATGAGGCAGTCCCCATATCACAATATAGGGGAATTATTCATTGTCTGAAGGTTACAGAGGCTTACATGCCAGACCGTGTTATGCGACAGTTCGGATACCCCCAGTACATTCCTAAGGAACTGATAAAACCATTGCTTGTACAGAGGCCACCACAACCATCACTCTACCGATGTTCTCATTCAGTTTGGGACTCATTCGAAGACTTCATGAACTATCGATGTAATTTCGATCAACAAGCTCTTCGAGTGCAATTTGGTCATGAAACAATTCCGGTGTACGTAAACTGGTTTCGACAACGTATGCATATCCAAGTGACCCCGCCGCCCCAATCATTTAATCCAACTCAACAATTCCAACCGGCCAGTATGGATCCAGGCGTAGTATGTTTCATATACATTCAATATATATATACATACACGATGTTTGCTCGTATTATCAAAATCCTTATTTCTATTTCATTTTTATTTGTAGAGGCTACGATTGGTTGCTGCAATGCTCGGACGCATCACTCCACTAAACAGGCAGTATCTGCAGATGCAAGACATATTAACGGTTGTTGATCAAGTTTGCGAACACTTGCAAGACTTAATTCCAAATTAAGTATCTAATCTTTCCGGTCACATCATATTAGTACGTTATTTGATATTCTAGTCGTATTGTATCACTTTTGATGAAGTTATCGATGTAATATTTTCCTATTCAAGTTTGTATCCTTGTTCAAATTTCGAACCTGATTGCAAAAACAAACAAATAATTATATAAATCAATTTGTACAAAAGAAAATTAGAAAAACAGAATCAATTTCCAAAATTAAAAAATAAGAAAACCAATTAAAATTAATTAAAAAAGCACAAAAACAAATTAAAAAAAAAAAACAGGAAAAGTGGCTGGTTTTAAAATCGGCCACTTCATGATTTGGCCGGTTTTAAAAAATCCGATTTCCTTTTTTTTTTTTTATTTTCCAAAATACTGCCATTTCATAAATTTCCTTTTTTTTTTTTCGAAATTTTTTCAAGATTTTTGTAAATATTTTTATAACCGAATATTTTTCGAAGAAAAAAAATTCAAAATTTTTTCCGATTTGTGTTTACTGATGTTATTTATTGTCCGTACATGTTCGCATAATGTTTTAGTGTTTGTGTATATGAGTTTTTTTAATTTTTTCGTATTTCATAACTTTGTTTTTTAGCTAAGGGCATTTCCGTCAAGTTACAAAATATTTGTGTTGCGTTTAACAACGCCCGTTTACGTGATTATTTGGGGACAAAGCCGGAGGCCAGTCTACCGTTCTAATCTATAAAACCCAGAACAGTGAGTACTCACGTTAGCTTTGTTAGATTGGATACATTTTTTAATGTTCATGACATCTTCAACTATGTAATTGAGATTAACAAGGAACAATGAAACAAGAACCAATGAACAAAAGATAAGACTGGGAAAAAAAGTAGAATCTTACTTTAATTTCCAATTCCATCCATGTAACCAGGTTGTTAATTAGCAAGCAAATGACTGTCATCCTCATCCTCATCTTCCACACGGCATACCCCGTCCTCCATATACATTCTTTAATTGGTTATATACTACACAGACATAACAGAACAACATCAGTCAGCATATATATGTAAGTCCAAACAACTAGATTCAACGAGAATACATACAGGCGAAAATGTATCAGACTAGACTGTCTAGACAGAGTGCATACATACTCCGCGGTCCAGCGGTTCAGATGCAAATTTATAAAGAAAAAATGAATAAAGTATGAGATATATTAAAGTAGATATATTTTCCATTTCGTAAGTTAAAATTGGGTAGTACCAAAATAGAAATCGAGAATTTGAATTCATACACCACCCCTGTTAAATAGACTCTACTCATCCAAGTACTAGTTAGTTCAACAATAACGAACAAATAACAATTAGAATATTTCTATTACATGTAAGTACAAAAGTTAAACAAATTTAAATTTAGTCAAACACATCACTTCAGAAGTTTCTACTGTAAATTGAAAATTTGACCCTAACTTATAACAAATTATATATTTACTTTAAAATTAAATTCATTTACAACTTCAACAAACTAATAAACAAAATATTTAAAATAAAAAGGTTTTTTTTAAAGAAAAAAAAAACGGAAAGCAAAAGCTCCACTGGAGCAGCTCCGGTGGCCGGAGATGCTCTGGTAAGAGCTGCTCCGGTGGAGCTTTTGCTTTCCAGCTCCGACAAGAGTTGTTGTGAGCAGCTCCATTCCGAACGGAGCTGAACGGAGCTGTTCCGACCATCGGTGGAGCTTTTATTTTTTTCTTTTTTAAAAAAAAATTGTAATAAACTTCTAATTACATTCAATTTGGCCCGATATTCGTTTCTGATTTTGCAATTAAGTCCATAAATTATGTAGAAAAATTTATTCTTGTTATTAAAGACTTAAAGTTGAATTAGGAAGAAGGGATATTTGGTGTATTTGAACTGGATATCCAGTGTAATTAGAATAGACACCGGATGAAATTCACTCTTAATTCAGGAAGGAGGGGTATATGAGAAGATTTCAGTCAAATGAGGGGAAAAACACAAACACAGTCCTCGCATAGCTCAAATCATGGGACGTACAGTTTCTACCTGTTATACTAAGCTAATTACGGATCCCATAATAACGATTTTTTTAAATCTATTTTATAACTAGTTTATGACTCGTCGGGTATGGTAAAAAAATAATTAAGTATATACGTGTAACAATTCGACCATTATTCGATTGAGCCCTGACCATTTTGGCCGGCGCGGTTACTCATGGGAAACTCTATAGGTGATATGTTGGCCCCAATGTAACAACACAAGTCCTTTCATGTGCATTTTGTCCTCACACGTGCACGAAGGGGGTGTTGGGACCAAGCAATCAGGCACCCACAAAAAAAAGTAAAAGTCTACCGAAACATGTGAAAAGTTATGTTAGTGAAAAAATAATACTTCTCTTTTTTAGTGGTCTCGGCCCCCCCCCCCCCCCCCCCCCCCTCGAGCAGAAAAAATCATCGGAAGGTGTGGAAAATGATTAATTAAAATAATAAACTTATTTTTTTGGGTGGGGTGTGGGGTCTACCTGTGGGAAGGGGTTGTTGAACGTCCGACCTAATTAGTTATATATGTTATGCGTTTTTGTATCCAAAGAAGTAGGGCTGGATGTCTGGATCGGATACCCGTATCTGGGTAACCGACCCAATATGATTCGGAAAATATTTAGACAATTATACCTAGTCTACAATGAGATGGTGGCATGTGGCTCAAATTTTATATATATATATATATATATATATATGAAAAGATATTTTTCTAGAGTTACCAATACAAATTAAGTCTATGTGTGGCAGTATATGATTAAAATTAACGTACATCAATTTTACTAGGCATACCTAAGTATTGAACGAGCACATCGACGGGATCACAGTCTCAGCTCTTTGAAAAGTTGCTCATGCAGAGTGGAAATGGTGTGAAAAGTATCACTATATACCAACTAGGCAACTATAGTATGCATCATCTTGCTAATATTTGAAAATTTCAGCTTTACGAGGCAAGAAACGGAGTTATCCTATATGGAATTAAAGAACACGAAATCCTTACGTTTATATCTAGTTATTTATAAACTAGTAAGTAGTTGGTAGAAAGTAAGATCTGAAGGAAGAGAAATAGGACAAATACAATTATACAAAGATCTGGATTGAAAGAAAGCAAAGTAAAACCAAATTCCCGTAATGGATAGAATGCAGACGAAAGAGAGGGAGATCAGATCAATACATGTAAGTCTCTGGATTGTGAGCTCGAGGTATACCATCGGAGGAATGGCGGGAGTACTTGTAATTGTAAGTCTCTGGACTCTGGAGTGTGGATTGTGAAGTGTGAATTGGAGCGGCTTGGGTAAACTAGAAATCTTGAATGGAAATTTAGATATAAATTTAATTCTTAAGATAGTCATAAAGACGGGTCTAGTAGTTATTCATAGACCTTGTGGTCATAAATCTGCTAAAAAGTACATACATGTACTTCCATATACATGTGTCATGTGTGGCATATCTTCAGCCACAAGGTCCATGTATGTAGGCACCTGGTGAATGTTGGAATTTTTGTTAATCTGACTCGTTGCACTTCTAAATTGACTAGAGAGAGAAACAAATTCAATACTGAGCAGAGGAAAACTCCAACTATAAATATTTCTGAACCGTCAAGAACACATAACCTGATTTTAATGGCAGATTTAAATGTGCTGGAACAACCGAATCATGCGGTTGACATTGACTTGACTACATCTGTACATAAATACATCCATTTTTCCAGTTATAAGTTTGATGTGTTCACCTGAGTCCTTGACTTGCTCCTCTTAAGCAGATATTTTCTACTGTTTCTTGTCAGGTCATTTGGATTTCACACTGATATAAATGAAGTCTCATAAATCATTTTAAACAAAAAGAAGAAGAAATGCTTATTTGCTTCTATAGGTGATTTGAACCTCACGCTGAAGTCTCAAAAAATAGAAGATAATAAAGAACTTTACAAAACATCTTAGTTGACCAAATTTACTCATTTTCTTGGACATCACTTTAATGAGTATGATGGTCAACTTCACCTAATAAAAGAAAGCATGATAGATTGCAATCTGCCTTTCTCTATCTCATATCGACGCTATATGTTAGAAACGAGCTAGCTACATTGCTGTCCTTTGCTGATTTAACTTATAAATTTTGGGGCATTTCTGTTCATTGTATATGATATTTGTTGTGAATTTGGTTTGCGGTAGTGTATGAGGATAGTAACGGAGTGGGTAAGGAATATGATTAGACTGCTGAGCAAAGGCTGGGCCTTATTCCTTAAGACTGTATTTGCCCTGCTCTGGTGCTAACGGTTTACTTGACAAATAGTCTCCCAAGATAGAAACGAAGATGTGAATCAAAGTTCTAGCACTCGAACTTGACTCTGAGCGAAACAATAAAGGTTTTTCCGGCTTTAGAGAGAGTAGTTTAAGAGAAGGAAGAAGAATGGATTTACGTGTTGAAATCGATTCTAGGGGCTATTTATAATATTGAAGAGTTGCGATGCGAATAGATGTATCCTTCGCAGAAAAGGTCCTGAAAACAAAAATTGACAGACATACATTTGGAATTTTCGTTTCAGATACATCCTTTGGCGAATGGTCAGACCAGTTCGCTCAAATTAAACCGAACGGACACAACCGTTCGCTCAGACCAACCGGACTCGACCGATGGGCTGGTTTCAGACTTAACCGATTATCTTATTGGGCTTAACCAAACACAAAATATTTCTGGCCCAAAACGATAATAATCAACTCTAGACCGCGACCCGCGAACCCACGGACCCCGGACCCTCGAACCCACGAGCCCACGGCCCGAGACCCGAGGCCCGGGCCCGGCTCCTGGCGGAGCCAGGTGGGTGCGTGTGTAGGAGCATCTAGCTCCTCCCCCCTTCCAAAAGCATGGGTGCCCTAAGGCGTCCAACGGCCTTGGACTAATAAGTAGTTTCTTCTTTCTCAATTTTAGCCATGTGGGACTTTTCCCATTCCAACTCTTGGCATTCCATATTCAATGCATCAACCAACACACTTTGAGCTTCAATAACTCTTTCACCTTTCAATGAATTTTAGTAATTCTTTCTCAAGTGTCTTCTACTACCATAGTAGATTATACACGTTTAATGAAACTTCATTTCAAACGTGTGGGGCCCCTTTGGTTGAGGTACAAAGTCATGGACTAGCCTCATTAGTGCTAAAATTCTAACAATCCCCACATGAAAGAGAATTGATGCTCACAGCACAACGTGGTGCTCCAGCCTAGAATTTCCTGCGGAAAATCATATTGCATCGGGATCGATTGTCAGTGACATTGAATCGTCCCTAGTAGAATACCATCGGATTTACTTGCCACCCGGTGGACGTGATGCCTTGAACCAGTCGGCGTTTAGTGTAAACCAAGACAATGAACACAATAATTTTCCTTATTGCCTCGTTCCTTTTCTCAGTCCGTTAAAAGGCCTTGGACTGCTCGGATTCATAGGTGTTCTCGTTTGAAGCGGCCTCCCATACTTCACACCCAAATAGGTGATCTCGTTCTAAGAGCATTCCTGCCAATGCTCTGCTCGTAAGCTAAAGAGATTAAGAATCTTCTTCAGAGATCATTAAGAGTTTTAGTGACTCATCCTCCGCCCGGTCTGCAGGAGCACTTAAATGTCTTTCACGGGAATGGCGCAAGTGGAGTTAGTAACTCCTAAGTGCTCTTACCTCGAAGTACAAAACTTCACGAGGCGCTTACTGGTCCTTTACAGTTTAGTTGTCCCATTGAATCAAATTCTTGGGATCTCCAGTCAGTATGATTGGGTTGCCACCGTAAATTTCCTTATTTTGTGGGTCTTAAGCCCATTCCCCTAGACAAGCAGTGTACTTGATCCCTCGGTAGCGCTTTGGTTAGCGGATCCGCAATGTTATCCTTTGATTTCACGTAATCAATAGTGATAACTCCCGTAGAGATCAACTGCCTAATGGTTTTATGTCTTCGACGTATGTGTCTAGACTTACCATTATACATATTGTTTGCTGCCCTTCCTAATCTTGACATCATCACGATGAATTGTCATGAAGGCCGCGAGCTTATCCCAACAAGGGACATCCTCTAAAATTCTCAAGCCATTCGCTTCTTCTCCACTTTGTCCAAGCTATAAATTCGATTCCATTGTGGATCGGGCGATGCACGCTTGTTTAGAGGACTTCCATGAATAAAGACCGCCACCAATGGTAAATACGTAACCACTGGTGGACTTGGTGTTTGTACTATCAGATATCCAGTTTGCATCACTGTATCCTTCTAATACTGCCGGATATCTTCCATAGTGTAATCCATAGTCTATTGTGGTCTTTAAGTATCCCAATAGATGAAGTAGAGCTTTCCAGTGAGCTTTTCCCGGATTACGCGTAAATCTAGCCAACTTGTTGACTGCATGAGCAATATCAGGACGAGTGCAGTTCATCACGTACATCAAACTGCCAATTATCTGAGCATATTGCGTTTGGTTTACAGGATCACCTAAGTGTTTGTCCAAACACAAAGATTCGTACATTGGTGTCCTTGCACATTGACGGTCAAAGACCTCATATCTCTTTAACATCTCTTCAATATAATGAGATTGTGAAAGCACCAAACCCTCGGGTGTTTTAGAGATTTTTATCCCTAAGATTAAATCTGCTACACCCAAGTCTTTCATATCGAAAAGTTGTTTCAACATTTGCTTTGTTTTCAGGATCAAATCCAGGCTACTTCCAGTAATGAGCATGTCGTCTACATATAAGCATATCATGACAAAGGATTCAGCGTTCCCCTTCACATAGACACACTTATCACACTCATTTATAGAAAATCCCTTTGATCGCAACGTGTTGTCAAACTTTTCGTGCCATTGTTTAGGAGCTTGCTTGAGTCCGTACAATGACTTGACAAGACGACAGACCTTCTTCTCTTGTCCTGGAACCACATACCCTTCAGGTTGTTCCATATAAATTTCCTCGTCCAAATCTCCATTTAGGAAAGCAGTTTTAACATCCATTTGGTGTATCTCAAAACCACGCAGTGTAGCTATGGCTATGAATACTCTAATGGAAGTTATTCTAGACACAGGCGAGTATGTGTCAAAGTAATCAAGTCCCTCCTTTTGTCTATAGCCTTTGACTACTAGACGAGCCTTGTATTTATCAATGGTTCCATCTACTTTGTACTTACGTTTGAGTATCCACTTGCAACCCAATGGCTTATTTCCCGGAGGAAGGTCAACCACTTCCCAAGTATGATTTTGCAGGATGGAGTCCATTTCACTTTCAATGGCCTCTTTCCAAAAGGGGGCTTCAGGAGTAGACATCGCCTCTTGGATAGTTCTAGGCTCATTTTCCACAAGGTATGTGAGAAAATCAGGACCAAAGTCTTTCTGAGTCCTAGCCCGCTTACTCCTCCTTGGTTCGATATCAGGAACCTCCACGTTCTCTTGATGTGCGACTTCGGCTTCTGCGGAATTCTCTGGTGGTAAATCTTCTGTCTCTGTAGCATTCTCTAGAGGAGGTGATCCTATAGGTTCTGCAATATTTTCTGAAGGTACACCTTCGAATTCTGCATTAGGGCCTCTTGGGTCAGGGACCACCACAGGGCCCCCCACTGGGACCACCACATTTGACCCTATTGTCGTATCACAGTCTCGTTTACGAGAGACTATCTTTTCCTTTCTAGGAAAAACTTCTTCAAAGAATTCTGCATTCCTTGATTGATAGCGGTGCCCTCATGGATGTCTGGTACCAGCGACTTATGCACTAGGAAGCGATAAGCGCTACTGTTGTTTGCATATCCTATAAATATGCAATCTACAGTCTTTGGTCCAATCTTTACTTGCTTTGGTTTGGGTATTACCACCTTAGCCAAGCAGCCCCACACTTTCAAGTGTTTGTAAGAGGGCTTGTTTCCTTTCCACAGTTCATATGGAGTAATATCACTATTTTTCCGGGGTATTCTGTTAAGAATGGTAGTTGCCGTGAGAATAGCCTCCCCCCACAAATTCTGGGGTAATCCAGAATCTAGTAATAGTGCATTCATCATCTCCTTTAGAGTACGATTTTTGCGTTCAGCAACACCATTAGATTGAGGAGAATATGGAGCAGTGGTTTGATGAATAATGCCAAACTGTGAGCAATATTCTTCAAGTGGTCCTGCATATTCTCCACCTCTATCACTTCGAATTACTTTAATTCGAGTACTAAGTTGATTTTCAACTTCAGTTTTGTAATGTTTAAATGCTTCTAAGGTTTCGTCCTTACTCCTTAGCAAATAAACATAACAATATCTAGTGCAATCATCGATAAAAGTAACAAAGTACTTTTTCCCTCCTCTAGTTTGCACAAATTTTAAGTCACACAAATCACTGTGAATTAATTCTAGAGGAGACGTGGTTACATTCCTTCGAGTGAAATGGTGCCCTTGTTAGTTTTGCTTCCACACAAACCTCGCATTTACTTTGAGGATTGATTTCAAAGGACGGCAAATGATTCGTTTTAATTAACTTTCGAATCGCATTGTAGTTTGTATGTCCTAATCTATGGTGCCATAAATTAGAAGACTCAATCAAGTAAGTAGAATCATTGTTTTCATTGCTTGCAAAAGAGCGTACAACAGACATTACAGAAATTTTGAAGAGCCCATCACACATGTAGCCCTTTCCTACAAACTGACCATTTTTCATCATTACAAACTGACTGGACTCGAAAGTCAACTTAAAACCTGCCCTAACAAGCAGAGGTCCGGACACCAAGTTCTTGCGAATATCCGGAACGTGCATCACTTCGTTCAGTATGAGCTCCTTCCCGGAAGTCATCTTCAGAACCACCTTGCCAACTCCCTTCACCTCGGATGTAGCGTCGTTCCCCATGAACAGCTTCTTATCCTTCACCGGAGAGTAGGTGGAGAAAGCACCCCTGTCAGAACAAATGTGCCGAGTTGCACCCGTATCAATCCACCATTGTTTCGGATTCTCAACCAGGTTTGCCTCCAAGACCACAGCAGCAAAGGAATTAACCAAATCCTCCACTATAGGGTCATTCTTTTGTTTCTGCAACATTGGCCTTCTCTTTCTTGAGTTGGTGACAGTCCGCCTTCATATGCCCTGGCTTTCCGCAATTGAAGCAGTTTCCTTTGATCCTCCTGGAAGGTCCTGGTTTCCTGGAATTCCCTTGAGACTTCACGTCCCCATCACGCGTCTTGCGTTTCTTACTGGAGTTCCCCTTTGACTTTCCCTTGGAATCGACAAGGTGAGCCTTTGCTTCAACTTGCTGCTTCCCTTTGCCTAGAGCCTTGCGGTTGTCTTCCTGAATCTGAAGCTTGATGATCAACTCCTCAAGTCCCATTTCCTTGGTCTTCAATTTGAGATAACTCATGAACTCGTTCCATGATGGCGGCAGTTTCTCAATCAGTGAAGCGACCAGAAATGACTCATTAGGCTTCATGCCCTCTTGTTCCAAATCATGGAGAATCATTTGATACTCCAGAACCTGACTCATCACGGACTTCGAGTCATTCATTCTGAAGTTCAAAAATTTCCCCACAATGAACTTCTTTGCACCGGCATCCTGTATGCTACGTCGATTGCTCCCACAACTCCTTTGTGGTACCGGCAGCGCTGAAAGCAGTGTAGAGCACATCTGAAAGACAATTAAGGATGTAGTTCTTACACATGAAATCTGCATGGATCCAAGCATCATAGGACAGTTGTTTCCGCTTGTTGTCTTCTTCAGCAGCCTTCTTCTCCTCTGGAGACATGGCGGCCTGATCAATCTCCTGCAGAGTGGGTGGAGCAGGAGTTTCAGCAGTAAGGTAACTTTCGAACCCAATGGTTGTCAAGTAGAACCTCATCTTCTGTTTCCACTGTTTGAAGTTCGTCCCCAGGAACTTCTCTGGTTTCTCCCCGTGGTTGGCAACATTGATTCGGGGAGCAGGAACGTCAACAGCAACTCCGTTGGCAGACATCTTCGATACACTGGCAAAGGTACAGTCTTAAGTGTTGTGAATTTGGTTTGCGGTAGTGTATGAGGATAGTAACGGAGTGGGTAAGGAATATGATTAGACTGCTGAGCAAAGGCTGGGCCTTATTCCTTAAGACTGTATTTGCCCCGCTCTGGTGCTAACGGTTTACTTGACAAATAGTCTCCCAAGATAGAACAGCAGTATGTGAATCAAAGTTCTAGCACTCGAACTTGACTCTGCGAACGAAACAATAAAGGTTTTTCTGGCTTTAGAGAGAGTAGTTTAAGAGAAGGAAGAAGAATGGATTTACGTGTTGAAATCGATTCTAGGGGCTATTTATAATATTGAAGAGTTGCGATCGAATAGATGTATCCTTTCGCGAAAGGTCCTGTGAAAAAATTGATGCAGACACATCATTTGGAATTTTCGTTCGAATACATCCTTTGGCGAATGGTCGCATTCGCTCAAATTAAACCGAATCGGACACAACCGTCATTCGCTCACGGACCGGACTCGATGGGCTGGTTTCAGACTTAACCGATTATCTTATTGGGCTTAACCAAACACAAAATATTTCTGGCCCAAAACGATAATAATCAACTCTAGACCGCGACCCGCGAACCCACAGACCCCGGACCCTCGAACCCACGAGCCCACGGCCCGAGGCCCGGGCCCGGGCCCGGCTCCTGGCGGAGCCAGGTGGGTGCGTGTGTAGGAGCATCTAGCTCCTCCCCCCTTCCAAAAGCATGGGTGCCCTAAGGGCCCAATCACTTAACCCAAGCCTTGGACTAATAAGTAGTTTCTTCTTCCTCAATTTTAGCCATGTGGGACTTTTCCCATTCCAACTCTTGGCATTCCATATTCAATGCATCAACCAACACACTTTGAGCTTCAATAACTCTTTCACCTTTCAATGAATTTTAGTAATTCTTTCTCAAGTGTCTTCTACTACCATAGTAGATTATACACGTTTAATGAAACTTCATTTCAAACGTGTGGGGCCCCTTTGGTTGAGGTACAAAGTCATGGACTAGCCTCATTAGTGCTAAAATTCTAACAATATTTTCAGCGGTTTGGAAGCAGTTCTATACCTACTCATCGCATTGGAGCTGCATTGCTACGTAGAGAATGGCAATCTGCCTGTAGCATGATTCTTGACCCTCGAGAAGGAGATATCCTTTCTATTTCCTTAAAAGTGATGCATTAATCGTTAAATATATTAAAACAAAAAGGTGATACATGCTGAATAGCATAGTTGACATGCTACATAAAAAAGGATGAGGTTTTGATAATGCAAGACTGAAGAATTCTTCTGTATATTGATTGAGATAAAAAAAAACTTGATGATGTACATGAACCCTAGATAGGCTATTTATAGATTCTAAATTACCCTAAATTACCTATGGATTTTTACAATTGAAGAGACCAATTACAGCAACAAGGTACTGTAGTAAAAAATCCCTAACCAATTATATGAAAACATCACACTCCTCATGCTGAATTCATTTTGAAGCTGACGCCATTGTTGTACCAGGGAAGGTACAGGTTGAGATCGTCTGCGGCAGGTGCACCAAGACCGTTCCTATATGCACCTGATTTGGACGTGATGTGTTCCGGTGTGGTAGAGCGTCGTGTTCCTGCGGCTTAAGGCGAACTGTAGACGGTAAGCTCCCGAATTTGATTTTTGTTGGATTTCTTCACTTCTTCTTCCTCTGTTTTCATCTTCTTCAACACTCCCCCTCAAGATGGGAGTAAAGATGTTAATCAGTCTCATCTTGGAAAATGCTTTCATGATATCATCTCCTGAGATTGCCTTAGTAAAAACATCCGCTAATTGATTTGCGGATTTGACAAATTTTACATCAATGGTTCCTTCTTCAACCTTTTCTCTGACATAATGACAATCGACCTCTACGTGCTTTGTCCATTCATGAAACACCGGATTCTTTGTGAGGTGGATTGCAGATTGATTATCACACAGTAAATCAACTGGTTTTTGAATTTGTATTGCAAAATCATTGAATAATCTCAACAACCAGGTTATCTCGCAACACACATGTGCAATTGATCTATACTCTGCCTCTGCAAATGATCGACTCACTACTTGTTGTTTCTTTGATTTCCAGCTTATGAGTGAATCCCCATACATCACACAATATCCAGAAATCGATCTTCTTGAGAAAGGACATCCCCCATAATCAGAATCACAATAAGCTTTTAGTTCTTCATTTTTATTATTATTGAAGAACAGTCCATTCCCAATATCATTTTTAAGATATCTTATTATACGCAGCAGACCATTCATGTGTGTTTTAGTTGGACATTCCATGAATTGACTCATGATGCCAACTGCATAGGAGATGTCTGGTCTAGTTATAGTTAGGTAAATGAGTTTACCCAATAAACTTCTATATTGTTTGGGATCATTTAGTAATTCCTTTTCAGAATCACTCTATTTATCATATGGTTTCATTTTATGATTCTGTTCTATGGGATTTTTAGCTGGTTTGCATCCCAGCAAACCTGATACTTCTATGATTTCTGAAGTGTATTTTCTCTGTGAAAGATGAATGCCATTGGCTTTTCTTGCTATTTCCAATCCAAGGAAATACTTCAATTAACCAAGGTCTTTAACTTTGAACTTGTTTTGAAGCTGTGCCTTGACAGTTGCAATATCTTGCAAATTGCTTCCTCCTATGATAATGTCATCAACATAGATGAGTAAAGACACACAACTTGTGTCTGTTTTTCTAGTAAATAAGGTATATTCATTTTTTGATTGAATGAATCCTATTTGGGTCAAGAAACTAGTCAGTTTTTGGTTCCATTGCCTAGAGGCTTGTTTGAGGCCATAGAGGGATTTGTTCAACTTGCAGACCATTCTCTGATGACCATTAGAGTTCTCCCCCTGAAGTAACAGTCCTGGAGGAGGTGTCATGTAGATGTGTTCATGCAAATCTCCATTGAGAAAAGCATTGTGTACATCTAATTGTTCTAAAAACCAATTGTGTTTAGCTGCAATTGCTAAGAAGACTTTAATAGTTGTCAATTTTGCAACTGGACTGAAGGTTTCTGTGTAATCAATGCCATAGGTTTGTGTAAAACCTTTAGCAACAAGCCTGGCCTTGTGTCTATCAATTTCACCATTAGAATGTAGCTTTGTTTTGAAAACATATTTGCAGCTAATAGGCTTGACACCAGGTGGTAAAGGTGTTACGGTCCAGGTTTTATTCTCAGCTAGGGCTGTTAGTTCAGCTCTAATGGCATCTCTCCAATGTTTATGTAAAATGGCTTCCTGATAGGTAATTGGCTCTCGTAGAGCTGATAACTGTAGAGCATAAGCTCTATGCTTGGGAGAGAGCCTTGTAAAACCAATATATTGATCAAGTGGATATTGTGTGCTATGCACAGTAGTGTTAGTATTGTTTCTGGGTACACTATAGTGTTGATATAATTGTAGCTTCTTAGGTGTAGCTACTGTCCTGATGGATCTTCTGAGAGTCTGTTGAATAGGTGATTGATCATGTGGTGATTGACCATTGTGATCTGCATCATGATCAGTTATCTGATCAACTGAAGAGGGTGAAAAATCTTCATTAGACATTGCAGTATTATGATCAACATTAGTATGATCTGTATGTGGAGTAGAGTCATGAAGTTGACTAGTAAGAGGTGAGTCAAACCTACCAGTTGCTAGAGTATCATTAGGAATGATATGTTGTGATCTAGACTTGGATGAATCATCTGTAACATAACTACCAGGGGTGTATATAATAGATTTTTCTTCTATTTTTGCTGGTTCTGCAAATGGAACAATTGTTTCTGCAAAGAAAACATCTATGGAAACAAAACATTGTTTTGTCTCTAAATCATAACATTTGTAACCTTTAATGTTAGCAGGGTAACCCAAGAAGATTGATTTTCTAGACCTTGAATCAAATTTAGTTCTTTGAACTGGTAGACTAGATGCATAACACAGACAACCAAATACTTTGAAGTGTTGATAATCTGGTTTTGTGTTGTATAATAACTCATAAGGTGATTTATTGCTTAACAGTTCACTGGGAATTCTATTAATGATATAGACTGCAGTTAAAACTGAATCTCCCCAGAAGTGCTGAGGCAAGTTGGATTGAAACATTAATGATCTAGCAACATTTAAGATGTGCTGGTGCTTTCTCTCAACCACTGAATTTTGTTGTGGTGTATATGGAAAAGTGAGTTGATGAATTATTCCTTTTGTGTTAAAGTATTCTGTCATTTTAAACTCATTTCCATTGTCAGATCTCACTGTCTTGACTTTAACTTTAAATTGATTTTCTACTAAACTAATAAAGTTCTGTATAGCGGGTTCTGTGTCAGACTTGAGCTTTAGCAGATGCACATATGTTGTTCTAGTGAAATCATCTACAATGGTTAAAAAATAACTGTGACCCTGTATTGTTTTAACTGAGTATGGACCCCAAAGATCACAGTGTAGCAACTCAAAAGAAGATGTGGATTTTATATAGCTAGAAGAAAAACTTCTTCTTTTTTGTTTTGCTTGATAGCAAACATTACAGTGTTCATAATCCATGCTCATTACATCTGGAGAGTTGGCAGAAATTAGCTTTAATCTACTGAGGGAAGGATGCCTCATTCTAAAGTGCCACAGATGGCTGGAAACATCTGCTAAAACACTACACTTATTAATGGCAAAAGCCTTCTTGGAATCATAAAAGTCTTTAGGTTGAAACTTCAGGTGAAACAGTCCTTTCTTGCTTTCAATCCTGCTCAAGGATTTGATCCAGGGTATAGAGGCCTGTGTGATTAAACAACACTCTTTAGAGAATATGACTGAAAGATTACTTTCATGTATTAACTTTGATAAAGATACTAAATTCAGTTTAAAACTGGGAACACACAGCACATGGTTAAGTGTTAACTCATTGTTAATCTTTATGTTTCCCACATGTGTGATTATAGCAGTTTGTGCATTAGGCAACTGAACAGATGAATCAAAGAATCTGACATTATAAGTATAATATTTATCAGTGCAGAAAATGTGGTGAGTAGCACCTGAGTCTAATATCCAAGGCTCATCAGTATTCATAATATTCATTAAATGTATACCTGATGTGTTGGCAGAAGCAATGGAGGATCCTTCACCGGTTGGTGTATTCTTTGCCTCTTTCTTCTCATTAGCAATGTTGTTGTTCAGCATCTGATGAATTTGTCGCATTTGCTCAGTGGAGAAAGATGCCACAGGATTATGATGGACCTCATTGGCACCATAGCCTTGCCCATAGTGGTTGTTTGAGTTGTAGGATTGATTCTGAGCTTGGTGACCAAAGCCTCTGCCACCATAGTTAGATCTACCACCTCTGTAACCTCCTCTACCTCTTCTAGAACCCATCCTTGCATTCATACCACATCTATAGTATCCCTGAGTCTCTCCAGCATGTTTCTTATTGTTGTCAGGGAACCCATTGAGTTGAAAGCAATTCTCAATGTTGTGGTTGTTTAACTTGCACAGTGGGCAATACATTTTCTCTTTTCTTTTGAGGTTAAGTGAGGTTTGTAGAGCAGTATGCTCTTGAGTATTGTGACCACCATATCTGGTTTGCCTCTGTTTCTCTTCTTTAAGCACAATAGCATAAGCCCTATTGACAGATGGTAGTGGATCCATGAGTATGATACTGGTTCTCACTAGCTCATATGAATCATTCAGGCTCATTAAAAACTTAAATACTTTCCTTGTTTCCTGAATATGCATGAGCTTATCAGTGCTTCTACAATCACAAACACTACAGACAGCACAAAGAGGCAATGGTTGATAGTTGTTTAGCTCTTGCAAGATACCAGTGAGCTTAGTGTAGTACTCAGTGACTGAGCTACTACCTTGAGTGATTTTGTTTAACTCAAGCTCAAGTTGAAAAGCGATGACCTCAGGAGGTTCTGAGCATCTATCTTTCAGAATATCCCAAGCTTCTTTGGTTGTTTCAGCAAAAAGAATAGTATTTTTGAGCTCATTGGAGACACTGTGCATCATCCATGAAAGAACAAGAGTGTTGCATTTCACCCATAGGCGCAGCTTAGGATCATCAAGACTTGGTTGTGCTAGAGTTCCATCTATGAAGCCTAGCTTATTTTTTAAGCTCAGTTGGATCTGAAAAAGATCTGTGCCATGTGTGGTAGTTGCTTGTGTCAAGCAAGGGTGTTATAGCACCAGAACTAGTGGTGTCATTCGGGTGGATGTAGTAGTGATTATCAGAATCTTCTTCAGGGACAGTAGAAGGGTTGCTTTTGGGATTAGCACCACTCTTCTCTTTGCCTGAGCTAGCACTGTTATCAGAATCATCATCTGAAGCCATTGAAGAGACTTAGTGATGGAGGATGAACAACAGTGCAAACACAAAACAGAAAAGAAATAAAAACCGATCTAAAAACTAAGGCGTATCTCAGAAGCTTAGGTAGAAACCTGGCTCTGATGCCATAAAAAAGGATGAGGTTTTGATAATGCAAGACTGAAGAATTCTTCTGTATATTGATTGAGATAAAAAAAACTTGATGATGTACATGAACCCTAGTTAGGCTATTTATAGATTCTAAATTACCTATGAATTTTTACAATTGAAGAGACCAATTACAGCAACACTGTATTGTAGTAAAAAATCCCTAACCAATTATATGAAAACATCACACTCCTCATGCTAAATTCATTTTGAAGCTGACGCCATTGTTGTACCAGGGAAGGTACAGGTTGAGATCGTCTGCGGCAGGTGCACCAAGACCGTTCCTATATGCACCTGATTTGGACGTGATGTGTTCTGGTGTGGTAGAGCGTCGTGTTCCTGCGGCTTAAGGCGAACTATAGACGGTAAGCTCCCGAATTTGATTTCCGTTGATTTCTGTTGGATTTCTTCACTTCTTCTTCCTCTGTTTTCATCTTCTTCAACACTACACTTTTTGTGTTCTTTAACTGCCACATTTTCAATACAAAAGGATGCTACAAGAAGTATAAGGGAATACTATAAGGAGAGTGGTGACATTGAAGGAACTCTAAGACAGTTTCCACGATATCTGGTTGCAGAGCGTGCTATTGTAAGTTTTAAATTGCATCAGTAAAACCATGTTCTTACAGCCCTTTGGAAAATTATGTATAACCGCCCAGCCTATATACTTACAGTATCAGTGGAGAAAAGCACTACAAAAAGAGTCGGTAGTATTACTTACAGTATCAGCCCTTTGGTTTCTTGTGAATGAGAGGGGTCTGCATTTCCTTCTTGGCCTCTAAGCCTTATACTTTAGAGTCCATTACTGGACTTTGATGTTCTTGTTACTCATTGGTAACAGAGACTACCGTAGATTGCGGACAGGGCCGGCCCGCGGATTTAGGTGGCCCTGTGCGAAATTTTAATTGGGCCCTAAAAATAATATGATGAAAGAAAAAATATTCAAGATAAATAAAATAAAAATATTTACACTTTCATGAATTGAACCCAAGACCTTTTGTAAATATAAAAGTAGATATAAACTTAACCATTCGGAGACATAGATTTTAATGCTTAATTATTATATGAAAATGAATATATACATAATCTATAAAATGGAGCCCTTCAAAATAGGGGCCCTGAGCGGGCGGGCTGCCCGCGCATGCTCAGGGCCGGGCCTGATTGCGGAGGTAGGATCAATGTGTCCTTGCGATAACCAGTAAAACTGTTCAGTGCATCATATTTTATCAAGGAAAACTTTTTCAATAGTACTCCCTCCGTTCCATAGATTTCTTTCCATTTTTTCATTTTGGGCGTTCCATTAAAAACTTTTCATTTACTTTTATTTTATGAAAACCCACTATCTCCATTATTAATATTTTAATCTCTCTCTTTCATACTTTTTCAATTCTCTTTCTTACTTTTTACTATACACTTACTACTTTATCTATATAAACTCATTTTTTACTCAAATTTCTTAATATAAAAGGAAAATAAATGTAGGGAATGGAGGGAGTAACAAATAAAGCCTCATCTTGGGAGTTGGGGAATCTATCTAATATATCTAATATATTAAGCAAAAAAAATTTTGAGCCATTTTAGAGTGTCCACATCATGTAATTATTTGGCAAATTCCTATTCTCTCATTGGTCCATTTTTTAGCCTGGTTGTTAAATTCTTTTATTTTGATTGGTTGAAGTTTTTTAATGTGTTGATGTGTTATGATCTTTCCAAAATCGGACCTAATGTGTTGAGTACAAATTTATTCATTGTTTTAGTAAGTAGTAAATCATCCGTCTGTTTATTTATTTTGGTCTTAAACATGAAAATAAACATTTCACGATTACTAAATTACATTAATTCTTATATAGTATTAAGTACGGTAATCAAAATTTCATGGCTAATGACTCGCTTAGTTTCCAGGTCTTAAAGCTGATAATTAGTTATGAGGATCTATATTTGTTTAAATTATTCTAACAGTAGTCAATTCTTTCACTCAAATTTGTAGTGTCCATTCATAATACCTACCTCTTATTTTAAAGTCTCGTTTATCAATATCTTATACTTCCTCCGTTTCTGTAAAAGTGAAACAATTTTGATTTGCACAATTTTTAAGAAAAAATGTGATCCCAAAAATTATGTGGTTAAGAATGAGTTTGAGATATGAATTCAGTGGAAAAGTACACGTGGGCCCAAAAATGTGGTTAAAAATGAATTGTATTATAGAAGTAATTTCCATAAAAGGAAATGCAACTCTTTTAAAGAAACTCCCAAAACGAAAAATTGTTTCACTTTTACAGAAACAAAGGGGAGTATGTAATATTGCACCATAAAAAAGGTACTCGAAGTTTTAGAAATGTAAATATCGTTAAACTTCAAGATCAATTCAAATCGAAAGTAGTGTGGAAAAAGAAACAAGGTACTAGAAATTTTAGTATGTTACTCCCTCCGTTCCGGTGAACATCATACATTAGTGTTGGCGCGTATTTTTATGTATTTTTATGTGAAAAGTTAAAGTCATGATAAAATATTTAAAATGTGGTAAAATTTATACTTTTATTGGCAAACATGTATGTTTTGTATGTAAAGTTGAGATTTTTATTATTTGTTTGTGGGATAGCTTCCTTTTATAGTTATGCATGAAGTTCTATGAGACGACTAAAAATCACAAATATATGAAGTTCTGTGGGACGGAGGGAGTAATACAATTCAAATCATAGAAAATTTTGGAAGTGATTGTTTTATCATAGAATAATGAAACTTTACTTCCAAAATTTTAATTATATAATTTAATTGTACATTTTACATTTACGGTTTAAGATTAAATCGTTATCAAAGTTGAATAATGTTGACTGCAAAAAGTCAAAATGAGAAATTTGGTCTGGGACGGAGGGAGTACAATATAGAATCATCATCATATCATATAGATTTTTACAATCCGAATAAGCTCGATATTCGCTAAGCTTCATAAATCAATTTGCATTAGATCTTTCCTTAGTCCGATTTCATACCTTAGTTAAGATAATCAGACTATGAAAAAGATGAGGGCTTTCGCTTTTCTTACCATATGAGAATTGGAAAGTACTTTGACAATTGTGAAATTTTAGTAGGAAAGAAGCTAAGAATTTACTTGGTAATTTTAGTAAAAATTATCAGATTGAAAAAAGTAGAGATGAATCTGGCAAGTGTGACTTTTATGGGTATAATGTTTACCCTAACTATCATAATTCGCCGTCGATATAGTGATGCAAAAAATCTATCTAATATATTAACCTAAAATCTATCTAATCTAAAATTTTAATTATATAATTTAATCGAACATTTTACATTTACAGTTTAAAATAAAATCTTAGTCAAAGTTGAATAATGTTGACTGCAAAAAGTCAAAATGGGACATTTGGTCTGGGACGGAGGGAGTACAATATAGAATCATCATCATATCATATAGATTTTTACAATCCGAATAAGCTTGATATTCGCTAAGCTTCATAAATCAATATGCATTAGATCTTTCTTTAGTCTGATTTCATACCTTAGGTAAGATAATCCGACTATGAAAAAGATGAGGGATTTTGCTTTTCTTACCAAATGAGAATTGGAAAGTACTTTGACATTTGTGTAATTTTAGTAGGAAAGAAGCTACAAATTTACTTGGTAATTTTAGTAAAAATTATCTGATTGAAAAAAGTAGAGATGAATCTGGGCTGGACCGCGCTACTTTGGTAATGATGTGAAGCTAATTGAAATGGCAAGTGTGACTTTTATGGGTATAATGTTTACCCTAACAATCATAATTCGCCTTAATTCATGTGTCCATGGTACATGCCAATTCGTTCGATAAATTCTAAATTTAATCCTTCATTTTGTCTTCATATAAATGTTAGTATAATTTACTTTAAAATTACCTTTAAGGTCGAACTCGAATATAAATTGCTCTTAAATTACATCAAACAAAAAAAATAAAAAATAAAGTGATATTAAGAATGTTTGGTAAGTGTAGTGTACTTTCATAAAATATTTTCCGGTATAACTCAAGAATAATTTTTGTCTAACTCAGAAATTACTCAAAAGTCAAATATACATTTGTTATGAGACTGGGGAAGTACATTAATTCACCAATTGTTTCATGGAAGGTTCTAAACGAGTCCGGGTATGATCTGGTTTCAGGCTTATTTATCTTATGTCAGGTCTCTTGCATTAATGGGTACAAAACAAACCCGAGTCTTAATTATAGGGCGCATTACTCTGACAACCCCTATTAAGTTTTCTAATTACATCTCCCCACATATGAAAACAATAACAACAACCCCTAGAATTCAATTTTTGTTGATTTTATATTTTTTTCAAAAGAAAAACACCCAAGCAAGCCTTTAAAAATTTTATTTGCAAAATTGTCTCTCCAAGTTCTAAATATAAAATTTTAACCTCATTTTATTTGCAACTTGATATAAATATTTGGGAAAAAATGAAAAACTTTGACATCTTTTTATTTGGATGGAATTGTTTCCATATAACTTACATTGCATAATTCCTTTCATGACTGGGATCATTTCACGTAGTGGGTATTTAATTACCAGAGGGTGAGAAAGTAAGAAAGGCGGACTTACATACATCGTCCTACTAAGACTTGGGTCTGAGTAAGACAACCCATATATTTGACATCTTCGATGAGATCATTGAATGTCCGGTGCATGTGTCAAGTATTTTAGTGTAGAAAGAATAAGTAAGAATGAGATCAATCAATATGATATCTCATTAGTGCTTGGAGACTTTGTCAAGTGCTTAAATATAGATAGCATAAACAAATTGGATGATATTCTTAGTGGATTGGAATATGTTACACATGTAATGTCCAATGACCCAACCCGTTTAACACCCGACATGTGGAACCCGATAAATATCATAAGGGTCATCAACATGTACCCAATCCTAAGAGGTTAAGCATTAACTTGTATGAGTTTAGAAAAATGAACCCCCTGAAACTAAATAAAAATGAATACAAAATTGCAAAACTCGATCGTTGTCCAACAATCCTACCTAGGGAACCCCACAAAAAAATCACCATTTCACATGTTACGGTGAGTTTGGTTTTCCTGTTTCATTGGGGGGAGGGGGGGGGGGCATATCCGGACCAACCCTATAAACCCAAAATATATAAATTTGTATTTTACTGAAATCATTTTTCAAACGTTCATGTGATTATTTTTTGGGCGGTTTGGGTGCTCCATCCCCAAAAAAATATTATTATTTCACTAACATAATTTCTTACAAGTTTTAGTGATATTTGTTTACGGGTAGGCGCGTCCTTTCCAGTCCCAAAAAAATTAATATAATTTTTTCACATGTTTATGAATTGGTGGGTCCAAATGACCCCACCCGGCACCCACTACTAAATTTTGTGATTGCTTCACAAACATAATCGTAAACTATGTTGCGGACGGGGGTTATCGGGTTGGGAGATCGTGTTAGGTTGGGGTCGTGTTCACGGGTATGGAACATGTCTGGGTGTATATCCGATCCGGACTCGAACGCCATTATTTAGAATGAGTATTATGCGGGTTTGCATGGGGTTGGATAGAACCTGTCACGTTTAAAAGACTATATTGGAAGTTGTCTTCTCAATCGAATTCCTTAATATGATTAATTGTTCATGTGCGACTAATCATAACTTGTGCTAAAAGCTGGATATATATGGTCATGCTTTTGAGGATATTGAGTAGGCTTTAAAGTTGTGCAATGTCACGGGACTATGAGTTACTACTCTTGGGAAGCATATAATCGAGGCAAAAGTGATGTATGGAATAAATGCAGGACAAAAGTATATCAATCTTAAGGTGATGATAAGCCATCATACAAATCAAACTCCCCTCTCAACTTCAATAAGAGATAGTCCCCTATATCAATTTACTTTGCCATGGCGATAATCAAAAGTTAGGGAGAATCTATTTCTCACGCCAGAATGTACATCTTCACATCAATATTAGATTACAATCAGTTAATGTTTCTCTATTCATGGTCACCAATAGAAATGTTATGTATGTATTGATTTGTGAAGAAAATGGGAGTAATATATATGTAGTAACTGACTCATTAATTATCCTCGTATGGGAATCCGCTAATTTTAAATTGGTTACGGGATCGGTATCGGTACCCGACCCGTAATTCTTAACAAGTGATAAATCCGTTAAAATCTGGAAGATCCAGAACCTGTTTTGTGAATTGATGTTTTGATGGGGGGGGGGGGGGGGGGGGGCGAAAATTTTGGGTCGCACCCAAAAAAATTGAGCACTACTAAAAAACCAAGTTATAATCAACAGACAATTACTGTTACTTATATGGAAAATATGTTGCTTATAAATGATAATTTACAGGTATTTGTCGAATATGTCTGTTGGTAATGTGGGTGTAAGATTTTCACCATGACTTGGTCTTTGTTGGTTAATCTGATAATAACTATGATTCGATTAGCGATTGTATGTTGGTTATCGATACCTCACGTGAATACAAATTAATCAACAGGTGTTGGTTATCATCATTATACGTATTTGCATTTCACATATAACCAACGGAAAAAGCTGTTGGCGATCACCATATATGTATTTGTATTAGAAATATAACCAACAGCCATTTGCTAGTCATTACTTGCGTACAAATACACAATCAGCGTATTTGTACATCACACATAACCAACATCAATTTATGTTGGTTATCTCTAATTTATCCACATTAATATATAAATGTAAAATAAATTTAACTTACAGATATCTGTTGATTATATTATAATTGTTGGTCCAGATAATGGCAAAGTAAAAGACTAGAGGGTGGGGGGGGGGGGGTGGGGGGTGAATAGTCTTTTAAAACTTTTGTCGATAACAACTATTTCTCAGATATCTGAATAGATATCTGATACTTAGAATCAGAGTGCGGAAGACTTAATAAAGATAAGTGCAGAAACAGTTAATATGTGTGTGTGTGTGTTGCTGAAATGTAAATATAGAAAGGTAAATAACACAACAAGTATAGTGGTATCTGGAGGTGGCGTAATCCTCCAACTAATCCACTTCGGTCTACCAGAGACCTAGAATTAACTAGAACAGATAATTGAGTTCACCTTACAATAAACCTATTCTAAGATTCTTAACAATTGGTTCCCAACCAAATGTTCCCCCTGAGTTGTTCCCCGGCTTTCACAGCCAAGTACTTCCTATACTCAGAAACCTTTGAGTTATTCCCTAGCTTCCCAAGCTAAGTACTTCCTATACTCAATAACCTTGGAGTTATTCCCTAGTTTCCCAAATCAAGTACTTCCTATACTCCGGTAACCTTGGAGTTATTCCTTGATTTTTCAAACTAAGTACTTCCTGTACTCCACGCCAGTTATGGTGTTGGTTTTGGTTTGAGTTGTCAGATGAGCGTCTTAATAACTTCTCAGTTAATCAGATAGCTCTGTGAACCAAGTTACTTAATACACTTTACAGCGTATGGTATCTTGTTCGATTTTACTGACCCAAGTCTTATGATATCTGTTCAAGAGAATGAATCTCAGATAGTTGATCTTTTGATTCAACTCCTTCACAGATAGCTTTGCTTGTTTAGGATCAGGACACTTAGAACTTCAGTGTTTACTCAAGATCAAAAGCTTTGGTCGCAACAGTAAGCTTTGTGAGTAAGTAAGTTGCTTTGAGAGAGTAAGATGTTCAGTTCAGCGTAGTGTTGTGTCGTTCTGTGTGTATTCTCTCAAGCTGTCTAAGGGTTGATATTTATAGATGAATTTGAGTGCCGTTTGAATAGTATCCTTTAGGCTCAAATTCAAACTATTGATATCTGTGTACAAGATCTTTATGTGTTTTGTCTTCTTCTCAGAAGCTGCCGTTGCTTTTATTCAGACATCTCTGTCCGTGCATTAAATGCATTGTACTATACTTTTTGTCCTGTAGTGCCAACGGAACTATGCTTTGTATCAGAGACTAGTGTTATCTGATTCTTTGCACGTCCTTATCTTCAATCTTTAGATACCACTTGTATTTATTGAAACAACTTTGTTTGCAATATGTATGTTTCTTTTTTCAGAAACGTGGTTAAAGCTCAAGGTATCTGAGAATAGATATCTGTGGACACTTTCCTTGTTTTCAGATATGTCTCTTATTTCTCAGATATCTCTTGTGACATAGTTTGTTTAAAACTATTCGTGTCTTCAAGATATCTGGCTAAGGTATCCGAAAAACAGTTTCAGTAATCTTGTGCAGTTTTCTTCAAGTCTTCAATGTCGTTGAGCTTTCTGCCTGGATGTCTTCTTCTTGGTCTTCTCTTCATAAAATAAAGATTACAATTTGAGACCTAACATCCTATACAAGATTAGCTAGACTATCATACTTAGTGGGTTTCCTCTTTTACAATGTTCAAGTGAACCAAGAGTACTAATCACCTTTCTGAGACTAAGATAAGTCATCATGTTGCTGATCAAAACTAAACAGATATTCTTTACAAAATATCCAACAAATTTCCTAACAAATTTCCCAAGAAATTTCCCAACAAATTTCCCCCTTTTTGATCAGTCAACGATGACTATCTGACCTATTACAAATCTGGATGAGTGAACAATCCAACACTTAATCTTTTCTTAAGATCTTCAATTTATTTAATTAAGTGCAGAAAGTAAACATCAACCAAATCACAAGGTGTGATCTTTGCTGACAAGTTATATTTTATAGAATACTATCTGAGAGTAAGTTCTTCAGATAAGTTACAAATAAAGATTACAGATAACTTCAATACATGATATAGTTAAGCTTAGTCAGCAAAAATACAAAAACTACATAGTAAATTAGGACAACAGGAGTAACCAAGCTCCAAGTAAACATCCTAATAGACTAGTCTTCAAGTCTTCAATGTCTTCAACAGTATTTCTATGGATCAGTCTGCAAATTTCTTATCTCCAAACCTTTTGATGTCATCAGAATAATCATAGAGAAGAGTTCTGACGAGCATCTCTGTGTCTATGGCAAATCCACAGACCTCTTTGTAGGTTTTGGTAGGATTTTTCTTGACAAAATGCTTGACCCATAGGTACTTTCCCCACTTCCAGGCATGCTCTATTCTGATATCTGAAAGCTTGAAGTATTCGTAGATAATCTTCAGATATCTGATGTCACCCTTGTATTGATCTTCTGTCAGATAGAACGACTCATAGGGTTCCACAGCAAGTCTTGGTCTTGTGCCTGTTCCTGTGATATTCAGAATTTTGTGCACATCATCTGGCTTTCCATATGGACAATCATCAGAGAGGTCCTTCTTCATGGCTTCAGTTCTCTTGACAACTTCAAAATCCAATCATGCTTTGATGTGATTGGTGTTGATCAAGGTAGGTTTATTCTTTCTCCATGCCATGAGTTGTTTATGGATTGGTTCTGGAAATCTTGAATTCACCAAAAGATGCTTCAGTTCCAGAATCCAATAGCCATTCTTTTGATTGATGCACCTGTAGACAGAGGAATCATTGTCATACTTCACATACTCTATTTTGGCTTCTTCTGGCCTGAGTGGAAGTTCACTTTGTCTTTGCTCAGCTCTCGATGCTTCCTTCTCATCTTGAATTCTCTTTGGGGTTGTTGCTTGAAGAACCACCACCCTGGATAGACTTGGTATTTCCAGAGGGTGTTTTAGCTGCTAGGGGCTTTGCAGCTATGGGCTCAGTTAGGCTTTCAATTTTCCTTTTCTTGTGAAGAGGAGCTTCATCTTCATCAGATTCCTCATCATCATCAAGATTGAATCTTGTGTGAGTTTTACAGCCTTCTTCATTGCCCTGGGACTTGATTTGACCTTCTTCTTCTTCTTCTTCTTCAGAAGATTCATCAATCCCTCTAACTTGTCTTCTCCTTGGAGCCTTGGTACTCCTTGGAGGTTTCTGTGCCATGGCCCTTGTTACCATTTTGGTTCCTTGATGGGTTTTCGAAGCGGCTACTATTTACCGCTGACTTGGCTTGAGGAGGGTTCATTGATTACGAGTGGTGGTCGGAAATTTTTCTTCTTCCTTTCCGAGCACTTACTCAGATTTCTTCTTGTTTTCATCTCCTTCTTCCCATTCCCCCTGACTTTGAGGTCCAGATTTGTACTTTCTTTCCCCCTTAGTCATTGTTGAATGACTAAGTATCATAAAGGAATCTGAGAGAGAGTCGAAATGCCCTTGTAAATAATTATAGGCAGTGACCAACTTCTGAAATTCGGCTTTGAGCTCCTGATTTTGCTTGATAAGTCCATTGTCCTTATCAGTGAGCTCTGCCAATGGGCCTAGGATGGCATCTGCTTTTCCAGCAGTGTAACTTGCCTCTTGGAAAGCTTTCTCAGCTAAAGACATATCATCGTCCCTTATCATTCCCAGATCTTTCTGAGCAATGACTATGCTAGTTGTTCTCTGAGTGATGAGCTCAGTGAATTTTCTCATTTCAGAGGGGACGGAGGCAATTACTTCCTTGTTCTGTGAAGACATCTCCTTGTTCAGAGTAGCCAGTACTTGGTACCTGTTCATGTATTCATGGGAGTGGACGTTTGGCAGTTTGTTGAATATTGTAGGAGCAATCAACTTCCTTTTCAAGTGAGAAACCGCTAAATGTTCATGGCGGTGCTCTGCCAAAGTCTTGTCTTCTTCATCATCTGAGTGATTAGCCCAGTGATCTTCATCCTCTTGGACATTTTCATCGATCGTATCGAGTCCAGCAACCATCTCAGAGATTGGTTTCTTTCCTTTCTGGGAGGAGGATGGTACTTCTTTCGAAGATGATGCAGCCTTAGCATCATGCTTGACTTCAGATACTTCTTCAGTATCGAGTTCTTTGGTGATCTCTTGCACAACATCCCGTAGCTCTTTAACTTCAGAGTAAGCAATCATTTCTTCTAAGTATAGATCTTGTAGTTGATCAATCTTATCTCTGGGTTTAGCTATTTGATCTTCCAGTTGAAGATGGAGTTGTTGTTCTTCTTCCAACAGTTGTCTGAGTTGAGCAGATCTGGTTTGAGTGTTTAGTATTTTCTGATTTGTTTCTTCAGAAAGCTCAACTACTTGTTCAGTAGTAACTGCGTGTTGGTTAGAAGATGGATGAGTAGATTTCTGAGGTGATGAAGACGGAGATTTCTGTGAATTCTTCTCAGTTTGCTTTTCAGTAGCTGAGGCATTGTTTCTCTATGAAATTCCTCCGGTCCCTGGTGCAGGGGCATCATCATCATCCTTTTTGTCATTATCATCCTCTTGGTGATGGTCAGTGGGAGGTTCATCAAAGTAATTTTCATTCATTTCTTCCTCCTCATCATCTTCAGATACAAGATTGATCACTTCCGGGATAGTGATCTTCTGCCCATTAACTTCTTCTTGTTCAGAAGGTATAAATTGCAGAGTCTGGGGCAGGACTAGCTTGAATGCCATCTGTAATCTTGTCTGACCATCTGCCTGTTCAAAGGCATGTATCAAACTATGCGCCACTTCTCTGGAAAAGTCCTTATGTAGTAGAGTCGCAACTGTATATTGTTCTGTAGGGAACATTGCTTGGACATATGTTTCCAGGTCAAGAGCTCGTGCTCGTCTGGTTGGTTGATCAGTGATTCTCAATATTTCAGAGAGATCAGAGCACCTTAACTTCTGCCATTTATTGAAGCATTGAATATGCTTTGGCAGGGTGTGAGCTTTGAAGAAGTGAGGTAGGTCCCTTGTTTCTTTAATGGGAACCTGCTTTGCATCTGTTTGAGCCTGAAAGAAAGAGTTTTGAGTGAGTTTCAAAACTTTTGTAGATATCTGAGTATAAGTGTAGTTTAGTTTCTGAGTTACCTGAGTATGAACATCAGGCTCAGATACTTGAACCACTGAGACAATTGGTGTCTCAGATATCTTGTTGTGAGGTGGAGACTTTGAAGTCTGGTCCTCAGCAACCTTTCTTTCTTGAACCTGAGAGGAATACAATACTTAGGAAATAGTTTGAAAGAATCTATGCATAAATATGCTTTTAATGAATTCTGATTTGAGCTACTTACTTCCTCAACAGGAAGCTCAGATTCATTTTTCTGTAAACTTGTGCGCTTCGGTGTTCTTTCGAGTGATGTTGCCTTGGGGGCTTCATCAATTTCCATTGATGCAGGGGAAGTCGCAACTTTATCCCCTTGCATTTCTACTTCTGAAATAGCCTGTAAGTAGAAAGTATTGAATATTAGAAGAGATAAAAGATAACCCAAGATGAAAAATACTTGTCACTTGATTTGTCATATACCGTCATGCTAGAAGGCTCAGTGATGTGTTCTTCAGAAACCTTGTTGGTCTCTGGGTTTGTCTCTGGCATTTTTGCCTTATCTTCTTCCATCTCAGTTGGAGCCTGTTAGAAACATTTTTGAACATGAATGAGCACATTAACATTTTTACTGAAAAATTAGTTCTCTTTAAGAATCATTTACCTGTGGCACAGGCTCAGATTTCTCAAGAGTTGAGGTTGAAGGAACTTCTTTTTCAGTATCTGAGGCAAGCTTCTCAGCTTCCTCTTGTTTACCGTTCTAACTCAAATTGTAACAAAGAAATTCTTATGAGGTAACAAGATTTATAAGTATAAATTTTTTCACAAGGTAAGAGTTAAACCAGTCATTTACCTGAGCAGTTTCAGGCTGATTGGTCTCTGGAACTTGTGACCTTTCTATACATTGGTCGTCTTGTCCCAGTGCAGTTTCTTTGTTTGAAGTTTCTGGTACTTCACACCTTTCCTGAGTATGCAACTCAGTTGCCTCCCCTGGTTGATCATTCTGAGTAGATGTCTCAGTTTGATCCCTCTCATTGTGTTGGGGAACTTGCTCAATTACAGGATTTTCTTCAGCATACTGTATTGCTGGTAATTCGAAATGGAGTTCATTTACCATTTCATCAACCACTTGTGGCTGTTGTGGTTGTTGTGGTTGTCTGGAAGCAGAAGATTGATCAATAGAATGTTCTTCCAGATTTTTAGATGTGGCATTTCCATCAGCATCTGCCAGCACTAAAATACCACTCATCATGGCTTTTTGAAGTTGTGCAAGAGAAACATTCCCTGATGATGTGTTTGCACCAACAACCTTTGCTATAGTTTCAGCAACCTGTGGTGTAGGTTCTTCTTCAGATACCTTATCACCAGTTACTTTTTCAGTAACCTTAGCCCTCTTTGTTCTTTCTAGGAATTGAGAGATGACTAGTTCATCATCTTCATCGTCAGAGCTCTCATCAGCATTGGGAACTGATTGGTCCATTATTCCTGCGGTTTCTGCAGATGGGGCTTGGTGCTTTTCACCACTCTTGGCAGCATTTATGAGTTCATCAGCAAGGCTTTCTGCATTAGTCGCAACATTTCTGAAAGCACTTTCTCTTGCTGAGTCTACTTGTTCAGTAGTTGATAACTCTTTTGCAGCATTGATGAGTTCATCTGCCATTATCAGTTCATCGGCAATGCCTGCAGATATCTGAGAATTGACAACCTCTTTGGGTGTGTCTTCTGATTTGCCAGCAGACTTCTTTCTTGAAGTTCTGGGCTTCTTGGTCGCAACCTTTTCTTCAGATATCTTTTCAGATTTTCGCTTCTTAGGACCTTTCTGAGACCCAGTAACCTTTTTCATCAAATTTGTATACTCATATTTATAGAGTAAGTTACTGTTGGCTATTTCAGCCGTCTCTCTGAGCTCAATGCCAAGCTTTTCCAGCAAGTAGCATATCTTCAGACCATAACCTACTGTGGCCTTTGGCTCAGCTAGTCCTTTGACAATTTTAGGCTCGAAGCCTTGAATCTTCTTCACGAATTTCATGAAGGCGTACTTTCCCCAGTTAAAAGGGTTTTCCAGCCTTTTGTCTTGTTGATTCAGCAAGAACATCATGATCCATCGTTCTTGGCTTATCTGGTCAGCACCTCCTTGTAGACCATCAAAGCATCTGTGAAGAATGCAAGCCAGTACATCCCAGTGAACCAACAGATGTCTGGTTCGGATGTCAGCAAGCTTGAACTCAGTGGGTGTATCTGATTTTTCAAGATCACACACGTCACTGTAAAGTTCTTTAACACCTTCAAGGAGTTCATCATCCTTGGTGTTTATTTCAAAATCCTTTCCAAGATTTTGAACCTCAAACAACTTACAGAAGGTTGTTAAGTCCAGAAGGATTTCCTTTCCTTGGACTGAGGTTTTGATAGACACTATTTCAGTGCCTTCAGATACACAAGAAATAATCCTGGAGGAGTTGTAAAATTCCAACACATCGAGTGATGAAATTCCACTTGGGCGAGCAGATAGAAAACCCTTGATTTGTGCCTTTTCAAGCATGTCAAGAATCAATTTTCTGTCAGTTTGGTTTTCTATTGCAGCAGAGAGGTATTCCTCAACCATGGCACCACCCCAAATCATTCTGTGACTTGAAGTCCAATGGTCAGGATTAAAAACTCCTACCAGTCGATTGTTTACAATAACCAACTCTGGTGCTTGCTTTTCAGCAGTACCAGTGGAGGATTGGGATTTCTGTGTTGAAGTGTTCTTGGAGGCCATCTCTTTATATAGTGTAGGGATTTGGAATTGGTGTTTGAAAGAGATTTGATTCAGTGATTCTTTTCAGAAAAACTTAATCTTGATTTGCAGAGATTGTAGAGGGTTTGCAGAGAATCAAGAGAAGGATTTGCTATTTTTGTGCAAGATGAAATTTCGGATTAGGCAAAAGTGATTTCAATTGCCAAAATCCTATATATATAGCAGTTGAATCCCAACAGACAAATACATACAAATTAATTTTGTGTGTATGTATCTGTGATTTGCAAACAGGCGTGAGGAAAAGCTAGTTCGGCATTAAATGCTTAGTGGGCCATGTCTGAATTTCAACAGTCCACTATTTACTGTGAATTAATTTCCACCGTACAGATCAATCGCTTAACTTCATCGAGGGTCACCATTGCTTCTTCAGCAATGATCACAATCAGCAAGTGTAATTATGCCCATTTAATGAGTTTTGGCGACTTGCTATCTGAATCACAATTCTGTATGACCCAGGACACTGTTCGCATCTTAATCTATCTTATACTTAGGATATTTCCAAGTTTTTCATCAAGATAGAAATAATGCGAGTTTCAAGAGAGTAGTTGACTGCCGATAGTTATACTATTCTCTTTTGTGTTCCCCGTTTATAGAGTGATTCAGATATCTGAGTTTCCGTCTCAGATATCTTAAGCTATCTTTTTGCTCTTTAGCCTTTTTGACTTCTGGATACCCGTTCCAGATTTCTCTTCTCTTTTCTGGATACCCGTTCCAGATACCTCTTCTCTGGATGCCCGTTCCAGATACCTCTTCTCTGGATGCCCGTTCCAGATACCTCTTCTCTGGTTGCCCGTTCCAGATACCTGAACTCTTTCAGTTCATTGGTAGTTCCATTAGTCCAAGACTATGTCTTAAGGCTAAGAATCTACTTTCTTGTAGTGGCTTAGTGAAGATATCTGCAAATTGGTCTTCAGTGCCAATCTTGAGTATCTCTATATTGCCCTTTTCAACATGGTCTCTGATGAAGTGATGTCTAACATCAATGTGCTTTGTTCTAGCATGAAATTTAGGATTCTGTGTAATCGCAATAGCACTTGTGTTGTCACAGAAAATGGGAGTTTTCTTCTCATCGAGTCCATAGTCTTTAAGTTGTTGTTATATCCACAGAATTTGTGTTGCACAACAACCAGCAGCAATATATTCAGCCTCTATGATAGAAGTTGCAATTGAGTTTTGCTTCTTGCTATACCATGAGATAAGTCTAGTACCCAGAAACTGACAAGTTCCTGAGGTGCTTTTCCTATCAAGCAATGATCCAGCATAATCAGCGTCTGAGTATCCAGCTAAACTTAATCCACTTTCTTTAGGATACCACAATCCTACATCTACTGTACCCTTTACATACCTTAATATTTTCATAGCAATGTTGTAGTGTGTTTGCATTGGATTTGTCTGAAATCTAGCACATACTCCAACGACATATTGAATATCAGGTCTACTTGCAGTGAGGTAAAGTAGTGAACCTATCAATTTCCTATACTTATGTTCTTCAACACTCTTGTCTGATTCAGTATAGGTCATTTTGGTTCCAATGCTCATAGGTATCTTAGCATTCTTTTCAGAAGGCTTAAGATTGAATTTTGTGAGCATATCTTTTGCATACTTTGTTTGACTAATGAATATTCCATCATTGAGTTGCTTGACTTGCAATCCTAGGAAATAATTCATTTCTCCCATCATGCTCATCTCAAACTTGCTTTTCATGAGATTTGCAAAGTCATTACAAAGTTGCTTGTCCTTAGATCCAAATATGATGTCATCAACATATACTTGAACTAAGAGTAGTTTCCCATCATGATTTAAGGTAAATAAAGTTTTATCAACTTCACCTTTCTTGAAACCACTTTCCAGAAGGTATTTGGCCAAAGTGTCATACCATGCTCTTGGAGCCTGTTTCAGTCCATACAGAGCTTTCTGTAGTTTATAGACCATTCTACTTTCTGAGGAAACTTCAAAGCCAGGTGGTTGCTCAACATAAACTTCTTCTGCAAGTTCACCATTTAAGAATGCACTTTTGACATCCATCTGATAAACTTTGAAATCTTTATGAGCTGCAAAGGCTAGAAAGAGTCTTATTGCATCCAATCTGGCAACTGGTGCATATGACTCGTCAAAATCTAAGCCTTCAGTCTGAGTAAATCCCTTGGCAACCAATCTTGCTTTGTTTCTGGTTATTTCACCAGATTCATTCATCTTGTTTCTGAAAACCCATTTAGTTCCAATCACAGATATTCCTTCTATAAATGGAACTAGTTTCCAGACTTTGTTTCTCTCAAATTGATCCAACTCTTCTTGCATTGCAGAGATCCAGTCTTGGTCTCCTAATGCTTCTTCTATATTTTTAGGTTCAATATTCGAGATGAAACATCCAAAGAGAGAGTTAGCATTTTCAGCTATTGCTCTCCTAGTCCTAACACCCTAATTAATTGGTCCAATTATATCCTTTGTAGGATGTTCTTTGATCCATTTCATCATAGGTTTAGTGCTAGTAGGATCAATATCCAGGTGATCTGAATGTGAATCACTAAGATTTTGATTTGATACTTTTTCAGTATCTGAGATATCTGACATATGTGAAATGTCATGGATATCTGACACTTTTTCAGTGTTAGAGATATCTAAAACATGCATTTTAGCATTCTTATTTTCAGATACCTCTTCATGATGAAGGTTCTCAGTAACCTGTTCCATTTCTGGAAAACTCATAGGAAATTCCTCATCATGTATGTGAGTCATCTTGTTGTTACTAGGCTTTTCAAGCTTTTCTACGTCAGAGTCATCCTCACTTTCCATAGTGATGTTTCTCCTTTCTGAGGATTCTTCTTTAGAATCCCTCAGTAATAGTTCTTTGAACCTTTCTGAGAGTTCATCAATAGGAGGTGTTTTCTTATTTTCATCATAGAATACAACATGAACTGATTCTTCAATTTTCTTTGTTCTTTTGTTGTAATCTCTGTAAGCTTTGTTGTTTGTGGAATAGCCAAGAAAAACACCTTCATCTGACTTTGGTTGAAATGTTCTCAGATAATCTTTCCCATTGTTTAGAACAAAACATCTACAACCAAATACTCTCAGATGTTTGATATTAGGGGGTCTACCAACCAAGATTTCATAGGGGTACCTGTCATGGTGTTTGTTTATCAAACATCTGTTCTGAGTGTAGCAAGCTGTGTGTAAAGCTTCAACCCAATAAATTTCACTTATTTCAGTGTCAGCTAGCATTGTCCTTGCAGCTTCTTTAAGGGTTCTGTTTTTCCTTTCTGCAACACCATTTTGTTGAGGTGTTCTTACAGAGGAAAGTTGGTGTTGTATACCTTTGCAGGTACAAAACTCCTTTATGTACTGGTTGACAAACTCAGTACCATGGTCTGTTCTGATTGCAGATACCTTGTCATTTTTCATGACTTCAAGCTTTTTCAGCAAGTTTGGTATCTCCACCCTGGCATCAGATTTGTGTTTCAGAAAGACAACCCAAGTGAATCTTGAGAAGTCATCTACAACAACCAGACCATACTTCTTTCCTGCATAACTAGTTACAGATGATTCAAATAGATCCATGTGTAAAAGTTGTAGTGGTCTAACACTAGAGTGTCTGATTTTGGACTTGAAAGAGATCTTAGATTGTTTCCCCATCTGACAGGCAGAACAGATACCATCCTTTCTGAAAGATGTTCTGGGAAGACCAACCACTAACTCTTTCTTGGCAAGTCTATTCAGAGTTTTGAAGTTCAAATGACTCATTCTTTTGTGCCATAACCAGTGCTCTTCTGTGTGACCAGATTGACTCACCATGAGACATTCTTCAGTTGTGGCAGATGCCCAATCGGCAACATAAAGACTGCCTTTCCGCCGACCAACCAAGACTGTCTGCTTTGACTCATTGTCAATTAGTTTGCAGTATTTAGCTTTGAATTTTATAGTAAAACCCTTGTCTGCAAACTGGCTCATGCTAAATAGATTATATTTCAAATCCTTAACATGTAATACGTCAGTGATTGTTAAAGTCCCCAATTTGACGTTGCCAAATCCCAGAGAGGGATTTAATTCTCCAAAGAAATCTGATATCTGGTCCTGTGTTGCAAGCTTTGTAATCAACCAGATTTGCTTTGTCTCCTGTCATGTGCTTTCCGCATCCACTATCAAATAGCCATTGTGCTTTGGTCCAGGAGGCATTCTGCACACAACAGGAAACAGGAGATTAGGTTCTCATATCTTTGATGGAACCGTCAGAATTAAAAGTTCTTCCAGTAGGAATCCATTTTTGAATGAATTTCTTTGAAATATGCTTTTGTCTGGCAGGAACGTAAGGAGGAATTCTTTTTGAATGAAAGTTATCATTAGTAAGAATTATTTTCTTCCTTGGTGTGTTCCTAGGTGCTCCATATGATGCTTTCAGATACCTGTCAGGTTTCTGAGTTTGCTTTTCAGCAAACTTAGCCTTCCTTGCCAGATTTCTTCTAGCCCTGGCATTCAGATTTTCAGTGGCTTGATTTAACTTCCACATCTGATAATTGCTTTGAGCAATTCTAGCTTTCAGCCATCGTTCTTGCTCCTGCTTGTACTTATGAGCAAGTTGTTTTCCGATGCCTTTGTAGCCAATACCGTTTCGAGCACTTGAAGCTATCTGAGATCTTTTCTCAGCAGCTTTGCTAGTCTCTGGTTGATCCAATTTATTTTCAGAAAAAGTGACATGGGAGAATTTTCCAGCTCCTGCAATTCTACCTTTTTGAGAGACATAGCACTGTGGGTGTTTACACTTTTCAGTGTTGTGTTTCTTTTTAGAGACGTACCCAACAGTTTTGTTTTTGACTTGTTTTTCCCACAAAGGTTTAGTTGCAACTGCCTTTCCTTTGTCAACAATCTTTGTCTTTTCACCGATACTATAGATTGCATGGGAACCGTCTTGCTGAGTACTTACAAATGTTCTTTTCTCCTTACTCTTATTCAGAGTGATAGAACAATCATGCGTGTATTCACCCAAGTCCTTTCTTTTTCGAAGGATCTCTTAAGTAAGATTGTACTTGAAGAAGAGTGTCACTAGCTTTGGCATAAGATTGAAAAGATAGTTCTTTCTTCTTGAGTTCCTTGTTTCGTAAAGAAGATTTTCATAATTCTTTCGTAACTCAAATTGCTTCTTCATGTGACTTTTCGCCTCGGATATCCGAGCTTTGAGAGATGCATTTTCAGCATCCTTTCTCTCAGATTCTTTAACTAATTGAGAATTTTCCTTTTCAAGAGAATTCTTTTCTTCTTCAAGGTTTTCGGCTCTAGCTCGGATCATTAGAAATTCTCTTTCATAGATGTCAAGTTCTTTCCTGAGATTTTCTAGATTCTTTATTTCCTCTTCATCACTTTCATAAGTATAACAAGAAGTATGTGTTACCTCATCAGCCATAAGACAGTTTTCTATGTTGGAGATGTCCGTCCACAATTTCAAAGAACTCCACATTTCATTCTTCTTGAGGTCAAGTCGATTATATCATGAGTAACTCCACATAATTGGTGATGGTAAGGTTGAGTCATCTGAATTGTCATCTTGTAATCATCTCAACGTCTAGAGCATCTAGTTGAATTTGGATTTTCTTTCTTTCTTCAGTTAACAGCGCTTTCTGGCTTCTTCTGAAGATTTTCCTATCTTTCTTGTCACTTGTCCTTAGTTTGTTGAGGGCAGGACAATCCTTCTTGAAGTGGCCAGGTTTCTGACAATAGAAATAGATATCGTTTCCAATTTCTGCTTCCTCAGTACATGATGCTTTCTCGAATGGCTTGTTCAATGAAGCTTTGCATATTTTGTCTTGGTGATAGTTTGAGCCTAGATGCTTTTGACTTCTCTTTGGCTTTTCTTCTCTCAATTTCTCGACAAATTTGCTCGTTTGCTTTGCAGCAAGAGCATCCTCAGTCTCCTCCTTGCTTTTCTTCTTTTCAGAAGTTCCTTGAGTAACTAGAGCAACATTCTGCAACTTTTCAGTTGTTTGTTCTCTCTGAGTTGTCTCATAGTCAATGAGTAAGATGAGAGAAAAGTTCCCTTTGAGTGATATTTGCATACCTTGGTTAAAATAAAAGAATTTAGTATGCTCCCATTGTGGTTAAGACTTCGACAATAGTCTTAATCTTCTCGAGAGTATCTATTGCTTTCCCAATCTTCGCCATATCACTCATGAGAGTGGTAAACCTGAAATCAAGTTCTTCCAGAGTTTCAGTGGGACCTTGTTTGAAATTTTGAAATTTCAACTTTGGAACTTCGAACTTGTTTTCCTTGGTTTTCTGGCCCGCATGATTTCTTCAATCGGTTGCGAGCAACTTTCGCCGCTTTTAGCACCCCACGCTTTACCGTATGTGCTCTGGTGTCGATCTGATGATGATGTTACGAGCATGACCATCCAGACGATTCCTCTTGGCATCTTCCGATGTCCAGAGTTCTCTGGGCTTTGGTTCGTAAATAACTTGACCATTAGATCTTCCACTAGTTGACGCATCTGTTTGTGAAGATCCTTCGCTTTGATCTTTGTTTCTTCCACTCGAAACCTCCATGACTTGCTTAAGTTGTTGAATGACTATTGGGCCATTCTTTATTACTTCGATCATCTCGTCACTTATGGCTTCAAGGTGGAGCATCATGTTATTTTTCCATTTCTCGTAGTTCTCTGGTTTGAGAACGGGTGCATCACTCAGAGACATACCTGCACACTTAACACACAAATTAAATAGTCCTCAATAGTGGACAAAGTTCCTTCACCTATCTGGGGATCTAGGTTCAGTGCAGAAGGTTGGTGAACCTCCTGCTCTGATACCACTTGTTGGTCCAGATAACGGCAAAGTAAAAGACTAGAGGGGGGGGGGGGGAGTGAAGTATTTTAAAACTTTTGTCGATAACAACTATTTCTTAGATATCTGAATAGATATCTGATACTTAGAATCAGAGTGCGGAAGACTTAATAAAGATAAGTGCAGAAACAGTTAATATGTGTGTGTGTGTGTGTGTGTTGCTGAAATGTAAATACAGAAAGGTAAATAACATAGCAAGTATAGTGGTATCTGGAGGTGGCGTAATCCTCCAACTAATCCACTTCGGTCTACCAGAGACCTAGAATTCACTGGAACAGATAATTGAGTTCACCTTACAATAAACCTATTCTAAGATTCTTAACAATTGGTTCCCAACCAAATGTTCCCCCTGAGTTGTTCCCCGGCTTTCACAGCCAAGTACTTCCTATACTCAGAAACCTTTGAGTTATTCCCTAGCTTCCCAAGCTAAGTACTTCCTATACTCAATAACCTTGGAGTTATTCCCTAGTTTTCCAAATCAAGTACTTCCTATACTCCGGTAACCTTGGAGTTATTCCCTGATTTTTCAAACTAAGTACTTCCTGTACTCCACGCCAGTTATGGTGTTGGTTTTGGTTTGAGTTGTCAGATGAGCGTCTTAATAACTTCTCAGTTAATCAGATAGCTCTCTGAACTAAGTTACTTAATACACTTTACAGCGTATGGTATCTTGTTCGATTTTACTGACCCAAGTCTTATGATATATGTTCATGAGAATGAATCTCAGATAGTTGATCTTTTGATTCAACTCCTTCACAGATAGCTTTGCTTGTTTAGGATCAGGACACTTAGAAATTCAGTGTTTACTCAAGATCAAAAGCTTTGGTCGCAACAGTAAGCTTTGTGAGTAAGTAAGTTGCTTTGAGAGAGTAAGATGTTGATTCGGTAGTGTTGTGTCGTGTATTCTCTCAAGTCATCTAAGGGTTGATATTTATAGATGAATTTGAGTGCCGTTTGAATAGTATCCTTTGCTCAAATTCAAACTATTGATATCTCGTGTCTGATCTTAGTGAGTTTTGTCTTCTTCTCGAAGTCGCCGTTGCTTTTATTCGACATCTCGTCCGTGCATTAAATGCATTGTACTATACTTTTGTCTCAGAGTGCCAACGGAACTATGCTTTGTATCGTAGACTAGTGTTATCTCGATTCTTTGCACGTCCTTATCTTCAATCTTTAGATACCACTTGTATTTATTGAAACAACTTTGTTTGCAATATGTATGTTTCTGTTTTCAGAAACGTGGTTAAAGCTCAAGGTATCTGAGAATAGATATCTGTGGACACTTTCCTTGTTTTCAGATATGTCTCTTATTTCTCAGATATCTCTTGTGACATAGTTTGTTTAAAACTATTCGTGTCTTCAAGATATCTGGCTAAGGTATCTGAAAAACAGCGATAATCTTGTGCGCTTTTCAAGTCTTCAATGTCGTTGAGCTTTCTGCCTGGATGTCTTCTTCTTGGTCTTCTCTTCATAAAATAAAGATTACAATTTGAGACCTAACATCCTATACAAGATTAGCTAGACTATCATACTTAGTGGGTTTCCTCTTTTACAATGTTCAAGTGAACCAAGAGTACTAATCACCTTTCTGAGACTAAGATAAGTCATCATGTTGCTGATCAAAACTAAACAGATATTCTTTACAAAATATCTAACAAATTTCCTAACAAATTTCTCAAGAAATTTCCCAACAAATTTCCCAACAATAATGATAACTAACATACTTCTGTTGCCAATTTTGTAATTTAAGAAATTAAAAAAAAAAACGCATTTGCAGAGAAATGGTTCTCTGCAAATCCCATTCCAGAACAAATTCGATTTTCCTGAAATTCCATTTATGTGCAAATTTGATTTCTCTGCAAATGCTAGGATAGTTTAACAAATTGCAAATTATGTACAAATCCAATTCTCTGCAAATGCTAAATCAATGTGGTAACTAATAATTTCATTCATTGAAGAGAGCCAAATAATACAATTTCATACTTCCAAGTTACATCTATTTTTGAAATTATTTTTGTCCTCCTTTCTTTTCTAGTAATTAGATTCATCCCTTCATAGCTTCCTTCTTGTAAGACCTTGAATGGAGCTGATTCGAAGCGAAATTGCTTGTTAATGTTTTGTCCAGCTTTCTTTTGTTAGAGAGATTCCCCCTGCAATTTATTGTTGAATGGGATAAGAAAATGAGCTAAATTCGCAAGTACTACAAGATCTTGATGAAATGATAGAACATAACAATTTTACAATTGTATATTGAATAAAAAAGGAGAAACAATGAAACCATGAAAACAGATCTTGAATACTAACCTCGTGAAAGGGAAGAGACGGAGGAGGCATTGACCTTCAGCCGGAATATAGACGGATGTGGTGTGCCAAATTTGTGAGATAATTTGTGTTGATTGAGAAGAGAGAAGGGTAAGAAGGTATGGTGAACTGAGAATGAATCGTCTCTGCAAGAACAGGCTTATAAAGAATTTCAGATTTATAATAAGCAATAGAAGTCTGTTGGTTATATGAACTAAATAAGCGGGGACTGGCTATCCAAATTAATTTCGCGAAAAAATGTGCGGGACTGAAGCAATTTCGGCGAAAAATTTGCGGGAAATGAAAATTTCCAACAGGATAATCTACATATATTTGTTGGTTATTGATCATCTCCATATATTAATTAATTCTTCCATCAACATCCTAAATTCACCACTTAAATATACTTAGCCTAATTTCACTTAATCTTAGTGAGTATATCATGCATATAAAATATATATTTCATAGCTACGTATTTTATATAGCATTTTAATATTAATTAACTTTTTCTAAATTAAGTACTATATAAATTTCGTTAATTGATTACATATAAATTATCTTAATTAATACATAATAAGAAATGGGCACAACAAAATACAAACATACGTAACATGATAAGCTAACATACCAAGTCGATTAATACATTAACAAACACACATTTAACATGATAAGCTAACACACCAAATCGATTCATACGTTAATTATTAGAAATTGGCACAATAAGTGCAAACACACGTTTAACTTGACTCAACTTCTTCACCAGTTGGATCCCCAAGTGGAATATTGGCGTCGTTATTTGTGAAGTCTTCGAAAATATTAAAATTTTGAGGCGGTGCTTCATCTTGGTAGTTAAGTTCAGTCAAACCATACCTATCAACAAGAACGTAACTATTATCATACCAATCGCACTTGAAAAGATATATAGATTGAATCGGGCGTCCAGGGGCATGAAATTGCATTTCAATGATCTCTTGTAGCATTCCGTAGAAATATTGCACATTACCGTTGTCATCCTCCGATTTCAAACAAATACCACTGTTGCGTGTTTGTTCTGACTTGTCTTTGCAATAACTTTCAGTTTGGAATTTGAACCCATTAACAAAGTAACCAGTGTACTCCGTCACTGTACTTGATCCACCATGAAGTATGATATTTACTTCCCAACTGTCGAGTTGTTCTAGATTTTGCAAGCCAGTCAACCATGGTATGAGATGATGTATGCGAGCATACTCAAGATCTTGCTGAGAGAACCCTGGACACATGTTATTTTTGAAGTACCTAAGATTCATTATATAAAATAAAAATATACATGATTAGACTCGTAAGATTCAAAAGAAATGCATGCAACATTATTAGACATAAGAAATGCACTTACGAAATAAGGTTTCTACACTCTGAACAGTTCATGACAATACAGATGAGCGCCTGTTGATACGCAGTGTTTCTTAGAGTTTTTTGACAGCTTTTTGCCTTCATTGGTCAGCCTTTCGGGATGAAGATTTCAAGTTGTCCCTCGAACTGGGGGGGGGGGGACCATGAATGCTCGTTTTGGCGAAATCTTTCACCCCCATGTCCAAAGTAAAATTGACAAAAGTTGGTGATTTCAGAAATCAAATATGCTTCACATATAGATCCCTCCAACCTGTTCTTTTGCCTAGCCATCCTCTTCAAAATGTCCAGTTTTCTACAAATGTATAGTTACATTTATATAAGATGAAAAAAGTTCCAATATTTTACATATATGATTATGAAATTAGAATAATATCTATCTATACCTTTCAAATGGATACATCCATCGGTAGAAGACGGGACCGCAAATTTGTGCCTCGTACGGTAGATGAATGAGCAGGTGCTCCATGCAGTCGAAAAAACCCGAAGGAAAGATCTTTTCAAGTTTACAAATGGTTAAAACAACACTTTTTCCCAACAACTCCATTTCATAGGCACTAACTTCACTTGCACATATCGATCGAAATGCATTACTGACCTCGGTTAATGCTTCCCATATGGGGAGCGGCAGAAATTTTTTGAAAGCAATCGGTAATAAGCGCTGCATAAAGACATGACAGTCATGGGTTTTAAAACCACTTACATGATTGTTAGTTCTCACCCTCTTTGCTATGTTCGATACATGGCCATTTGGAAAACGTAGCTCTTTCAACCATTCACATACGGCTCTCCTATGTTGAGCTGTGAGTGCGTATGATGCCTTTGGCTTCTTCGTTGAAAGTTTGTCTTTTAGAAAAAAACTACGCCTTCTAGTGTGAATTTCCAGATCAAGACGTGCTGCCAAGTTGTCCTTTGTTTTCTCATAGTCATCCATAACAACATGCAATATATTGTCGAAAAAGTTCTTCTCACAGTGCATGACATCCAAGTTGTGCGGCACATGAAGTGTTGACCAATAAGGAAGAAACTCCGCCAATATGGATTTCTTTGTCCAATTGTGGTCTTCCCCATACCCGAGAAATTGCTCGTCAGCTACTATTTGAACATCAGGCAGCTCGGCTAGTGCCATCAAATTTTCAGCAGTGGTCTTTCGCTCCCTCATCACCTTGTGCACTACGTTCCCTTTTTTAAAATCTCGTGAATTATATCTGAATGGATGGTCTGGGGGAAGGAACGCCCTGTGACAGTCAAACCAGCATGGTTTCCCCCCCATTTGTTAGTCGAAATGTGTTGAGGGTGTAACTCCCCAACTACTTAGATTTTATTCAACTCCACTAATGGGTGCCAAGGTAAGAAGCTCCTTGCTAGGTAAGGACCAACGAGTAAGAACCAGCGACCAACTAATTCGGTAAGGACCTGCACACTTGAGTGGGGGGGGGGGGTTAGTGCCCGGTTTGCTAAGTGTCAAACCGGGATGAGACTTTACTCGAGAGTGACTGAAGATCAACTCTGTATAATGCTCGGGATTGGGGTCGTGATGTGACTTACCTGTTCTTGTGGGGATGTGTGCCTTATTTATAGGCTATCATCAAAATGGAAGGCCTTGCTAGGATTGTGCCAAGTGTAAGGCTACGATTGAGCCACCAAGGCTTGTCTTAGGCCCATAGCCCAATAATGATGCTTAGCCCATGCCACTTTGGGCCTTAGGGGTAGTTTAGTCATTATTGGATGAGTTTTTGAGGATGTGACAAGGTCTGCCGAGGTCCCAGGTTCGGAGAGGTTGGTCCGGATGCCTGATCCGGACCGTACTGGGTAGTCAGATGAGGAAGTTCTCCTAAGTCTGCCCACCTCTTCCGATTCGGAACTCTAGGTTCGGACACCCTACTCTCTGGTGCCTGGCTGCTTGGTGACTCGTGAGATCTGCCATGCCGGATCCGAGTGGTCGTCCGTATCGGAGGCCTTGGGTCGGAGAGGGTACTGACTAAGCACTGTGTCTCCTTTCCCAGAGAGGCTCGGACCAAGGTGGGTCGGACCCAAGGTTTCTGGGTCGAATTTAGTAGGCCCCCAGATCCTTTGTTCCTTTCTTTTAGGGTGGGTCGGACCATGGATGGTCAGCCCGGATCGGACCATTGGCTCGTACTAAAGTGTCTCGCATCCTTTGGATGACTTAGGACGCCTTAGGATTCGTTCCTAGGTCCTTTATGACGGATTGGACATATTTCTGTATCAACATATGTCCCCCTAGTTTCCAAGTATCTTAGTAGAAGATAGTTGTGGAACTATTGGTTTGGGAAGCTGTTTTGAGGAAAAAATCCATTCTTCAGTCCAATCCGTTTCGATCTTGTTGAAAAAAGGTGTAATCCAGATTGTAGGCCATTGACTCAGTCTCTCTCCCCCCCCCCCCCTTTTTTTCTTTTTTCAACGTTGTTGCCGTCCGAGGGACAGGGTCCGAAGTGCAACAATGTTTGAAAAAGAAAAAAAGGGGTATTTGTAAGCGAGACCGAGTCCAGGCTCCGACCATCGGTAATGTACCTTTGATAAGCTACGGGTTGGACCGTAGGTGCGTGTCCCGTCCGAACCAACCTCTGTGGTCACGGGAAGGTCCGAAGGGTAATCGCTCGAGTATACGAGGTTCCTTGTGTGGGCAAATTATGTTGGACTGATAAGCCGCTAGGCGTCCGAGAAGATGATAATCCGGAACTCTCGTGTTGTCTGCTGCCCGAGAGTGGGATAGTTGTTGTATTCGTCTATCCGCGAGATAAATTTGTTGTACCAATTCGTCATTTCACTTGGTATAATTGTAGTATGCCGTTGGATAAACCTTGATCTTCGATTGAGATTTAATCCCGAAAAATCGTGACGGTTGGTGTTCCAAATATGACCCTCTATAAATAGAGGGGATGGCAGTCTTCATTTCTCACCGTTAGAGAGAGAATTTTCGCATTCTAAGTATATCCGAAGCGACGTCCAACGATCCAAAGCGAGCAATCAAGATGTTCGAAACGTGTAATCTCGTACAAAATCCAGATATTTCTATCCAACCATCCGAGTCCAAGTAAGTTCACTTGTCTCGTCTTATGATCAAATTCTCTGTGTTGTCTTTCATCTTCCATTGGCTCGGATGCATGCTCATGATGTGTATTATAGTTATAATACTCCATACGTTCTCAATTTCGACTAACTTCGAACTAACTTCGCCTGGGAAAGCCAGTAGTGTTGGCTATAAACTGACCACTTTAATATACATAAACGACCTCTCGGACTGCCATCTTAAAGCTTACGAAATTGCTTTCTCCTTTCCCTAGGATGTCCGAGAGTGATAGCCAAAATCGATCCGAGGCAGAGGGATATGACTCCGAAGCGATATCTTTAACCGATAGCTCCGAGGAAATCGAGATCGTAGATGACGACGAAGTATTGGAGGTGGAACAAGCGCCCCATCCGAGCCGGGAAGAGCCCGAGGTAAGTTCCTTACTTCGGTTAGTTGTTCCGGATCCTGGTCCTCCGAGGCGTCGGGATTACCTGCGAGTGTCCCATGTGCAGGTTATTGTAGCGGCTCAAGAAACAAGTTCGCGAGTTATAGGAACTCGTCGCCCGGGTCGGGCTGGCCAAGAATCCGAACTTCCGGTAGAGATCCGATCTTTAATTCGCAACCTTGGTTATAATTTTAGGAGTAATCCTAATCGAGTCCCGTTCGTTCCGGATCCGCAGGCGCCGATCATCGAGGAAGTTCATGATACCTCGGAAGCACCTCCCAATTTGGGCATCTTCGAAGAGGGTGAGGAGGATCGTGTGCAAGTCGCTGTGCCTCTTCAGACTGTCGTAGAGTTAGCGTCCTCATCCGAGGAAGATGAGGCAGAAGAAGGTGTGCGGGCCCAAGATTCTGGTTCCGAAGCAGAAGAAAGTGTAGAGCTATCCGCTCATATGCTCCGTGTGGAATCTGCTGGGCAAGCAAGGTGGCCGCAGATGGCTGAGGAAGAGCGTCCGGAGAGGCTGAGGAAGGGTGAGGACGTATTCCAAGTAAAGTTCCCTCGGTCTAAAGACGAGGTCACTCACCCCGATCCGGAGGGCGAGTTGAATGAAGACGGTACTTTGCCTACTTGTGCCTCAACCATCCGAGCCGAGGAAGTGGATGAGCTCCGGAGGAGATATGAGATCCCGGAGTGTGTGGAGATTCTCATCCCAGAAGAATCTCATGCGTTCTACAATCCGCCTCCGTGATACATGTGTGTCCATGAGATAAGTCTCCATTGCGGGTGGCGGCTACCCGTATCGTCCGAGTTTCTGGAGATTTTGAACAGTATGGGGTTGAGTCCGCACCAGATCATCCCCAACTCCCTCGGAAATCTGATGTGCTTCGGGGTCTTATGTAAATATAAAGGCATCCCGGTCACATTCGATAATTTTCGTAAATTATTCAACATAAGCGTAAGTAATAGGAACGCATGGTTCTATACGTTCGTATGTCGCCAGGCGTACACGTTTTTTGTTGACCCCCTGTCCTCGTTGGGAATCCAATGGTTTAAGAGGTATATTTTCGTGCGGCCCGCATTGAAACCCGGCCAATCCAAAGAGGAGAGGCCCACGTGGCATTTTGAGAAAAAGTTCTTCCGAGGCAAGCTGCCAGATTGGAAGCCATCGGCACGGAACATCCCTTTGTGGATGCAAGCGCTCCATCGGAGTCAAGAGTCGAAAAAGTACTTCTTCCGAGGGCTGATATGTCAGCCTCTTCCGTACCTAGCCGGTTTGTCCGAGCCCAGCTTTTGCGATGATATGGAGGACCTGAGTAAGTGATCCTTCTTTAATCTGGGGTGGTTGCCCGATTCGGTCTGTAGTTTGTCTAGTTATTCTGCAAGTGTAGCTTTTTGTCATTCGGATGTGTAGCTAGCTGGTTTTAACTCTCTGTCATTCGGATGTGTAGCTTTCTGGTTCGAGTATACGATGTCAACCATGCGGGAGTTGAAGCGTCAACAAAATGCTGCGCAGCGGAAGGAATTGGCAGAGGGTTCCCGGACCCAAATTATCAAGACTTCCACCGTATTCCCGATGGAAGAGCCAAGAAATGTTGCCGTCTTCCGAGTGGAGGAATCTCGGAGAGCTGCTGCGGGCGAAGAGGCCCAAACTATCCCTATTCCAGACAAGGGTAAGGTGGCCGGTTCTAAGGGCTCGAAGAAGCCTCCAAGATCCGTGTCCCGAGATCCTCCCGCAAGTGGATCGAGCGCTGCGGCTGCAAAAAAGCGCCCCTTCGAAGGTCAGAATCCTCCCGCTAAAAAAGGCAAGGGGAAGATGAGCGAGGCGCCCGAGCTGGATTCGGATGCTGAAGTTGCTCGGTTGTCTTGCCGGAGTTGGAGCGGATTTCGAGTTGGTTGCCGCCAACGCAAGGTAAGTAAGTGTTTTGGTTATTTTGTTATCTTCTGCGATTCGAGATATCTAAACGCTTTTGTGATATCTGTCATTTTAGCTTGTCCGCCGTGGAAGCATGCTCCTGGTAGTCGCCGGAGGGCTACCCTAGAAGAGGATTTGGCGAAATTTGCCCGGGCAATTGAAGGCCCCGGTTGAACAAAGACTTTGAGCGCCTAAAGAAGGCCATAGCTGCTAAACAGGAGGCCGAGTCGGAGACGGCCAAGATGAAAAGTGCATCCTATCTTTGGAAACTAACTTGAAAGTGCACCAAGATAGTTTGGACGAGTTTGTGGGTGTCTCTCGGACTTTCAAAGATATGATGCTGAAGGAGCTTCTAGGGGTCCGGACAAGGGCTGCCCAAGATTTCCTTGCTTCGGACTCCTGCAAGTTTTTGTTCGAGTCGAAGTATGACGAGGCCCGTCAAGATGGGTTTGATGCAGCTGTGGACCAGTGCCGGAGGAAGGGTTGGATACCGGATGACTGTGACTTGGAGGCTGAGGGAGTGTCCGCCTTTAAGAATGGAGATGGCTCGGACTTTGCTCCGGAGGGTGTCTTGGACGAAGACCTGCTTAAGTGTGAATTTGTGGAGCTGGTCTACGATGAGTCGGAGGGCAAGAAGTACAACCATGGCGGTCCGTATCTCCCACCCTTCGTCCCTCGGGTGTTTATGTCCAGTGTTTTTGTTCCTTTGGAGGATCACTTGGAACACAACCGAGACTGGCTGACTCTGCCTGGGCCTGTTCATGGCTTTGATCGCGACCTAGAATTGATGCAGCAATGTCCGGCCTTCCTGAAAGAGGTTGAGGCTCGGAGAGAACGGAGGTTAGCCCAGGCAGCCCAACAGCAAGGTCAAGCGCCTCCGGAGAAGGATACGGGGGGCCCCTCTCGGTCTCAACCTAGTTCGTCCGAGCGACAAAGGCAGTAAAGACGGGGTATGCCCCGGGTTTTTTATAGTAGGGTGCCTTCGGGTCTAAAAGCAATGTTGTCCTTTTTGCTCGTCATCTTTTGTTGTATAAACATATACTTGTCTTGACGAATGTTGTTGGTTCGGGCCCCTTGGTGGCTCGGAACTATTTTTGTCACTGAAATACTAATGTTTCTGTTTACATTCTTGCGCGTTTAATTTCATATTTGCTTAGTAACTCATCAACTCTCGTAAACTCGGATAATGGGTTCGGACCCTTGAGATTCAAACCGCCAGAACGTTAATTTGCCTGATGCAAATTCTCCTTTGCGGGTCTTGGCGGACGATCAACCATTGTACCCATCCGAATCGGAATCTTCAATAGAAATAAACCGGATCACGAACGGTTCGGAGCCACGTCTTAGAGTGACAAGGCTTGCGAGAAAGAGAATTTCCTTGTATCGTGATAAGTAGTGACGATTCGGACGTTGACTTGGTGTGTTATCCCGAGTCATACGGACTTGTGAGATAGTGAAAAGATGATCATCATTAAGTACAGGGTGACTCTATACGAATCACAGTTGCTTCGGATGTTGTTATGTCAGCCCCGAGCTTGATACGTTCGAGTGAGTAACTTAGTCAATGTGCCCGACCGTATGGATGGATTATTGTCAGCCAATGGAAGCCGAAGAGCCAGGCCCATGTTCGGCCCAAGCCCATTTCCGGTGAATATGGGACATGTGTCCGCTTCTAATTGGTCCTCTCTTTCTATATATACCCCTGCTTTGTATGGCTTTTCATTATGACATCTCTCCCTTTTATAGTAACCAAAGGTCCGGAGCTCGAGTCCGAGCTGCTGGTGAGCATGTTTATACCATCACTCTTGCGCGTGATCTTGTCCCAAGAGTTTCTCCGATGCTTCGGAAGTCTACCTGGGTTGGTTCACGGTGAGAGTTTTGGAAATTAAATTGCTCGGAAAGCCAGCCTCGGATCTTCGAGGATACGGTCCGTGCCGAGTGAGGCCTGAAATCATTGCCAATTAATTCCTCTGATCGTCAGGCTAATCTTCTTTCTCCGGGGCTGTGGTCTATATTCGTGACTTTTAGCCCCGGAGAGGTAGATTAGCTGGATGGTTTGGGGATCTTCAAATAGTTGTTTTTGAACCTTAATGCATCCGAGGCATTCCGCTCTGGGTATGTGCCCGGGGGGCGACAAGTCGGCATAATTGATTTGGTAGAATCCCTTCCAGTATTTCATGGTTCGGTCGTAAAAAACCGCCCGAGATGTTGGAAGGCTTTCTACCAATCCTGTTGTGTCTAGTTGTTCGTTTCTCGGATTGAGGGAGATGGGTCCCTTTTAGTAGGTCTTTTAGCTCGTCCTTGAAGATACGTATCCGAGCAGTTCGGTTCTGTTGGTGACTTTGTTTCCAGGATTGAAGGCTCGAGGGAGCTACTTGCAATTCTGGAAAGGAGTCCCCGACAGTGCTGAGCTTGTTTGGAGTCGGATCATTGGGGACTTCCGGAAGTAACCTTTCTGGTAACTCGTTTGTCTAACACCTATGGTCTTTCGTCCGAGCAGCTCGGCTTTGTTGGTGGCTGCGTTCCAGAATTGAAGGCTCGAGGGAGCGACTTGCAATTCTGGGACGGAGTTCCTGACTATGCCGGTCTTGTTGGGACTTGGACCAACGGGAGCCTCCGGAGTGACTTGGGTTAATCCGACTATCCGGGTTGGTCGCCTTCCAAATACTCTGAATCTGGGATGTATTTATAGTATTTGGTAAGAGGCGATCCGGATTGTTATAGTGCTTCTTGCTTGCTTCGGAGCTCTCTTTCGTTTAGAAGTGATGAAGTATCCTTTCTGGAAGCATTGAATGGCCTCAGTTATCTCGTCCGACTGTTGTTAGTCTTTAGATCGTCCGAAGGGGGCTTCGAAATCTTTGTCAGTAAGCAATCAAAGTTGGGATGGTGGAATTCCTTCTTCCTTCGGAGCGCCCACAGATAAAGTTAATAGTGCTCGGACGGGGTTTTGTTCGGTAGACCAGGGTTTAATTAAGAAGCTTCGCTGTAGAAGTAGAAAAGAGATAGAATAAGAGCTTGTTTTTGTAAGCTCGATTAGGGCTCTTCGGACCCTGACTTTGTAATTCTGTACTCCTGTTTTAATAAAAGCGTATTTGCCTTTGTCAAGGTCGGACACTGTTTGATTGTGTTAATCCGATCCGGATCAGTGTATGATCTAGTTTCGGATCGAGTAGTTAAATATCTTCATGGCCTGTTCGAATCATGAGATTCGAAGGACATGATTATTAACAATGTTTATGAAATCATAGTTGTATTGATTTGACGGAAATCAAATTACAACTTGAGGGCTTCGAGGCCTTTTCAAAAAACACAAAAAACAGATCGACAAGATAAAGGAAGGTGACAGTCGTTGCCACACTCCTTCTCTAAGTGTAAAACTTTTGGAGATTCTTGGCATTCCAAGTTCTCTTCAAGGCCCGCCCTTGCTCATCTTCTAGTTCAAAGCTTCCATTAACTCTTGCCCCAGTAACTTTGTACGGTCCTTCCCACTTGGGCTTAAGTTTCCCCACATGACTTAGTATATCGGCTCTTCTGAGGACTAAGTCTCCAACTTGTATGTCCTTGGGAAAGACACGTTTATTGTAGGCTCGAGCGGTCATGGCTTGGTACCGAAGGATGTTGGCCAATGCCTTATCGCGCTTGTCTTCAAGGAGCTCAAGGTCATAGATCCTTGCGATCTCATTATCAACTGGGTTGTATTGCTGGATTCTCTGGGTTGCCACCACCGTCTCCGAAGGGATGACCGCCTCGGATCCATAGACCAGGGAGAAAGGTGTTTCTTGTGTGGCCGCTGCTCGATGCGCCCAAAGGACCGCGTCGAGATCATCCGCCCAACTGTCTTGGGAAGTTCTCAACCTTTTCTCCAAAATTTTGACTATGGTCTTGTTGGTGGCTTCCACCTGACCATTGGCTTGGGGGTGGCCAACGGAAGTAAAGCGTTGTTCTATTTTGAAGGACTGAAGCCACTCCTTCAGTCTTGACCCAGAAAATTGTGCTCCATTGTCTGAAACTAGCACTCGTGGGAGTCCAAACCGGCAGATGATGTTCTTCCAGATGAATGTCCGAACCCTGCTTTCTGTGATGGTTGACACTGCTTCAGCTTCGACCCACTTAGTGAAGTATTCCACTGCCACTATCAAGAACTTCTTTTGATGTGTTCCTCGCGGAAAGGGACCAACTATGTCTATGCCCCATTGATCAAATGGGCATGCTATGATTGAAGGAATCATAGGGTTGGTCGGGCGGTGTGGTATGTTAGCATAGTATTGGCAGTCTTCACAGGTGCGGGCGATGTTGGCAGCATCTATGTCAATAGTTGGCCAATAGTATCCTTGCCTTATGATCTTTTGCACCAAAGTTCTTCCTCCAGAATGACTTCCACAACTTCTGGCATGGATTTCTTCCATCACAGTTTTTGCCTCTTGAGGATCTAGGCACCTCATGTGAGTTCCGCTGTAGGATCTTTTGTAGAGATCTTCTTCGAATAAAGTATCTCATAGCTCGACATTGAATCTTCCGGCCTCTCTAGGATCCACAGTAAACTACCATCCTTGAGGTAACGGAATATATCACCATCCGCTTTTCTATGCTCAAGAGAAGCATCTGTCCGTTGGGGTTTGCTAGGGAGGATTCCGCGCGGGTCATTAGGATGACACTTCTTGTGTCCAAAGCTCCTAAGGCTGAGGCGTACTTGGAGAGGGCGTCGGCTTTTTTATTCCATTCTCTGTGAAATTGGTCAAGAGTAAATTCTTCAAAGTGCTCAACCTCTTTCTTGAGGAGCTCCAAGTATTTGATCATGTTAGGTCCTTTGGTGGTAAAGGACCCGGAGAACTGAGATTGTACGAGCTGCGAGTCTGTGTAGGCTTTGATCCTTTTTACCTGAAGTGCTCAACCTCTTTCCCTTGCATTTCTGCTGTCTCCCCCTGTTGGTCCTCCTGCAATGGCGTTGATAACTCCACTGTAAGGGAAGTTCTCCATTTCTGTATCATCGCGGTACCCTTGGTACCTTTGGGCATGCCGAGGTGGGATTTCCGCTGGAGATGGTGGTAAGGATCCTGTCGGAGGTTTGGAATCGCGCTCCTCTCTTCTCTGCTCATTCTTTCTATGCCTGGAGGGTTCTTCTTCACCTGTTGGTTCTTTCAACTTCCCACTTCTCACTAGTCTTTCGATTTCTGTCTTCAACTGGATGCAATCCTCAGTCGGGTGACCTTTCTGCTTGTGGAACCTACATTAGTCTTTAGAAAATTTACTCTTCTTGCTGCTCCTGACCGGTTTAGGCCATTGTATATCTAAGTCCTTCTCAACAATAGAAGCCAAGATGTCGGATCTTGGTCTGTTGAGGCGAGTATACTCGGCGTATAGGAGTTCTTTCTCTACGGAATTCTTTCCTGTCCCTGAGATCTCTTTTTTGCTCGAACTTCCCTTGACGAGGAGGAACTTCCTGTCGTACTTGTTCTTTCCCCTTCTTTATCCCTGCTCTTATCGGGACATTTCTTCGGTAATCTTCTCCATACAAGACTCCTTCGCAGATATCTTCCAGGTACTTTTCAGTGGTGATTTCTTCGTTGGAAAGCTTCCTTCTAAGCTCATCATTATAAGTGTTAGCATATAGGTGTCGGACCCGCTCTTTGATGCTATGAGGCTCTACCGTCAGATTTCAGCGGTCAAGGAAGGTTCTAAGGTCCTCATGCTCTTTCTGGATTATGCCTGCCAAGTGCTCAACTGACCTCTTCCTTTTCTTTGCTTTCTCAAACCTTTTCAAGAAAAGGGAGGCGACGTCCGCATAAGATCTGATGGAACCATTAGGTAGTGAGGTCCACCAATCCATTGCTTCTCCAAAGAGTGTGGTGGAAAAGTTGAGAGCTTTCATGTTGTCGTTGAGTCCATTGCTTTCCATCTTACTTTCGTATCTAGTAAGATGCCCTACAGGGCAAGTATCTCCATAGTAATGCTCAAGGTTTGGGATAACACAGTCGGGGCGCTTTCTTTCTCTTCTGATCTCATCGCACAGAGGGTTGGGAGTTTTAACTACCACCTTCTCATGTGCTTTGACCATCTTGCTCAAGGTGGAAATTTGTGTTTCCAAGGCCTTCTGTTGGAGGTAGATCTGCTCAGCTGTCAGTCTTTCACCAGTTCTGGGGTTGATAGCTACATATGGAGGAAGATCACTGATTGGAACTATCGGGATGCTTTCCGCCATTTGATCTCTTGGCGCTTGTTGTTGAGCTCCTCGTCGACTGGTTCCCACTTCGTCTACTCGTGGCACTTCTGGACTTCTCCCTCGTTGTCCATGAGAAGCAGCGGCCCTCCTGTTAAGAAGGTTCCTTAGACCTTCCGGTTGAGCTTGTTCCCCCAGTCGTTGTTGGATGGGACGGTGCTCATTTCTTGATTGAGCGAGTTCGGCTTGTCTTGGGATTTCCAAAGGTGGAGTGGGCTGAGGAGGCTGGAGGTTGTTTGATCCAAAGCATCCTTGAATAGTGGTGAGTAAGAGGCCAAACTGATTCTCATTCATCCCGAACTCACTAGGACGAATGATCTGCCCATTCGGGAGGGTAAAGTTTCTTCCTGGAGGAGGACCATGTGTTCCTGACGGAGGAACCTGTCCTTCGTCCCCAAGTGTCTGGATCCTTACTGGTGGATTAGTGGCTCTTTCCTCGCCAGAAGAAAGACTAGCGGTATGGCCATCACTTCGATCATCTATTACTTCTCTTGTTGAGACTCTTGCTACCCCTCCTCTTCTAGTGAGGGGTCTTCCCCTTTGTCTTGGAGCAGGCGTACCAATGGCAGTGGCGTTGGTTCTTGTGGACTTTCTTGTTCTTGCCATTACTGAAGAGAACGGGACTTTTTGTAAAGTTTCCCACAGACGGCGCCAAAATGTTGAGGGTGTAACTCCCCAACTACTTAGATTTTATTCAACTCCACTAATGGGTGCCAAGGTAAGAAGCTCCTTGCTAGGTAAGGACCAATGAGTAAGAACCAGCGACCAACTACTTCGGTAAGGACCTGCACACTTGAGTGGGGGGGGGGGTTAGTGCCCGGTTTGCTAAGTGTCAAACCGGGATGAGACTTTACTCGAGAGTGACTGAAGATCAACTCTGTATAATGCTCGGGATTGGGGTCGTGATGTGACTTACCTGTTCTTGTGGGGATGTGTGCCTTATTTATAGGCTATCATCAAAATGGAAGGCCTTGCTAGGATTGCGCCAAGTGTAAGGCTACGATTGAGCCACCAAGGCTTGTCTTAGGCCCATAGCCCAATAATGATGCTTAGCCCATGCCACTTTGGGCCTTAGGGGTAGTTTAGTCATTATTGGATGAGTTTTTGAGGATGTGACAAGGTCTGCCGAGGTCCTGTGTTCGAGAGGTTGGTCCGATGCTCGATCCGGACTGCATCGGGTAGTCAGATGAGGAAGTTCTCCTAAGTCTGCCCACCTCTTCCGATTCGGAACTCTAGGTTCGGACACCCTACTCTCTGGTGCCTAGCTGCTTGGTGACTTGTGAGATCTGCCATGCCGAATCCGAGTTGTCGTCCGTATCGGAGGCCTTGGGTCGGAGAGGGTACTGACTAAGCACTGTGTCTCCTTTCCCAGAGAGGCTCGGACCAAGGTGGGTCGGACCCAAGGTTCCTGGGTTGGATTTAGTAGGCCCCCAGATCCTTTGTTCCTTTCTTTTAGGGTGGGTCGGACCATGGATGGTCAGCCCGGATCGGACCATTGGCTCGGACTAAAGTGTTTCGGATCCTTTGGATGACTTAGGATGCCTTAGGATTCGTTCCTAGATCCTTTATGACGGATTGGACATATTTCCGTATCAACAAAATGCATCAGTATCTCCCTGACAATATGGACATGACAACCTGCCGTGTGTACTCCACCCCGACAGCATTCCATAGGCTGGAAAATCACTAACCGTCCACATGACAGCAACTCGCATCAAAAAGTTCTCTTGTCGTATACAATCCCAGGTAACTGCACCCTCACCCCAAAGTGTTCGTAGTTCATCGACCAGCGGTCTCAATAACACATCGATTTTTTGCCCCGGACTCGTCGGGCCAGAAATCATCAAGCTCATGAATATGAATTCTTGCCTCATGCACATATCTGGTGGAAAGTTATACGGAGTTATGAACACTGGCCAACAAGAATATGCGGATGATTTGCTGTTGCTTGGACAAAACCCATCAGTACATAGACCAACACGTACATTGCGTGTCTCAGCAGCAAATGACGGATGTTGTCGGTCGAAACTCTTCCATGCCTCTCCCTGAGCTGGATGAACCATTCTGTCTAATGGGCCTCCTCTACATTTCGTATGCCATGTCATATGCTCCGCTGTCTTTTTTGACATATATAGTCTTTGTAGACGTGGGGTGATCGGAAAGTACCAGAGTTTCTTACAAGCGACATCTTTTGCATCTCCACTATTCCGCTTCATGTACCTAATGTCAACAAAGGATTAATTTTCGACAAAAGTTTTATTTTCAACAATTATGACAAATTTTTAAAATTCCTAATGAATATTATACGTTGTTCATTTCTCATGAGGTAAACTTTCAAACTCTAATTCAGTAGATAACAAAGTGAAGAGTGCTTAAATACCTTGGCTTATGGCAAACTGGACAAGCTCTCAAGTTCTCAAATTGCTTGTAGTAGAGGACACAATTATCTTCGCAAACATCATACTTCTTAACAGTAAGCCCAAGTTTCATTATCAATTTCTTCAACTTATAATAGCTGTCAGGTATGAAACGTCTCATCTTAGGGAGGACGATTTTTCTGCATCCACGTATATAGTCTTCGACCGCCGCATTTGACACGTTATGATTCGTCTTGTAAGCCATCACGTCAGTTACCCAATTTAACAATGACGTGTCATGACCCTCATTAATAGGCTGGTCTGCGGCAGCTATCAAATCGTACAATTTTTTTGCAGCTGGATTTGGCGTTCCGGTGCCATGTGCGTCATCATTCTGATGTAGATTTGGAAACCAATCATTTACAAAATCCATGTCAGATTGAAACCTTGTCTCATATTGATCAGAAGGTGTTGATGATGGACCTGCTTCTCTAATATTGTGTTGCTGTGTGGATTGCCCGACCCCTCCTATATCATAGTGAACTCCTTGGTGCCCGTAAGTTTCGCCATGTCGGTTCCAAATGTGATATCCTGGTAGGAAGCCATTTCGGTACAAATGCATTGTCACCGTTTGTCGATCGTGATAGGGCCATCCATTTTTGCATGCAGAACACGGGCACGGGATCTGAGTTTTGTTTTGTCTATCAAATGCCCAGTCACAAAATGAATCAATCCCCGTGAAATAGGCAGTTACTAATCCCTCTGTACCCCCACTTGTTATACATCCAATCCCGAAAGTTATTCATGTTAATAACCTGTACAAGATTGTCCACGTATTCATATCAATAAATTAAAATGACGATGCGGAATAACAAATACACGTTTTCATAATATTGTGCACCATACTATAAAATGAGTAGAGCGTGAATAACCAATATAAGATTGTCAGCTATCCATTCTTTATATTAATAACCACAATCTTTAACATAAGCAAGCTAGGTAGATTTATAGCAAATATTTATTTCTGACAAATGATTAATACTTACCAAAAAATATATAGCATATTGGTGCAATAAAATGTCTACATCAATATAAGTTGTTTTATCACATAGTTTTTTTAAATTGACATAGTTAGCATACCTGATACTGCAAGAACTTGGACCGGATTTGTGTAACTCAAACTCAGCAGCGGACATATAACTTAAAGGATTAGGAGTGTGTATACTACTGAAATGTTGAAATTCAATTAAAGAAGGATAATGGATGTTGAATGTGAAAGATGAGAAACAAATTCAGTAGTATATATAGACTGCAGTTGAAGACGATATGGGTTATCAACAGACTGCATACTGATATATGGGTTATCAACACACTATTATACCGACATATGAGTTAAATATTAGAGTTGTTAAACGCAACACCAATGTATACTGACATATGAGTTATCAACACACTGTTCTATCATCAATGGAGCTGGCAGATTTGCTTTTTAACTAATAATCAACAGAAGAATGTAAATTTTTATTATCCAGCATTTCTTTCCACCGATCTTTGTCCACTTACTGGGGCCACGTGCATCAATCCTCATAACTAACAGTTAAATGTAAATTATTATTTCAACATAATTTAATTTATAACATAACTAATAGAATAGTGTGAACCATTATTACCCTTATTTAACTTGTTTTAGTTATATTCCAATAACCAACAGAGTTAAGTAAATTAAATGGGTACGTGTATACGGTGGTGTATTTCAATTTATATTGTATTTATACTCATCCTAGGTGTATCGCATTTGAACCGTCACTAGTAACCGTGACACGTGGATACCCGCGAGACATTGTTATTAGTTTAAATTTTGAATTCATAATATACAAAAAGATTAATATACCATTTTAATCACAATAAAAAATTGAAAATTTATAACGTTGATAGAAAGTGCTATCTCATTACTGTTTAAAAAGTTATCTAAAAAATGTATAGTAATATTTGGATTCAGTATTATACCCTTCCGTTTCGGACTCAACTAATTTGTACCCATTATTTTTCATACTCTATCCACACTATTTCATAATTAATTCATTTTATTTCCTACTTTATTTTCATCACTCCTACTTTTTTTTTTTTTTTATCTTAAAATTCATGTCTAAACCAACGAGAAGTTGAGTCCTGGACAAAGTGAGTATAACCTAAACTCATGAAAGTGGTGTTTCAAATATCAAATTTGTACCGCTGCATATTTATAGTAGTATAATAGTTTATAAAGTTTCACTAAGTTTATAGTTCAACTTGAATCTTGTATATACACGGGTCGCTGTTTAAGTAGAAGGTACAAAGATCGAATCTCATTGGCATAAGTTTCTCTATTTTATTTATTATTTTTAAAAATCACCAATTTGTCAGTTTATATAAAAACCCTTAAAACACGTAATGTGTTACGTAAATACTAGTACTTTCAAGAATGTTTTCTCACATACCGCATTTATACGAGATAAATGTAATACTATATTAATAGAGTATTGTATTCAAAGTAAGATTAGATAATGGACCCACAGATTATACGGCGTACGACAGGGGGACGTGGCTAGTATCAACTAATAACCAACAGCTGTGTGTTAATGATCAATGTTCAAAATTCAATATATATTATGTTATTGCGTGTGGGGTCTGACCCTTGTAATAATTAACAGACTAAATTTTGCTGTTGGTTATCATTAAATATATCTAACAGCATTCATGACTGTTGGTTATATGCTGTTGGTTATATTTCAGTTTTTTAGTAGTGGGGGGGGGGGGGGGTTTCTTGTCAGTTGTCGGGTTTTAACGTGTTTGAGTCAGCTTTGTATTAGTTGCTACCCATTTACAGAGGCCTATATATATGGGAATGCATATGATATAATTATCAACATGTTGCGTAAATAAGTGTTTAACAAGTTTATCACTATTATATAAAAGAGACTTATAAGTATCTTACATCTATATCAAGAGTATCAATTTTCATTAAAATTATTTTTTTTCCAACAGTCACATGTATGAGTTGTTTTTGTATGAACTTTTGATGATTCTAATTAGTAATAAATTCTCACCGACTCTAAGTTTTTAGATGCTTACAAATTGAAAGTTTTATTGTAATTGTGGAGTTCCACGTAGACACTATGATTTATTTTTCACCATACCTGTCGAGTATCGACGGGCCATTAACTAGTAGTATGATAAGATAAATCATAAAATCTTAGCAGGCAAAGTTTTAAATAGAAAGAGAGATACAGCACATTTATACCAGGACTGGCGTTAATGGTTTTATTGTAATTTATATATAGTATCTGATGTCTTTTAAAGATTAACCAAAGATTTTTCTAATTTAAATGATGTATTTTATATCTTCTGTATATGTTATTTGTCATGACAAGCTTATTATTCTTTGAATGGCCAGCTGCAGTCTTTCCAGAGATGTCCAGGAAATCACTTACAAGCCTTGTTAGCTACACCTAGGACACTGAGAATGATGTGAGTATTTATTTCAACTTTGAAGCTTGGACTTAATCCCGTTGCCAACTTGTCTTTTACTTTTCATCCTGTATGGTGAAACTAGTATTTGGTAGTTTGTATTAAACTACAGCTCAAATCTTTTTATGCTTACTGATCTATTTTGGGTAAACATGACTTTGCCAGTATTGCTTTGAAATAACGAACGGACTTAGAACTTGTACTTTTGTACTGATACACTACTGTCAATAGCAATGTTGCTACAACAGTCGGTGAAACAGTTACTGAAACAATGACAAAAACAATCAGACAAGCAGCGGAAATAAAACCAATGAGCACACAAGATGATTTCTAGCAGGTATATAAATATACATACCGGGTCATAGGCGAAATATCCACTATATGAAAGAGGATTTATACAATCTAGATTCAAGACTTTTCTATATGAAAAGCTCAAACTGTAAAGCTAGTCGGAATAACTATCTATTCCAAAGCACCTAATCTAGACGCAGCTAGATAACCGAAATAACAACTCCGATTAAATAGAAACTTCAAAGACTAGCAAAAACGGTTTACAAGTAAAGAGAGAATGATGTATATGATTTCTCTATTGCTCTATACTTGCTTCCCTTTATGATGGCCCTGATCTTGTATATATAATGTAGCAAAAACGTCCATAAGATCAGGTCCAATTAGATCTTGTTGCTTATCCTTATCTTCAAGAGTCCAGCATATCTTTTCTTCTAAGAGTCCAAGCATATCTTTACTTCAAGGAGTTCAATCTTCCAAGGTCTTCTCTTTCTTCATTCAAGGAGTCCAACTCTCTAAAACTTCTCTTCTCTTTAAGAATCCAGCACTCTAACACGTCTCCTATTCATAACTAAAACGTGGAACTAGGTCAAGGTTAGTGAAGAAGGCAATATAACATAAAAACCCTGTAAAGTGCAGAAATCCTAATCTGGTATTGTTATAACAACGGTTGCTGCAACAGTCATAACAACTGTTGCTACAACAATTGATCAAACAGCTGCACTTTCAATCTCCCCCTTATTGCCTTTCTTCACAACACCTAGAAACACATGATTAATCTGAATAGTAGAAATTCTCCCCCTTAACGAGTCAGGAAAAAGAAAACCACAATAAAGACATATCATTAGCAAGTCAAACAAATTCTCCCCCTTGTTGTGAGGAAAGGGGAGACAATATGATCCTCTGGTTTGCAGTGTTGCTGTAACATGTTGGTCCAGATAATGGCAAAGTAAAAGACTAGGGGGGGGTGAATAGTCTTTTAAAACTTTTGTCGATAAACACAATTTCTCAGATATTTGAGAAGATATCTGATACTTATTTTCAGAGAGCGGAAGACTTTTAGTGATAAGTGCACGTGCTCAGCAAGATATGTGTAAATACTTAGCAAGGTAAATAAAGCAAGTAATAAATTGCAGAAAGTAAATAACACAAGTCTTTATAGTGGTAGATGAAGGTGGCGTAATCCTTCAACTAATCCACTTTGGCCTTTCTCAGACCTAGAATCCACTAAGACATATAATTGAGGTAACCTTATTACAAGTATCTTCTCTCGATTCCTAAATACACTAGGTTCCCAACCAAGTGTTCCCCCTGAGTTATTCCCCGGCTTTCTCAGCCAAGTACTTCCTGTACTCAGAAACCTTTTTCCTGGAGTTGTTCCTTAGTTTTCCAAACTAAGTACTTCCTATACTCAGTAACCTTGGAGTTATTCTTTAGTTTCCCAAACTAAGTACTTCCTGCACTCCACGCCGTTTAAGGTGTTGTTTAAGCTAGTATGTCAGGTGAGTAGTCTTAATAACTTTCTCAGTTATGTAAGAATACTCTATAGAACAAGAATCACTTAACACACTTCACAATGTGTGGTGATATGTTCTTTACTGACCTAAGTCTATGATAAATGTTCTAGAGAATGAATCTCAGATACTTGATCTTTTGATTCAACTCCTTCACAGATAGCAATGCTTGTTAAGGATCAGGACACTTAGAACTTTCGTGCTACTTAGAATCCAAGAGCTTAGTCGCAACTGTAAGCTAGAGATTAAGTAGGCTGAAGGCTTGTATGCTTGAGAGAAAGATACCACTAGTTGTATTATCAGAGAAGCCTGGTATTTTCAGTGTAAGTTCAAAGTGTTCAGTGTGTAAGTTCTGTGTGTGTTCTCAAGCATTCTAAGTGTTGACATTTGTAGATGAATTTGAGTGCCGTTTGAATAGTATCCGTTAGGCTTAAATCAAATTCAAACTATTGATATCTGAGTATAGTACTATTGCACGTTTGTCTTCTTCTTCAGAGACTAACGTTTTTGTTCAGACATTTCTATCCGCGCATTTAATGCACTGTACTATACTTTGTCCTGTAGTGCCAACGGAACTATGCATGCTTTCTGAAGCTTTGCACGTCCTTTTCCAGAGACTATCACAACTCCAGATACCGCTTGTTAAAAATATATTGTTTCCTGGAAACATAATCTTTATCCAAGGTATCTGAGTGTAGATATCTGTGGGCACTTTTCCTCGTTCAGAAACCTTGTGTTCTCAGATATCTTTTGCAACACTATTTATTGAAAAACACTTGTTTCTTAGAGATATCTGGACATAGGTATCTGATAACCTTTGTCTTCAGCAAATTTGAGCAGTCTTCAAATCTTCAAATCCGTTGAACTTCTCTTGCTGGATGCCTTCTTCTTGGTCTTCTTCAGAGAAATAAAAAATACATTCAGAGACCTAACATCCTATACAAGATTTGCTAGACTATCATACTTAGTGAGTTTCCTCTTTTACAGTGTTCAAGTGAACCAAGAGTACTAACCACCTTTCTGAGCTAAAATAAGTCATTAGGTTGCTGATCAAAATCTAAAAAGATATTCCTAACAAATTTTCCCCATTTTGATCAGTCAACGATGACTATCTGATCTATTACAAATCTGGATGAGGAAAATATCCACCGCTTAATCATTTCTTATGATCTTTCAATTCATATAATTAAGTGCAGAAAGTAAACATCAACCAAATCACAAGGTGCGATCTTTGCTGACAAGTTATCTTTTATAGATTGATATCTGAGAGTAGGTTCGTCAGATATGTTACAAGTAAAAATTCAGAGATAACTTAAATACATTTTAGCTCAGTCAGCAAGATACAAAATACATAGTTTAAATTAGGACAACAGGAGTAACCAAGCTCCAAGTAGACATCCTAATAAACTGGTCTTCAAGTCTTCAAAGCAGTTCCATGGATCAATCTGCAAATTTCCTATCACCAAACCTTTTGATATCATCAGAGTAGTCATAGAGAAGAGTTCTGACAATTATCTCAGTGTCTCTGGCAAATCCACAGACTTCCTTGTAGGTTTTGGTAGGATTCTTCTTGGCAAAGTGTTTGACCCACAGATACTTTCCCCACTTCCAGGCATGCACAATTCTGAAATCTGATAACTTGAAATAATCATAGATAATAGTCAGATATTTGATGTCACCCTTGTATTGTTCTTCAGTCATGTAGAATGACTCAAAGGGTTCCACGGCAAGTCTTGGCCTTGTGCCTGTTCCAGTTATGTTGGGAATTCTGTGTACATCATCTGGCTTTCCCATAAGGACATTCATTAGATAGGTCCTTCTTCATGGCTTCTATTCTCTTGATAACTTCAAAATCTAACCAGGCTTTGATGTGGTTGGTGTTAATCAAGATTGGCTTGTCTTTTTTCCATGCCATGAGTTGTTTATGGATTGATTCTGGAAATTTTAAATTTACCAGTAGATGCTTAAGTTCCAGAATCCAGTAGCCATTATTCTGATTAATGCACCTGTAGATAGAGGAGTTGTTGTCAGTCTTCACATCCTCAATTATGGCTTCTTCTGTCCTGAGTGGAAGTTGACTTTTTCTTCTTTCAGCTCTTAGTCTATTCCTCCTTTGCCTTGAATTTTCCCTTGGGGGATTGCTTGAAGAACCACTCTGGATTGACTTGCTATTTTCAGAGGGTGTTATAGATGCCAAAGGCTTTGCAGCTAAGGGCTCAGATAGGCTATCAACCTTTCTTCTTTTTCTGTGAGAGGAGCTTCATCTTCATCCTCATCTTCATCATCATCATCAAGATCAATTCTTGTAAAATTTTTGCAGCCTTCTTCATTGCCCTGGGATTTGATTTGACCTTCTTCTTCAGAAGATCATCAATCCCTCTTACTTGTCTTCTCCTTGGAGCCTTGGTACTCCTTGGAGGTCTTTGTGCCATGGCCCTTGTTACCATTGTTGTTTCTTCAGTTGATTGCTGGGAAGTAGCTACTATTTGCAAAGCAGCTTGACTTGATGAGGGCTCATTTATTCTGAGTGGTGGCTGGGAAGTTCTCTTGTTTCCTCTTCCTTCTCGAAAGACCAACTCTAGATTTCTTCTTTCCTGCCCCCTGACCTTAAGGTCCAAATCCTTCCCCCTTAGTCATTGTTGACTGACTAAGTACCACAAAGGATTCTGAGAGAGACTCAAAATTCCCTTGCAAGTAATTATAGGCAGTAACCAACTTCTGAAGTTCAGCCTTGAGCTCCTGATTTTGTTTGATAAGTCCATTTTCCTTATCAGTGAGCTCTGCCAATGGGCCTAGTATGGCATCTGCTTTTCCAGCAGTGTAACTTGCCTCATGAAAAGCTTTTTCAGCTAATCATACATCATCGTCCCTTACCATTCCCAGATCCTTCTGAGCAAGGACCATACTGGTTGTTCTCTGAGTGATGAGCTTAGTGAATTTCTTCATATCTGAGGGGACGGAGGCAATTACGTCTTTGTTCTGTGAAGACAACTCCTTTTTAAGATGTGCCAAAACTTGGTATCTATTCATGTATTCTTGGGAGTGGACATTTGTCAGTTTGTTGAATACTTCAGGACCAATTAGCTTCCTTTTCAGATGAGAAACCGCTAAGTGTTCATTGCGGTGTTCTGCCAATGTCTTGTCTTCTTCATCATCTGAGTCATCAGCCCAGTGATCTACATCCTCTAGCACTTCTTCATCAAGGTTTCTGAAGGCGGCAACCATCTCAGATATGGGTTTCTTGCCTTTGGAGGATGGTTTCTTTGGTGAAGATGCAGCCTGAGCATCATGCTTTTCTTCAGATACTTGTTCAGCATCTAGCTCCTTAGCAATATAATCAACAGCGTCCCAAATCTCTTTAATCTTAGAGTAAGCTTGCGTTTCTTTGCGTGTTTGTTCTTCAAGTTTATCTAGCTTGACTCTGGATTCAGCTATCTTTTCTTCCAGTTGAAGATGTAGCTGTTGTTCTTCCTCCAACAGTTGTTTGAGTTGAGCAACTCTGGCTTGTGCATCCACTATTTTCTGAGTGTTTTCCTCAGAGTGCTCAACTACTTTTTCAGTAGTGTCTTTTTGTTGAGGAGATGGATGGGTAGATTTCTGAGGAGATGGAGGAGGGGATTGTTGTGATGTCCTCTCAGTGTGCTTTTCAGCAGCTGAGGCATTATTTCCTTGTGGAATCCCTCCTGTCCCTGGTGCAGGGGCATTATCATCATCTTTCTTATCCTCATCCTTGTGATGGTCAGAAGGAGGATCTTCATAATTATTCTCATCAGTCTCCTTCTCTTCTTCATCTTCAGAGACCAGGTTGATCACTTCTGGAATAGTGACCGTTTGCCCATTAACTTCCTCTTGTTCAGAGGGTATGTAATGTAGAGACTGGGGCAATGTAGGCTTGAATGCCATATCATTCTGGTCTGACCATCTGCTTGGTTGAAGGCTTGGATCAGCTTTCTGGCCACTTCCTTGACAAAATCCTTGTCCATCAATGTTCCGAAAGAATATTTTTCAGTGGGGAACATTGCATGGATGTAGTTTTCCAAGTCAAGGGCTCGTGCTCTCCTAGTGTGGTGATCAGTCACCTTTAAGATCTCAGATAGATCGGAGCATCATAGCTTTTGCCATTTCTTGAAGCATTTCAGATGCTTTGGCAAAGTGTGTTCCTTGAAGAAAGGAAGCAGGTCCTCTTTCTCATCAACAGGGACCTTAGTGGCACATGTTTTAGCCTGAAAGAAAGTGTTCTGAATTAATTTCAAAACTATAGTAGATATCTGGGCTTTAGAGTAGAAAGGTATCTGAGTTACACGTGATGTGCCTCGATGATGACTTGACTACTGAGGTTCCAGGTGCCTCAGATATCTGGATATGAGGAGGAGACTGGAAAGTCTGATCCTCAATTATCTTTCTTTCTGCTTGAACCTGAGATTAGAAACATAACACTTAAGAAATTTTATCAAGAAAAATTTTATTGACAAATCAGACATCTGAGAGGTCAATTACCACCACTACTGGAGGCTCAGATACTTGTCTCTCAGAGACTTGTGCAGTCTCTGGAAGTTTGAGAAACTCCCCAGCAACTTCTACTTCTTTTTGAACCTGTTAAGTAGAACGTGTTAGTTTGAGAAAAATGATCAGAGATTTGCTCTTTCAAGAATATAGGTATCTGAATGAAATACCTTCTCTGCAGAAGGTCCAGATACTTGTTCCTCAGAGACCTTGGAAGTCTCTGGATTCTTCTCTGAAGAGATAGACTTTTCAGTCTCTTCTTTTTTCTTCTCAGTTGGAGCCTATTAGAAACAAACACTTTATAGTATTAGTAAAGCACATATCTGAGATGTTATATATTAAGGAACTATCTTCTACCTATGAGACAGGCCCCTGTTCCTTAAGTGGTGAGGCTATGGAAGCCTCCTTCTCAGATTCTGAGGTAAGCTTTGCAGCTTCCTCTTGTTGTTGTGTTTCTAATTCAGCCCGTAACAAAGAAATTTCATTAAATAACAAGATTTAACAAACACAAAAATATCACAAGTAGAGAGTTAAACCATTCAGCTACCTGAGCACTGTCAGGCTGATTGGTCTCTGGAACTTGTGACTCTTCCATGCGTTGCTCTTGTTGTTCCATTTCAGCTTCTTTGTTTGAAGTTTCAGGTACTTTAGACCTTTCCTGAGTATGAAACTCAGTTGCCTCCCCTGGTTGATCATTCTGAGTAAATGCCTCAGTTTGATCCCTCTCATTGAGTTGGGGAACCTGCTCTTTTGCAGGATTTTCTTCAGCAAGGAAAGATGTTGGTATCTATAACTCAAGTACCATTTCAGCAGTATCCACATCTGGCTGTTGTGGTTGGTGTGGTGGTTCAGATCTGGATGAAGAAGGTGATGCTATTTGGGGCCTATCCAGATCTGCTTGAGACAGACTTTTAAGTGTTAAGGCAATGGCAGTATCCTCCAACACTAAGCTATCACTCATCAGAGCATCTTCAATATGCTTCAGTCTTTCTTGCTCTGATGGTGTAATTTGTCCAGTGACCTTGGACACAGTTGCTTGTTCAGCAACCTGTGGTGTAAGTTCTTCTTCAGATACCTCTACACTAGTTACTTTTTCAGTAACCTTAGCCCTTTTTGATTTCTCTAGGAATTGAGAGATGACTAATTCATCATCTTCATCGTCAGAGCTCTCATCAGCATTAGGAACTGATTGGTCCATAATTCCTGCGGTTTCTACAAATAGGGCTTGGTACCTACCACTACTCTCATTAGCAGCATTGATGAGTTCATCAGCAAGGCTCTCCTTAGCAGCATTGATGAGTTCATCAGCAGTTGTATCTTTTGCAGCATTGATGAGTTCATCTGCAAGGCTCTCCTTAGCAACATTGATGAGTTCATCAACAGTTGTATCTTTTGCAGCATTGATGAGTTCATCTGCAAGGCTCTCCTTAGCAGCATTGATGAGTTCATCAACAGTTGTATCTTTTGCAACATTGATAAGTTCATCTGCAGTGACGGTAGATATCTGAGAGTTGACAACCACAATGGGTGTGTCTTCTGATTTGCCAGCAGACATCTTTCGTGAAGTTCTGGGTTTGGTCGCAACTTTTCCTTCAGATGTCTCTTCAGTTTTTCGCTTCTTGGAACCTTTCTGAGATCCAATAACCTTTTTCATCATGTTCGTATACTCATATTTGCAGAGTAGGTTACTATTGGCTATGTCAGCCTTCTCTCTGAGCTCAATGCCAATCTTCTCCAGCAAGTAGCATATCTTTAGTCCATAGCTCACTGTGGCTTTTAGCTCTGCAAGTCCCTTAACGATTTTGGGCTCAAAGACTTGAATCTTCTTCACAAACTTCATAAAGACGTACTTTCCCCAGTTGAAAGGGTTTTCCAGCCTTTTGTCTTGTTGTTTCAACAAGGACATCAGCATCCAATGTTCTTGGATTATCTGGTCAGCACCTCCTTGTAGACCATCAAAGCATCTGTGAAGAATGCATGCCAACACATCCCAGTGAACCAACAGATGTCTGGTTCTGATGTCAGCAAGTTTGAAATCAGTGGGTGTGTCTGGTTTGTCAAGGTCACACACACCACTGTACAGTTGCTTCACACCTTCAAGGAGATCATCATCCTTGGTGTTTATTTCAAAATCCTTTCCAATATTTTGAAGTTCAAACAACTTACAGAAAGTTGTTAAGTCCAAAAGAATTTCTTTTCCTTAGACCTTTGATTTGATAGACACTGTTTCAGTGCCTTCAGAAACACAGGAAATAATCCTGGAGTTGTTGTAGAATTCTAACACATCCAGTGAAGAAACTCTACTGGGAGTAGCAGACAGGAAACCCTTTATTTGTGCCTTTTCAAGCATGTCAAGAATTAACTTCCTATCGGCTTGGTTTTCAATTGCAGCCGTGAGGTATTCCTCAATCATGGCACCACCCCAAATCATCATGTGATTTGAAGTCCAATGATCAGGATTAAAGTCTCCTACCAACCGATTGTTTACAACTACCAACTCTGGTGCTTGCTTTTCAGCAGTACCAGTGGTAGTAGATTGGGATTTCTGGGTAGAAGCACGTTTTGGAGCCATCTCATTATATAGTGTAAGTTTTCGAAAGTCTGAAAGAGATTAGGGTGAGAGATTAGTGATTCTTTGCAGAAAAACTAATTGAGGAACAGAGATTTGCAGAGAAGTTGAAGAAATGTTTTTGCTATTCCTGTGCAAGTCTGAATGTTGGATTAGGCGAAAGTGAATTCTTTTGCCAAAATCCTATATATATAGCAATGTAATCTCAACAGACATATACATACAAATTGATTTTGTATGTACGTATATGTGTTTTTGCAGTAAGGCGTGGGTAAAAGTTTGTTTGATATTAAATGCTTAGTGGGCCATGTCTGAGTTTTTACAGTCCATTATTTTACAGAGAAATGATTTCGTCCGTTAAGATCAAACACCCATTTCATCAAGGGTCAATATTGCTTCTTCAGCAATGATCACAATCAGCAATTGTAATTGTGCCCAATTAATGAATTTTGGCGATTTGCTATCTGAATCACATTTCTGTGTGACTAAGAACACTGTTTGCATCTGAGTCTATCTCACACTTAGTATTTGTCCAAGTTTTACACAAAGATAGATATAATACAAATTTCAAGAGAGTAGTTGACTGCAGACAGTTGTACTATTCTCTTTTGTGTTCCCCCTCACTGAGTGATCTAGATATCTGAGTGTCTGTCTCAGAAATCTCCAAATAGCCATTTTACCCTTTAGCCTTTGGTTTCTGGATACCCGTTCCAGATTCTTCTTTTCTGGATACCCGTTCCAGATACCTTGTTTTCTGGATACCCGTTCCAGATTCCTCTTTTCCCTCCTTTGATATCTTCTTCAGATATCTGAACTTTTTAAGTTCTTTGGTAGCTCCATTAGTCCAAGACTATGTCTTAAGGCTAAGAATCTACTTTCTTGTAGTGGCTTAGTGAAGATATCTGCAAGTTGGTCTTCAGTGCCAATCTTGAGTATCTCTATATTGCCTTTTTCAACATGGTCTCTAATGAAGCGATGTCTAACATCAATGTGCTTTGTTCTTGCATGGAACTTAGGATTATGAGTTATGGCAATAGCACTTGTCTTGTCACATAAAATAGGAGTTTTATCTTCATTGAGTCCATAGTCTCTGAGTTGTTGTTGTATCCACAATATTTGTGAAGCACAACACCCAACAACAATATATTCAGCCTCTGTGGTAGATGTGGCAATTGAGTTTTGTTTCTTGCTGAACTATGATATTAATCTGGCACCAAGAAATTGACAAGTTCCTGAGGTGCTTTTTCTATCAAGCAATGATCCAGCATAGTCAGCATCAGAATAGCCGACTAAACTCAATCCATTGTCTTTTGGATACCACAATCCAACTTCTACAGTACCCTTTACATACCTTAATATTTTCGTAGCAATGTTGTAGTGTGATTGCATTGGATTTGTCTGAAATCTAGCACACACTCCAACTCAATATTGAATATCAGGTCTACTTATAGTGAGGTACAGTAGAGACCCAATCAATTTCCTATACTTGTGTTCTTCAACACTCTTGTCAGATTCAGTATAGGTCATTTTGGTTCCAATGCTCATAGGTATCTTAGCATTCTTTTCAGAAGGCTTTAGATTAAACTTGTTGAGCATGTCCTTTGCATACTTTGTTTGACTAATGAATATTCCATCATTGAGTTGCTTGACTTGCAGCCCTAGGAAATAATTCAATTCTCCCATCATGCTCATTTCAAATTTACTTTTCATGAGCTCAGCAAAGTCTTCACAAAGTTGCTTGTCTTTAGATCCAAATATAATGTCATCAACATATACTTGAACTAAAAGTAGTTTGCCATCATGGTTCAATATAAAGAGTGTTTTATCAACATCTCCTTTCTTGAAGCCACTTTCTAGTAGGTATCTGGCCAATGTATCATACCATGCTCTGGGAGCTTGTTTCAGCCCATACATAGCTTTCTGAAGCTTATAGACCATCCTACTTTCTGAGGAAACTTCAAACCCTGGTGGTTGCTCAACATAGACTTCCTCAGCAAGTTCACCATTTAGGAATGCACTCTTGACATCCATTTGATAAACTGTGAAGTCATTATGAGCTGCAAAGTCTAGAAAGAGTCTTATTGCATCCAATCTTGCAACTGGTGCATAAGATTCATCAAAATCTAGTCCTTCAGTCTGGCTGAATCCCTTGGCAACCAACCTTGCTTTGTTTCTGGTTATTTCACCAGACTCATTCATTTTATTTCTGAAAATCCACTTAGTTCCAATTACAGATATTCCGTCAACAAATGGAACCAGTTTCCAGACTTTGTTTCTCTCAAATTGATCCAACTCTTCTTGCATTGCAGAGATCCAATCTTGATCCTTCAATGCTTCTTCTATAGTTTTAGGTTCAATATTTGAGATGAAACATCCATAGAGCGAATCTGCATTTCCAGCAATTGCTCTCCTAGTTCTAACACCTTGATCTAAAGGACCGATCACATCCTTGGCAGGATGATTTCTTATCCATTTCATAATGGGTTTTGAACTAGTAGGATCAATATCATTTTGATCTGAATGTTAATAAATATGATATTGATGGGATACTTGTGCAGTATCTGAGATATCTGACACATGGAAAATGCCATGGATATCTGACACTTTTTCAGCGTTAGAGATATCTGGAATTTGATTTTCAGCAATCTCATTCTCAGAAACCTCTTCATGATGAAGGTTCTCAGTAACCTGTTCCATTTTTGGAATTCTCATAGGAAATTCTTCATCATGTCTTAGAGTCATCTGGTTGTTACTAAGCAATGGTTGTTTTTCATCGTCAGATTCATCCTCTAAGTGAATGATAGAATTTTTTCCTTTTGAGGATTCTTCTTCAGAATCTTTAATCATCAGTTCTTTGAACCTATCTGAGAGTTCTTCATTCAAGGGTACTTTCTTGTTTCCTTCGTAGAAGACTACATGAACAGATTCTTCAATCTTTTGCGTTCTTTTGTTGTAGATTTTATAGGCTTTGCTATTCAGAGAATAACCAAGAAATACTCCTTCATCTGCTTTTGGTTGAAATGTCTCTAGTATTCTTTTCCATTGTTAAGAACAAAACATCTGCAACCAAACACCCTTAGATGTTTGATACTAGGGGGTCTACCAATCAAAAGATCATAAGGAGTTTTGTCATGGTGTTTGTTTATCAAACATCTATTTTGAGTATAGAAGGCTGTGTTAACTGCTTCAACCCAATAGATTTCACTTATTTCAGTGTCAGCGAGCATTGTTCTTGCCGCTTCTTTTAGGGTCCTATTCTTTCTTTCAGCAACACCATTTTGTTATGGTGTTCTTACGGAAGATAGTTGATGTTATATACCTTTGCAGGTACAAAACTCTTTTATGTACTGGTTCACAAACTCAGTACCATGGTCTATTCTGATTACAGATACCTTGTCATTTTTCATGATTTCGAGCTCATTCAACAAGTTGGGTATCTCAACCCTTGCATCAGATTTGTGTTTGAGAAAAACAACCTAAGTGAATCTTGAGTAATCATCAACAACAACCAGACCATACTTCTTTCCTGCATAACTAGTTACAGAGGATTCAAAAAGATCCATATGTAACATTTGCAGTGGCCTTTCACTGGAGTGTCTAGTTTTAGACTTGAGAGATGTTTTGGATTGTTTTCCGAATTGGCAAGCTGAGCATATACCATCCTTTCTATATGCCATTTTGGGTAAACCAACCACCAATTCTTTATTGGCTAGCTTGTTCAGAGTTTTGAAATTCAAGTGACTCATTCTTTTATGCCATAGCCAATTTTCTTCAGTGTGGCTAGATTGACTCACCATGAGACATTCTTCAGTTGTGGCGGATGCCCAATCAGCAACATAAAGATTTCCTTTTCGCCTAGCAACCAAGACTGTCTGCTTTGACTCATTGTCAATCACTTTGCATAGTTTTCACTTGATCTTGACAGTGTACCCTTTGTCTACTAGTTGACTCATGCTTAGGAGATTATATTTCAATCCCTTTACATGTAGTACTTCAGAGATTGTAAGGGCTCCAAACTTCAGATTGCCAAATCCTATGGTTGGATTTTCATCTCCTCCAGTAAACCTGATAATTGGTCCATCATTGCATTTCGTGTAGTTAATCAGATTTGCTTTGTCTCCTGTCATGTGCTTCCCACATCCACTATCAAAATGCCACTTTGGATTAGTCTTTAGAGTGTTCTGCACAAAACAGGAAACAGGAGATTAGGTTCTCGTACCAACAATGGAACCATCTGGACTAAAGAATCTTCCAATAGGAATCCATTTTTGAATGAATTTCTTAGGAACATTCTTTTGTCTAAGAGGAACATAAGGAGGAATTCTAGTTAAATGATTAGTATCATTGTTATTAAGAACTATTTTCTTCCTTAGTGCTCCATTTGGTGCTTTTAGATACCTGTCAGGTTTCTGAGTCTGCTTCTCAGCAAACTTAGCTTTCCTAGCCAGATTTCTTCTAGCCCTGGCATTCAGATTTTCAGTGGCTTGACTCATCTTCCACTTCGGATAATTGCTGTGAGCAATTCTAGCCTTTAACCATCGTTCTTGCTCTTGTTTATACTCACGAGCAAGTTGTTTCCCGATGGCTTTATAGACAATACCATTCAGAGCACCTGGTGCTATCTGAGTTCTCATCTCAGCAGCTTTTCTAGTCTCTGGGTAGTCTATTTTCTTTCCAGAAAACGTGACATAGGAGAATTTGCCAGCTCCTGCAATTCTTCCTTTCTGAGAGACATAGCACTGTGGGTGATTACACTTTTCAGTGTTATGTTTCTTTTCAGAAACATTCCCAACAGTTTTCCTTGGGACTTGTTTTTCCCACAAAGGTTTGGTCGCAACTGCCTTTCCTTTGTCAACAGCCTTAGCTTTCTGACTGGTTGTTTGGGAACCATCTTGCTGAGCACTAACAAATGTTATTCTTTGGTCACTCTTATTCAGAGTGATAGAACTATTTGCTTGTGTGTCCAGCCCAAGTCCTCCCTTTTCTGAAGGATCTCTTAAATAAGATTGTACTTCAGTAAGAGTGTCACTAGCTTTGACATAAGACTGGAAAGATACTTCCTTCTTTTTGAGTTCTTCATTTCCAGAAAGAAGACCTTCACATTTCTTTTGAAGTTTGGCCAAAGCTTCTTTATGTGACTTTTCTGTCTCAGATATCTGAGCTTTGAGAAATGCAATTTCAGCATCCTTTTTTCTCAGATATCTTGAGTAATTTTGAATTTTCTTTTACAAGAGAATTCTTTTCTTCTTCAAGGGTTTCGGATCTAGCTCGGACCATTAGAAATTCTCTTTCGTAGAGATCAAGTTCTCTTTGAGATGTTCCAGATCTTTGATTCCTTCCTCATCACTTTCATAAGTATAACAAGAAGTATGCGTTACCTCATCAGCCAGTAGACAAGGTTCAATGTTGGAGATATCTGGAAAGATTTCTTCAGCCACTCCACACACTTCTTTCTTCTTTTGACCAAAGTCAACCACTTCATGAGAGACACCACACATCTCTAGAGAAGGCAGTGTGGAATCATCTGAGTCTTCATCCTCAGAATCAGACTTAATGTCTAGAGCATCCAGTTGGATTTGTATCTTTTTTCTTTCTTCAGTGAGCATAGCTCTCTGACTTCTCTTGAAGTTTCTTCGATCTTTCTTGTCACCAGTCTTTAGTTTGTTGAAGGCAGGGAAATCCTTCTTGAAATGACCAGGTTTTCGATAATAGAAACAGATATCGTTTCCGATTTCTGCTTCCTCAGTACTAGATGCTTTCTGAGCCGGCTTGTTCAGCGAGCTTGACAGTTGCATATTTTGTACTGGTGGTAGTTTGAGCCTAGATGCTTTTTCAGCTTCTCTTTGGCTTTTCTTCTCTCAATCTCTCGACTGACATATTTTCTCATTTGCTTTACAGCAAGAGCATCCTCAGTCACCTCCTTGCCTTCCTTCTCTTCAGAAGTTCCTTGGGCAATTAGAGCAACATTCTGCAACTTTTCAGTTGTTTGTTCTCTTTGAGTTGTCTCATAATCAACAGTGGCAAGGTGAGAGAAAAGTTCCACTGGAGTGATATCTGGCATTCCTTGGTTAAAGTAGAAAAACTTTGTATGCTTCACAATAGTCTTAATCTTTTCTGGTTGGGTATATCTATTACTTTCACCAAGTGCAGCAATGTCACTCATGAGTGTTGTAAACCGAAAATCTAATTCTTCAAGAGTCTCTGTGGGACCTTGTTTAAAGTTTTGGAATTTGAGCTTCAAAACTTCGAACTTATTTTCCTTCAATTTCTCAGTGCCGGCACAGATTTCTTCAATCAGTTTCCAGGCCACTTTCGCCATTTTTGCACCCCACAGTTTACACTGTATGTGCTCTGGAGTAGAACGTATGATGATATTGCGATCCTGACCATCCAGTCGATTTCTCTTGGCATCTTCCGATGTCCTGAGCTCTCTAGGCTTTGGCTCGTTAATAACTTGACTGGTAGGTCTCCCACTGGTTGACGCATCTGTGAAGACCCATCACTTTGTTCTCTGTCTCTACCATTAGAAACCTCCAGGACCTGCTTGAGTTGTTGAATGACTATGGGGCCATTCTTTGTCACGTCGATCATTTCGTCACTGATAGCTTCTAGGTGGAGCATCATGTTGTTCTTCCATTTCTCATAATTCTCTGGCTTGAGAATTGGGTTGTAACTTAAAGACATCCTGCAGCAAACACACTAAACAAACAAATCAAGTGTAGGTGAAAAGCAGTTAGTGGGCACTTATCTGGGATCTAGGTTCAATGCAGAAGGCTTCGGAACCTCCTGCTCTGATACCACTTGTTGGTCCAGATAACGGCAAAGTAAAAGACTGGAGGGGGGGTGAATAGTCTTTCAAAACTTTTGTCGATAAACACAATTTCTCAGATATTGTGAAGATATCTGATACTTATTTTCAGAGAGCGGAAGACTTTTAGTGATAAGTCACGTGCTCAGCAAGATATGTGTAAATACTTAGCAAGGTAAATAAAGCAAGTAATAAATTCCAGAAAGTAAATAACACAAGTCTTTATAGTGGTATCTGAAGGTGGCGTAATCCTTCAACTAATCCACTTCGGCCTTTCTCAGACCTAGAATCCACTAAGACAAATAATTGAGGTGACCTTACAAGTATCTTCTCTCGATTCCTAAATACACTAAATTCCCAACCAAGTGTTCCCCCTGAGTTATTCCCCGGCTTTCTCAGCCAAGTACTTCCTGTACTCAGAAACCTTTTTCCTGGAGTTGTTCTATAGTTTTCCAAACTAAGTACTTCCTATACTCAGTAACCTTGGAGTTATTCCTTAGTTTCCCAAACTAAGTACTTCCTGGACTCCACGCCGTTTAAGGTGTTGGTTAAGGTAGTTTGTCAGGTGAGTAGTCTTAATAACTTTCTCAGTTATGTAAGAATACTCTACAGAACAAGAATCACTTAACACACTTCACAATGTGTGGTGATACGTTCTTTACTGACCCAAGTCTATGATAAATGTTCTAGAGAATGAATCTCAGATACTTGATCTTTCGATTCAACTCCTTCACAGATAGCAATGCTTGTTAAGGATCATGACACTTAGAACTTTCGTGCTACTTAGAATCCAAGAGCTTAGTCGCAACTGTAAGCTAGAGATTAAGTAGGCTAAAGGCTTGTATGCTTGAGAGAAAGATACCACTAGTTGTATTATCAGAGAAGCCTGGTATTTTCAGTGTAAGTTCAAGGTGTTCAGTGTGTAAGTTCTGTGTGTGTTCTCAAGCATTCTAAGTGTTGACATTTATAGATGAATTTGAGTGCCGTTTGAATAGTATCCGTTAGGCTTAAATCAAATTCAAACTATTGATATTTGAGTATAGTACTATTACATGTTTATCTTCTTCTTTAGAGACTAAAGTTTTTGTTCAGACATTTCTGTCCGCGCATTTAATGCACTGTACTATACTTTGTCCTGTAGTTCCAACGGAACTATGCATGCTTTCTGAAGCTTTGCATGTCCTTTTCCAGAGACTATTACAACTCCAGATACCGCTTGTTAAAAATATATTGTTTCCTGGAAACATAATCTTTATCCAAGGTATCTGAGTGTAGATATCTGTGGCACTTTTCCTCGTTCAGAAACCTTGTGTTCTCAGATATCTTTTGCAACACTGTTTATTGAAAAACACTTGTTTCTTAGAGATATCTGGACATAGGTATCTGATAACCTTTGTCTTCAGCAAATTTGAGCAGTCTTCAAATCTTCAAATCCGTTGAACTTCTCCTGCTGGATGCCTTCTTCTTGGTCTTCTTCAAAGAAATAAAAAATACATTCAGAGACCTAACATCCTATACAAGATTTGCTAGACTATCATACTTAGTGAGTTTCCTCTTTTACAGTGTTCAAGTGAACCAAGAGTACTAACCACCTTTCTGAGCTAAGATAAGTCATTAGGTTGCTGATCAAAATCTAAACAGATATTCCTAACATAACAGTTGTTTGTAATATCAACTCCCCATAACGAAAGGAGTCAGGAGTCAAAAAATTTAGAGAAAAATTAAGAGTGAGAGTGATGAGGGGATGTCATGGGATTTACACACTTCAATCCAAAGGCTATAAAGAAAACTTTGAGGCACAACCAAAAATCAATGACACGCATTCAGAAAAGATTTTTTGGGAACAAAGATTTTCTAAACTAGATTGGAGACAATCAGTTCAAAACAACCACTAAGCACTAAATCCTGCCCCTAAAGCACAACTCTTTCACTCAAAAATAGTAAAGGAAAAAGACCGACTCTTAAATACATCAAGCCCCTTTATTTTAAGCTCATAGAGCCAAGAAAAGGTTGCAAATAAAACATGCATTATCCACACCACATGAAAAGCTGATAAAAAGCTCATAAGACTCAGTCAGAGCACTTAGCCATTACTCAACGATCAAAAGTCAAGCAGACACACGAGGTAGATATGGTGTTATCAAGTCAAAAAGGTGACTGGAGTTTAAACTCAGCAGAGACTTTTGAACAACTCTCCATAAAAATTTTAATGTGCAAAGCAAAATTTATTTATTTATTTGAAAAGGTCGTCTACTGAATGAAGGAAGCCGGAACCCCAATCACCCCAGTAGCAACACAATTTCTTTTAGGCAACACAGGTGAGCACATAGGAATGAATGCAGGCAGCCTGAACCCCATACACCCCAGTATCCCAATGCGTACTCATTTGTTGTGCCACTTTTATAGAAACAGCCTCAAGCAAGTAATCACAATGGATGAAGGCAGCCTGAACCCCAAACACCCCAGTGCAAAAACATGCTATATCTAGTTACTCCATTTGTAAGCAAACACTTTTATTTAATTAAGGAGAGGTTTTATTGTCTCTTTAAAGCTTCAACACAGACTTCCAAGGTGACTAGAACCCACAAAAACACAGGTGGTACAGTTAAACCAATCAAACCTTTCATAAAGTGAGTGAATAACAGAGAAAAAGGCCACAATCAAGCACAAAAATGGTATATTTATGATCAAACAATAGGAACACCAACACAAATCAAGAACCTTTGAGCTTTGATTTCAAGGGCTATCAAAAACTGTCACCACACTAGAAAAGACACCCACAATTAGTTCCAGAAAGAGATACCTTTGTAACCAATTAGGCACGCAAGGAACACTGAATAGAGAAATCAAAACATGCAAACAACAAGAACATCACCTTTTTTTTTCCTCGTTAGTCACTGTTATCCGTGATGTTGAGATAACAGTGATACCAACATTGATTTTTCATGAAAAGCAAAAGCTAGCAAACCTCTTTAAACAACATATTCTCTCATCATTTTGAGGTTTACTAAAAATATCAGCCAGTTTACCTATTTCCAATTCTGTGCCTAGCTTTAATGTTGACACAACAATTGGAACAACATCAATGTTATGTGCAACAATTTGCTTTTCCAGTAGCTCCTTCTTGTTCCAATCCTCTTCAGCCAAATGTTCGGCATTACAACATGCAGAACGCAAAATAGGAACAAATTCGCAGCCATATATAACAGATATACACGCACACATATCAATTGGTTTGATATATGCATGATGTGTGATTTTCCAAATATCATTATTCGACAAACAAAAAAAATCTATCATATGACGACTACCATCATGATCCAACATAGAGTACAAAGTCCACACACTTATTTATTAAGTGCCTAGCTCTTGATGCCAATTGAAAGAACGTACGGACCTAGGACTTGTACTTTTGTACTGATAAACTACTGTCAATAGCAATGTTGCTACAACAGTCGGTGAAACAGTTACTGAAACAATGACAAAAACAATCAGACAAGCAGCGGAAATAAAACCAATGAGCACACAAGATGATTTCTAGCAGGTATATAAATATACCTACCGGGCCATAGGCGAAATATACACTATATGAAAGAGGATTTATACAATCTAGATTCAAGACTTTTCTATATGAAAAGCTCAAACTGTAAAGCTAGTCGGAATAACTATCTATTCCAAAGCACCTAATCTAGACGCAGCTAGATAACCGAAATAACAACTCCGATTAAATAGAAACTTCAAAGACTAGCAAAAACGGTTTACAAGTAAAGAGAGAATGATGTATATGATTTCTCTATTGCTCTATACTTGCTTCCCTTTATGATGGCCCTGATCTTGTATATATAATGTAGCAAAAACGTCCATAAGATCAGGTCCAATCAGATCTTGTTGCTTATCCTTATCTTCAAGAGTCCAGCATATCTTTTCTTCCAGAGTCCAAGCATATCTTTACTTCAAGGAGTCCAATCTTCCAAGGTCTTCTCTTTCTTCATTCAAGGAGTCCAACTCTCTAAAACTTCTCTTCTCTTTAAGAATCCAGCACTCTAACACGTCTCCTGTTCATAACTAAAAATGTGGAACTAGGTCAAGGTTAGTGAAGAAGGCAATATAACATAAAAACCCTGTAAAGTGAAGAAATCCTGATCTGGTATTGTGATAACAACTGTTGCTGCAACAGTCATAACAACTGTTGCTCCAACAATTGATCAAACAGCTGCACTTTCAGCTTTGCATAAAACCCAAATGGAGCCCATTTCTTCGAGTAGCAATTGCTTCATTACTAGATTTTTTGTCCGACTTTAGTGAATGTGGTGCACTTTTGCTTTATCAGCTGGACTTTCAACGGTAGATGATTTGCTAAATTCCAATTTCAACTGGTAAGAACATATATCCTTGTCATGTGTCCGTGCAATAATCAGTAACCAGCTCCTGGTCTCCTGGAGACCTTACATCTACCTTCCAACTGAAACACAATCTCTCATCCACCCCTTGTTTTATGTTCTCTGTTCTTTCAAATCAGAAGGAAATTGTTTACTTCATTCTCCAAAATATGTAGGCCAGTTATGGAATTCATGTTCAGTTTTGATCTCCTTCGACTTGAACATCAGCATAAGTTTTGGTTTTTTTTTCCCTTCTTTGCATAAAACCTGCTTCAGCTGTACTTATTCTGTGAGTGCTGGGACCTTTAATATGACAATAAAGCACATCAGCACTACAGAGATAAACGATGTTGATGTGAAATGGTGGCCTGCATGGTTTGATTTTGTTCCTTTTTTATGTGCTTGTATCTTTACATGTAAAGGAGGATGGATAAAACATTCATATTGATAGATTAATACAGTAGTAGGCTTTAATAAAACAGATATTTTACATAAAATATTCATCTTGATAGATTAGTATGGTAGTAGGCTTTAGTTAAAATAATTTTTTCTCATTTCATAATTTCGCATTCATAGGACATGCAAATGACCTTTTGTTTTCAGGTTTGTACATAGCTATCAGAGCTACTTGTGGAACCATGCTGCAAGTGTAAGGGTGCAAAAATATGGTGCGTTTCTTTTAGGATCTTTCTTTGTTTTGACCAAAGTGAAATTAATCTAACTCTAGGGATGTCTCTGTTGAGGTTCTGCTGCGTTAGATTAATTTGACAATTTATCTTGTTCCATTTACCTGAGTAATTACTTTTTCTGAATGGTGGGGGGTAACATATTAAAACTCCTGTATGATGTCAATAATTGTAAGATCAACTACTCTAAAAAATTTATGAATGCTAGTATGCATGTGCCATACATTATTCTGGGTACAGCTATCTGAAGGCATCCCCTGGACAAGAAGACCATGCACTTTTAATTTGGGGAGGGTACTGTGGATTGCAGAACTAATATGTAATGTCAAATCCGATTGTCTGACAGTCTCTTAAAGGATTTGGACCCTTACACTTGCATACGCTTGTTGCTACTATTGTTGGGGTCGCTGGCCCAAGATTCTGGGCTAACGCAGCCCATTGGGCTGACTCCAAGGCTGGGTCGGATAAGGGCACGGTGTAGCAGCCCATGGCGGCTGCATCCAAGTCCACCAAGTGGGCATGGCCCAAGATTGGTGCCCACCTGAAAAATTGATGCCGCTTTGACCTCCGGACCGGTTTCCAGCACGACCCGCGCCGTTTTGACCTCCTGACTGCTGTCCCGAGCCGCCCTTCTTTTTGTTGTTTCGCTGCTTCAATTGCTTTCCACGACCTTGACCCGTCGGACGAGAATCATGCGTCTCATCCGGATCACGCATAGCAACCATCATCGCATCATCATTCCCAGTCGCGGCTTCCTTCATGCTAGTTTCTTCTAATGCTAACATGGATCGAACTTCATAGAAAGGAGGTAAAACCTTCATGTGTCGAATAACAGAAGCAACACCTTTGTAAGATGGTGTAAGACCCCCCACCATACGGAGAACAAGACGATTATTGGTAACCGGAGCCCCTACGTTTTTGAGTTGGTCGGAAAGAGTCTTTAGATGTTGACAATAAGCAGAAACCGATGAAAAATCCCGTAAATAAGAGTTGTTAAACTCGTGTTCTAGAGCAACCGCACGAGAATTCTCATTGTCTTGAAACAAATCGCGAAGGCGATTCCATAAAATCATAGCCGAAACATCCGCTTCAATAACGGTGTTTAAGAGATCGGTCGATATAGTGGAATAAATCCACTGCACCACAACAGCATCAAACGTGTCCCATAGTTCCTGTTTGTCATCCTTGAGCGGTTCCTTTTCAATAACTATCCCATATTTGGATTTTGGCGGGATAATATGATGAAGAACCTTGTGCGAATGGCAATGGACCTTGAATAATTCCGCCGAATTAGCATACTGGACGTTTCCATGTCAAGAGTGATGGAAACATGCGACTTGATGTTTGAAACAACAAGCCCAGGGTGAAAAGAGGAAGAACTCTTGTGTTCGCCCATGATGACGGAATAGAAGAGAGAAATCGATTATATATAATCGAATTAAGAGGAAGAAGATCGACAAGGCGTGAGGCCGAATCGACTGGTGAGGATCGACAATGGCGTGAGGCCAAATCGATGAGAGAAGATCGATAATGGCGTGAGGCCAAGATCGAGGGCAGACGAGATTGAAGAGGGAAGAAAAAAATATGGCAACGGAAGGTTGGATGTTAGAGAACCAAACTTGATACCATGAAAGAATATAATTCCGTGTCCTTCTCATTACCACAATCGTACATATTTATACAATTGTAATCCTATAATGTAGGCTATAAACTAGGAATCTAAATACAACTAGGAATACAACAATAGTAGAAATATGAAATACTTAGGAGACTAAGATATTTCACGTTCTAACACTCCCCCACAGTCGAAACTGAAGGTTCACGAACATTAAGAGTGGTCCGAAAGTCGTTGAATAGTACAAGAGGCAGCCCCTTAGTAAAGATATCTGCCACCTGATATCTGGAAGGCACATGACGAACTCGAACCTCACCACGCGCCACTTTCTCTCAAACAAAATGGATATCCATTTCAATATGCTTCGTGTGCTGGTGTTGGACAGGATTCCCAGAAAGATAGATATCACTCACATTGTCGCAATATACCAATGTAGCCTTACGAATAGGACAATTTAACTTCAGAAGAAGATTACGAAGCCAACAGGACTCAGAAACAACATTAGCCACCCCCTATATTCGGCCTCTGCACTGGAACGGGACAAAGTCGGTTGGCGTTTCGAAGACCAGGAGAGTAGATTGTCCCCCAAGAAGACACAGTAACCTGATGTGGAACGGCGTGTATCGGGACATCCTCCCCAATCAGCATCAGTATAAGCAACAAGCTCGGTAAGAGAAGAAGAAGATAAGTGAAGACCAAGACGAAGCGTACCCTGGAGATACCGGATAATACACTTCAAGGCATGCATATGTTCCTCGCACGGATCATGCATATGAAGGCAAATATGTTGGATAGCATAAGAGATATTGGGCCGTGTAAAAGTAAGATATTGTACAACACCAGCAAGACTACGATACAAAGTCGGATAAGCAAACGGCGCCCCCGTAGTAGCACCAACTTTCGGTTTTGTGTCCACAGGAGTCAGACTCGGCTTGCACGAGCTCATACCAGCCCGGTCGATGATCTCTGCGGCATACTTCTGCTGAGATAAAAAATAAGCCATCCTTATGACGAGTCACACTAATGCCGAGAAATTAATTCAAGAACCCTAAGTCCTTCATCGCAAACTCAGAGCTAAGATGCGTCATGATCGATATGCGTAAATCCTCTGACGAAGCCGTCAAAATAATATCATCGACATATAACAGCAAGTAAGCCATTTCCGACCCATGAGTGTAGATAAACAATGAAGTATCAGATTTACTATTAGAGAAACCAATAGACGATACGAAATCAGCAAACCGCTCATACCATGCCTTAGGAGCCTGCTTAAGTCCATATAAAGATTTTCGCAATAAACATACATAATCCGGATGCTGCTTGTCGCAAAAACCCATCGGTTGGTGCTATAAATTGTCTCCTTCAGGTTGCCATGTAGAAAAGCATTGCTGACGTCGAGCTGATGAACAGACAATCGCTTCGAAAGTGCAATATTGAGAACCGTACGAATGGTCGTCGGTTTTTCAACCGGACTAAACGTCTCTCCACAATCAATGCCGACTCGTTGAGTTTTACCATCACCTACAAGACGGGCCTTATGCCGCTCAAATGAACCATCATATTTAACTTTATGAGTAAAAATCCACATAGATCGGATGACATTAACATTTGGGGGGCGTGGAACCAAATCCCACGTCTTATTTTTAATAAGAGCATCAAATTCATCGGTCATGGCTAATTTCCAATTCGTGTCACGAAGGGCAGCCAAAGGGTTACGGGGTGGAAGGGAACGCGTAACAATGGTGGTATGAGCCTGAGAGGGATCAAAAATCGAATTAGGCATAAGTATACCATGTTGGCTGCGTGTGACGGGACGAGTAGGTGGATATGTAGTATACCGAGATGAACGGATAGGTGGTGATTGGGCTGAAGATGGTCCAAAAGTCAGTGATGGCGAATCGAGATTGGGGAACGGAATGGGTTGGGCTGTATGGGTGGGAGTATGGCTTTGGGCGTGAGGAATAAGTTGTTGGGCCGAAGAAGAAGAAGAATTGGTGGAACGGAATGGGTTGGGCTGTATGGGTGGGAGTATGGCTTTGGGCGTGAGGAATAAGTTGTTGGGCCGAAGAAGAAGAAGAATTGGTGGACTGAACACGCTGGAATGAAGGAGACCGCTATTGGGCCGCAGTGTAAGGAGAACGCTGCTGGGCCGGAGAAGGGGAATGGGGAGGCTGGGCCATATGTATAGGAAACAGCAAGGTCTCAGAAATTTGATGGAAAATATGTGGAGAAACACCATCACCCAAAAAATCATAGGCACCGGTATTAGGGTGATGAACCTTAGCAAAGGGAAAATTGGTTTCATCAAAGTGCACATGACGGCATATAATGATTTTACGAGTGGTTAAATCATAACACTTATAACCTCTATGATTGTCAGGATAACCTAAGAAAATGCAAGGAGTGGAATGGGCTTACAATTTTCGAATAGTGGTGGAAGGGAAAAGTGGATAACACAAACACCAAAAAACTCGAAGATGAGAGTAAGATGGAAGTCGATGATAAAGCACCTGAAGAGGAGATTTATCGGCAAGCAACTTACTTGGAATAATATTGAGGAGATGGGTGGTCATATGAAGTGCATGGTGCAAAAAAAGAAGGTGGCAAAGAGGCATGAATGAGAAGTGTACGCATAACATTATGAATGGATCGAATTTTCGTTCGGCCTTTCCGTTTTGAGAAGATGTATGTGGGCAGGAAAAACGATAAGATATTCCATTAGAATCACAAAATTGCCGAAAAGAATGATTATCGAATTCTCCCCCATTATCACATTGTATGGTTTTGATATTGCGTTCAAACTGGGTTTGTATATGGGCATGAAATTTCGAAAAAACTGAGAAAACTTGGGATTTTTGAGCAATGGGAAATATCCACAAGAAATTCGAAAAATCAATTAAAAAAAACCACATAATATCGATGGCCAGAAGAACTCAAAGTAGGAGAAGTCCAAAGATCACTATGAATAATATCGAAAGGCATACAAGTAGTAGAAGTTGATGAAAGAAAAGGCAATTTGATATGTTTCCCAAGAACACAAGATTGACAAGTAGTAGACCTAGATGAACTATTACAAGCAATCCATTTATTTTTTCGAAGAAAAGCTAAGACCAAATCTCCTGGGTGACCCAAACGATCATGCCAAAGAGTGGATGCAAGAAAGTAGTCGGGGAAGAGGCCGGATAAGGACTGGAAGGAGTGATGGGGTAGAGTGGGCTGGTACTATCACATCTCATGAGACGGGTCCCTGTCTGTAAATCATGCACAGAAAAACCAAAAGGATCAAACACTATCGACACACGATTATCAGTTGTAAACTTACGAACTGATACGAAATTCTTAATAAGATTTGGAGTGTGTAAGACATGTTTGAGGGATAATGGTGGGTGAGGGGAAGATAAAGATGTATGACCATAACCACGAATCGGAATAAACTGACCACTACCAACAGTAACACCATTATTATTGCTCATATTAAAATAAGACGTGAGATTACCTAGAGTGGATGTCATATGCGAAGAAGACCCGGTTTCCATATACCAGTTAGGATCCTGCTGCGAAAGAGACATAGTGTGCATGGCGGAATCAATATCCGTTGGAGCATACTGAGAAGCTGCATATGCCTGTTGCTGCTGTTGTTGGGGTCGCTGGCCCAAGATTCCGGGCTAACGCGGCCCGTTGGGTGACTCAATTTGGGTCGGATAAAGACGCAGTCTGACACCCATGGCGGCTGCATCCAAGTCCACCAAGGGGGCATGGCCCAAGATTGGTGCCCACCTGAAAAATTGATGCCGCTTTGACCTCCGGACCGGTTTCCACCACGACCCGCGCCGTTTTGACCTCCTGACTGCTGTCCCGAGCCGCCCTTCTTTTTGTTGTTTCGCTGCTTCAATTGCTTTCCACGACCTTGACCCGTCGGACGAGAATCATGCGTCTCATCCGGATCACGCATAGCAACCATCATCGCATCATCATTCCCAGCCGCGGCTTCCTTCATGCTAGTTTCTTCTAATGCTAACATGGATCGAACTTCATAGAAAGGAGGTAAAACCTTCATGTGTCGAATAACAGAAGCAACACCTTTGTAAGATGGTGTAAGACCCCCCACCATACGGAGAACAAGACGATTATTGGTAACCGGAGCCCCTACGTTTTTGAGTTGGTCGGAAAGAGTCTTTAGATGTTGACAATAAGCAGAAACTGATGAAAAATCCCGTAAATAAGAGTTGTTAAACTCGTGTTCTAGAGCAACCGCACGAGAATTTTCATTGTCTTGAAACAAATCGCGAAGGCGATTCCATAAAGTCATAGCCGAAACATCCGCTTCAATAACGGTGTTTAAGAGATCGGTCGATATAGTGGAATAAATCCACTGCACCACAACAGCATCAAACGTGTCCCATAGTTCCTGTTCGTCATCCTTGAGCGGTTCCTTTTCAATAACTGTCCCATATTTGGATTTTGGCGGGATAATATGATGAAGAACCTTGTGCGAACGGCAATGGACCTTGAATAATTCCGCCCAATTAGCATACTGGACGTTTTCCATCTCAAGAGTGATGGGAACATGCGACTTGATGTTTGAAGCAAAGCAGTGGTGTGAAAAGAGGAAGAACTCTTGTGTTCGCCCATGATGACGGAATAGAAGAGAGAAATCGATTATATATAATCGAATTAAGAGGAAGAAGATCGACAAGGCATGAGGCCGAATCGACTGGTGAGGATCGACAATGGCGTGAGGCCAAATCGATGAGAGAAGATCGATAATGGCGTGAGGCCAAGATCGAGGGCAGACGAGATTGAAGAGGGAAGAAAAAAATATGGCAACGGAAGGTTGGATGTTAGAGAACCAAACTTGATACCATGAAAGAATATAATTCCGTGTCCTTCTCATTACCACAATCGTACATATTTATACAAGAGTAATCCTATAATGTAGGCTATAAACTAGGAATCTAAATACAACAAGGAATACAACAATAGTAGAAATATGAAATACTTATAGGAGACTAAGATATTTCACATTCTAACATATCTTAGTGGAATTGGTGAAGTGACTGCCTGCATTGGAGCTTTTTATCCCCACAGATTCTGAAATTGTTCTTCAGAAAGTTAAGATTTGTCAGTTGCATGATAATTATATAGCTTCAAGGACATTTCAAGAAAGAGTTAGATTAATTGTTCAAGAAGCATAACATACTAGAGAGTATTTTGGTGTAGTTTTGTAGAAAAGCCAAGAAATGTTTTGTTTAAATCGGTGACAATTTGTTTTAGCCACAGGTGATATGTGGGCCTGGATTCTTAAAAAATCTTGGTGCACTTCATCTTGGACGCAAATATTTTTTTTAATTTTATTTTCTTTAAAATTCTCAGACGAGTATAAATAAAGTCCTGCAGTTGAAGAATAATATATATGGTTAATTACATTTTGACCCCCTGAAATTTACCCCCTCTTTCGTTTTCCCCCAATGTTTCAAAAACTACAGTTTGACCCCCTCACCCCCGGATTACCCCCTGAACTTAACAACGTTTGTGAGTGACCAGAGAATTTTTTTTTGGGAAATTGGCCTCCAAATTATGATGTCGTGCTGATGTCATAAATACAATATGAAATGTCCAATTTGTCCCTGCCATCTTCTATACTCAAACAAATTTCTTTCATTCTTCTTTCACATCTTCTTCTTCCCCTGCCATCTTCTTCTTCTTTTATTTCTCTCACTCTCTTCTCTTCTGCAAAACATTCCAGACACCATTAATGTACACAGACTCTATCCTAAACCTCTTCGATTCCTTCTGGTTCTCCACCAATCTTTTAAAAATCCAATCTTTACAAACCCCAGTTCCTCAAATTGAACAAATCCGTCCAATTTCGCCACAATTAACCATCCACACTAGATCCAAAAGAGACCAGTACTCAATGAACCCAATTTCCCCCAATTCAGTTCTCTACCCACCTCCTCTACAAACGATCCATTCCGGCAAAGAATGCTCGATCGGAACCCCAAAGACTCCAGCTTTAAGGAACCCAGACACTGGGTTCGGAGACAGGAGGCTCAGCAAGAGCTTATCGGAGCTAGAATTTGAGGAAATAACTGGTTTCATGGATCTTGGATTTGTGTTCTCGGAAGAGGGTAAGGAGGATTCGGATTTGGTGGAGATGTCACCTACGCTGCTTGGGCCTGGAGGGAGATGGGCCGAGAGGGAGGCCTTATTTGTCAGAAGCATGGTTGAGGAAGCATGAAGAAGAAGAAATGGAGAGATGGATTGTGAACTGGAGATTGCCTTACAATGAGGTTGATATGAAGGAGCTTGAAATGGTGGGCTCATAATGTGGCTACTGTTGCTGCTACTAGATGAAATATAACTCGGATTGAAGTAGAATTTGGATTTCAAGAAATTGGAACCGTAATTTGGATGTGCTTTTTTCTTTTTGTGAGGTGTTTTTAGATGGTGTTGTAGTTTATCTTAATTTCTTGCGTAGAACTAGTGCGTAATTGGTTAGATAATGATGCAAAAATGTGTAATTGTATATTCTTGACTTGTCTCATTCTTTGATTCTTGATATGGTTAGTAACTCTGGTGTTTTGGTGTGTCACCATCTTTTGTTAACTTGAAATGTAAACTTGTTATTTTAGCTTAACCTGAAAGTTTTCCTACGAGTACACTACTTTTTCGAATTAATTTTAGTTCTTGATAGAGTTCCTTATTATGTCTTAGAATGCCATTAACTTTCTTATGCCAGGCGTATTAATTTTGACAAGAATTTCATCCTCGTCTTCTTCAGCCCAGTAATTCTCCAGTAACTTGATGTCCTTCTCATATATTTCGTTGTTGTCATGGCTCTGGAGGTTCTCAATCTTGTCCAGTCCTTCACAATCATCCACCATTTGTCCAGTCCTTCACAAAAAAGGTTTCTTAACATAACATTACATTTTGACCCCCTCAGGGCATTTCAGTAATTCCGTAGTTATGCCCCCCCCCCTCCCCCAATTTTTTTTTTAAAGAGGGTTATAAAGAGGGGAAAAAGAGGATATCAACTACTCAGAACCAAGCACTTATCAAGAAGCTATTAGTTGCATTGATAGTGAAAAGTGGATTACAGCCATTCATGAGGAGTTAGCTTCTCTGGAGAAGAATGATAGCTGGGATATAGTACTATACCCAAGAACAAGAAGCTTGTGGGATGTAAGTGGATATTCAAAAGGAAGGTTGAAACTAGGACAGCTCACTCAATCAGATTTAAGGCAAGGCTTGTTGCAAGGGGCTTTACACAGAAGGAAGGTGTAGATTATACAGAAATCTTCTCACCTGTGGTAAAGCATGTGTCTATAAGGATTCTCTTAGCCATGGTAACTCAATGGGATTTACAACTACAGCTGATGGATGTCAAAACCGCGTTTTTACATGGTCTACTAGAAGAAACAATATATATGAAAATCCCTGAAGGCATTCATATTGAAGACAAGGAAAACAAGGCATGTTTGTTGAAAAGGTCTCTATATGGTTTAAAACAAAGTCCTCGTCAATGGTATAAGAGGTTTGATGAATTCATAAGCTCAATACAGTTTACAAGGAGCAGGTATGACAGTTGCATATATTTTTCAAATATATACAGTGTGAGTTGCATCTATTTGCTGTTATATGTTGATGATATATTGATAGCTGGAAGTCTCTTGATGAAATTAGTATATTAAAGGCTAAGTTGAGCTCTGAGTTTGAAATGAAGGATCTGGGAGAGGCTAGTAGGATTCTTGGTATGGACATTAGTAAACAAGAACATGATAGAAGCTTGTTTCTCTCTCAGTCTGCATATTTGACTAAGGTGCTTGCAAAGTTCAATATGAATATGTCTAAGCCTGTATCTGTGCCTGTAAATCCTGGAACTAAATTATCAGTGAGTCAGTGTCCTGTGAAGCAAGCTGATATACAGGAAATGTTCAAGGTTCCTTATGCAAATGCAGTAGGAAGCATAATGTATTCAATGATTTGCTGCAGACCAGATCTTGCTTTTGCAATGAGTATCATTAGTAGATTTATGAGCAATCCAGGTATGATACATTGGAATACAGTGAAGGGTGTTCCCAGGTATATTAAGGGAACAATTCATTATGGTCTGAGGTTCAAAGCATCAAAAGGATCAGACTCACCATTAAAGGGATTTGTTGATGCAGATTTTGCTTCTAATGTTGACACTAGAAAATCTGTCACAGGGTTTGTATTTACTTTGTTTGGTACAGCCATCTCATGGAAATGTTCTCAGCAATCTATAGTTGCACTGTCAACAACTGAGGTTGAATTCATTGCAGTAACTGAGGGAATCAAGGAAGCCATATGGTTAAATGGTTTGATTAAAGAATTGGGTATTGAGCAAAGTTGTGTTTCTGTGATGTGTGATAATCAGAGTGCCATTCAATTAGCAAAACATCAGCATTTTCATGAAAGGACCAAGCACATAGATGTGAGGTTATACTTCATAAGGGACATCATTGATGGAGGAACTGTAAGAGTGGAAAAGGTGCATACATCAGAGAATGCTGCAGATTTTTTCACAAAACCTTTGTCAGCTGCCCAGTTCAAGCATTGTGCAGATCTGATAAATGTTGGTGGAATTGTCTGGATTTTTTTTTTTTTTTTTTTGCACAAAGATTCTGGAAGGCATGCTCTAGCCATAAGGGAGCTTAAGTGGTCGTTTGTTCTACCGAGTAAAGAACAGTAAATTGGGAAAAGAGCATGTAGACTTGATTTTGAGCTAAGGTGGAGTTTGTTGTGTTTTATCTCAAATCAAGTAAGCAGGGATAAGTTTTCTGAAACTAAGTTTCAGAAATCTCTGAAACCAAGTTTCAGAAACCAATTGTCAGAGATCTCTGAAACCAAGTTTCAGAGAGTGAAACTAAGTTTTCTGAAATCAAGTTTCAGAAATCTCTGAGACTAAGTTTCATGCCAGTGGATGCTTACTCAAGATGATTGGACTGATCAGATCAATTCAGAGGGATCAAGGGCTGAGATTAAATCTCATATTTAAAAGTCAGTTGGAGACGGTTATAAAGAGGGGAAAAAGATCAGAAACAAAGTAGCTAGCTCGCATTCAGTTTTCTGAACAATTCTCTCTCAATTCTTCATCAATTGCTCTGAGATTTTGCATAGCGGTTGAAGAAGGTTATTCGCACGATTGACGGTTGAAGATATCAGGTTTCGTGCTCTGCTCATTGAGAATTGGTTCGAGTTCCATTGTCGTTTTGTTTGTCATTGAGATTGATCTTGTTTTCTTTTTCGATTGATTGGGGAGTATAGATAATCGATTAAGCTTGATCTTTGTATAGATTGTATAAGCTTGTAATCTAATCTCAGTTGATATCAATATACGTGCTTGGTTTCCCGTGGATGTAGTCTATTTTGGCTGAACCACGTAAATTCCGTGTTTCATCGTTTACGTTCTTGTTGATCGATTGATATTTGTTATTGTTTGGTTGAGATTATTGTTGTGACTCAACAATCTACATTGTAGGGAATTCTCATTTACCAATTTGACGGGAGCACATAGACAGGTATTCCAAACACAAAAGGACTTTGAGTGGTATGTTTGATTGACTCTTTAATTTTTTTCCTTGGTCCCTTCATTAAAAGTTGATCATCTTATATCTTAAAATATCTTTTGTTTACTACTCTGCGGGGAACTGATTAAATACACTGATGTCAATATACCACAGGCAGAGACCGATTGGGAAATTATCACCAAGTCAAGTCAAACTTCTTTGGATAACGACTCAGACAACAAAGAAGTCAAACTTGAACCTTGTTGCAGGCAGAAAGAAGATATGGTTGGTGACGAAATTGACCCATCAACAGGAACTGCAGAAGCACAAAGCGAGAAGGACATTGATGTACAAATGAAGGAGCCTCTAGCTGTCTCTAATAATGAGAAAACCCAGATTGCTCTCAAGTTGAGCTTCACACTGCCAGCTTCTTGCTATGCAACTATGGCCATAAGAGAACTGCTGAAGACATCAACCTCTGTATGTATCCATTTCCAACTGTTATCACTGTTATTTTTTTTCGAGGAAATTAAAGTCCATTAAAAAGTTAAGAGAACAGTACACAAGAGAGAATGAGGTATGCCTCATTTGTACAAGAATCTCTAAGCAATCAAGCCTGAAAACCGCAGCAGTTATACCACAATCAAAGCTAGCTAAGTGAAGTAGTAGTAATCTAGGATTATTCCTACTATAAAAAGCTAGGATGCACTCTATCTAGGATCAATAATCTCTGGCTAGAACTCCAGGGGCAAAGCCTGTGATTCCAAATGAACAGAGAAGCTATAAAGGTCCCACCATGACTCCAGTAATACAACTGTGATCACACTCCGTGGCCAAATATAGCTGAGAGAGTAAACATCCCATGCTTGGAATTGCAGGTACTTGATCCTTTTTTAATGGACAGAGAGCCAGGGAAAAGGAAAAACCATCTGTAGAAGACCAAGCTATAAACACTCCCACAGAGAGCCAGAATAAATCCCTAAAAACCTGTAATCCTGATTGTATTAACAAGTATCTGCACAAGACACCAGAGAAAACACCCCAAACATAATATATGTATATGAATCCTCAGTACAACCAATCAACACAGTAAAAATATTATACCTGTTATCACTGTTATTGTTATCACTATTAGTTTTGTTATTGTTATTATTATTACATAATAATTTAGATGGTCTAAAAGTAGGTAATGCGCATTACACTTGGTATGGGTGTGTGGTAGTGCTATTCTTCCTAAGTTTTATGAGCAAAGTAAGGGAATACGTTCAGCACTTGTGTAGATGGCGGATCCAAGAGGGGTAATGCTGGGTCAGCCAACCACCCCCCCCCCCCCCCCCCCTCCCCCCCCATTTTAGATAGTTACTATGATGAAAGTATCAGTAGATAATGTAATGAAGTTTTCCACTGTGGTTATGGAAGCTTGTGACAACCTGAAGGTTGTGTGGCTTTGAGTGCTAATGGAATCCATGTTTGCTCTTGTTTTTATGCCCCTAAAATTTCTTCAAGGATCTTTTCTAACCGTTAACCGTCTTACACATGTTTCTGCATAGTTGGTTTTGTTTAATGTGTGTATGTATATATATTTTGCATGGGTAGGTTGCTTTTCACAAGTCACTAAACTAAGAAGAATGGCCGGTCAACTTCGATCTTTCCTTACAGAGGTTTCAGCAATCTGAAATGCTGGGCTAGGTAAGATGATCGTATCATGCTTTGATCAGTGCAATCATCAGAATATCGAATTATCAACTCATTGAATTTATTGCGTAGATGGTCTTTCAATGTATAACTTAACTCCCCCAGCATGTCTCCAAATGGGCATCTGCTTCATCAGGGCTTGTAACATGCCGGGAGCAGGAAACCTGGAAGATGTGTACGTTAGGCTAATATTTCACCATATATGATAATGATTGGATGATTTAGCTTATTCGAGAATCAAGCTTGCAATAGTTTCTCAAGTTTGTGTAGAGCGATGTTCCAGAGACAGTAAATTTGTTGGCAATTTATGGCAAAAAGGCATAAATGGTCCTAAAGTTTGGGGTATGGTACAGCGATCTGACGTTCACTCTTCCGTGACTTGATCCTACTATTTCAATTTTCGAACTGAACGATCCTTTCGTGAAATTGACATTTAACCCGATTATTGCTTGAGTTTACATTGTCATCAGGTCAAACACAAGTTTGACTATCACATAAGCAACTGACTCATTTTCAGAATAAAGAAAATTCAAAAATAAAATACAAAACCCCAAAAAAAAAAAAAAACAAAAAAAAAAAAAAAACAAAATTCAGAACAGAATGTAACCAGAAAATGCAAAGATCCATACTTTCCGGCCATTCTGCAAGAGTAGGATCCTCCCATGTCTGGCCTGCCGCTTTTCGTGGAATCGCCTTCTTCTTAATCTCCGCTTTGTGGTCGACCTCACTGCTTGCAAGAGCAGCTTTAACACTTTCAAGTGCTTCAGGTGTTAACTTTTGAGCATCCCTCTCAAACAGCTGTTGTGCCTGAAAATCCAACCACAGATCATCGCATCAATCCTGGATTGTTTCCAGTTTCGTGCTAATATGAACTTAATAGGGATTAAATGGTAGATTTGATCCTACATTAGCGAATCAAATTAGCTAAGTAACACTAACTAATCACATAATCAATTCCTTTAATTTAATCAAGCAAGATCAGAATCAAATGTACTAATCAATACCACAAAAATCCCAAATTAATTAATCAAGCAAGATCAAAATCAAATGGACTAATCAATAAGAAAAATTATCGTAAAGGAGAAAGAGATAGCATAAATGTACTCACCTGTTGAAATTGCGGCAAGGAATAGAGAGGCGCGGGAGCTGGATATACGGGTACAGGAGGCACCGGAACAGACGGCGGTGCTGTGGCGGTGATGTGAGGCACATCGACCGATTGCTGGAGGTGAAATGGTGTAGGGAAGTAAGAAGGCGCTGTGGTCAGAAACACGAGTTTTATTTTATTTTTACTTCTTTTTTTTTTTTTTGGGTTTTGCATTTTATTTTTGAGTTTTCTTTATTCTGGAAATGAGTCATTTCTATGTGTTAGTCAACTCGTGTTTGCGATGACCGATAACGATCAGAAGTCAATTTTTACAGAATGATCGTTCAGCGGAAAATTGAAATAGTAGAATTTGATCTTTAGAAGAATTTATGCTTTTGGCAGTTTATTGCATAATTGCCTCACGGTGTTGTACTTCAAACTCTACCGTGTTGACATGTTGTATGGTCACCTTTAAACTCTTGGTACTTCATAATACTATTCAGTTTGTGACAACCTTTATGCTCCTGAATCTGCTGGGAATTGGGTTAGCGAAAATTAAAAAAGAACAGAATAATTGCATGGTTTGTTTCACTATTTACTTGTGATTACATTCAATTTAATCTGGTGGACGAGTAACGAGTAATTGTACTGGTACTCTGGTAGTAACTTATAATTGTCCTTGTTAAAATGCAGCTCCTATGCACTTCTTATGGGTGACATTTTTACATTATTTTTTTAGCATCCATTAGGGCTTATCCATTTTTCTGTGCCCATGTTCCTGATTCTCAAGTTATTTTGCAATGTTAGTCTTGTTTCAACCTGCGAATGAAGGAATAAATTTAATGCGAATTTGTCTCATACTCCATATGCGCCCAAGTTTGAAGAAACATACTAATAGTGAATGCCCTAAAGCTCGTTTTATTAGTTGCATAAACATATTTTATCTGTACTTGATATGTTTCAAAACGTATAATTCAAATTAAAAATAATGCGTAGCATGTAAATGAAAAGATACTTACTTTAACTAATAAAAATGCAAATTATGGTAGTCAGGTTTGAGGAAAAAATATAAAATGTAAAATATACTAGTACTATTTATAAAAAAAAAAAAAAAAAAAAAGAGAGTCGCGACAACACCATGCATGCTTTAAAAGAGTCACCGGGATAAAGCCCCGAATACCTTTTAAAAAGTGACCTAGTGTAGGATAACACCCCCTAGCCCACCCACATACAACACCTTTCTGGCGCCCTACCTATTTAGTGCTACCTCCGTCATTTCTAAAGGTTGATCATTTGATTAATTTATTTTTGTTAATCAAAACCAACTCTGAACACAAATTACTTATTAACTATAATGATAATAGAGGAAATACTAAAAAGGGCGAATTACATAAGGTACCCCTTAAATTCGAGCCAATTACAGATTCAACCCCCGATCTCAAACAATTACATCCAAGTCCAAAATCTATATTTTGAGTTGACCAACTAAAATTTAAATGGAAAAGAAAATGAATTGGACTCAATTGCAATTTACAAGTTTCATTTTACTACACATTATACCCAAATAATTTTATAACTTACAAAAATAGTCCAAAAAATTTTAAATAGCCCCAATAATTTCATAACTAACATAATAGTCCACAAAACAATTTTTTTTTCCGAATACACCCTCATCCCGATCACCTCGCCGGCCAGAGCTCCGGCAAGCTTCCGTGATAGAGCTTCCGCCATGGAAGCTCTGTAATGTAACGGAGCTTCCATGGTAGAAGCTCAGAGCTTCCGCCATGGAAGTTCTGTTACATTACAGAGCTTCCATGGCGGAAGCTCTGAGCTTTCGCCATGGAAGCGATCTGGAGCAGGATCTGAGCTTCCGCCATGGAAGCGATCTGGAGCAGGATCTGAGCTTCCGCCATGGAAGCTGCGATCTGGAGCTTCCTGCTCCAGATCGCTTCCATGGCGGAAGCACAGAGCTTCCGCCATGGAAGCTCTGTTGAAGCTCTAACAAAGCTTCCATGGCGGAAGCTTTGTGCTTCCGCCAAGGAAGCTCTGATTTGCCGCTTCCGGAAAAGCTCCGGGAGCTTTCCCTTTCGGTTGTGGTGGTCCCTAGTGGTGTTGTGAGTTGTGGTGGTGGGGATGAAGATGGTTGGTGGTGGTTGGAATTGGTAGGGAAGAATGAGGTGGTGGAGTAGTGGGGAAGAAGAAGGGTTAATAAGTAAATTTGTTGGGGTCTTTTTAATAAGAAATTGAAAATGTTGGGGGTATTTTGGAATAAATAAAACTAATATAATTATTGAATTATAAAGAAAAGATAAAATAGGTGAAAAAGTTGACTTTTGGGTTTGGATGTAATTTTCAAATTAGGCCTTTATTAATTTTGGACAAATCTGTAATAGACGCCAATCTAGGGGTGAATGTGAAAAGGGGGCATATTTAAGGGGTGGTTTTTGTAATTTTCCCTACTAAAAATGACATAACAAAAATTAAAGGATCGTCTTAGGGCTAATTTCTCTAGGTCCCCCTAATAAATTCGCTAATAACACTTTGGTCCCTTTAATTCTAACAATAACACCGTAGGACAAGTTTCATAAATCAATTACGGTTTAGTCCAAAAGTCAACCTTTCTGTCCTAGGTGGCGGATAATTAGTGTATTGGCCAAAATTCGCTCTTGTCAACTAGACTAACAGACTGGCCCATCAAGGCTATGGCCCAATCCATTAATGAGTCCGTCTTGACTTCATACGCGGGTTGGATTCCAAAGGCCAGTTAGCGAACCCACCTAGTTGAGCCATCCATCCAACCAATCAGTCCACATGCTACCTGACTTACCCGACCTTGCCAACCCTCTAGCTGGTTGACAAGCTAGATAGCTCACCCAGCTCGCCCAACCTTGCACGACTGCTCTGTCAGTCAATACTTGACTAACCTACTAACCAACTCGCATTGCTTGACTGACTCAGTCAGTCCGTAAGCAACCGACTTGTGACCACTCTCCGAACTACATGAGACACGGTCCAACCTACTTAGGGAGTTCCAACAACCTCCCCCGAGATTCGCGAACAGACTCCAACGATGGGTGAAGTATATAGAGAAGAGTGGGGAGATGTAGAGGGGGATCGCATTCTGACTGCAACAAACCCTAGTAATCATTCTCTCACGCCTCCATCTCGCTCAAGCTCTCTGATCAACGCTCTCAATCATCTACCATCAACTATCACCATCGACCGTCATCCACCATCGTTCATCATCATCCATCATCACCCATCACTGTCCGACGACTACTAGCTAGCTCCCTCCTACAAGGTCAGCTAGCCTCTCGCCGGTGCTCGTTCGTACTCTGCCGAACCGACTCAACCAACAGGATAAGTCGACGCTTGTCATCATCTCCCTCTCTCTATCGCTTTCATTCGATTACTTCGTCTATCAGTCATCTAACTTGAGCGTCGGAGTCCCTTCGGTCGGCACCACACCGGTGTCACCTTGGAACCTCACGTCTTTGTTTGCTATTGTTTCCTTGCAGGTTTTTGGTACCCCCCAATTTCTAACCCTAATTTGATTGTAGATTTCTGAGCGTCCATAATTTGGCGCCCACCATGGGGCCCCGACTATCAAAAAAGGCACTCCAGTAAACCGCGACACGCTAAGCAATCCGTCATGACGCACTCAAACGAATAAGTTCTCGAAGAAGGTAGAGGAGATGGACGTCACCGCTCTGATCAGAGCCTTGGCAGCCTAGATGCAAGAGAACGAGAAGAAGATCAAGCTCCTTGAGGACGAGAACCGTGCCGTCTGCCAGGAGAACTCGCTCTTGAAGGAAAGGGTTGAGTCTGTCATCCACCAGGAGGCTCCAACATTGGACGCGGCCTCATCTCACCGACTGACTCATGGCACTGGGGTGGAGAACCCACCACGCAACACGATTGAGGCTCGCCAGCTGACTTTTGAAGAGACGGGAGGGGTGATTCCCGTAACTCCAGTCTCTCAAGTGGTGAGCGCTGCACCGAGACCAGCCTTTGAGGTCACTCCGGGCATTACCAGCAGGAGGGTTTCGTTTGAAGGTGCTAACCCAAGGATGAATGACGAATCACCACAACAGCGCAACCAAAGTGCAAGTCAGGTAGATCACTTGCTAACCCTCTCTGCAGGTCATGGAAGTAGCAATGAGGAGCTAGACTCCAAACTGGTGAGCTTGGAGGAGATGATCCAAAGAATCCCTAGAGTGCCAACACTGATCAAGAAAAGTTTACCTAATAGCTTTGCTGACTCTCCCTTCGCCGACGCTATAGCATTGGTGGAGATGCCAACCAAGTTCACCTTCCCAAGCATGAAGCTTTATGATGGGACAACAGATCCAGACGACCATGTCTCGCAGTACAAGCAAAGGATGTTCACCATAACCATCCCTAGAGATCTTCGTGAGGGGTGCATGTGCAAAGGGTTTAGTTCCAGCCTGATCGGACCATCCCTACAATGGTATACCAACTTACCTAATAATTTTATTTCTTCATTTGCTCAATTAGTCGACTACTTTGTGGAACAATTCGCAAGCAGTCGCAAGCTTTTGAAATTGTCGGACGACTTATATAGCGTCCGACAAAGACCTAACGAATCTCTCAGGGAATACGTGGCACTTTTCAACAAGGAGAATGTGTCAATCCCCAACTACAACAAGGACACTGCTGTCAATGCCCTCAGCAAAGGGTTGCCACCCAACTCGGGATTGTACAAGGAGCTGACCATGTACCCCTGCCAAACAATGGAAGATGTGCTTGCCAAAGCATGGGCCCAGATCAAATGGGAGGAGGATGACACCAACAGACCTTTCATGTCAAGCTAAAGTGGTCGTAGGGATCCCAGACCTGACAAGCGAGTTGAACGAAAGGCTCCAGACTACCGTGCTAGACCACACCCGATTAAGAGAAGGCATGGACCTATTGTGAATCCACCTCACCCTCCAATCGAACAAAGGAGGACAGAAGCTCGAGCACCACCTCCGAGCTACTCCCTCAACATTGAACCAGACGAGTGTGTAGCAGTCATGAAGAGCATGGGTGACAGAGTTAGGTGGCCAGGGAAACTCAGAACTCCTCCAGATCAAAGAAACTCCAACACGTGGTGTGAGTTCCATGGAGACCATGGGCATGCAACTGCAGAATGCATTTCTCTGCGATTGAAAGTAGCCGAGCTCTTAAAGAGAGGGCACTTGACGGAGTACCTCTCTAACAAAGGTAAAAAGACCCTCGCCAGTCGGCAGTACACTGATCCACCTGAGCCCCCTCAGGCCAACAAGAAATGGGCATATAAGAGACTGCCATCCTCCGCCAGCCGACAACTCTATATGGTTTCAGCGGAGAAATAAAGTACACAGTTGGGAGTGTTACCCTTCCTGTCTATGCAGAAGGCGTTGATGTGTCAAATCAGAGTTTTGTATTTGTTTACTTAGCCAAGAGTTAATTCTCAACACTACAAAAACTTGTAGTGCAGTGAAGTTAACCCCGAGGTCGGTCTCTAAGGACTTAACTAAGCTTAGTTTGAGTTTACAAATATTAATGACAGTTCGAAAGCAGTAAACAGTTTGTTTGCTTCGACAACAGAGTAATAAACTATCTGAAAGTAAACTAATCTTGCAGACTAACTAGATACCTGATTTAACACTTAACGAGATTGATATGAATGAGGAGACTTATGGTGTGGTGACTAGAAGACAAGCTAGCTAGCTAGCAGGAAACATGCGATTAATAGGAAAACGATTACTCAAGTTGTCACTACTTGGTTTCAGAAAACAGATAGCATTTAATGGAGGCGTCAATTCCACTAAGCTACAACTAATTAAGCTAATCCAGATATTACTATTTGCAAACTGACTGACATATTAAGCAAGACGAAGACGTTTTGTTATAAATGAGCAAATACTAAATCTATCAGTGATTTTGACGTAACGCACATCAAACAGAATAAATGATATGCGATTAATCTAAAAGGCACATAGTAAATCGAATCTCGTATATAAAATCACATGAACCCTAGCTAGCATGCATTGAATCCGTCACCACCCCATAATCAGGAAGTTTAGCTACTCATGACATGCGAATACATAATCAATATCGAATAGAAACAATCCATATGAAATCTAATACTAAATCAAAGATTCGAGTGGTGATACAATTGTTACCCTTCGTGTCACAAACCCTAGGTAGAATTGAGAACCTGAATTGAATCGATGCAATAGATATGTAGAAAACCTCCCAATCAATTGACAAACTTCGGATTACAAGATGAAAAACGGTTCAATGACCTAAAATGGTAATTGCCTTGGAAATTAGGTCTAGGTTGAGAGCAAAAGATAGAGTACTTGACAATAGAATGAATATAGAATGTTCTAATTTCTTATTCTAACTAATAGCAAAGAGAAAAAACTAAATCGGAACGAATTAGGAAACAAATCGAAGATCTACGATCTGAAATCAGAAAACTGGCGTCGCCAGTTTCAAAACTGGCGTCGCAGTTTGTCCGAAATCTGAAACAGAGAAATGGTGGCGTACAAAACTGGCGTCGCCAGTTCTTGGAAAAATTACATAGATGCCCTTTTCGCTCCTTTTTTCTCATTTTGCTCCTTTTAGCCTCGATTCTTGGTATTTTGGCCTTCTCGCTCCACTTCTGGCATCCATACGAGGCATAGAAACTTCATGATTTTGTAGATGTACGTAAAATACACAATTTTGCCTTCAATTAGAGCAGTTTAGCCAAATTTCTACAAAACGCACAAAGAACAAAACAAGTAAAAACACTCTAGTAAAACTAATAAAACTACACTTAAGGATAACAAAAAGACGGTAAAAAAGACCAGATGAGACGCTGTAAAACCGACTCATCAAACTCCCCAAACCGAACCCTTGCTTGTCCTCAAGCGACTGACTCTCTAAAAAACCTAGAAAAACAAAATCACATAAACACAAAAATAAAGTCTAGCTCCCAAGCTACCGAATCTACGTTTGCACATAATAAGCCTGAAAAATGCAAGAGGTTTGACATCAAACTGACATTCACAGAATCACAAGCACAAGTCCAACAAGTTCGTTTCCAGAGTAAATAGAACTTAAGTCTAAAACGGTAGTCCCTCACAAGTGGATCCTATGCAACTAATCTCTCACCCTCCTGGAAGTGTCCAGTAGAGGTAATCACTCAAGAATATAATGAGAAAAGGAAGGTGACTAGCGTCACAAAGTTTCCTCAAATACCTCATGCATTGTACTCAATCAGTTAAGTCAAAAGGGACTTTTCACAGCTCTAAAATCAATCAGCAGTAGACTTATAAAAAGGCAATCGTTCTCTCTTTTTTCAACATTTTTTTTTTCATTTTTTGCATACTACTTTTTTGCAGTCTTATATATGACCCATATGCTTATTTTGTCTCAATTTTTTGGTAGTGTCTGTTTTACCGAAAGTCCGCACTTTTGTGCGTGCTGGTTTGGTATACACGCCATCAACCCTCACGGTCATATAGCTTTTAAGGGCCACGCTGGTATATAGGTAGTATCTAAAACGTGCCCAACACGACTAACGGTGGTAACTAGTACCATAGATACACTCCGAGACTTATTTAATTTTTTCTGAGAGAACGAAAAACCTGAACACAGTCATTATCAACATATACAGTACACATAAACTTCCTCCCCAAACCTGTTCTTCGAACGGGTTTGGCATAAGCAAATAAGAATGAAAATCATGCCGTTCGTCATACTTAACTTACACAGAGTACACATGAGAATGATGAGGCGCAAACAAGGGAGTTTGCACTTCCCGAGAAATCACACAAGATCAATAATGCCGGTATAAAATTTTCATTTTTTCATCGGCTCTAAGCATGCTCACAGGCTTTTGGACTACAGAATTAGAACAGACTTTCTATTTACAGGAGAAACGAACTTAGAAAACTTATAACATACAAACTGCTAATGGTCAAGGATCAATCAAAACTAAAGCATTTAACAGGTTTAGTACATGCAATAGACGCTCGACTTGAAGATTTCCAAGGTGTGTAGACGACGACTGGTGTTTATTTACGATGGTAGGTACTAGACTTCCCCATGCTTGAACTTCTCTGCCCTTGTACCTGCGAAGAAATATAAAGGGGTCCAACATACCCCCGCAAAATAATCCTTGCAGATAAAATCCTTAGGCAAATAATCCAATGCCTTCACTATGCCGACCTTACCATTCACCTCATATGTTGTTGTGCGCCTAAATACGCTAATGTCCATTCTGGAGGTGAATAAAAATGGCCAGCAAAGGAGGATTGTATCGGGTCCTGTCTTCTGATCTTCCCGGATGTCTTTCAGAACAACAAAAATGGTGAGAACAGTTTCACCGTTCAGTTTAACCGCGACATCCTTTGCCAATCCTACTGGTTTTCTATGTTACCCATCTGCCATTAGAATTCGAGCTTTCATCTCCTGCAAACCTGTAAGGCCACATCCCTTAAACAGACTGTATGGGATTAGATTACATGTAGCTCCAGTATCTAAAGTCGCAATGACTTTTGAATTTTCCATCCCAACTACGATGTTAAAGCTCTTCTTACTGAGAGGATGCTCCTTTATATTTTCTGCGATCTCCTCTTCCTTCGCAGGAACTTCAACTACTCAAATTCATGGGGTGCTCAATGTAACTGGAGAATTGTCTTCCTGTGCAGAAACCAAGTCCTCAGCTAAAACAACTGGAGCGCTCGATATACCGGGGTGATCTTCCTCTTGAGTAGAGATCAACTCCTCATCAGAATTACCGGGAGTTATAATCTCTTCTGCTGCTACTTCACTAGCAGTCGGAGCTAACGATTCACACATGCAAGCTACGCAAATCTGTTTTGAAACCTCAACACGGGTCTCACTCTCCGAAACCGTCACCTCAACTAGTACTTCCGTAATCACTCTTATGGCCATTGCTCTCTCAGGTGTACAAGGGAATTTACCCATCTCCCTTTCTTGGTTCTTCTCTAGTAGCTGTTGAAGAATACTATGGATCTGTTCGTTGTCCCTTTCCAGTTTGCCTAGACGGGTGTCAGTAGACTGTCGGTGTGCCCTTGCTTCGCGAATAAACTCCTTTGACTCGTTCATAAAGCTCCTGAATTCGGCAGCCAATCCTGATTCACCTGCTGGTTGCACTTCCTGCCATAAAATCGGTTTTCCATTTGGCCCCTGCTCTCCATTAAAGGCAGCGTTTGCTTCTCCTATTTGATCCCTACCGTTCCTCCTGGGGTTACGGTGTTGGTTGTTTCACGCCAGCGTAGCAAACTTCTCCTTGAGGGCAGTAGCAGTTAGTTCCATCATACCACCCCCGCATGATGCATCTGTAAACGACTGCTGGTTCTAACTCAACCCATCATAGAAATACTGATTCAGATCAGCCTGTGAGTACCTGTGGTGAGGACATTGAGCTAGCAAGCTCTTGAACCTGTCCCATGCTTCATACAGAGACTCGTCGTACAACTGGTTAAAGTTGTTGATTTGTTGCCTGATAGAATGGTCTTAGACTGAGGATAGTACTTCTGCATGAATTCATTATAGACTTCGGGCCAGGTGGTTAAGCTTCCTTCATCCAAGCCATTCATCCACTGTCTTGCCTTGTCAGCTAAGCACAAAGGGAAAACCTTCATTTTCAGATCATTGTCGGTGACATTCTCACCTTTAACCAATCCCCCGAAGAAGTGCTCAAGCTCCATAAGAAATCTCATCACATCTTCATTCTTCTGTCCATAGAATTTCGGAAGTGTAGCCATAAGATGCCCCTTAATATTCAAGTTCCGCACATTAGCAGGAGTGACAATACTAGGATGGTGAAACTCTAAAGGCGGTGCGAAGAGCACTGCCTTAGAAGGTGTTTGATCTGCCACAGCCATATCTATGAACCTGTTCTGCAAGACAGATAAAACACCAGAACTACGCAAACGTAAGTACTTGTTAGCTAAAACACGCACTTAGTAACAAAGAAATACGAAGGTAACGAAGGAAAAAGAAATAACAAAAATACTGTAACTAGAATTCGTAAACTTAACTGAGGAGTTAAATCCCCGGCAGCGGCGCAAAAAACTTGATGTGTCAAATCAGAGTTTTGTATTTGTTTACTTAGCCAAGAGTTAATTATCAACACTACGAAAACTTGTAGTGTAGTGAAGTTAACCCCGAGGTCGGTCACTAAGGACTTAACTAGGCTTAGTTTGAGTTTATGAATATTAATGACATTATGAAAGCAGTAAACAGTTTGTTTTCTTCGACAACAGAGTAATAAACTATCTGAAAGTAAACTAATCTTGCAGACTAACTACATATCTGATTTAACACTTAACGAGATTGATATGAATGAGGAGAATTATGGTGTGGTGACTAGAAGACAAGCTAGCTAGCAGGAAACATGCGATTAATTGGAAAACGATTACTCAAGTTGTCACTACTTGGTTTCAGAAAACAGATAGCATTTAATGGAGGCATCAACTCCACTAAGCTACAACTAATTAAGCTAATCCAGATATTACTGTTTGCAAACTGACTGACATATTAAGCAAGACGAAGACGTTTTGTTATAAATGAGCAAATACTAAATCTATCAGTGATTTTGACGTAACGCACAGCAAACAGAATAAATGATATGCGATTAATCTAAAAGGCACATAGTAAATCGAATCCCGTATATAAAATTACATGAACCCTAGATAGCATGCATTGAATCCGTCACCACCTCATAATCGGAAAGTTTAGCACTCATGACATGCGAATACATAATCAATATCGAATAGAAACAATCCACATGAAATCTAATACTAAATCAAAGATTCGAGTGGTGATACAATTGTTACCCTTCGTGTCACAAACCCTAGGTAGAATTGAGAACCTGAATCGAATCGATGCAATAGATATGTAGAAAACCTCCCAATCAATTGACAAACTTCGGATTACAAGATGAAAAACGGTTCAATGACCTAAAACGGTAATTGCCTTGGAAATTAGGTCTAGGTTGAGAGCAAAAGATAGAGTACTTGACAATAGAATGAATATTGAATGTTCTAATGTCTTATTCTAACTAATAGCAAAGAGAAAAAACTAAATCGGAACGAATTAGGAAACAAATCGAAGATCTGCGATTTGAAATCAGAAAACTGGCGTCGCCAGTTGGATGCCTGGCGTCGCCAGTAATCAAAAACTAGCGTTGCCAGTTGTCCGCTAAGCGCCAGCTTGTCCAAATCAAACAGAAGCTGTCAAGACGCTAGTTTTGTAATCAAGGCCGATTCTTGGAAAATTACATAAATGCCCTTTTTGCTCCTTTTAGCCTCGATTCTTGGTATTTTGGCCTTCTCGTTCCACTTTTGGCATCCATACGAGGCATAGAAACTTCATGATTTTGTAGATGTACGTAAAATACACCATTTTGCCTTCAATTAGAGCAGTTTAGCCAAATTCCTACAAAACGCACAAAGAACAAAACAAGTAAAAACACTATAGGAAAACTAATAAAACTACACTTAAGGATAACAAAAAGACGGTAAAAAAGACCAGATGAGACGCTGTAAAACCGACTCATCAGTACCGTCAACCTACCACCAGGTGATTCGCTTCCCTACCAAGTGGGGGTGATGGAGATTTTTGGCCAGCAGCGGGATGCGAGGACATGTTACATGGAAGCCTTGAAGCCAAAGGCAACCGAATTATAGCAATTACAGCAACTCAACCCCCCAGTTGACCCAGACCAGCCAGGGATGGAAGAGCTCAATGAAGTTCAGATACACCCAGACCATCCAGATCACAAAGTTCAGATTGGGGCACGGTTGAGGCCAGAGCCAAGAGAGCAATTGGTCACATTTATCAAAGTTCACCATGACTGCTTTGCTTGGTCACATACAAACATGACAGGAGTTGACCCAGAGGTAATCACCCACAAACTTGAGGTCGATCCAGACTACCCACCAGTCAGACAGAAACGGAGGAAGTTCGCTCTAGAGCGGAACAAGGTTATCAATGAAGAAGTCTAGAAGTTGCTCGATATCGGATCAGTCTGCGAAGTACACTACCCAGACTGGTTAGCCAACGTTGTGGTAGTAAAGAAGAAAAATGGCAAGTGGCGAGTGTGCATTGACTTCACTGACCTCAACAAAGCATGCCCGAAGGATTCTTTTTCACTTCCACACATAGACATGCTAGTGGATGCTACTGCAGGACATGAGCTTTTAAGCTTCATGGACGCGTTCTCAGGTTACAACCAGATACTGATGCACCCTGAAGATCAAGAGAAGACAGCTTTCATCACAGAGAGAGGAACCTTCCGTTATAAGGTCATGTCATTCGAACTCAAGAATTCAGGAGCCACTTACCAGCGACTAGTCAACCGTATGTTCGCTAGCATGCTGGGGGACAGCATGGAGGTGTACATCGACGACATGCTAGTCAAGTCCTTGGTTGCTAATCAACACCTAGACCACCTCCGCCAAGCCTTCTTAGTCCTCCGCAGGTATAACATGAAGTTGAATCCAGCCAAATGCTCATTTGGAGTCTCCTCTGGAAAATTCCTTGGGTATTTGGTCACGCAAAGAGGTATTGAGGCTAAACCTGATCAAATTCGTTCAATTTATAACATTCCCTCCCCCAAGTGTGTTAAGGATGTGTAGAAATTGACTGGGAGGCTAGCAGCCCTCAGTAGGTGATGAGACAATATTCTAACGTCTCATTTGGTCCTTTTTAGCGGTCTTTGTGAGTCTTTGTCTTTAGTTTTATAGTCTTTTTAGTTCACTTTTACGCTTTGGTGTTTTGTTTACATTTTGTAGGAATCGATGTCTTTTGAACTAAATGAGGACAAACTGCTTAGTATAGCTCGCCGCGGCGAGGGATTCGGTCCGCCACGGCGAGATTTTACGAGCTTGGACTTGGGAATTGCAGGAAGGCTCGCCGCAGCGAGGAAATCAGTCCGCCGCGACGAAATTTTGCGAATGGAGCCTCTGATTTGAAGATTGAAGCTTGCCGCGGCGAAATTATGCGAGGGCTATATATATTGCGATAAAGAAGGCTCGCTGTGGCGAGGCAATTGGGTCGCCACGGCGAGATTTTGCGATTGGCTCCCCTGTTTTGAAGGAAGGCGCTCGCCGCGGCGAGAATTTGCGAGCTGGATATATAATCGACAAAAGGAAACTTGCTACCACCTTGCCAAATCCGGGCAAGTCATCTTACTTCAGGCTGCCTGTTAGCTCATCCAACCAAGGGTGTATGTCTGAAGGCTACCACCTTGCTAAATCGAGTTGTCCATCTTGAAAATTTCAGTCTGTAAGCTACTGTCTTACTAGATTGACTTGTCCATCTTGAAATTTTCAGTCTCCAAGCTACCACCTTCCTAGATCGAGTTGTCCATCTTGAAAATTTCAGTCTGTAAGCTACCGTCTTACTAGATTGACTTGCCCATCTTAAATTTTTCAGTCTGCAAGTTTTCGTCTTGCTAGATTGAATTGCCCATCTTAAATTTTTCAGTCTGCAAGTTTTAGTCTTGCTAGATTGAATTGCCCATTTTGAATTTTTCACTCTACAAGTTTCCGTCTTGCTAGATTGAATTGCCCATCTTGAAAATGTCAGTCTGTAAGTCTCTGACTTACTGGATTGGCTTGTCCAACTGAGAATGCCAGTCACTAAAAATCCATCTCGCTAGGTTGGTTGTTCCTAGCCAAGCGTGTCTGTCAGTGAGCTTCTGCAATGCAAGTTTGATGACTTGCTTTGCCAAGCTAACCACTAGATCACTACGAGTGACATCCACAACTCTAACCGAACGCTCTCCCCATTAATGAGCTTACTGTTTGTGCAATATACTTACGGGATAACTGATACCTTTGAAGTAGCAAAATATCATACGCCTACGACCTAGCGCGCATCACTCTTTTGGGCATAAAATTTCTACTCTCCGACTCGAGACACTCAACTCGAAGAGTGGGGGACAAACTGTATTGGCCAAAATTCGCTCTTGTCAACTAGACTAACAGACTGGCCCACCAAGGCTACGGCCCAATCCGCAATCCATTAATGAGTCCGTCTTAACTTCATACGCGGGTTGGATTCAAAGGCCAATTAGCGAACCCACCTAGCTGAGCCATCCATCTAACCAATCAGTCCACATGCTACCTGACTTACACGACCTTGCCAACCCTCTAGCTGGTTGACAAGCTAGCTAGCTCACCCAGCTCGTCCGACCTTGCACGACCGCTCTGTCAGTCAATACTTGACTAACCTACTAACCAAGTCGCATTGCTTGACTGACTCAGTCAGTCAGTAAGCAACCGACTTGTGACCACTCTCCCAACTACATGAGACACGGTCCAACCCACTTAGGGAGTTCCAACAACCTCCCCCGAGATTCGCGGACAGACTCCAACGATGGGTGAGCTATATAGAGAAGAGTGGGGAGATGTAGAGGGGATCACATTCTGACTGCAATAAACCCTAGTAATCATTCTCTCACGCCAACATCTCGCTCAAGCTCTTTGATCAACGCTCTCAATCTTCTACCATCAACTATCACCATCGACCGTCATCCACCATCGTTCATCATCATCCATCATCACACATCACTGTCCGACGACTACTAGCTAGCTAGCTCCTACAAGGTCAGCTAGCCTCTTGTCGGTGCTCGTCCGTACTCTGCCGAACCGACTCAACCAACAGGATAAGTCGACGCTTGTCATCATCTCCCTCTCTCTATCTCTTTCATTCGATTACTTCGTCTATCCGTCATCTAACTTGAGCGTCGGAGTCCCTTCGGTCGGCACCACACCGGTGTCACCTTGGAACCTCACGTCTCTGTTTGCTATTGTTTCCTTGCAGTTTGTCGGTGCCCCCCAATTTCTAACCCTAATTTTATTGTAGATTTCTGAGCGTCTACAATTAGTGACATGAATTTTTCCTGAAATGATTTTCTTTATTTTACGAATTACAATTAACCCCTCTTAATTATTTAACATTCAATTCATAACCCTAAAGTTTATTATAAATTCAAACCAACCCATATTTATTTTACTACATTCAATTTCAATCCAAAACAAATTGCAATTAGGTATCTTTTAATCCTTTTATGTCACAAACCCCTCCATTCTTTATTTTTCTTTTAATTTCTCCATTAATCGAGCTTGAATCTCCATTTCGGAGCTTCAAAGCTCCATTAATGGAGCCCGGAGCTTCAAGCTCCATTAATGGTGGGAAAGTTTTTTTTCTTCTTTAAATTAGGAATTTAGGGTTTAATGTTAGTTGAATGCAAATTATGTGTTGATGATGATGAAAATACTTGTAATTTGAAAAGAAGTTGAGTTTGATGATGAAGAATAAGATGAAGAATGGTGAACAATGGAGGTTTGATGAAGAAGAAGATGAAAATGAAAGTTTAAATTGTTTTGGGTCAATTGTGAAATTATTTTAAACTTTACAGGGGTTGATGTGCAATTTTAAAGTAAATTTAATGCGGATATGTCTCATACTCCATATGTGCCCAAGTTTGAAAAAACATACTAATAGTGAATGCCCTAAGGCTCGTTTTATTAGTTGCATAAACATATTTTATCTATACTTGATATGTTTCAAAACGTATAATTCAAATTAAAAATAATGCGTAGCATGTAAATGAAAAGATACTTACTTTAACTAATAAAAATGCAAACTATGGTAGTCAAGTTTGAGGAAAAAATATAAAATGTAAAATATACTAGTACTATTTATAAAAAAAAAAAAAAAAGAGTCGTGACAACACCATGCATGCTTTAAAAGAGTCACCGGGATAAAGCCCCGAATTCCTTTTAAAAACTGACCTAGTGTAGGATAACACCCCCCTAGCCCACCCACATACAACACCTTTCTGGCGCCCTACCTATTTAGTGCTACCTTCGTCATTTTTAAAGGTTGATCATTTGATTAATTTATTTTTGTTAATCGAAACCAACTCTGAGCACAAATTACTTATTAACTATAATGATAATAGAGGAAATACTAAAAATGACATAACAAAAATTAAAGAAAGATATGAGGGCTAAGTTCTCTAGGCCCCCCTAATAAATTCGATAATAGCACTTTGGTCCCTGTCATTCTAACAATAACACCATAAGACAAGTTTCATAAATCAATTACGGTTTAGTCCATGAAGTCAACCCTTCTGTCCTACGTGGCGGATAATTAGTGACATGGATTTTTCCGGAAATGATTTTCTTTATTTTACGAATTACAATTAACCCCTCTTAATTATTTAACATTCAATTTATAACCCTAAAGTTTATTATTAATTCAAACCAACTCATATTTATTTTACTACATTCATTAATTTCAATCCAAAATAAATTGCAATTAGGTATCTTTTAATCCTTTTATTTCACAAACCCCTCCATTCTTTATTTTTCTTTTAATTTCTCCATTAATGGAGCTTACAACTCCGAAAATGGAGCTGTTCAAGCTCCAATAATGGAGCTTGAACAGCTCCGTTAATGGAGCCCGGAGCTTCAAGCTCCATTAATGGTGGGAAAGTTCTTTTTCTTCTTTAAATTAGGGATTTAGGGTTTAATGTTAGTTGAATGCAAATTATGTGTTGATGACGATGAAAATACTTGTAATTTGAAAAGAAATTGAGTTTGATGATGAAGAATGGTGAACAATGGAGGTTTGATGAAGAAGAAGATGAAAATGAAAGTTTAAAATGTTTTGGGTCAATTGTGAAATTATTTTAAACTTTACAGGGGTTGATGTGCAATTTGTTATTTAATTATTCACGTGAGAATTATTTAATGAACCGATCAACGCAAAAATAGAATTTTGGACTAAACTGTTATTATTCAAATCAGAGGGACTAATATGTTATTGGGTTGGGGGACATGGTGTAATTTTCCTGTCTTTTCATTTCGGATTTGTACTTTAAGTTACCAGTTCATGCATCCTTGTATTGAATATGAGAAAACGCATAATTATGATTTCGTAAATCTCAGAAGCAGTCGAGAATGATTATGAATGTTGCAGAGAATTAGAGTAAATGCTTGTTTGCAGAATGTATAAAAAAAAAGTGTAGGTTGCAAAAGGTGTTTGCACTACAATGCTTATTCTGCAACCGAGAATCAATTTTTTGTAAACAGGTAGGAAGAAATGTTCATAGCTTTGATATCACACGAATGTTTGGAATAGAAATTTATTCAAAAGATGTCTACAACAATGAGAAAAATCCAGTCAATGAATCAGTCATCATTCGATTGACACGATCTCCGGATTCATGCATTGAAGTTTCCAGATGTCTTCAAAAAAGTCAATTGCACTGCTATGGCTGATCTTTATCTGCTGAATCTTTATTGTCAGCTTCTGCAAGTTCTTAGCATACTTCAAAAATGAATCCAACGTACACATCTCAGCATTCAGTGGTCTTGCTGTTACGGTAACCTTCTCAAGGCAGGGAATCGAGAACGCTGAGTCCACCTGCAAAACATCAAATATTCTTCATTACTAAAGAACTCTAGTACCACTATTTAACTAAAAGTAACCAAAAGCATTATGAGATGATACTAACATTTTTCAGACTGTTTTTCTGGCACAGAGCAGCAAACATGGCACCATGTATGTCGAAAGTCTGCAGCTTTGGGTGGCTGTTGAAAAAATCGACGAAATCAACCTCTGGGGACTGGTGATGTCCATCGACGTAACCCATGAATTCCACCTTCATGTAGAGATCCTGAACCTCACTAGCCATCTGAAGCATATTGCTTACGGCATCCCAGCACCATTGTACTCCTCTCATAGACAGCTTCCTCAATGCTACAAGCTTACCACAGTCGACCAAGCTAACTATCCCTATTAAGATAAGACAATACTAAATGTCATATGGATCCAGCTTAATTTAATCAAAGACAATGCACTATAGGAGTTGAATCATTTTGTACCGGAGTTGAAAATGGAAAGATTCTGCAAGAATCTAGTTTCTGGAACCCTGAGAACACTACAACCTCGCACTTCAAGAGATTGAAGCTTTGAAGACTTCACTGTAAGCAAACAATTTCCAGGTATGAACTCAAGCGTGCAATCCTGGAGATGAGGGCTGTCTATCACAACAGACCTTAGTCCTTCGCAACCAAGAAGCAATAGATGGGTCAAATTCGGGCAGGAGCGAAGCGCATCAGAAAGTGCATATTCCTCCAATCTAGCTTTAACAATTTCAAGAGTATTGAGTCTATCGAAAACATCCCATTTCGGGGAACTGACCATCAGGACTCTCCAGAGTTTAAGAGACTCCAGATTTGGTGCAGCCCTAATGCAATCGAGCTTCGAGGGGATCTCGCCAGAACCCTGGTGCTCAACCATGTTATCAAGGCAAAGTTCAAGGCTCCTCAACGAAAACCCTGATATGGCTAGCCACGATGCAAGGCCAGTGCTCGTAAAAGAGCAGTAAACAACAAGCTCTTCCAGCTTTTCAATCATCGAAACCATCTGAGTGACAATAGCATCAGGAGTACAGCCATTGGTTAGGTTATCGAAAAGACTACGAGGAAAGAACAGCCTCCTCGAATACGGCATCGACTCCTTCCATTTCTCGGACACACAGTTGCAGGAAGCTACATCCTTATCATTGTTCATTAGGGACAAAATGTCTTGGACTACAGCATCAGGAAGTACCTCCATTCTCTGAGGATTTTGAACAAACAGTTAATGTGCAGTCTAAACAAACACTTGAATTACAAATTCAAATCAAGCAAATTTAGCTGAATAACATAACGTCTGGGTAATAGGATCTTAAAAAGTGATATAGTTTAGAATCATAAATCGATTGCTACACTAAATCCAATCTTTAATTTCCAATTACCAAACAATTACATAAAATAGCAAATCCATACATTTCAACAACCCAGATTCAAAATTGATATTTCCTAACAAATTATAGCTAAAAAATTCAATTAACAGTCAACAAACGTCCTAAAACTGAAATGAAGAAAACGAGCTAACTGACCTTGAAAGATTGGAGAAACAAGAGCAGATCTGAGTGTCTCTAGAGAGAGATAGTTGAGGAAGAATTGAATGGGGAAAATGAAAGGCGCGAGTTTATAAGAAAGGAAGGAAGATTGCGAAGAGCGAGAATTTCGAAATTTGAAAAAAAAGACAGACAATTGAGAAAGCACAGAAGCTCGTCCATTCAAAATTCTTAAATTTTAAAACCCGCCTACTTCTCTAGGGATTATACCAAACTACAAAATGACACCAAACTAGAGAACTATACCTTTCCTTGAAGGTTTCTGCACATATTTTCTCTAAAAGCCATTTTCAATTGCATGGACTGCAAACTGTCCTGCAACTTCCACGTTTCTTTTTCATCCTCTTTTGCCTTTTCCGCCTGTTTTTGCAGAATTGATGTATTAAATGCAAGACAATAGTTGGAGGATTTATGATCAGCAATCTCATCATGAAACATACAAGCTGCTTATATTTGAGAAGCTCTGAATTATCTGTCTGTCTCCTGGCAGGTCCATGTTGAACTCCTCTAACACGAGTAGCAAAGCTCAAGGAGTACAATGTTTCATCCAAGTCAGCAGAATTTGGGCTTATTTGAACAAACATCAGAGTCTTACAATCACCCCCTGCATTATTCAAGTTCCACAACAAGTTAACATTGTGATATACACCAGCTCTCCTTTAAGCTCCAAGCTACAAACTCTATACACTTAGAATTTCATGTTATCAAAAGTCAAAGTTACTCACCTAACAAACTCTGCAGCATATGGGTGAGTTTTGAGTTCCTGAAGGACACACAAGGATTTGCTGATGAACTGAAGATACCTGTATGGAACATGGGATGTCCTAGAGGTAAGAGAAGATATAACATCAACAATGGCTGACAAGGATTTGTGAGACTCCTTTAATTTCTCACCCTCAACTTCAGTTCTACTAAGGCGCTCACTTCCAGCCAAGTCAACTAACCCACAAAGTGCTTTTTGTCCTTTGTCCATTTAATAAATTCTCACCCATGACAGTCACACGCAACAAGCTGTAATAATAATATAAAGGGTTAGAAAGTTTTATTTTGTTGTTCCAAATAGACTATTAAGTAATGCAGCTGAAGGAGCTTTTGACAAACCTATGGGAACGGCTGCTGGACTCATTAGCACTTGATGATCCAACAGATCTAGCCCGACTACCTTTCTTAAGCAGGTCCCAAACATCACCTGTACCATAAACACGGGATTCAACAAGTCCAGGGACTTCCTGAGTACTACCCTCAGCTGATTGCTTTATCTCCAACCTGCATTTGCATATCATCATAGGTACCTTTGTTGTACTATTATGGATCCACAATCATTATTGAAGAGCATTCTCTAAATATGAATTTGTCATGCAATAAATCTTATCTAAACTTTAAAATTCATATGTATCATTAATATAATGTCCAACTTGTCCAATTGTTCTTTTAAATATGTAACACAGTAATCCTGACATACTGCAGGCAGCAATTAATTATATACCACATATACTCTCAAGAGGTAAGAGCTTTTCTTGATGATAACTGAAAGAAACACACGTTAAATATGAGTGAATCTTTGAAAGCTTACTTTTTAGAATGTTGGTCTAGATTCTCAACTAGGAGATCCCTTATCTTTTCATTGTAAACCTCTAACATACTGACAAACAGTTCGTGTCTCATAATACTGCTCCTCTCTTGAGATAGCCTGAAGAGCTCCTCAAGTGTCCTGTAGTTTACACCCCTATTTTCTGGTGTTCCATCCATTGTGTATGTCTTACCCGTGCCAGTTTGTCCGTAGGCAAAAATACACACATTGTAACCATCCAAAACAGAGGTCACTATAGGTTGAGTCTGAACGAAGATAGCCTCTGCAATTGAATATAGAGTTGGGTTGATAACCATCATACCAGAGCAATCAACATTGCTTAAAGAAGCTCTAATTTTCTAAATTAACAAGATAGGATTGGGTTGATCATCATACCTTGATCATCCTCAGGTCTGAATACATGATCAAACTTAAATTGCCACCTAGTTGAATCAGCAGAAACAACTTGCAGCTCATTCTCCTGACATGAATCAAAATCTACAACTGAAGAAGCACCATTCACGACTTCATCTTGGGTCAGTGGCCTGCACCTACAGAAAACACTAATATTTCCTCTTAGCTCTATCACTTCATTATAGGGCTTCTCTGTCTCTGAGCATTCTTCCAGACACTTCATTTTCAAAATTTCAATTTCTTCGAGACAATTTGTTTTGAATAGTTCATTCTCTGTGCCTGACATTAGCAAAGCAGTATAACAATAGGTTAATATTAAGGTACAGAAATTAGCAGACACATCACAAACTCAGAAGGGAAGCGCACCAATTTTCTGAAGAGCATCCAAGGTTTCAAGACTAAGTAAATTATCAGCAGTGAAGCTCGTTAATTCATTTTCCTTACTAATGATCTGAAAGCAATAGAGTAATTATAGTCAAATAGAGCTTTTCAAATAAAAATCTTATTTCTTCTGTCCTCCACCATTTACCTCTACTTTGTTGCTAACATCTTCGATTTTCAACCGAAGAGCCTGCTCATGACAAGCCAGCACCGGTTCTATTGTGTTAGTTTCACCATCTGAACCCTCTAACTCTCGATTACCATCAGGTTTTCCTGAACATTAGCCCCAACATCAGAAATTCAGTACTTTATCACAACTCAGTTAGCATTTTGGTTTATCTTAAAATTTCTGAAGCAAAACTTTGCAATGTATTCCATCGATTCAATTACAGTATCTAATAATAATGCAAGGCTGTTCTCTGCTATTTAGTTAGATATATGACATTCTTCTATCAGTTTCAACTACAGTGGAATTCCTAGAGATTTGGTCTTAAATAACCTACATGAAAACACAAATCATCCATTTCTAAAATTGTGTGCAAGAAGTTGCAGCTAAACAAGTAATTAACAAAACATAGTATGAATTACGCACCAGAATCCAGTGAATCAGGATGTTGTTCATGAATCTCCGAAGTTTGATCTTCAACATCTAAGGAACAAAAGATAACTACAATTACACAATTAAACTACCTACAATAAACCACAATTTCTTCAACTACTATGATAATTATGAACCTGCATCTCGTAAATCAGAACCTTGCTTCTGAATCTCGACCATTTCATATTCGTAAACTTCAGAAGAAGGAAACGCAATGGTACTGTTAAACACCGCAATGTTGCATCCACAGATGAGATTCCGGCCAAGATCAACAAAGCAACTCAAGTGAAGATCAGAATCAAGAACAAGGCGCCAGTTTCAAATGGAGAAGAGGCGGGTTTCGAGTAAACGTGTGAAGATTGAATAAAAACGTAATTTATCTAAATTGCTCAAGTCAAGACTAAATCCGCCAGTCCAATTCGCCAGTTCGAAGTAGCCGTTGTTTTTCAAATATGCCAGATTGCATCTCAACCGTTCAAAGGGAATATGATCCAACGGCTGCTGAAAAGACATCGCTCTGTTATTCCTCTTTCAAGATTAGGTCATTTCCATTCGAGATTATTCTCTGAATTCATGTAATTCCGTACCCTAGCCGTTGTCAGAACTTTATAGCCGTTGTCAGGATTATTGTCGCGTAGTCTCATCTATTTATATGTATTCCGCAGTTCTTGTTGGCAGCTAATGAGAATTGTTCTAGTTTTAGTATTATCTCTCTTTTATTCGTCTTAATCTTCTCCCATTTCGTCTAAATCTTTCTTCCTTTCATTCTTTGCAACCTGCAATCTGTTAAGATTGGTAAGGGACGTAACAAATGGCATCAGAGCCAAGTTCCAGCGTCATTGGGGGTATTGAGCGTGACGGACGGAAGTTTTCAATGTTCGATTATGCCTCCAACTATGCTGGTATGCTGCTTGTTACCATCTCTGATACACGTTATTCTATAATTGAAGGTGTTTTGCATCAAGTGTTTGATCGATGTGGAACAGTAGCGACGATTTATGTGCTACCGATGAAAGAAAATTTTCAAGCATTGGTGAGGTTTGAAGATCCTTGGTGTGCATCCTTTGCAAAATCGTCTTCAAATGGTAGAAAAATCTATGATGGTTGTTGTAGATTGAATATTGAGTTTATATCATGGGATTTTTTGGCTAAATGCAAAAGTTATTGTGACTTGTATAATGATCTGTCTGATTCTATAAAGTTGAGGTCGGTTTTCATTGATTTAATGATTGGGTTTCGTGATTCACTTGGACAACGGAAGGAGGAAGTTGGGTTATCAACTAAGGAAGAAGAAGTAGTTGATGCCACACAGGTGTTTGATAAAAGTTCCGTGAAGGTTTTAATGAAACCAAATGCACAAATCGATGATCCCCAGGTGTTCGATGAAATGCTTGTCACGAGTTCTGAGGAGACTTTGTTTGGTATTGAAACATCTACTGAATCAGAAATTGTAGGTATCACTTTGAGTGAAATTGTTGATGAATTTGCAGGAACAGTTGTAGCTCGTCAAATGCCTAATGATACTTCTAAAGGTGTTCATATGGCACATATATATGATCCTGGTGGTTATGACTATGAGAGAGGTGATCGACCTAGTTATCCTAATGGAAAATATCATGGTCGAAATATGGGAGATTTATCTGGTGGCTACCAGGACTCGGATTCTGGCAGTGCTCATCTTGATACTTTCATTACTGGGGGTGAGGCTGTCACGGAAAAAGATTTTATGAAGCATCAAGTTAGTTCCTCAACCGATTGTGAAAGCATCCAACACGAGTCAAACTACCCTGGCAGTGCGGGTAAGCCAACGATTGCACATATGTCATTTGATAATGGAAATCTTACTGGTGCCAACATGAAGCAGGAGCTAGTATTTAATCTTCTTGAAGTTTGGAATGCACAAAAGTTTGGTGCAACAACATTTCTGGTGGCTGATGATGAATGTGGTGTTAAGTGTGAGATGTTGATGCAGTTTGTGAAGAATTATAAGGGTGCAGATGAAATTCATGGAGAGTGCAAGGAAGAGCAACTGTTCGATGAAATGCAAGCTTACTTATCTGAAAAAGTCATTCATCAGGTGTTGGACAAAAGATTTACTATGAGAACCAGTGGAGAATATATGGAATTGCATGACTATACTGAAGAAGGGACAAAATTTCTCAAGATCAGAGATAACTCTTTTCGTTTTCCTCAAGAGGTAATGCTACAGGTTCCTTATTCCGACCCTGCTGGTGGTACATCGGAACTATATATGTTTGAATCGCGAGAGAAGGTGAATATGAATGTTTGTGAATCTGCCCACTTAGTACATGAGCACACCAACTTAATAATTGTTTACCAACCCCGGTACAATGTTAATGAAGTTGTTCTAGATCGGATTTTTGAAATGTTTCGTACTGGAGAGGAGATTGTTATTTGGCCGATGAAAGAAAATTTGTGCGTACTGATGTTACAACATGAATTCCTTTCGGGTGCCAAGTCTGCAAGATGTTCAAATGGACAATATGTATATGATGGAGAAAATCTTTTAGAGATTCAATATTCACTCAACAATGTGTTCACTGAAACTTTAGAAAGGAAGGAGCTGGAAAGAATGATGGAGATTGCATATTTGGAACTCTATTCAACCTTCATTGTTTTTGAACGGATCGAGGTCTCAACAAAGCATCCCAATTTATATAAGCAATATGTGTGGGAAGGAGCAGCAAATTCGAGTTCCTACACCATTCTAGGAAAGACAGATCACACTATCAAACTGTACGAGGGTAACGGGAAAAATTGGAGATGCTTGAATATTGGAACCCCTTGGAAGTTGTGGAGTTTTGAAGATGCTCTGATTGCAGATTATGAAATGCCAGATGCTGCAATTATTGACGTTATTGTGAATCTTAGTGAAAAGGGTTTTGTTGTTGGATTAAGCTGTGCAGGTGTTGGATTTCATGCTATTGCACATTTATGAGTTTATGGTGTTCTCTGCGTACAGCTCTGCCACGCTTTCTGAAAGAAAAATGGGAAATGGTCACATTCACTTCTTGGGTCTTATTTGATTCCGATTGTGCTTATGGTTTAGCATGGAGTTCTAGTTCTTACTTTATGCTCATTATTCGGGGAATTCCGTATCATTCTTGTTCGGATAGTCAAGTCTCGTTCTTATGGACAACCACCATTGGGAGGAGAAATACCACTGTTAGAGTATTATCTACGCATAAATAGAGGATTGTATCAGAATTTCCAAGCACTTACTTCCAACGAAAGCTAGCTCAGAAAATGGGGTAACGAGTAAATTTCAGACCCGTCATGTGTTTGGATCAATTATGGGTTTACATCTCTGAAGTGCTCGGAAAAATGAGCACAAAAGCTGTGAAAATGAAAGTCCAAGGTGCATACAACGAACAAGTGCATTCCATGCTTTCAAGAAAGATAGAGCTGAGCTCTGGGGTGTACAACAGATTCTGGACAACACTTGAATTGCTCTGGACTCTGCAGGCTTACACCACATAGTTACATTGAAGCCAAACATTGAGTTTGATCCTTAGGGACAAGGATCATTTTAAATAAGGGGGAATGGAATGTCATCACCCGGGAATTATTATTATTATCTCTTTAAGTTTCTTATCTTTCAATTTAAGTCCTTCATGTTTGTCTCTATTTTATATTCAATCCTTTTCAAGTTGTAAGGCTTATAAAAGCCGGCCCTTCTCTGTATACTTCATTGAGGGTTCAAGAAATGAAATGTTAACTCTCTGGTTTATCTTCCTCCTCAAGTTTAGCTTTCTTCTATGAATCTTCCCCTTTTCTTCTAAAAATTTCCCCCCTTTCTTCATACGATTGGATCCACCGTCAGGGACGTAACACGCAAATGGGAAGAGAAGAATCTAAACAGGGAAATCAACTCAAATAACTTGAATTCTCACCTGTATCATGCGAGGAGATAGTGAATACATCAACAAAATTCGAGCGCAGAATGTCTAGGTTTTGATCTGAAAATATCACAAAACATCAATTAAACTGGAATCGCATTTCTAGGGCTTGTGTGCGAGTGTAAAAGAGAGGGAAACAGATAGATCCGGTACCACCCATGGTTGAACAGTAGCTTCTTGCTTGATTCAGTCTTCGATAGAGTAAAATCGGAGTTTCAGAGCTCAATTGCAATGGAGGAATCTAGAGAGATAGAGTGTCTAGGGTTTAAACGTGTAGAGAAAATATATTTTTGGAAACGGAACGATGAAGAGTCGGGTTAATACAAGGATTGGGCCACGATAAAGGTCAAATGGACTTGGAATGGGCTTCTCACAAATTTCTGGTCTTGCATCCACCTATACACTGCCACTAAAATAAATTACGTGTTTGTCATTTAACAAAATCCATAGTTTCAAGCGTAAAAGGATCGGTATTATTTATGTATGTAATGCTTTATTGGGAGGAGGCTCTATAGCCCTTCTAGGATGCGACAGACTTCTTCAAGGCATAGTGAGAATTTACTTTGGTTTTAATCCTTTTGGGAATAACTATAAGGTGCTCAGAATTGAGTTTAAGGACGAGTCACCTTGTTCTTCATTGGTAAAGGTTGAGATTTGCACGGTCGGAGCTGATGGCTGGTGGATACGTTTGTCTATTCCGTTTATGCACTTGGATTCCAAAACCAAAGTAATTGATTTCAATGGGATATTTAACTGGATTCCGCAGAGCAATTCGGGTTCATTCATATCTACGTTTGATCTTGCCGAAGAAAAGTTAGGCCAAATTCCAATCCCTCCAAACTTAGTTTTGTGTCCCAGTGATATGGAGCTGAGAAGATTTGATAACCAGTTCAGTCTGATTGATTACTCCAGTGCATCAGAGATTGGTATATGGACGATGAAAAAGTATCCAGTTTTTTAGTCTTGGACCAGATCAACCGTGATTACATTTAGCTGGGCTCCAACTTATTTGGGAATTTATATGTTTCCGCCCTATACTAAAGGATGGAAAGATTTTGTTTGAATGTTGTTTTGATCAAAGTCTGATATCCTTCAATCCTAATCAGCAGAACAACGATTATGAACTTTATTGTACGGAGCTGAATTGGGAACGTGTTGGATTTGCTCCAAAATGAATTTAAAATTATTCTTTCAAGTCATGTGGTTCATTCACAATGTCTACAACTTACTCATAACATGGTCGGACCTGTTATGAGGCCTGGCCCTATGCGGCCTGTTCAGCTGCATAAGGCCCCCAATTTTTGAGGGCCCAGGCCAGGCTCTGCAGCCCATGAATAGTAGTTAATTCATTTGATTTCTTTCCTAGTGTCTTTGCACACGGAGTGCCCTTATTTCTTTACTTTGTGCCTTTCAAACATTTACATTGTACGAGACTTATGCCAAATAAAATGAAAGTACGGGCATGTAAATAAGGAAGGATTTTTAGAGTCCCATACACATGCAAGATCAAAGGAAAGACTGGAATTCCTACATTCTTTTATTCTTCGTAGGTTATACTTTCATGTATTTATTGAAAAAAAAATTAATCGCTATTTTGTCAGTCTCTTTGTAATGATTTTTATTGGAAAGATAATTTCATTATTGTGTTTGTTATCTTTTATTTATATATAGTAAGTTTATAGCTATGTTTTGAAACCCCCCCGGGTTGACCCGGGTCGACCCGGTTTAACCGGTATTTGGTGCCTATTCCGGGCCGAAAACCTTCAAAAACTCGGAATTCGGTAAAAAACTGGGTAATCCGACATAAAACCCGGTTAAAAACCGGGTTGGCCCGGTTTTCCATTTAAAAAAAAAAGACAAATATAGAAGCCCTGGCCCCAATTTGACTTTCTTCTTCCTTCTCTTCTACTTTCTCGTCTTTGAATATTCAGATCTAAGTCCATTACTGAGGTGAGGATTGTGGATTAGGAGAGTTTTGTGTGGTTGACGTTAGTGGCGGATGAGGGGGGACGAAGGGAGAGGAATAGATGTTTAGGTTATGTATTTGTCTCTACCAGGAGAAGAAGGTAGAAGAAAAAAGAATGGGCAGGACCAAGAAATTGGTTACTGAGTTGGTGCAAAACAAATGAAGAGATATGTATATTAGACTATAATGCATATGTTTAGGTTAATTATGATATATATTATATTTTTATATAAATATGTTATTATAGGTTGACCCGAGTCAACCCGGTGAAACCTCCCTCATAAGGTAGACTGGGTCAATGTCCGGGTCCGGATTTCAAAACATAGGTTTATAGTGGAGCCTACCCTACATACCGGCGCATCATAACTTTCTTGTTTTACTATGCCTGGTCACTCCTCTTGATATATATGCATTGAATCTTTCCATTTTTCCTACTTTCCACGTCCTGGATCAATCTTCCTACTTTCGGAATCGAGGATGGAGCAAAACGATGTCCCTGCTTCTCCTGAGGTGCCTCAACAGCCCGAGCCGCACCAAGCCGGAAGCGAAGCATCCGCAGGACCAAGCAGACCAACCGCAGAACCCGGATCAGCCCGATCCGTTGTTGGTTCACGCTCCTCCTAACCTCGAGGTTTCATCGACGATAAGTCTACCATTTTTGTGGGAGAAATCCCGGGTATACGTGCGAGATTCGAGGTGCCCGACGACATAGATATCCTAATTCCCGAGCCTTTCCAACGGATCTATGCTCCTCCTCGAGGCTACTTCGGGGTTCATCTCCCTGTTTTAGAGAACGGGCTTCGAGTTCCCCTCGATCCCGAACAACTTGCTTTTTGTAATCTTCTGCACATATCCCCCGCCCAACTCCTTCCGAACGGGATGGGTCTTTTAGTTTCCTTTTTCTTATCCCTTCGGTCTCGAGGGCTTCCCCTCAGCCTCACCATTTTTTTACCCATTCTTTACTATAGCAAAGGCCCCAGGGAGCAAGGGCCTTTACTACCTTAATCAACGGGAGGAGTACCGGTTCTTCCGTCTGTATTGGCCAAAATTCGCTATTGTCAACTAGACTGGCGAACCGGTCCATCAAGGCTACGGCCCAATCCGAAATCCACTAATAAGTCCATCTTGGTTGGCTTCATACACGGGCTGGACTCCAAAGTTTGGTTAGCAAACCCACCTAGTTGGGTCATCCATCCAACCAAGCAATCCACAGGCTACCTTGCTCACTTGACCTCACTAAACCTTCCAGCTGGTTAGCAAGCTACCTTGCTCGTCTAGCCTTGCCATCCACCCAAGTGGTTGACAAGTTAGCCAACTTACCTTGCATGACTGACCATGTCAATATAACAAACTAACTAACTCGCATTGCTTGACTGACGCAGTCAGTCAGTGAGCAACCGACTTGACATTGTCCAATCCACTAAGAGACTCCTCACCCGAAATAGAGGAAAGGGGGGGGGTATGGACTCCAACGGGTAGAAAGCCTATAAAGGAAGGCAGGTGGAAGGAGGAATGTATCTCATTAACACTACGAGAAACCCTAGCTATCACTCTGACGCCTCCATCTCTATCAAAGCTATCAACCTTCATTGATCATTGCCTTACATCTTGATCATCGCCTATCACCTTCCATCATCATCCAACGTCCATCAGTCATCTATCACCTTCCGTCATTTTATCATACCATCCGACGGCCGTCAGCTAGCTTCCTCCAACAAGGTTAGCTAGCCTCTCACCGGTATCCTTCCATCACTGTCCGACGATAGCCAACCAGCCACTTCCAGTAAGGTCAGCTAGCCTATCGCCGGTATCCATCCATACATTGCCGAACCGTCAACAGGATAAGTCGACCTCCATCATCTCTCTCTTTGTCTCTATTACTCTATTCATCTTCTATCAGCTTACTAACTTGAGCGTCGGAGTCCATACGGTCAGCACCACACCGGTGTCACCTTGGTACCTTACGTCTAGTTTGCTCTTGTTGCCTTGCAGGTTGTCGGTGCCCCCAATTCATTAACCTAATTTGATTGTAGATTTCTGAGCGTCTACAATTTGGCGCCCACCGTGGGCCCCCGGCTATCAAACAAGGCAATCCAGTAGCAACAACTGCGATACACTAAGCAATCATCATGACGCACTCAGATAAATACGTTCTGGAGGAGGTAGAGGAGGTGGACGTCGTCACTCAGATCAAAGCCTTGGCGGCCCAGATGCAAGAGAACGCCCAGAAGATCAAGCTCCTTGAGGATGAGAACTGTGTCGTCCGTCAAGAGAACTCTGCATTGAAGGAGAAGGTGGAATCCTTTGTCCACCAGGAAACTCGAGCACCGGATGTGGCTTCATCTTGCCGACTGACTCATGTCACTGGAGTGGAGAACCCACCACGCAACGCCATTGAGGCTCGTCAGCTAACCTTTGAGGAGACGGAAGGGGTGATTCCCATAACTCCAGTCTCTCAGGTGGTGAGCGCCCCATCAAGAAAAGCTTGAGTTCACTCCGGGCACTACTAGCAGAAGGGTCTCGTTTGAGGGTGTTAACCCAAGGGTGAACGAGAGTCACCACAATGATGAACTAGCTTCCAAATTGGTAAGCTTGGAGGAGATGATCCAAAGGATCCCTGGAGTGCCGGCGCCGATCAAGAAGAGCTTGCCCAACAGCTTTGCTGACTCTCCCTTCGCCGACGATATAGCGTTGGTGGAGATGCCAACGAAGTTCACCTTTCTAAGCATGAAGCTCTATGATGGAACGACAGACCCATACGACCATGTCTCACAGTACAAGCAGAGGATGTTCACCATAGCCATCCCCAGGGATCTCCGTGAGGCTTGCATGTGCAAATGGTTTGGTTCTAGTCTGATCGGACCAGCCCTACAATGGTGAACCAACTTACCTAACAATTTCATTTCTTCTTTTGCCCAATTAGTCGACTGCTTTGTGGAACAATTCGCAAGCAGTCACAAGCTTTTGAAACTGTCGGACAACTTGTATAGCGTCCGACAAAGACCTAACGAATCTCTCAGGGAGTACGTTGCAAGATTCAACAAGGAGAAGGTGTCAATCCCCAACTGTAACAAGGACACTGCTGTCAATGCCTTCTGCAAAGGGTTTCCACCCAACTCGGGGTTGTACAAGGAGCTGACCATGTATCCCTGCCGAACAATGGAAGACGTGCTCGCCAAAGCATGGGCTCAGATCAAATGGGAGGAAGACAATGCCAACAGACCTTACATGTCAAGCCAAAGTGTTCGCAAGGAGCCCAAGCCTGACAGACGAGTTGAACGAAGGGCTCCAGACTATCGTGCTAGGCTATACCCAACTGAGAGAAGGCATGGACCTGTCGTGAATCCACCTCGCCCTCCAATCCAACAAAGGAGGATAGAAACCCGAGCACCACCTCCAAGCTAATCCCTCAACATTGAACCAGAGGAGTGTGTAGCAGTCATGAAAAGCATGGGTGACAGAGTTAGATGGCCAGGAAAACTCAGAACACCTCCAGATCAAAGAAACCCCAACAAGTGGTGTGAGTTTCATGGAGACCATAGTCATGCAACTACAGAGTGCATCTCCCTGCGATTGGAGGTAGCCGAGCTCTTGAAGAGAGGACACTTGATGGAGTAACTCTCTGACAAAGGTAAAAAGACCCTCGCCAGTCGTCAGGGCACTGGTCTTCCTGAGCCCCCTCAGACCAACAAGGTAATCAACGTAATCTCTGGGGTCAGAGATAAGTGGTGTCTCATACTATGTGGCAAAGCGCCACAGTAGGCAAACGGTAAGGCCTGAGCTCAATGCTCGTAGAGCATCAAACACCTCTTCGTCTGACTTGACCATTAGCTTTTCAGACCAAGAGTCTAAGCAACTAATCAGTCCTCATGATGATGCTTTAGTAATTTCCATTCTTATTGCTAACTGCCTGACGAAGAGAGTTCTAATTGACAATGGGAGCTTTGCTAATATCATTTTTCTAGATGCTCTGACAGAAATTGGCATAGATGAGACTGCCATCCTTCGCCAGTCGACCACTCTATATGGTTTCAGTGGAGAAAGGAAGTACACAGTTGAGAGTGTTACCCTTCCTGTCTACGCAGGAGGCGTCAACCTAACGACGAAGCTCCTGATTGTGGACAGTCCATCAAGCTACAATGCCATCCTTGGTAGGCTATGGATTCATGAGATGAAAGTAGTGCCATCAACCTACCATCAGGTGATTCACTTCCCAACCAAGTGGGGAGTGAAGGAGATCTTTGGCCAGCAGCGCGATGCGAGAACATGTTACATGGAAGCCTTGAAACCAAAGGCAGCCGAGTTATAGCAATTACAACAACTCAACCCCCCAATCGACCCAGACCAGCCAGGGATGGAAGAGCTCGATGAAGTTCAGATTCACCAAGACCATCCGGGTCACAAAGTTCAGTTGGGACAAGGTTGAGGCCGGAGCTAAGAGAGCAATTGATCACATTTCTCAAAGTTCACCATGACTGCTTTGCTTGGTCACATGCAGATATGACAGGAGTTGACCCATAGGTTATCACCCACAGACTTGAGGTTGATCCAGATTACCCACCAGTCAGACAGAAATGGAGGAAGTTCGTTGAAGATAAGTATGGACTGAATTTGAATTGTGTCTAACGGATATCATTCCAACAACTCTCAAATTCATCTATATATATCACACACTTAGATGTTGAGAAACACACCTTAGAACGCTCTATCTTGCAAACTTACCATCAAGCAAAGTATTCTCTCAAGCACTCTACTACCCTTTCTGAAAGCTTTCTGTTGCTCGAAGAATCACTAGAAGTTCTAAGTTGTCTTGAACCTTAACAAGAGATTGTTGTTTGTAAAAGAGTTGAACTATCAGATACCCTTTCTGAAGCTCATTCTCCAGAACGGACATCAATTACTTGGGTCAGTAAAGAGCAGACTGCCATCCACTGAATAGGTGTATTAAGTAGTCTTATTCTATTAGGCTCTCTGAAAACATAACTGAAAAGTTATACGAGAAGCCTCTCTGACAAACCTTATAACCAACACCATCAAGGCGTGGAGTAGAGGAAGTACTTGATTTGGAAAATCAAGGAATAACTCCAAGGTTATCTCAGTAGAGGAAGTACTTAGCTCTAGGAGCTGGGGAATAACTCAGGGGGAACATTTGGTTGGGAACCATTTGTTTAGGAATCTTAGAATAGGATTATTGTAAGGTGAACTCAATTATCTGTTCTAGTGAATTCTAGGTCTCAGAAAGACCGAAGTGGATTAGTTGGAGGATTACGACACCTCCAGATACCACTATATTTGCTGTGTCATTTACCTTTCTGTATTTACATTTCAGCAAAGCACACACACATACTTATTATTTCTGCACTTACCTATCTTAAAGTCTTCCGCGCTCTGAATTTAAGTATTAGAAACCCCCAGGTTTCTGAGAAACTGTGTTTATCGACAAAAGTTTTAAAAGACTATTCACCCCCCCTCTAGTCTTTTACTTTGCCGTTATCTGGACCAACAAGTGGTATCAGAGCAGGAGGTTCACAAGCCTTCTGCACTGAACCTAGATCCCCAGATAGGTGAAGGAACTTTGTCCCTTTCTGAGGACTATATAATTTGTGTGTTAAGTGTGCAGGTATGTCTCTGAGTGATGCACCCGTTCTGAAGCCAGAAAACTACGAGAAATGGAAGAACAACATGATGCTCCATTTGGAGGCCATTAGTGACGAGATGATCTATGTCATCAATGAAGGGCCTATCAAAATCAGATAACTCAAACAAGTTACTGAGGTGTCTGATGGAAGAAAAGCCTCAGACAAGGAAGATGGAAGCGAGGATGGGGCTGCTAGTGATAGTGGTCGTGTTGCTCGTGGAAGCATTATGTATGAAGACAAGCCAAGAGAGCTCTGGACATCTGAAGATGCCAAGAGACACAGATTGGATGGTCAAGCTCGTAATATCATCATCAGATAGACACCTGAGCGCATACAATGTAAACTGTGGGGGTGCTAAAACGGCGAAAGTTGCCTGGCAATTGATTGAAGAAATCTGTGTCGGAACTGAGAAAACCAAGGAAAACAAGTTCGAAGTTCTTAAATTGAAGTTCCAAAACTTCAAACAAGGTCCCACTGAAACTCTGGAAGAACTTGATTTCAGGTTTACTACTCTTATGAGTGATATGGCTGCACTTGGTGAATGCAACAGATACTCAGCGGAAAAGATTAAGACTATTGTCAAGTCTCAATCACAACCGGGAGCACACTAAGTCTTTTATTTCAACCAGGATGCCAAATATCACTCCAAAGAGAGCTCTTCTCTCATCTTGCTCAGAGACTATGAGACAACTCGAGAGAACAAATATGAAAAGTTGCAAAGTGTTGCTCTAGTTTCTCAAGGTACTTCAAAAGAAGGATACCAAAGATGCATCGAAGAAAATGCTCTTCAAAGAAGACACATGAAGAAATTTGTGAGTCAAGAGATTGAGAGAAGAAAAGCTAAAGAAAATGAAAAAGCATCTTAGCCCAAACTATCATCAAGACAAGAACATACAAATGAACAACTCTCTGAACACCCCATTCGAGAAGGTGTTAATCTTGAAAAGCAGAAATAGGAAATGATATCTGCTTCTATTGTCAAAAGCCTGGTCACTTCAAGAGACATTGTCCTGCTTTAACCAAGCTCAAGACAGGTGACAAAAAGGACAGAAGAAATTTCAAGAAAAATCAAAGGGCCTTACTGACTGAAGAAAGGAAGAAGATTCAAATTCAACTTGATGCTCTAAACATTGAGACAGATTCTGAAGATGGAGATTCAGATGACTCAAACCTACCATCACCAGAATTGTGTGGAATCACCCACGATGTAATCGACTTCGGCCTTAAGAAGAATGAAATGTGTGGAGTTGCTGAGATTGCTGGTCCAGACATCTCTAACATTGAAATATGTCTTATGGCTAATGAGGTAACTAACAATTCACAATTTCTGTACTATGAGAGTGATTATGGAATTGAGGATCTGGAGTTGGTCAAGAGTGAATTGGATCGTTATGAGAAAGAATTTATGTAAGCACAATCCAAAACCAGAATTCTAGAGGAAAGCAAAGAAACTCTTGAAAAAGAGGTTTCTGAGCTAACCAGAGTATCTGAGAATAAGAATGCTGAAATAGCCTTTCTGAAAGATCAGATATCTGAGAATGAAAATTCTCACAAACTAGCCTTGGATGAACTTAATAAGAAAATGATGAAGCTGCTTTCTGAGAATGAAGAACTCAGAAAGAGAGAGCTATCCTTCCAATCTTATGCAAAGGCTAGTGACACTCTCACTGAGGTTCAATCCTATCTGAGAGATCCCTCTGAGAAAGGTGGACTTGGACTTGATGAACAATCAAGTAATTCATCTCCTCTGAAGAAGAGTGATGGAAGGTTGACCTTTGTAAAAAGTCAACAGAATGATTCTTCAACCACCTATAGCATTGGTCAGAAAGCTAGGGTAGTTGACAAAGGAAAAGGAGTTGCAACCCAGCCTTTGAAAGAACAACAAGTTCAAAAGAAACATGTGGATAAGGTTTCTGAAAAGAAACACAACCCTCAGATATGCAACCATCCACATTGTTGCATTACTAGGAAGGGAAGAATTGCTGGAATAGGCAAATTCTCTACTGAACCATTTTATGAAAATAAAGATGGTGCAGAAACTAGTAAGGCTTCTGAAGAGCGCATTCAGAAAGCCAAAGGTGTTCGAAATGGCATTGGCTATCGTGCTATTGGAAAGGTCCTTCTGCAACAATATAAGGAAGGACAAGAACAATGGCTTAAGGCTGATATTGCACGTAGCAATAAACAGAAGTGGAAGAAATCTCAAGCCACTGAAAAACTGAATGCCAGAGCTATAAGGAACCTGGCCAGAAAGGCTAAGTTTGCTGAAAAGCAACCCCAGAAACCCAGGGTGCAGAAAGCACCAAAGGGAACAACTAGAAACACCCCAAGAAGGAAGATTGAGATCAAAATTACTAATTTTATTGCATCTCCTTCTGATCAAGTTAGACAAAAACAAACTCCTAAGAAATTCACTAAAATGTGGATTCCTACTGGAAGAATGTTTAGTCTAAGTGGTTCTATCTCTGAGGCAAGAACACAACTCTGTTTCTGTTTTGTGCGTAACTCTTGGACTAAGGCTCAATGGCTATTTGATAGTGGATGCGGAAAGCACATGACGGAGACAAAGCAAATCTGTCAACTACAAAGCTTGCAACCTTGGACCCAGTATCGATTTGAGGAGAATTAAATCCCTCCCTGGGATCTGGCAATGTCAAATTAGGATCATTAACAATCACTGATGTATTACATGTTAAAGTTTTGAAATATAATCTATTTAGCATGAGCGGTTTGCGAAGGATTCTTGTGAAATTCAAAGCAAAGTATTGCAAACTTATAGACAATGGGTCAAAGCAGACAGTCTTGGTTGCTCGGCGGAAAGGTAGTCTTTATGTTGCCGATTGGGCATCTGCCACAACTGAAGAATGTCTCATGGTGAGTCAATCAGGTCACACAGAAGAGCACTGGTTATGGCACAAAAGAATGAGTCACTTGAATTTCAAAACTCTGAACAAACTTGCCAAGAAAGAGTTAGTGGTTGGTCTTCCCAAAACATCTTTCAGAAAGGATGGTATCTATTCTGCCTGTCAGATGGGGAAACAATCCAAGATCTCTTTCAAGACCAAAACCAGACACTCTAGTGTAAGACCACTGCAACTATTACACATGGATCTTTTTGAATCATCCGTAACTAGTTATGCAGGAAAGAAGTATGGTCTGGTTGTTGTAGATGACTTCTCAAGATTCACTTGGGTTGTCTTTCTGAAGCACAAATCTGATGCTAGGGTAGAGATACCAAATTTGTTGAATAAGCTTGAAGTCATGAAAAATGACAAAGTATCTGCAATCAGAACAGACCATGGTACTGAGTTTGTCAACCAGTACATAAAGGAGTTTAGTACCAGCAAAGGTATACAACACCAACTTTCCTCTGTAAGAACACCTCAACAAAATGGTGTTGCAGAAAGGAAAAATAGAACCCTTAAAGAAGCAGCAAGGACAATGCTAGCTGACACTGAAATAAGTGAAGTTTATTGGGTTGAGGCTGTAAACACAACATGCTACACTCAGAACAGATGTTTGATAAACAAACACCATAACAAGACCCCATATGAACTCTTGGTTGGTAGACCCCCTAATATCAAACATCTGAAAGTATTTGGTTGTAGATGTTTTGTTCTTAACAATGGAAAAGAGTATCTAAGAACATTTCAACCAAAGGCAGATGAAGGTTTGTTTCTTGGTTATTCTATGAATAGCAAAGCATACAGAGTTTACAACAAAAGAACAAAGAAGATTGAAGAATCAGTTCATGTTGTATTCTATGAAGGAAGCAAGAAAACACCCCTTGCTGATGAACTCTCAGAAAGGTTCAAGGAACTAATGATAAAGGATTCTGAAGAAGAACCCTCAGAAAGGAAAAACATCATTGTGGAAAGGGAGGATGCTCTGACGAAGAAAAGCATGAAATGCCTAGTAACAACCAGATGATTCTCATACATGATGAAGAATTTCCTATGAGAATTCCAGAAATGGAAACTGAAGATGTTCATCAGAGAGCTAACTCTGGAAATGACCTCTCTGACAGGCATGTCCCAGAAAGCTCTCACACTGAGCAAGTGTCAGACATTCACCGCCCCTCTGAGGTGCAAGATGTCACAGATGCTGAAGAAGTATCAAGTCATAATCATAGTGATTCACATTCAGATCACATAGATGTTGACCCTACTAGCCCTAAACCCATAATGAGATGGATCAAGAATCATCCTGCAAAAGATCTGATTGGACCAATCAATCAAGGTGTTAGGACTAGGAGAGCAATAGCTGAAAATGCTAACTATCTCTTTGGAGACCAGATTGGACGCAATAAGACTCTTTCTGGCCTTTGCAGCTCATAAAGACTTTAAAGTTTATCAGATGGATGTCAAGAGTGCATTCTTGAATGGTGAACTTGCTGAGGAAGTCTATGTTGAACAACCACCTGGCTTTGAAGTTTCCTCAGAAAGTAGAATGGTCTATAAACTACAGAAAGCTCTATATGGACTGAAACAGTCTCAGGAGCATGGTATGACACTTTGGCCAAACACCTTCTGGAAAGTGGTTTCAAGAAAGGTGAAGTTGATAAAACTTTATTTACTTTAAATCATGATGGGAAACTACTCTTAGTTCAAGTATATGTTGATGACATTATATTTGGATCTAAGGACAAGCAACTTTGTGATGACTTTGCAAATCTCATGAAAAGTAAGTTTGAGATAAGCATGATGGGAGAATTGAATTATTTCCTAGGATTGCAAGTCAAGCAACTCAATGATGGAATATTCATTAGTCAGACAAAGTATGCAACAGACATGCTCACAAAGTTCAATCTTAAGCCTTCTGAAAAGAATGCTAAGATACCTATGAGCATAGGAACCAAGATGACCTATACTGAATCAGATAAGAGTGTTGATGAACACAAGTATAGGAAATTGATAGGTTCACAACTTTACCTTCTATGACGGACACGATATTCAATATGCGGTTGGTGTGTGCTAGATTTCAAACAAATCCAATGCAATCACACTACAACATTGCTATGAAAATATTAAGGTATGTGAAAGTACGATAGATGTAGGTTTGTGGTATCCTAAAGAAAGTGGATTGAGTTTGGTGGTTACTCGGATGTCTTTGATTATCTTTGGATCAATACTTGATAGGAAAAGCACCTCAGGAACTTGTCAGTTTCTGGGAACTAGACTTATCTCATGGTTTAGCAAGAAGTAAAACTCAATTGCAACTTCTACCACATTTGAATATATTGTTCTTTGGTTGTTGTGCAACACAAATTCTGTGGATTCAACAACAACTCAGAGACTATGGACTCAATGAAGAGAAAACTCCCATTTTCTGTGATAACACAAGTGCTATAGCAATCACACAGAACCCCAAGTTCCATGCCAGAACAAAGCACATTGATGTTAGACACCACTTCATCAGAGACCATGTTGAGAAAGGCAATATAGAGATACTCAAGATTGGCACAGAAGACTAACTTGCAGATATCTTCACCAAGCCCCTACAAGAAAGCCGGTTCTTGACCTTAAGACATAATCTTGGATTAATGGAGATGCCTAAGGACTGAAAAATGTCCTGAATCTCTAAAGTCTGAGTAAGTGAGGTAGAAAAGAAGTAGGCCTCTGAGGACATGTTCTCAGAAAGCCAAGTTAATAAGAAGTGATGCAAAGGTTTCTGAGTAGCAACACTCAGAAAGGCAAAATATTTCTGGAACGGGTATCCAGAAAGGCAAAGGTTGGTACACACTCAATAAGTAAATAAGACTAGAACTTACTTACTGAGAGTGGGTCAAATACATTCAAACAACTGAAGCTTCTGACACTTGAATTCAGAAAGCTATTTAGTCATAAAGAGAAAAAGGCACACAAAGCCCGAAAAGTATAAGTTCTGAAAGACAAACATGTCCAAGTCTAGTATTTTTGCCATTTTTATGATAAACAATATAAAGATAAGGACTTGACACTCAGAATGATAAGTTCAAACGATTGAGTGTTCTTACTCTTTACTAAGTAACATAATGGATGTAACTTGTTAAAAATCCATCAAGTCGGCACAATACCATTTGTTGATTGATATCATTACAAGATATTCAATATAAGCCCTTGATGAATAAACGTTTGATCTCAACGGTTGAGATTAAAACAAAGCAAGTAATGTCTGTTGAGAAATGCAGACATGGCCCACTACGCATTTAATGAAGTACAAAGGACGTACCACGCCTATGCAGATACAAAGACACGCATTCATATTCAGTTGTATGTATGTTGTATCTATGTACATTTTGTCTGCTATATATATAGGATTTGGGCAAAAGACAAACACTTTAACCAATTCCGAAATTTCAAACTTGCATCAAAACAGTAAAATCTCTCAAGATTTCTGCAAAACCCCCTATGTAAACTTAACTTTCTGGGCTTAGTCTGCTGAAAAGATAGACCAATCTCGATTAATTGTGCAAAATTCATCGAAAAACACTCACTCAAAACTCTATATAAGAGATGGCACCCAAGAAGATGACCACCAAGAACCCTAAGGCCGCATCATCTACTCCTGCTGAAAAGCAAGGAGGAAAGGAACTTAAGGTGTTGAATAAGCATATACGGGAAAGTTCACCCCATCGGACTGGAACCCTAACCACAAAATGAATTGGGGAGCTTTTCTGGTGAAGAGGTATGTACCAGCAGTTATACCTTCAAGACCAGAAAGGAAACTGATATTGGGGATGCTGAAAAATTCCCATATCTACAAGCTTCTATCTGCTGCACCCAGTGGACTATCCACACTGGATGTACTGGAGTTCTATAACAACTCCAAAATCTTCACAAAGGCTGTGAATGATGAAGAAGAGAAATACATGTAGACTGAAGTCCAAGGACAAGAAATTGTTCTAGACTGCAAGACTTTCTGTAAGATATTCCGATTGAAAAATCGAGGAACAATTGAAGACATCAACATCAAGGACGCTTCCATGATTCAAGGCGTCAAAGAGCTATTTGACGCAATCCAGTTAGAAAATGCAAAGGGTTGTCCAGGACACTTTGTTCTGAAAGCCATCAGAACTGGTCATCTCCAGAAACATTGGAGTACTTTAGCTCTTATTATGGTTCGTTGCTTTGATGGCAACAAAGGTGGAGTAGACCAGATAAGCATGGAGAGATGGATGATGATGCATCTTCTGAACAAGAAGCATGAAGGGCAGGAAACCCACTTCAATTGGGGGAAGTACGCCTTCAACAAATTCCTTGGACATATTGAGGAATTTGAGCCCAAAATCATCAATGGCCTTGCTGAGCCAAAGGCCAATATGCACTTTGGTCTCAGAATCTGTTACATTCTGGAAACAATGGGAATCACTCTCAGAGAGAAACAAGAAATCCCAGTCACCAACTCCCTTTTCAGACACGCCTTTGAAGAAAAGGAGAAACTTGTTGCTGAGAACGCACTCAGAAAGGCAGAAGAAGAAGAAGAAGAAGAAGAAACTGCACAGCAAGGTGAGGAGGTCTCTGAGCAAGCCCAAGCTAAACCTCCAGTTCCCAAGAGAAAGAGGACTCAAAGCAAAAGAGCCTCCAAGTCCCTAAGCATACAAGAGGCACAACCTTCTGGAGACAAGGTCTCAGAAGATGTTGGACGCCCAGAAAGGCAACTCCAGAATGCCCCAAGAATCCTGAACTGCATCGCCCGTAACTCTCCAGAGATGATAGAAATATCATAGATGGGTCTGCACCAACACAGAATAGTGATTCTCAGGATGATGAAGTACTTACAAAAGTACTCAAAAGATTCAAGTATGAGACCCATGGAGGAGCATCAAGCTCAGCTCCTCAGAAAGACAAGAGCCCCTCTACCCAGCAGGAAGAAGAAGGCCTGGGTGAGGAAGATAGAATGCTGGAAGATCCTGACATTGCTTCCACATTCACAATGCCAGCACCTAATGTTGCTGAAGAAAATCCTGTTTTAACACAGGTTCCTCAACCTTCTGAGAAAGCTCAACTCTCAGAAAGGGATCAAACTGAGATGGAGACTCAGAATGATACTGCAGAGGAGAACAACAATGAGCATAGAGAGACTGTGGAATCACCACAAGTCCAAGAGATCAATGATCAGCCTGACTCTAACTTGTCAACATTAAAATGTTAACTTGTTACTCATAAGCTACATTTGTTACAGGCCAACATGGAGACACACTTTCAGGAGGAAGATAATTTGTCCACCCCTCTGAATGAAAAAGAGGTTCCTCCAACCTCAGAACAACAAGAAGAGCCTGTCCTACAGGTAGTTAAGTTATCTCTGAATAAGAAATAACTTGCTTGAAATATTCATATCTTGTGTTCTAAATTCTTTTTGTCTCTTATTTAGGCTCCAACTGAGGAAGTAGTGGTGGTGGAACCAACACACCAAGAGATTCCAGAAGCTGAAAAGCATTTACTGAGCCTTCTGCTGAGAAGGTAAGTAATCAGTAATAGACTCCTTCAAGAATGCTCTGGAAAACCCACTACTAAATCTTTTATGTTTGTTCTTACAGGCTCAGTCAGAAGAACAATTGGATGGAGAAACAGTTGTGTTATCTCCTCCAAAGGAAACTAAAACTGCTGAACAAGCAGTATCTGCAGAAAAGGTTCCAGAAACCCCCAAGGTTTCTGAGAAAGATGCCACTGAGCTTCCTCACTTGGAAGTTCAAGCAGAAACAAAAGTTGATGAGGATCAGACTTCTCCTCACAACAAGGTATCTGAGGCCTCTATGCCCAAGCAAGCAGAAATACAGGATAATGAGCCTAGTGTTTCTACACAGGCTCAAAGTCTAGTGCCAGTTGATTTACTCAAGGCTTTCCAGAAGCACACTTTAAAGAAACATCTCAAGTGCTTTAGACAATGGCAGAAACTTCGAAGGTGACCTTTACGAATTAGCGAGTAATCGACGTCCCGAAAAGCAATCGCCTTCAATGGAAGATTATATCCATGCATTGTTCCCAACAGTCCTACTCATTTGCCACTCGATGCATGAAGAGTTCATTCATGAAGTAGCACAAAGACTTATAGCGATTTCAAGTCTGCGGATGCTCAAACCAAGCGGATGGTTACCCATCCCGCCTTGCCCAAAGAAGCTCACTACTTATCCTGCTGAACAAGAAGAAGTTAATGGGAGGATGATTACATTCCCAAATGTGATCAACCTGGTTTCAGAAGATGACGAGGAGATGGACGAAAATGATTATCAAGAACCTCCCTCTGAGCATCCAAATCAACAAGCAAAGAACAAGAGTGATGATGATGATCAGAATGATGATCTGACACGGACAAGGCGGGATTCAAAAAGCTAGCAAAGGAAGTGGAAAAGGCTACTCCTTCAAATGCTCGAAAGCCCCATCATCATCACCTCCCAAGTCTCATCAAGATATCCAATGACGAGCACAATGATGCCATAGAAGAAATTTCATTACCGAAGTTGAGTTGAACAACTCAGAAAGGTGTTGGAAGAAGAAAAGAGAATCAGCATTGAGTGTCAAGCTCTTGTTGATGAAAAGGAGGCCAAACTCAAAAAGCTCAAAGAAGCTAATGCCAAGGAATTGGCACTCCTAGATGAGCAAAGAAATCTGAGCAATGCCATTGTTGTCACAGCTGCTGAGATAGATGCCATGGATGACAATGATGATGAAGAGCACGATGCTGAGGCTGCATCAGAAAAACCTTCTACATCCTCTCAGAAGGCCAGCATACTCCAAGGTAAACAAAAGATGTTAGCCAGCTTGCAAACAATCCCAGAGAAGGATTATGAGAGTGATGTTGAAGAAGACCGCAACTTGATTACTGCAGAAGAAGATGAGAGACTTATCTCTCAGCAAAAGAGAGCCCTACTTGCTCCTCATATCTTCTCTGCACCAGGTAGTTCAAGAAGTGAAGAGCACCGTGCAAGGAATAGTATCTTTTTGGAACTCAGAGAGACACTAGTTGCCCAAGACACAGAAGTGCTAAAATCCGTCCCAGAAGAGATGAAGCCATTGGCTGCTACTTTACTCAATAGAGCAACCAGCATAGCTCTCTCTCAGAAAGACCTAGGGTTGGTCAGGGGTGAGGATTGTAACAATTCTAATGCAGCATTGAATGAAGCCAGCCATGCTGTCCTGCAAGCCAACGCCATCCTAAGGCCGCTTGAAAAGCTCAACAGAAAGGAGCAGAGGCGGTTAAGCGAACAAAGAGTGAAGAAGGAACTTCAAGAATTAGTCGGTGCACAACAATTTCCGGAAAAACTTGAATCACTCTGAAGCTTATCTTTGTCATGAGTCGATCATTCATGACTAAGGGAAGAGATGCCTCGAAGCGGAGGAAGAAAAAGAAAACAATCAAATCCTCCCTCCTCAGGTCAACTTGTCATTAAGGACACCACTGGAGACACCCTTGCTGAAGAAGTTGTTCCAGATCAACCAGCCAGAAGGCTGAGAAGTATAATAACTAGGGGAGCCAAGTCCCTTAGAATATCAGAAGAAAAGAAGACTTCTGAAGAAGAAGAAGAAAAGGAAGAAGGAGAAGTAAGAGGTCAAGAAAGCTGCAAGTCTCCAACTTTGAACTTCAATGATGATGAGGATGAATCTGATACAGATGAACATCCACTTCACAAGAAAAGGAGACAAGCAACTACTTCACAACCTCCTCCAGCAGCAAGGCCTTTGGCAGCCAGAACTCCTTCTGGAAATACCAAGTCATTACAAGGAACATCCACCAAAGCCCATTGCAAGGAAGAAAGGGTTAGAGGATCTCCTGACAGAAGGCCACCTAACAGAAAAGCAAGAAGGGATTCCCAGTTTGGCAGAGTAAACAGAGAAACTCATCAAGAAAGGCCAACTGATGCCCACATTGAGTATATGAAGAGTCTTCATATAGGTGCATTCTGAACAAGAGAGGGTATTGGATTCTGGAACTACAACATCTACTTGTCAATGATAAGTTTCCAACTCCCATCCTCAACCAGATCCTGAAATGGAGAGAAGGCAAGCTTAATTGCTAAAACACGAGCACCTTCATGCACGGCTAAACTTTGAAGTAGAAAAGAGGAATGAAGCCGAAAGATGGATCTTTCTTTTGCATCCTTACCAAGCGATGATGTACACAAGGTAAGAAAAGCGGATGGTAGCTACTGAGAAGAACAAACTAGGTGTTTCAACCTATGAGTCATTCTATATGACATTGGATGAATACCTAGATGATATACACTATCTGGAAGAAATATACAAGTATTTCAACCTATCTCAGCTGCAAGTAGACCATGCACAGGTGCAGGAAAGTACTTCTGGGTCAAACATTTTCTGCGGAAGAATCACAAGCTTGGCAAGAGTTACCATGAAATATGTGACTTATCCAGAAAGACAGAGCTCTCTGTCAGAAGGATTCTTTATGACTATGTCCAAGAACGCCGAAAAGTGGATGATTATGTCAACTGATCCAGAAAGAATGCTGAAGAACTTGAGGTATATGAACCCAAGTTGCATTTATGAAGACTTGAAGACTAGTAACTTTAGAATACTCTCTTGGAGCTTGGATTATCCTTTGTTCTAATTTACTTAGTATGTTTTGTTACCTTTTTGTAATCTTGCTGATTGTTTCTGAATTTCTCTATCTGTAAAAGTTGCATCTTATTCTGTAAACTGTACCTATCTGAAGATCATACTCTCAAATACATTCTAATAGATGACAACTTATCAGCAAAGATCACTTCTTGTGATTTGGTTGATGTTTACTTTCTGCACTTAATTCAACTAAAATTGAATATCTTTTGAAATAATTAAGTGGTGGATTGTTTTCTCTTCCAAGATTACAAATTTGTAATAGGACTTAAAAGATAGTCGTGGATGACTGATCAAAAAGGGGGAAATTTGTTAGGAATATCTGTTAGGTTTTTGATCACTCATCACATGTTCTTATCTTAGCCAGAAAGGTGATTAAGCGCTCTTGGTTCACTTGAACATTGTAAAAGAGGAAATCATTGAGTATGTTTAGTTTAGTAAATCTTGTATTAGGATTATAGGTCTATGAGTGTAATTTTTATTTCCAGAAGACCATGAAAATCAATCCTAGCAATGGAGCTTTTCTGAAGATTAGAAGACTGAAGATTGCACAAGATTTATGAAGACATCAAGGTTTAGTCTAACTCAGAAAGACTATGTCATTAATCCTTTCTTAAGTATATTTACTTACTTTTGAAATATGATTCTGGACATATGACATCATGAGTATGGAGCATGCAAGCCATCAGAAAGGCTCATGTATCCGTTGAAGACTACAGGACAAGAAATAGTACAAGTGCATTCATTTCATCGGCAGAAAAGCTGCTGAAGCACAGTCCTCTCTGAGACATGAGACAAGGACTTCTGAGTACTCATTTCAAGATAAGTATGGACTGAATTTGAATTGTGTCTAACGGATATCATTCCAACAACTCTCAAATTCATCTATATATATCACACACTTAGATGCTGAGAAACACACCTTAGAACGCTCTACCTTGCAAACTTACCATCAAGCAAAGTATTCTCTCAAGCACTCTACTACCCTTTCTGAAAGCTTTCTGTTGCCCGAAAAATCACTAGTAGTTCTAAGTTGTCCTGAACCTTAACAAGAGATTGTTTTTTGTAAAAGAGTTGAACTATCAGATACCCTTTCTGAAGCTCATTCTCCAGAACGGACATCAATTACTTGGGTCAGTAAAGAGCAGACTGCCATCCACTGAATAAGTGTATTAAGTAGTCTTGTTCTATTGGGCTCTCTGAAAACATAACTGAAAAGTTATACGAGAAGCCTCTCTAACAAACCTTATAACCAACACCATCAAGGCGTGGAGTAGAGGAAGTACTTGATTTGGAAAATCAAGGAATAACTCCAAGGTTATCTGAGTAGAGGAAGTACTTAGCTCTAGGAGCTGGGGAATAACTCAGGGGGAACATTTGGTTGGGAACCATTTGTTTAGGAATCTTAGAATAGGATTATCGTAAGGTGAACTCAATTATCTGTTCTAGTGAATTCTAGGTCTCAGAAAGACCGAAGTGGATTAGTTGGAGGATTACGCCACCTCCAGATACCACTATATTTGCTGTGTCATTTACCTTTCTGTATTTACATTTTAGCAAAGCACACACACATACTTATTGTTTCTGCACTTACCTATCTTAAAGTCTTCCGCGCTCTGAATTTAAGTATCAGAAACCCCCAGGTTTCTGAGAAACTGTGTTTATCGACAAAAGTTTTAAAAGACTATTCACCCCCCCCCCCTCTAGTCTTTTACTTTGCCGTTATCTGGACCAACAAATCCTGTCCGGGTATGGTAAAACCGGGTCTGGACCATTTCTGCTCAGCCCTATTGGTGGTTTGTGATGATAACGTACATGTGAGAATTATCCCCATTTTTAAAATTTAAAGTTAAAGAACTACACACATGTTCTCTGGGTTTTGGTACCCAATAACTCGGAATTGGGTACTCAAATATTTCAGGTAAATGACTGGGTACTCGAACCAAATCTAGATTATCCGAACTCTAAAAACTCAAAACTTGAAAAATTCGGCCGTACTCAGCCCTATTCAACAACGTGACATCCATTTAGATAAGACGGAAATATATAAAGAAATATGCATTCCATTCAACAATGCATGAAATAACAACAAACCAAACCATATAATATTACAACGAACTAATTGAGAGAAGAAGTATGGAGAAACAAGATGAAAGATAATTGAACAATTCAATCTATGTTTCGTATTGATTGATCAAACTGGAATGAAGATTTACAGAGAATTCTCCATTAATGATGAACAATGAAAGTGAAAGCAAGTAAGTAAAAATTACAGAGTAAGAAGGACTTAAATAGTAAATAAACTAACTACCATAACTAACTAACTACCTAACTACCTAACCACCAAAGGTACAATCCTAAAAGCAGTAGGTATAACCACAGAAAACATATAAGTCTATTAAGTATAAAACATAATGACCAGAATACGCTTTTATCACAACAGCTTAATAGCTTCTTCTGTTGCTTCTTGATCTTCAACTTCTGTATATGTAGCTATTCCTTGAACCCCCCCCCTGTTGGTACCTTAGATAACAAGGTTAAAGTTTTTTTTTGGCGGGGGGGGGGGGGGGTGAATAGACTTTAAAAACTTTTTTTTTATCTAACACAATTTCTCAGTAATTTTGAGGTTACTGATACTTAATATAAATCAGAGAGCGGAAGTCTTATACAATTAAGTGCAGTCAGGAAGCTTGAAACAAATAGATATGTAAATGAAAGTAAAGCTTTGTTGAAAGGTAAAGTGCAAACAGTTTATAGTGGTATCTGAAGGTGGCGTAATCCTTCAACTAATCCACTTCGCCCTTGGTAGGACTTGAATTCACTATGTAAGGTTTCTGAGTTCCGTTACAAATTCCCTACACTAGCTAAACCCCGTTCCCTCCTAAGTTCCCAACTCAGGATCCTTTGAATCCTCTTTCCTTAACTTCCCAAGCTAAGTACTCCGATTCCCAAGAGACTTTCCTTAACTTCCCAATCTAAGTAATCACTCTCTTGTTGTTAACTCCGAAGATTATTCCTTGGCTTTCTCAGCACAAGTACTTCCTATATCTTCACGCCTGTTTGTTGTTTGATGTAAGGTCTGTTCAAGGCAGTGATTACCTTAATAATAATGTTTCAGTTATCTTAGTAATCAAAGAAATGCAACTCTAATCCTATATTTCAAGGACTAATTAAGTTTAGTGTTTCTGAGTTCCAAGACTTGTCTTTGTTCAGAGAAAAGAACTATCACTTTGTGTAAACACAAGTGTATTCTATCTCTTCACAAATAGCTAATGAAAGCTTAAATCTTGTTGGAGTTATGGACACTTAGTGGATCAGTAGAAATCTGAGTCGCAACGTAGAGTACAAGAGCTTTCTGAGAATGTGTTCTTGGATACTTAGAGAGATTTTTGGTGATTCTTGATCAGTTGTGAATTTGTGTGCTTGAAGTTATCTCCGTGAACTTGTGTATTTTTCACAACTGCTAAGTGGTCCTTTTATAGTGATCAAGGAAGCCGTTTGAAATACTATATCCGTTGATGGGATGTTTTCAAAGTCGACTAGATGTCACTATCATAGTACAATTGACCTTTGTCTCTTAATGACTAGCCAACAGGCTTTTCTGAGAGACGTCTGAAAGAGCATTAAATGCTTTTGTACTATTGGACTTATATCCACAACGGTCAGATAGCTTTCTTAACAGCTAGAAGTATCAGAGACCTTTATGCCGTTGTGATGCTATTACCTCTTTAGATATCCTTTTAGAAACCTGATAAATTGGTCGCAACTTTGTTGTTTCTGAGCGGTTCCTGAGAGTTGTTGCCTTTCTGTAATCAAGATAAACTTGTGCAGTTTACTTGAATCTTCATGTCTTCTTGCTGAGTGGTCTTCAAATCTTCGAAAGATAAAATTAAAATTACATTTGAAACCTAACTCCTATACAAGTGACTATTCTATCATACTAAGTAGTGTTCTTCCTTTACAATGTTCTCACTTAACCTATGGACTTAGGAATACTAGTTACCTTTCTGAGCTATGTAGACATGTGAGATTGCTCATCAAAATCTGAAGTAAATCCTAACAAATTCCCCCTTTTTGATAGAGCAACACATGGCTACTTACAACTTCCTAACAAAATTTGGATTAGGAAACAATCCTTTACTTCAGTTTCAATCTTAAAATTAAAGTGCAGAAAAGTAAACATTAACCAAATTACAAGTTGTGATCTTTGCTGATAAGTTCAAAAATATATTCATCCACAGTGGGGTAATAAATTCAGTACAAGAGAATTTTCAGTAATCAAAAGGTAAATTACAAGTATGAAAATATACATGATATTAGCTAAGTAATCTTGGTCTTCACGCTTGTTCTTCTTTTTCTTCTTCTTCTTCTTCTTCTTCTTCTTCTTCTTCTTCTTCTTCTTTTCTTTCAGATGTCATGACTACCACTCTGCATATTTCCTTATATCTTCTTGGTAGTTGAGGAGCATGAGTCTGACTATCATTTCCACTTTCCTTGACACTTTGCAAGCCTTGTTGTAACCCATCTCAGGATTTGTTTTGTCAAAATGAGTAGCATACAAATGCCTTCCCCATAGCCAGATGTGTTCCAATCTCAGGTCTGAAAAGTTGTTTCTTCCATAGACCTTCCTGAGATATTCTATATCAGCATCATGATCTTCTTTTTCCATGAAGAAGTACTCATAGTTGTGGATGCCTAACTTTGGATTCCAAAACCAATGGTACTCTTCTGGATTCCAACAATATCTGGTCTGATGTAGGGGCAAATGTCTCCAAGTTGTTTGGTGGCTGCAGATCTTCTGACTTTGATTTCAAAGTTGATCCAGAAAAGAGCACTTTCTCTAGGCATAGCACCTGAGTTTTTCACTTTGTATTCTTCTCCTCTGAATACATACATTTGATCTAGCATGGGCTCAGGGAAGTTGGCATTGGCAAGTAAATTTTCCAGCTTGAGCACCCAGAAACCATTCCTTTGGTGGATGACATTTTGCATAGTCTGATCATTGTCAGTCTTTCCCCATGGAATGAGTGTTGAGGCTTCTTGGAGAGCCTTGAGCTTTTCAGCTCTTTCAGAGAGCCTTCTCTCAGTTCTTGCCTACCTGGATTTTGAAATCCTTCTATTTCCTGAGGAACCAACATCCTCCAGTGTCATTGTCTTGCCAGAAGGTGTCTTGGCATGTATAGGCTGAGCTGCAATAGGTGTCTGAGAGTCAGTGTTTGTTTAACTATTGCTCCTTTGCCTTTTGTTTGTTCTGATGAGAGGTTCTTCTTCCTCCTCTTCATCATCATTATTATCTTCATCCAATCTTTCAGGAATCCGATCTCCTCTGCATGTTCTTTGTATCTCAGCAATGTTTCTTGTTCTTTCAGAGGGCTGAATTGTTGCTGAGGAATAGCTGTCCTCATTGATCTGTGCCTTGATGGTGGTGGTGGTGGTAATTGTTCAAAATCACCAATTGTCCCTTTTTCTTCATAGGAGGTCTCCTCTTAGGTTGTGAACCTTCCCATTGATGAAGTTGTCCCTGTCCTTCCCCCTTAGACATGTGTTGCTCACCTTCATTTAGTTTCTCTTGCAATTGGTGAGCAAGTGTCTCATTATGTTGTCAGCAAGCTTCTTCAGAGAGAAGAAGCTATCCTGCATCTTCTGCTTATTAACTTGCAAGTTGTGGAGAAGTCCAGTGGTAGGGTGCATGATCTCTTCCAGCATCTGGTTTTGCCTGTTTACAACATTCAGAGCGGCTCGTGCTTGCTGGAGAGCTTGTTCCACCTTATCGCCATCTTCCTCTCTATCTGGGAAAAGAACTTTCTGAGCAACAACAAGACTTGTTGTTCTTCTGAGCAATATGTCCATAAAATCTTTCATAGAGGGATTTTCGGCCTTCAGAATTCTTTTATTGTCCTCATTTAGAGTATGGATGACATCAGCAATGTATTGGATTCTGTTGGTCCCCAATGTCTTTGATACTCTCGTGGTTGTTGGGTTAGGCTCATCTGGATTATGATTTGCCTCTTCCATCCAGCAATCATGTGATGTTCAACCAATCCTCCTGATGACTAACTTTAGGATAGGTTTCTCTCTGGTCTATCACTATCATCATCACCAAATAGCCCTATATGGAAGTCAAGTCCATCTTCATCTTCAAGGCCAACAACCTTTTCAAGTGCTGGTTCTTGGACAATTGACTTTCCCTTGGCCTTTCTGAGAGTTGCTGCTTCTTTTCATAATCTTCTTTTATTTGAGCAAGCGCAATTCTCTTCCTGTCTTCTTCCACCTGTCCGGCAACAACTGCTAGTAAGATTGTATGGTCCGCATGCTGTGCTAAGATGGAAGGTGTTTCCACTGCTTTTGTTGTTGTTTGACCGCTTGCATCAATTTCCAGAATGGCTAATGATGCAGTCTGTTGAGACTCTTCTTCAGCAGCTTTCTGAAGAGAATCTTGTTCATTTTGAGCACTCCTTTGCACTTCTTCAGTGTCCAACAAAGGTTTCAGTCTGGCTACTGCTAGATTAGTAGCTTCCTGAACTTGGTGTTGAAAATGCCTCTCAGTACTAGCTTTTTCAGCTGTATGATCATTGGCATTGGATGCTTGCTTAGGGATTGATTCAGAGACCCTTATATTCCTTGAGAATGACTTGAAGTGGGAGGAGGAATTGCTGTAATCTTCCTTGTTCTCAGCATCCTTGGAACCTTCCTTGTTATGAGTACTCTTGTTATAGTCTTCCTTGTTCTCAGCTCTCTTGGAAGTTCCAACATTCCCAGCTCCAGGGTTGTTGTTAGAGTCATCATCCCCATCATCATTTCCATCCTTATTTTTATGCTCACCAGAGGAAGGTAGGTCTTCCAGATTGTTCTCATCGACTTCCTCTACCTCTTCTTCCTCATCATCACTTAAAACTTGGATCACTGGTGGCTTGCTGGAGACTTCTTCTTCTTCTATGTTGATGAGTCGGTTTTATAGCGTCTCATCTGGTCTTTTTACCGTCTTTTTGTCATCCTTGAGTATAGTTTTGTTTGTTTTCCTAGAGTATTTTTACTTGTTTCGTTCTTTGTGTATTTTGTAGGTATTTGGCTAAACCGTGCTAATCGAAGGCAAAATGGTGTATTTTACATGCATCTACAAGATTATGGAGTTTCAATGCCTCGTATGGATACTAGAAGTGGAGCGGGAAGGCTAAAATACCAAGAATCGAAGTTAAAAGGAGCAAAAGGAGCAAAAAGGAGCGGAAAGGGTAAAACCGTAATTTTGGAAGAACTGGCGACGCCAGTTTTCAAACTGGCGTACGCCAGCAACTCTTTGTTTTGAGTTTGGAACAAACTGGCGACGCCAGTTTCTTCTTTCTTTCGCCGTTTTCTGCGATTTGTTTCCTAATTCGCCCGGACTTAGTTTTTTCTCTTTGTTATTAGTTAGAACAAGACATAATTACATTCATAATTCATTCTACTGTCAAGTATTCTTTCTTTTGCTCTCAACCTAGACCTAATTTCCAAGGCAATTACCGATTTAGGTAATTGAACCAATTTTCATCTTGTAATCCGATGATTGTCAATTGATTGGGAGCATTATCTACATACTTCTTGCATCGATTCGATTCAGGTTTTCAAATTCTACCTAGGGTTTGTGACACGAAGGGTAACATTTGTATCATCGTTCAAATCTCTTATTTAAGTATACGATTATGTCTGCTGTCTGTTTGAATACGATATTGATTATGTCTTCGCATGTCATGAGTAGCTAAACACCCTGATTATGGGGTGGTGACGAATTCAATGCATGCTAGCTAGGGTTCATGTGATTTTATATACAGGATTCGATTTAATGTGTGCCTTATAGATTAATCGCGTATCATTTATTCTGTTTGTTGTGCGTTACATCAAAATCACTGATAAGATTAAGTATTTGCTCATTTATAACAAAACGTCTTCGTCTTGCTTAATCTGTCAGTCGGTTTGCAAACAGTAATATCTGAATTAGCTTGATTAGTTGTAGCTTAGTGGAATTGACGCCTCCATTAAATGCTATCTGTTTTCTGAAACCAAGTAGTGACAACTTGAGTAATCGTTTTCCTATTATTCGCATGTTCCCTGCTAGCTAGCTTGTCTTCGAGTCACCACACCATAATTCTCCTCATTCATATCAATCTCGTTAAGTGTTAATCTGTTATCTAGTTAGTCTGCAAATTAGTTCACTTTCATATAGTTAATCAATCTGTTGTCGAAGCAACCAAACAATTTCATGCTTTCATTGCTGTCGTTATTATTCGTAAACTCAAACTCAGCCTAGTTAAGTCCTTCGAGACCGACCTCGGGGTTAACTTCACTGCACTACTAGTTTTCGTAGTGTTGAGAATTAACTCTTGGCTTAAACAAATTTAGAACTTTGATTTGACACATCATATGTCTTCAGTCAGGTTCCTGTGAAAGATTGGCACATTTGGATTTGTTGCCAACTCTTTCTGAACATAAGGAGTAGCCTGCTGGAACATACTCTTTAGCCCTTTCCTTACTTCATACTCAAAGGTTGGCTTCATAGTTTCATGGAAAGAGTAATGTCCCTTAGGCAGAAGGGCATTCGCACAAGTCTCTAGCTGCAATACTCCACTTCTCTTGTCTTGATTATCAAGGAGTGATGCTAGCTGAGATAGTGACATCTTTCTGATCTTTTGCCACTTCTTGAAATGTTTGATGATCTTGGGCATCACATTCAACTAGAACAAATGATAGTGCATGTTCCTTGTCTGAGTGGATACAGGGACTTCAATGTTCTCTCGCGCATGTAAGGATGAACACTTAGTTAGATACAATTCAGAGTCATCAGTTAGATATGTGTCAGAAAGTACTTTATTTACCTATTGTGAAACAACATGCTCTTGTTCTTTCTGAGCTTCAAGCTCTTGTGCTGTTGTTGCTTGTTCAGCAACATTCTCCTGAATAGGAGCCTCTTTATTGATCTTTTGTGAAAGTAAAGTGCTAGATGTCTGAACAAGATTATTCAAAAGAAAACAAAGGTTAGAAATCATATCTACCTGTTCTTTGACAGGAGATGATGGTTTCTGAACCTCTGGGTTCACTTGTTCTTCTTCAACATTTGTACTTGAAGTAAGGAAATAAGTTAGCAAAAGAAGTAAGAATATTAGCAATTGACAATTCACATAAACTAGAAGATGTTATAACCTGATGCGCTTCAGCAGGGTTGGCAACTTCAAGTCTTTGTTTAAGGTGGCCAGTGTTATCCCTGTTGTCTTGATCTTCCTCTTCCTCTATCACAAGGACTTTTCCCTCTTGGACTTTATCAGCAGTTGTGTTCATGCCTTGGCCATTTTCAAGATTGATCTCCTGATTATCTAGATTTATTTCCTGATTGTCAGGGTTAATCTCCTGTAACCTTTCCAGGTTAGTTGGAGAGGCCCCCTTGTTTGAAAGAGTGTGCCTAATGGAATCTTCATTTGCTTCTCCAGCAAGCTCTTCAACTGTCATGAAAGGCTCCACATGAGCAGCTACACTCTCAGGATGTTCTGCATCCTTCATCAAGTGTTCCTCAACAATCCTTAATGCCTCTCTAGTCTCAGCAACCCTTGGTTGTCTAGGAGGACTAGGAGTGTCAGCAACCTCTATTATTTCCTCTTGATTTTCTCCAAGTTGCACATACGCATTGAGGATAGCTAGGTCTTCCTCAGCATCCTCCTCCAGATTGCTGGGTTGGGCAGTTTTCTGAGAGCGCACTTTTTTTGTCTTCCTCGCCCTCTTAACCTTAGGTGCATCCTAATCTCCCTTTACTTGTTTTCTCTTTTTAGAGACTGTGGTTGCTGAAGAACCAGCAGTCTGGGAGCCCTTAGCAAGGAGCTTCTTTTGTTGCAGAGAGTAGAAATACTTGTTGATCAGATAGCTTCTATGTACTTCCACTGGGTTTCTGAGCTTCAATCCTAGTCTCTCTAGCAACCAGCAAACCTTTAACCCAAACTTGACATTTCCAGCAGGTGAAACCTTCTCATCCACTTGTTTCACCTTGAAGTTTCTGGCCATATCAACAAATTTGATAAAAATGTATTTGGCCCAGTTAAAAGTGGTGTCCTTTGATCTCAACTTGAGCATCAGAATCCATCTCTCCCAATTGATTTGGTTTACACCTCCATCATTGGAGAACACGCACTTTGCAAGGATGAGCGCCAACAAGCTCCATCCTTCAGAAATCATTCTTCTCCTCATGTTTGGTTGATCAAACAATGTTGGAGCCCCTACTTCAGGATCCTCACTTCTGATTTCTGAGTACATCTCTTGTACCCCATCTCTCTCATCATCATTATCTTCAACATCCACCTCAGAGACTTCTCCAGTCTCAGGGATGTCAAAGTATTGAGCAAAGCTTTCCCATGAAAGCGTAATCTCATGTCCTTGAACCTTCGTGGTCAAGAGTGCATTTTTAGCACCCTCATCCTCCTCTGGTTCAACAATAATTGAGTTGTTGTAAAACTCAATTACTTCTTCTACTGATAGCCCAGTAGGAACCACTGACGTAAAATTGAAAATTCCTACAGTCTTCAATAAGTCGATTATCTCCTTTGTTTCGGCTTGAGTGCCGATGCCGGAACCCATCAAAAATTCTTCCACTGCAGTGCCTCCCCAATGCATCTGGGTGGTGCAGGGTTTCTCATTCCACATTGAAAATTCAAAATCTCCGGTGACTTTTCCGTCAGTAATCACCACATGTTTTGCTGGTGGTGCGGCAGTGGTAGCAGCCTGAGATGATGCCTGGGCTGGGACGGAGGTGGTGGCTTGGGACTTGGTTCCCTTTGTGATTCTTTTGGGTGCCATTTTATAGTCGATTATATTTGAGTGAGTTTGGTAGAGTTTTGTTTGTTTCTTCACTGTAAGACTTAGAGAGTTTTGCAGAGAAGAAAGAGTTTGATTGTTTTTGCTGTTTTAGTGAAAGTGTTTGAGACTTGGAATAACCTTATATGTCTCTATTGATTTAGCAAAACATACATGTAACAATACGTACAAATCATATTTTGTATGTATTGTACAAGTGTTTGAATTCTACCATCTCTCCTCATTAAATGCGACGTGCCCCACTTACTCCTTTTAACCGCCCACGTTCTAATCTCAACCGTTGAAAGTTTCACGCTTTTTACGCAACGGCCCAGATTGCTTATTCAACAATGACGAAAGACAAATGGTACTGTGCACGTTAAATACTGTCGTTTACGAAAAATGTTTCACTTTTGTTTCTCATATAACATCAGGTTTCTGATCATACTGAGTACATGCATCACTGCACTAATTTGTCATCATCTGGAGATTAAAATTTTATCATCAAAATAGCAACATTTTTGAACATTCTTGACTATGTTTGACTTACAGTTTATCACAAATCTATTATAAGTCAACTTACATCAATTTATGTTCCCCCTCACTGAGTTGTCTCAGTCTCTTAGAATTTTGTGTATGACTTTCTTCTTCAGAAATCATAAACATCCATTCTGTGAGGTTTGGTCTTGAGTACCCGTCTCAGAGACCTTGTTGATACTTTGTTGTTTCTTATTCAGAAACCTTTTGAATACATTTCTGAGTACTTATTCCAGTGCTCTTTGAATGTACCTTTCTGAGTACCCGTCTCAGAGTATGTCCTGGATACCTTTCTGAGTACCCATCTCAGAAAGTTCCTTTAGTTAGCCATTTTCATTAAACAAAGACTATGTCTTAGAGATAAAAACCTTCCTTCTTGCAGAGGTTTAGTGAAAATGTCAGCAAGCTGATCTTCAGTGCCTACTTTGACAATTTCAATATTGCCTTTCTCAACATGATCTCTAATCAAGTGGTGTATGACATCAATGTGCTTTGTTCTTGAATGAAACTTTGGATTTTGTGTAATGGCAATAGCACTTGTGTTGTCACAAAATATTGGAGTTTTCTCTTCATTGAGTTCATAGTCTCTGAGTTGTTGTATCCACAAGATTTGTGAAGCACAACACCCAGCAACAATATACTTTGCTTCAGTGGTTGAAGTGACAATTGAATTTTATTTCTTACTGAACCAAGATATCAATCTAGAGCCAAGGAATTGACATGTTCCTGAGGTGCTCTTTCTATCAAGTAATGATCCAGCAAAGTCAGCATCTGAGTAACCTACTAAATTCAATCCACTATCTTTTGGATACCACAATCCAACTTCTACTGTACCTTTGACATACTTCAGAATCTTCATTGCAATGTTGTAATGTGACATCATAGGATTTGATTGAAATCTTGCACATACTCCAACTGCATATTGAATATCTGGTCTACTTGTTGTAAGGTACAATAGTGAACCAATGAGCTTTCTGTACTTGTGTTCTTCAACACTTTTATCATCTTGAGTATAGCTCATTTTGGTTCCAATTCTCATTGGTATTTTAGCAATCTTATCAGATGGCTTGATACCAAACTTGTTGAGCATGTTTTTGGCATACTTTGTCTGACTAATGAAGATTCCATCTTTAAGTTGTTTGACTTGCAACCCTAGGAAATAATTCATTTCCCCATCATACTCATTTCAAATTTACTTTTCATGAGTTGGGCAAAGTCTTCACAAAGTTACTTGTCTTTTGATCCAAAGATTATATCATCCACATATATTTGAACCAAAAGTAGTTTTCCATCATGGTTAAGTGTGAAGAGAGTTTTATCAACTTCTCCTTTCTTAAAACCACTAGTTAGCAAGTACTTGGCTAATGTATCATACCATGCTCTTGGAGCCTGTTTCAGTCCATATAGAGTTTTCTGAAGTTTATAGACAAGTCTGCTTTCTGAGGAAACTTCAAAACCAGGTGGTTGATCAACATAGATTGTTAGGATTTACTTTAGATTTTGATGAGCAACATAACATGTCTACATAGTTCAGAAAGGTAATAAGTATTCCTAAGTCCATAGGTTTCTATGGGACATTGTAAAGGAAGAACATTACTTAGTATGATAGAATAGTCAATTGTATAGGAGGTAGGTTTCAAATGTAATCTTAATTTTTATATTTCGAAGATTTGAAGACCACTTAGCAAGGAGGACTGTTGAAGACAAGAAGTGTCAAGTAAATTGTACAAGTTAACATTGACTCAGAAAGGCAACAACTCTCAGGAACCACTCAGAAACCACAACGTTGCGACCACTTAATCAGGTTTCTGAGAAGGTATCTGAAGAGGTGATAGTATCACAATGGCATGAAGGTCTCTGATACTTCTAGCTGTTGAGAAAAGCTATCTGAACGTTGTGGTTTTAAGTCCAATAGTACAAGTACATTTAATGCTCATTCAGACGTCTCTCAGAAAAGCCTGTTGGCTAGTCACTAAGAGACAAAGGTCAATTTTACTATGATAGTGACATCTAGTCGACTTTGAAAACATCTCACCAACGGATAGTATTTCAAACGGCTTCCTTGATCACTATAAAATGATCACTTAGCAGTTGTATTGAGAAGGAGAATATACGCACTTACATTGAAAAATCACTCAAGCTTACAACTGTTAGAATCACTAGAAATATCTTAAGTATACAAGAACACTTTCTCAGAAAGCTCTTGTACACTGTGTTGCGACCCAGATTTCTCCTGATTCACTAAGTGTCCACAACTCCAACAAGACTTAAGCTTTCATTAGCTATTGTGAAGAGACAGAATACACTTGTGTTTATACACAGTGATAGTTCTCATCTCTGAATAAATACAAGTCTTGGTTTATAGAAACAACATACTCAATCCTTGAAACAAAGGATTAAAGTTGAGTTTCTCTGATTACTAAGGATAACTGCAACATTGTTATCAAGGTAATCACAGCCTTGAACATCCATACATCAAACAGGCGTGAAGATATAGCAAGTACTTGTGCTGAGAAAGCCAGGGAATAATCTTCGGAGTTAACAACAAGAGACGGAGTACTTAGCTTGGGAAGTTAAGGAAAGACTCTTGGGAATCGGAGTACTTAACTTGGGAAGTTAAGGAAAGAGGATTCAAAGGATTATGAGTTGGGAACTTAGGAGGGAACGAGGTTTAGCTAGTGTAGGGAATTTGTAACGGATCTCAGAAACCTTACATAGTGAATTCAAGTCCTACCAAGGGCGAAGTGGATTAGTTGAAGGATTACGCCACCTTCATATACCACTATAAACTGCTTGCATTTTACTTTTCAGAAACCTTTACGATACTTTATTCTTATCCGTTTATTTACAAGATTTCTGACTGCACTTAATTGTATAAGATTTCCGCTCTCTGATTTGTACTAAGTATCAGTAACCTCATTTACTGAGAAATTGTGTTAGATAACAAAAAGTCTTTAAAGTCTATTCCCCCCCCCCCCCCCTAGACTTTAACCTTGTTGTCTAAGGGACCAACAAGTGGTATCAGAGCCGAAGGTTCTTTAACCTTTGGTACTGAACCTAGATCCCCTTTAAGTGTAGTTTATTGTGCTAACCAGTTACACTTGATCAAGACTATTTAAGTGTGCAGGATGTCTGTTCTAGATGCTCCAGTTCTGAAGCCGGAAAACTATGAGAAATGGAAGAACAACATGTTACTCCATTTAGAGGCCATTAGTGATGAAATGATCACATTCATCAAGGCAGGTCCAATCAGAATACTTTAGAGCAAGACCATCTACTTAACCTCTGATGGTAGAGGAGAAAAGGAAATTGAACTAGCAACTCCTGAAAAGGATGTTACTGGAGATAAATCCTCAGGAACCACTTCAGAAGTGTTTTGGGAACCAAAACCTAGAGATCTCTGGACAGCTGAAGAAGCTAAGAGATTCAGGCTAGACGGTCAGGCTAAAAACATAATCATTAGATCCACTCCTGACACCATACAGTGTAAACTATGGGGTGCCAAGAATGCTAGAGAAGCCTGGAATCTTGTGGAAGAGCTCTGTGCTGGAACTGATAAAATCAAAGAGAATAAGTTGTAAGTCCTGAAGCTGAAATTTCAAAATTTTAAACAAGGACCAAATGAAACTCTAGAAGAACTTGACTTTAGATTCACCACACTTATGAGTGAAATGGCTGCCTTGGGAGAAGGAAATAGATATTCAGACTCAGAAAGGGTGAAAACCATCATAAGAATATCACACTTGTAGAGTTGTTTTCACATCTTGCAACTGTGAATTATGAGACCAAACAAAGAGAAAGCATGTCTGCTGAAACAATGCAGAACATTGCACTAGTAACTAAGAATGTTTCTGAAAAGAAAGATTCCAAAGAGACTCCTGATGATCATGCTTTGACTGTGAAAAACATGAGGAAATATGTAAGTCAGGAGATCGAAAGAAGAAAAGCCAAAGAGAAGCTGAAAAAGCATCTTGGTCCAAATTATCAAACCTACAAGAACCTGGAATATGGTTCTAGCTCTCTGAATAAGAGTCCTCAGAAAGGTATTTCTCAAGATATACCTGCTGTTGGAAACGATCTGTGCTTTCAATGTTAGAAACCTGGGCACTTCAAAAAGGATTGTCCCATGTTGACAAAAGGAAAATTCGGAGACAAAAAGGAAAGAAGAAACTTCAGAAAGGTCCAAAAAGCCATGCTTTCTGAAGAAAGAAATAAAATACAAATCCAACTAGACGCTTTGGATATTGACTCGACTTCTGAAGATGAGGATTCTGAAGATGAAAATGAGGCTTGTGGAATCACTGATGAAATAGTTGGCTTTGGCACACAAAAGGAACACTGTGCGTTGACTGAAGAAATCTATCCAGATTACTCCAATATTGAAGAGTGCCTAGTCACTGATCAGGTATGTTCCACTTCCAAGAATGCTACTTATAATAGTAATGATGGTGGAATAGATAACCTGGAACAACTAAGTCATGAAATCGAAAGACTGGTCAGAATGCAGGCCGAAAGTAATGCTGAAACCAAGTACTATAAAGACTTCTGTGAAAAGTTGGACAATAAGTGTTCAGAATTCACTTTAGCCTTAGAAAGAAAGGACGCTGAAATAGCATCCTTAGAAGAAAAACTCACCACTGACTTAGAAACGTTGGCTGGGGATATGGCAACCCAATTCAAAATGATCTCAGATGCAAAAGATGTTGAGATAGCAGCTTTGAATGAACATATCAACATAAATGAAGAACTCATTGCTGAAGAATTGGTGACAAAATGCAAAATCACAAGTGAAGACAAGGATGCTGAAATAGTACTCCTCAAGACAAAAATTACTGAGTTGGAAGCAAATAATGTTGCGACCTTACAGAAACTTGAAAAGGTTTCTGAAGAAAACGATCTACTCAGAAAGAAGGAAATCACTTTAAAGTCCTATGTAAAGGCTAGTGATACTCTCACTGAAGTGCACTCTTACCAAAGAGATCCTTCAGAAAAGGGAGGACTTGGGTTGAACACTCAAACAAGCAATTCTAACACTCTGAATAAGAGTAGTGAAAGAATTGTATTTGTGAGTGGTCAACAAGATGATTCCCAAGTAACCTATAGCATGGGTCAGAAAGCTAAGGCTACTAACAAAGGAAAGCAAGTTGCGACTAAAAAACCTTTGAGAAAAAAACAAGTCCCAAAGAAGACTGTTGGGAACGTTTCTGGAAAGAAACAATACACTGAAAAGTGTAATCACCCACAGTGCTACGTCTCTCAAAAAGTAAGAGTTGCAGGAGCTGGCAAATTTTCCAGTGTAACGTTTTCTGGAAAGAAAGACGTTCCAGAGACTAGTAAAGCGGCTGAGACAAGGTATCAGAAAGGTGCTTGAAATGGCATTGGCTATAAAGCCATCGGAAAGCAACTTGCTCATTAATACAAACTAGAGCAAGAACAATGGTTAAAAGCTAGAATTGCTCAAAGCAATTATCAGAAGTGGAAGAACGAACAATCAACCACAAATCTGAATGCTAGGGCTAGAAAAAATCTGGAAAGGAAGGCTAAGTTCGCTGAAAAGCAGACACAGCAACCTTACAGATATCTGAAAGCACCACGAGGGGCACCAAGGAACACACCAAGAAGGAGAATAGTTTTGTAAAATAATAAATCTAATTATTTGAATAAGATTCCTCCTTATGTTCCTGCAAGACAAAAGAACATTCCCAGAAAGAACACAAAAATTTGGGTTCCTACTGGAAGAATGTTCAGTATAGAAGGTACTATCATTGGACTGAACTAGGTTTCTTGTTTTGTGCAGAACACAGCCTTGAAAGCATATTCAGAGCCTGGGTGGCATTTTGACAATGGTTGTGGAAAGCACATGAAAGGAAACAAAGCAAATCTGATTAACTACAAGACTATCAGAAATGGCCCATTTATAAGATTTGCCGGAGGAGACTCTCATCCTACCATCGAAATGGGAGATGTTCAGACTGGAAGTACACTTGTCAAAGGAGTACTGTATGTACAAGACATGGACTATAATCTATTTAGCATGAGTTAGTTCACTGACAAAGGCTATACAGTAAAGATAAAGTCCAGAATGCAAGTTGATTGACGATGAGTCAAAGCAGGTAGTGTTGATTGCCAAGCGGAAAGGAAATCTTTATGTTGTTCATAGAACAACCGCTCAGATAGACACATGCCTCATGGTGAGTCAACCAACTTCACTAGAGACTGGATGGTTATAGCACAAACGATTAAGCCACTTGAATTTCAAGACTATGAACAAACTATCCAGAAAGGAGCTAGTTATTGGTCTTCCCAGTATAACATTCAGAAAGGATAGACTATGCTCAGCATGTCAACTCGGAAAGCAGGCTAAAGCTTCTTTCAAGTCAAAAGTGAGACATTCAAGTACAAGACCATTGCAACTATTACACATGGATCTTTTTGAATCCTCAGTAACTAGTTATGCGGGCAAAAAGTATGGTCTAGTTGTTGTGGATGATTATTCGAGATTCACTTCAGTAATCTTCCTGAAACATAAGTCAGAAACCAGGGCAGAAATTCCTTCCTTGCTGAATAAGCTAGAAGTAATGAAAAATGACATGGTTTCTGTCATAAGAACTGACCATGGTACTGAATTTGTTAATCAGTACATCAAGGAGTTTTGTACCTGCAAAGGTATACAACATCAACTTTCCTCAGTGAGGACACCCCAACAAAATGGGATTGCTGAGAGGAAAAACAGAACCCTAAAAGAAGCAGCAAGAACAATGCTTGCTGACACTGAAATAAGTGAAATCTATTGGGTTGAAGCAGTAAACACTGCTTGCTACACTCAAAATAGATGTCTGATAAACAAATTCCATGATAAAACTCCTTATGAGTTGTTGGTTGGAAGACCCCCAAATACCACACATCTAAGAGTGTTTGGTTGTAAATGTTTTGTTCTTAACAACGGAAAAGAATACTTAAGAACATTTCAACCAAAGGCAGATGAAGATATATTTCTTGGATACTCTCTGAGTAGCAAGGCTTATAGGTTATTCAACAAAAGAACGCAAAAGATTGAAGAATCCGTTCATGTTGTTTTCTATGAAACCAAGCAAGGAGAAGTTGCTGAGACAAACCTTCATAAGAGATTTAAAGAGTTAATGATCAAGGATTCTAAGAAAAATATTCCAGATGGGAAAAACCATGTTGTGACTCTTGAGGATGACTCTGACGATGAAAAGCCAAGAGATAGGCCTAGTAACAACCAGATGACTCTAAAACATGATGAGGAATTTCCTACAAAGAATTCTGAAATGAATTCTCCACTGGATACTCAGCAACCATTTAATGAAGATATTATTGAAGAAGTTGTTGAACCTCATTCCTGTGATCATCAACCTGACTCAGATATCTCAAACACTGAACAAGTGTCTGACGAATCCATAAACAATCATCTTGATAACATTGATCCACAAAACACCAGGAATGCAAGAAGATGGATAAAGGATCATCCTGCAAAGGATATGTTTGGATCAATTAATGATGGAGTAATAACCAGGAGAAAGATTGCTGAACAAGCAAACTCACTTTATGGTTGCTTCATTTCTGAAACAGAACCCAAAACCATAGAAGATGCCTTGAAAGATGAAAATTGGATCTCAGCTATGCAAGAAGAGCTAGATCAATTTGAGAGAAATAAAGTATGGAATTTAGTTCCTTATAAAGAAGGTACTTTAGTGATTGGAACAAAGTGGGTATTCAGAAACAAGATGAATGAGAATGGTGAAATCACAAGAAATAAGGCTAGGTTGGTTGCAAAAGGATTTACTCAAACAGAAGGACTGGATTTTGATGAGTCATATGCTCCAGTTGCAAGATTGGACGCAATCAGACTATTTTTAGCCTTTGCAGCTCACATGGACTTCAAAGTTTACCAAATGGATGTAAAAAGTGCATTCCTGAATGGTGAACTAAGTGAAGAAGTTTATGTTGATCAACCACCCGGCTTTGAAGTTCCCTCAGAAAGAAGACTTGTCTATGAGCTTCAGAAAGCTCTATATGGACCGAAACATGCTCCAAGAGCATGGTATGATACTCTAGCTAAGTACTTGCTGAATAGATTTTAAGAAAGGAGAAGTTGATAAAACTCTCTTCACACTTAACCATGATGGGAAACTACTTTTGGTTCAAATATATGTGGATGATATAATTTTTGGATCAAAAGACAAACAACTTTGTGAAGACTTTGCCCAACTCATGAAAAGTAAATTTGAAATGAGTATGATGGGAGAGATGAACTATTTCCTAGGGTTGCAAGTCAAACAACTCAAACATGGAATCTTCATTAGTCAAACAAAGTATGCTAAAGACATGCTCAACAAGTTTGGTATTAAGCCATCTGAAAAGATAGCTAAGATACCAATGAGCATTGGAACCAAAATGAGCTATACTCAAGATGATAAAAGTGTTGAAGACCACAAGTACAGAAAGCTCATTGGTTCACTATTGTATCTTACTGCCAGTCGACCAGATATTCAATATGCAGTTGGAGTGTGTGCTAGATTTCAATCAAATCCTATGATATCACATTACAACACTGCAATAAATATTCTGAAGTATGTCAAAGGTACAGTAGAAGTTGGATTGTGGTATCCAAAACATAGTGGATTGAATTTAGTAGGTTATTCAGATGCAGACTTTGCTGGATCATTGCTTGATAGAAAGAGCACTTCAGGAACATGTCAATTCCTTGGCTCTAGATTGATATCTTAGTTCAGCAAGAAACAAAACTCAATTGCCACCTCTACCACTGAAGCAGAGTATATTGCCGCTGGGTGTTGTGCTTCACAAATTTTGTGGATACAACAACAACTCAGAGACTATGAACTCAATGAAGTAAAAACTCCAATATTTTGTGACAACACAAGTGCTATTGTCATTACACAGAATCCAAAATTTCATGCAAGAACAAAGCACATTGATGTCAGACACCACTTCATTAGAGATCATGTTAAGAAAGGCAATATAGAAATTGTCAAAGTAGGCACTGAAGATCAGCTTGCTGACATTTTCACTAAGCCTCTACAAGAAGGAAGGTTTTTGTCACTAAGACATAGTCTTGGTCTAATGACAATACCCAACTAAAGGAATTTTCTGAGACAGATACTCAGAAAGGTATCCAGGACGAATTCTGAGACGGGCACTCAGAAAGGTGCATTTAAAGAGTTCTGACACAGGTACTCAGAATTACACTAAGGAGGTTTCTGAATAAGAAACAACAAAATACCAACAAGGTCTCTGAGATGAGTAATCTAGACCAAACCTCACTAGAATAACTGTTTATGCTTTCTGAATAAGAAAGTCATACACAAAATTCTAAGAGATTGAGACAACTCAGTGAGGGGGAACATAAATTGATGAAAGTTGACCTACAATAGTTTTATGATAAACTGTAAGTCAAACACAGTCAAGGTTGTTCAAAAATGTTGCTATTTTGGTGATAAAGTTTTAATCTCAAGACAATGACAAATTAGTACAGTAATGCATGTACTCAGTATCATCAGAAACCTGATAATACATGAGAAACAAAAGTGAAACGTTTTTCGGAAACGGCAGTATTTAACGTGCACAGTACCATTTGTCCTTCATCATTGCTGAAAAAGCAATCTGGATCGTTGAATAAAAAGCGTGATTTATTCAATGGACGAGATTAGAACGTGGGCAGTTAAAAGCAAGTGAGTGGGGCACGTCGCATTAAATGAGGAGAGAAGGTAGAATTGCAAACAACTGTACAATACATACAAAATACGATTTGTACGTATTGTTTCAAGTCAATTTTTTGCCAAATCAATAGAGAGACATAAAAGGAATTTTCATTCCAAGTCTCCAACACTTACACCAAAACAGCAAAATCCTCAAAACTCTTTCTTCTCTGCAAACTTCTCTAATTCTACAGTGAAGAAACAAACAAAATTTTACCAAATTCTCACTCATTCTAATCCGACTATATAAAATGGCACCCAAAAGAATCACAAAGGGAACCAAGTCCTAGGCCACTTCCTCCACCGCTGCTCAACCTACTGCTCAGGCAACCACCGCTGCACCTCCACCCAAGAGAGTTTCCATCACTGACGGAAAAGTCACCGGTGATTTTGACTTTTCCATGTGGAATGAAAAATCTTGCACCACTCAGATGCACTGGGGAGGAGCCGCCGTAGAAGAATACTTGATGGGTTCCGGCTTCGGCACTGACGCCGAAAACAAAGAAGTGATTGATTTGTTGAAGAGGGCTGGAATCTTCAACTTTACTTCTGTAGTTCCCACTGGGTTATCAGTAGAGGATGTGATTGAATTTTACAATAATTCAATCGTCGTTGAACCTGAAGATGATGAGGGTGCTGAAAATGCACTCTTGACCACTAAGGTTCAAGAGCATGAAATAACTCTATCTTGGGAGTTATTCGCACAAAACTTCGACATACCTGTGACTGGAGAAGTCTCAGAGGTAGATGTCGAAGATGAAGATGAGAGAAATGGAGTACAGGAGATGTATTCAGAAATCGGGAATGAAGATCCTGAGGTAGGGGCTCCAACACTGTTTGACCAACCAAACATGAGGAGAAGAATGATCTCTGAGGGATGGAGCTTGCTGGCTCTCATCCTCGCTAAATGCGTATTCTCCAATGATGGAGGAGTTGATCAAATCAACTGGGAGAGGTGGATTCTAATGCTCAAGTTGAGATCAAAGGACACCACCTTCAACTGGGCCAAGTATATCTTCATAAAATTCATAGATATGGCCAGGAATTTCAAGGTGAAAGCAGTAGAAGAGAAGGCTTCACCTATTGGAAATGTCAAATTTGGACTAAAGGTATGCTGGTTACTGGAGAGGTTGGGGTTGAAGCTCAAAAACCCCGTAAAAGTACATAGAAGTTGCTTAATCAACAAGTACTTCTACTCTCTGCAGCAAAATAAACTTCTTGCTCAAGGCTCTCAGACAGATGGTTCCTCAGCAACCACTGTCTCTAAAAAGAGAAAGATTAAGGGTGAGCAGGAAGCACCCAAAGTAAAGAGGGTGAGGAAGACAAAGAAAACCCCCTCTCAGATACCTGTCCAACCAAGCACCCAGGATGAGGCTGCTGAAGAAGATCTAGCCATCCTGAATGCATCTCAGCAACTTGAGGAACCACAAGAAGAAATTATAGAGGTTCCTGACACTCCTAGTCCACCAAGGCGACCAAGGGTTGCTGAGACTAGAGAGGCATTAAGGGTTGCAAAAGAACACTTGATGACGGATGCTGAACATCCTGAGAGTGTAGCTGATCATGTAGAGCCATTCATGACAGCTGCAGAGCTTGCTGGTGAGAAGGCAACTTCCAGCATTCCTGAGAAGATTGCCTCCAATGCTGCTGAGAAGGCTACTTCAAGCATTTACATAGTACAGGCAACTCCCAGCATGCCTACTACAACAATGGCTCCTATCCTCTGAACCTGGAAAGGTTTGAGGAAACAAATCTTGACCAAGGTTTGAACACAACTGCTGAAGAAGTCCCAAGAAACTTGGTGACAGAGGAAGAGGAAGAGAAAGACAACAGGGATAACACTGGCAACCCTGAACAAATACTTGAAGTTGCCAACCCTTCTGAAGCACAGCAGGTAATAACACCTTCCAGCACTAGTGAATTGTCAACTGCTAAAATTCTATCTTCTTTTGCTAATATGTTTCTCTTTCAGACTTCAAGTAAACACAAGGAAGAAGAACAAGTGAACCAAGTGGTTCAGAAAACACCATCTCCTGTCAAAGAACAGGTAGATAACATTTCTAACCTCTGCTTTCTAATGCAAAAACTTGTTCAGACACCTAACTATTTGCATTCACAGGAGATCATTCAGGAGACTCCTATTCAGGAGAAGGTTGCTGAACAAGCAACCACAGCAATTGAGCTTGATGCTCAGAGAGAACACGAGCCTGTTGATGAACAACAGGTAAACAACACTCTTTCTAAAACTCATTCTTATGCTGACTCTGAAATGTATCTAACTAAGTGTTTTTCCTTACAGGCTCAAGAGAACAATGAAGTACCTGTCTCCACTCAGACAAGGAACATGCACTATCATTTGTTCCAGTTGAATGTGATGCAAAAAATCATCAAGCACTTCAAGAAGTGGCAGAAAATAAGAAGGATGTCTCTTTCTCAACTTGCATCCCTCCTGGACAACCAAGACAAAAGGGGAGGAGTATTGCAGTTGGAGACATATGTCAATGCACTTCTGCCTAAGGGACACTATTCTTTCCACGAAACAATGAAGCCCTCCTTTGAAGGAGAAGTGAGGAAAGGGCTGAAAAGCATGTTCCATCAGGCCACCCCCTCGGTTCAGAAAGAGTTGGCCACCAATCCCAATGTGCCACTCTTCCACAAGAACCTAACTGAGCAGGTTGAAGAAGATGAAGTCTCCAGCAAGCCACCAGTCATTCAGATACTGAGTGATGATGAAGAGGAAGAAGTTGAGGAGATTCATGGAACAACTTGGAAGATCTTCCCTCTTCTAGTGAGCACAAGAAAAGAAATGGAGATGATGATGATGGGGATAATGACTGATGAGACAATATTCTAACGTCTCATTTGGTCTTTTTTTAGCGGTCTTTGTGAGTCGTTGTCTTTAGTTTTATAGTCTTTTTAGTTCATTTTTATGCTTTGGTGTTTTGTTTACATTTTGCAGGAATCGATGTCTTTTGAGCTAAATGAGAACAAGCTGCTTAGCATGGCTCGCCGCGGCGAGGGATTCAGTCCGCCGCGGCGAGATTTTACGAGCTTGGAGCTGGAAATTGCAAGAAGGCTCGCCGCGGCGAGGAAATCAGTCCACCGCAGCGAGATTTAGCGAATGTATATCTTCTGCGATTAAAGAAGGCTCACCGCGGCGAAGTAATTGGTCCGTCGCGGCGAGATTTTGCGAATGAAGCTCTTGTCTTGAAGATTGAAGCTCGCCGCGGCAAAGGGATTCGCTCGCTGAGGCGAAATTATGCGAGAGCCATATATTTTTCGATTAAGAAGGCTCGCCGCGGCGAGCTATTCTTTCTGCCGCAGCGAGATACGCAGAACATAATTTTTGTTTTTCCTTATTAGCTGGGAATTGGGATTTTTTTCTCACATACTTCTTTTTAACCTAGTTTTTTAAAGGAGCTCCTAGATTCAGACATTGACATTGAGACATCTTTGGAGCTTGGTTATTCATTGATTTTACTCATCAGGATTATTGGTATTGATTTCTCTATTGCTTTCTTCTTTACAATTCGTTCTTTATCTTTATCGATTGAATTGTATGTTATTGCATGCGAGTTTCTCATCTATGTTTCGTATGATTATTACCATGAATCTCTGTATGCAATTATCTATTATGAGTATCTAAACACCTTTGAATACAGTAGTATGTGAAGATTATGCATATTCGTTCTAGGGTTTATCAAATCACTCATATAGGTTAGTCTCGTATAAAATCTTTGTAAAAACCTTCAATTTGATAAGTCCGTATTAAATTCTCTAAATTGTTCATGTTTAAGGATCGTGAATTGACGACTCACGATTTCTCCAGTATAATATATTCTAAGAACAATTGGTTGAGTCGAATTGATTGATTTACTGTACAACAACCGTGTGACAAATATGAGTGTTATCCCCAGTTCGAATTAGCATAATTGGATCTTGCTACTGTATTCATCTTTCTCTCATTGTTAATCGTAATCTTAGCTTTAGTCAATCTAGTTAGAAGTATACAAAACCATCAATCAAACTGTTACTGGCAAGTATCTGTTTACTCTCACTGCTACGTAGCTTGATTAATTCCCTAGAGATCGATCACGAGTTAGGCTTTAGTCTACAACTACAGCTTAATCTCTAATTGCTTTTTTAGAGTATAATTTGAGCTTATCAATGACTCCAACAATCATGGAGCTGGGAATGTTGGAACTTCCAGGAGAGCCCAATCCAAACAAGATAATACTTACAAGGCTCAGGAAGGTTCCAAGGAGGCAAAACAGAAAGACAAACACAGCAACTCCTCCTCCCAGCCAAAGTCACTCTCAGAAACCCCAAGGTTTCTGAGACCCAAAGAATGGCATCCAATGCCAATGATCAAACAGCTGAAAAAGCTGGGTCTGAGAGGCATTTTCAACAACGAGTTCAAGAAGTCGCTAATCGGCAGCTAGTCCGCACCTTTGGAAAAAGAGCAAAGGAGAACTACAGAGAACCAAGAGTCTCTTCAGAAAGCTGCTGAAGAAGATACTCAGAAAGCCGCATCAATAGAAATTATTGAAGAAATTGATGCAAGGGCTGAAAATTCAAATGTTGCAGCAGTACCACCCACTTTCTCTAAGGCACAACTTGCTGACCCATCAAGCCTACTAGCAGTTGTTGCCAGCAAGTAGAGGAAGACAGAAAGAGACTTGCTCTTGCTCAAATCAAAGAAGACTATGAGAAGAAGCAGCAAGCTCTTAGAAAGGAGAAAGGGAAGTCAATAATCCAAGAACCACAACTTGAAAAGGTTGCTGGGCTTGAAGATGAAGATGGATTAGACTTCAACTTAGGGTTATCTGATGATAATGATGACACTGATAGACCAGATAAAAACCTTTCCCACAGTTGTTCTTCAAGGGGAATGATTGACAGGCATATGGTTACTGGATGGAAAAGACAAATTATCAATCCACAAGAACCTAACCCAGCAACCACTGGAATTTCAAAGGCCATGGGAACCAAAAGGACCCAACACATTGCTGACATCATTCACAACCTGAATGAAGAAAACAAAAGGATCACAAATGCTGAGACCCCCTCTTTGAAAGAGTTTATGGACATTATGCTAAGAAGAACAGCTAGTCTAGTTGTCACTCAGAAAGATCTCTTTCCATAAAGAGAGGAAGCTGGAACTAAGGTGGAACAAGCTCTCTAGCAAGCCAGAGCTGCACTTAATGCTATCAATAGACAGAACAAGATGATGGATGAGATTAGGCACCCTACAACTGGCCTTCTCCATAACTTGCAAGTAGATCAACAGAAAATGCAGGAAAGCTTCACATCTCTAAAGAAGCTTGCTGATACTATCAGTGAGACACTTGCTCACCAACTTCAAGAAAAACTCGATGAAGGTGAGCAACACATGTCTAAGGGGGAAGGACAGGCACAACTTCAACAGGGGGAAGGTTCACAACCTAAGAGGAGACCTCCTATGAAGAACAAGGGAAAATTGGTGATATCTGAACAACTGCCACCACCACCACCAAGGCATAAATCCAAGAGGATAGCTGGTTCCCCAGCAACCAATCAGCCCTCTGAAAGAACAAGGAACACTAATGATATTCAGAGAACTTGCAGAGGAGATCTAATTCCTGAAAGATTAGATGAAGATAACAATGATGATGAAGAGGAGGAAGAAGAACCTCTCATCAGAACAAACAAAAGGCAAAAGAGCAACAGTGAGACTAACACTAATTCTCAAGCTCCAATAGTTGCTCAGCCTATTCATGCTAAGACACCTTCAGGAAGGACAATGACTTTAGAGGATGCTGGTTCCTCAGGAAGCAAGAAGATTTCAAGGTCAAGACAAGCAAGGACTGAAAGGAGGCTTGCTGAAAGAGTTGAAAAGCTCAAGGCTCTCCAAGAAGCCTCAGCACTCATTCCATGGGGAAAGACAAGTAATGATCAGACAATGCAGAATGTCATCCACCAAATGAATGGTTTCTGGGTACTGAAACTAGAGAACCTGCTTGCTAACATCAACTTCCCTGAGCCCATCCTAGAACAAATGTTTGTATTCAGAGGAGAAGAGTACAAAGTGAAGAACTCAGGTGCTATGCCTAGAGAAAGTGCTCTCTTCTGGATCAACTTTGAGATTAAAGTTAGAAGAACTGCAGCCACCAAGAAACTTGGAGATATATGCCCTTACACAAGACCAGACATTGTGGGCATTCAGAAGAGTACCATAGGGTTTGGGATTACCAAAAGACCAAATCTGGGAATCCACAACTATGAGTATTTCTTCCTAGAGAAGAATGACCATGATGCTGACATAGAGAAGTAAAGGATTGTTTCCCTAATCCAAATTTGTTAGGAAGTTGTAAGTAGCCATGTGTTGCTCTATCAAAAAGGGGGAATTTGTTAGGATTTACTTTAGATTTTGATGAGCAACATAACATGTCTACATAGTTCAGAAAGGTAATAAGTATTCCTAAGTCCATACGTTTCTAGGAGACATTGTAAAGGAAGAACATTACTTAGTATGATAGAATAGTCAATTGTATAGGAGGTAGGTTTCAAATGTAATCTTAATTTTTATATTTCGAAGATTTGAAGACCACTCAGCAAGGAGGATTGTTGAAGACAAGAAGTGTCAAGTAAACTGTACAAGTTTACATTGACTCAGAAAGGCAACAACTCTTAGGAACCACTCAGAAACCACAAAGTTGCGACCACTTAATCAGGTTTCTGAGAAGGTATCTGAAGAGGTGATAGTATCACAATGGCATGAAGGTCTCTGATACTTCTAGCTGTTGAGAAAAGCTATCTGACCGTTGTGGTTTTAAGTCCAATAGTACATGTTGATACGGATATATGTCCAATCCGTTTAGGGCGCCATAGAGCGTGTCCTAGAGCGCATCACGGTTTAATAGCCAATTTAGTACTGGTCCGACCTCACATGGTCCGTCCTAGTGAATCAACCAGTACGCTAAAGTCACTACACCTCTTCAGCTAGTCCGACCTAGCTAGGTGCACGACTTCCGAACCTGACAATAGGTCACATGGTCTCACCAAGTACCACACACTGTCAGTCCTAGGATGCCAAACGGACCGGACGAGATAAACTCAGACGCCACCTTGACAATAAGACCAAACGTATACACTGGAACCTCCAAGATACTTCCGAAGCAGCTAGTATCTCGGACCGTCACTGAGCTACCTAGGAACAGACCAACTCAACAGAGCTCGGATCATTCTAAAAGGGCTCACACGGACCCATCAGCGGGAAAAGTACTCTGAGGGGTAAAAGGACCAAACTACCCTGCCAGGCCCATCTAATAGGACCCTCACATACTATTGGTCCATGGGCCAAGGAAGCATTGTTGTCCAAATCCTGAACATACACTTGGCATCATCTTATGAACCTATTCATAAGTACATGATAACTATAAATATAGCACAAGGTCCAAGACCTTAAGAGAAGTGTTTTTTTTTATATCATAACCTTTCTCATAACTATTAAATTGAGAGCTCCCAACAGTCTCTTACCGGATTGACATACGCAATCCGGGTAACCCTTTTTAACACCCCCCCCCCCCCCCCCCCCCCCCCGCCACTTAGTCCTTTCAGGTATTCTAGCTCGGACAGGTACTGCTTTGGACTTCGAGTAGGAGGCGGATCTTAGACTAGGTTACTTGTAATAGTTTAGTTAGTGTTTGAGGTCTTACCCTTCAACAGTACAAGTGCATTTAATGCTCATTCAGACGTATCTCAGAAAAGCCTGTTGGCTAAGAGACGAAGCTCAATTGTACTATGATAGTGACATCTAGTCGACTTTGAAAACATCCCACCAACGGATAGTATTTCAAACGGATTCCTTGATCACTATAAAAGGATCACTTAGTAGTTGTATTGAGAAGGAGAATATACGCACTTACATTGAAAAATCACTCAAGCTTACAACTGTTAGAATCACTAGAAATCTCTTAAGTATCCAAGAACACTTTCTCATAAAGCTCTTGTACACTGTGTTGCGTTCCAGATTTCTCCTGATTCACTAAGTGCCCACAACTCCAACAAGACTTAAGCTTTCATTAGCTATTTGTGAAGAGATAGAATACACTTGTGTTTATACACAGTGATAGTTCTCATCTCTGAACAAAGACAAGTCTTGGTTTATAGAAACAACATACTCAGTCCTTGGAACAAAGGATTAAAGTTGAGTTTCTCTGATTACTAAGGATAACTGAAACATTGTTATCAAGGTAATCACAGCCTTGAACATCCATACATCAAACAAACATCAAACAGGCGTGAAGATATAGGAAGTACTTGTGCTGAGAAAGCCAAGGAATAATCTTCGGAGTTAACAACAAGAGACGGAGTACTTAGCTTGGGAAGTTAAGGAAAGACTCTTGGGAATCGGAGTACTTAACTTGGGAAGTTAAGGAAAGAGGATTCAAAGGATCCTGAGTTGGGAACTTAGGAGGGAACGGGGTTTAGCTAGTGTAGGGAATTTGTACGGATCTCAGAAACCTTACATAGTGAATTCAAGTCCTACCAAGGGCGAAGTGGATTAGTTGAAGGATTACGCCACCTTCAGATACCACTATAAACTGCTTGCACTTTACTTTTCAGAAAGCTTTACGATACTTTATTCTTATCCGTTTATTTACAAGCTTTCTTACTACACTTAATTGTATAAGACTTCCGCTCTCTGATTTGTACTAAGTATCAGTAACCTCATTTACTGAGAAATCGTGTTAGATAACAAAAAGTTTTTAAAGTCTATTCACCCCCCCCCCCCCCCCTCCTCTAGACTTTAACCTTGTTGTCTAAGGGACCAACATAGTCTTCTTCACTTAGTTCACCATTTATAAATGCACTTTTCACATCCATTTGGTAAACTTTGAAATCCATGTGAGCTGCAAAAGCTAAAAATAGTCTGATTGCATCCAATCTTGCAACTGGAGCATAGGACTCATCAAAATCCAGGCCTTCTATTTGAGTAAATCCTTTTGCAACCAACCTAGCTTTGTTTCTTGTGATTTCACCATTCTCATTCATCTTATTTCTGAATACCCACTCTGTTCCAATCACTGAGGTACCTTCCTTGTAGGGAACTAAATTCCATACTTTGTTTCTTTCAAATTGATCTAGCTCTTCTTGCATGGCTGAGATCCAATTTTCATCTTTCAGGGCATCCTCAATGGTTTTGGGTTCTATTTCAAAAATGAAGCAACCATAAAGTGAGTTTGCTTGTTCAACAATCTTTCTTCTGGTTTTTACTCCATCATTAATTGATCCAATCACATCCTTTGCAGGATGATCCTTTATCCATCTTCTTGCGTTCCTGGTGTTATGTGGATCAATGTCATCAAGATGATTGTTCATGGATTCATCATACACTTGTTCAGTGTTTGAGATATCTAAGTCAGGATGATGATCACAGGAATGAGGTTCCGCAACTTCTTCAATAATATTATCATTAGATGGCTGCTGAATGTCCAGTGGTGAATTCATTTTGGAATTCATTGCAGAAATTCCTCATCGTGTTTTAGAGTCATCTGGTTGTTACTAGGCCTTTCTAATGGCTTTTCATCGTCAGACTCATCCTCAAAAGTCACAACAGGTTTCTTTTCTTCTGGAGTTTTTTCCTCAGAATCCTTGAACATTAACTCCTTAAATCTCTTATGAAGATTAGTCTCAGCAACCTCTCCTTGCTTGGTTTCATAGAAAACAACATGAACGGATTCTTCAATCTTTTGTGTTCTTTTGTTGAATAATCTATAAGCCTTGCTATTCAGAGAGTAGCCAAGGAATATTCCCTCATCTGCCTTTGGTTGAAATGTTCTCAAATATTCTTTCCCATTGTTAAGAACAAAACACTTGCAACCAAACACTCTTAGATGTGTGATAACTGGGGGTCTTCCAATCAATAACTCATAAGGAGTCCTATCATGGAATTTGTTTATCAAACACCTGTTCTGAGTGTAGCAAGTAGTATTCACTGCTTCAACCCAATAGATTTAACTTATTTCAGTGTCAGCAAGCATTGTTCTTGCTGCCTCTTTCAGGATTCTGTTTTTCCTCTCAGCAATCCCATTTTGTTGGGGTGTCCTCACTGAGGAAAGTTGGTGTTGTATACCTTTGCAGGTACAAAATTCATTTATGTACTCATTAACAAATCCAGTATCATGGTCAGTTCTTATGACAGAAACCTTGTCATTTTTCATCACTTCTAGCTTATTCAGCAGGGAAGGAATTTCTACTCTGGTTTCTGACTTATGTTTCAGGAAGATTACTCAAGTAAATCTCGAATAATCATCGACAACGACTAGACCATACTTTTTGCCCGCATAACTGGTTACTGAGGACTCAAAGAGATCCATGTGTAACAGTTGCAATGATCTTGTACTTGAATGTCTCACTTTTGACTTGAAAGAGGCTTTAGCCTGTTTTACTAGTTGACATGCTGAGCATAATCCATCCTTTCTGAATTTCATACTAGGCAGACCTACAACTTGCTCCTTTCTAGATAGCTTGTTCAGAGTCTTGAAGTTCAAGTGGCTTTATCTTTTGTGCCATAACCATCCAGTCTCTAGTGAAGTTGATTGACTCACCATGAGGCATGCATCAGTCTAAGCTGTTGTTCTATCAACAACATAAAGATTTCTTTCCGCTTAGCAACCAATACTACCTGCTTTGACTCATTGTCAATCAGCTTGCATTCTTTAGACTTTATCTTTACTGTATAGCCTTTGTCAGTAAACTGATTCATGCTAAATAGATTGTAATCCAAGTCTTGTACAAAAAGTACTCCTTTGATAAGTGTACTTCCAATCTGAACATCTCCCATTCCAATGGTAGGTTGAGAGTCTCCTCCAGCAAATCTTATGAGTGGGCCATTTCTGACTGTCTTGTAGTTGATCAGATTTGCCTTGTTTCCTGTAATGTGCTTCCCACAACCACTATCAAAATGCCACGCAGGATTTGAGTCAGCTCTTAGTGCTGTGTTCTGCACAAAACAAGAAACCTAGTTCAGTTCAATATAATGGTGCCTTCCAAACTGAACATTCTTCCAGTAGGAACCCATATTTTGGTGTTCTTTCTGGGAATCATCTTTTGTCTTGCCGAGCCATAGGGAGGAATGTTTCCAAAAGGTTTCTGAGCCTTTTGATTCAGATCTATCTTTTGATGTGGAGTCTTCCTTGGTGTACCTCTCTTGTTCAGAGAGTTATCTTGTGATTGCTTCTCAGCAATCTCCTTCCTTCTTTCATGTCTTCTTTCTCGAGAGTTCATTTGAGCTTTCTCCATGTTTCTCTTGATTTGGTTACTTTCTTCAGCACGCTTCTTGATGTAGCGTTGTTGTTCCATTTGGTACTCATGGTACAGTCTTTTGGTGAGACTTTTGTAACCAATGCCTTGTCTCTGAATGGGAACTATCTGAGTTCTTCTTTCAGCAACCTTGCTACATTCAGGTATATCTAGCCTGTTTATCATAGAGATCTTCCTGGTTTCTGACATATCTCTTCTTTCAGAAACCTTTGTTTCCTGTGTACACTTTTCAGTGTTTCTGATGATTTTGTTTTCTAGAACTTTCTTTCCTTTGTTATTTTGAGATCTCCCAGTCTTCTGACCAATAACATAGGTTTCTTTTCCTTTATCATCTGGTTTTACAAAAGTCTTTCTTGTATCACTCTTGTTTAGAGTGGTTTCTTCATTTGTAGAATTAGTGTACTCGAGACCTTCTGTTCCAGAATCCTCTCTCATTTGGGAGTGTATCTCTAGAAGAGTATTACTCGACTTTACGTAGGATTTGGAGGTTATTTCCTTCTTTCTGAGTTGAGCATTCTCTTCACTGACCTTTTCAAGTCTCTGTAGGGTCGCAACGTTGTTTGCTTCTAACTCAGTGATTTTGGCCTTAAGGAGTGCTATCTCAGCATCTTTTTCATCACTTGTGATTTTGCCTTTTGTCACCAATTCTTCAGCAATGAGTTCTTCATTAATGTTGATATGCTCATTCAAAGCAGCTATCTCAGCATCTTTGGCATCAGAAATAATTTTGAATTGAGTTGACATGTCTTCTGCCAGTGTTTCCAAATCTGTGGTGAGTTTGTCTTCTAAGGATGCTATTTCAGCGTCCTTTCTTTCAATGGCTAAAGTGAATTCTGAACATTTGTTGTCCAGCTTTTCACAGAAATCCTTGTAGTACTTGGTTTCAGTAACGCTTTCAGCTTGCATTCTGACCAGTCTTTCGATTTCTTGACATAGGTGTTCCAGGTTTTCTATTCCACCATCATCACTATCATAATTAGCATTTTTGGAAGTAGAACATACCTGATCAGTGACTTGACATTCTTCAACATTGGAGTAATCTGGATAGATTTCTTCAGTCAACGCACAGTGCTCTTTTTGTACACCAAAGTCAACGATTTCATGAGTGATTCCACATGCTTCATTTTCGTCTTCAGAATCCTCATCTTCAGAAGTTGATTCAATATCCAGTGCATCCAACTGGATTTGTATTTTCTTCCGTTCTTCAGAAAGCATGGATTTTTGAACTTTTTTTAAGTTACTTCGTTCCTTTCTATCTCCGAATTTTCCTTTGGTCAACAAAGGACAATCTCTTTTGAAATGTCCAGGTTGCTGACACTGGAAACATAAATCATTTCCAACAGCAGGCACTTCTTGAGAGGTACCTTTCTGAGGACTCTTGTTCAGAGAGCTAGAACCATATTGCAGGTTCTTGTGGGTTTGATAATTTGAGCCTAGATGCTTTTTCAGCTTCTCTTTGGCTTTTCTCCTTTCAATCTCCTGACTAACATATTTTCTCATGTTTTTCACAGCTAAAGCATGATCATCAGGAGTCTCTTTAGAATCTTTCTTTTCAGAAACATTCTTTGTTACCAAAGCAATGTTCTGCACTGTTTCAGCATACATGATTTCTCGTTGTTTGGTTTCATAGTTCACAGCTGCAATGTGTGAAAACAGCTTTACAGGTGTGATAGATGGTATACCCTGGTTAAAGTAGAAGTTGTGAGTACTTGTCCATTCTTGGTTCAGAATTCTGATAATGGTTTTCACCCTTTCTGAGTCTGAGTACCTGTTTCCTTCTCCCAAGGCAGCCATCTCACTCATAAGAGTGGTGAATCTGAAGTCAAGCTCTTCCAGAGTTTCAGTTGGTCCTTGCTTAAAGTTTTGAAATTTCAACTTCAGGACTTCCAACTTATTCTCTTTGTTTTTGGCAGTTCCAGCACAAAGCTCTTCTACAAGATTCCAGGCTTCTTTAGCATTCCTGGCACCCCATAGTGAATGGTGTCAGAAGTGGATCTAATTATAATGTTCTTAGCCTGACCATCTAACCTAAATCTCTTAGCTTCTTCAGCTGTCCAGAGATCTCTAGGTTTTGGTTCCCAAACTACTTGTGCAGTAGTTCCTAAGGATTTATCACCAGTGACATCCTTTTCAGGAGTTGCTAGTTCTATTTCCTTTTCTCCTCTTCTATCAGAGGTCAGATAGATAGTCTTACTCTGAAGGATTCTGATAGGGCCTTCTTTGATAACTGTGATCATCTCATCACTAATGGCTCTAAATGGAGTAGCATGTTGTTCTTCCATTTTTCATAGTTTTCCGGCTTCAGAACTGGTCTAGAACAGACATTTTGCACACTTAAACAACCTTAATCAAGTGTAAAAGGTTAGCACAATAAACTACACTTAAAGGGGAATCTAGGTTCAGTGCCAAAGGTTAAAGAACCTCCGACTCTGATACCACTTGTTAGTCCCTTAGACAACAAGGTTCAAGTGGGGGGGGGGGGGGGGGGGGGAATAGACTTTAAAAACTTTTTGTTATCTAACACAATTTCTCAGTAATTTTGAGGTTACTGATACTTAATATAAATCAGCGAGCGGAAGTCTTATACAATTAAGTGTAGTTAGAAAGCTTGAAACAAATAGATATGTAAATGAAAGCAAAGCTTTGCTGAAAGGTAAAGTGCAAACAATTTATAGTGGTATCTGAAGGTGGCGTAATCCTTCCACTAATCCACTTCGCCCTTGGTAGGACTTGAATTCACTATGTAAGGTTTCTGAGTTCCGTTACAAATTTCCTACACTAGCTAAACCTCGTTCCCTCCTAAGTTCCCAACTCAGGATCCTTTGAATCATCTTTCCTTAACTTCCCAAGCTAAGTACTCTGATTCCCAAGAGACTTTCCTTAACTTCCCAAGCTAAGTAATCACTCTCTTGTTAACTCCGAAGATCATTCCTTGGCTTTCTCAGCACAAGTACTTCCTATATCTTCACGCCTGTTTGTTGTTTGATGTAAGGTCTGTTCAAGGTTGTGATTACCTTAATAACAATGTTTCAGTTATCTTAGTAATCAAAGAAACGCAACTCTAATCCTGTATTTCAAGGACTAAGTTTAGTGTTTCTGAGTTCCAAGACTTGTCTTTGTTCAGAGGAAAGAACTATCACTTTGTGTAAACACAAGTGTACTCTATCTCTTCACAAATAGCTAATGAAAGCTTAACTCTTGTTGGAGTTATGGACACTTAGTGAATCAGTAGAAATCCGAGTCGCAACGTAGAGTACAAGAGCTTTCTGAGAAAAGTGTTCTTGGATACTTAGAGAGATTTTTTGGTGATTCTTGATCAGTTGTGAATTTGTGTGCTTGAAGTTATCTCCGTGAACTTGTGTATTTTTCACAACTGCTAAGTGGTCCTTTTATAGTGATCAAGGAAGCCGTTTGAAATACTATATCCGTTGATGGGATGTTTTCAAAGTCGACTAGATGTCACTATCATAGTACAATTGACCTTTGTCTCTTAGTGACTAGCCAACAGGCTTTTCTGAGAGACGTCTGAAAGAGCATTAAATGATTTTGTACTATTGGACTTATATCCACAACGGTCAGATAGCCTTCTCAACAGCTAGAAGTATCAGAGACCTTCATGCCATTGTAATGCTATTACCTCTTCAGATATCCTTTCAGAAACCTGATAAATTGGTCGCAACTTTGTGGTTTCTGAGCAGTTTCTGAGAGTTGTTGCCTTTCTATAATCAAGATAAACTTGTGCAGTTTACTTGAATCTTCATGTCTTCAATAGTCTTCTTGCTGAGTGGTCTTCAAATCTTCGAAAGATAAAATTAAATTACATTTGAAACTTAACTCCTATACAAGTGACTATTCTATCATACTAAGTAGTGTTCTTCCTTTACAATGTCCCTATTAACCTATGGACTTAGAAATACTAGTTACCTTTCTGAGCTATGTAGACATGTGAGATTGCTCATCAAAATCTAAAGTAAATCCTAGCACCCCCTCAAGTGGAGCATGGATGTCTGTCATGCTCAATTTGCCATGATGAGAAACAAGCAAAGGACCAACAAGGGCTTGGTAAAGATGTCAGCCACCATATCTTCTGTAGAAAGCTGAAACAACTTGATGACATTAGCTTGAACCATCTTTCTCATGAAATGACAATCCAACTCAATGTGTTCTGTCCTCTCATGCTAAACAGGATTATTGGCTAAGCAATAAGCACTTTTACTATCTGTATATATATGTACTGGTGTAGAATGAGAGATGCCCAAATCTTGAAGCAAATATATCAGTGCTACTTCTACAGATGGTTTGTTGTTTCTTGCTCTTCCAAGAGATAAGATCATAAGACTATTACCCAGAAAAATACAATAATCAGAAACACTTCTCCTTGTGTCAGGCCATGTGGCCCAATCACTATCACTGTTGGCTCTCAGCTGGAAATCACTGAATTTGGATAACAATCCTTGACCTGGTGAAGATTCGATATATCTGAGCACCCTGTGAGTAGCAGTAAGATGAATAGTAGTAGGCTGACTCAAAAACTGGCTGAGAATTTTACGCTTGCTCCAAAAAAAAAAAATTAAAACCCCCATTTCTTCTTTACAAACCCCATTTCAAAAACTCAATCAATTCCACGTAATTACAATTTTCACCCGAGTCTATATACTCACTCCATTTCTTCTACCTCTCACTCACAATCTATTCCAATTCCTTCTCCTCTGTTTGTGATTAATCCATTTCCTTCTCCTCCTCGATTATCCGTTGCTATATAACACATAATCATTGGCGGACCAAGTGGATTCCCGTTGGATTATTGCCGTTTGTCAGCTTGAGGTAATGAGTCACTGCCTATTTTTTGTATTCATTGTTTTCTTGATAAAGAAATGAATCTTTTAGACAAGCAAGTTTGATTCTTTTGATTGGATTGGTGTATTTTTTTTTGTTGCGTTCTCCTTCTCGAACTTGACATGGTGGAATGCTCTGGATGATTCCATTTTTCGGTGATTAATTTGTTGAAATTGAAAGGAGAATTGTGAGTGGAAATGGAAAAGTATAAGGAATTAGAATCGTATGCATACATAGACTGACAGAAAAGGGAATTTGGGGAGACTTTGATGAACAATCGTGTGTAGGATTTGTAGCAATTGTGGGTTAAGGAAAATTGGGGTTATGAAATTAGGGTTAAGGGAATTGGGGATTTATGCATTTAATAAAAATTAATCTTACGAATTTTATGGTGCAGATGGATAAGGATTTTGAGGTGTGTTACATGTAACATGCCCTTTGTGTTTGTTTCATGGCATGCTTTCATGAATTGTTTATGATTTACATATGGCCTGTTTCAGAGTTCAAGTTTGACATTGGAGTTCTTGAGTCGCTACTTGGCTGAGTTAAGCCTGTTAGACTATGAATGTGTGAAGTTCTTGCCTTCTTTCGTGTCTACATATGTTGTGTTCCTAGCAAGATTTACGCTCCGACCTAACTTACACCCGTGGGTAAACACCTGTCATATACTCTAACATTACATATTAATGACGTTTGTGATTACCCAGTTGTCAAAAACTAAATGTGTTTTCATTTGTGCAGAACTCTGCTCTTGAAGTTCAGAAAGGATATAAACCAGCATATCTTGAAGACTGCGTTTCTATCCTTCACGGCAGTTGAGCAGAAGAGGAGGTGATTTGATGGCGATTCGAGAGAAGTACAACAAAGACGAGTTCAGAGGTGCTTCGTATCTAATGTCTTCTGTTGAAGTTCCAGAAAATTTCTTTGAAAATTTTGCTTGATTTGCCATGTGAAGCTTTTGGGTGGGGTACAAATCGGGTTTTTCGTTATTAGGTAACCGGATCCTGTAGGGTTGTTCTGTACGCCTAAAATTTTATTTGTTGAAGTTTATGTTCTGCATGGTGATCCAATTAGTTGTTTGATCATTTTTTTGTACTACACACTTCACGAGAAGACTTTGTAGTTGTATCTACATTTTTATGCGCAAGTATAAACTGCATTTATCGAGAAGGATAGGGCCAGGAGTCTCTTGTGCAGTAGTAGTACATTTTTTGTGCCCTTTTGGAATGGTCATATTAATTGATATTCATATTTCTTTTTGTAATGGTGTATCCATTTGGAATAGTTGTCACTTTTGAGCGTTGTATCGATCAGTTTTTACATTTTTATTGAGACATAGCCTGTTGCTTTACAATGGACACGTTACTTCATAGAAGGTGGTATCTAGATGTATGTGTCAGTAGAGCAATCGAAGCAGCCGCTAAATATGAGGATGTTTTTTTTATTCGGTTGCAGTATAGTGAAGCGGATGAACCCAAGCCATATAAAGTATGATCTATATTCAGAGTATTCATTAATGTTCCATTTGAAATACAGAAAAAATTGTTAGGATTTACTTTAGATTTTGATGATCAATCTTACATGCCTACATAGCTCAGAAAGGTAATTAGTATTCCTAAGTCCATAGGTTAGTAGAGGACATTGTAAAGGAAGAACATTACTTAGTATGATAGAATAGTTACTTGTATAGGAGTTAGGTTTCAAATGTAATTTTAATTTTATATTTCGAAGATTTGAAGACCACTCACCAAGAAGACTATTGAAGACTTGAAGACTCAAGTGAACTGCACAAGTTTATCTTGAACTCAGAAAGGCAACAACTCTCAGTAACCGCTCAGAAACCACAAAGTTGCGACCAATTTATCAGGTTTCTGAAAGGATATCTGAAGAGGTGATAGCATCACAATGGCATGAAGGTCATCTGATACTTCTAGCTGTTGAGAAAGCTATCTAACCATTGTGGATATAAGTCCAATAGTACAAATGCATTTAATGCTATTGCAGATGTCTCTCAGAAAAGCCTGTTGGCTAGTCACTAAGAGACAAAGGTCAATTGTACTATGATAGTGACATCTAGTCGACTTTGAAAACATTCCACCAACGGATAGTATTTCAAACCGCTTCTTTGATCACTATAAAAGGACCACTTAGCAGTTGTGAAGAATACACTTGAGTATACGAAGTTCACGAGTAACACAAGCACTGAAAATCACCCAAGCTCACAGCTACTAGAATCACCAGAAATCTCTTTAAGTATCCAAGAACACTTTCTCAAAAAGCTCTTGCATTCTACGTTGCAACTTGGATTTCTCCTGATTCACTAAGTGCCCACAACTCCAACAAGACTTGAGCTTTCATTAGCTATTTGTGAAGAGATAGAATACACTTGTGTTTACACAAAGTGATAGTTCTTTCCTCAGAACAACAAGTCTTGGAACTCAGAAACACTAAACTTAGTCCTTGAAATACAGAATTAGAGTTGTGGTTCTTTGATTACTAGGATAACTGAAACATTGTTATCAAGGTAATCACAGCCTTGAACAAACCTTACATCAAACAACAAACATGCGTGAAGATATAGGAAGTACTTGTGCTGAGAAAGCCATGGAATAATCTTCGGAGTTAACAACAAGAGAGTGATTACTTAGCTTGGGAAGTTAAGGAAAGTCTCTTGGGAATCGGAGTACTTAGCTAGGGAAGTTAAGGAAAGAGGATTCAAAGGATCCTGAGTTCGGAACTTAGGAGGGAACGGGGTTTAGCTAGTGTAGGGATTTTTGTAACGGATCTCAGAAACCTTACATAGTGAATTCAAGTCCTACCAAGGCGAAGTGGATTAGTTGAAGGATTACGCCACCTTCAGATACCGCTATAAACTGTTTGCACTTTACCTTTCAGCAAAGCTTTACTTTCATTTACATATCTATTTGTTACATGCTTTCTGACTGCACTTAATTGTATAAAACTTCTGCTCTTTGATTTATATTAAGTATCAGTAACCTCAAAATTACTGAGAAATTGTGTTAGATAACAAAAAGTTTTTAAAGTCTATTCACCCCCCCCCCCGACTTTAACCTTATTGTGTACGGGACCAACAAAAATGAACTTCTCAATTTTCTTTTCACCACTCAATGTCATGTCCGATTACGGTCCGATGTAACTCGCTTTTTCTTACATACAGTCCTCATTTGCAAAAAATTGGACAATATGTTGCTCAATTTTGGTCCTAATCCAGAATGGCTATGCCATATGGGGAATTAAGCTCTATTTTTTTTCATCTAAGTCGTATGAGACGAACTAAGGTGAACTACATATATGTGCATGCTCTGTCACCTCGTATTCACTTATGCAAGCATCTAATCGTAAGAATAGTTATGTTTCCAATTCGTTCTTGTGCCTTAGCCTCCCATTTTTGGTCTAACGGCAGGCCTGCTTATATTCATACATATTATGCAGATAAACCAAGGTAACATAATTATTTTATTGTAGGGATAATGTCAACTGGAAGAACCTTAAATAAAGGATTCTGAACTCCCGAAATAAAAAATTGGGCACACTAATCATTAGTGTAGCAGTGTTAGATTGGGATACAACAAATATGAATTTTAGCGATGCATATATTTTGCGACGGTTAACCGTCGCATATACAGTGGGTGGCGATGGTTTTTGACCTTTTGCGACGGATAATAACTGTCGGTAATAGTACAAGAGCTGTAACACTAACGATTTGCATAACTGGAAAAATGAGTCGAACACACGAGACCATATATGTAGTTTGGTAAGGGTGTGGTGTGGTGAACACGGTCTTCAAGACGAAATATCACTAACCTGGCTATTTGGTAGGGAAAAAATGGAATGGTATGGTGCTGCCCAATTTTTTTTTTTTTTTTGTCTTTATTATGTGGCGTGATGTGGCATCACCACACCACACCAATCTAAAACACTAGGGGGAGGGATGGTATTGTGAAATTGGTATGGTATGGTGATATCTGGCCCACAGAAAATGTCCCCTTTCCCTTAAAAGTAATAAAAAGTTCTACTTATTTACCAAACTTGCCATTCACTATTTACATAATTGCTACTACAATGTTATAACATTTTTGCTACTCATAACACCAATTACACAATACCAATCTATTTCTTCACTCCAATTTATTAATCACTCCCACCATTTTTCATTCCCCCCAAAACATTAAATACACCATTTACTCACCTTCCCCAATTAAATATCCCAACCACCAAAATCAATACACAACTAGGGTTTATAAATGGAGTAGTTGATGCTTGAAGCTGTGACACAACCTCTCAAAATTTCACCAAGAGCAGCTGCCAAAATCGACTAAGAAGCAAGGTAACGAGTCTTTATTGTTGGGTTGTTTATGTCTACGGTTTGATGTTTAATTTTGGCGAATTTCGCATCTATGTTGTTCCATTTCGATTGATTGTATGTGCAATGAATTGTTTACTTGTTGTATATCTATGCTGTTCGATTTGCATCTATTTTGCATCTATGTTGTTCTATGTGGGTGGCTAGATAACTTACGTGCTCCCGACACAGGTTACGTCCCAAGGGGGTACCTATCAGGAGAAAGACATTACTGGAAGAGATGCAGAAGAAGCTAGACACGAGGGCAGCTATGTCCATTGAGGAGATGGCAGTGGCAGAGAAGCTAAGAAACAACTGGTATTTATCTGATAATTGCATTCCCAACATATCTTGCCGGAACTCATCATACAACCTACGCCCATCATGCGGAATAACTCAGAGGGAGAAGCTGGTGGATGCCGAGGAGGATGTTGATGTTAACATGGACGATGCATAGTGAGTCTGCTGGAGATCTTAAGATGGATTGGATGCTTAGTTAACTTGTTTTAGTATTAGTATCTAAGGTCGAACAGTTATTTTCATTCTTTGTATTAAATTATGTACAATTATATGCTCTTTATCATTAACTAGTCTATGTACGCTTGTCTAGTATGGACAATTAACTTTGTGGATCTGTAAATACAAATTTTCCTAATCAATCGACTATTTATATAATGTATGTTTCAATTTGATCATTACCAAACACTTGTGTCGATGTATTTAATTAGTTTTATGGAAATGAGGTTTGACTAGGGTAAAATGCAAAAAAGGTACTTTAATGTATGTCATGTACAAATAATGTACTTTAATGTGGTCATGTCCAACAAATGTACTTTAACTTGGTCATACGTCCAAATAAGGTACTTTAATCGGTCCGCGAACGGAAGCGTGAATCACACGCTCCAATGAAGAATTAATTAAAAAATATATAAAAGTAAGGAAAAAATTCAAAAAAGAAAAAAAAAGGAAAAATATTGAAAATTAGTAAACAAAAAAATTAGAAAAACATTTGAAAAATTTAGGACTGTATTTGAGGGATCTTATCTATTATTGAATTATTGTACCAAGAGTATCATTTTGAAATTGTTAGGATATTTGATATTGGTATAGTGATTATTTTTTAATTCATGTGTCATGCTTAATATTCTTGTATATCTTCTAGATCTTAATTATCATTGTCACATTCTTATTAGTTATTACTGTTAATTTCTATTACATTGTGTACATATTGATAAATCCGTATTCTTATCCAGTTTGTTACTGTTGATTTTATTACCTTTCAGATATTTTCTTGAAACATCTTCTTCGTGCATTGAGCTATAATCATTACTTGTTTGCTTTTAGTTTTTTTTTAATTTTTAATTTTTTAAATAACTTTTTGATTGTTTACTGATTTCTTTAACGAAATTTCGAATTTGTTTTGATTTTTTGAATTTTCTACTAATCTTCCAAAGTTTTCATAATTGTTTGAATTTTTTTCTATTTTCATAACGTTTTTGATTAATTCTTGAGGGGAGCGTGTGATTCACGCGCCCGTTTCGGTCGATTGATCGGTTACCTTATATGGACGTACGATTAAGTTAAAGTACTTTATTTGGACATATGATTAAGTTAAAGTACCTTATTTAGACGTACTATTAAGTTAAAGTACCTTTGTTGGATATGACCACATTCACTACAAGAAATCAGGGAAATAACGATGGAAATGGGCGACGGATAAAAGTTATCCGTCGCTACAGAGCGACCGATAATTTTATCCGTCGCTTTGTAGCGACGGATAACTTTTATCCGTCGCTAATTTTGTTGACCATAATAAAAATTAAAAAAAAAATAAAATTTTTTTAGCGACGGATAGATCTATCCGTCGACAAATGACCGGAAAATTAAAAAAAATAGAAAAGCTAGCGACGGATAGATCTAGATCTATCTGTCGCTAAAAGCCTAAAAAATATAATATATCTCCACCACCACCTCCTTTCCTCCACCACCTCTCCTCCATTTCTCCTCTCCTCCTCCTCCACCACCACCACCTCTCTTCCTCCACCACCACCATCTCCTCCACAACCTCCTTTCCTCCTCCACCACCTCCTCTTCCTCCCACCACCACCGCACCACACCCACCACCACCGCACCCACCTTTCTCCTCCCACCACACTGCCACCACCACCGCACCACCACACTACCACCACCACCGCACCACCACTGCCACCACCACCATCCGCCTCTCACCACCACCACCCGTCTCTCCACGCCACCACTGCCTCCGGATCTCATCGCCACCACCGCCACCCACTACAAGAAAGCCTGTTAATAGCCACGGAAGAATAGCGACGGATTCTATTCGTCGCTAGCTAGCGACGAATCGCTATCTCTAGCGACGGATAAAATCCGTCGCTAGGTTTAACGACGGATAAGACTATCCGTCATTAAACCTAGCGATGGATAGGCTTATCCGTCTTTAGTTAACGACGGATATGACTATCCGTCGTTAAACCTAGCGACGGATAATCTATCCGTCTCTAGATTCTTTGACCAAGAAAAAAAAAACGGGAAAATAAATTTAAAAAAAAAAAACTGGAACTCTAGCGACGGATAGGCTTATCCGTCTTTATTAACGACGGATAAGCCTATCTAACGACGGATAAGCCTATCCGTCGCTAGAGTTCCAGTTTTTTACGGGAAGCAGAATGCTTCCTTCCCCATTTTCTCTTCTTCTTATTCTTCTTCCTTTCTTCTCCTTATTTCGCCCAAAGCCATTCCGGTCCAAATCTCAACCATTTTGTCCATTCTTCATGTACATTCGAAGCTCGTGAATCAAGGAGGTCAATTGTGCTGTCAATTTCAAATTCCATCCGCTCATTTCTCCGGATTCGAAGGTAAACCCTAATTTTTTATATTTGGAAATTTTGTTACTTTGGACTAATTTGAGAAATTGAATGTAAATGGAGAGTATATAGTACTTAGTTTAGATGTAATTAGGTAATGTTTTACCTTTGAGATGTGCAATTGATATATATTGATTGTGAATTTGAATTTTTAGTATAGTATGTTTGTAAGTATGTTGGACTTTTAATTAATTTGATATTGGTGTATATTTAGTAAAATTATGAAGATTTAGTACTTCGTTTTGAAACCCTAACTTTTTGACATATTTGGAAAATTTAGTTAATTTAGACTAATTTAAGCAATTGTAATTGTATGTTTAATTAACTTTGAGATGTGAAATTATTTGAATTGTTAATTAGTATAATGTTAAGTATGTCGTAGTTTTGATTTAAGTATGTTAAGTATGTTAATTAAGATTTGCAATTGTTTCATTTCATAAATTTATACATGTACTAGATTATAAATTATGAGAATTTAATTAATTAAGTGTGCTGATATAATTTGGTGATTACATTCGTAAAATGCATGTAATTTATAATTTATAAATTTGCATTAAAGGGTTGGAATGCTTTATTTGTAATGGGAATTTTGGTAAGAGACATAAACTTTATAACATGCAAGAAATGGGAAAATGGGAATCGAGTTGAAAAAATACGATCTAATCAATTCAAACGTGTCAGGTTATATAATCATCCAATGGACATCGATCGTTCATGGATGTACCAAAGGATAGTTAATGGGAGAGTTTTACCTAGTTTTGTGGAAGGGGTTGATGCCTTCGTTACATTTGCACTGACACAGACTACATTCCGACTGGCCTTATTCCCCAGATGTGGCCTGTTTTCGAGAGTTTGGGCTCTGACCTGTATAGGCATATGGTGGCTGACATGAAAAAATACCGAGACAAAGGAAAGCCGCCACAGTACAGGCATATTGGGGACGAAGAGTGGGCTATGTGGCATGAGTATTGGAGCATTAATCATGTCGAGGATCAGTCCTACAAGAACAGTGAGCCGATCGAGCATGAGATGGCAAGGGCTCTTCCAGGCACCACTACGGGTCACGAGCTGTTGTCACTAATCGCCAGATGTCGGTAAGTATATATATGTGCTTTCATTTATACCAATTTACCACTTGTTTGCATTCCTACCAACTTACTAACTACTTGTTGCAATATTTAATGTTCTTTAGCTGAACCTGAACCAACCCAATACTTGCCTAGAGCAAATGAAGATGGGGAAGTTCAAGAACGGCGTTTGGGTGGACCAGAAGTCCGAGCTTATTGCGGTATGTGTATTTGCTAAGTGTTACAGTTGTATATGCATGTGTATTATAAATTAAATATGAAATTGTAGCTCATTTCGTATACACTTGACTATTACAGAGTGAGGTGGAGCGGATCATTGCGGGGAGGCTGCTCGAGGGTGAGGAGTTGTCCGTGGAAGAACAAGACCGGATCTTTCTACAGGTCAACCCACCCGACAACAAGGGTCGGGTTTATGGTCTTGGTAGTTATGGCGAGACACTGACGCAGAGCTTCTCCGTGTCCCAGCAACAATCTCAGGGACATGGTGGTGTTTACACACGCGCAGGTTGAGCAAATGGTGAATCAAGCAGTGACTCCTCTCTAGACTGAGATTGGAAATCTTAGGGATGAGCAGGCTCGTATGAATCAAAGGATGGAAGAGCTGTGCCGCTTGTATATGAGCCAGAATAACCCCGGTCCCTCGTCTTAGTGATGTTCTGATGTTTTGGATAATATGCAACTTTTTACTTTGTTGGATATTTGAATTTATATTCGGATATGTATACTTTATTTTGGATAATTTGTTTTTTGGACGAATCGTTGTTGTTAATTAATGCAATTTCCCCTTTGTGACATATCACAATTATATTGGTTGAAAAAACAGGTTTTTAAATTATAAAATAATTTTTAAAAAAAATAGTAGCTAAACTACGAATCAGGGCGGATAACTATCCGTCGCTAAACAACGAATTAGGGCGTTCTAGCCCTAATTCGTAGTTTGGTGACGGATAATTATCCGTCGCTAAACAACGAATTAGGGCGTTCTAGCCCTAATTCGATTAGAGACGGATAATTATCCGTCTCTAATGGCGACGGAGGGTCAACACCCTATTCGTCGCCAAATCCGTGGCTATTAGCGACGGATAAAAATCCGTCGCTAATACGCCTTAGAGACGTCCGTCATTAAGACGGGCGTCTATCCGTCGCTAAGGCCTTAGCGACGGATCGGCAGGGGGTTTAGCGACGGATAATTCCGTCGCTAAACCCCTGTTTTCTTGTAGTGACCGGATCTACACCGTCCACCTCCGGATCTTCGATTTATCTTTTTATACATTTTCGTTATTTTAGGTATTTTAGTTTGTGCATTTTAGGTATTTATCTTTTTGTACATTTTCGGTATTTTAGTTTGTATTGTATTATTGTATAATGAATTTGTATTATTGTCATTGTATACAATTTTCGATTTATTGTATAATCGTATTGAATATTGTAGTTTCGATTTGAATATCAACCGAATTATTGTCCGATTTGAATATTGTAGTTTCGATAAATCAATATCTCATATACGAATACAAATTGGATACGAATTAATTCGTATACGGATATAAAAATTCGAATACGGATTTTACTTTTTTTTAAAAAATAGCAATGTAACGACGGATAGAACGACGGATAGAATCTATCCGTCGTTACATTGGCGACGGATAGATTCTATCCGTCGCCAATAATCGATTTAAAAAAAAAGTCAAAAATGATAATCCGTCGCGAATTGGACGACGTATTATTTATCCGTCACCACAGCTCTAGTGGGGCGACGAAATTTCTATCCGTCGCCAGAGCGGGGGCGACGGATCGCTGGTCTGTAGCGACGGATCTATCCGTCGCTATAGACCAGTTTTTTTTTTAGTGATTGAAGTACTAATGAGTCGATTTTACATCGTCTCGTTTGGTCTTTTTTTACCGTCTTATTGCCATTCTCAAGTATAGTTTTTATGTGTTTTATTAGTATTTTGTTACATTTTCGTATTTTATGTGTTTTGTAGGTATTTGGTTAAACCGCGTGATTTGGAGGCAAAAAGATGCATTTTATATCACTACAAAAAAACTAGTCTGTAGCGACGGATCTACGGATAGATCCGTCGCTACAGACCAGCGATCCGTCGGCCCATTTGGGGCGACGGATAGTAATTCCGTCGCCCCACTGGGTCTTTGACGACGGATAGATAATCCGTCGTCCAATTCGCGACGGATTGGACGACGGATTATCATATTTGACTATTTTTTTTTAAATCGATTATTGGCGACGGATAGAATCTATCCGTCGTCCCAACTAGCGACGGATAGAATCTATCCGTTGTTATATGTAACGACGAATAGAAAATATCCGTCACTATATTGGGCGACGGATAGATACTATCCGTCGCCCAATATATTATTGGAATTAGTGACGGAATCTGAAATTCCGTCACTATTTATTCCGTCACTGTTAATCCATCACTAATTCCGTCACTATTAATCCGTCACTATCTATCCGTCACTATTTATTTCATATTAATCCCTGTTTTTCGTAGTTCACCTATTTAATCAATATAATGTTCGATAATAAATCAATAATACGGAAAATGTTTCAATAAATGATAAATAAAAAAAAGTAATATTCGGAGCAGGAGAAATTATCCGAACAAGTGTAAATATAATAAATCCGAACGTACATATACATAACTAGCTACCAGACGGGGGTGGGGGCTGGCCGAACCGGGACATGAACTGCTCCATCTGTAACCGAAGGCGCTCGTTCTCCTCCCTTTGTTCTCTGGCGTGCCGCTCCATCTCTTGAGTTAGAGCTGCAACCTGTTCCCGGACCTGCACCAATTCCGAGACCTGGTCCTGTGTGTAAACCGGACGTCTAGACTGTTGGGATGATGAAGAGGAGCACCCCGGACTAGCCAAGCTCAAACCGAGGCTCCCGAGTCCATATATCCGTCCTTTGTTGTCCGGTTTGTTGACCTCTAGGAAGATGTTGTCAACTTGTTCAGTTGACAACACATCACCCGTCTCTTCCTCCTGCCTCGCCACCTGGGCATCAACCTCAGCCTGAAATCGTAAATAGCATATATCATGATCAGTTACTGTTTTTCAGGGATATGAACTTTAAGCAACATAAACATACCGCAATAGACGAGGCCCGGCAGTCGGTCCATACCCCGCCCTTCTACTTGGCCTTCTTGAAGATGTCATACTTGGATGTCACCTCCCACGTGGGATCTGAACAACATATATAGTCAACAATTTATCATCTCACAAGTAATCAAAGACACAATACATACACGTAATGCTAGATTGAAAAAAAACATATATATACATACCGATTGGTAATAATCAGTGAGAGTAGATCGCCTCCCAAGGTGGTGAACGGCCCTTCCTGCCACATCGATCGAGACGCCTGGGTTACATGCATTGATGTAAACATTGTCCTGGACATCGATTCGGCGATGAGCATCCCAAAGGGCCCACTCCTCTGCATCAACCCGTGGAGGCATTGGGCCACCCCGATCCCGAATGGTCTTCCAAGTACAGACCATATCCCTGTACAATTTAGATCCCACAGTCTCGTAAACACGCCAGATCTGTGGGATCAACCTGCTGGGAATGAAGTACTCCTTCTACATTCCCAATTTCATACAACATCCAAAGTCAATACATACATATATAACGTCACCATATTACATCAATTCAATAAGATACAACAACATCACAGATATGGTGACTAACATATCACCCAAACAAAGTGGCTAACATACCACTCACATTGTCCTAAATTTTACTAACACAATGGTGACTAACATATCACCCAAATAAAGTGGCTAACATACCACTCACATATAGTGGCTAACATACCACTCATATTAAAACGATTATAATTACAAACAAAGGAATGTCATATTTTAACTTACCCTCAGCTCGTTTCAGATTGCTGGCCATTAGCCTTAGAACTCATTAGCCGAGCCAACAAAGACAACTCAGTCAGCTTACACCCCGGATAAACCGGCTTCCTTGATGATTCTAACAAGTCAAAGAACACATGATCCTCGGGATTCGGTGGTTCCTCCACCTCCACCTTGGTTTCAATGTTAGTTGTGTCCATGAACTCTGCCCCTGCAGCATCATACACCATTTGTTCGACTCGAGCTCGAATAGCATCGCCTTCAGATGTACTTTGTTCCCCGACTTGTTCATTTTTTCTCTTCCTTCCACGCTGTCTGTATTGGTCATATGTATTGGACGGTGCTGCTTCCATTGGTTCGTTGCAAACAGCAATAACTACATTACAGTAAAACCTCTATAAAATAATAATGTTGGAACTGAGATATTTTATTAATTTAGCGAGATATTATATACTCGATAAATTAATAATTTATTAATTTGAAGAGGTTTTACGTATGCATAACTGACCAATAAAATGTTTAAGTCCAATATACTAGTTACAATGTATATTAGTTAGAGATAAAAAAAATAAATTTAGAAAAACAAGCTCCAATTAAAATTATATGACTTCATATTCACATATTAGTGGGATTTGAAAGTTTGAATGGCATATGATCAATGTTCTTAAATACAAGTAAATGAATGTGAATCACTTGCTAGATTTTCCCATTGTTTTCGCTGAATGTTTTGAAATTCATATCATAGAAGAAATGGTGGCGGATACCATTCAAAATCCGGTAGATGATGAAGCTGGGAATGATTCAATGGCTTTGGAACCAGTCACTCAAAAAGAAGCATTGCAAGCGGAAAAAACTCTTCAAAGCTTTTTATTGCAGTACAAGAAGACAACGTTATAACTCTCGAGTGCAATGAGGAGATTAGAGATGAACTCAATATATATTTGAAGTTCAACAAAAAACAAGTAACTATAAATTCATTTTTTACTTAACAATCTTAGAAATTTGTAAGTGGATAATACACACACACACACACAAAATATATATATATATATATATATATATATATATATATATATATATATATATATATATATATATATATATATATATATATATATATATATATATATATATATATATATATATATATATATGGAATCTTTTAGTAATTATTAATTTATAGTTTCGTTGGGACCAATATATATACAGTGGGATTTCAAAAAAATTATTATCTTATTATTTTATTGATTGGGGTCCAAATTTGTATTGGTCCCAAGTCGGGACCGGATAAATTATTAATTTTATCGAGATTATTAATTTATCGAGTATTAATTTAAGGAGGTTTCACTGTAGCTTGTTAATTGTAGCTTAATGGAATTGACGCCTTCACTAACGCTATCTGTTTTCTAGAACAAATTATAGTTAAATCATTGTCATAGAGCCTTCGTACCTTATGTGATGTAAGGTGTCTGCCTAGAAAATTCTAGAGCAGTGTAATAATCGGTAGGACGTGTCCCAATGTTAACTAGAGTAAATCGACATCATTATTGTTGCATGTTTCCTGCTAGCTAGCTTGTTTTCTGTCACCACACCATAATTCCCTCTCATATATATTCCTCTCGTAAAGTTAATCAGTTTTCTAGTTAGTCTGCATATTTGTTAGAATAATCACTCTGCTGCCGAAGCAAACAAACATTTACGGCTTTTAATACTGTTATTACAATTCGTAAACGCAACTCAGCTTAGTTACGTCCTTCGAGACCGACCTCAGGGTTAACTTCACTGCACTACAAGTTTTCGTAGTGTTGAGAAGACTCTTGGCTATAAACAAATTTAAAACATTGATTTGACACATCGAGTACCTTATTTGTACATGGCACACATTAAGGTACCCTTTTTGTATTTTACCCGGTTTAACTATTAGTATGTATAATTAAACTTAAGAATATAGGCTTTTATTGTTCAAAACATCCAAAATCATTAAAATACCATACTACCCGCTTTTACTTTTCCTTACCAAACACAAAATGATGACAACACCTTACCATTAGCTTTTTTGCTTTTTTCCCTACCAAACACCCAAAATTCACACAACCTCTGTCAAAATCTCAATATAAACCCAGAAAACCCCACTGCACATTAATCGAAGGAATCTCGGTCATCACCAATCTCAAAATCGCAATTCCCAGTCAACATCCTACTCCATTGGAGTTTCCTACCAAACAACACATAAGGGATAGGCGAAAGGATTAGAGAAAGTCTAGTAAAAGGCCTGATTTTCCTATACAATAGGAAAGACCACATTAGACTAGTGTAAGCTATATGAGAGAATTAATGTTGTGTCCATGAGTTTTTATAACTGGGGGAATTTATGTTGTGACTGTAGGTTTTTACATCTGACGCACTAAGAAAAAAAGAGCAGATGAAAGTTTGGACTTATCTGGGAGATTTATCTGGTGTCTATGGGTTTTTGCATCTGTGAGATTTATGTTGTGTCTGTGAGTTTTTATAACTGGGTAATTTATGTTGTGTATGTGAGTTTTTATAACTAGGAGAATTAATGTTGTGTCTGTGAGTTTTTATAACTGGGGAATTTATGTTGTGTCTTTGAGTTTTTATAACTGGGGTAGTTAATGTTGTGTCTGTGAGTTTTTATAATTTGGGGAATTAATGCTGACCGCGCGCTGGTCTGACCGCTGACCGCGAGCAACTTAAAAAGCTGGCTTTTACTATTCTAATGGAAATTAAGTCAGGCCTTTTTCTAGAATTAGTATAAAAAATAAACAGAGAAAGTCACCCTCATTGATGCGGTATAAAAGTTAAAAAGGAACAAACCGAGTTAATAGAATATCAAGTCCAAGACATCTAGCAAGGTTCAAGCCCAATAGTTGATGTCCAATTCTAGCTAGGTACAAACTCATTCATGTTGGCCTAGCCTGATTACCTATATAAAACATAATATGTATACAAGGCTAGCACACGACAAGGTAAATACACAATTGACTCTTAAGTACACTATCAATATAGTATCCCTTCGGGCTTCGGTTATGTTAAATCCAACCCCTCGCCAATAAAACTAATCGTTTTGTAGGTACTCATTGAATTACAACCCCCGCCGAAGACGGATTTTGACATCAATACTTGTATTACATTAGTCTGAGACAAAGTTTTCCCTATGTTATACTTGTGTGAGATGGAGAATTTTTATAATTTGTGAGAAGCTATTTCTATCTTTGCTCGTTTATTAATAAATTTGTCATTAAGAAAGAAAAAAATATACAGTGAAGTATTAGCCAACTCGTTAAGTGGGAGCGCGAAATCTACAATTTAGGAGTGTGTTGGCACGCCACATCGCATCGGGAAGGAACATAAAAAAGTGGTGAACATTCCATGTTCAGTACTACTTTTGTTGGTCATAACCATGCATACTTCTTGTTGAAGCACTACACATGATCAATTGTTGCCACTTTATTCCTGAGTATTAATTTGCCACAATGCATGAAGTGTTTCTCAAGTAATGTGGTGCTCCAAGTCACTCATTCTTAATTTCCGTATAACTATTAGTAGGGTTTTTCTATGCAACAAGTAATCCTGATTAATGTATTTTTTTTTTTTGAATCGGCAAAATTTATTAAAAATAAAAATCGTCTACACGAGCATAAGAAATGCTCAACAAAACTCAAACATTACACCAAAACCCACCAATACGAGAATTCCGCAAGAACATTCTATCAATTAGTTTCATCACTTTACTAAACACTCATCAAACCATCATGTCATTTTCCTGTAATTAGGCATACACTTCAACAATTGCCATTTCCTTCACCCCTAAATGCATCCCAAAATAGACAGACTTCAAGTTGCTTTGCATGGTCCATGATACCTTAAAACTTCATTTCCTTGATCCACCAAACCCAGCTGTTCCAAATACAAACTCCAATAGCTCAAGTACTAATATCCGTTAAATCCAAAAACCAAGCATCAATCTATGTTAGCCTACACCCCTACACCCTATGCTCTTTAACAGAGCAAGTGGCAAGCAATTTAAGGTGATGTCATTAATTGTGCTCAAACAGTCCGTCAATTCACAGTATTACAACCTATATTTGCCGACACCCCTCCACCCTATGCTCTTCATCAAAGCAAGTGACAAGCAATTTAAGATGTGGTCATAGATTGCTATACAAAACCGTCAAAGCCATGAACAACAACCCTCCATTGCCAACACCCCTCCACCATATGCTCTTAATCAAAGCAAGTGGTAAGCAATTTAAGATGTGGTCAAAATTGTCAAAGAAACCGTCAAATCAAAATAAAACAACACATATTTGTCAACGCCCCTCCACCCTATGCTCTTAACAAAGCAAGTGGCAAGTAATTTAAGACGCGATTATAGATTGTAACATAAAGAAAATACCAATAATAAGTCACATACTAATCACATCCCTACACCCTATACTCCCGAAGAACAAGTGGCAATAAATTTAAGATGCAATCATATGACACGAGTACGGTTGGCAAAGTGTCATCCTCTATACTCACTACGTCCCTACACCCTATGCTCTGATTAATGTCAAATTAAATTGGCAAACACCGTGATCAATTGTTTAGGATGTCACTGCATTGAATAGAGAATTGAAGTTGGAAAATAAGTAGTGACACAGGTCATAATATCACCATAAAGGGCACAAAGATGCCTTAAGACTAAGGTAGCACATATATAATGAGTGTGTGCATAATTGCATGTGACTTTCCTTTATCTTTATGGTGGAAGAAAAAGTTAAGGTAATAATCCATAGCTCCTTTGCGTTAAGGGCAGTGGAAGGAACAGTCCTTTTTTACTTTCGGCTTTATAACCTCCCAGTGCAATTAACCACTGCCCATCTACTTAACTTAACTAGTTATAACTTAGTAACAATCGTCATGTAAATTCGTCTTGTAGGACCTAAGCGTCTGGTGTAAATTAGAGGATTGATTATAACGTTTGAGAAAAGTTATATAATTTTGATGATACATAGTTGGTTCGGTTCGTTATAAAGTGACCCAACCGTTCAACTCGACTTAGTCCACTTCGGTTCGAGATGCTATCAAAGCATAGTGGAGCATCACACAAGGAGACATCGAAGGGCCTCGCATGCACTTACTATTAGACTTTGGGATCAACCTATAAATACCTTCCAACTGTCCATTAATGCGGGAAACACATTTATTACACTTAAATGTCAGTGTACATTGCTCCGAGGCGAACGATTTATTACTCCGATCGAGTAGCACTAGTATAAGACTTTGTACACCATATCCAATATCTATACAAGAATTACTACTCACTATCAAGCGCGCACTTATCTACTTATCAAATTTAACATCATTATGTTTCAAATAGTTCATTTTCATACTTAATTAAACCCCGTACTATAATTTTCCTTTTGAACAAAATTTTTCCTTTTGAACAAAATAATTACATTTAATGATGATACCTTACACTTTCATCATATCTATATACCTATAATGTTTCCTTTAAATTTCGGACCATGGCCTCTAAAACAAGTAGGAACATGAGTGAATTATGAATGATGATGAGTTATTGTTATATCTAGCTATGAGAAGAGATTAGTTGGAGTTAAAGTTACCTCAAAGTCTACCAATCACGATATTACTAGTAAATGTAGAGTAATACACTTTCTTTTGCCGTCATAAGTTAATTTGTATGCCTTTGGCTAAATCTGAAGCAAAATAGCTTGCTTAATGACTAACTAAACACTGCATTATAGTTTTTTGTTTTGTTTTTTAAGTTAACACATTAGATTATAGTTGGATAATTGGATTATCCTAGACAATGACAAGTTTTATACGAGTAGTGTAATATTATAATTAAGGAACCAGACAAAACAAGTAATGAAACATTTTAAGCTAGCTTTAAATTTTTATAATTTATTTTGTATGCAGTAAAGAGAGATGTCAGTTCACTACAGTACATCGAGTACACAGATAGCTCACGGGAGATGGATGTTAGTTTTTATTTCTATATATTCCAACAATTAAATGTTGTAAGTAAATATCTAGCCTACCCTTATTTAAATTTTAGTTCAAAAGTTGTATTCACCCATAATACGACCATTTCTACAATAAATTTTTTAATTTATGTTTCAACTTTCAACGCACAGTGTGCCATTGGTTGTTGAGATGGTAATTGACTCATATTAAGGCAGTAAATTCAATTCAAATGAAAAAAAAAAAGCAGTAATGGAGAAGGAAAATAAACTTATCTATGTTTTGCATGACCTGGTCAGTAATTCCATTTGATTTGCTCAAAGGAAGATGGTTTGTGAATATACTAAGTTGATATAAAACGTTACTTTCCAGTTCAAGGAAATAAAGCAGTCGATAAGATGACAATCACCTAATCATTTAATTCACCTTACGGTTCTTACCAACTCGTTTTACCTTATATACTTAGGGGGCATGTTTGAAAAAAACGTGTATGTGACTGAGAGCTAAAAATTAATAAGGTGATTGGACATTTATAAGGTGACATGAAGCTGAGAAGGTTATTGATAACGTAGCTAAATTTCAAAACCGACATGGTAAATTATTTGAATTAACATACTTGACAAATTAAGACAAGTTACATGCTATTTTATAAGATTAATTACGGTGATTTATTTATTTACTTTTAATAGTTTACCTCAAAGTAGCTTAATTTTTTTTGATACATTCTAGATGACTAATAAACAAGGTTGACTGTTACCAAATAACCTTATTTTAGTCAAGCCACTTTATTTCACTACTAATCTTGTAATCAAACGAGAATTAGATACCTCTTCCTATTTTCATATTCCACTCGTCTCATTAGGTAAACAAGTAGGAAATACCTAAATGAGTTCGAACTAGATTCAATTACCTAATCAACGGAGTTAAAATCGAGAGTTAACAAGTTGAGTAGAAACTTGTATAATACCCCTTATATTTGGACTACTACCATGATATATTTTCTGTTTGAAGGAGCTATCTTGTACATACAATAAACTGCACTGCCAGTGTGCCCAACTAATCCAACCTCCCACCACCTGTACGAACTGGAAGTCGCAACGGTCATATCTGGTGCAACCTCCACTCATCAAACCCACCACTCCATCATTTTCCTTCTCTTCGCATACAGACTTCACTGCCAGTCTTTTTTTCGATTTCTCACTAGTATCCACACCACCTGCTACTGCTGCATTTCACTACTACTTTCAGGATCACAAAATTCACCTACTGATAATGAAACTGACAACAAACTGAAAAAAGCTTCACTCCTCCATTAGCTAAAATGGCTACCGCGGTAGCGTCATCTCCGAACACCAAGCACCACCACCGCTACAATCGACCACCGCTACTCTCCGCCGCCGTCTCCGATAATGATCAGCCCTCGCGCCGCCTCAAATCTCGCCAAGTCACCTCCCGCTACCTGTCGATTTCCTCATCATCCTCCTCCTCCTCCAATTCCACAACCACTACTACCTCGTCTTCCGATTCTTCGAAGAGGTCGAAGTCTCCGTTGATCGCCAATCGAGCTTCAAAAGCACTCAATTCCACTCCGAAGACTCAGCCGAGGGCAATTTCGGCGGATAGACGCCGTCCAGGTGCGATTCCTGTCGCAACGCCTTTGTTGAAGTCCGTTCGGAGTCTATCGGTGTCGTTTCAAGGGGAATCGTATTCTATGTCGGCGCGTGAGGCGAAAACTCCTCGGGATTTGAGGAAATGTACGCCGGAGAGAACGAAAGCCGGTGTTACGCCGGTGAGGGAGGGTAGGGAGAATTGTAGGCCGACTGATCAGAAGCAGCAGCTGTGGCCTGGGAGATTGCGAGCTGAGAATTCGAGTATTATGACTCGGAGTTTGGATTTTGGTGCTGATAGACTCAAGTTAACTGGATCAGGAACTAAAACTAAGCTAGAGAGAAAATCTGCAGATGAAATTAGTCTAATCAATAAGAATAGTAGCAATGTTGAGATTAAACATGTTAAACTGCACAATGATTTGTTGAACTCGGATACTGATAGTGTTTCATCTAAGAGTACTACTGGTAGTGAAAAGGGAAGGCCACGTGGAATGGCTCGGTTTCCGGCTATGGAGAGTAGCCGGATTCGTAATGCTGCTATCCTGGTAGATACTTCGAAAGTGAATTTCGCAAAGAAGCTGCAGAGTGAGAGTCCTGTAGCTTTGTCTAAGGAAGTTAGTGCGAGCAGGGGGTTATCACCGCTTAGACGAGGTATTAGGCCGGTTTCACCAATGAAAAGTTTGGCTACACCAACTAGTGCGGTTTCGAGGGGTAAGGTTAGTCCGATGAGAAACAGAGGTGGCTTAGAGAATTCGATGAACAATGGGAATGTGTGTGGAACTCCGTCTATTCTGAGCTTTAACAATGAGGTGAGGAGAGGGAAGGCAGGGGAGAGTCGAATTGCTGATGCGCATGACTTGCGAATGCTGTATAACCGACACTTGCAGTGGCGGTTGGCCAATGCAAGGGTAGAGAAGTCCCTGTCCGGACACATAAGTAAGGCGGAGGTATTAATTTTTTCCATTGTTTAGGTTTCAAGCTAATTACAGTTCTAATTGCGTTTATTGTGTTTTTAAAGCATAATATACTTTTATATTTTATGTTTTGATTTCAACTGAATCATTGTTGGTGTCTCAAATGGTATGTCATGGTTCAGAATCTAATAACATATTGGAAGTAGTACTTGATGTAGTTCAAAGATGGTTCGGATTCTGTTCTTTTGCCTGTGGACTAAGTTAAGAACACTTTGCTCAAGCCTCAATTCACAGTTAAAGCTTGGATGTGATTAGGAATACATGTTATTCTCTGTAATTTGTTTGGTGGATTATCTGACTCACTCACGTAGTCATCTCCATAAGTCAAACTTCACGGTCCTTGTTCCTTACATATTTGGACATTTGGGAGTTTAACTAGATATAATGTGTTGTACGTACGCTTACCATTTTGTGGCTGGGATCTGATAAGTTGAAGAGATCACAAATAAAAAAGGTTTGCCTTACTCTTTAACTATATTGATCCTTAAATGATACTACTATTTAATTCTATAGAGATAAATCTGTTGAACAAAATGCAGATGGGCTTTTTTAGGACAAATAATCCAACCTTCATATTTACATGCATTGCCTTTCTCAAACTGTGTATGTACTTGATAAGGATATCGTGAATTTCGTCAGTTGTTATCACTTCATTTAATTTTGGAATCCTATAGGTTCCATAGTCAATTCTTCTTTCGGGTAAATGCTATTCTCGTATAATTATGTGCTGGGATGATTGATCTTTAGCTCAACAATCCAACTTGAACAGACCATAGAATTTATTCCGTTTGGCACCGAATATATCAGACCAAGTGATTCACTGAAATCCTACAACTGCTTGCTGATTTTGAAGTTTTGAACTGGTTTCTGGCAGTTAAAATTTAGTTACTTCATATATGGAAATGGATTTTCTTTTGCATTCAAATTTATGCATGCATGTTTGCTGCCCATGTGAATATGATAACCATCAAACTCCGATTGTTGGATACTTTAGATTTGTCATCTCCGCTAATGCTATTGCTATGCTGTTCATTGATTTTCAAATTTCTAATAGGTTTCCTGATACAATTCCGTACAATTACCTTAATTTGCTCAGTTCTTCGCAGATAGTAATAAATATTGTTTGCCAAAGCGCAATGGATCAAGAGATGGATCATGGAGATAAAAATTGTTATGTTATGCCCCAATAAATTAATAATCAATAGTTCTTTCATTATTTAATACTCCCTCCATTTTAGAAAAATTGTTACATTTTATTATTACGTAATTAATCGTTTTAGCGATTACTTTCTTCTTAAACGATATTAATAAATAAATTATTAAAATTATATAATGAAAATTTAGTAATTAAATTTTTATTATATGATTTTATTAAATTATTTACTCTTATCGTTATGAGTAATTAATTAACTCAAGACAAATAATACGTCAAGCTCAAATGTAACACTTTCTCTGAAATGGAGGGAGTATAATGATAGTAAATATTATAATCTCCAGAAATGGAGGATATTTCTTGTGTTACTGCTTAAGAAAGTGATTGTGCTTATTTCCTTTTCTTATGCATGCTTTTTAGTTTTACAAGGTGATAGCAGTTTCATCATGTAATGATTAGACTTTGCTAGTTACTCGTTTGGATTCGTCATGGAAACATCCTTGTGAAAAAGCTAATTTCTACCTTTCTTTTTAACTTTGCCAGAAAAGCCTCTACAACGTTTGGACCACCACTTCAAGATTGCGATTCTGTGTTAAAGCCAAAAGGATTGAACTGCAAACGCTACAAAATAATATCAAGCTGTATGCTCTCCTTAAAAAACAAGTGAGACTTCCAATTTCATTTTATCTTCATTTTTCTTCCATGTTTATTTTACTGGATTAATCTGGTTAAACTGTGATCCTTTTGGTATTGAATGGTCACACGCACTTACATTTTGCTATGCCTTTCCCAGTCAATTTTCTTTTTTCCCCCATAAACTAGCATGCATGTAGGAGGGACTAGGGAGCATGTAGATTGGTTCCTGGCAGTTGATAGTTTCACAGTAATATGTTGGATTACGTACTATGTCCTGTTTCTGTCACTGAAAAGATTTGTGTGAGGAATCTGTCCTGCTTGGTTTATAATAATGCGAATGTGAAATGTTTCTCCGTACTAAAGAATGCTTTTAATGCAGGAACCACATTTGGAAATGTGGGGGCGGGACGAGTCTTATCACTGCAATTCAGTGTCTGGCACCATAAAAGCACTGGAAGCTAGCGCTATCGGCCTCCCAATTGTTGCTGGTGCAAGGGTATGACGGTTTATATTTGCTGGTTTTGGGTAGACATTTTTATTTTCACTTTCCTTGAAGTCCAAGTATGACGAAGCTCATCCTTCTTTGCTGTATCTTAACATGTACAGATGGATGTAGAACAACTCCAAGAGGCTATTTCTTCCGCCGTTGATGTGATGCAAGGGATAGTGTCTTCGACAAGCTCTTTGCTGAAAAAGGCAAGTTTTTCCTTTTAAATTATTGCTACGCATCCATGGCTCATCATGTTGTTACGTGCTCTGCACGTTTGTTTAACATTTTACTACATTGAACAATGAGAATGTGAATGAGTGAATGTGTCAGATCAGATCATAAGTTAATTATGCCTCCATCTGTGTGCAGGCTGAGAATATGAACCTGCTGGTATCGGAGCTCTCTGATTTAAGTGCTAGAGAACACGGTTTACTTGACGAATGCAAAGAATTGTTGTCAGCAACATTCATGCCCCTCCAGGTGAGCATGCATCTATTTGAATGCATCAAAAAATTAATTCCATTCTAATCTCAGAGTAAATTTGCACCTCTCATAGTCCATCTTTCATCTTTCTGATTAAACCAAACTATACGAAAGTTTTGTAACATTAGTTCTCGTGCCAGGTGATGCAGTGGAGTCTGAGAAGCCATGTATTGCAAGCTCAACGTCTACCAGCAAGCTCAACAAAGGAAATGCTTCCCTAATACAATATCAACTGAGAAGCTCAATCAGCAATCTCAGTAAAGGAAGTGTGACCTCCAGAGAGGCGTTCTTACTGCATACTGAAACACTAACATCACTTGACTACCATTTCTCGAAAGCTTACGCACAAGAGATGACAATTATTTGTTTGCATGGATGATCCCGCTCATTCATGTGTCATGCAAAGCAGCTTCAGAAAGGTCTTTTTTTTTTTAGGGAATTTTTTAACTCCCTTTAGGTAGTGGTATAAGTTGTGGTTCTTGCAAGCTTTAGTTTTAGATGCATCTAAATGTCTAGTTTAGGATTCCAAGTATGATAACATATTCCTTGCAATATTTGATTTGATTTGATACATATCTCTACACTTTATACTGTTAGTGGTTAGTGTGATGTGAAGGTTAACAACTTGATCATTTGTGTTTGTTGTGACCACATAAAAAAAAAGTCTTGGGACAGTTTCAAGGCTATTTTCCTAGAAAGGCAGTGCGTCTTGATGCCTGATAGTATACCCACTCGGTTTCCCTAAAGTTTTGTTGGAAAGGGAAAGATTTAAATAAATGGCAATTTTAATTTGCAAATTTCAATATAACTTAAAACATAAAGTATCATGAGAGACGGTTTCTAGATAACTTATCTAAATACGGCTTATGTTATCAATAAAATTATATATTAATCAAAATGTCTATGTTGTTAACGAAACAAATCTTATTGTAATGTGAAAAAACACGAATGTTGAGAACATAAGTGTTCTGATTAATAACATCGATGATTTTCTTGACAATATAGGTCCGTCTTTAGATAAATTATCTAGAGACCTTATCCCAGGAGACTTACTCAACTTTAAATTGATTTTGGTAATCATTGTAATTTGGAGTATGATTTATTTTCACACAAAATGGGATTCGAAAGTGGCACTGTTGGTAGCAAAGGGAGCTAGTTAGACACGCCGTGAGTAGGGGTGTATTTCGAACCGAACGAACCGAACATTCACCTTAACGAACGTTTGTTCGTTAATATATGTCATGTTCATGTTCGTCGAACATCTCAACACTTGTTCATGTTCAGTTCGTTAAAGTTTCAATATGTTCACGAACAGTTCACGAACTATTATAGGTTTAGAAAATACCTCATCCGACCCGAATTCAACTTCCCGCATTTCATTTTGGGACGTCTCAATTTGAACTTCTGATTCCTTTAATGGAAATTTTCTATCCTACTTTATTCATTATCTCTCACATTTTATTTATTATCTCTCCTACTTTATTTATCCTCATTCCTACATTATTATCATATTCTCACTTTATTCACTTTTATCTTAAAATTTATGGCCGGCCTGAGGGTAAATGAATTTGGGACGACATAAGTATTATAACTTATGTGGAAAATGGAAATGATAGATTAGGTTATAAAATATTATACTCCATATATAAAATAATATAAAATTATTATAGATATAATTTGTTCACGAACAGTTCGCGAACTACCGAACAATAAATTATATGTTCGTGTTCATGTTCGTTTATTAACGAACATGTTCGCGAACTGTTCGATTAGGTCAAACTCGAACACGAACTGAGCGTTGACTGAAAATTTTCGTGAAATTTTCATGAATGTTCGTTTCATTTACACCCCTACGTGAGGGGATATTTAAGAGTCCAGAAATAGTAACTCGGAGGCTCGGAGCAATGCAAGCTAGGTTCTCTCAAGTTTTAGTTTTTACTCCGTTCATGTACAAGCTTATCATTTTGCCATTATAATAATAGTCCCACCAAAAGATTATCATTTCCATTTTTTTATTATTGGACCAACTAGCCCACTTAACTAAGACACTATAATCAATTCTATTTACGATTTTACCAACCCATTATTCATCTTGTATTCAATTTTTATTGTTTTTTCATTTGAATAATAAACAACTTTCACACACACACATATCCACTTCCATTTTTAAAAATTATTTTTCAGTATGAAAAATACTCAATCTTCAACTTTCACTTATTTTGTTGACCACAAAAGTAAACAATATAGAAAGTGTTAAAGAGTCCATTAATTTTTACATTTGAAATGGGAAATTATGGACATTTATAGGTATTTATGAGTGAATAAGATCCCTTGAATTAATCGAATTCGATCAAAAAGTTAACATGTGTTTGTAGGGACTACGTTCCGTTCCGGAGGGGTCGATTGGTCGGTTCCTACTAGGTATGTAGGTTGGATGTGGCCTAGTTTACCAATAAAATGTTGTGGTGTATTAGTTCTTGTTAAGTCATCTTTGATCATGTAATGTCGTCTATAATGATATAATTTGGTCATTCAATATTATTGGAAGGATTTAGTTGCACCACACATATTCCTTCGCATTACTAGTAATCACATTTACATTTTGTGATTATTCAAATTTCTCTAATGATTAAGAAACCAGTAGTAGTTTCATATATAAGTTTCACAAGATAATATAAGTAGGATTAAAGTAGATAGGAGGGTGAAAATGCAATATGGTTGAAATGATGATGCATTTTGTAATTAGAGATAAAAGAAGGGATTGAGATGATGTTTGACCAATCAGGGACGCGGCGATACGCAACCTTAAGCGAATCCCATCTGCACCTACACTTTCTTTTCCATCACTTTCCCCAACATGTAATATAATGATTATTCTTTAATCCAGTAAATCAACCTTTTCGAATAAATAAAGGAGTATGTTAAACGCAGAACACTTTTTACTAAACGTAGAGTACTTTTTTATATATTGTAAAAGTCCATTCAACTGATAAAAATATAGAATTAGTCCCATTTTTCGGAAAATTTCTCAAATTATCACATTTTCAAAAATATATAAATGTATATAAACTACGGTATCATAACACAACAAAAATCAATGTCGTACAATCATTAGCCATATTATACCGATAATGAAGAAGTATAATTTTTTTTAATTTGATATTTATATTGTTTATAATTATTTTATTGCGTTCGTATATTTAAATTAACTAATATTTCACCAAAATTTCAAAAAAATAAAAATAAAAAAGGACCAAAAACACGTTTGGTAGCCCTCAAGTCCGTGACCTTGAAATTTGCCAGATATGGTTGGTCTAGCGACCCTCGTGGTCATAAGCGTTTTGCAACCTTGAAATTTGCCGGATGGGTTGTTACAGCGACCTCAAGTCGCCATCTGACCCATTGGCGACTTGAGGTCTACCAGATTAAATTTTGTCCGTTTCGTGAGTTTTTTCGGTTTTTTTTAAGTAATTAAAAATATTATTTTATTGTGTATGATTTGATTAAATTTATTTTTTTATTTATAACATTGCTCTTAAATTTTAATTATGTTTGTTTGAAGATTTGAAGACAAAGATGTATGTTAGAGAGTTGAAATGCATAAGTGTTTTTGGATAAAATCACCTTCGTGTTCTTCGTGTTTTTCTTTTTAAGTTTTTTCGATTTATTCATTCGGATGATAAAATTAATTCGAATAAACTTGTTTTATATTTTTTTAGGTAAAATAGTAATTTTTTCAAATTATTGAACCATTTTGTAAATTATAATAATAGTGGTATTATATGTAATATGTAAAAATTTGTTCTGCGTTTAGTAAAAAGTGTTCTGCGTTTAACATTCCTGTAAATAAATCACACTGATTCCAATTCTTTAAAATCTCAACAAAAAAGTTACTTATTCTCGGTCATAAGTTTTTACTATTCAATTAATATTAATACTGATATTAAATAATTTAATAAAATTATATTATACATATTTAAAAATTACAACATTTTATAATATGACTTCATTGAACATTTGACGGGTAAAATCCATTTTTGGTACTTCAGTGTGAGACATTTCCGATTTTGGTACTCTACAGTGGCCGCGTCCAATTTAGGTACTATTTATCAATAACTATTTACGATTAAGGTACTAATTGTAAATTAGTTAGTGGGTGTGCAAATCAGTACCAAGTAACAATTAACCTAACTCCAATTTTCTATGTCTATCTTTCGGCGTTTGATATTCGCTCGCACGTGAATGCAATGGTGCACCTCATAAATTCAATTAGTACCTAAATTGTACATAGTTATTGATAATTAGTACCTAAATTGGACGCGACCATTCTAGAGTACCAAAATCGGAAATGTCTCACACTGGAGTACCAAAAATGAATTTTACCCACATTTAACTATTGTCAATTGTGGGTAATTTATAGTCAAAATTGATTACTATTAATTATAGAATATTCAAGTTTTAACGAAATGGCAGGTATATATATATAGCGATCCAACTACTAATCGAACGAGCCCCTTTGGGCCTGTGCGATTAGTCGGTTATTCATGGGCTGCGTGATATGGTGGCTCCACTGTACCGACATATGCCTTTTCTCACGCACTTTGTGGTCACTCGTGAGCATACCAATATACTTTCCAGCAAGTCACTCATCCTAAGGTTGCTCCATAACAATCACACATAACTTTGGAGTTCTTTCGATTGGATTACCGAACAGAAAGGTGCACATTATTACTATGAGTTAGGGGTGAGCAAAAAAGCCGACTGACCAACCCGCCCCCACAAACCGCCCGCATCTCACTCGCACCCGTCAATTTTTTTTTTTAAAAATTTTTCGTGGGTTGAAAAATTTTCAACCCGCCATTGGCGGGCGGGTGGCGGGTTGGGCGGGTGCCACCCGCCACCCACCCGACCCGCCCGCCGTTAGTAATAAAAGAATAGTTCATAGTTGTAGTATGTAATGAAATACGTTTCTTGCTTTCTCCTTAGTTGCTACTTGCTACTCACCGTAAATAGAAACTTCAAACTCCAATGTAGCATACCCCAATCTTGTGTGCCTATTTTATTTGGATATCCACTATTGTTGTATGATTTCATTTGGATTTGAAACTTTGTTTATGATCATTGCTACTTGGGGATTTATAGATTCATTTTACATTTCAAATTTATGTTTTATTTGTCTATTTTCACCCGCCTATCCGCCCGCCATTGTCATCACCCGAACCGCCGCGGGTTGGAAAAATATTCCACCCGCAGCGGGTTGAAAAAATAATCACCCGCCATAGGTGGGTCGGGTTGAATTTTTATAAATATCCGTCAATATCCGTCCGCACTCACCCCTACTATGAGTAGTGTTCTAAATTCTTTTAAACTCTCTGAAACTTTTGGACGTTACATTGATGTAATACCTAACATCCCACATCGGTGAAAAATGAAAATGATGAATGACATACTCACGCACAGTACGAGACATTTTAGGTTATTTTAGAATCAAATTCGAGCGAGCTCCATCTCAAAGTGAACAATATTATACTAACGTAACGTGTGTGGTCTAAGTCATGAGTAACCGTGCGGGTCCAAAGGGTCGATCTCGGTAGAGTCGTTATTCCGTTTAGTTTTACATGATTTGAAAAGGAAAAAAAATGATGATTAACCTGTGATAAAAGGGTACAAAAGAATTACTAAAAAGGAATTGGGAGAGCTATTTTATGAATTAATTTTGATGGATGACGTGGGATCCCACTCCCAATGGAGGAGGAACTTGTTGTGGTGGGCTCCGGTGACGTGGATAACACCTTACAAATTTGATCGATCATCCCTTTGTGGGGAAAATTATGATTTGTTTGAACTTTCATCTAAACGTTTTCATTTTCTACTCGCCAGCATGAAAATGAAGCATGACCTCGAGGTTATGTTTTTATTCCCTCTTTCACAAGGATTGTGTTCTAATTACTCCATCCCGAAATAATATCTTACAGCATAATATGTTGAGCAATTCTTACAATACTAGATTTGACTTTTTGAAGTAATAGGTAAATCACTAAGCACGTAGGTGCACCTTGTTTGTATTAGTAGCGTTCTCAATCCATTTAAGCTATTTGGACTTGACTTGAAATTTTGAGGCGTTACAAATGAAATTTTCTTCCTTTTCTATTATGTTTAATAATTTTCCGCGTCGTACAAGATCTTTAGAGAGACGGTCTTTAGATAATTTATCTAAAGATAAACATATGTTGTCAATAAAAACATACATATTGTTATTGAAAATATTATGAGTAAGTCTCCGAGAGACCGTCTTCGACGAGCTGCATTGCAGCTCGTAAGTGGGCGCTGACGCGCCAGGCAGTCTCCCGTCACTATGTGACGGGAGAGTGCAAAATGGCAGCAGCCATGTGTCCCTTTATTTTTTTTTAAATTTTTTTTTATTGTCCAATTTTAAACGCGAATAACTTGAAAAATAAAAATGCAAAAAATAAATAAAAATCACCAACGACATTGTATTTTCAAGATCTACAAATAGAGACCACTCTTGACTATGTTTGGATCATCCCATCTCAAACTCATTTTTCTCTCTTAATTAAACTTAAAATTGTAAAACGACTTCTAAAAATGCAATTTTATTAATTTCAACTTCTAAACACTCTTATAATATGCTAAATATGTTTTAAAAAAATTTTAAAAATTTTTTTTTTTGGAATTTCGTGACGGCTCCGTGACGCGTCACCCAATGCAGCAAAATCTCGTCACGGATCGTCGTGGTGGTGACGCGTCATGGCCGTCATGATCGCGGTAGTCTTATATAGAGAGAGACTAACAAGAGACGAACATGCATTACACTTATACAAACTTTTAGGAGGGACCGTCTTTCGGAGAGACCAGATCAACATCATAAATTTAATTACAAACTTCATATGATTACCTTTAAACATCGTGTGTGTAATAAACATGTATTATAATTTATCTTCATTTTCAGACATGTGATGTTTATACCTAAACATGCTATGTTTGTAACAAAATATGTGATGCTTGATATGTTATATACTACGAGTGACGGTCTCACAGAAAATTGCCAAAGTCTTGGAAATGTTAAGATTTTCCTAAAAGATAGGAAAGTCAAGGTGTTTTTGTGGTTTTTCGCGGTTTTTGAATTTTAGCTGTCTGACCAGCCGAGTTTCTTAAAAACCGCCGAGACACACATTTTTCATTATGCTTTTAATAAATTATGTTATAGTTTTAAGTTGTCATCACTGAAAGTTTCAATTACAGTTTTAACGTATTTTATTAATGTTTAAAGAGATAATGTGATTATTTTAATACGTCGGTATTGTATGGTTCGATTATAGTTTTAACCTCTTTTGTTAATTTTTTAAGAGATGGTGTGATGGTTTTAAAAAGCTACATGATAGTTTTTAAGATGGCTCCACAATTAAGTTTCAAGGATGCCATTAAAACATCAATAAATAAGTTTATAAGCTACTTGAAACATTCAGTCATTACAATATTGAAACATTCAGTCATTCAAAGGTTAAAAACATCTATTCTCATAGAAAAAAATTACAATAAACGTTCATTCGGTGTTTTTTTATACAAATGCAAACTGAGTTGTTAAAAACTTATTGGTGAACTTCGGCTTCTTGCCTTTTGTTGCTTCAATACTGCATCAAACTCGATGTCATCATCAACACCTGCTTAAAACATTCACTAACTAGATTAAAACTATAACAACTCTCATTAAAACTATCACATTGGTGCTTAAAAATAAAGGTGGAACATGCAACACAAGCTAAAAACTGTAACATTGATGCTTAAAGCTATAACTGTGTATCTTAAAACTATTACAAAGCAGAAACATGTAACACAAGCTAAAAACAGTAACATTGATACATAAAACAATAACAGTGCCTCCTAAAACTATAACAAAACATTTGCAAAAAATTAGATCATAAATATTTCTCAGAATCTAAAGCCCTAACATTGATGCTTAAATTATAACATATGCGTTAAAAATAATAACTTACATAAATATTCAACATAAGCTAAATATAGTACCATTAATCCTTAAAACCATAATAGTGCATCGTAAAACTATAACAATACCTCTTAAAACTATAACAAAGCACGGACATGCAACACAAGGTAAAAACAGTAACTTTGATTCTTAAAATTATAATAGTGCCTCTTAAAACTATAACAATGTATCTTAAAACTATAACAAAATATTTGCAAAAAATTAGATCATAAATATTTCTCAGAATCTAAAGCACTAACGTTGATGCTTAAAACTATAACATATGTGTTAAAAACAATAACTTATATGGAATATTCAACATAAGCTAAATATAGTATACCATTAATCCTTAAAACCATAACAGTGCATCTTAAAACTATAACAATGCATCTTAAAACTATAACAAAACATTTGCAAAAAAATCAAATAATAAATATTCCACGAGAGGCCAAAAACAACGTTGATGCTTACAACTACAACAATATGTCTTAAAACTATAACATATGTGCTGAAAACAATAATATGTAGTAACATTCAACACAAGCTAAAAACCATAACAATGATGATTAAAACTACAACACTAGTTCTTAAAACCATAACAATGCCTCTTAAAACAATAACAAAGAACCAGATAACATGATAAAATGATTCGATTTTCACTATACAAATTTCAGATATAGTTTCAGATATGGAAACATCAGATTGTAAAATCAACGAAAAATGAAAAATAAAAGGTACAATTTCAATTTCAATTGAATTTTAACGGAAAAAGGCGAAATAAATCCGTATAACGGAGATGCTTAAAATTATAAACACCTGCTTTTAAAAACATAACAATATATCTTAAAACCATAACAAAGCACACATCACACAGTAATAGATCGGATTTCCGGCCAAGCATAATAAGGAATTTCCATAATCTCTTCACCATTTATCAGTTAATCGGCTAACCTACGAGACTTTAGCCACGAACAATGGAAGCTACAAGGCAGAGAGAATTGCCCAGCTTCAATTCCAAAATCACCATCACAAGTTCTAACTGCAAAACATTTAAAGTGGATTTGAAGTCAATGGTGTTTCTTCTAACTAAGCCTCTTCCAAGTCCAATCACCGTTTCTATTTCTTCACAGATCCTAAAATCCTGACAAACTATACAGTAGCAGCAGCAGTAGTAGTACTTCTGAGCAACAAAATCATGTCAATTACACACAGGAACTTCATTCATAGAATCAAACAACAACAAAACACATAATTCCTCCCAATTCAAAATTCAATCGCAAACATCTCCAAGGCATAATTCAGCAAAATCAACAGAGCTAGAAACAGAATTCTCTTGGATCTCAAATTGAACAACCGAAACGCATTTGAAATTTAAAATTCCATCACCACTCACCGAGATGAAATTGATGATCGCATTGAAGCTCGCCCAAGATCTATCCTCGTTATCCGCCACCATTTCCAAGCAAATCGAGCAGAAAATAGCTTCGGCTTTTCCACGGACGACATCATTTTCACCGGAGTAGCAGTAGCGAATCGTCGTACTAGTAAACCGGAGTATTAACACACACCATACAGTATAGATCGGAGTTGTTAGAACTGTAGGACCGGGATTGGTACTTCTGGACTGTGAAGCCCGTTAGCTTAATATTAAAGGAAATAATGAAGCATGGTGTACTGGAAATACTGAAGACAAGGTTAATATTGTGTGGTGTGAACACATGAACAGTGCTGTGTGGTGTGAACACAGGGGCAGTTAGAATCCGATTCTAACTGGGATTCTCTTACTTGGCATTAAAGTTTTCTTTTCTAGTTAGGAGGGAATTCGTTTCTGATTAGGAGAGGCAACGTATGTTGATTTCTCTAGTATATATACACATGTAGGTACTAGATAAATCGATGAGAGACATAGAGAAAGATTTCTTGAGAGAAACACGGTGAGGAAGAGAAAAACAGAGGAGCGTGTAGCTTGAAACTCGGGAGGTTTGGTCGATTCCTTGTAAACTGCGTTTTGGTTCTTGATTAATAGAAATCTTGGTTATCCCGTGGACGTAGACAATTGTCGAACCACGTTAAATATTATGTTTATTTTCTTGCGTTTGTTTGTTGGTTGGTTTGGAGTTTATTGGATTGAATTGGGTTGATTTGATTAACAATTGGCGCCGTCTGTGGGAAGAGAATCGACTGGTATCTATTCATCAATGGCATCTCCAAAGTTCGACCTCAAACCGTTGGAAGGAAAGACAGACTTTGGTCTGTGGAAGAGAAGGATGATGGCTCTGTTAATGCAACATGGTGTTGCCGACGCACTGACTGAGAAGTTCGAAACAACTTTGTCTGATGCTGATAAAAAGGCAATCAAGTTCAAGGCTTACAGTTCTTTGATTTTAGCTCTGGGAGATAATGCTCTTATTGAAATCGGTGACCTTTCATCGGCAAAGGAGATATGGGAGAAGCTAGAAGAATTGTATAATGACAAGTCACATGCAAATAAAATCTATGCAAAACAGAGGCTGTTTGCATTCAAGATGGTTGAAGGAAAATCAATCATGAGTCAGTTGGATTTGTTCAAGAAGATGGTTGCACACCATGACAATCTGGAAACTGATGAGAAGAACAGGATGAGGAGCCAAGACAAAGAAATTATCTTGTTGAATTCACTCCCTAGGTCTCTTGTTCCATTCAAGGATGCTTTGGTGTATGGGAGGACAGAAGCATTGACAATGGAGGCTATTGAATCTGCATTAAGATCAAGGGAGCTGGACCAGGATGGTGTTCCACCAACACTCAGTACTGGTGAAAGCCTTATGGTGAAACAATATCACAAGTTTCCACCAAAGAAGAAGCAATATCCAAATCAAAGGAAAGCTCAGTATAACAAGGATGGCCCTGAAACAAGGAAGTGTTATTATTGCAAGAAGCAAGGACACTTGAAGAAGGATTGTATAAGTCTAAAGGCGCAGAAAGGCAAGGGTGTGGCGACAACACCGAATACTAATTATGACGCAGACATTACAAACAAATCAGAGGCTTATCATACTGCGGAAGCTCTTGTTACTGAGGTACTTTCAGTCACTCAAACTAGTCAATCAACTGAATGGGTTATGGATTCAGGCTGTTCGTTTCATATGACACCTATTAGAGAATGGTTTTCAACTTTTGAGCATAGAAATTGTGGATCAGTTGTTCTTGGTGATGATAGACCATGCATGATAAAGGGTATGGGAACAGTGAGAATTGAGATGTTTGATGGAGTGATAAGGGATTTGCTTAATGTGAGGTATGTGCCACACTTGAAGAGGAACTTGATATCCTTAGGAACTATGAATACTAAGGGATACAAGTATTCAGGTGATAATGGTGTCCTTCAGGTTAAGAAGGGTGATAAGGTGGTTATGCAGGCTCTAAAAAGGAGAGAATTGTATTATCTACAAGGAAAAACTGTAACTGGTGAAGCTTCCAGTGTACAGTGTTCTGAGAACACCCGGCAGTGTTCTGACAACACCGTTCTATGGCATAGAAGACTAGCACATGTTGGAGAGAAAGGTCTTATGGATTTATCTAAGAAGGGACTCTTAGGTGGAGACAAGATACATAAGATGGAACTTTGTGAGCTCTGTGTGTTGGGGAAGTCCAAGAAGAACAGTTATGGTGTTGGAAAACACACCACACAAGACATACTTGAGTATGTGCATGCAGATTTATGGGGACCGGCGAGAACCACCACTAGGAATGGAGGTAGATAGTTTATGTCCATCATTGATGATCTGTCAAGGAAATTATGGGTGTTTGTATTGAAGTCCAAGGATGAGACTTTCATGAAATTCAAAGAATGGCTTGTGGAGATGGAGAATCAAACGAACAAGAAGCTCAAGGTGATCAGAACTGATAATGGGCTGGAATTCTTGTCTAATGAATTCAACACATTCTGTGTTAGGAAGGGCATCTTGAGACACAAGACAGTACCTGGAAATCCACAGCAGAATGGAGTAGTTGAAAGGATGAATAGAACAATCCTAGAAAGAGTGAGGTGCATGCTTCTTGGATCAGGTTTGTCGAAAAGCTTTTGGGGAGAGGCTGTGACTACGGCATCACATCTTATTAACCTATGTTCATCATCAGCTATTGGTTTCAAGACACCTGAAGAAGTTTGGAAAGGTACTCATTCAGACTCCTCATATCTCAAAGTATTTGGATGCTTAGCTTATGCTCATGTCAAGCAAGATAAGTTGGAGGCTAGAGCAGTAAAGTGCTTGTTTCTTGGTTATCCAAAGGGAGTTAAGGGATATAAACTCTGGTGTTAGAACCAGGGGTAAATAGATGCATCATCAGCAGGGATGTGACTTTCCATGAAGATGTGATGCCACTATTGAGGAATACTGACAATGTTGAGAGAACACTCAGTCAGGTAGAGCCTGTCGAAGATGGTGTGACAGGAACACTGAATATGGAGCAGATAGACTCTGGTGTGGTGATAACACCAGTTTTCGCAGACCATGGTGTTCTAACAACACCGCATGCTGAATCTCAGGAAAATACTGACATACATGATCAGGTGGAGCCTGAATCGAATAATCAGGTGGAGAGGCATGTGATTAGACGAAGGACATGGATAGAGCTCAATAATCCAGATGATGTTGTGGATTATCAACTCATCAGAGATAGAGAACCAAGAGTTAGAACCTCTATTGCAGATCCAGATATGGTGTATTTTGCACTGAATATTGCCGAAGATATTGATTGTTATGAGCCTGAGAACTATCAAAGAGCTATAAGTTGCTCAGAGAAGAATAGTTGGTGCATTGCTATACAGCAAGAACTCTTGTCACTTGAAAAGAATCATACATGGGATATTGTAGCTATACCTAAAGGAAAGAAGCTTGTCAGTTGTAAGTGGATCTTTAAGAAGAAACTTGGAGCTGATGGTGAGCAAAAGGTGAAATACAAAGCCAGACTAGTTGCTAGAGGTTTCACACAAAGAGAGGGTATTGACTACAATGAGATCTTTTCTCCAGTGGTGAAGCATAGCTCAATCAGGATCTTGATTGCTATGGTAGCTCAATTTAAGCTACACTTACATCAGATGGATGTTACCACTGCATTCTTGCATGGGAAGCTGGATGAAGAAATTTACATGAGGATACCTGAAGGTATTGAGGTAAATGACAAGGAGCACAAGGCTTGTTTATTGTTGAGATCACTGTATGGTCTTAAACAGAGTCCAAGGCAATGGTATAGAAGATTTGACAAGTTTATGTTGTCACGAGTTCAGGCAGTGTGACTACGACACCTGTGTTTACTTCTATGGTGAGAATGTCGAAGACATGATATATTTGCTTATTTATGTGGATGACATGCTTATAGCAAGCAAGCATATGAAAGGAATCATTCATGTAAAGAATCTCTTGAAGTCAGAATTTGAGATGAAAGACTTGGGAATAGCTAAGAGGATACTGGGCATTGATATTATTCATGGAGGTGATGGAAAGATCATTATGAATCAAAGTGTTTATTTGGAGAAGGTGTTAAGGAGATTTAACATGCACAAATCCAAGCATGCTGCAACACCTCTGGGGTCTCAGTTCAAGTTATCTAAAAAGTCTTGTCCTAATAATGATGAAGAGAAGAGGTGTATGGAGAACACACCGTATGCTAACGCTATAGGGTCGATTATGTATTCCATGGTATGTTGCAGACCGGATTTGGCTCATGCAATGAGCTCAGTAAGCAGGTATATGGATAATCCTGGAAAGGACCATTGGGAGGCAGTTAAGTGGCTGCTCAGGTATATTGGTGGTTCGATTAGACTGGGATTGGTGTTTGAGCAACACCAGACGAGGAATGATGCACTGATTGGGTATGTCGACTCGGATTATGCTGCAAACTTGGATACAAGGAATTCTTTAACTGGATATGTATTCACATTATTTGGTACAATGATAAGTTGAAGTCTACTCATCAACCTTTGTGGTTGCATTATCAACTTCTGAGGCGAATTTATGGCCATGTGAAAGTGTGAAAGAAGCTATTTGGCTCAAGGAATTTCAGGTCGATTCGGTGTTGCAAACACCGGTGACTATATTCTGCGATAGTCAAAGTGCAATTCATTTGTCAAAACATCAAGCTTACTATGACAGGTCCAAACACATTGATATAAAGTTTCACTTTGTCAGGGATGAAGTTGAGAAAGGTACTATCAAGATTGAGAAGATCAGTGCAGATGTTAATCCAGCGGATGGATTTACTAAGTCAATTTCTGTGATGAAGTTTGGATCGTGTCTAAGTTCTATCAAGTTGATGGAAGGAAGGGTTGTGTCCTAACTCTAGGGACATGAATGGTGTGGTATACTGTGGTTACATTAATATGAAGCTAAGGTGGAGAATTGTGAAGCCGATTAGCTTAATATTAAAGGAAGTAATGAAGCATGGTGTACTGGAAACACTGAAGACAAGGTTAATACTGTGTGGTGTGAACACAAGAACAGTGTTGTGTGGTGTGAACACAGGGGCAGTTAGAATCCGATTCTAACTGGGATTCTCTTACTTGGCATTAAAGTTTTCTTTTCTAGTTAGGAGGTAATTCGTTTCTGATCAGGAGAGGCAATGTATGTTGATTTTTCTAGTATATATACACATGTAGGTACTAGATAAATCGATGAGAGACATAGAGAAAGATTTCTTGAGAGAAACACGGTGAGGAACAGAAAAATAGAGGAGCGTGTAGCTTGAAACTCGGGAGGTTTGGTCGATTCCTTGTAAACTGCGTTTTGGTTCTTGATTAATAGAAATCTTGGTTATCCTGTGGACGTAGACAATTGTCGAACCACGTTAAATATTGTGTTTATTTTCTTGCGTTTGTTTGTTGGTTGGTTTAGAGTTTATTGGATTGAATTGGGTTGATTTGATTAACATGGACAGTTTTGAACAATGTTGACTATTGATGTTGAGTCAACACCGTTACGACAACAGTGAACAGTGTTCAACTAACTACGACAACAGTGAACTGCGATCGTCAAAACTCAGTAAAGTGCAACGGAATAAAACTGAACACAAAATTAATCAAGCCGGTATATAAAGATACCGACGGTGCCGTAGGCGAAATTTCTACTAGATATGAAAAGTTGAATTACAAAAGGAAGTTTAAATCAATCACAGACGATTGATTAAACTTACGGAAAACTAGACCTAGAACAGACAAGAAAAACCTATTCTAGTTCAATTATACTAGAGTAATTCTCAATCTTTAGAGAACACTCACAAGTAACACCGAAATAAAAGTATAGTAAAGCAAGAAGCCCTAATCTAAATAATATGAATCAATGATGATCAAAGGCGTCTTCTTGCAGATGTCGTTCTTCTTGTATAGTTAATGTTCTGATCGATCTACTCAAGAAAGAACGCTCTGCCTGTTTTGTTTTCTGCTCCTTATATATATAGTTGCAGCCAAATTGAACAGTGGAAGGAAAAACATGTAGAAGGAAAGCAGCTTTCTTTTATCGTTCTTGTGTAAGGAAATCTTCTGTATATAATATATCTTGAGAATCTTTATTTCCTTCTTTCTCTCAATGCGTCCATGTATTAACAAACTCTTTCCTTCTTTATTTAGATTGAATTCCTTATGTCCAAAGCAAATCAAACTCTTTCCTGAATCTTCTTTCCTGCTCCCAGATTCATTCTTCACGTTCCAGCTCTTCACGTCTGTTTGCTGGAAGCTTTCCAGATCTTCTAGATTTTCCAGATCTTTTCCTTAAGGCCCAAGTTAACCAATCTTGATCCATTAAGCAATGTTGAAGCCCAACTTGATATATCTTACAAAATATCTAAAGAAAAACAACTACAATTGTCGAACTGGTTAATAAACGAAGAAAGGCCGAATTAACAAAACAAGTGCAATATAAATTGCACTTTCAATCTCCCCCTTAATTCTTGCCTTTCTTCACAAAAACCTGAAAGTAGTTAGTAGGAAAATTCAAGATAATATCAAGCAACTCCCCCTTGCTCCAAGAACTCCCCCTTAATACAAAAAACCAAGAGTACAAACATTCTCCCCCTTTTTTGTGAGGAAAGAAAGAAAACAAAGTTCTTTTTAAAAAAAACTTCACCATCTTGGTAATCTGTTGAGGACCTGCAAACAAAGTACCAATGCAGAGAAACGATGTTGACTCAACATTGTAGTCAACATTGGCAAAGGAAGTAGCAAAAGCAGGAATAGAGGTCGGATCAGCTGGAGGGCAGTAATCAGGAATAGAGGTTGGATCAGCTGGAGGGCAGTGTTAGGACAAGAGTGGATGGTCATGAACACAACTTACAAAATAAGTCATGTGATGGGTGTTGTTGGGTTTGCTTCAAGGTAGATTCCTGCAGATATATATCAAAGCAACGAAAAACTGTGCACAATGTTAATTAAAGATTAAGGTTGCAAGTAAAACAGTTATCCGTCAAGTCAACGTAATCAGATAAACAGATAAACCCTAGGAAGGTTGACCAAAAATCTTGATCTTAAAGAAAATGACTTGAAATGCAAGTACAGGAAAGCAGAAACCCAAAACCCCAAGGAAACACCTTAGACCTACTCCTCCTCAAACCCAAAAACACAGAAAAAAAAAACAAAGAATAAAAGAAAACACAGCAATTAAGCAAACAGTACTTCATGCACAGTCAATTTTGACCTGAATGTAGACTCAACATTGATGACAACATCGGGAAATCAGACCACTCTTAATGTAAGTCAGCCAGGAAACCAAGTCACAAAATGTGCAGATTCGATTAACACCACTAATGCTGCAGGCAAAACAGAAAGAGAAAGGAATACCAAAGAAACACACCCAACATTGCCTCAAAAAGTAAATTGAACAATTAGCATAAGTTTGAGTGGGGGTGACCATGAGACCGTGAACTATGTCAAATAATTGGAACACGTATGAATCCGCTCCAAAGCCGAAGCCTATGCGGAGTTAGGCAAACACAAGTCTCATGGCATAAAGATCACTCATTTGACCACATTGGATAATTTGGTACTCAGAAAGTGAACCAGCAGCATTACGAGAATCGACACTTTTGTGCGTGTCGGTTTCTAGTATAGACCATCAACCCTCACGACATATGACATATTGGCCATGTCGATATCTGGATAGTATTTGAAACATGCCCAACACGATCCTCGACGGAAACACTTCGAGCCCTTTTTATCATAATTCATTAGATATAGTAAGCATAAAGGACAGGAAGCGACATCAAGTGCAAGTCAAGGTACGAGTAAAAATAGCCAAAAAGCAGCAAAAGTGGGTTTTACATAAAGCAAACACACAGGAGATTCGATACCTTTCAACCTTGGTTTCAAACAGCCTTTCAAACCCTAAGCATCACCACTGTAAGCTACAAACCAAGAACAGCCATAGACCAAAGATGTAGTAAGCAGGCACGTAAACACAAAGAGAACTAAAAAGCAAAAAGAAAACAGCATCACTTATTCTAATTTTCCAATGTTGACCGTGATGTTGAGTCAACATTGGTACTCAACAATGACAATCACAGAAAGCACAGACCGAGAGATCTTTGAAGACTGAAGAATCTCTCACTATCTAAAGGCTTGGTGAAAATATCTGCAAGTTGATTTGTTGTATCTATGTGATCTATGTCAATTACTTGCTTATTGACCAAGTCCCTAAGGAAATGATGCCTAATGTCTATGTGCTTTGTGCGTGAGTGCTGAACTGGGTTCTTAGAAATGTGTATGGCACTAAGGTTGTCACAGAACATCAAAAGGGTAGCACTTTGAAGACCATATTCATGCAACATATTTTTCAACCAAACTAGTTGAGACACACAACTCCCAACTGCTACATATTCAGACTCAGCAGTCGAAAGTGTCACATAATTCTGTTTCTTGCTATACCAAGACACTAAATTAGAACCAAGATAAAAGCAACCTCCACTAGTGGATATTCTATCATCTAGATCACCAGCCCAATCAGAATCACTAAATCCCACCAGATCAGTGTTTGTATCACATGCAAGCCATAATCCAAAATTAACAGTTCCTGATATATATCTGAAAATTCTCGTAACAATAGTTAAATGGGGGCTTTTAAGGTTGGACTGATACCTGGCACACATACACACAGAGAACATGATATTAGAACGGCTGGCTGAAAGATACAGAAGGCTGCTAGTCATTGATCTGTACAATGTTGGGTCAACATCCTTGCCAACATTGATTCTGCCCAGCTTCAGAGAGGTACCCGTAAGTGTAATGCATGGTTTAGAGTTCTCCAGGACACGAAAGAAGCTGAGTTCACCAATCATATTCATCTCAAAGGTACCTGTCACAGTTTGCACAAACTGATGTACTATGGAAAGATTAGTCAAGTCAAGCACAATATAATCTTCTTTTGCCCGATTGCAATTGTGGGGATCAGCCACCACGTAGCAGTTGTCAGGAGACCTGGTACCTGTCATATATCTTGAACATCTTCTATCAAAGTGCCATTTACCTGCATTGTTAGGAGAGGTAGCAACAGAAAAAGCAACATTACAGACAATCTTTTCCCTAGGAGCCCAAATTCTCTTATACTTTTCTCTAGAGTTTTTTCCAGTTCCAGTAGGTTTACCATTACGGGCGAGGCAATGAAAGCGGTTTAGAAAGCAGACTTTACGAAATAGACAATGTTGATGTCGATGTTGGCTCAACAGAGTGCTCAACATTAGATTTTTCATTCTGCTTAACAGGAGCAACCAAAGGAACAAATTTTGGACCAGACACTTTAGATTTTTATGCTTTTGAACCCATATATTGATCTTGACTCAACCACATATTTTTCTATCTTACCCTTTTTTAGATCTCTTAGATAAGCAAAGCAGTGGGGTTTTATGTGACCAGTCTTAAGGCAATATTGACACACACAAGTCTTTTTGGTTCCTTCCACAACCTCACCCTTTTCTTTGACAAAAACAGGAGCATCGATAAGTTCAGGAAGAGGTTTGACTTTTTGCATAGCATCAATCCAGTTGTCATCTTTTAAAGCTTCTTTTACATTCTTGGGTTCAGTGAGAGAGCCAAAACAAGAGGAACTTACAGATTGGCATATTGTTGCATATCTTACCATGTCCTTGTAGTTTTTCCGAGTGTTTCCTCTTAAGGTCATTCTTCCACTGGTGCTTCCGATGACTTGAGCACTTGGATGATCTTTACGAATCCTAGGAGGAGGATATCTTCTGGCTTTATCCAAAGGATTAGTCTGAGGTTCAGGTTCCAGATCAGGTTCATCTTCTTTTTCAGAGACAGAGTCATCTGATGAACTTTCTGCCCGTGTTGTTGGGCGCAATGTTGAGTCAACAATGTGATCAACATCGATCACTTCTTCTCTGACTGCAACTGGGGGATCTGGTTCAGTACCTGCAATTGGTTCAGTACCTGTCTCATCCTTTTCAAGTTCTGCATCTTTCAGTTTCAACTCTTCCACAATATGTTCGTCAGTGAACTCTTCTTCAAAGCGACAATCTACAGATAAATCAACTGAGCCATGAAAACAGTAAATGTTAGTAGACATAGAGTTTTCAGAGTCAAAAGATTTATCACGGAATATCTCTTCACAGTTCTGTGAGTCATCATAATCAAACAAGAGGATCTGTGATGATATTGAGCTTTCATTGTTGACCGAACATTGATTTCCAACATCGTCCAGAACAGAGGACAATGCTGCAACACGACCTTCTGTAGTATCAGCTTCATGTTCGTCACCTGAATCATCACTAAGATAAGCAAGAAACGTTTTTCCCTTCTTACGAAGAGTGTTAGCACATTCATTCTGAAAGTGACCCCATCCTTGACATTCAAAACATCTAACTTTGTCTAGTCGTTTAGAATTAAAACCAGGAAGCTCTATGGCCTTATTGAACTTGCCAGTAGCCTTAGGATTACTTGGGGAGGCATTGTTAGAATTCTTCCTATAGCTGGTTTTGTTGAACTTTCTAAGCAACTTAGTATAAGCTTTACCAAAGGCTTCTTCAGTCATCTCATCAGACTCATCACTACTGCTTTCAGACTCAGAGATTTTTTATTTTGAGTGAAGAGACATACTATGGCTTTTCGTACCTTTGCTCTCATTCTGTTGGAGCTTAAAAATTTTCAAATTGTTCATCAGGGTATGAAAATCCATAGTAGCCAGGTTTTGAGTATCTTCCAAAACAGTTCGTTTTATATCAAATTTTGAAGAAAGAGTACGAACCACTTTGAAAATCAGTTGCTTATTAGACATAGCATCACCTAGCAGTTGAATATCATTTGAAATAGTGAGCAGTTTATCAAAATAAGAATCAATGGTTTCTTCTTCTGCCATTCTCAAGTTTTCAAATTTTGACCAAAGCAGTTGAAGTTTAGTTTGCTTAATACTGTTATCACCTTCACAATGATTTTGCAAAAAATCCCAAGCTTGTTTAGCAGTAGTGCAATTCTGAATGAGTTTAAACATATGTGGATCAATATGCGAAAAAATAGCATTTAAAGCTTTTTCATTTTAAGAGCTAGCAAGAAAATCATCACCTGACCATTGAGCTTCTGGTTTAGGAACGACATCTCCATCAGTGTCTGGTCCTATGGTAGGCCACACATAGCCTTCAAGAACAGATTTCCATGCACGCCCTTCAATGGATTTGATGTATGTTCTGACCCTTATCTTCCAGTAGTGGTAGTTCGACCCATCTAGCACAGGTAGCCTGTTGACACTTGAATTGATAGCGTCCATCGTAGTAGTACCAAATCCATACACCAATTAATTAGGTGGCTGGCTCTGATGCCACTTGTTAGAACTGTTGGACCGAGATTGGTACTTCTGGACAGTTTTGGTCAATGTTGACTATTGATGTTGAGTCAACACCGTTATGACAATAGTGAACAGTGTTCAACTAAACTACAACAACAGTGAACTGTGATCGACAAAACTCAGTAAAGTGCAGCGGAATAAAATTGAACACAAAATTAATCAAGCCGGTATATAAAGATACCGACGGTGCCGTAGGCGGAATTTCTACTAGATATGAAAAGTAGAATTACAAAAAGAAGTTTAAATCAATCACAAACGATTGATTAAACTTACGGAAAACTAGACCTAGAACAGACAAGAAAAACCTATTCTAGTTCAATGATACTAGTGTAATTTTCAATCTTTAGAGAACACTCACAAGTAACACCGAAATAAAAGTCTAGTAAAGCAAGAAGCCCTAATCTAAATAATATGAATCAATGATGATCAAAGGCGTCTTCTTCCAGATGTCGTTCTTCTTGTATATTTAATGTTCTGATCGATCTCCTCAAGAAAGAACGCGCTGCCTGTTTTGTTTCCTGCTCCTTGTATATATAGTTGCAGCCAAGTCGAACAGTGGAAGGAAAAACATGTAGAAGGAAAGCAGCTTTCTTTTATCGTTCTTGTGTAAGAAAATCTTCTGTATATAATATATCTTGAGAATCTTTATTTCCTTCTTTCTCTCCATGTGCCCATGTATTAACAAACTCTTTCCTTCTTTATTTAGATTGCATTCCTTGTGTCCAAAGCAAATCAAACTCTTCCCTGCGCCCAGATTCATTCTTCACGTTCCAGCTCTTCACGTCTGTTTGCTGGAAGCTTTCCAGATTTTTCAGATCTTTTCCTTAAGGCCCAAGTTAACCAATCTTGATCCATTAAGCAGTGTTGAAGCACAACTTGATATATCCTACAAAATATCTAAAGAAAAACAACTATAATTGTCGAACCGGTTAATAAACGAAGAAAGGCCGAATTAACAAAACAAGTGCAATATAAATTGCACTTTCAGGAGTTCCGGTGAAGCATCATGGTGGATCGGGGTGGAGTTCCGGCGGATTGATGGGCAGAAGAAGAATCGAGAAGAAACACACACCACACGTTTGGTGTGTGTTTTGTGTGTGAGAATGAGAATAGATTCTAACAAGTTAGCTGCAAACGTTTGTTTTTTAAAGAAACATTTGGGCATTGACTTGGCCAGTGAGTGGTTGCTGTATCTGTATGTATTGTGGAGTGTGAAATTTATTCAGAAGCTAGCTAGTAGAACTAATTAATTAAGGGTCAATTTCATAAAACACCCTTGCTGTTTGTGCCAATTACAAATTAGTACCCACTGTTTGAAGTATTACAGATACACCCAAATCTCACTTCCGGCGTTGACTCCGGTGATATGTGGCACATGATGCCTACGTATGTGTATATGTGGCATGACTTGGCGGATGATAAAACAAAAAGGAAAAAGAAAAAACAAAAAAAAAAAGGACAAAATAGAAAGGAATCTTCAGTATTAAACCCAAAGGTCACCACCATCTCCATACACCCGCCAAAACCTTCATCTTCTTCCTCTGTTCCGTAAACCCTAAGAAGAAATAACCCAGTGCAAAATCGACATTGTGATTGAAGGCGAAGCTTGTAATCGTTGTGTTTGGCGGCATTATCACGCTAGAATTTTAGTGGGCGAATCAATCCTAGGGTTTTTTTCGTTCGAATAAACCATGTCGAAAGGTAAATCTCCAGCTTTTTCTTGTCAATTTGCAGTTGGTTTAGTGTTATATTGTTATTGGTTGGCCACATTTTTGCCGTAACAAGTTAATGGTGGACGTATTTAGGGTTTACGAATATAAAGATTTGTTTTTTTCTGTTTGATGTTGGATATATGAGGTTTTATGTTACAGTTGAAAGTGTGTACTCTGTTGTAGTGTTTTTTGTTGATTTCTGCACTTGTGTTGTGATTTTGGTACAAAAAAATGTAGTTTGATCTTACTGTGGTGTGTTTATTTGGTAATATTGCGTTGCAGGTAAGGGTGGAACCTATAATATCAAAATTCAGCACAACAAAGACCAGTACATGCTTGAGAATGTGAAAAGCTCCAGGTATAATCACACAAAACTCCTGAATGATGTGATTTATGTGGCTTTGGATAGTGTGTCTTCTTCTATGAATTTAGCAATTGGTATGAAATGTGATAGGGATGACACTATGGAGCAATTAGAGATAATCACTGATGATGATGTTAGGACTATGTTTGAAAGAAATAAGAAGTACATGGAGGTGTTTTTGTATATTGAAACCTCTGAGGCTGTACCAGTTGCTATTGATGCTAGTAATGTGAAAAAAAATGTGAGGAGGTCAATGTTTAATGATGATGATGATGATTTGTATCATCCTGTGTTTGAAACTGGGAATGCTTCTGAGTTTATGTCATCCCCACCCCATGAGCGCAGTAGAAATTATACCTATAAGAGATGCAAAAAAAGACCTGCTAGTTCATGTGCTCCTGGTTTTGTTGATCTAACTCTTGATAGTGATGATGATCAAACTGAGATTCCACAAACTCAAGCACCACATGGTTCCACACCACCACCTCCACCAACTGAAAACACTCAACCACCACAACCTGAAAACACTCAAGCTCCACCACATGAAACCACTGCACCTCCATCACCACCTCAGCCCACTCAAACTTAAGCATCACCTGAAACCACTAAACCTCCATCACCAGTAACCACTCAAGCTCCACCATCCCCTAAAACCACTCAATCACCACCTGAAACTGCTCAAACACCACCACCAGTTACCACTTAAGCTCCTCCACCACCAGTTACCACTCAAGCTCCACCAACTGAAACCACTCAAGTTCCAAGTGATGCATACATCCCTCAGTTTGATGCTTCAACTCAATCACGTATACTTGAAACTGTACATGAATTGGATGATATTGAGTTAGAGAATTTTGATTAGAAGCATTCATGTCATCTCATTTCCCTAATACTCAATGTTGTTACGGACATGTGTCCAATCCATTAAGGGCGCCATAGAGCGTGTCCTAAAGCGCATCACGGCTTAATTAGCCAATTCAGTACTAGTCCGACCTCACATGGTCCGGCCAAAGTGAATCAACCAGTACGCTAAAGTCGCTACGCCCTCACAGCTAGTCCGAGCTAGCTGGGAAAAGGACTTCTAATCCTGGCTACGTCAGTACAGAGATGCCAAACGGACCGGACGAGGGAATCTCGGACGCCACCATCACATCAAGACCAAACACATAACAGAACACTGAGATACTTCCGTGAGACTCTTGGCTCGGACATCCAGAGTTACCCAAGGGCAGATCATCCAAGCAGACAGATCTGTCCAAGGGACCAACACGGACCCAACAGGCGGAATAGTACTCAAGTAGGGGAAAGGTCCAAACTACCCTCCCAGGCCCGTTGATTAGTATTGGATTACTGTTCACTAATGGGCCATGGGCCAAAGGTAGCATTGGTGTCCAAATCTGGAACGTACACTTGGCATCATCTTGTGAGCCAACTCATAAGCATGTGATAACTATAAATATAGTACAAGGTCCATGACCTTAAGGTAAGCAATATCAAGGGAAGAATCCCCAAGTATTATAATAATCCCTCATAACTATTACATTGAGAGCTTCCAACTCTCTCTTGAGTAAAGTCTCTTACCGGATTGACATAGGCAATCCGGGTAACCCATTCTAACCCCCCCCCCCCCCTCCCCTAGTCCTTTCAGGTACACAAGCTCGGTCCAGTGCTACGTCGGACCTCAAGTCGGAGGCGGGTCATAGACTAGGTTATTTGTGATAGTTTAGTTAGTTAGTGTTGGAGGTTTCACCCCTCATCATTTTGGCACCGTCTGTGGGAAGCTTACAAGAAGTTTTCGTGTTTAGAATCAAGTTGATGGCAAGAACAAGGCAAACAACGTGGGCTAGAGCTGCAGGAGTAAGGACTCCACCACCGCGCCCACGAGGACGTCCGCCCACCCGGGGACGCAGAGCCACTGAAACTAGAATGAGATATCCAAGTGAGGGACGCACGGCCAGTCCGTCCTCGGACGAAGGGGTTGCACGAGCTTCACCGGCTGAAGCTCAAGGCCCTGCAGCAGGCTAACAGTTCACTATGCCCGATGGTCGCACTGTCCGCACTAGTGATCTCGGACTAAGCGAGACGCAGTTCGATAGGTTGCTCACAATCATTCAAGGTTGCCTGGGGACTAAAAATGCTCCTCCTCAACACGCCACTCCGCCAGTGGTCACTCCTCCTCAGGCAGAGCCTGCCTTATCGATGAACAGGCAACGTCCGATCCAAGAGAGGTTGGGGAACCAGCCACCTCAAGAGGATTTGTGGAACCTTCTCGACCGGCGGGCATCAGCCTCTCACACTCGAGGTGAAGGAAGCCCAAACGGAGGAAGAGAGAATCAAGAAGGAGATAATAGACACCCGGGAGCTCCGCGACAAGCACCTCCTAGAAACAGAGATCAGGTGGCAGAAACTATTCCAGCGGTCCGGATAGAAGAACTCCCTGCGGATGTAGCTGTGCATCCGAGGACAGGAGAAATCATGACTGCCGACGAAATCTATGCTCAACAGAAGGCTTTGGAGGCCCAGATTCTGAATCTCGGACGCCTGGTAAAAGACCATGAGCAGATAACCACTAGTGCACCAAATCCCTTATGTGAGAAAATCATGAGAGAAAAGGAAAGGAACAGAAACTCGGATCAAGCGATCCCGAGCTTGGAGTACTATTACGGGGATGCTTGTCCTGTTGGACACGACGACTGTGTACAAAGAAGATGGATTCCAAGGGAATGAGCGACAATACAAAATCTCTCACATTCTCATCTACTCTCTTCGGAACGGCTATGGATTGGTACACTGCTCTACCAAACAAGTCGATAAAGTCATATGCAGACCTTTCTTCAAAGTTCTTGGCGCAATTTGGAAAAGCAAAGAGGAGAAACCGAACCGTAGAGCACCTGGCATAGGTTATACAGCGGGAGCAAGAGGATCTTAGGACCTTTTTAGATCGCTTTCACGCGGAAGTTCTTCGAGTTGAGCCGCGATTATTAAGGCAGGTCCGTCCACATGCGCTAATACTTTCAACTCAGAGCTCCGTAGAAAACTATCTAGTCAGGAGGTGAGGAGTGAGAAGCATTTAGATGACATCTGTGAAGAAGTAATGTACGGAGAAGAGTATCGGAGGAATGTTCCAGTAAGGGCTGGTTCCAAGAAAGGGAAGGATCCAATGAAGCAAGAGCAGCACCAGGGGAAGTTCGACTCGAAGAAGGATCACAGGGACAGAGGCTTCCACAGGGAGAGAAGTCCACCAAGGAGATACGCGGATTATACCCGCCTCAACAGACCAAGATCCGACATCTTGGCAACTATCATCGAGAAAAAGCTGGACGTTCAATGGCCCAAGCCCTCTCACAACAACCGGAAGAATAGGGATGCAAAGGGGTATTGCAAGTTCCACAAGAGCCGTGGTCATGAGACTGATGATTGTATCCAACTAAAAACAAAGGTTGAACACTTGGTACGAGAAGGCAAGCTCAAGGAGCACATCTACACGGATGAACCCTCTAGGCACGATAGAGCGGAGCGAAGAAGGGAGGATAATGCTGCAGAATTACCTCCTCGTCCGCTATCTTTGCCACCTCCGCCAGCTCACCGTCCGCCCCGTACGGATAGACATCCGTATAGACACTGCGACGGTATGGATATGGAGAACCCTGCCTACAGCGGAGTAATCAACACCATTGCGGGCGGGCCATCAGGAGGTGACAGTAGGAACGCAAGTGAGCGGACAGCACAAAATCTTTGGAACAATGATAGAGCGTACGCTGCTCTAGTGATTCAGGGTACAAACGCTATATTTTTCGATGATAGTGAGATTCCTCTACCTACGGCAGGAGGAGAGGACATCGATGATCCAGATGTTCCGTTAGTGGTTTCCTTGACTATCGCAACTTATCGAGTGAATAAGATTTTGGTAGACACCGGGAGTTCCTCGAATATCATTTCCAAAAGAACACTGGACCAGATGGCCCTAGGGAGAATCCAATATGAAAGGGTCCATACCTCTATATTGGGATTTGGAGGGGGAACAGTTAGACCCCTGGGAAGTGTCATGTTGCATGTTTCGCTTGGTACTTTCCCGGAAAGGGTTACTCAGTTGGTCCGATTTGTAGTGGTGGATCGTACCTTCAACTACAACGCCATCTTTGGGCGCCCGGGGCTTAATCAATTCCGAGATATCCCCTCCACTCTCCATAACAGAATGAAGTTTCCAACTCCCTTTGGAGTCGGGGAAGAGGTTGGAAACATCCGCGAAGCCTGGGAATGTTACATAATGTCCATAAGAAGAGCGTCCGCCCACGTGCTGGCGACCACCCTGACCCCTGGTCCGTCAGTGGTTCTTCCAGCTACAAAGGAGAACCCGTAGATCGGGGTGGGGAGCCAGAAGGAGAAGTTTCCTAGAACATTGCGAATCGAGCCTCACGAAACTCTCAAGGAAATCGAGATTGTCGCTGGAAGCCCGGAAAAGAAAACAAGAATTGGGACCGAGATGACTACAGAGGTAGAAATGAAGCTCATCGCTTGTCTCCGCAAAAACAGCGATGTGTTTGCCTGTAGTACCGATGACTTGAAGGGAATTGACCCGAGGATCACTGTTCACCGTCTGAACATGGATCCCTCGATCAAGTACATCCGACAAAAAAGGAAGGATTTCGGTCCGGTCAAGGATGCCATCATATCCGCTGAAGTGGAGCGACTCCTGAAAGCAGGGCACATTGAAGAAGTCCGTTATTCTGACTGGGTATGCAACATAGTCCTGGTAGAGAAGTCACCGGGCAAATGGCGGATGTGCAACGACTTCACTAGGTTGAACAAGTTCTGCGGATAGATCAGTTAGTTGACTCCACGTCCGGGTGTGCATTGTTGAGTTTCATGGACGCATACCAAGGTTTTTACCAAAATTCGGATGGCCAAAGAAGACATCAAGAAAACAACTTTATTCGCTGCCGGGGGTGTATATTGCTTCAAGGTAATGCCTTTCGGATTGAAAAATGCGGGAGCCACTTACCAACGCCTTGTGAATCAAATGTTCAAGGAAGAGATTGGAAAAACCATTGAAGTGTATGTAGACGACATGCTCGTCAAGAGCAAAACTGAAGAGCAACATGTGCACCATTTGAACAAGTGCTTCGCTATCCTTAGGAAGTACGGAATGAAATTGAATCCCGAGAAATGTACGTTCGGAGTAAAAGGAGGAAAGTTCCTCGGGTACATGGTTACCGAGAGAAGGATCAGCGCGAACCCAGAGAAGATCAAGGCAATCCTAGATCTGCCGCAACCAAAAACCCTCAATGAGGTACAACAACTCATAGGACGTCTGATGTCCTTAAGTCATTTCATTTCACGATCTGCGGAGAAAAACCTCCCGTTCTTCAAAATCCTCCGGAAAGGAGAGGGCTTTGAGTGGATCATGGAATGTTACGAGGCTTTGAGAAATTGAGCGTACCTCCATTCCCTCCACCTTCTCCAAACCCGTCAAGGAGATCCACTTTACCTCTACCTAGCTATCACGGAAGAGGCAATGAGTTTCAGATTAGTACGGATTAGCTAATGATCACCTCCCAATCTACTATCTTAGCAAAGCCCTTGGAGAGATAGAATACGTGTGAAAAAATTGAAACTTATGCCTTGGTTTACACTTAAAGACGGTTAAAACCATACTTCAAGTCTCATAAAGTTGTGGTATCGGAACCTTTGAAGTGTCGAAAGGAAAGCCCCGCCGCGACGACTCTCTAAGTGGGCGATCGAGCTGAGTGAATACGACATTTGCTATCAGGCCCCGTCAGCCAAGAAAGCTCAAGTCCTCACCGATTTCCTAGCGGAATATCCTGAGGCGGGTTCAGAGAAGGACCCTGACACACAGGCATTCGAATGTTTACTCACCAAGCAGGTTTGCCGGAAGCCAGTCCCGCCGCAGTTCAACCCAACAGATCTCGAAGACGTACAATTTATCAATCAATCTCTATCTGCATCTCATGAGGAAACTCGAGTCAACCAGATGTTCCTTCTTGATGGTATGGCAAGCGAGTCCGTGCCTAACGACTCCGGACCCAGAAGCAGGGAAATCGAAGTACAGAGGTGGAGACCTCGGGAGCTAACAGAAGATCTCCAAGCCGAAAAGCATCCTTCTGATACCTGGATATTGGAAGTGGACGGTTCCTCCACTAGAAGAGTCGGAGGGATTGGAATCTTCTTTAAGAGCCCCGATGGCGCGGAACTTGACTACGCGATATCCCTGGAGTTCAAAGTTACAAACAATGAGGCTGAATATGAAGCATTGATAGTTGGACTGCGACTGGCAAAATCCCTGCAAGTTCGGAAGCTCAAAGCTTTCACGGATTCTCAGCTCGTGGAAGCTCAATTTTTGGGAACTTTTGCCACAAAAGGTCCTTCGATGATCAAGTATCTCGAGCTACTCAAACAGGAAGCCAACCACTTTGAGGAATTCACCCTAGAAAAGTTTGACAGAGCTTATAATGAAAAAGCGGATGCCCTGGCAAAATCTGGCGTCCATAGCGACTTTGGATACAAGGAGAGTGATTTTACTCACTGTTACTGACTCATCCGTCATGAGTCTCAATTCCGCCATCATGGTAACTGACACGGGCGGAAATTGGATGACTGACATCTGGAATTACCTCAAGGACGGATCTCTTCCAGTTGATCCGAAGGAATCAAAGAGCATCTAGTGTAGAGCAAACAGATACTTTATACTGGGGGAAGATTTGTACAAGAGATCATTTGCAGGAACCCATTTGCGGTGCTTGAGCCCGCAAGAATCAAAGACTGTGCTAGAGGAGATACACAGCGGGAGCTGCGGAAGTCATTCCGGGGGAAGGACTCTCGCCCAGAAAATTATACGACAAGGCTATTACTGGCCTAGTATTAATAAAGATTCCGCCGACTACGCTCGGAAGTGCCCTGACTGCCAATACTATGCGAACATTCCACATCGTCCGACGCATCCTATGATTCCGTCAATCATAGCGTGTCCATTCGACCAATGGGGCATTGACATAGTCGGACCGTTCCCGAGAGGCACCCAGCAGCGGAGGTTCCTAATTGTGGCTGTTGAATACTTTACCAAATGGGTAGAAGCCGAGGCTGTTGCAACCATTACAGAGAGTCGAGTGCGGACCTTTATCTGGAAGAATATCATCTGTCGCTTTGGCCTGCCCAGGATTCTCGTCTCGGACAATGGTGCCCAGTTCTCAGGACATAGGCTCAAGGAATGGCTGGCGTCCTTCAAACTCGAGCAACGTTTTACATCTGTTGGATACCCGCAAGCCAATGGACAGGCTGAGTCCGCAAACAAAACAATAGTCAAGATCCTCGAGAAGCAGTTAAGAATTTCGCAAGAAAACTGGGCGGATGACCTGGAAGGCGTGCTATGGGCGCATCGCACCACTGCACGGAATGCGACCAAAGAAACTCCATTCTCCTTGGTATATGGTTCAGAGGCAGTCATACCATCCGAGATTTCCGTTGAGACTTTGAGGATCCAAGAGTTCGAAGGCAATGCAAACCGAGAAGCTCGGATATTCGACCTGGACATGCTCGAACAAAAAGGTCTGAGGCACTGGCGAATATCCATAGGTATCAGGCAACTGCTGCCCGGAACTACAACAGGAACGTTCGAGCGGCTAACTTGCAAGTCGGGGACCTGGTGCTTCGACGAGCCGACATTTTGAGCAATATTGGAAAACTCAAGCCCAAGTGGGAAGGACCCTACAAGATTGTCGGGGCAAGAGTGAATGGGAGTTATGAATTAGAAGATGAGAACGGACATCCCCTCAAGCGTTTTTGGAATGCTAGAAACCTTCAGAAGTTCTATGCATAGAGATAACTGTGCGGATCTCCATCAGACCGGTTGGTCATCTCAAGTATCAACTATTTATTACACGGAACTCCGTCAGTTCTGTTTCTTTTTTATCCTTTTGTCATTGGCCACAGAGCCCGCAAGTTGTAATTGATTTCCGGCAAATCAATACAACCTCTATCTTTCGATTTGTGATTTTTCGATTTATGCATCTGAGATTTAACGTTCGTTTAACGACAAGGAGAGCAAGAAAGAGATTTCATTCATACAAAGACGAATTATACATAATTTTGTCTGTACAATTTACAATCTCGGATTGATATTCGGACTTACGGATGCAATATGAAAAATGCAGAAAACGTCTCTGGAGATACGTCATCTCCCAGCAAAGATCGTTTCCCCGTCGGAAAAAGCTTCTTCCATGTCAAGTGGCAAGTCTGGTTTCCGCAGAGGCCAGGAACTCGATCTACCTGCACACAAGAAAATGGTTAGACGTGGTGGAATCCTTCACGATATTACCAAAACATGGCAAAGCAAGTCCCGTGTCCGGGGAAAACAAAGTGCAGACAGGAAGAGATTTCCGCCTCACCGGCTTTAGAGAATCAAACTCTCTTGAAATTCGGAAACCATTTCCAACATAAGAGAGATTTGAACCACTAAAGTAGGGTTGGAAGAAAGCAGAGGAGACGGACAGATTTACATTTAAACCGAGACAACTGAGATCTCTGCCCAACCGTCTTTAATGGCTCCAACTCTCTTGAAACTAGGAATCCTTTGCCAATTCAAGAGAGATTTGAACCATTAAAGTAGGATGAGAAGAAATTAGGAGAGATCCGGCTTTGATGATTTACAAGCCATGACTCCAAAGACAGAAAGAGAGGAGTTTGGGATTAGTTTACATGGTTCAGACACTGAGGTCGTGTCTTTTTATAGAACACTCCAACCAATCAAAGTCCGCCACGCAAAAGATTGACGTCAGTAATGGGCTTAGGCCACCCGTTCGAGTTGAACAGTGTTGGGTCAATTGGTTTATCCAATCAAGCCTAAACAAGCCCATCAACCACGTCAGAGTTTCTTGGTCATCTGACAAAGATATGTGCGTCAATATAATCCGACGAAGTTTGCACAAGAAAAAAGATGGCGATCTCACCCGAGGAAAAATAGCTCGAATTCTATAGACAAAATTATCCGAACATTTACATAACCGAAGTACAATTTGAAAAGGTCCAAGGATAAGTACATACTTCCACGGGGCATACCCCACCTTGTTCCTTCACCAGATTCCGGAAGTCGAGCCTTAGGACTCCGAGCCACCACCTCGACCCTGACGAGCTTGCTGCTGCATTCGGATCCTCATACGGATCAACTTCAGCGTCCGCTCCCTCTCTTCATCGGCTCGCCTCCTAGCTATTCCCGGACATCGAGGATGATCGCCTTCAAAATCAAGGATGATCGGGTCATCCGCGGTCCCCATACCTGGGTAAAGTGGAGGATGCATGTGCCCACAAGCACAGTTTACCCAATGTTGATATTCCTCGTCATCAGATTCCGACATACTGGGGAACTCCGGCTTTTGTGGAAGGTTAGAGTGGATAAAACAAAAGACAAAGTGGAGAAGAGTACAACAGTGAAAAAGGAAGAATTACCACACCCTTATTTATAGTTGCGACGGGTCCTTAAGATCTCGCCACTTGTCGATCATCCGACGACGGGGGAGATGAAAAGACGTAGTCATAATGACTATTTCACTGTTTCACCTTCCTCCTTCTAGAAGAATTACACATCCCAAGGGGCGAACAGTCCGAGGATCGGAAAGATGATGGTTTGATTTCTACATCAGATGCCATCTACAGCGATCTGTGCTCTTACGAGATGGGTAATTTATAATAACTCAGCATATGAGCGACAGATAAAAAGGGAATGAAGAAGAGAGCGAGTAATAGTTCGGAAGCATAGGAGGTTCAACTCCTCGGATTAAATACGAATCATTGCAATAGTACGTAATGACATTCCGAGTTATCAAAAGATGCAAATCCAACAGAAAGATTCAGCAAATACAGAATTTCAACGGGGCATACCCCGGACTTCTCACTGAGACCCAGCTTGGCTCGGACCAACTTCACCAGCTTAGGGCAGATCGACAGGGGGCGTGTTGGAGGTGGCTTGCGCAGCAAGGGATTCAACAATATTGAACAAGTTGAAATCCGCGGGAAGGCCAACGACCCGGCAAGGCAGGGAGAACCACTTCTTTAGGAAAGCCCGGTAATTGTCGAAAGGTACAAAGCATACCTTTCGGAGGGCATCCGGGACCCATCTCAGGAGGAAGGGCCCGCCGTTTCGAATCTCGATCTCACCTTCCTCAATGACAAGTTCTGCAAACTCACACGCGGCCAACTGTTCATCCGAGACACTGTCGACAGGGACCTCCACACCATTAGCATCCATGAAGGATTAACCCTTCGCCTTCGATCGAAATCTGTGAAGTAGTCCCTTGAATTTGCCGATAGCGGACATGAACCCATCCAGGCGGGAGGCATCGGATTTGTCCGCCGTCAAGAACTTGAAGGAGTCGGACTCCATGAAGTCACGACCAGCCTGAAGATGGGCATATTGTAGACCTTCGAGCAGGAAATCCTTGGAATCCAGAAAAGCCTTCATCGACTTGTCGACAAAGTTCTCCTGCCAGTCGAGGTCCGCCTTAATTTCTTCCCAGCTAATCTTCAGCTTATGGAACTTCACTTCGTGCTCTTTCAGCCGCATCTCCAACTGCTTCACCTTCTCCGCCTCATCCGCAGAAGTGGCCACAGCCTTATGGAGGTCCTCCTCAATAGTAGTGCGTTCGCCGGCCTTCCATTGCATGGCCCTGACGAAACACCCGAGCTGCAAGAAGTCCGTAAGCACGTAAGTTGCACTTCTGCCATACTAAGAACAAGCCAAGAAGAGCATCGAAAGATTACTTACCCGCTGGTATAGTCCATCCAGCCCTCCGACCCGCTCAACCTCAAGGAGTCCGCAAGCCAGCTCGTACTCCTTGTCGAAGCGACTTAGTCAGGAAGGAAGACGGACAATTCATCTCTTTCTTTGCTGCAGGAGGAGCCTCTGAAGTTGCTCCTCTCTTGCGTCCCGAGGTAATGGCATCCTGCATCAACACCTCCCGTTGTGGTGCAGCAGCAGCGGAAGCCTGGGACTTCGAAGCAGTGGCGCTCCGAGTGACAGGGGTTTTGCCCTTGTCGGGCACCGCCAAGGCCTGAGAATCCTCTCCAGCCTTGTTCCGCCTTTCTTCCTCCGCGGCAAAAACTGCGGCATTCTTCGGATCTGACATGGGAAGACCCGCGGAAGTGTTGATGATCTTGGTCCTCTGACCAGCGGCGACCTCCAAGGCTTGTTGCTCCCTCTGCAACCTTTTCTTTTCACGGAGTGTCGACATGATGTAGTCGAACCAATGAGCTGCACAATAAACCAAATGTGTTAGATACAGACGGGTTAAAGAAGGATTATCAGAATTGCGGAAATACGTAATCAAAATAGAGTATATCGAAGAAGAAAGAACGCCAAGTTTCAAGTCAACGAATCCTTACTAAAGTCCGTCTTCCCTCCTACCTCCACTGCGCCTGTTAGTCCGCACAGGTAGGGAAGTGGCTGACAGATTAATCCGTGAAACAGATAAGTAGGTGGGTCATGCTTTTTGTGGATTGTCGCCACCCACGGAGCCACGTTCTTAGGAAGGGGGCGCCAATCCGGGATGCTCTCCCTTAAGAATTTTGTTGGCAGTCCCCATCGTTTCACGCCTCTTGGACTCCTGTGTTTGAGCCATCCGTACAAAAACGAACTTATCCCACCACTTCGATCCCAGCGACGAAATGGAGTCAGAAATGAAGTTATAGGGTTTCCTATTCATAAAAGTATAGAAGACGGGATTCCCCGGACTGAATGAAACGTGAAAGAGCTGCCTGAAGTTCTCAAAATTTACGGGCTGCCCTTTCTTCTTGCAAAAAACGACGAAGCAGATAAGATTACCCAAGGACTTTGGGATAACCTGACTCGGACCGATCCCAATGTGATTCAGAATGTGCTTCAACTCCGTCGCAATGGGGACCTTCCACCCACAAGCAAAAGCTACCTCGTGCACACACATATACCCGGCGGGCGGGTTGTAAAAGGCGTGTCCGGGCTCGGGAACCATGATTTCTACGGAGTCAGGGATCTCCCACTTTCGCCTCCATTCTGGGATGTCCTCCGCCCTAACCCTTGATGGACATGTAGGAAGAAGTCCGTCCGTGTTCAGTTCTCCAAATTCGTCCGCTATTGTAACAGCGGACGCAGGACGGGGGAACTTGATTCGGGCAGCTTTCGCGCCACGACCTTCAATTAATGGAAGACTGGACTGAACGGGCGCAGCAGGGTGTAATGTAATCCGCCGACCGGAGCGTCTAGGGGGACGAGCGACAGGAGATCCTTCTCCTTCTTCCTCCTCGTCCTCATCTTCCTCTTCCTCACCATCTTCTTCCTCCTCGACGACACCTTCGTGTCTCCCGGATGTGCTTGGATTGGACGGACCTGTTTCCGCTACAACACGGTCTTCCACCCCAGCCTCGAACATCTCGACTTCATCAGCCTCCCGACCGCTGTCGCCTTCCCGCTCCGCACGCAGTTCGCTCGGATCCCCGGATGTCCCAATGCCACCTATAGTCCGAGATTGGACTAACGACCTAGTCCTAGCAAGGTCACCCTGGCCCGCTGAAACGTCGGCCTGAGCTTCTGTCGCACCACGGACTCCTTGCCCAGCATCAGAATCCCTGGACGACCCAAGGTCCACAACTAGAAAATCTCTCACGGACAAGGTCAGATCCACGGACCCAGTCCCTAAATCTACTGCGTCATTATAACCTGGGGCCTCGTGCTGGTTCTGACTATCGCTCCCGGACATCCTAGGCCAGAAGGAAACAAGTCAGAAATGATGGTGTTGATTGTCCGAGAGTTCGTTTAGGTAATTTCTTAAGTCAAAGAAAGCCTACGGATTTCTACTTAATGCGCCATTGGCACTATCATCTACCTTACCCGGCACGCTGAGCGGGGCAAAATTACGGAAGACTGTGTGCCAGTTGGCACCAACACATTACCAAATAAGCATGCATAATCAAATTTTGGTTACAGTGGGCATATGCACGGGATGCACCAAGTTGGATATTGACAATAAATTGGCATGCAACAGTACAAAGGAGAATTGTTTCGACTAAGAACGTTGCTAAAGCCTATCACACGCAACATCGGCAAAAACGGACTCGACAATTTCATATCCGAGCAGGGCAAAAACATATGAGCAGGAAGTAAGCATATCATGAAAAGGAGACAACTTAGGAGGAGTGAAGACGTACTTACTTGATAAAGTTGACTTGATAAGTTTGAATGGACGACTAAGCCTTGCTGCTTCTCCGAGGGTACGGATTCGAAGAAGAAACTTTCAAATTCTGCGAGTCTTGCTTGCTCGGATGTGTCTTCAAATGCTCGGATTGCTTTGTGATTGCTCTGAGTTTCGAGATTGCTAAAAGTGTGAAAGTGACTGATGGGCTGACTATTTATAAGGGCAATTTGGGGAAAGCAAAGAGTCACATTGCTTGGATTTGAATCCCAGCCGTTGATCCTCTCCAATCCAAGGGTTGTGCCGCTTTGCGAGTGGATGGCTGTCAGTACGTCGCATTTAATGCTTGACAGACGCGTCACATCAATCGGGCTTCGAACCCCAACCGTTGAGGTCGTCCTGATCCAACGGTCGCGTCCCTTTACTCGGGATCTTTCCCCCGTGGGCCGAACGGACAACCTATTGGGCCTCTTAGGCTTACGGATCAGCGACCCGGGAGGACCAATTCAACAATCGGTCCAACGGATAGCTTCCAGAGGACCACGTCAGATCCTAACCATACTCGGATCTATATATCTCGAATACAAATACCTTTTCCATCTACAGTTCGAGCTATTACATAACTCGAACTGTAGAAGGAAGGGGGGGGAGAGAGATATATCGAATTCCTAAGAACACGGATGACGGATCTCAACAAAAAGGATTTTTTTTCCTTTTTTCAGTTAACGATTCGGACACGCTCCACAACACACTTGTTCTTTTCATAGTTACCAACTATCTTCTACTAAGATACTTGGAAACTAGGGGGACATATGTTGTTACAGACATGTGTCCAATCCGTTAAGGGCGCCATAGAGCGTGTCCTAAAGCGCATCACGACTTAATTAGTCAATTCAGTACTGGTCCGACCTCACATGGTCCGACCAAAGTGAATCAACCAGTACGCTAAAGTCGCTACGCCCTCACAGCTAGTCCGAGCTAGCTGGGAAAACGACTTCTAATCCTGGCTACGTCAGTACAGAGATGCCAAACGGACCGGACGAGGGAATCTCGGATGCCACCATCACATCAAGACCAAACGTATAACAAAACTACTGAGATACTTCCGTGAGACTCTTGGCTCGGACATCCAGAGTTACCCAAGGGAAGATCATCCAAGCAGACAGATCTATCCAAGGGACCAACACGGACCCAACAGGCGAAACAGTACTCAAGTAGGGGAAAGGTCCAAACTACCCTCCCAGGCCCATTGATTAGTATTGGATTACTGTTCACTAATGGGCCATGGGCCAAAGGTAGCATTGGTGTCCAAATCTGGAACGTACACTTGGCATCATCTTGTGAGCCAACTCATAAGCATGTGATAACTATAAATATAGTACAAGGTCCATGACCTTAAGGTAAGCAATATCAAGGGAAGAATCCCCAAGTATTATAATAATAATCCCTCATAACTATTACATTGAGAGCTTCCAACTCTCTCTTGAGTAAAGTCTCTTACCGGATTGACATAGGCAATCCGGGTAACCCATTCTAACCCCCCCCCCCCCCCCCTTAGTCCTTTCAGGTACACAAGCTCGGTCCAGTGCTACGTCGGACCTCAAGTCGGAGGCGGGTCATAGACTAGGTTATTTGTGATAGTTTAGTTAGTTAGTGTTGGAGGTTTCACCCCTCAACACTGAAAATGCATCCACTAATGCAACTAAACATGAAACTATACATGAGAGTGTGAATGAGAACATTGGTAATCATGAAACTGTGGAGATTGATAGTGAACATGAGATTGACTGTGAGGAGGATAGGCCCAAAACACAGTATATGTATGATTCAGAAGATGAAGAGATTGGATTTCAAAAGATTACAACTCAAGATGCAGGGGACAATGGTGATGAGGAGACTGAGGGTCATAATGGAGAGGCTGAATTCAGGCGTGAGTATGAATTGGAGTTGTCCAGTGATGAAAGTGAGTATGAATAGCCACAGTACTATAGTGATGTTGATTGGGTGGAGGATGAGTTTGTAAGGGATAATCAGAATTGGGATAGGGAATTCAAGGTTGGTGATACCTTTGTTGATATTCAGGAGCTTAGATGTAAGGTGAAGGAGTTTGCAATTAAGGTTGGGTTCAAGTGTAAAAGAGTCAAGAATGAGGTGGCCAGATTTACTTGTATATGTTTAGGTAAGGGGTGTCATTGGAGGCTTCATTGCAGCTCCATGTCTGACAAGAAGACCATGGTTGTCAAAACATACAATGGACAACATACATGCCTCAAGCAAGTTAATAACAAGGAGGCAGACCAAAACTGGTTGGCATCAAAGGTAACTACTTTGCTTTCAATTACTTGTCATATGCTTTAGTTATATAGAAGTTAATAACATATGTTTGCATGTATGCTAGGTACTTGATGAGTTGTCAGCAAATCCATCCTTCGATACATACAAGTTGATGAGTTGGGCTACAAATAAGCTTGGAGTTACAGTCCCTTACATGAGGATGTACAGGGCAAGAGTGAAGGCACTTGATTTGTTGGGTGGTAATCCTGAAGAAGGATACCAAATGATGCCAAAGTATGTGCAGATGTTGAGGAGAACCAATCCAGGTTCAACTTTGGAGTTGCAGAGGGATCTTGAGCAAATAGGGAGGGGACCTTTATTCAAAAGGATATTTATGGGTCTTGATGCCTTGAAGAGAGGGTTTCTGAATGGGTGTGCACCATTTCTCTTCTTTGATGGGTGCCACCTAAGAGGCAAGTATGGAGGCTATCTTCTAAGTGCAATAGGCACTGATGCAGACTTTGGAATCTTCCCAGTAGCAGTTGCAATAGTGGACTCAGAGAATAAGGAAAGTTGGGGATTTTTCCTCCATTGCTTGACAAACATGCTTGGCACATTCAATCTAGATTTCCATTGGCATTTCATGGCAGATAGGCAGAAGGTACTTGAGTTTTCATGTGCTTCAAATGTAATTAATATGTTTGGCTTTCATCTACTAACTATTGGAGTTATGTATTTGTAGGGACTTGTACCTGCCATGGAGGAAATTTATCCTACTGTGACAAATAGGCATTGTGCCAAACATATCTATGACAACTTCAAATTGAAGTGGACTTCTAAGGAGCTAAGAAGACTTTTCTGGCAAGCTTCTACCTCTTACACTCTTTACAGCTTTAATAAGGCTATGAATAGGTTAAGATCAACTAGGCCAGAAGCAGTTGAGTGGCTAATGAAAATACCTTTGGGACATTGGGCTAGACACTCATATGATCCAGTAGTTAAAGTAGATCATGTCACAAATAACTGCAGTGAAAGTTTTAATTAATGGTTAGAAACAGTTAGGGGCTTCTCTGTTTACAACATACTTGAGGGAATAAGGCAACAAGTCATGAAAAGGATCACAGTTAGAAGGAGGTAAGGTGCAAGCTGTCTATCTGTTGTGATTCCTAGGACCCTAGCTAAGTTGAATGAGATAGCTCAGAAATCAAGGAACTGTAGAATTGTGACTGAGGCTGGAAGGGTGTTTGAAGTGGAGGATTTGAGCTTTAAATTCATCACCAACTTGGATGAGAGAACTTGTGACTGCAAGTGATGGGACATAAGTGGTATCCCATGTATGCATGCCTGGTTGGGTATTCAGGAGCTTAGGGATAACACTGTGAACTATTTGTCTGAAAATCATACCAAAGCTTCATATCAAAGAACCTATGATATAGTTTTGAATCTTGTACCTCAATCCCCATTTTGGCCACAAGACTTGACAACTGATCTTTGCAACCCACCTGATGTCAAGAGAGCACCTGGCAGGCCAGCTGAGAAGAGGATTAGGCATCTAAGTGAGTCTCCTAAGTCTTCTAATCAGTCTCTTAGAGCTCCAGGTAGATGCACAAATTGTGGCAACACAGGGCACAACAAAAGGAAATGTGTAAGTTTCCTGTCTCATTTTCTTATATGCACATGCTTTCTTTTGCTTACATGTTTCTCTAAATGTATGCATTTTGTATATTCTAGACTCAAAGACAAAGACAAGGAACTGGTCCAAGCACTACTGGTGGAGCTGGTCCAAGTAATGCTGGCACAAGTGAAGGAAATGCATCTAATGCTGGTCTAAGTTCTACAGCCTCAAGGGTAAGTTCTTGTGCTTGTGGTTCTGTTTTTCTATTTTTCACATTGTTTATCCTCCATTTATGTCTTATGTATTGTGTACTCTCAGAGTAAGAGAACCAATCAAGCTGGCACAAGTGGAGCAGGTCCATCTAAGAGAAGGAAAGGGAGAAAGGCAACACAAGTACAAGAACAATGCAGTCAGCCCATGAGCCAGCCTGATATCTTCTGAGATTTGGTGACAGACTTGATGTTTTGATGGTTTTCATTTGTTCATGTTTAAAACAATCAAGTCAGCTACTCTGTTTAGTGTTTTTCTGTTCTAGCTTTCTATTCTGAATCATTTTGTCTAGCATGTTAAACAGTTTGGGGGATTTCATGTTTTTGGAGACTATTTGCATGTTTTTTATTGGAGACAGTGTAATATTATGGAGACAAGTTCACTATGAAAATTTGGCAATTTCCTTTCAGTACATGCATACTTTGTTTACATGATAGTGATTTGAATACCAATAGACCTAGACACTTAGAACATCAAGTGATAATCTTCACAATTAGACAACATAAGAACACACCAAACAACACTAGGTTAACTACAACTAATTTCCTAAGGAATATGTCTGGATCATCTCTTCCAACTCTCCCAGCTTCATTAGTCATTTGGCTTGTCCCTTCATACTCATTTGTGTTGAGTTGAGAATTGGCGATATCCTCTTCGACATTGTACCAATGAGACCAACCATGATGAGGACAACGATAATACAACCTACCGTTATTCTTCGCACTATTTGAAACCACCACCGTGCAACACCGGAAACAACTATAGTGGCGGCAATTTGCAACCCTTCGAGAACTTGAACTTGAGGTGTTTTGAGCCATAATTGAGTAGAAAGATCAAAGAAATAGAAGAAGAAGAAGAAGAAGAAGAGTATGAGAAGCTGCAGAAGAAAGGCTATTTATAGCCAAAAATTTGAAAAAAAACGGCTAGCTAGTAACGGCTAGTTTTTTTTCAAAAATTCACCATTTTTATTACAGATACACCCACATGTCCCATAAACGTATTACAGATACACCCACAACCTGTAGGTCAAGCCATGGTCAACATACAGTCATATGTGCATATGAAACTAATTACAAATAAACTCAGCATGAATTAATTAAACAGGAAAAGAAATGATGACATGGCATGCCAAATCATCACAGGCGTGTGTCTGCGGAGTGAGGTGGCTTCCGGCGTTGACTTTTGGGTGTATATGTAATTAGTTTTAAAAAATAGTTCATTGCCAGGAATTATTTGTAATTGTTCCTACAGCAGGCGCCAATTTGAGATGGGGCCAAACATGAGGGGTGGGTTTTGTAAAACTCCCATTAATTAATTAAGAAATTAAGATGGAGAATTTTTACCTGACACATAACATAATGCTACTTACTGTACTAGTGTACTGTACTGTACTGTATTGTTTTTAACCCTTTTATTTTTGTCTTGACAACACATCCCAAATATCACTCCCTTCAAGATGTCGTAACATAATCAAATTCCTGCATGCGGATACCAATGTTGTCGATCGATCAAACTACATTTAACAAATTAAACCAACAACCTTCAATTCAACTACTACATTGTGAAAAATATTAATTAAGCGCATTCCCTGTTTAGAGGAAGAACAACAAGATTTTAATTTGTGTCTAGACTCTAGATTACTACTCCGAATCCTCACAATTTGGAGCACTTGTTTATAGTTTATACACTCTCATATGTATTAAGATTTATAATATACACAAATTAATGCAAGATGTGATGTATTTATAGGTGAGGAATTAATCAATTCAGATGTGTTCACATATAGAGTTTACTATAACATTACCATCACACTTGAACAAGTAGTATGGTGCAATTGGTTATAAACTAGAAAAGATTTTCATATACTAGCAATGTGGGATAAACCCACTTAACTTTTCAACTTTGAGCTCTTATTCTTCACTAACTCAAGGTATGTTTTTGGCATGCAATAGATTGATTCGAAACTCTTATATAGTGGCTTACGAATATATATTTTGTTTACTTTATTAACGAATAATTAATAAGTGGTCTCTTAGCAAACATACTCCACAAGGTATTAAGTTTACTACTTTTGTTATTCACAATTTCCAGCAAGTAATACTGCTACTATGAATTATTAGAGGACTTGAGAAATGTGACTTCATTTAGTAAAAGTATATAAAAAAATACTACACATTCCAGGAAGATCAAGAAAAGTTTATGTTGTGCACCCTTCTCCAAATCGTGAAAATTGGAGTTTACAAATAAAACTCTCATCTACTATAATAAAATTGAATGTTTGACAACTATATTAGTACCATTTTCAGAAATGACGCAACACAATTAGTTATTTCAAATTGTCGTTTAACCAAATTAAGTGTATAAAAATCCATAATGTAACATAAATCATTTAATATGAAAGAGACATAGAGTTCTCTCCACTAACCATTTCAAAATTTCAATTCTACAATAGTTATCCTTAATAATTCCTATGATGAAAGTATCATGTATGATCCAATAGTTCTCCCCTATCGTATAATCTTAATGGAATACATATCTACAACCTAAAAATTGCATGATGTGACGAACATATATAATGCATTAATGAACATATGATAATGTGATACGACAACTTATCAATTATATTAAGAGAATGCAACATAATACGACAACGTATAAATCACCACTCCTATTCATGCATTACTCAGACAAACAAAGGTTTTCATCAATCTCCTCTTTTAATACTCGACAAACAAATTTCTTTTTTATCAAACCCACTTCTATTTTACTCACTACTCGACAAACAATCTCCGCGTCTTTTAACCTTGACATACAAATGTGTATATTAACATACTTGTTACATGCAAATAAATTTACTAATTTCAAACTTAAGCAATACTTCTACTATACAGCATACTTGAAAGAAAGCAAAAGGCAGGCATATAATCATATCACTAATTGTCCTTAATTTATTAGAACCAAAGCAGTCTCCTACAAAGAGAGTACCACTTATTAATAACAAAAGGTAAAAGGATTCAACAACTAATGAAAACTACTTCAAAGATGACACTGACTCAACTCACTCAGATCATCATCTCTATCTCAACCATTAACCCCATTTTCACCAAGTGAATTAGACTCTTATACCTCAAATTACTTATTCTCATTTTCTAGTTAAAAAGAAAAAACGATACCGTTCCAAGTTTAGACCAATAAAAGAAAAGGAACAAAACAACAAAAAAAAACTCATGTCATTTAGCTCCCTCCATTCTCACTAGCATCACCATTAATCAGGCAAAAAGGTTTAGAAGTTTTGGCTCTTTGCTGCAACCACCATCTGATACACCCGACGATCCATACGATGTCGTATTTCGCAACGACTCCCCGATTTCGACCATCATACCATTCGTCCCATGCATGAACGCCTTGTTGTTGTACCTAGACTCCTGCCCCATAACCACCGGTGGAGGAGCACCAAACATTCTGCCGTCAACCGGTCGGAGAGCACCACCGGAGAGAATTGTCTCCACGGCTTCCTGGCAGATGTGCCAGTGCCCCGTGGAGAGTAAACCAACTGCACCGCCAACCGGATTGATCGTACGACCACATGCCTCGAACAAGAGAGACTGGAACAAAGCTGCAAATTAAACAAAACCAAATAAATTTATCTAAAATCAGATCTTTTGTCCAATTTCCTATCGAGATTTTTTCTGTAGGTGTCACATATCCATAGATTCTGTCAAAATCATGGTTCTTGAAATTAAGTGATCATAACTTAAGCGTCTATGTTTTTATTGTGTACTATATATCCTATCCATCTAAAAAACAAAAGAAGATAGTTTCATCAATTGTCAAAGAGATAAAATTATCCTGCTTGTTTGCAATTGAGTACATTGGAGAAGAAACATGGATTCTAAAAGTGAAAGACAACATTCTGAATTTTCAGTTGTTCAGAAATGAAATTCAGGAAAACAAGTCCCACATGCAAAATCCGGCTTTTAGTTGATTTTCCATATGGGTTTTTTCTGTAAGTGCTAAAAATCCAATAATTGATGCTTCTTTAAGTTTACAAAAATAGAATTTGGAAAATTTCTACAAGACAATAGAAACAGACAGTTGAACAAAACGGTTAAGACCTGGGCGTTTGGGAGCGGGAACATTGGAGATGAAGGACATGAGGTCGCTACGGCCAAAGAACTTTGAGAGGAAAACAACGGCGTTTCCTTGACCTTGAGGAGATTCGATCCATTCCAGACATGGACGAAGGATGCACTCTTCACTGCAACCTTTTCGGAGAACTCTACAACCATTGCAGCTCATTTTTTCTATTCTTTGGCTGCCTTTGGTGTAAAGATGCCTTCTACTGAAAGGAAAAGCTAGAGAGAGAGAGAGTGTTGGAATTGAGTGAGGTTGGTGTTAATATAGGAGTAAGTGGTCTAGTGGGAAGTCTGTGTGCATGTGTGTGTGGACAAAAAAAGCTTCATTTGTTTGTGTTTCATCCCAAGGGCTTGTTTGGTTGGTTGTATCGACCACTTATTTAGTCAGAAATGTTTGTGTCAATTTGGATTATGACTCGGAGTTTTTATTTTGGTGCTGAATTGCTGATGGACCCAAACTAGCTGGATCAGGAGCCAGCTAAAATCATGGTATTGAGAAAATCTGTAGAGGAAATTAGTCGAAACAATACGAATAATTTAGTAGCAATATTGAGAGGAAATTAGTCGAAACAGGTTAAATCGCACACTGATTTGTTGAACTTGGATACTGATACTGGTAGTGGAAAGGGCAGGCTAGGTTTGCCTCTACGGAGAGTAGCCGGATTTGTAACGAGAGTTCTGTAGGTTTGTCTGAGGAAGTTAGTGTGAGCACTGCTTAGACGAGGTATTAGGCCGGTTTCACAAATGAAGACAGCGGTCTCACCAAGAAGTTCCGTTTTGAGGGGTAAGGCTAGTCTAATGAGAAACAGGGGTGGCTCAGAGAATTCGATGAACAATGGGAACGTGGGTGGCACGCCGTCTATTCTGAGCTTTAACAATGATGTGAGGAGCGGAAAGGCTGGGGAGAGTCGAATTGCTGATGCACATGAGTTGCGAACGCTATATAATGACATTTGCAGTGGCGATTGGTGAATGCAAAGGGTAGAGAAGCCCCTGTCCGGGCACATAAGGTATTAGTTTCTTCCCTTATTTAGGTTTCTAGCTTAATTACAGTTCTAATTGTGTTGGCTGTGTTTTTTAAAGCAAAATAGTATACTTTTAGTTTCTGTTTTGATTGGTTTTCTCAATTGAACCAATGTTGGTGTCTATGTCATGATTCAAAAATTTAATACTGTCATATTGGAATTTGGAAGTAGTACTTGATGTTGTTCAAAGGTGGTTCGGATTCTGTTCTTTTGAGAACAAGTAATCCAGCCTTCATATTTACATGTATGCCTTGTCAAACTCTGTATGTATGCACTTGCTAAGGATATCCTGAATTTTTCAGTTGTTATGTTATGATCACTTAATGTAGTTTCGCAATCCTTTAGGTTCCTACCATTTCCCGAAAGGTTACGTGCAAGAGATGACAATTCGGTGTGCAGTAATGCTGCTCCAGCATCTGCTGTACAACCAGGAACAGGGGAGTGATCAATGTGAGCGAAGGACAGAGAGCAGCAATATCAGGAGTTTCGAATGTTGCTGTGTTGCCTGGTCTGCCTTCTCCATTGATGGTTCAAAATCTGGGCTTTTGATAGCTAGTGATGAGATGTTGGCAAGGTTTAAAAAGATTATTCATCAGAGTTGATCCCGAGGTGGCTGGAACTATGGCTCTTCGAGTTGTATTCCAATTTGCTCTCGGGCAAGGATGCCATATTGCTTGATCTCATAAGGACTGCCAGACGGTAGCTAATTCGTTTAATACTTTAATTCCAGTTCATTTGATTTTTCTTATATAGGACTTATTTTGGATATATTAGACTTGTAAGTACTTTATCTATTTTCGTTTGATTTTTGTGACTCAAGATAGTAGCGAACTTGCGCATAAACTTGCAATACGTGACGTTCGAGTTTGAGGGATGTAATCGCTTATGTTTTTCTCTCTTTTTCGATATGATATATCCACATCTTGAATCTAAAAATAATGAAGTTTGGGATTTTAAGTAGGATCACATTATTCTTTGCAAGATTTCATTTGATTTGATACATATCACTACACTTTATAGAGATTAGTATGTTAAGGCTTACAAGTTGCTATTTGTGTTTGTCGTGACCACATAAAAAAATAAAAAGTCTTGAAACAATTTCACGGCTATTTTTCTAGAATGGCCGTGCCTATTGATGCTTGATACTATATATTATGCCCCTCGATTCACCTACCGCCTGATTGGTTGTAAAGAGTTCAACAATGCAATTAATGGTTTAAGTTGTGGGTCAACATCCCGGTCAATGTTTTAAGTGGCTCAATTGCACATTAATCGGCGAAACGCAGCGATAGGTACTCAATTTCGATGCGCGATTTAAACGGCCGAATTACACATTCGAATGGCACATGTGTGGTGATTGGTTTAGTGCAATTGAGATGTTTTTTTTTCAGAAATTTCTTGTAAATGGTCTAAACTAACCTTAAATTGCATAACATATTTCAAGTGATTGGTTCATTGTATTTAGAAGTGTATTAACTTAAAAAGTTCCATATACTTGTTCTTATTTTTTGTTCCAAACTTATTTCTTCATTTTGTTAATAAGTCCATGTCTTTCAAATTTTGTGCTCGTATCATCCATAATACAACAAACAAATAGTAAGAACAAATTGAAATGATTAGCCTACTAAATTAGACGATTCTATTATGTCCGATTCAACATTACAAATTTGAACCAACCCGACAAGTGTTCTACTATGAGTAAGACATTACAAATCAGTACAACATCCAAACGATGACAACAAACATTCCAAACAGAATGATTATCCAAGTTCCAGTTTCTCTAACCTGTCCTTGAGCTGTTTGGTTTCTGCAAGCAGTGATTTGTTCTTCGCAAGAAGAGCATTCATCTCGACAGCCTGAGCTCTGTTTTCTGCCCTCAGTCTCGGGTCTCCAGACATCACATCCTTTGTCGTCTTCAATGATAGCAATTTTCGAATTCCATCCCGCATATCTTTGATTTTCTCCTACAGGTTCAGCACAATCTGTTCAGCAATTATTTTCCGGCGAAGTAAACCGAAAATTATGTTTTCAAGATGTGGTGCCACAGGTTCATCAATCCACCGAAAGTAATTGCAGCCTAAATTGGGCTCATCTTTCTGCAAAGAAGAAAACAACAAGAAGTGAGATTGGCAGTACAAAGGATAAGTTTCAGATTTCTTTGGAAAGGTACTCACTTTGTAGTCTTCACATCCTACGTAGCGACGTCCGGGATATTTGGTCCAAGAGACACCATTAAAGACGGGCTTGCGAGGCTTATAGTTACAGAACTCCATTGACTCGAACTCTGCCCTCAATGCTTCATTCATGTCTTGTTGGTTGGTTTAGGTCCATGTTCCTGAAGACATCCTTAGAAAGCAATTAAACAGTAGAATTGAGATGAAGTGAGGTTGAATCGGTGAAATTCGGATTTGGAGTTGTGTACTGTAGTGGTTCAAGGCTTGAGTGCTAGGTTATCATGTAATTTCTAGTTGGAATGAATGAAGGAGTGGACTGTTTTTATGCAATCTCAAGCTCTACCAAACTGAAATTATAAAACACAATTAACTCCAAATCAGATGCTCATGAATGTCCATCAAAGTCAACAAAATACATGATCAAATCCTAATCAGATTAGAGATCACAAGTCTTCTTAGTAAAACATAATACTAATTGGCTAGTGCCAGTGCACAAGGAATTATACCACAGCCCCATTGTAGAAATTACTAGTACATGAGTTAAGTTACATGGAGTTGACAAAATATGGACAAAACAAGATTAGTTAGTTTGTGGCACCTCACTCCATCTTTGCAATGGTTGGTATGTCTTTCATTCTCAGAAGCAAACTAGCTAATAGCCTAAGCTCATTTCATCCCCACCCAGTAGCATAAGTTCTTCATTCACAAAGGTAAACTTGTCATCTTGATTCATCACAAGGAAAAACTGTAATGTGGTTTTATCACGAAGCAATTGCTTACCTATAGTAATCTTGTGATGAGAAGGGAGCAGGGGAAACTTGTTTAGTTCATCATAAAGCATGGACACATTGTCACCATCTATGGATGCTTTAGTCCCACTTGAGCTCCCACCGGCCAACTCTTTAACAGAGGTCACTGCCTCATTTGTGAAATTGACAAAGCCAGCCATCATTTTGGCAAAAGGTTCTTGTGACTCTCCAGGCTTCATTTTCCTCTTTTTAGGATAGACATTGCATTCACAAATATCAGGAATGTAGCTACGAACTTTAAATTTAGGTTGAGTAGGTTGATCCTCAGTACCAGTAACCTCATTGCCACTAGGTTGAGCCTCAGTTCCACCAGTAGAAGGACCTGCTGCAGAGCTTTTTTCACCAGCTGGTACTGATTCTTTAGGGGGTTGTGTGTCATCAGCTGCAATGTCATATCCTTCTTCCAGATCACTGCCAGTCTCAGGATGCCTTTAATGAGGCATCAGCCTGCTGTTCATATCTGCAAAGCTCTTTGCTTTCTTTCCAGTTACTATGTCTTTGCCCAGATCTCACACTAGTCATCAAAGTAAGGCCATTTCTTGTCTTTCATATTCACCATACATGGGTGATCCCAACTAATAAAGTACATGATACAATCATCATCAAAGCCAAAAAAAGACATGAGCAAAGTACATGATACAATCATCAATATTTAATTCTAATTCCGACATGGTCATCACAACTGAACCTCTTCTCAATGTCACACCGGCCCATACCACTCTTGTTTTTTCAAGGCTAGCACTGTAGCATGGAACTTCTTCCAAGTTCTAACCCTGTTTGAGATATGAGGCCTCACCTTCAAATCAGTGCCAGGAAACCTTCCTTGCAGGTAACATTGAATAAACATCAAGCCCCCAGGTTTGAAGCCCTGCTTTGACTTCAATCCAGCCAACTTAGCCTTTTTCATGCCCTCTATCATCTCCACCTCCTCTTTCTTAGTACATGCCCTGTAACCCTTCTTTCCAGGCTTATTTGACTGAGTCTCATCACCCACACTTGCACCACTTTCAAGTTCAGACATCTACCAAATAATAAATCAACTTAGTTAACAAACAACTTAAAATCTGAACAAGTTATAATTGATGAGCCTAAAAGGAAAGGAACACACAAATAAGCCACATAATATCCATTCCATGCAAGTGGAAGATACACAAAAACTTCAATTCAGAAGGTCAAAACAGACTCAAAACAACCACTTCAACCACAAAACAACAATTCAGCATTACATATTATACATCATCTTAAATAGTTCACAACTCTCTTCCTCCACCCAAAATACATGTGGTGGGCAAGATCACGACGATATTGCCTCCATTCAGGACACTCAAACAAGTGGTGAATTGTATCATCCTCCTCTTGTTCTTCCACATCACTATCATCACCATTCAACTCCCATTCACGGCGTAACTCTTCTTCAGTTAGTATCTCCTCTTCCAAAAGGTCAGCAACATCAACTTCTCTTAGAAAGTTATGTATTAGACTGAAAGTCAATATGATATCATTTTGAGTGTCCAATGGATAGAACATTGTTGACCTGAGAATACCCCAACGCTTCTTCAATAGACCAAATGCTCTCTCAATAACATTTCTAGCTGATGCACGTTTAAGGTTGAAGTACTATTTAGGATTCTGTGGCCACCTATTTCCCTCAGCCCACTCCTATAGGTGATACCGTGTCTTTCGAAATGGAGGTAAGAACCCAGGGGAGTTCATATACGCAGCATCTTCCAAGTAGTAGTTCCCAAACATAAGAGGCAGTCAAGGTATTACAATACATCATGGTTGTGATAGGTTTTATCACTTTAAGTTTCATATATATAATGCAGTAATGGGAAACATACCTTTAGGTACAGAAAATCCATTCTCATGGTTCAACGCATCCCGCAAAACGCGTCCATCATTAGTAGACCTTTCCCAACCACTAAGAACATAGATGAACTTCATGTCCTTGTCAAAAAACGGCAAGGACATTAAAAGATATGATACCCTTTCTGTTACGATACATGGGGGACACTTTAACAGGAGCTTGAATACTAACGTAAGTACCATCGAGGGCACCCAGACAACCCTGCAACAAAGGAATATACATAAAAGACAGTCAATACAACATCAATTAATCAGCCACCTTAAAATGACAACATATAGACTACCTCACCTTAAAATGACACCATGGTTCCTCTTCACAAGTAGTGGGTATTGGAACTGGCTTTGCAAGCAAAACCTTATGAAGTTTCAACACACATTTCAGAACCTCGTTGAAGTAAATACTTACGGTGTGTCCCGAACGTTTAAACTGAAACATCAAATCCTTTTGTTTTGCATGATGACCAAGTTTTTTCAGAAATGTGGCTACTTACATATAAACCTCCTTTCAAACCTCCCACTTCTTTAAGTAGCACACAAAACTGCCTGAAACTTTCCATTCTCATCCTAAGTGAGTTGTTGCAGTTTGAATCATTTAGCAGGGTAAGTCTGTTCATATAAGCCTTTGCCCTCTTGATTTTTGGTATCATCCAATAACGAACAGTTGATGCCCGTCGTTTACGTACATTCCTTGGTTTATCCCGGTTAAAATAGTACCAACACATAGCAAGCATCATTCCCATTGATATGACCATTATAAGCCTTATGAGATGTTGATGTTGGACATTCGATAACATGATTATATCTATAACAAAAGGCAATCCAAATCATATTCTCAACCTCATTATATACAAGAACATATCTAAGAACAGATCTAAACTGCATAACCACATATAACTACTTCAAATTAACCCAATCAAGCTAAGTATGCTTAATATAGCTCAACTAAACCAAAAGAAAACCCCCCAAAACAGTGTTCTTTGACACAAATTCGTAATTCACAAAACCCTAGCAATTAATACATCCAGCAATTAATACAAAATTGCGCAATAAATGTCCCTTATAATTGCATAAAGTAATAGCAACTATATGAACATATCTTAATTTTTGCAAAAAACGGCTAAATAGTTGTCTCACCTTCGGAGTCAACAAGCAAACACCTTTGCACAGTGGATTCCGGTAGAAAATCGAGCAACCCTCCCCCTTCTTCGACCGCGCAATGCAAAAAATTGAAAGACAGAAACGAGTAGAAGAGTAATACAGCAAGCTTTGAGCAAAAATCAAGGCGAAAGGAAAGGAAAACTTGAGCTTACCAAAGATTTTTCGGTCGGAAATCGCCAATGTCAGCTAAAAACGGGAAGAACACACTGTCTGAAAAATGAGAGAGGAAATGCTTTTATATGGGGACATTAGGGTTTAGATATCGTGGGTATATTGGGTAATTTACAACTCCAGCAAAATTGCACATGTATGTGCTATTCCGAAATACATAGGTTAGGTTAGGTATTTGGAATGGCACAAAAGAGTGCTATTTTACGCTATTCGGAATTGCAACCCGAGAATACGCGCGGGCCAAGGGCCGCGTTTTTGAAATGAATCGCACGCTACCAATCACACGTGGAGATGCGCGGTCAACCATTAAATGGCACACCTTTGCACACAACCAATCAACCCCCTAAAGTTTTGTTTCAAAGGGGAGAATAAGTAGGGTGTCTCTCCGATTTGGGGCCATGTACCAAATTTGTTCAAATTCACCTAAAGATTTTTACCTGAGTGTTGGGTGCGTAGAGCCATTTTTACACGTTAGAAGACTTGAAAACTATAAGAGGGGTTTAGACCCTTTTATTTGACTTGCCTTAGACAATCGGAAGGTGATTTAAGAGTAGATGACATACTTATATAGTGGCTGAGACCTATAGAAACTAGGTCTTCTCAAATATTATTAGTACTAAAGTATACATTCTGAATAAGAAATCACGGTATTTATCGGTGCGATGAGGTAAGAAGGTCCCTTAAATTAGGGTCAATCATAAGTTAATACGTGTTTGTGAGGACAATGGTGGCAGATCTACCTTTGCTGATCTTCGGAAGCTGTCTACCAAGGGTGGTCTATCCATGGCGGGTTGTCTCCATATTAGAAAACTGTATTACCATACTTTGTTGACGGGAAATAGTGTTGGTCAATGGAGCGGATACGACCCAATATACCGTATAAAAATGTACTTATATATGAGTTTTATTTAAGTCATCTATGATTGGGTTATGCCATCTATAAAGGATATAATCAAGTCATTTAAATTTGATAAAACGACTTAGCTGAGTTGAGCCACACATATTGCTTTTCGTTACTACAATTAACATTTACATTTTGTGAACTAGTCAAATTTTATCTGATGTTTCTCATAAAAGTTTCACAAGATATATGAAGTTATGAATCTGTCCGGAAAGATTTGTTGGCCCAAGATTTGTTTGAGCAAAATTTCCTAAAAGGGAACTTTTAGAATTAAAGTAGATAGGAGGGTGAAAATGCAATATGGTTGAAATGATGATGCATTTTGTAATTAGAGATAAATAAGGGATTGAGATGATGTTTGACCAATCAGGGACGCGGCGATACGCAACCTTAAGCGAATCCCATCTGCACCTACACGAGTTCCCCCACTTTCTTTTCCATCACTTTCCCAATTCCCCTAGAAGTATAATACTCCCACACTCATCCGTTAAAACCTTTCTAACTTTCTTTTTTTAATATTTCGTTAAAAACTTTCTAAATCAAAAAATAAAAGTTTTTATCCCACTAACTAATTCTTTATTATTTCTTTTTCGTACTTCTTCATCATTTTATTCACTCTCTCACTTACTTTATCACCCACTTACAACTTTATCAATATAATACCACTCACAAACTAATATTTATCTAATTCTTCTTAAACAAAGATAAAGCAACCCCTTAGAAAACTTTTAATGGACCGGAGGGAGTATAATAATTGCAATTTAAACGAATCTAATCAACTTTCCTCAACCTGTGTCTATACATTTCTTTACTCCGTATCCGGAATAAATTACTACTTTGACTTTTTATAGTCAATTTTTTTAACTTTAACTATAATTTAATCTTAAACCGCAAATGTAAAATGTTTAAATTTTTAATATAATGAAATTTTAGGGACTGAATTCTCATTATATTTTAGTTGACAGTTTTACATTTGCGGTTTAAGATTAATTCGTAATGAAATTAGAAAATCTCAAGTGCAAAAAGTTAAAAAATGGGAAGCTATTAGCGGAACGGAGGAATTAGCATTTACGTCTGGACCTTGATCTATTTAAAGATTAACATATATACGGTTGGATGGATTGTATAATGCCCATCTAATTCAAATTGATCAAGTTAGATTGACGGATCGATGGGATTTAAATTAAATTGAAAATTTAGTGGTTAAATTTTAGTTATATACTACTTCCTTCGTTCCTAAAATAACTTTCCATTTTACCATTTTAGGTGTCTTAATCAAAACTTCTCCTTTCTTTTTTGACAACCACTCACTCTACTAAAATATTAAATATACTCAAAAGTAAACCCACTAACATTATTTTATCCCACTTCTAACTTTAAAAATTAATTTGAGGGAACCACTAGTACCATTTTATCCAAAAGTAATATATACATTATTTTCTCCACCCAAAAAGTGAACATGAAACTATTTCCGGGACGGCAAAGTACTACTTATAAAAAGTATTACTGACATTTTAAATTTGTTAATAATAAATTTCTAACCATACATTTTTATTAAAAAATTTAACCATTATTGATTTGGCGAGTTTAAGGTTAAAATTAATAATTGTTCACCAAAACATATCAAAATATCAAACTTTTATAAGAAGGTGTTATTTTATGAATTACTACTAATTTTTGGATGACGTGGGATCCCACTCCCAATGGAGGAGGAACTTGTGGTGGGCTCCGATGACGTGGATCCCACCTTACAAATTTGATTGCCCTATTTCTGTTCAACATACAGTCTACCTGATGGATTATCCTTGGAGAAAATTTTGATTTGTTTGAATTAATTTTTTTATGTATGAATAAATCTCTATACGGTAGTTATTATACAATTTATACACTTCATAAATGGTTTAAAAATCTTATCGAAACGAAATAAAAAATTATGAGAACGTCTCAGTTTTCTTGTAGCTAATCGATATGAAATTTAGTTTTGAAACTATTTAAAACACTAACAAGCTGTTTGGAATAAAGTTAGCGAAGGTGAATTAAAGTAAAAGTTTAGTTGATAAATTGAGTTATAGAAAATGGTATTCAGATATGCTTAAGACTTATAGTTTTATAGTGTTATAATGTTATTGTATAGGGGTGAAGTCATGGGCGTAAGAAAGAAGTTAATGTTTTGATATTTTTAAGGTTATTTGACGTAAACTCCAACTCCTGGTAATGGAGAGATGTGTTTTGTTGATCTATGAAGGACGGACCCGGAGAATGAACTCCCGAGAGGTGGTATCGAAGTGATGTAGAGAAAAGATACTCAAGTGGTTTGGATTCCTTCGTTGGTTTAATGTTGTTGGTATAAAAACGATCATTATTTACTAGAGATTTTTGTGAGTTAAAGGCTTCACCATTTAAGAGTCAATACAATTATACAAATGCTTTAAATTGTTTAGTTGATGTATATGAGATGTTTAGCTCACCAAACAACTGGTTAGTACTACTTTATAAATTTCAATTGTTTCCGAAAGAAGTTCTGAAGAATACCCTATAAATGTCTTTAAAAATTCCGAGTCATCTCTCCTTTTTAATTATCCAAAATATATCCCAAATCGAGATCTTCATCACAAATGAATAATGCGCAACGCTAATTAATTTGGTGAGTCGTGTTTTGGAAAATACACATTTGTTCTCGAATTACACCCTGCTCGTGAATTGATGATTGCACTTAAATAAGCTATGTGCACCTTACTATTTTCACAGGCTCATCCATGGAAATTCAAGTGTTAAGTGATTTTTATGTGGAGCAACTATCGTATCGACAACCCCATGATATGTACGAGTGGATACAATCTGGGTCACAAATACCTGTGGACGTTTGTAATAGTAGCATATATGACAACCCCATGATGTTTGGGTCTCGACCCACTAAAACCAACTCATTACATTAATTGCAGATACACAATTAGAAGCAGTATTTGTATTTTAGTGAATCCTAGATTGGCACTAGTTCACCAAGAATTTACAAAACCAAACGGGGAGTTAGAGAAAGAGTTTTTTTTTTAGGTGTGTAGTAACTTAACAATTAATGGTGATCGTGATATATTAATATGATGGATATGAGAGAATATCACAATATATCTATATTTCGTTCTTACATCTTTTTTCTATTATACTCCCTCCATTTCAGAGAAAGTGTTTCGATTTTTAACCTATTAATTGTTTTTACCACAAATTACTCATAAACGATAATAGTAAATAATTTAATAAAATCATATAATAAAAATTTAATTATTAAATTTTTATTACATACTTTTAATAATTTATTTATTAATATAAGAGTAAATTGTGGTCAAACGCGGAGAGAGTTGACTGCAGAGTATATTGTATGAGATTCAGGCTTTAGAACTTTGGGCACGAGCGGCTTCGTGTTTAAAATTTCTCGTTCGATTTATTTCCTTTTTTCAACGACACATTTCTCATTTTTCCTATTCTTTCTCTTTTATTGGAATTAAACTTTTGTCTTTGTTTTTCCTACTTTTGTAATGCCGCATTGGGACGTATATGATGATGACTTATTATCCATTTCTGCATTTAAATCCCTACTTCTTCAGAGCGGGAAGATTCAGAATTGCAGGAACTAAGTGTCATGCGGGGCAAAGTGCTACACCGTATGGGTTGTGGGAGCCACCTCTAGAATCCTACACGGCTGGATGATCTCGGGACCGATTGTAACCCCTGAAAGCTCGACGAGGACATTGAGGCCTAGATGTAGCATCCCACATTACTTAAAAGCAGTTGTGGTGAATGGTATATATGCAAATCACCACTTATCATGAAAATATCATACCAACGGACCGGGTCTCGGCCCATTAGTGGTCGGTCGTTACACTTACTATCCGACTTAGGCTCTGTTCTTTTCAACTGCAATTTTCTGAACTAAATTGTAGTATAAAATATAACTAAGCAGAACTGAACTGAACTGAATTAGTTTTCAGTTGAAGAGAACAGAGCCTTACTGATCATTTAAATGCCCCGACTACTTAGCAATCAAGATACGACCTTATGGGCCGGTATGACTACTCTTGACTATGCCACACACGTCTTGTTGATATGATATTGTCATACTTGAACCAGATACCACACATCTATTTGATTGTGAAATCACCACCTCATAACCAAGTGATGACCCAGCCAATTTTTTAGATGCTTTGTGAACGATTAAGTCCCTAACGATTCCAAAGGTCTAGTTTGCCCCTCTATTTAAGCATTTCTTTTAAAATATAAGTTTCATATTATTAAACATTTGTCTCAAATATTTTGCGTTTTAAAATATAGACATAATACTTCAATATAATTCCTAAAACTTTCAAATTAAACCTCAAAGTTTTAACTTTTTATTGTTTTATTCATCTTTTTCTTCATAAAAAAAATTGAAAAATGGGAGATTCCATGGAAGCTACAAACAACTAATAAAGATTATTTAAAACATGACACTAACTCAACTCACTCAAATCATTATCTTTATATCTACCATTAACCACATTTTCACCAAGAGAATTGGACTCTTAAAACTCATATTAATTATTCTCATTTTTCAGACCCCAAAAGAAGAAGAAAAAAACGACACTGTTCCAAGTTTAGACCAATACAAGAAAAGGAACAAAACAACAAAAAACTCATGTCATTTAGCTCCTCCATCCCCACTAGCATCACCATTAATCAGGCAAAAAGGTTGAGAAGTTTTGGCTCTTTGCTACAACCACCATCTGATACACCCGACGACCCATACGATGTCGTATTTCGAGATGACTCCCCGATTTCGACAATCACGCCATCTGTCTCGTGCATGAATGCCTTATTGTTGTTGTTATTGTACCTTACGTCATGTTCGACCACCACCGGCAGTGGAGAAGGAGGAAGAGCAAACATGCCGCCGTCCAACGGTCGGATAGAACCGCCAGAGAGAATTGTCTCCACGGCAGCCTGGCAGATGTGCCAATGCCCGGTGGAGAGCAAACCAACTGCACCGCTGACCGGGTTGACCGTACGACCACATGCCTCGAATAGCAAGGACTGGAACAAAGCTGCAAATTTCAATGAGGAAAAAAACCCACATGTATTTTAAAAACTTTTTAAAATCACAAAGTCTTGGAAGAGACGTGTATTAATGTTCTTAAGTATACGTATAATGTTTTGAACAATATCAGTAATGTTTTATAAGTGAACATTTTATATCATTTTTTATATATAATGTTTTTTAATATAACTGTAATGTTTGTCCGTCTCTTTTAGTCTCTCCATAAAACCGTACTTACTCTTAAAATCACAAAGGATCATAAATTAAGCGTCAACTTTTCATTGCACTGATCAATCTGAAACACAAAATGAGACTTCAATCAAATATCAAAGAGATAGAATCATCCGGCTAGTTTGCAGTTAAGTATATTGGATACGAAAGATGGCTTTTAAAAAGTTAAAAGACAAACTTCTAAACTTTCAGTTTTCAGCAAAAATAAATTGAGGAAAAAAAATAGGTCTTTAGTTAATTTTGTAGCTGAATTTTTTACGCAAGTGTAAAAAATCCAGTAAATCATGCACGCTTCTTTAAGTTTACACATACAAATAATTTGGAAAATTTCTACAAGACAATAGAAACAGACAGTTGAACAAAACGGTTAAGACCTGGGCGTTTGGGAGCGGGAACATTGGAGATGAAGGACATGAGGTCGCTACGGCCAAAGAACTTTGAGAGGAAAACAACGGCGTTTCCTTGACCTTGAGGAGATTCGATCCATTCCAGACATGGACGAAGGATGCACTCTTCACTGCAACCTTTTCGGAGAACTCTACAACCATTGCAGCTCATCTTTTTTAATCTATGTTTGGTGTAAAGATTCCTTCTAGACAGATAAGTGAGAGTACTGTTGGAAGTAGTGAGTGAGGTTTGTGTTAATATAGGACGAGTGGTCTTGTGGCCGGTAGTCTATGTGTGGACAAAATTAAAAAGCTACCTTTGCTTGTGTTTCATCTCAAGGCTTTGTTTGGTTGCATGGTTGTATCGAACACGCTCTTATTTAGCCAGAAATGTTGAACTAGACTCTTTGTGTTCGTGCGTGCGCATGTAGTCGGAAAAAAGCTAAGGCCCTCTTTCTCGGTTACAATGATTTTGAGTTTTAGTGTGTGGCGCAAAAGAATGGTCAATTTTGGAAACGTAAATCTAAAACGATCAATATTCTGGTGATTTTGAAGGTACGTAGTATGATATATGTTGCTTCAAAGAATGGTAGGTTTTGTTTATGTAAGTTAAATTTTGGGTTTTTTTTTAAAAAGTAATGTGTATTATGAGGATTTTAAAGCTTAGGTGTGTTGCGTGAAGGAATTGTTGATTTTGTCTACGTACATTGAATTATGGTGTCTCTTTTTACCGTTAAATAATGGTTGTTTTTGTTTACGTCAGCTGAAATGCAGTTCATTCGGGAGGACAATGTTCTGGAGTATGGCTCCTTTTTTAGTATGTAAATTCCGTTGTTAAGATTATGATTATTTATATATATATATATATATATATATATATATATATATATATATATATATATATATATATATATATATATATTGTCTGAACAATGAGTGTTCTTGTCGTCATAGATTAAATTATGGTTTTGTGTGCTTAAGTTTTGATGATTAATCAGGTTTTATGTATGGAAGGATGTTCAATTTTATTGTCATAAGTTTAATTATGGTTCATTGTGATGATTTTAAAGCTTAGGATTGAAACGTGAAAGAATGTTCAATTTTGTCGTCGCACATTAACTATACTTCGTTTATAGGGATGTTGATTATGACGACTATAACGTTGTGATGTGCTATGCAAGATCGTGAGCAATTTTGTCAGCATGCATTTGATTATGATTCCTTATGAAGAATGTTGTTGTGCCTCTCATGATTTTAAGGTTATGAAATAACTATTACAATAATTATGTTTTCATACATTTAACTTAATCCGAGTTCAGTACTATGCGAGAAATTTTGAGATCCATACCCAAAACCATACACATACGGTTGGTCTTGTGATAATCAGTCGTGCAACAATCATGTCACACATTTAATAATGAATGATTGCACGCCATGCTCATTGATCGATATGTGTACCTATACGAACAATGTGCAACTTACTTTTCACATGCCCATTCGTATAAATTCCACCGTTACACGACTTCTGTGTGAAGTATTTATTGAATCGACAACCCCATATGAACTCCTAGTAAACCAATGACAGATTTGTCAAGAGTAATGGAACAAGCCCAAAATGTTCGGGTGTCAACACACTAAGTACCAACTCATGACATTAAATGTACACACTCAATTAATAGAGGTATTGAATATTCTAGAGAAGTCCCTAAGTGTCCGTTTGGTTTTGGGGGTTTTTGTCCGAATACCCTCAATAATCCAGTTTGGTTGCCTTTTTGTCGGCCCGAAAAAATGGATTATTTGGAATAATCCAATTTCTCCAGCCCGCCTCAAGCCCTCAAATTTGTACATGAATAATCCAATTTCAAATACCTTCTATGAGGAGGTATTTACTTTTGGATTATCTTCTTTCTCGTGAAATGTTTAATTTTATACAAACTTCCCATCAATTACTAAATATGCCATCCCAATTCACATCAATGCACTTTTTTTTTCCTTCCTAATTTCCACCTTTCATTTCTTCTTTTATATTTTCCTAGTTTTCACTCTTTCTTTTTCATTTTTTCCGTTTCCTGGTTTCCACCTTCATTCTTTTTTTCCAATGGTTTCCTAGTTTTGCACTATTTCTTTTCATTTTGTACCCCTGTAATATTTATTTCTCTTTTCCACTCATTTACTCATTAGACCTTTTATACTTTTGTTTTTTGGCGTATCTTATGTATTTACATCAAAATTAATTTTGTTTGTTTAATAGTAGTATAGCCAACTTTTTTATAAGAATGATTAAACAAAACAATACTAATAATTAAAAAAATTGGTTAGCGTTGCTTACGAGAATAACGATGATAATTTAGAGTTGTCAGTTCAAGAACGTTTTTTCTTCATCATTTAAAAAAAAAATTCTAGCATATTAAATATGTGCAAATTTTGACAGAATATAGGCAGAGTATATATGTGTTTTGAATACAAAATATGCATCGTTAATTACACATATTTGATTTTTTTTTACTTTATATATTATAAAAACAACATTTATATAATTAAAAGTTTGAGTTTTTATTTGTGCCCTACCTGACCTAAAATCCTGGCTCCGTCACTGACTTTGGCATTTTACTATGCTTTAACACTTTTATGTTTAAAATGTAGGAAAATTTATGTTTAGATGGGATGATAAACATATGCGATGTCGATTTCAATCGCCAAAAATAATTATTCTACGCATGAGATGAAAATATGGGATTATAAATTTCACTCATATGAAATATCGATCTTATAAGGAAACATATATTTCGTTAAGATAATTATTACACAGATTATAAACAATATCTATAAACTAAAATTTAATGGTCAAGTCATATAAACTCAAAATCGATGCCAAAGTTATCAACAATGGCAATGTAACTATGGATGCAATAATTTCAAACATTTTCGGATAATTTTGTATACGAAATTCATATGATCAAAATTCCAGAATTTCACGATTAAACACGAGAAGGTGGTAAAAATTTGCTCCCCTAAAATTGTGTTCATATGTAATTTTCATTAAATCAAATTGAAAATCAAACTCGATTTTATACAATAAGTCGAAAAGCATAGAGGTATATCAGTAATTCCACTTTGCTTTATCCTACTGAATAATTCAAAATCAATTCAGAACCAAACTGGATTTTATTGAAAATAGTTCAATTAAGTGAGTCCAAACAAGATTTTTAGGCGAAAACCCCCAAACATAATCCAATTCCTTAAATGGGCCGAATAATCCAGTTTTGTAAAATGAAATACCTCTTTTCAAACCAAACGGGCACTAATTGGCAGTCAAGAATTTGAGAACCAAACGGGAAGTTAGGGATTGAGTTTTGGTGGGAGCGTAGTAATTTAGCAATCAATACGGATGTGAGATATTATTATGATAGGATTGGAAAAGAATATCTCTACATCTGTAATTCTTTATGACATCTTTATCTATTCTATTCTACTCAATATTTTCTTTCTTAATTGAGTATTACTTTTCTATTAAGGTTATGTTCTCTTCAATTGTAATTTTCTGAACTGAACTGAATTAAATTGTAGTATAAAATATAACTAAGCAGAACTTAATGAAACTGAACTGAACTAAACTGAATGAATTTTCAGTTGAAAAGAATAGAGAATAAATTATTTGGTCTCATCTGTACGTGGGTTTTTGTTTTCAAACTCTGGGTACGAGCTTCTCTCTATGTTCTCACGGCCTCTCCGGTGGGGAAATTTATCAATGTTGGATTTATTTCTCTTTTCCTATGCAACCACATATTTTTTAATTTCCCTTTCTTTCTCTTTCTTGGAATTGGAATTGGACATTTGTCTTTATTTTCCTTTTGTAATACCACCTTGGGACCTATGCTACTCATCATGATTGACCTTTTATTTATCTTTTACATTTAATTCCTATTTATCTCACTTATTATTCCACATATTCACCATCTTTGTAACCATTTGATCACTAATACAAATTTAAAATGACTGTCTCATTGACACGATATTGTCATCTTTGGACTTAACTACCCGGAAGTTCTATAATCATGTGATAGTGTGTGCGTGTATTAATATTATATATATCATTTATCTTAATCGAAATGGAATGAGAGATATTATGATAATACTATTAATAACATAAGTGTTTTCCTTTTTTGCTTCTCTTGTTGGTTCACTCGATTGGTTGATTGTGTGCCCAGAGTTAGGCTATTCTTTTCATTGAAATTCTTCGAATCGAAATGAATGGAATCGAATCGAATCAAAGCAATTTGGAACGAATCAAATCAAACGAACTGAAGAAATTACATTTGTCCCATTTTTTAATAATACTACATCCGGTCCATTAATAAATTCGTAAGGAGACTTTTTTCTGGATGTTGACTGTAATTACTCGCAAATTACACGACAAAAGAATATAATAAAATTATATTATAAAAAATAAATTAAGTATATTTGACTAACATAACTTTGTTTTATACTTTTTTGTGTGTAATTTGTAGAGTTTGGTTTGACTTTAGTTTGGTATAACTTGTTTTTTATTTATTAAGTTTGAGAAAAAACTCAACGTATGCTTCTGAGTTTACTTCTATTGTTCTAATATCTTCCAATAAAAGAACATGTCGATTTTTTGTTAGAGATGTACGTACAAAGTATGTGAACCAGTTTGAATGGTACTCTCAGGTTCCTGTATTTTCTGATCTTAACTCAACTTTTACGGTAGAAAAGAAGGGTAATTCGAATCGTAACTATACTTTTTATTTCATTGATCTACTAAAAGTCGTGTTAAAAAGAAAGAAAGAAAAAGGTTGAAAATATCTCAATTGGATAAATTTTCTTATTTTCCTCGTACAAAAGATGGGTTGTGTAAATAAATGATAAAATATTAATAATAATAATAATAATTTAATGAACTTAAGAGAGCTGAACTGAAGAAAGCTGAACTGAAGAGAGCTGAACTGAAGACGAGCTGAACTGAACTGAACTGAACTGAACTGAATGGAACTGAACTGAACGAGTTTTCAGTTGAAAAGAACAGAGCCTTACTGTCCTTTTAAGATTTCCTTTATTAACTATTCAAGGAATGAAAATTGGATATTGGATGTTTTAGACAAAGCGAAAAAGGGATGGAGACTTTAGCAGGGGCGGACCCAGAATTTCAACCTCGGGAAGGCGAAATTATATATAAGAGGTTTTTTCCGAGGGTCGAAGTGGGCGAAATCCAAAATTTTCAAAAATATCACCTATAAAAACTCTTTCTTTCAAGAATGGTGGCATCCCATTAAGTAATCCAAATTGGAACGGATGAGAAGATGAGATTTAGATGGGTTTGAAATACTAATTTCAGTATTATCAAACGATGAGCTAGTAAAACATTACCGAGTAACAATGTTTCATATGGAGTACCATATATGCTGGGCTAGCTCAATGAATGGATCAGACGATCCGATGTCCAAATTCCAATAATGATTAGATGGCCTCGAAGATGTCAATACCATACAACAGAAAGCCCACGTCTGGAGATGGGCCAACAACATTTGAGCATATTGGGCTTGTTTGATCTGGTTAAATGTGGCTAATGTAGGAACTAGGAAAGCTCCAAGGGATGTAATTTACAATTCTTTTGAAAGGCATCATTTAGAGTAACCATTTAATATTAACATTTTAATTTTTCATAAACATGATAACTTTTATTTCATTGTAAAGCGCGGACGTACATGACACATGCAAACGGACCAAAGTTCTCTTAATCTATAGTATATGTTTTGTTTCTTTTTCGCGTTATTCATTTTTTACAGTTATACTCCTTCACTTTTACGTGCACAGTCGGGCCGCATTTTAAACAGTTAATTAGTGTCAAACAAAAAGGAACTAAATGACTAAAACATATACTAAGTGACAAGGACTGAATTTTAGAGGACAAACTATGGAGGACCAAGTGACAATTCATGTCGTCCTAATCAGCTCTAACCATACATGTCTATCCTTTTATTCTTCTACTTCTTATCCACGTTAATGGCATAAGTTACAAACTACGATCAGAAGATACATTTTGTTTTAGGTGGATAAATATCATTACATCACATGTTTAGTTTCAAACGCGGTGCATTTAATATTGTTGCATTATCATTTATAAACATGCAATGCATGTAGTTTAATATTGGACGAAGCCAGAATTTTTTTTTGCCCCTGGTTCCACTTTAAGTTAATAACATAATAATAAATAGTTATTTAATAATTCAAAATTAATAAATATTAACTACATGAAATTAAATTCGTAGAAAATGCGGATCTTTCTTAAAATTACTCCCTCTACCCTAGGTTCGTCTTCTAATTGAATTGGACACAAGTATAAAAAATACTAGCACCATGTAACACGTTACGCGTTTTAAATCGGTATATTTTAATATTTAAAATCTTATGAAAGACCGTCTATACTTAATTTGAAAAAAAAGACCATATGTTTTTGTACGGGATAGTAGTATCATAAAGTAAACTAACATGGTGACTAGTACTCAATTGTTGGCAAAATGCGGTGTTAATAAAATGCCAATGATATAGAAACACAGTAACACAACGAAATTATAAGACGAGTAGAGAAAGTCTACTTTAACCAAGATGGAGTAATTAGTATAAATAATAGTGTATGGTATACTTAAATTCAATAGTATATTATATGCTATAAAGTTGAAGAGTGTAGGTAGCCAGCTCAATGGTAATTGGACCAATCAATACAATACAATCAGTGGCCTGGCTTGCAACTTTGAGGCTGACACAAAATCGTTCATTTGGCAACACTTTACGCGGGTTTGTTAGATCCGATCTTATCCCTGGTGGTCTCACTCTCTCACTGTAGTAGTGGGAGAAAACGGTGTCAATTAAAAACAAACGAAAAAGAGCAACTGTTACACATTTAAAAGCAATAAAGCTCCTGCTGTTATTTAATACAAGTAAAGTTTTGAGCATTATTCGCAGCATATATTGCGCTGCAACTAGGCTGCTAGGAATCATAAGAGGAAAACCAGTGTTATAAAAACATGATACTCTTATCTTCCTTGTAGGAAGAAACTTTGGCACCGTCAAATTAGTTCTGTCTCTCATTATTACACGCAAACTTCTACTTGTTTTCCCACTTGATTGCAACTTGCATTTTTGCATCTGATCTTAATTTAATTTCTTTCCCAAAACTGCATGTGTATCTACCAAAGATCTGCCTCTTCTTTTATTAGGGTATTGATCTAGGACTATATCCTAATCTTATCATGTGGTAGGTTAAGGTTAAGATCAATTGAATGATGATTGATCTATGGCGATTCTGATGCTTTTTGTTTTCGAAAACGGTAAAATACTTTATTAATAATTTTCAGTGAGTATAATACTATACAGTCTAACATTCAAACATGAGTTCATTGAATTTGAAGTCGATTTAGAATGTAGGGGTGTTTTATGGATTGGCATGCTTTATATTTCATCTAGACAACTGCAAATAATAATTTTAAGGAATTTATCTTGCTGATATTAAACTTCAATAGATACTTCACGTAAAGAATCAGACTTGAGGAACTTTTCACACATCCTTACACATTTGATGACATCCACTTGCAAAAATACTCTCCTATCTCATGCTAGAGTTGTATTTGAAGTATTGTATGCACACTTAATTTCCGAGTTTAATTTGTACCCTAATTTCACGGATAGACATTATACATATTATCACTTGGAGAATATTGTAGATAGAAATGTCAAAAACTTATCAACAATTCAACAAGTGAGTAGTCAAGTTGTTTTCTGAACTTCAGAGAAGCTTCATCAATTTGCCTAAATGCAGAAATATCTTGATGAATGAAGATCATGACTCTAACCTAAACTTTGAATGTCCAATTGAGTTGCATAATTTAGTGTAGTAGTAGCAGTAGTATTGATCTGGTCTTGGGCGTTGACCTGTAGCAGCCCACTTAGACTTTTCAAAGTCTGATCGGACTCTTCTATTTTTGTTTCCTTTACTTACAAATCCCATTCCGGTCTATCAAGGTTACACGGAAACTTCTTCACCTATATCTAAATACATGTGTGAAAACTTAGTAAAAATGATTAGGTAAAATTTGATCATCAAGTATATAATTCAAATTCACTACTATAAAATAGCAATTGTTTACTAAGTACCACACAATTTACATGTGGTAAAAGAATAAATCAATTCAACAACATTGATCAGCTGATCACCAATAATTCTTGATTCCACATCTATATACACATATAAAAAATATATTTTTTTTTAGAAAAAAAAAACAATCCCCACCACCCAAAAATAATTACTACAGTCTTCTCAAAAAAAAAAATTACTACAGAAATAAATATTGAAAATTCTCTAATAATTCAGATGACGCTTTCTAAGCCATCGCGAATTTGGCCGATAGAGATAAACGCGACTTCTTAGCCGGATGAGGACTCTCAACCTCCTCTTCAAACCCAAATCCAACACCCAAATTGGCCGGCAAATTCAAATCGAAATCCCTGGTCGTCGTCACAGTGGACCCCACTCCCTCCGATGAAGCCGCCGCCACGGCCGCCGCAGAAACACTCGGCGCACCGCCCTCATAGTGGCGGCGCTTGTGTCCACCCAAAGCCTGTCCGGTCGGAAAACTCCGGTGGCAAATCGAGCACTCATGAGTCCTCCCACTGCTCCCCGAATTGGTCGTGGTCGCAGAAGTGGAAGTGGTCGCGGGCTGGTCACCGTCGACGAGCTTACGGTGGCTGGCCTTGTGGCCGCCGAGAGCCTGGTAGGAGTTGAAGGCCTTGTTGCAGACGGAGCACTTGTAGGTCAGCTTCGACTGGTCGACAAGTGGGTGTGGTGGTGGGATGCGGATTTTGAGATTGGTCGCTGGTGTGGGTGTGGATGTGCCACGAGCGAGCATGATGAGGCAGATAGCGAGGTATTCTTCTTCGGAAGGGGTGGTGGATGAAGGTAGTTGGTCGTCGTTGGAACGGGATCGTTTCGACCGCTTGCCTTTGGTCCAGGAGTCCTGGATGTAGGTGAGGGTTGGGTTTGTGTCGAATTTGAATGTGGGTGTTGGTGTTCTTGGTGAGCTTATTGCTTCCATTGCCATTTCTTGATGATATTGATGAGAAAAGGGGTGTTTTTGTTGTTGATGAGGGTGGAGTAATGAAGTATGAAGAGAAGTGTGGTGTGATTGATGATTTGAAATTGGGAAGTGAGGAGTTTATATATAGAGGGAGTAAAGGTGGGAAGTTGCTTGACAAGTGTGAGGAAAGTGTGTGAATCGGCTCGAGGTGGGTTAAATTAATGGATTAGTGAGGATTAGATATTAGTGAGTAGGGCATGTTTAGTAGAAGGAGTATTACTTGAGGGCCAAGTGGAAGCAAGTGGAGTGAAGTCGGTTATTTTAGTTGGTGGTGTTGTTGTGGTACTAATTTATTTATTAGTACTACCAGTATTAGTTTGGGTTGAGTGTGTATTGGAAAGATGGGCGGCCAAGTTTGAGAGGAGATTTGGAATTGGAAATGGAAAGTCTAAGTCAAAACTGGAACGCGCTAGTTGACAACTTCTATAGCGTGAGTTCAATTGCAACGCGTGCTTACGTTGAGTACTAGTAGTAGACTCTAGACTAGTAGTGATATTTGCAGGGTTAGATTGGTAATTTGGTTTAGTTGTATTGAAAGAGTCTAATTGAGGGATCTTTGGTTTCTGGTGATAGGGATGGTGGTGTGACTTGTGAGAGTGGACTAGTGGAGTGGAGAGTGTACATTAATTTCACTCTGAGTGTCCCATGAACAACTACTACTTGGCTTATGGTTGGAAAACACACATCAGATTCCTAAAAGATTGAGTGGGTTAATTTTGTTGCAGATTTTAGTGAAAGAGTGAGTTTTTACTTTTTAATTCATTTTTTGTATTGGTCATGTGGTTGGAAATGAGTTTTACGTCCATGTGTATTTTCATTTGGTAAATAAATGTCAATAAACGAGTTGATACTGTGAAAATGTAAATGATCCTTTGAGCTTCATAATCGAAGGAAACATGTTCGATGGTGTACACTGAGGAGGTTGTTTGTTCAAGCATGGCTAGATCTACTGAGAGTGCTACTAACACGCGACGATCCACTGCATATCGAAGGAGGTTGTTTGTTGCAGCGTGACCAGATCTACCTGGATTACCAGCTCATGGTAGTCCTCTGCCTCTCAAGGGGCCTGCTCATTGGGATTATGCGATATGGATAGAAGTTGAGGTGGCAGACGGGGACCATTGCCTCCCATATATATACCCCCAGGTGGTCATTAATGATATATGCATTCATTACCCTACATATACACTTAATAGCTCTCTTGGGGAGCCAACTCGTAGACGTTGAATCATATCCCAGCTTGACACGTGCAACCCGGTCAAAAACGTTATAACCCCACCCTCTCCTCTTACTCGCTTAAGCACTACTCTAGCAGCGGATTGGCATGACTTACACTTAGACATCACATGATCACACGTCATTCACTAAAGTCTTCTAGTGGTGAAAGGGATGATTAATACATGTAGTGTGTTTGATCACTTAATGAGTGAGTTAAGTCATTCTAAACACATGAATTAGTGTTCTATTATTCTAAACTCCGAGTTGAATAATCAATGAAATCGAAAAATATTGAAATGGGGAGTAAAGCTATGTTCCTTCCCAAGACCGCGAGACCTAGGTAGAGAAGACTCTCAATTCACATGCTTAACTCAATGCGGCAAGAGCTGAAGAGGTGCATCTCTTCAGTTCTCTACGAATTTTTCTTGACTTTTCATTAATAGACTGCACGTCCCTTATACCACTTATAAATTGTGTGATTATCCGTCTGACTTGTAACACTTAGGAATGGATGATAAGGAAGTACATATATGTGATGATCATCAACACACAAGCAAACACTTGCAGTAACTTCTTCTTCCACTCCCTTGACCTCTAAATTCAACTATCAAAGTTCTTCTTAGTTATCTTAGAGTTATTTTATCCTGAGATACAATTGTCATAAAACTGTAAGCACCATAGCGAGGAAATGTTGTTTAAATGATAGATAGTTCAACTATCGAATTTCCTATTATGTCCTTCTCACTTATCAAATTTCAAAACACTCACTCACTACATAAAAGCTCACTCAACAAGCAAATTTATATGCAAGTATGAGCAATATGGAGTTAGGTCATTTTACTGGCTCATCATGCATAGTTCGTGTCATTGTTTAATTGTGTTTATCATCTTCTTGATATACTTGCACTCTTACAAACTTGCTTATGTAAGCACATAAATCAGTACACTTTTATTGTTACCAATGTGTGGAATATAATATAGATTCACCCAAACGTGACTATATAAACCAAACCACGTTTCACTCATACCAAATAATGTGTGCTTGGGTAGCTAGCTGCCTTTAGCTACTTAACTACACTGAAATTCCACTAGCTTAATTATGTATATTGAGAAATGAACTGAATGTTAATTACACTCTTCAAGTTTTGATCCCACATGGTCATACTTCTCTTAATCGCGCGCCGAACTAATTAAGGCACCGTTTTATTGCAGTATGATTGGATAATAATAATAAATGTGTATCTCATGAATGATTCTAAAACTAGAGTACTTGAGGATAGTAGGGGACGAGATGCCTGATTTCCTTGAATTATACCGCTTTGTGATTTACGATGTTGTGGAGGGCTCAAGTGTCATGTCTCTTGGGATAGTGTTCATTTTATTCCAATCAACCTAATTCATATACACATCACAAATAGTGTTCATTTTATTAGATGTGTACCTCATATACCCGCTTTGTTAATTAGATACAACTATATGCACACATACTTGGAATAGGAGAGAATCCATCACATAAATTTATTCCATAAGTAACATTACGTTCTCACTAACACGGATGTAAGAACCCCTCATAGTAATACTAATGAATAATGATCGAACTTTACATTACCGAATTAGAACGTCAAGCGCGACATAAATCTCCATTAAATGTTAGTATGGCGTTGAATTCAATCTCATCCATTTTTTGGTTCAAGTCGTTTTTCAATAATTTTAGGTACGATTGACTATAAATTATTTTTTTAATCATTAAAAATTCCTAAAAAATACAAATTAACTATAATACCCTTATGGAATAATGTGTTGATGGACCATACGGGCGAGTACCAAGAACTCTGCTCCATAACAGAAGTACCAAGAACTCTGCCTAGCTACTTTATAAATTCAAATGTTTATTACCAAGATTTCGGAAACTAATTAAAACCAATTTTGGGTATTTATCTAGGTTTTTAAAAAAATCAAAATTTTATTATTTAGATAAATAATCAAATTTAGGGTTCTGCAACCAAAGTACTGAAGAACCCTAATTCTGTCAAATTTATACTACCTTTTTTGCTTGATCCAGTGGAGAAATAAATTAGTGATGAGACCAATTGGGGAGAAGGAAAAGTTTCTTCATCTACTCTAATGAGAACAAGCATCAATCGTTTCACCAAGTTACATCAGAGAAGAGTTTTGTTTGAAGTAGCAGGTTAAATGGCATTAAGAGGATGAACAGAAGTACTGAGACGATGAAAATAATTGTTAGCTTAAATTTATTAGTTTATGAGAAGACTAGACCGTAACAAGATTCTATATAACAAAAATTAAATTGATTAGATTTAATTAAATTTAACTAGGGGTATAATTGTTCCTTCATATTTTATTAAAAAATAGAATAATACAATATAATTTATAAGATCGTACATGATGATCATATAACGAAGACCTATGTTTAGGTCGATACGAAGTTGACCTGAAAATGAAAAGTCCATAATGATCCTATTTTTTTACTTTTACATCCACTTTCACGAGGAACGTCTTTGGTGATAGATGTCCACATTATCTCGAAGATTCTAGTAAATGCATTCAACTTGTCTTTCTAATGCACTGAAGTTGCTCAGTCTATTCCAATTATAATTCCAAGGAAAACAAGCCGCAAGTTTTGGGAATATCCAACGGTATATAAAAATCAGTGGTGACTAGAAAAACAAGGCACTGAACAAGGATTAGTTGGTATTTTCATATCGAGGACAAGTAACAAGTGGGCGGCATATGTCACATTCAGATTAGTAAAACTTCTAGCAATATGTGGCTCCATCATCTTTTAATTAACAAACCGCCATAAATATTTATAGGGAAATACAATGAACTTGATGGCAGCAGACTGTTTATGCTAAAGTGTAGTGATAATTAACAGGTTAATTTGCAATAGCAGCCGGATTAGAAAGGGGATTATGTCATTAAGTTGATGTTTCTGACTTCTAGTACTCGGTTGTGGCCTATGGATTAGTATTAAGAGTTGGCTAAGGTTCGCTTACTGCCAACTGCCAAGTGTGTGTATGTGACTTATCCGATAAATAATTAAAAATAGAAAATAAAGAAATAGTACTAAAGTATTGTTGAATCAAAGTGTGCATGGTTCATCAACCCAAGCCAATTAAGCAACCAAGAGGGGCTGCCGATTATGCACGTTTGTGAATTGTACTGGGGTGACTACTGAACTTGGACTGGACTATTTCTTACTTTGTGGACAACTTCAACTAATCCTCCTCTTGCTTATGGTTCCAAAATTACCAATTACTACTATTGGAATAATAGTTACATCTGCTCACCAATGATGTGCATATTACACACAGATTCTTTCTTAGAATGGATTTATTTCGAAGTAATCACACTTCACATCTGTACATTTACTAGTTACTACGATAGGATATGGGATGATAGAGTGCAGTAGTCGTTGTGCACCATCGAAAAAACCATTTTACATGCGCAGTGATTGACAAATGATCAATCAATTTATCTATTATACATTCAAAGGAGACTAACTTATTGAACACTATTGGATAAAATGACTTTTTACGTCGTGATAAATAAAAGTTGTACAGTTTGTAACATAAATGATATTGATCGGTGTCAATTAGTTATCATGCCACAATACCAAATGGTCTGGATTAAAGTAACAAAACAGTGCCAAATTAAGTTTGGCAATCAAGATAAGTACTATATGAATGTGGAATATACATGAATAGTGTAATTAGCACTCAGTTCATTTCTCAATATACATATTTGAGCTAGTGGAATTACGTGTAATTAAGTAGCTAAAGTTAGCTAGCTACCCAAGCACACATTATTTGTGAGGAGTGAAACGTGGTTTGGTTTATAGAGTCACGTTTAGGTGAATCTATTCCACACATTGTTTTGGTTAGGGATGATCATAAAAAATTTGAAAATCAAATTCTAAAATCCGATCCGATCTGATGTATTCGGATCAGATTACGGATTATGATATTTTAGATCTGAAGATTTTTAAATTAATCCGATCCGATCCGTCGGATTTTCGGATTAATCCGAATTAATTAAAACATATATACATATATATATATATATATATATATATATATAGTTAACTCCTTTAACAATATTATCACGATCTCTATTTATTCTAAGTTCATCTATATGATCTTCTTGTATGGTTTCTATAGATTTTTGCATTCTTCTTTTCGCAGAGGTCGACATCCTAGAAGGAGTTTCAACTACATAGTCTATAGGAGATATAAAAGATCTCATGGACGAAGACTTAACCAGTCTCGAAGAAGATCCTATTAAATCGTTATTATTTTCAAATTGCATTTTTACCAAACCTTCAGGTGTTTGGATAACATCTATTAAATTATTTTGAATAACAGGTTGTGAGGGCACAGCCTGTTGAATTGTCCAATTTTCTGGAAATTCTATTCCTTCCCATTTAATGGATCTTCGAGTAGTAATTTTAGATTTGCTAAAATTTGTTTCAATTAAAATAGTTTCATTTAAAGGTTTATCAACCCTTCGACAATGTGGATTTAAAGTAAACATAGGTTTATAATAAATCCTATAATAGATACATATAGTTTATGTGCCAGCAATATAATTATAACCATTAGTCTTAACATTTAATGTTAAGGAATCTAAAATATTAATATCCGATAAGGATAATTGTAAATTCGGATAAACATCAAAATAAACTGGACCATGGGCCAAACTAGACTGTATAATTCATATTAAAGATTTTTTCCAGTCTAAGTTCCTACCATCTCTAAGAGCAGCTATAAAACTCTCAGGCAATCCATCTAAGGTTAAAGGTTTAAAAGCAATTTGCACTAAACCTATATGGAGAAATTTGTAAAGGTTTTTGTAAACAACTATATCTTTCTCACTAAGTAATTTTATTACTAATTCATCATTATCTAGTGAGACAGATTCCTCAGTAGTTTTTACTACCTGTTTTAAACCTAATTTCTCAAAAGTTCCTAACTAGTAAATAACCTTAGGCTCAATTCTAGGTATTGTACATCTATTTAATAAGTCTAAATTTTGAGTGATATCATATTCCTCTCGTCTATTGTTTTTAACAGTATATTTTCTTCTAATCATATTTATGATTAAAAACAGTGTTTGTGTTAAGACTTATCTAAACTATGTGCTTACTAATAACATGGCTCTGATACCACTTAGTTCCGTTCATGGATCACAAAACCACTTGACCCATACATTACAAAATTCAAGCAAGAACCATTAGATTAATCGGCCTTCAAATTACGGACTAAAAATAAGAAGACATCAGGATATATTACTGGGATAGAATCTGTCAATATTAAGATATTTCTCAAGACATAATTATCAGTACAAAATGTTCGTGAAACGCCATTTCTTTTAGGCAGAGAAATGAGATTTCATATGTCTATCGGAATATATTAATACGCCGGATTCCAATACCAAACCTTATCTATTTTATTTTTAGTAAGTAATAGAGGGCTTTTTGATCTATCTTAGTTCCTGCCGTGAATAGTAACTATGAATAGTGACCGATGAACAGTAAAACTTTTTTGCCATAATTATAGTAAATACATAATTTAAACTTATCTTAACACAAACCACACTTAGCCTATCATTAGGCCGATGTTATTGATATTTGAAAAGATTACAAACTGAAGAGTAAAGAAGAAACAACTTATAATACAATAAGGATTGCACGCGTATTTTACAAACTTCGGATATATTACAAATTTCAAAATATAAAACTGAGAGGAAGTGTTTTTCGCCGGTGAGTTCTTCTTCAACTTTCCCCTCTTTATATAGGATAGAATTTATCCTTATGCTGTCATTTTCAGCTTTTTCTCTTTAATTTCCTTCCGTTTATCACCCGGTAAGTTTCTGACCGTTCTTTACATTATGGCTATCACTTTCAGCTTCTCTTTTTTGTTGTGGAGCAATTTCCATCATCCTTCTTTTATTAGTGCTCTGGCCCATCATCAGGTGGCCTTGTCTGCCAGAATTATTGCTGAGGAAGATTCTTCCTTTTCTTTGTGCTTATTTTTTAGAGTACTCTTGAGTATTTCAAATACAACTTCTATGGAGACGTCTTCTTGGGTTTCATTAGGATTCTGAGCATCCTGATAGTCTTCCTGTACCTGGCTTGCAGAAGCCATGGATGTATCTGATTTCACATACTGAGATTCCCCATCTAATTTCTGTAGGAGATCTTTTTTCATTTCTTCTATGTATGCTTCTATTAGCATTTCTCTGTTGCTATCCTTTGCTTGCATGCTGAGTTTCTGCCTGATTTGATCAATGGGCGAATCCTCTTTTTGGGTAGCTAGATTTCTCTTCTCTTGATATAATTTTATCCTTCTTTCTATAAGACTAATTGTATCAGTACAGTATAACTGATTTGTTTCTGGGTCTTTTTTGTTCATCTTTTCCCAGAACTTCGTATAAGAAGATCTATTAATACATGGTATTTCATCTTCGGTATTACCAATAACAGGTACCCATTTCCAAATCCAGGGTATAGAAAATTTCATAAAGAAATATAAGGAGTAATTCCCTTTAGGAATCTCTGCCTTTTTGGGAGAAATTTTCACCCAATCATTAAACAAGGCTGCAAAGTTTTCATGCAATATTAGCCAGGTAGTTCCAAAATATTTCCACCAGTTTAGAAACCAGTTTGGTATCTCCTGCTCATAAGCTTCACTACTGATTTTTATAAACCAGGAGTGTTTTTTCCTATCATTTTTATAAAGCAGCACTTTATTAAATACTTCAATGTAATCCCAATAATTGTATTTAATAGGACTTCTATTGTTGGGATAGTAGAATTCCCTTTCTCTTAGGGGTGCTATTCCCCATTCTTCAAAAGATATAATCTTTTTGATATAAATTTTACTGAAGTTATAAACTTCCTTTTGTATTCCTGAAAAATGTGTTATCTCACAAGAACCTGTGTTTGATAAAATATTTTCATAAAAAGATCTTGTTTTATAAGATCCTAAGGCATATGATGCCCTATCCAAATACCTTGTCATCAAGGTCCAGGGGTTGTCTGCCCATCGCATATCCCTGTTTTCCAATAGAAGTATTACTTCTTGGTATCGATTTTCGATATAGTTAATCTGACTTTCTTCAGATTCTTCTGCTACTATTTTAGCAAAAGATGGATTTTTCTCTTCCTTCTTTCTTTTATACTCAAAAAATTCTTGGTAGTCTGCCGAGCTTTGAGCCCCAGACTCTGTGATGAATCCATCGCTATAAGCGTTTGTTAACCAAATTGGGCCAGAATTCTTTCTGATCCCCTCCCTCCTCTTCCTCTATAAGAGGGGGAGCCTCTACCTCGTGGGTACATTCCTGAAAAATTAAGAAATATATTCTCGAGTCAGAAAATATGGAAGACTATTTTCTTCTCCTTTCTTATAGATGATTTCAAAATCAAAAGGAGCTAAATGAGCTTGCCATCTTGCAAACATTTGTTTAGAAACATCATGTTTGAAATCCTTGTTAAACATAAACTTAGCAGAATTACAATTTGTTTTAATTATAAATTTTTGATTGTATAAATCATCCTGAAATTTTAAGATACACTTAACAATCACAAGAATTTCTTTAGAAATAGTAGCATAATTTTTCTGGCTATTATTCCATTTTCCGGAATAGAATCGAACAAGATATTCTTGTTTATTTTGGGGTCTATCTGTTTTAAGATGCCTCCATATCCTATATCTGAAGCATCGGTTTCAACAATTTTATCCCATGCAGGATTACTTAGCATAAGGCAAGGCAAAGTTTTAACTTTTTCTTTTAATTTTCTTACAGCCTGAGTGTGGTCTTCAGACCAAGGCTTCGGATTCTTTTTAAGTCTATCATATAAAATAGCAGTATCTTGGGCTATATTTCTATAATAAGAGGAAATATAATTTAAGCTTCCTAAAAATCTTTGTAACTGAGTTTTATTAGTTATCTCATCAGGAAATTTGTCTGCAAAATCAATACTTCTGTTTATTGGGATAATATTATTTTTTTCTATATAATGCCCCAAAAATCTTATTTTTGTTTAAAATAAAGACATTTTTGGTTTTGAAATAACTAAACCATTTTGTATAACAATTTTCTTTAAAATGTCTAAGTGATTGAAATGGGTTTCAATATCTTTTGAGAAAACTAAGATATCATCAATATAAACTAATATAAACTCACTATAAGGGGTAAAAATATCATTCATAATTTTCTGAAATTCAGAAGGAGCATTTTTTAGTCCAAAATGCATGACATTCCATTCATAATGTCCTATTGGAACATTGAAGGTTGTTTTATACCTATCATTTTGGTCGATTTGTACTTGCCAATAACCTGATTTTAAATCGAATTTTGAAAAAAGTATTGAATCATATAATCTTTCTAGAAGATCTTTTTTATTTGGAATAGGATGTCTAATCCATTTTAAAACCTTATTAAGGGGTTTGTAATTTATTACAAGTCTAGGAGCTCCTCTTTCTTGTTCACTATGTTTATTAACATATATATATATATATATATATATATATATATATATATATATATATATATATATATATATATATATATATATATATATATATATATATATATTCCCCTTATTTAGCCAAACAAAATACAAAATACTTAGGATGCTGGGAAGTTGGATTTTGGCTGTTGGAAATATGCACTTTCTATTTTTACTTCAAAGAATGTAATCGACTAGTCGTTATTCTAGAAGATGAACTCCAAACTTTTCGTATTTGTTGTTTTGGACTTGAAGTAAACTTGTGAACTTTATTTTGTTTATTTTGAATGTGGAACTACTGAACTAGTATTTAATTTGGTTACGAAATGCTATTTCAATTTTATTTTTTTTAATTAAAGTTCGGATTATTCGGATTAAATTCGATCCAATCCGAACTTTTTCGGATTAATACGAAATCCGATCCAATCGTTCAGATTGAGCCTTTAGTGGTCCGAAACTTCGGATTGATCCGAATTTCGGATCGGATTGGATCGGATTAATCCGAACGTGCACCCATAGTTTTAGTAACAATAAAATTGTACTGATGTGCATAAATAAGCAATTTTGTAAGGGTGCAAGTATATTAGTCAACAAGAAGATGATAAACACAGTTAAACAAATTACACAAACTAAGCCACGTGGCTAATTATCATTACTTCTAGAACTCGTCGACCTTATGGAGAGTTCAGTATCAACTATGGACATGTGGCAGGAATACATTGGTCCAACTAGCCAGCCAAGTTAATTTAGATATTTCTCTGGCTTAAATCGTGCAAGTAATCTCGTTAATTTACGAGTGGCGTTAGATTAAGAGCAATTATTTTATGTAGAGATATATTAATGGCGGTTTGGCGGGCTCTTATCTAGTCTTTTTAATGGAGTAGTAAAAATATCGTGTTTGTGCTGCCGCTTTAGTTTAGTGCTACAGTTAGCTATTTTAATTTAGAGTGCCACCCACTTAAAAATCCTATATAATTTCAACTCAATACTAGAGGTGTTAGGAAATCAAGTTATCCGTAAGCTCGCAAAAAAGTCCGGTTAATGTTCAGATTGAGCTCGAAATTGGTCAACACGAACTTGCTCGTGAGGAAGCTCGTCTCATTGTCGAGCTTGAATCGATCACCCTAGCAAAATGATCGAAGCTGCTCGTGAGCAATAATTAATTTAATATATATTTAAATTTATTTATTTACATACGCATACATAAAAAATAAAAACCCTAGTCCCTAACTTAAGCTATCTAAAAATCAGAATTGTGTATAATTTTGGAACAAATGAGTTCATTTTCGAGCTCTAATGAGTCGAGCTGCTCTCGAGAAACTCAATATTTTAAGAGCCGATCATGAGCACGATTATAAAAAGCTCGACGATCACGAGCAGACCTGAAATTCTGACGATCACTGATCCATTAAGCCAAAGCTTGACTCGACTCGGCTCGTTAGCATCCCTACTCAATACAATTAAAAGTTTTAGCAAATCAACTAATCTTTAGTTACTATTTATTAGTTAAAAATTAATTAAAATACAGTCAATTAAAATTACATGCCAAGCTTATTGATTTATATAAGAAAACTTGTTTTCAATTCAACATCATACCAATATTATAAAACTGATTCCATTAATATCCAATCTTCAATGGAGATGTGTATGAATCCAAAATCTATGTTTACATGCATGCATGGGCTAGCCGTATGTATGACTCCGATGTTTTTCATTTTTGCAATCCAAGTTAGGCCTGTTTAGAAAAACTAAGCTGAAAAGTTAGCTGATAGCTGATTAACTAGTTGGTAGCTGAATAGGTAGCTGAAAAGCTAGCTGATTTTAATGTAGGTGTTTAGCAAATTAGCTGATAAGCTAGCTGGTATTTTATAAAATGACATAAAAGGGCATTACTCTTATCTTTCTAAATAATAGTACATCACATTTTTGTCTAATTATTTTAATATATATTCAATGTACTTTTCACCGCCACTTTAATAACATCATTGAAAATTATCAGAAGTTGAAAATAAATATTCGTTGAGCATTCTAACTTAATACGGAAAAAAAAAATTAGTAACTTATGCAAGTTGCAAACAAGTACACAAAATGTATAACAAAGGTTCCAACAAATATAAAATATAAGTCGTCTATTGAGAAAAGTAACTAACGATTGGTTTTACTTTATTTAATTTAGGATAGGGATATTTTCGTAATAAAAAGATAACAAGTAGCTTTTTTTTTTAAAAAAAGCTAACCTGGGTAGCTTCTTCAACCAGCTAGCTGATCAACTAGCTGATTTAAAAAGCTGCGCGTTCACGTAACAAGCTTTTTACTAGTTAATGGTCAAAAAAAGCTAATGGAGCTGAAAAGCTAGCTGGAAAGCTAGTGATAAACAGGGCCTAGTAGACAAAGTTATTTACGCAAGGAAAATAATTATTAGTGCGAATTAATTAAGGTACCCCTTAAATTTGAACCAATTACAAATTCAACCCTCGATTTGAAAGAATTATATTTTCGTCCAAAAAATACCTACGGAAGTGACGTCGGACGAGGAAACGAGAATATCCCTCCTCCTAATGCATCTATCGATGCAAAAAGACGCGCAGAGGTGTGAAAAGGCAAGATGCCTTTAGAGACACCAAGTAAATCAAAAAAAAAAAAAAAAAAGAAAACCTCTACAAAATTTGAGTGGTAATATTTTAGTATTTACTTATCTTTTATTTCAACATGCATATATTTTTCCCAAGTTTATACTGGAACTTACTTTCCAAAATTTAAATGCGTCCAGCTACTAATAGAAGTGAAGGCTCATTCATGGACGATGTGCGCAAGTCGGTCTTATCAGCATAGCATAATGATGATAGTTTGCATAATATCAATCATGAACCGATCTGGTCGGATGAACCCCTTGGACTAAATCCCATCAAACCATTAAAAAGGAAAAAACATGGTAGGAAACCACCTATTGTGTTTGACTTGAGTATTCTAGACAAAAAACGCTAGCCGGCCAAACGAGGTAGGAAGCCTATATCACCTGAAGTTCAAACAGTTACATACCTACACAAGTATTTTAATGCTAATATTCTCATTTGTCATATACATGTTCAATTGATAAACAACATTATGCATGTTTGTGTTCCTTTACAACAATGTCAAAACAACCAAATCCAAAAGTTAAGTCTAGGCGTGTTTCGAGGAAAGATAAAGTTCAAGGAAATGGTCCACCTCCTTCAGGTAAAGCAGTTTGTACATTTAATAAATTTATTCTCATAGTATTAATTTAATTATGCAAAGATAAAAAAAAATCATTATTAATTGGGTAAATTTTATTCTGGCCCACTGTTAGATTTCGTAATTACACATTAGTACCAATTAGATGAATGTTAGGAATATCTGTTTAGATTTTGATCAGCAACCTAATGACTTATCTTAGCACAAAAAGGTAACTAGTACTCTTAGTTCACTTGAACATTGTAAAAGATGAAGTTTACTGAGTATGTTAGTCTAGCAAATCTTGTATAGGATGTTAGGTCTCTGAATGTAATTTTTATATCCTTAAAGAAGGCATCTGATAGAAGAGTTCAACATATTGAAGATTCGAAGATTGCACAAGATTGCTGAAGACTACGGAGATTGCTCTCCTCAGATACATTCTTCCAGATACCTTGAAGAAACAAGTGTTTTTCAATAAACAAGTTTCACAAAAGATATCTGAGAACACAAGGTTACTGAGTAAGGAAAAGTGCCCACAGAAACCCACGCTCAGATACCTTGGATAAAACTATGTTTCTCAGAAATAATGTTTCAATAGGTATCTGGAGAAGTGAAGGTCTCTGGAAAAGTACATGAAATGCTTCAGAAAGCATGCATTACATTGGCACTCTGAGGACAAAAATAGTCTGATCTGATAAATGCGTAGACAGAGACATCTGAACAAAAGAGGAAATCTCTGAAAAGAGACAATGTCTTCTGCAGTACTATTTACAGATATCAATAGTTTGAATTTCATTGTGCTTAACGGATACTATTCAAACGGCATGATTTTCAACTATAAATATCACCACTTAGAATGCTTGAAAAACACACAGAACTTGCACCTTGAACTTACACCAAGAACTTACTTCTATGAACTTATTCTTTCAAGCATACAAGCCTTCAAACTACTTATTCACTAACTTACTGTTGCGACCAAGCTCTTGAATTCTAAGTAGCACGAAAGTTCTATGTGTCCTGATCCTTAACAAGCATTGCTATCTGTGAAGGAGTTGAATCAAAAGATCAAGTATCTGGGATTCATTCTCTAGAACATTTAACATAAGACTTGGGTCAGTAAAGAACATATCACCACACATTGTGAAGTGTGTTAAGTGATTCTTGTTCTATAGAGTATTCCTACATAACTGAGAAAGTTATTAAGACTACTCACCTGACAAATTACCTTAACCACACCATACACGGCGTGGAGTACAGGAAGTACTTAGTTTGGGAAACTAAGGAACAACTCCAAGGTTATTGAGCACATGAAGTACTTAGTTTGGGAAACTAAGGAATAGCTCAAAGGTTTCTGAGTACAGGAAGTAATTGGCTGAGAAAGCCATGGAATAACTCAGGGGGAACACTTGGTTGGGAACCTCGTGTAAAAGGAAATCAAGGGATAGGATTATTGTAAGGAGAACTCAATATCTATCTTAGTGAATTTCAAGTCCTGAGAAAGGGCGAGTTGATTAGTTGAGGGATTATGCCACCCTCAGGTACCACTATAAAGATCTGTGTTATTTACTTTCTGCAACTTATTACTTGCTTTATTTACCTTGCTGAGTATTTACACACTTATATCTTGCGAAGCACGAGCACTTATCACATATAAAGTCTTCCGCTCTCTGATTATAAGTATCAGATATCTTCACACATATCTGAGAAACTGTTTTATCGTCAAAAGTTTTAAAAGACTATTCAACCCCGCTCTAGTCTTTTACTTCGTCGTTATCTGGACCAACAAGTGGTATCAGAGCAGGAGGTTCCCAAGCCTTCTGCACTGAACCTAGATCCCAGATAAGTGCCCACTAACTGCTTTTCACCTACACTTGATTTGTTTGTTTAGTGTGTTTGCTGCAGGATGTCTTTAAGTGACGCTCCAGTTCTCAAACCAGAGAACTATGAGAAATGGAAGTACAACATGATGCTCCACCTAGAAGCCATAAGTGACGAAATGATCGAAGTTATAAAGAAAGGCCCCATAGTCATTCAACAACTCAAGCAAGTCATAGAGGTTTCTAATGGTCGAGACAAGGATTCCACTGACAAAGAACTCGTTGATAAAGATAGTGATGGTTCCTCACAAACAGATGCGTCAACCAGTGGAAGATCTACCGGTCGAATTGTTTATGAGCCAAAACCCAGAGAACTCTGGACATCAGAAGATGCAAAGAGAAATAGGCTGGATGGTCGAGCTCGTAACATCATCATACGTTCCACTCCAGAGCACATACAGTGTAAACTATGGGGTGCAAAAACGGCGAAAGTGGCCTGGCAACTGATTGAAGAAATCTGTGCCGGTACTGAGAAAACCAAGGAAACTAAGTTCGAAGTTTTAAAGCTCAAATTCCAAAACTTCAAACAAGGTCCCTCAGAGACTCTTGAAGAACTAGATTTCCGGTTTACTACACTAATGAGTGAAATGGCTGCACTTGGTGAAAGTGAGAGATACTCTAACTCTGAAAAGGTTAAGACTATCGTGAGAAGACTGAACCAAAACTGGGAACATACTCAGTACTTCTATTTCAACCAAGGAATGTCAAACATCACTCCAGCGGAACGCTTTTCTCACTTAGCTACTGTCAACTATGAAACTACTCAGAGAGGACAAGTGATTGCTGAGAAAGTTCACAATGTTGCTTTAGTGACACAAGGTACTTCTGAAAAGAAGGATACCAATGAAGTGATTGAGGAAAATGCTCTTGCTGTAAAGCAAATGAGAAAATATGTCAGTCAGAAGATTGGGAGAAGAAAAGCCAAAGAGAAGCTGAAAAAGCATCTAGGCTTAAACTATCACCAGTACAAAAATATGCAGCTGTCAAGCTCGCTGAACAAGCCGACTCAGCAAGCATCTAGTACTGAGGAAGTGGAAATCGTAAACGATATCTGTTTCTATTGTCATAAACCTGGTCATTTTAGAAGGGACTGCCCTGCTTTCAATAAGCTAAAGACAGGTGACAAGAAAGATAGAAGAAACTTCAAGAGAGGTCAGAGAGCTTTGCTCACTGAAAAAAGGAAAAAGATTCAAATCCAACTGGATGCTCTTGATATTGAGTCAGAATCTGAGGAAGAAGACTCAGATGACTCCAAGCTACCTTCACCTGAGTTGTGTGGCATCACTCATGATTTGGTTGACTTTGGTCAAAAGAAAAGGGAAATGTGTGGGGTTGCTGAGGAGATTTATCCAGATTGCTCCAACATTTAGTCTTGCCTAATGGCTGATGAGAACACTCTAAAGAAGAATCCAACATGGCATTTTGATAGTGGATGTGGGAAGCACATGACAGGAGATAAAGCAAATCTGGTTAACTACAAAGTTTGCAACACTGGACCAGATATCAGATTTGCTGGAGGAGAAGTAAATCCAATTGTAGGATTTGGAGATCTGAAATTGGGAGCCCTTACAATCTCTGGTGTACTTCATGTAAAGGGATTGAAATATAATCTCCTAAGCATGAGTTAATTTGCTGACAAGGGGTTGTCAGTAAAGATCAAATTAAAATTCTGCAAATTGATTGACAATGAGTCAAAGCAGGTAGTCTTGGTTGCTAGGCGGAAAGGAAGTCTCTATGTTGCCGATCGAATCATCAATGAAGAATGCCTCATGGTGAGTCAATCTGGCTACACTGAAGAAAATTGGCTATGGCACAAAAGAATGAGTCACTTGAATTTCAAAACTCTAAACAAGCTAGCCAAGAAAGAGTTGGTTCTTGGATTACCTAAAATGGCATATAGAAATGATATATTCAGCTTGCAAATTAGGGAAACAAGCCAAAACATCTTTCAAGTCTAAAACTAGACATTCCAGTGTGAGGCCACTGCAACTATTACATATGGATATCTTTGAGTCCTCTGTAACAAGTTATGCAGGAAAGAAGTATGGTCTGGTTGTTGTGGATGACTACTCGAGATTCACTTGGGTTGTTTTCCTCAAACAGAAATCTGACGCAAGGGTCGAGATACCCAACTTGCTGAATAAGCTTGAAGTCATGAAAAATGACAAGGTATCTTTGATCAGAACAGACCATGGTACTGAGTTTGTAAACCAGTATATAAAAGAGTTCTGTACCTACAAAGGTATACAACATCAACTATCTTCAGTAAGGACACCACAACAAAATGGTGTTGCTGAAAGGAAAGATAGGACCCTAAAAGAAGCGGCGAGAACGATGCTAGCTGACACTGAAATAAGTGAAATCTATTGGGTTGAAGCTGTAAATACAACATGCTACACTCAGAATAGATGTTTGATCAACAAATACCATGACAAGACTCTCTATGAGTTATTGATTGGTAGACCCCCTAGTATCAAACATTTAAGGGTGTTTGGTTGCAAATGTTTTGTTCTTAACAATGGCAAAGAATATCTAAGAACATTTCAACCAAAGGCAGATGAAGGTGTATTTCTTTGTTATTCAATGAATAGCAAAGCCTATAGAGTATACAACAAAAAGACACAAAAGATTGAAGAATCTGTTCATGTGGTATTCTATGAAGGAAACAAGAAAGTACCCTTGAATGAAGAACTCTCAGATAGGTTCAAAGAACTAATGATCAAAGATTCTGAACAAGAATTTCAGAGAGGTAATAATAATGTCATACACTTGGAGGATGAGTCTGACGATGAAAGACAACCAATGTCTAGTAACAACAAGATGACTCTAAGGCATGATGAAGAGTTTCCTCTAAGAAATTCCGAAATGGATCAAATCACTGAGAATCTTCATTATGAAGAGGTTTCTGAGTCAGAGATTACTAAAAGACCAAACTCGGATACCCCAAACACTGAACAAGTGTCAGATATCTATTGTACATCACCTGTGCCAGATATCTCAGGCACTGAACAAGTATCTTATCACAATCATAGTGATTCACATTCAGATCAACATGATAGGTCCATTAGACCAAGGGGTAAGAACTAGGAGAGCCATTGAAAAAAATGCAAAATCTCTCTATGGATGTTTCATTTCAAATATTGAACCAAAGACTATTGAAGAAGCTTTAAAAGACCAAGATTGGATCTCTGTAATGCAAGAAGAATCGGATCAATTTGAAAGAAACAAAGTCTGGAAACTAGTTCCATTTGTTGAAGGAATATCTGTCATTGGAACTAAGTGGGTTTTCAGAAACAAAATGAATGAGTCTGGTGAAATAACCAGAAACAAAGCAAGGTTGGTTGCCAAGGGATTCACTCAGACTGAAGGGCTAGATTTTGATGAGTCATATGCTCCAGTTGCAAGATTGGATGCAATCAGACTATTTCTAGCCTTTCCAGCTCATAATGACTTAAAGTTTACCAAATGGATGTCAAGAGTGCATTTCTAAATGGTGAGCTTGCTGAAGAAGTCTATGTTGAGCAACCACCAGGCTTTGAGGTTTTCTCAGAAAGCAAGATGGTATATAAACTCCAGAAAGCTCTATATGGACTGAAACAAGCTCCAAGAGCATGGTATAATACATTGGCCAAATACTTGCTGGAAAGTGGATTCAAGAAAGGAGAAGTTGATAAAACTCTCTTTACACTGAACCATGATGGAAAACTGATGTGTCAATATCAAAGTTTTAAATTTGTTTAAGAGCTAAGAGTTAATTCTCAACACTACGAAAACTTGTAGTGCAGTGAAGTTAACCCCGAGGTCGGTCTCGAAGGACTTAACTAAGCTGAGTCTTGTTTACGAATAATAATAACAATAAGGAAAGCAGTAAAGAGTTTTTTTTTGCTTCGGCAGCGGATTTGTTTTATATTATCTATCAACTTATGCAATCTAACTAGAAAACAGATTAATCTAAACGACAATGATATGATCAAAGAATTATGGTGTGGTGACATAAAACAAGCTAGCTAGCAGGAAACATGCAACAATAATGGTGTCGATTTACTCTAGTTATCACTGGGACATGCCCTATCGATTATTACACTACTCGGGCGCCGTCCAGCAACCTTATAGCAAGCAAGGTGCCGAGAACTATGACAATGAACTAACTGTATAAATTTCTGAAAAACAGATAGCATTAGTGAAGGCGTCAATTTCACCAAGCTACAATTAATTAAGCTAATCCAGATATTACTTTTTGCAACTAACTGATAGATAAAGCAAGACGAAAACGTTTTGTTATGAGCTAATGCTTAATCTAATAGTGATTTTGACGTAACACAAATCAAACAGAATATTAGATACGCAATTAATCAAAACAGCACAAAGTAAATCGCATCTTATATATATTGAATACACGAACCCTAACTAGCATGCATTGAATTCGTCACCACCCCATAACTAGGCTGCTTAAGCACTCATCATATGCAAAACATAATCAGAATCATAAACCGGCATACACTAAACATAATCAACACCAAAAACCAAGAAACGAGATAAGGAACAATTTTACCTAATCGTGTCACAAACCCTAGGTAAGAATTGAAGAACTTGAATCGAACTGGTGGAAATTATGATGAATATGCTCTCAATCAATAATCAATTGTCGGATTACAAGAGAAAACGATTCTAGGTCGAAAAGCAAAAAGAAGAAAAGAATAATAATAAAGTTGTCCACTGAAAATAAAAGCTAAAGGTCCTATATATAGTGAAAGAAACTAATTCTAAACGAACTAGGGAAAAAAAGGGCAATTCTCGAAATTGGCAATCGCTGGCCATTGTAATTGAAAGAATCAAGGCCGCCAATTCTTCCTGGATGGATCGTTTTCCCTTTTGACTCCAATTCTTGGTATTTTGGCCTTCCCGGTCGACTTCTAGCATCCATTCGAGGCATTGGAACTCCATATCCTGTAGATGTATATAAAATACACCATTTTGCCAGCAATTAGCGCGGTTTAGCCAAATACCTACAAAATACACAAAACATGAAAACGTAACAAAATACAAATAAAACACATAAGAACTATACTTGAGAATAGCAATAAGATGGTAAAAAAAAGACCGAATGAGACGATGTAAAATCGACTCATAAAAAACTACTCTTAGTCCAAGTATATGTTGATGACATTATCTTTGGATCTAAGGACAAGCAACTTTGTGAAGACTTTGCTAAACTCGTGAAAAGTAAATTTGAGATGAGCATGATGGGAGAATTGAATTACTTCCTAGGGTTGCAAGTCAACCAACTTGATGATGGAATATTCATTAGTCAAACAAAGTATACAAAAGATATGATCAACAAGTTTAATCCAAAGCCTTCTGAAAAGAATGCTAAGATACCCATGAGCATTGGAACCAAAATGACCCATACTGAATCTGACAAGAGTGTTGAAGAACACAAGTATATGAAATTAATTGGGTCTCTACTATACCTCACTACAAGTAGACCAGATATTCAATATGCTGATGCCGACTATGCCGGATCAATGCGTGATAAGAAAAGTACCTCAGGAACGTGTCAATTCCTTGGTGCTAGACTAATATCATGGTTCAGCAAGAAATAAAACTCAATTGCCACATCAACCACAGAGGCAGAATATATTGCTGCTGGGTGTTGTGCTTCACAAATATTATGGATACAACAACAACTCAGAGACTATGAGATCAATGAAGAGAAAACTCCCATTTTTCTGTGACAACATAAGTGCTATTTCAATTACTCAGAATCCTAAGTTTCATGCTAGAACAAAACACATTGATGTCAGACACCACTTCATTAGAGATCATGTTGAAAAAGGCAATATTGAGATACTCAAGATTGGTACTGAAGATCAACTTGCAGATATCTTCACAAAGCCTCTGCAAGAAAGTAAATTCCTAACCTTGAGACATAGTCTTGGGTTAATGGAACTATCAAGGAGCTAAAAGTGTGGTCACTGAGACAGGAACTCAGTAAGACAAAGGAAGAAAAAGAAGGGATTAGATATCTGGAACGGGAATCCAGATATAAAAGGCGAAAGGTGAAACACTTAGCAAAAAGGTATCTGAGACAGGTACTCAGATATCAAAGGTTGAGGGTAAAATGACTATTTGAAGATTTCTGAGACGGGTACTCAAATATCTATGAGATCACTTAGTGAGGGGGAACACAAAAGAAGAATGTAGTAAAACTATCTGTAGTCAACTACTCTCTTGTGTTTTGTATTATTTCTATATTTATGAAATATATGAATAGTTGCATTAAGATAGATTCAGAAAACTGCCCCCTAGTCACACAGAAGAGATGTGATTTAGATAGCTACTCGCCAAATTTCATTAATTTGGCACAATTACAAGTGGTGATTGTGATCATTGCTGGAGAAGCAATCCAAGCCCTTGATGAAATGGGCGTTCCATATTAACGGCCAAGATTAATTCTCGATAAAAAGTAGTGGACTGTAAAAACAGTTATGGCCCACTAGCATTTAATGCAAAGCAGTTTTTCACCCATGCCACTCTGCACGAGCACAAATCCATATACACAAAATTAATTTGTGAGTATATGACTGTTGGATTTACGTTGCTATATATATAGGATTTTGGCAAAGGAAATTACTTTTGCCTAATCCAACAATCACTTACACAGAAATAGCAAAAACACTTCAAAATTTTTCTGCAAATCCCTGTTCTTCACTTAGTTATTCTGCAAAGAATCACTAAACTCTCACTCTAATCTCTTTTCGACTTTCAAAAACTTCACTATTTAAAGAGATGGCTCCAAAACGTGCTTCTACCCCAGAAATCCCAAGCTACTTCCTCTGGCACTGCTGAAAAGCAAGCACCAGTGTTGGTTATCACGAACAATCGGTTGGTAGGAGACTTCAATCCTGACAATTGGACTTCAAATCGCAGGATGATTTGGGGTGGTGCCATTGTTGAGGAGTAAAACCGTGAACACCAATTAAACTATTACAAGTAACCTAATCTAGGATCCGCCTCCTCCTTGAAGTCCGAAGCGATACTGGTCCGAGCTAGAGTACCTGAAAGGACTGAGGGGGGGGGGGGGGGTTAGAATGGGTTACCCGGATTGCATACGTCAATCCGGTAAGAGACTTTACTCAAGAGAGAGTTGAAAGCTCTCAATGTAATAGTTATGGGGAAGGTTATGAAATCGATAGTGTTTATGACTTGGGGATTCTCACTGTGATCTTGCTTACCTTAAGGTCTTGGACCTTGTGCTATATTTATAGTTATCATATGCTTATGAGGTGGCTCACAAGATGATGCCAAGTGTATGCCTCAGATTTGGACACCAATGCTACCTTTGGCCCATGGCCCATTAGTGAATAGTAATCCAATACTATTCAATGGGCCTGGGAGGGTAGTTTGGACATTTCCCTCTGAGAGTACTGTTCCACATGTTGGGTCCGTGTAAGTCCCCCGGACAGATCTGTACGCTTGGTTGATCTGGCCTTGGGCAACTCAAGGTGTCCAGACCTAGAGTTCCACGAAAGTATCTCAGTGGTTCTGTTATATACGTTTGGTCTTACTGTGATGGTGGCGTCCGAGATTCTCTCGTCCGGTCCGTTTAGCATCTTAGGACTGACAGTTTGTGGTACTTGGAAGGACCATGTGACCTTTTGTCAGGTTCGGAAGTCATCCATCTAGCTTGGACCTAGATGGCTCACGACTTGTAAATACTAGTTGACCTGAGATGGTTTCCTTTATGTCGGACCATTCGAAGGTCGGACTAGCACTGAATTGGCTATCTCAGCCTTGATGCGCTTTAGGACACGCTCTATGGTGCCCTTAACGGATTGGACACATGTCCGTATCAACAGCCATGATTGAGGAATACCTTGTTGCTGCTATTGAAAATCAGGCTGATAGGAAGTTGATTATTGGTATGCTTGAAAAGGCACAAATCAAGGGTTTCCTATCTGCTATTCCCAGTGGAGTTTCTTCACTGGATGTGTTGGAATTTTACAACAATTCCAGGATTATTTCATCTGTTCCTGAAGGCACTGAGATAGTGTCTATAAAATCAAAAGTTCAAGGAAAGGACATCTTTTTGAACTTAACAACTTTCTGTGAGTTTTTTTGAACTTCAAAATCTTGGAAATGATTTTGAAATAAACACCAAGGATGATGATCTCCTTGAAGGTGTGAAGCAGCTATACAGTGATGTGTGTGATCTTGAAAAATCAGATACACCCATCGACTTCAAGCTTGCTGACATAAGAACCAGACATCTGTTGGTTCACTGGGATGTGTTGGCATGCATTCTTCACAGATGCTTTGATGGTATACAAGGAGGTGCCGACCAGATAAGCCAAGAACACTGGATGATGATGTTCTTGTTAAGTCAACAGAATAAAAGGCTGGAAAACCCATTCAACTGGGGAAAGTACGCCTTCATGAAATTTGTGAAGAAGCTACAAGGCTTTGAGCCTAAAATCATTGTTGGTCCAGATAACGGCAAAGTAAAAGACTGGGGGGGGGGGTGAAGTCTTTTAAAACTTTTGTCGATAAACACAGTTTCTCAGAAACCTGGGGGTTTCTGATACTTAGATTCAGAGCGCGGAAGACTTTAAGATAGGTAAGTGCAGAAACAATAAGTATGTGTGTGTGCTTTGCTGAAAGATAAATACAGAAAAGTAAATAACACATCAAGTATAGTGGTATCTGGAGGTGGCATAATCCTCCAACTAATCCACTTTGGTCTTTCTGAGACCTAGAATTCACTAGAACAGATAATTGAGTTCACCTTACAAAAATCCTATTATAAGATTCTTAAACAATTGGGTCCCAACCAAATGTTCCCCCTGAGTTATTCCCCAGCTCCTAGAGCTAAGTACTTCCTCTACTCAGATAACCTTTGAGTTATTCCCTGATTTCCCAAATCAAGTACTTCCTCTACTCCACGCCTTGATGGTTTTGGTTATAAGGTTTGTCAGAGAGACTTCTCGTATAACTTTTCAGTTATGTTTTCAGAGAGCCTAATAGAACAAGACTACTTAATACACTTGTTCAGTGTATGGCAATCTGCTCTTTACTGACCCAAGTAATTGATGTCCGTTCTGGAGAATGAGCTTCAGAAAGGTTATCTGATAGTTCAACTCTTTCACGAATAACAATCTCTTGTTAAGGTTCAGGACAACTTAGAACTACTAGTGATTCTTCAAGCAACAGAAAGCTTTCAGAAAGGGTAGTAGAGTGCTTGAGAGAATACTTTGCCTGATTGTAAGTTTGCAAGTTAGATCGTTCTTCGGTTGTATTTCTCAGCATCTAAGTGTGTGATATTTATAGATGAATTAGAGAGTCGTTGGGATGTTATCCGTTAGACACAATTCAAATTCAGTCTATACTTATCTTGAAATGAGTACTCAGAAGTCCTTGTCTCATATCTCAGAGAGGACTGTGCTTTAGCGGCTTTTACGCGATCTGATTAATGCACATGTACTATTTCTTGTCCTGTAGTCTTCAACGGATACATTAGCCTTTCTGATGGCTTGCATGCTCCATACTCATGATGTCATATGTTCCAGAATCATGTTTCAAAAGTAACTAAATGAACTTAAGAAAGGATTAAGGACATAGTCTTTCCGAGTGAGACTAAACCTTGGTGTCTTCATAAATCTTGTGCAATCTCCGGTCTTGTAATCTTCAGAAAAGCTCCATTGCTAGGATTGATCTTCATGGTCTTCTTGGAAATAAAAATTACACTCAGGGACCTTTAATCCTAATACAAGATTTACTAAACTAATCATACTCAGTGATTTCCTCTTTTACAATGTTCAAGTGAACCAAGAGTACTTTAATCACCTTTCTGGCTAAGATAAGAACATGTGATGAATGATCAAAATACTAACAGATATTCCTAACAATCGTCAAGGGCCTTGCTGAGCCAAAAGCCACAGTGAGCTTTGGACTAAAGATATGCTTCTTGCTGAAAAAGCTTGGCATTGAGCTCAGAGAGAAGGCTGACATAGCCAACAGTAACCTGCTCTACAAATATGAGTATAAAAATATGATGGAAAAGGTTACTGCATCTCAGAAAGGTTCCAAGAAACGAAAGACTGATGAGTTATCTGAGGGTTCCGTTGTGACCAAAAAGCCCAGAACTTCAAGGAAGAAGTCTGCTGGCAAGACAGAAGAGGCTCCCATTATGGATGTCGACTCTCAGATATATGTCGCCACTGTTGATGAACTCATCAATGCTACGGATTGCCTTGCTGATGAACTTGTCAATGCTGATAAAGGCAGTGAGAGACTTCAAACATTCTCTGCAGAAGCAGCAGGGATTGTTGATAATTCAGTCCCAGATTTCGATGAGGAATCTGAAGATGAGGGGTAACCAAAAATTCCCAAGGTTGCTGAGAAAGCAACTAGTTCAAAGGTTGCTAAAAGAGCAACAAGTGTAGAGGTTCCTGAAGAAGCACCCACACCAAAGGTTGCTGAAGAAGCAACTGTGTCCAAGGTCACTGGACAAAACACACCATTAGAGCAAGTAACACTTAAGCATATTGAAGATGCTCTGATGAGTGGTAACTTAGTGTTGGAGGATACTGCCAATACCTCAACACTTAAAAGTCTGTCTGAAGCAGATCTGGATAGGCCCTATACTGCATCACCTTCACCTTCCGGATCAAGATCACCACAACAACCACAACAGCCACAAGTGGATGTTGAAATGGTACTTGAGTTACAACATGAGATTCCAGCATTCTTCAATGCTGAAGAAATTCCTGCAAGAGAGCAGGTTCCCCAACTCAATGAGAGGGATCAAGCTTAGACTTCCACTCAGAATGATCAAACAGGGGAGGCAACTGAGTCCCAAACTCAGGATAGGTCCGAAGTACCTCAAACTTCAAACAAAGAAGTGGTCCAAGAACAACAAGACCAACGCATGGACACTTCACAAGTTTCAGAGACCAATCAGCCTGACATAGCTCAAGTAGCTGAGTGGTTTAACTCTTTACTTGTGATAATTTATGCTTAAATCTTGTTACTCATTAGAATTTCTTTGTTACAGGATGAATTAGAAACACAAGAACAAGAGGAAGCTGTAAATCTTGCCTCAGAAACTGAGAAGGAGGCTCCCACAGCCTCACCCCTTAAGGAATTCGAGCATGTGCTACAGGTGATAGAGAATTCCTTAAGATATTACTTTTCAGACATATGTATATACACTTGACTAATTAAGTGATTGTTTCTAATTGGCTCCAACTGAGAAGAAGAGTGATGAGGCTGAGAAGCCTAGCTCATCAGAGAATAAAATAGAGACTCACAAAGTCTCTGAGGAACAAGATTCTGAGCCTTCTATTGAGAAGGTATATATCTCAGACATCTATACTTCCCACACTGATACTCTGATCATTTTTCTAAATTGCTTAACACTTTCTACTTACAGGCTCAAAAAGAAGTAGAAGTTGCTGGGGATGTGCCACCTCAATCCCCACAACCAATGGAAATTGATGAGGCCACCAAGCCTTCATCATCTGAGAGAATTCCAGAAACTGCACAAGTTTCTACGAGACAAACATCTGAGCCTCCTACTGTGGAGGTAATTGACATCTCAGATTTCAAATTGTCTAATTATTTCTCTTAACAATTTTCTAAGTGTTATGCTATTCTCAGGTTCAAAAAGAAAGAGAAGATGCTGAGGATTAGACTTCCAAGTCTCCTCCTCACACCAAGATATCCGAGGCACCTGGAACCTCAGTAGTCCAACCATCTGAGACTGTTGCTGCCGCATAGGTAACTCAGATACTTGACTACTCTAACACCCAGATATCTACTAAAGTTTTGACACTAACTCAAAACTATCTCTTTTAGGCTCAAGCTAGTGCCACAGTGATCCCTGTAGATGCAAATCAAGATCTACTTCCATTCTTCAAGGATCACACTTTGCCAAAGCATCTCAAGTGCTTCAAGAAATGGCAAAACACTCAGATGCTCCTATCTGTCAGAAATTACAAAAGTGACAGATCACCCAATCAGAAGAGCAAGAGAACTTGACTTGGAGAACTATGTCCATGTAATGTTTTCAACAGAGCAATACCAATTTGCTACTCTAATGCATAAGGACTTCACCAAGGAAGTGGAACATAAGCTGGTGCAAGCCTTCAAAAAGGCAGATGGTCAGACCAAAATGCAAATGGCACTCAAGCCTGTTTTGCCCCAAACTCTACAGATAATACCCTCTGAGCAAGAGGAAGTAAGGCTCTGTTCTTTTCAACTGAAATTACTTAAACTAATGAATCGAATCGAATCAATTGAATTGAATCGAATCAATCGAATCAATTGTAGTATAAAATATAACTAAGCGTAATCGAATCGAATCGAATGAATGGAATCGAATCGAATCGAATCAAGGAGTTTTCAGTTGAAGAGAACAGAGCCTTAATGGGCAAATGATCACTATTCCAGAAGTGATCAATCTGTCTTTGAAGATGAAGAAGAGGAGACAGATGAAAATGACTATGAAGAACCTCCGTCTGACCATCACAAGGATGAGGATGATAAGAAGGATGATGATGATGCCCCTGCACCAGGGACGGGAGGGATTGCACAAGGAAACAATGCCTCAGTTGCTGAAAAGCACACTGAGAGGACTTCACAGAATTCCCCTCCTCCATCTCCTCATAAATTTACCCATCCCTCTCCCAAAAAAAAAAGACACTACTGAACAAGTAGTTGAGCACTCTGAGGATAACACTCAGAAGATATTGGATGCACAAGCCAGAGTTGCTCAAATTAAACAACTGTTGGAGGAAGAACAACAACTAAATCTTCAACTGGAAGAAAAGATAGGTGAATCTAAAGCAAAGCTCCAAAAGATTGAAGATCTTACTGTCATGGAAATGGAAGCTTATGCTGAGATGAAAGAACTCCAGCTTGTTGTTCAGGCAATTGCTGAGGAATTAGATACTGAGCAAGTATCTGAAGACAAGCATGATGCTAAGGCTGCATTACCAAAAGATGTACCATCCTCCTCCTCACTGAAAGGAAAGAAGCCCATCTCTGAGATGGTTGCTGTGCTAGAGAATTGATGAGACTGTCCAAGAGGATGAAGATCACTGGGATGAAGACTCAGATGATAAAGAAGACAGAACCTTGGCAGAACATGCAAATGTTCACTTGGGAGTTTCCCACTTAAAGAGAAAACTAGTTGCTCCTTAAAGCTCTGTAAAGCACCAAATCTCAACTCCCAAGATTACATGGCCAGATACCAGGTTCTGGCAACTCTAAGAAAAGAGTTGTCTTAGCAAAATGAAGAAGTAATTGCATCAGTCCCTGCTGAAATGAAGAAGTTCACTGAGTTAATCACTCAGAGAACAACAAGCTTGGTCATTGCTCAGAGATACCTAGGCATGGTGAGGGATGATGACAACAATCTTGCTGAAAAGGCCCTCAATAAGGCTAGCTATGCTGCTGGACAAGCAGATGCTATTCAAGGCCCACTGGCAGAGCTCACTGATAAGGAAACAAGACTTATCAAACAAAATTAGGAGCTCAAGGCTGATGTGCAAAAGTTGGTTGCTGCTTACAACTATCTGCAAGGTAACTTTGACTCCCTCTCAGAATCTTTTGTGATTCTTAGTCAGTCAACAATGACTAAGGGGGAAGGATTTCAAAGTTCTTAGAGAGGAAGAGGAAACAAAAGAAGATTTGAACCACCTCTCAGAATAAATGAGCCCTCCTCCAGTCAAGCTACTACTCAGATAGTAGCAAAAACTTAGCAGATTCCTGAACAAGGAATGACAACAAGGGCCAGATCACAGGCAAGACCACAGAGACCTCCAAAGGGAACCAAGTTCCCAAGGAGAAGACAAGTAATAGAGATTGAAGAGTCTTCTGAAGAAGAAGAAGAAGAAGAAGAAGAAGAAGAAGAAGAAGAAGAAGAAGAAGAAGGCCAAATCAAATCCCAAGGCAATAAAGATGCATGCAAATCTCCCAAGCACAAATTTAATATTGATGATGATGATGATGAAGAAACTGATGATGAAGAAGCTCTTCTTCACATAAAAAGAAAAAGGGAATTTAGCTCATCTGAGCTTATTGCTGCAAAGCAATTGGCAGCCAAAACACCCTCTGGAAATACCAAGTCTATCCAGGGTGGTTCTTCAAGCAATCCCCCAAGGGACAATTCAAAGACAAAAAGGAAGAGAGCAAGGGATATCAAGTTTGGCAGGATACTTCCACAAAAGTCAGAAGATGCCCTAATTGAATATGTGAAGACTGACAACAGCTCCTCCTCCTACAGGTGTATTCATCAGAAAAATGGATACTGGATACTAGAACTCAAGCACTTGCTTGTAAATGAAAAAGGATTTCCAGTACCCATCCATCAACAACTTATGACATGGAGAAAAGATAAGCCAACCTTGATCAACACCAATCATGTCAAAGCTTGGTTAGATTTTGAAGTTGTCAAGAGAGTTGAAGCCATGAGGAAGGACCTTAATGATGAGTGTCCTTATGGCAAACCTGATGATGTGCACAGAGTACCAAACCTCACTGGAATAGGCACAAGGCCAAGACTTGTTGTGGACCCTTTGAGTCATTCTACATGATTGAAGATCAATACAAAGGTGACATCAGATATCTGAGGATCATATATGAATACTTCAAGCTATCAGATATCAGAATTGAGCATGCCTGTAAATGGGGAAAGTATTTATGGGTCAAACACTTTGCCAAGAAGAATCCTACCAAATCATACAAGCCTTCAAACTACTTATTCACTAGCTTACTGTTGCGACCAAGCTCTTGAATTCTAAGTAGCACAAAAGTTCTATGTGTCCTGATCCTTAACAAGCATTCCTATCTGTGAAGGAGTTGAATCAAAAGATCAAGTATCTGAGATTCATTCTCTATAACATTTAACATAAGACTTGGGTCAGTAAAGAACATATCACCACACATTGTAAAGTGTGTTAAGTGATTCTTGTTCCATAGAGTATTCCTACATAACTGAGAAAGTTATTAAGATCGACTACTCACCAGACAAATTACCTTAACCAACACCATACACGGCGTGGAGTACATGAAGTACTTAGTTTGGGAAACTAAGGAACAACTCCAAGGTTACTGAGCACAGGAAGTATTTAGTTTGGGAAACTAAGGAATAGCTTGAAGGTTTCTGAGTACAGGAAGTACTTGGCTGAGAAAGTCGGGGAATAACTCAGGGGGAACACTTGGTTGGGAACCTGGTGTAAAAGGAAATCAAGGGATAGGATTATTGTAAGGAGAACTCAATATCTATCTTAGTGAATTTCAAGTCCTGAGAAAGGGCGAGTGGATTAGTTGAGGGATTACGCCACCCTCAGATACCACTATAAAGATCTGTGTTATTTACTTTCTGCAACTTATTACATGCTTTATTTACCTTGCTGAGTATTTACACACTTATATCTTGCGAAGCACGAGCACTTATCACATATAAAGTCTTCCGCTCTCTGATTATAAGTATCAGATATCTTCACACATATCTGAGAAACTGTTTTATCGTCAAAAGTTTTAAAAGACTATTCACCCCCTCCCCCCCCCCCAGTCTTTTACTTTGTCGTCATCTGGACTAACAATGAACAATAACGAGCGGATCCAATTATGTTGAACAAAAATACATTTTAGTCCACACAAACTTGAAAAAACTAGAATTAAAACCTGAAAAGGCATACTTGCACATATGGGATTATTAGATGGCTGAAATGGCCAAACAATAACACATTAGAAATTACAATCCAATATCTGAACATCTAATTCTCTAATGGAAACCCATTAAATTCCGAAAAAGTAAAAGATAAGCCCCCAAACCTTTTTTCAATTAAAAAAATCTCCCAATTTCAAATATAGATCAAATCCAACATGTGGACACTATATGAAAATCAGCTCCAATCTCATAATCAACTATCTGGGGGGGGGGGGGGGGTTGTTAATGTAATAATCCCTTATTAATTCTGTAAAGATAAAGCAATAGATGACGTAGTAGGTTTGTAGTCTATCCTGAAAAATTATCTCACTAAATGCATGTGCATCATATTAGGTCGTCGGTTATCCATAGTGTAAATGTGAACACTGTGGTGATTCATTATGGCTTGAAGAATGGAGGCCACCTAATGAGAAGAAGAATCATAAGTTCACCCTATGCTGCATGAGGCTAGGTCGAGCTTCCAATTCTTCAACAACCACCTCAGTTGTTAAGTGACCTGCTAGAGAATAAGCTAGAGAATAGTAGGAGTTTCATTGAAAAATTACGGGTATATAACATGATGTTCTCTTTTACTTCGATGGGTGGTAAAATAGATAAAGAGGTTAATAAAGGTCGGGGGCCTTATTGTTTCAAGATGGGTTGTCAGAATTTTCACAAAATCCGTTCTATGTTGCCAATTTGAGTGTATGATAATGCTTCTGAGGAATATTGATCAAACTTTAGATTTGTGAATGGCACAAGGCTCATAGTTAGTAATCTTAGGAAGCATAGAGGCAAAGATAATATCTGGAATCTATGCAGGCCAAAAGGTTTTCATTCCAATTGTGATGATGAGCCCATTCGACAAGACGATATTCTCTATCAATTTTGATAGGAGATAGTTCCCCATATTCGTCTCTTTTGCAATGACCATAAATAAGAGGCATGGGCAATCTCTGTCACACGTCGGCCTCTCCCTCCTTCACCCGTATTCAACCATGGTCAGTTATATTTTTCTCTCTCTAGAGTTACCACGGGGGGAAGGGATTGAATGTATTGATTTACGACGAAGAGGGTAAAACACATGACATGACAACCAACATGGTTTATAACCGTGTTCGACAGGTTAAGAGGTAATTTTGTCGTTTATGTGTATAATCTTTAGGAAATGGTTCTAACACCGACTATATATATATATATATATATATATATATCATTTCACACCTTTTTTACAGGTATTTGATGACATCTGATGCAATGTTGAAAAGATTAGATCATGGATTTTTCACACTGTGTTTAAAATGTTCCTCAACTTCGACATGTTATTATACAATATATTCATTTTTTGATTTTGAGTTTGGTTTCCATGCCCCGTCAAGTATCGACGGGCCATTCACTAGTAATTATTATGGCGAATTACTTAAGGTACCCCTTAAATTTGGACCAATTACAGATTCAACCCCCGATTTGAAAGAATTACATTTTCGTCCAAAAAATGACCTACGAATTTTTTCTAATTACAGATGGGTCCAAAAGTCAAAGGTGCGGCTGACATGGAGTTGCTTTATGCTGATGTGGAGGGGAAACTTGAAAATATTCACCAAAATGTCATCCATTATTTTGATTTTATACTTTCTTTTATTCTCCTTTTTTATTTTCTTATATTTTCTCTTTTCTTTAATTATGCTAGGTTATAAAGAATTGCAATACAAGTCCTCGGAGAATATCTAATTCTCCATTGGCCACCCATGAATTTTCTGAAAATCTAAAACAAGTCCTTTAAATTTTAAATCGAATACAAAAATTAATCGAGATTGGAGCGAAGACCGGAGATGTAAACGGATTCGTAAAAAACACCAAATCCCCATTACAACTCCATTAAGCTCCATTGGTAATTAAGCTCCAATGGAGATGTAAATTAAAGCTCCATTGGAGCTTAATATATGGAGCTTAATTGAAGCTCCAACGGAGCTTAATTTAAGCTCCAATGGAGCTACAGAAACAACTATATAAATAGCTCCGGTCGGAGTTATTTTCAAGAAGAAGAAGAGAAGAAATAGGAGAAGGAGGAAGAAGAGAAGAAATAGGAGAAGAAGAAGATGTGGGTTTATCTAATGTTTTATTTTATCTTTTCTTTATTAGTTTTTTTAATTTCATTTTCTTTTAACTTTTTCTTATTCATTTGGACCAAACATTTCCACCTGGACAAAGAGAGAAAGGATATGGCAGTGTAGGTCAACGGGAGGGAGAATGTGTAATTATTTCAAATCCGGAGACTAATCTGTTTCCAGGGCCAATTGCAGGGACCATATGTAATTATAATAATTATCACGTGTTAAAGGGAAGTCTAGTCAAGAATATTAGGCAAAATATGTACTGGTATAATTAATAATGCTATTTCATGAAAGGATAACCATATGCATATTTACAATGTGCAATGTCAAATTTGACCGTGAGAACACAGGTTAAAGAGTAGGTAAGTCACCTTAATTTTAAATGTTGAAAATTGTGACAAGTTTATATTGGTGGATGGTTAGCAGATAAGTGTAGTGCTAATTGCTATTACCGTGACGACTTCAATTTTAGAGATAGCAGTCGGCGTACGGAACGAAATAGTAGTAGTCATATTAGCAGTTGTCGTCAAATGTGCCCATAATGCTCTATCCAGCTATTGTCAACTTCAGAGTTCAGCCAATACATTAGTTACAATCTGTTCTTTTCAATTGCAATTTTTTGAATCGAATCAATCGAATCAGAGATAAAATATAACTCATAGAATCGAATCGAATTGAATGAGTTTTTGATTGAAGAAATTTAGTCTTAAGTATCCAACCAAGGTTTGTATAGGGGACAGTCGCCTACTACGGCTTCGTGGGGCGGCCCTAACAGGCAACTGTTGCGGCTGGTCATCTGACTTGCCACAGCTGGTGGCCGTTTTACTAAAATGGAAAAAAAAAAAAATGAAAGTGGACAACTTCAAATGGACACAAAAGGGGCAAAAGTCAACAATTGGCATGTGACAGGAAAGAATATATTGATTCTAAAAAGAAAAAGGAACATCAAGTAAAATATGAACCGATTTAATCGTGAGTCCAACCATTTCTTTTTTTGGGACTATAATAAGGCATAATAATCCAATCCCATAATCCAAGTGTAAAGACTAGTAATAATCCACTTGTAAATATTCTTCTAAACACGTTATTATCACACGCATTATCACGCCTCATGAATGACATAACATAACAACCTCCCGCATGTGCTATGACCATTTTACCCCTCAATCTATCACCACATTACCCATAAACACCTACCTTTGAAATTAAACAGAAAACTCACAGATGACTTCTCTGGCTAATTATCCACTGGGTAAAATCGTCCAAGAAGGTCAGATCCACAGTGGCATTTCTGTCCAATCAAATCTGTCACTTTTACCTACCATCACTGCTAGAAGAAGAAGAAGAACAATTGGGCTGATCCACCGTCAGTCAACAGCCAGAGCATCGTCGCAGCCAATCAGAGCACCACACATGGCATCCGACGATCGCATCTCACGGATCTCCAAATCCATCCGGGTCATACCCGATTTCCCCAAACCCGGTGAGTCAACTCAACTGTAATCTGCTAGTTTTTCGAATCTGCTGTTGTTTGGATACTGATTTGTTTGTTTGTTTGGATTAGGGATTTTGTTTCAGGATATAACGACGTTGTTGCTTGATCATACGGCGTTTAAGGACACCATCGATTTGTTTGTTGAGAGGTACAAGGACAAAAAGATCGATGTCGTTGCAGGTAATCGCCCAATTTGTGTTTTTATTCTGCATTTGTGCAATCTAGCTGAAAAATTGTATATGTTTCATTTCGATTGGGAAAATGCTCTTACCTCAAATATCTCCTCACCTGTTTTTATTCTACATTTGTGCAAATGACTTGGCTGAAGAATTGTATATGTTACATGTGGATTGGGAAAAGAGTTGTTTAGCTTTAGAATTTGACTTTGTGTGAGATCAAATATTCCTCGCTTTAATGGTGAGGGGCTAGGCCTTGAGTTAGAGTGTTTTGAACGGAAATAGTATTATTGAGATTGGAAGGGGAAAAAGAAGTATTCCTCAGTCCCACATAAAAGTTTCTGTGCTCTTATTTGACCGTGAATTGTCGGTATAATATTTTGAATTATGAAAGACTATTGGTGGTCTTTCTGGATCATAATTTTGATAGCGGTATAGTTAAGGAGTAATGCATAGTCTGCTATAGTTAAGGAGCAATACACAGTCTAAAACGATATGATGGAATGGTATCTTTCAAATTGGACGGTAGGTGTATGAGCTAGACATGTTATTTCACGATTAAGAGAATTTTCGCTTTGATACATGTCTTGAAGAAAGTTTAAGGAAAGATTGTGCTCCGGTGCTTGTAGCATGTTACTAGCAGGCTACAAGCTAATCGGATATCTGTGTCATTTGTTTTATACTTGTGGTAGACGTGTGTTGGTCAGCAGTATAAACAAGATCGTTTAATTTGATATTCGATGTTCTGCTTCTGTTTTAATGATCACGGATGTGTAGTGACATAGCCTTTGTGTTCTTTGTAACAATGCCTGGAAAATTGATGCAGGTGTTGAAGCTAGAGGTTTTATATTTGGTCCTCCAATTGCATTAGCTATTGGTGCAAAGTTTGTTCCCATGAGAAAGCCCAAGAAACTACCCGGTATGCTGTTCTCCTCTGCTTGATCAGGCTGATATTTACGGGAACTTGATGGTCAATCCCAATTCTGAATAAGCAATGTTATGAACCTTCCTGATATGTTCTTTCATGTAACATATAATTATGTGGATGGAGAAGCAAAATGCTGTAAGGATGCTCCATAGTCCACTCCCTGCTAATATTGCCTCTGGCATATTTAGATAATGCAAGTAGACTAGATGCGGGTATTGTTGGGTGTAGATCATGGGTAAGTTTCAAACTTGTAGTTTTCGGGTTTGTTATTGGTTTCTGATTGAGCAAATGAGCACTTACGAGCAATCCATATTTATGGCTATTCTTACAGTGGGAGGTGGCTGCTCCCAGGAGCAGCTTTAGTTATCCACTCCTTGTTTTTAAATGTTTACTTCCCGGAGACAGTTCTATCTATATATATACTCCTACACAGTTATACTTTTTACCTCATGAGTAGTTTGTCTGAAAGTGAAACCTTCATTACACAGATCCTGGATTTTGTGTAGGTTTATATGCTTGTGCTTTCAAAGGCAATAACTTTGTTACCCTGTTCCACTTGAAATGCCTAACTAATTGCTTGAAGAAATTGTTATTATAGTACATTAGAACTGCTTGTGCTTTTACCTTTTTGTTAATGTTATAGTTTCATGTTAAATATTTGTGTCCTTTAATTCTAGTTCCCTTCAGTGTTCCTTTCTAAAGAAACATCTTGTCATTCTTCGTTTTTGGACGAAAAACTTATGTTTGACAGAATGGTAGTCTCTTTATGAAACATCTCCTGGGTCCTAGGGTGTCTATTTACTGTGTATGATTATCGTAGGATAGAAGGTACACAAACTACAAAATTGTTTCAATCTCCATCCAAACCTCAGTAAGTTTGTTCTCTAAAGATATGTTTTATAGAACAGATGATGCAAAAAGAATTGTACTTTCACTAAAGGGTGAAGTTTATTCAAATTGTTCAACACCTGAAATTAAGAAGGAAACTCATCTAGCTTTCCAGGTGGCTCGTCATGGATGTTCGCTTCTTTTATTTTATTTTATTTTTTTGTTTTTTGGGTTTGGAGTTCTATATTATGTTAGGAACCCAAAGTATGTTCACAGACATTTGCTTACGTATATACGATTTGGATACTTCAGAATGATTCTGGGGAGATACAATGACTTAAATCAGTCACTGAAGTAAAAGGGTTTTCAGTTGAAAATATGAGTTTGATGTGATAGCTTGTAGTTTCTCTTTTGTCTCAGTTAAGGAGGTTCTGCTGAGACCCCTTTACCCTTATTTCTCAGCTCTTGCTTCGTTTCATGCCTTCTGAGGTTGATATACGAATAGTAGCTTAACTTTGGAGTATGTATTAGGGTGTGTGGATCACACTAATAATTTTTTTATTCCATCAGGGGAGGTAATATCAGAAGAGTACTCCTTGGAATATGGAACCGACAAAATAGAAATGCATGTTGGAGCTGTACAATCTGGAGAACGTGCTGTCATTGTGGATGATCTTATTGCAACTGGAGGAACCTTAACTGCTGCAATCCGTCTGCTTGGTATGCTCTACAGATCTCCTCTTGGAGAATGTACATCATATTTTGATCTTACACGAACTCATACTTCTCACATGATAACAGATAGAGATCTTCATTAAATTTAGCACAACTTGGGAAAGAATATCATTTATTGACATAAGAGTCATTGACATAACTTGGAAAAATTTAGGAGTGTCATTGTCTTGAAATGTTGCTGTTAAGTAGATGATGTCAATGTTCTCCCCATACAATTACAAATAGACTGTATTTTCTCGCAGTTGGTTAAAGTTAATCGCTCTTGAAGCTGAACCTTGTGTAAACCTGTACTTCCTATCCCTGTCTTGCTTATTATATGTTACTGGGAAGTAATGTTCTTCGTCTTCCCTCTGATTTGTCTGTGCTGGATGAAGTACTAACAAATTTATTTAAGAGTACACATCCAGTGTTAGTTTGGTTGGGTTAGGTTTTTTGTCTAGTTGTTTGGATAGCCTTGATGATATATGTGCCAAATTATTCTTTTCTAAATGCTAAATATCTGAGTGATTACGATTATACTGCAGAACGTGTTGGTGTTGATGTTGTTGAGTGTGCCTGTGTCATTGAATTGCCGGAGTTGAAGGTATGTACATTCTGCCCGACATAGCTGTGCTGTAGAATATTTTTCTCATCAAAATTATGCTTAAGATGGTGTACGTATGGTGGCTTCTTTCTTTTTTGTCTTTTCAAGCCTCTCAGACTGAAAGCTGTAATTTTGGACAAATTGTTTTTTAGTTAAAACTCCATGCTTTTCTTGGTTAATTTGTTTCGGGCTTTGCTGCCAGAATTAAAAGGTGAACTTACCCATGCTGTTGAGAATTCATGTTTACACATGTTTGCATTTTTTTTTTTTGGGGGGGGGGGGGGGGGGGGGTGGTTTTTTTTGGATACCCTTAGCTTTTGTTGTGTGGCGAACTGGCGATTGTGGTCCAGTATTTTAGGAGACCTCACTCTGTTGTATCTCACTACATGTTAATTTAGCTCAAATTCAGGATATATCCCATATTAATGCTTACTAGTGAACGAGTTTCTCTATTCTAGAAACATGGACGACCAAAAAAGAACCGTTATTTATCAAGTCAATTTCCTTAAAGCTAGCACGGTAAGGATGGATAAAGTATGCAAGCAGATATAGTGATAAAATGAAATTGGGACACCAAAAAATTACAAGGGATAAGTTTGTGAGCAAGTGCTGGGGAAATATTTTAGGAAATTTGCTGTGAGTGTTTGTACCTTTTTGGAATTCTTTGTTCATGAAAAGGGTATAACGTTTTCTTAATTAATATTTGTGGTTATTGAGAGAGGTGTATAATTATATCCAAATGTAAAGGAGATTGAAGAAATTTGTTTATCTGTGATGAAGTATGGTGACAAGATTTTTTCCACTGGACATCCAGGTGTATGATCCCACTCATGCATCTATTCTATACCTAGTTTTAGTGCACTTGGATTATTTGGTCATGGTTCTGTAAATGAGAGCGCACCAGTTCAGAAGTTGAGTTTGTTTGATCTAGGCTCTATTCTATACTCCGCAAAAGAGAAGGGCTTTTATTAACATCCTCCAGCTTTCGGGCGAAGACTAAACTATTTTAGACGTGGAAAATGAAAATCAAACATCAGCTGCTTATTTTCCCCATAGTTTCAAATGCTGATGCATATATGGTTACTTCTGCTACCCTTGCTGTGTTTGTGTATATTTGTATATCAGCTTATCTTGATAGTTTCATAAGATGTGTAAAGTTTTCATAGCAACTTTACTTTGTCTATAACTTGAGAATATAACATATTTATATATTCCAGGGCCGCGACAAGTTGGGAGACAAGTCATTGTTTGTTCTCGTTAGCTCATAATGGAATTGGTTGATGCCTTGGTGGTCATGAAATTTGAGGTTGAACATGATTGATTAATCCAATGCCCCGCGAATAATGGTTGTGTTATCGTGGCTTCCGTGATGTCTTGTGGTCCGCTTAGCCTGGTATACGACAACTAGGGTACACCTGAATTGTACCTTAAAAGAGGCTGCTTGTATTTGGGGTTAGCATGTTCGACCCATTTGGAGATTTATGAAATCCTCTCGGACAAATTGTGCAATTATGATTTATGTTGTAGTGTTATTGCTTTGATGATGCAGTGATCCTATTCTACTTCAGAATTTGCATATGACACGTCCAGTACTATTGTTCTGCATGTTTGAAAAGTTAAACAGCTGGATGTTTGAGTTAATATGGAAAGCTTAGCTACTGAGATCAAATGGTGGATGAAAGCAGGGTATACAACTATACAAGTAACAAATCAGTTGTTCATTCGTCCCACAGAACGTATACCAAAAATTGAAAGGATCACAATTCACAATGTCTTCCGTCTTACATAATTTCATACTATGTTTTAAACTTTCTGATGTGGCGAAACGTACCAAAAATTGCCGGATGAAGAAGTCGGTGCGGATGTGTTATGGGAATAGGCGAATAGTCACGTAGAATTACACTTTTTTTTTTTTCTAAGGTAAACTACTCTTTTATGTCTTACTTTAGCAAAAATAAATTTAAAAAAATAGTCATCTTCTATTTTAAGGTCCAGGTGATAATCTGAAGTAATACACTTATGAGGATATTACTGTCCTATAAACCCCTCTGATGATGCCAAAGTCCAAACTTAAGACAACAAGATAAATGGTAATAGTACGTGATAAGTCTATGCTTTGTGATTACAATTCTCTAAATGAGTTAGTTTGGTGAAATAAGGCTCTGACTTCATTTCAATTCCATTCAGTTTTGCTTAGTTATATTTTATACTACAATTCAGTTCAGTTTAGTAAATTTCAGTTGAAGAGAACATATCCTAAATATACAATTATAAGTGTCATCAATGCCCATTAATATATATATATATATATATATATATATATATATATATATATATACACATACATACTAGTACTAACCCGTGGCGATGCCACGGTATAATTTACTTTTAATAATAAATAAAAAAGTGAGACAAAATAAATTTACGTTTAAACAACGTTGGTCATGGATTATTGAATAGTCATTTTTCATCCAATACTATACTCCCTCCATTTCAGAAAAGGTGTTACATTTTACTATTCTGCAGTCAACTGTCTCCGCGTTTGACCACAATTTACTCTTAAACGATATTAATAAATAAATTATTAAAATTATATAATGAAAATTTAGTAATTAAATTTTTATTATATGATTTTATTAAATTATTTACTATTTATGAGTAATTTGTGGTCAAACTCGAAGACAGTTGACCGGTCAAAGTCAAAATGTAACACTTTCTCTGAAATGGAGGGAGTAACATTTAGTTTTCTTATGTTAATTAACTATAGAGAAAATGTGAAATTACGACTCACCATGACGGATACATTTTCATATTAGGTCCTACCATACTTAACATGTTAATTAGTAACAAAATACATGTTTTTAAAAATATTACATCCTTCAAACGCGAAAAAAAATAATCAAAGTATACAACACAATCAACATATAGGGGTGGTTCCCAACACCCCCGGGTTGGTAAGTGGTCATCCCACCCCCGCCACGCAAATAAAAGTTATTATTCTACAAACATATTTTCAAATGTTACAGTTGTTTTTTTACCCCACCCGGGCCGTTACGAAATTCAAGAAAATAGAGAGAAGACCGAAGAGAAATTCCCCGCCTAAAGAGTATCTTCTAGCCGCCGCCCCCCCCCCCCCCTCCAACTCCGTTTCCCAACAACTATCGTTGTGGTATGTGGTCGCCCCCACAACACACACACAAAAATTATTATTCTACAAACCTAATTGCCCATGCTACGGCTGTTTTTTTACCAACACCCCCCCACCCCCGCGCACCATTGCCGGTTATGGATCGAGAAGTGGAGAGAAGATCGAAGAGACTTTCCCGCCAAGATTATCTGCCCTAACCCCAACACCACTGTCCATTATGGGTCAAGAAAGTAGAGAGAAGATCGAAGAGAGTTCCCTCAAAGAGAATATCTGTCAGATCTCCCCTCCCGGTTTCCAACAACCACCCCGTGGTGGTATGTGATCAATGCACCACACACACAAAAATTATTCCAGCTTAGAGTTGAGTTACCCATTAAAGTTGCATTCTTCTCTTTCTTAGAGTTGGTTTACATTTCAAATTAATTTCTCAAGTTCGAAGAGTTGGTTTACAATTCGAATTAAATTTTCCAAGTAGGAAATGCCATGTTCTTATAATTGGTTCACCCATTAAACATAGTTTAGAAATTGGAATTATCAAATTTTTAGAATATTGCTTTCCTGAATAGTGTAGTTTGCACTTGTAATTGAGTTACTAAGTCCAGTTATTCCATTTCTAAAGTTGTTTGCCATTTGAATTGAATTCTCAATTTAAAATCTTCACGGGAGTGTTTTAGATGCAATTCCTACTCGATTTAATCGAGGTAGCCTTCGTATCTTGTTTGTCAAGCGATTTTTAATCGAGTCGGAATAGTAACGTTTTTAATCCAACTTCTATTTACAACTCAATTAAAATTTCGCTCTCTACCTACTCTTTTTTTCTTACTATATTCCTTCATATAAAATACTTACCCCGTTCTTTGTAAATGTTTACTTTTTGTCATTTCAGAAGATTTTTCAAAAGTTTAACGCTTCCTTTCTGAAAATCCACTATCTTTACTTATTCATTTTTTATCATTCTCTTTCATACTTTATATATTCTCTATCTTACTTTTCTATCATCTCTCTTACTTTTTACCATCCACCTACATATTTCTTAAAATTCACACAAAATCAAAATGTAAACCTTGTAAATTGACGAAGGGAGTAACAACCAACCTTAAACAATCAAATAATTCTTAAACATTTTACACATATCACTTCACTTTTAGATACGCTATAGAACACCCCTAAAACCTATAAAATTTTAACTCTATCCCAAGCAAATATATTCAAAACTCAATTAAAATTTAGTTACTATTCATTTGTTGAAACTCTATTAAAATCTGATCAATTAAAGTTGCGAGCAAGACAATCTACACATTCTTAGATTATTTTTTTCGCTTTTGAATTAATTAAGTTGTTAACAACACACTTTTATATATACAACTAATATATGCATCTACTCGTTTAATCTTTTTTCTTTTATTATCTTTTTTTTTTTCCTTTTCAACAATGAGGGTCTTTCATTTTTACTCTTCTTCTTTATTAATTATTAGAGTTATAGTATATATGTACTTCAAATAGAGGTATCATCAAACTAACTCATTCTTAGAGTTAAGCTTAACATTCAAATTGAGTTTTCGAGTTTGAAAAATCTCATTCTTAAAGTTGTTTTGACAGTTCTCTAGTAGGAAATTGTCCAATTCTTTTAGTTCATTTACCATTGGAATTGAGTTTCCGAGTTAGACTGATCCCAATTTTATAATTGAGCTTACCTTTCGAATTGAATTTTGAAGTTTGAATTATTCCTTTATTAAAAAACTTGTAGAGTTCCCAAATTAAAATTATCTTATTCTTATACTTCATGTAACACAACTGAATAAATAGGTTACTTATGGCGGCTACTACTTTTCGGTCCAATCATGTAGATAAACCAATTTTTGGTGTAGATAATCAACTTCATCTTTGTAGTTGTTAGCATTTAGACTCGATTGACCTGCTCCCAATAATAATACAAATACTATCGAAGAAAAATGTATTTATATCAAATAAAATTATAGAAAGTACTTAGACAATGCAAAAATTGTGTTTGTTGAAAATTAAAGAAAATATTTGGGTTTCTCAATTGTATAAAATTAAAGAAAATAGGTATGTATGGTAATTGGACACCGAATCGTGTATGTAATTTTTCCCCCCTAAGGGTTAATTTTTAATTTATGTTCAAACACATATTATAGCTTTAGAACATAAATAGGAAGGCAGCAAGTAGCGTTACTTGGTGTGAGGGTGTATAAAATTAGTTGCCAAATTGACAAATTTTATGATTTTGATATATATAGTTGACTAAAAATAGAGAAAGAGGCATAAGATTATGGAGATAATTTGTTGTCAAAATCACAAATTTACTATTAATAGTAAATACTCCATAGTCTATTTCATTCAACTTTGAATTACTCATATAATACTTGTAATGTATTTAAAAAAAATATATAGTGAAAATTTAAAAATTAATATTTAATAATATAAATTTTAAAAAAAATTACCAACATTATTTATAAGTAATTCACAAACCAAATTTGTAAATGTTGATCAGAAAAAGTTAAACGGACAAATAAAACTGGGACAGAGGGAAGGGAGTATAATTTTCTTCTAATCCAAATTCCCAATTCACTATTAATAGTATAATTTTATTATCTGATCCTATAATTCCGATTCGATTCTCCATAACTTCCATGGGTTTATTGTATTTTTTATTAGATTGATATAAATTTTAAAAGTAAAATTACATAAAAATAGTAAACAGAGTGTGCGTAAGAGACTGTTCATGTACATTTAGTTGAATTTTTTGGATTACTACTCCATCCACCCCACAAATCTTGATACATTACTAACAAATGAAGCTATCACAAACCCAACAAACCATTAAAATCTTATATCTACACTAAACTTACTCATTTAACCATTAAAAGTGCTTCCCACATTTTTATATTTTATCATACGATATTAATTTTTCACATAAAACTACGCACCAACCTTAAAATATTTCGGGACATTGTGAGTACAACAGAAACAAAAGTATCACAAATTCACTTCATTCTTCCCTTATAAAGAAGACCAGCTAGAGAATAGCAAAATTTACATGGATTAAGTGCATATATTACATTTTAATTCAATCACCTTCAATGATGATAGGTGTTATTATAATAACACTCGTTGGCCAGTAGAACAACATGGCGTTATCTATCAATGCATATGTATACCCAAATTTTGTCTTTTGAAAATCGAAGTGATACATCAATCAAAACGCCTCTAAAACTAATACATGAAAAATTGAAAAGAAACAACTATTTGATATTGTAACTCAGCAAAATCTATTAGTTAACAACATGTGCCACTAACTCCTTTTTACTATTTTCCTTGATAATGTTTAGACTGTACGACAACATTCATTAAAGCAAATCCGTCGTCTTCATTTCCGTAAACACAAAATTTCTCTTGCAAAAGATTAAGTAAATGTTAATAATAAATATTGGTACATGCAAAAGGGAGTAAATACTTTTGTATTTACCAACCAAAGATTTGCGTAGTACAGCTTCGGGATTTCGTGAAACATAAACAACGTGATTAAGAACTGCTTCTGAAATTATATTGGATGCACCGATACAAATCTCTTAAGTACGTGTTTGTTCATCCCAAACTTGTGAAGTAGAAGACAACTAATTATAGCATCAAATAAAAGAAACTATATAATATTTGATAAGTAATACAATTTAGAAGACATATAAAAATACAGATTAAATACCTGACAACATAATTTGCCCAATCAAGTAGTGAATGAGTTGCAACTTCACCAAGTACATGAAATAACGATTTCATTTGGGAATTCTGGACACGAAAGATGATGATTCTTAATTGGTTGCTGCATACTTGATAGTTTGACGGTATTTGCGATTCATCTATGTTTACATGTTTGTTATGCTTTGGTGTTAAATAGTGTGATAATAAATGAGATGAATTCAGGACATTTATAATAAAGTTTACATTCATCGTTGGTATTAACAACTTGATACTTGATAACCAATTGCCACATAAATAGGACACAAACTGAATTGTTTTTTTTTTTGAACAAACTAAATTATTACATACGGTATAAAAAATGCACAGGAATTTTATAGGTAAGTCTGTTGGCTATTGATGCATGAGTAGCTGATTTCAAGGATGATTTATGATGATTTTTTGGATTAGTTCGTGGTGAACACGTAACATATGAACAACATGAATCGGTGGGCATAATAATAGGAAAATGTAACAATTAAATATCTCTTTAGTCGAATTAGGTGTGCTGGAAAATAAAAATTTCAAAGATTGATAATTCATTTTTTGTTGGCTTCAATTTGCCATCACCACTTATATATATTTTTATCATATAAGTATATAGATATAGACAATATGTTTTAACCTTCAAGCCACGTTAATTAACTAATGACCTAAACAATAGGAGAACTTAACAACTACTTAGTCTGACTTTGGTTAATAATCATTAGATTTTGGATATAATTTAGCATAACTGAGCCATGAAAATAGGGGAGTTTAAAAACTACTGCGTAGAGAAAAACTAATGCATCAAATATTGGTGAATTAAAAATCATTTAATTTTGGAGGGAATTTGCCACATCAGCTTTTTGCATATGTGGCATAGCTCTCCTTTCAATTAGACCATCACTTTTATCATATATATATATATATATATATATATATATATATATATATATATATATGGGACATGGATGGCCAATGCGAACCTACGATATTGTGGCATTATGGCTGATACTCTCGAGGTGCTAGTGGCATTCCCGAAGCTAGCTGTACAGGTGACCTCGAGGCGGCTCTCCGATGGATTAACATCGGTTCTATGAGGTGCCTTTACAGTCCCTCGAGATGAAAACGCTCCCTTGGAGTTGGAAGAGCCCCTCGAGCAACATACCTCCTGTGCAAAATGTAATTCTTCACTATATCACCCTCAAATGTCCAATTTGAATGAGTGAATTATTGTAGTAGTTGGGTATTTGTAGCACAGTCCGATTGGACATGCAAATATATAATTTTTTAAAATAACTATATAATTCGGGCTTAGTTTTTTAAATCAATTAATCAAACATGCTACAAATTACCTCTCAGGTACAGTACTCGCAGTGAAAATAGAGAAACCCATACAAGAAATATGATTGATACACTTAACATGCTCAATAAATTACTTCTGCAAATGTAAAAAACTACAACTGTATTTGGAAGGGAAAATAGATGACACGATCGAGATTAATTATTCAGAGTAAGTTGGACATAGTATAATGATTTAGGGCAGCTAGCGAGTTGCCTTTGACATTACTAGTTAACTTTTCATAAGATATAGCAGACTAGCAGTACTAAAATTATTGAAAGTTGAAACAACTTTTATCATGCAAGATCCATGCATACAATGTACAAAGGTTTCACCATGTGTATACTACAAGTCGTTATTCTCTAGAATTGTTTCATACTACCTTCGTCCCAAATAACCTCTCCACCTTTTTTTTTTTTTTTTTAACATCCCATTATGTTACTATTATCCACTTTCTTTTATCTACCATTTCAGAAGAGATTATATAGTTTATGTTCTCCACTAACAATCCAATTAAATCAAATTACTGTTATAATTTTACATTCATGATCTACATGTAATACATACAGAATGTTACCGATCGACTTACTGTTATCTGTTGCATATGGCATACGGTGTAACTGTACCCTAGGTTGTCCAGCTTCATTGTGAATTAAGGGTTTCTGGTCCTTTGTGGATCTTTCTAGTGAGTTCTTTATGGTCGGATTTGTCAAGCATGTCAAGAAAGTTACATGTAAAAGCACGTGTCTTGCAGAGCATCTTTGATCGATCAGAGGCCGGACATACTGAACATAATTTGATGACACACAAGTATCGATCATCCGTCCTTAAAAATAATATGGAGGTAATTAAATGACCAAAAACCCTCCATATAATGCAAAGTATCGCCATATAACTTTCGAGTAGGAAAAAGAGAAAATAAAAAGAAAATAATGAATAACCAATCATTTTTGCACTCTTGAAAGAAAAAAAAAGGTCTTTGCCTTTCGCATGAAGCATTATTTATTTAATTGGACATTTAATTAGCAAAAAGGATAAACTTTATATGTTTTATACGTCATTTGAAAGTGATAATATTCATAATAGTGCACGTCTTTAATTCATTCGAAATTAGTATATTTATTACTTATATATACTCCATACGATTTCCGGGGAGAAGAAAAACAAAAAATAGAAAATTAAAGGATGAACATTGAACAACCATTGACCTCTTAGTCCATGATTAGTTGATCATGAAGATGATGGCTTAGTTTAATTAGCCAGCGGACTTGTTTAAGGAGATAAACCTATCTTTTCCTCGGATTAAAGTAAATAATAACATTTTATATGCTTTAACTACCTGATTAACTCAACTACTTAGTTTTAATTAAACAAATTAAAAGAAAAAGATTAAGGCATGGAACACTGTGACTATTGCAATTAAAGCTGCAGGTCTTAGTTCAGGATTAAGATAGTGATGTTTAAGATGCATGTAATTAATAATATGGTCTTAAGACTATTTGTTAGTATTAGATAATTATGGCCTGAAGAATAATTATATTTATTTATAGTTATGGCCCTAAGACTCTGATTCCAGCTCTTAAGCGATTAGAGAAGTAACTAAATAAAGTGGCCTTAAGCATAATTATGGTGTGAAGAATATTTATATTAGTTTTTAATTATGGCCCTAAGACTCTTTATCCCAGCTCTTAAGTGATTAGAGAAGTCAAATATTAGTCATTGTCATCACAAGTTTAATATTTATAATTATGATGCAAGACGTGTTAGGAGAAGGGTTATGAGTAAAAAGATCAAAATGCAAGACGATTCTAATTGTTACTCAGTGAATTACACAGGGTTGCAAGTAAATACATGAGCCAGTAAAATTCATCCAATATGTATTTGAAGGTTTACAACCGCGTATTAATTTCCTACCTCATTCAAGAAAGATCATCACATTATTAACATCCTTGGAAAATTAATATTCGACTGGATTTTACAACTCTCTATAAGTTCGAACTTTTAGATGATATGTAATTTTATCATGGTATCAGAGAGCTTTTAGCGCACGTCTATAATCTGGGTTCAGATCTTCACGGACAATTTCTCCCCATGGTATAAATATACACAAAATGAATCCATAATTTGAGAGGAACTAGATATAAACAGTGACCTCAATATTTTTCTAACATGAAGCTTAGCTAGCTAAGATCGCAAAATAACTCCATATACATATATAATGCACCGTCCAATCTCGTTTCGTGTTGTGCTGTTATTATGACCGTAAAATATCTTCATCATTTGATTAATGACAGTCTTTACCAGGCTTGCTATTACATGAACAAATGCCCAATTAGCTAGCCATGTATGCATCATTCTCTCCTTGTCCATGTTTTTTTCCCTTAAATTGATTTTTCTTTTAAATGTCAGGTGAAAAAAGATACTTCCGGTATTAATTTTAACCAACATAGACGTCCTTACAGATGAAATTGATCATATGTATCATGCATGTGACATTTTGATAGGTGAATTATGTACTATACGTATTATATGGTTTGCGAAAACAACATATGGAGTATTATCTATTGTATTGAAGTCGACGGAAATTAAATATTAGTATATTTATACTATTTACAGAATTACAAATACGGGACACTTGTTTGATTTTTTCACTCGTTGTAACCCATATTGCAAATTGCAAAAATAAATTAGAATAATCCATTCAAAATATCCAATGCACAAAGTCATATCTAGCTAGCAAAAAGAAGGGTAAAATTCTACGCGGATTTCATAAATGAAAGCTAGGGCATGTTACAATATTATCCTGAAGGCGTGAATGTTCACACAGTTGTATATACTTGGCTTTTAAAAATGCATAATATGGGTTCACTAATACATTAATAGAAACAGGTTAGCTATAGTACAGTACCATTTTTCCTCACTAATAAATTACTAATTTAAAGATGCGAATACCATTAGGAAAAAGCGTGTGCTGAATAGATGAATGGTTACGTGGCGCAATGCTATGAAAACAACAGCAACAATAATATTATTAAAAACAATTAATAGCAATAAGGAGTTGAATATTAAAATTATTATTAAGTATAAAGAAGAAGAAGAGATTATAGTATAGTACTTGGTTTAGTTTAGTTTAGTTGAGTTAGTAGGTAGTTTGAAAAGACAAAGATTAGCTGTCATTCTTGTAATCTGAAGTAGTTTTTGCTAACCCGACAAGGGCAGATTAAAATATAAGCGGCTTCTAAGTTAGAGATAGTCGTGCAAAGGCCGGCCAATTATTAACCCAATCCATTTTCAACTCGATCGATCATCTTAATCTACAACTACTGTCCATCTCCATATTATCTCTTTATTTCTTTCTTTCCAAATTACTTACATTATGTTTAATTATCCCAAAATCTCTAAAAAGAAAAGGAAAAAAATTAAGAACAAAAGTCAGTCTTAAAATCTTGTTCCACAACACAACACAAGTGTATTATGTATGTACATTGTCCTAGCTAGTTGTAGTAGATTTTATTCCCACTAAACCATTCCATTCCATTACTGGCATGGTACTAATTAATATTTTAGCATTAACACTTGTATGTATGTTATGTATACTTATGTTTCGGGATTTGGGGTTGCATCATTATTCAGATCGTGCAAAGAGTACTGCTTCAATAATCCTGAACTAACGATATGATGCATTATTTCAACAAATATGGGAAACAAAATCTTCCTCTTCTTAGGGAGAAGAACCAAAATCAGTAGAGGAAATTAAAAAAAAAAAAAAAAAAGTTGTAGTAATTGTAGAGAATACGATGGTAATAGGTTAGACGGATCAAAATGTGTGTCAGTATTCGTGTTGCACAAGCAATTAGCACATGCAACTTTAGTTTAGGGTTTGTTACAACGCACAAGTTACACATGACCACTAATTGAACGAGACCCAACTCTTTTGGGACAGTGCAGCTATGCATAACCAGTTGATATTGTCTGCTTTGGTTGTAGCCCACATGCATTTACTTTTAAAATCACCCAAAAAGTCCCATACTAGTTGAGAGTGGTGGTTTACTTATATACTCTTCATCCCTTTCACTTTTAACAGATGCAGGATGTTGGTATCACCCCCAATTGCTCGTCGAGCCTCTAAATATGGGTGGGTAGCCATGTCCTAGGAACAACCATCCGCACCCATCGCGGGTTTGGGTACGATCCCGCTCTTAACCATATGTAACGCCCCGTCCTCTTGTGGGTCGAGGCTCGACCCTTTAGGCCGGCATGGTTACTCCTGAACTGTTCTCCGAGTGATATATTGGCCCCACTGTACCAATACATGTCATTTCCCGCACACTTTATCCTCACTCGTGCGTGTACTAGATAACTTTCCAGTAGGTCACCTATCCTAATATAGAGCAAGCACACTTTAACTTTGAATTTCTTATGGATGTATTACCAATAGAAAATGTGACACCGTATTAATATGAGTAACATTCTCAACTCCATTAAGCTTTATATATCCTACCTCCAACAAAAAAAACCAAGCTTAAAATTTAATCTACTAGAGAAATTCATTAAAATCAACTAGTTTTGTTACTAACTCTTAAAACCAAATCATATTAGGTGTCAACTATTTTATCATATAATTTGGCTAAGCATATCCAACATTTACACGTAGAGATTTTTGTTCCATAAACTTCGTGGGATTTTTGAACATGATTATAATGAGTAAAGAAAGGTGTAGAGATTGATTTAGCAGTGAAAATATGAACATGAACAAGGAATAATATCTGATGAAATAGTATTGTACACGGTTTGTACCGTAAATTGGCGGACACGTACTCCAAAAGCGGGATAAACGGCAGAATCAAAGGTGGTAAGAAAGTGAATTTTAGACTAAGTTCATTTCATCTCATTTTCTCATATCAAATCTTAATCAAACCTAGCTAGCTTAAAATTGCCATATTTTGGACCTAGTAATAAATCTTGTTTAAAATTATGCCTGAGTTTATTCCAATCTTTAATTTGTTTTCTATTAAATCTTAAAACTGGACTAGAAGAAGATTTCACAGCTTGGATTATGGTTGTGTGTACTCCCCTACCAAAACATCTACCCTTTAAATAATGTCGGACAACATTTTATTACATTCAATTCGCACTAACTAACTTAACTAGCTACAACAATTTTCATGAATTGTATCAGGATGTACCTGTTGCATGTTTACATTACACTGTTAGTAACTTTATTTTCCAGATGATTGCATCTAATGTTAAATACTTGTATTCGGGTAAATCTCTCATGTTCACGAATAGATTGGATACAACACAAGTCTAAATACGTAAACTGCACCGAGTACAACATAATTGGATGGAATATATGTTGCCAATTTAGTTTCTTTGAACTTTTTTTACGTCACTTTCATTTTCTTCATCTAAATATTTGCGATTTTCAATTTATTTATCGAATAAAGTGAAATACTAGTAAAATGTTATCGTAAAGCATTACGGCCCGAGTAACATGTAAATATCACAAATATGAAACAATTCATCGAACAAGTGCAAGTATACAGAATACATAAGATCATATGGTATTATCATCTGCTTCTATTAAAAAAAAAATAACTAGAGGAATGAATTTCCATAGAAATAACTTCGTCAAATATTGGGGCTCGGCTCATCTAATCTAACAAAATAACCTAAAGTATACTAATTTTCAACATAGTCGACATAATACCTTATTCATTGGAATTCATTGTCCATGAATCATTTTATTCCTTCATCACAAAAAAGAATAAATACAACATGTAGATGAAATGGTACTTTTTATTTTTGACATTGGGAAATGGTCAGAAATACTATAAACACACAGTCACACACAGATTGCTAAAAGACAAAGTAAAACCCATTCTTAAAAATATCAAAAAAATCCCATCTCTTTTAAACTATTCTTCACATATTACAAAACAATTCCACGTTCTACCAATACCCAAACACTTGAACTTCTTTCTTCTTCACCAACTATTTTTTTCATGTTAACAATGTTAAAATGCATAACTTTAAACAAAAATATGTTAAAATGCATCTTCAAATGATTAGTTTTGGCAGTTTTTCTAAACCATTGCAAATCCATTTTTTTAACATATTATTGCATGTACTCTGGTCCCCCTAATGAGTTGTTCTTGGCCTGTTTTTGTCCCCACAGTGGACTCATATAGAGTTTAGTTACATAGAATTAAGACTAAACTACTCACCAATGCAACAATAAGTTGGTATAGTACAATTAATCATTACAAAAATCAAGTCAATCTTCTCTGCATTGGGTATAAATATCACTCTTAACTTTCAGCATTTCCAAACCAGAATCAATCAAGTACTACTACTACTACTACCACTTTCAGTACAACAAAAAGCTACTCTAAAAATCCCAAAAAGACAAGCCCTTACCTTTTCTAGTTTCTTAAAAGAACATGGATCCTATGGGAGCTTTTCTTGAAGAGGAATGGGAGTCACTAAACAAGATGTTCTCTTGTGAAGATTCCGATAGTTTCTGGCGACATTTGGAAGTCTCCAGCTTGTTTTCGGATGATCAGAATGTCCCTGGAGTTGATCAGAGCTTGTTTCATGCTTCCAGTTCTCTTAATACTAACTTTAATTGTGTTTCTCAAGAAAGCAGCCAAGGCTGTGAAACTGATACTAGCCTTTTCACCAATCATGCTAATGGTGTTAAGTTTCCTCAAGAAGCAAGCACTGACTCATTCGAGTCCATGAATTTTTACACCATGGACGAAAACAACAACGGTAGCATGAATGTAACGGTGTTCACTGATGAGGCAATGGAAGAAATTCTTCAGCTGAAAGCACAACTGTGCGATGATCAGATGAGGAATGTAGGCATTCAGCCGAATCAAAACGGTGGTTCTTACAATGTAGGACAGCTCAAGAGGAAGTACGAAGCTCCAGAGACTCAGTCTCAGGATCAATCGGATGACAAGTCATCTGAAAGTCCTAAGAAAAAGCCTCGCGCCCCTAGAAATGTACGTGTAAGAAGTAATGATTAGTCCATATCTTTTCTCAATGTTAGTTATGAGATCGTTGTTTTCTCATCACAAATGAATAATTCTTACAGGCACCGAAAAATAAGAGGAATGTGCAACCAAGAAAGAAGAAAGCTAAGGAAATTAGCAACAATGAAGAGGAGAGCAATGGCGCAACTAACTCAGAGAATGATTCTAATGCTTCTCAAGAACTGATCGAAGGGTCAACTTCTGAATCCAAGGACTGTGTAAATACAAGCGGAAAAGCAAGAGCCGGAAGGGGTTCTGCAACTGATCCCCAAAGCCTTTATGCAAGGGTAATACATTTAATCACTTCTATCCTTTGTTAATTTCAAACATTTTCGCTTCCTAAGTTTTTGTCATGGCTCTGCTTGTTGCCACATTCATATAATGCATGTAGATATACTAATATGATGCAATTTTCCATTCTCCAGAAAAGAAGAGAGAGAATCAATGAGAGGCTGAGGATCTTGCAAAATCTTGTTCCTAATGGAACTAAGGTCGACATTAGCACAATGCTGGAAGAGGCAGTTCAGTATGTGAAGTTTTTACAGCTTCAGATCAAGGTATATATTTAAGAACAAGAAGATACTGTTTTCGTGAGCTTTACCTAAATCTTAAACTTGCAAAAGGCAGAATGTCATACTAAATAATAAATGGTTCCTTTTTGCAGCTACTGAGCTCAGATGATACATGGATGTATGCTCCAATTGCTTACAATGGAATGGATATGGGCCTTTATCAGAGGATGATTCTTCCAAATCTATGGCCTCAAAACTAGTTTATGCAGAGTTCAAGTTGCAGAAGAGCAGCACTTAAATCTTCGCCTAACAATAAATATGAAGAAAACAGAAGAGGCTGAATTGTATGTAGACGAGACTATTGGAATTTCGATCTTGATAACTAATTATTCATATCTTTGTATAAAGAAAACAAACATATTAAATTTTTCAAGAACCTAGCACCATGTTAAAAAGCAATTTATATGGTAACAAGGATGTACTGAACAGCAAATGTATTCAATACCCTGCAAATATTAATCATACTTACTATTTCAATCCAAGTGCTCAAAGAAATACCTGTAAGCAATGGCCATTATATTTAGATGACTTGCAGATGGAACAGATATATTAACTCGGAAAGCACGAAGCTAGCTAGATCCCTCATTGAAGATATTGTGGCTATAGAACCAGCAATGTTCATAGCAATAGAAGTACAAGAAACCCAACGTCTAAAACAAAAACACCACTACAAAATCCAACACAAGGGATTGTGCTGATACCTGAAGACCATCTGACGGCTACAATCGCACAAGATGAGTTTCCTCAGTCACTACATGCTTTGCGAATCTCATGGTTCTCAAATAAAGGGGCTGTGAAGTCGTCTAGCCATTCTGCAATCTAAACGGTGCTCCAACCCGTTGTCTCTTTTTACGCGTCTCCGTAGCATTCTTTCTCTCATGTTTCACACCTCTTCCCACATCCCTGCAGAGTTATACAAGTCTGATACTATTATGTAATACCCATCATTTTATCAGCTTCGATAGCCTGCATGGTTGGCCATCTATATACCACACTTAAGGTTGTTATGAATTGTGTAAGCGTTTAACAAAGAAGCATCAGGAGCAATACGCATTGATAAAATGAGAGCTTCAGCATCATCCAAACAACCTGATCAAGCATATCACTCATGCAAGCATAGTGCTTAAAATTTGGTGTAACAGAATAATAATTCATTTTACAAAACCGCGACCTGCCTTCATTGACTAGGCCTGCATAAGCACAGGCTGAGAGAACCACGAGAAACGTAAGTCCATTTGGTCTAAAAACCAGATTGCTTCATCAGGTGGAATATCTCAATTGCTGACTTTCCATGGCCATGTGTTCCGTAACAGGACATCATGGCATTCAATGAAATAACATCCTTTCTGTTCATCGAATCAAAGATTTCTCTAGCCATTTCGATTTTCTCACATCTCCCGTACATATCAACAAATGCTGTATCAAGCGAAACATTGTGCCTGATTACCACTTCTCTACTGCAGTCATAAATCATTCTCCATTCTTCCACAGATGCAAAGCTGAGCACAATCACACAACATGGTTACCAGTGTTGCATAGTAACTGTTGTTACTCACTTGTGTTATGTCTAATGAATATTCAGTGAAGCAATTTATCGAACACGTTAGTGGCAATGTTATTGGGTATTGACAGTTTCAGTTTAGTAGTAAAAGAGAAGATTGTGTACCGATGTAAGGTTTCGAGTCTGCTGTGGCATTTGCGTTTGATGACGTTACATAATCGTGTGCTTCAGTACCTCTCTGTAAGTGCTCTTGTTTTCTTCTTTGTTGTTCTTATGCTAACGTGAGTAACTACCTTGGTGACCTTATCCGTCTATAGGGTCAAAAAGAAACCGACAAACATGATCGTTACATAATATACATTATGAATTTTTAGGCTTCTATGTTGAAAAACAATTAATTCTCTCTCAAAAGTTTGTATCGATGTTACATGTTAAAACACCAACATTCCCATGTAAAAATAGTTTATTCTTTTAATAACGTAATGTCATTTTGATTTCTTTAGTCAGCGTTTTATTTTATTTCGATTTAATCTTAAACCGTTAATGTAAAATGTTCAATTCAATTATATAATGAAACTTTAAAGTTTCATTATATAATTGAATTGAACATTAACGATGTGATTAAATCAACGACATGAACAGACAATAAACAACATTCAATCACAATACATAAAATGTTCATTCATATACATTATTGATATTGTTTAAAATGTTATACATAAAAACATTGGTTTGCTCCTCATGTTCCTTCCAATAATCGTATACCAAGTTTTTGCCATAAACAACATCTAATAGCATGTAGTATGCCCAGCCTTACACCGGCATAGATAGCAATACAATAATCAAGCCCGAATGAGATAGTCATCTAAGATCCCAAAAGACGAATCTTCCAATTTTCTTGCATTATCAATCTGGGCAGATTCATTGTTAAGAAATGTCCTATCAATATTATTCAACATCTTTGTATATCAAATGGGGTGTAAAAAATAGTGTAATTAGATTGACAAATCCAAACCGAAGATGCCAAAACCAAATGAAACAATGTAATCCTTAAAAAATAGCAATCTTCTGTTTTGATTTGGCCAATTACCATGGTTATAGTTGGCTATAAAATGTCAACCCACACAGATATTTCATACCTTCAGTTTGACATTCAGATGAACAGAACAAGCATCTGGTAATAATCTGATCTTGATTGACTTTGATGAAAATATCTAATAAAACAAATAATCTTTTGACTTATTTTTCCATTAGATTAAACTAATTTCACGTGATTAACAAGTCAAACCCACATAAACTAAAGGTACATTACAAGTCAACTGAAACAGAGCAAAATAGTAAGTACTTCTGCCATCCTTTTCTCAACGAAATCGACTCCGAAAGTCTCCTAATCATCCGATTGATACTCCATGCTTAACTGTAAACTACAGAATGGAGACAGAGCGATAGATCTACCAGAGAAGATAAGGGAGTAAATACTAAATGCATTATGATACCTTACCCCCCAAATCGAGGTGATTCGAACAAGGCAATTAAATCCCAAATCATTCTGAATTAAAAAGACTCGAGGCTAGACATCGTTCTCTTTAACTTAGGGATAAATAGGAGTTGTTGCATCGAACAACTGGCCTTCCTCCGGGTTTGGTTTGGGATACATCAAATATGTTATCAAGCACATGACTGCCTTAAACCCCTAATTATATCTTTTCGGCTATCTTACAAAGGGTCGGGATCAGATAAATACGGACTCTTCAAACATGATCTGATCTTAATGATATATAATGGCTGGACATAATGTGGACATGTCGATTGACATTTGACACAATACACCATGAGCAAACACACTGTTGATGGGCTATAGCGACTACAAAATGTATAGAGTTATAGTATAGTAGTAATTGGCCAAGTAATACTTGGTAGTCAGTTTTGAGCTTCACTTGGTTATGGTTCCGAAAACCATTTCAAAGTGCACTTCAATCCTAAAGAAAATGTCCATGTTCCAGAAAGAAAGAAAAAAAACAGCCTTAATGTGAGTCAGATTAATGTAATATATGTCCAAACTGAGATGAGCATGAGTTTTCAAAATGAGCCATATAGAGCTGTCAGCAAGGTGACCTCTTTTGTGTCCATCTACCTAAATACTCGGAGACTAATAGATAGACGTGTAATGGATTAGCATCTCTTTGTAAGCTAATGACTAACTAAACAGCACTGCCTTAGATAGCCAGCTTAATTCAGTATGGCACTATGGCTAGTAGCCTAGTACTGCTGCTGCACAACCAATTACGCCTGCATAATCTAGCAACAGTGGGTCACAAAATACTAAATCTAACAGATACTGTAACAAATAGTAGTAATACACATACCCGAATGCATCAACCCCACACTTACACACCCACCCCTTGACAACTCGACAGATACCCCCCAATATCCTTGTTCTAGTACGTCTGCAAGCAACATGTTAGCTCCGTGAATTTTGAGTTAGCACCGCGTAGCAATCAATCAAGAATTTTGAACATGCTTCTCTTTAACTTTAAGCATCTATGCTTAACAGTTCATATTTATTATATTGGCATCAGGAGCAAATGATCTCTGCAGAATACGAGAGCATTTCTTGGTCACCAAATAGTGAAAATTGCTTCAGTAGGCAGAAAATTTTAGCATTTTGCACTTGATGAGGCTGATTGTTCATTCCAATCTACCCCACCCCAGCAAGCAGAAACTTCATCCAATGGTTCCGTAGTAGCTCAAGACGACAAACATCAGTGCTTATGTCAATGCTCAATCTATTGTCTATGATCTATCTTTGGATTTCCTGATCGTACAAGCCATTTGATGAAAAGTAACAAGGATATGAAAATGCACTACACAATTAACCTGGTTATTGTATCTAATCTAGGGGACTAAAAGAAAACTCACACACTGCATAGTGTATCAAAATGCAGGCAAGTAATTAAGGGAAGTTGTGGCTTCATGACCAAACAAACTAGTACTATTAATCTTGAAGCAGCAAAAACCAAATTCGGTTTGGAATCGAATACAATCTCTTGAACAGATAATTACAGAAAATTTGGATGTCCGAATGTCTAGGTAGAGATAAGAGAAAACAAAGGTAGGTTTATTTGTTGATTCAAAATCCTTCAATGATAGTGAGCAGTGAGTGTAAGTCTATTGAGTTTGGGAAACATGTCTTGGATTTGAAAGTGCGAGGAATTTTCCGTTGAATGGTCCCTGGCTGCAGCCAAACGTGCTTCCTCACTGAGAGATGCATTGATACTGGATTGGATCGACTATCATTTTGGGGTTTAGGGTTTTACAAATTCATATTTTTTCCAAGACTTTGTGGTTTGGTTAAGGTAAAAAGAATAGATAAATGGATTACTAAAAGTAACTTTCTTTTGAAATTTCCAATGTTTATTTTAGATAATTTGCGTGGGATTAGTTATAAAGTATTGTAAATGTGTAATAAAGTAAAGTCGATCATGTATTTTTATTTATTAGATAATTTGGTGGGTCTAGAAATAAAGTATGAAAATTATAATTTATGAAGAAAGGAAACTTATATTAGTTGCTTGGGATGGAGGAAATGGAATATGTAGAGGACTTTTTTAGGATATAATATTGAGTAGAATTTACATACATTTCAAAGTATTTCCTTATAACATCGTTTTATAAAAGTTACTACATGTTGGGAAGAACGAAAATGAAATACGTATAGAACATGTTGAGACTGAAGGAGTAGTTCTTAAATCCGTTTTAATCTCTTTTGGATTACACGTATTTTGAAAAAGTTGCTCAAAATAATATACATCTTGTGGAATATAATTACATAACATACTTCCTCAGGTTTTACGAACAATTTTAGGGCACTCGTTTTGTATACTTACATACGTGGCCCGTCTGTACGGCACACAAACAAGGCTTTTTTTTTTTTTTTTTATTTTAGAGCAAATTTGAAAGGTCGATTAACTTGATGTAAGAGATTAGTTGTCATTCTTGTTCCCAAATCCATAATCCATTGTTGTTGTATTAAGTTTGGTCACCTGATAATTATTAATTAAGCACAACTATATATGAATTTTAAGGTTTCATTATTAACCCGACAACACAATAATCCTACCATCAGTCGTGCAAGGTCGGCCAAAATTAAAGTACCAGTTCTAAACCAATTCCTTCCGTGAAGGAATAAAATCAGAATTAATTTTCAGTCACTTGTATAGTTGGATTAAATCCATGCATGGATAATGGATTAACTTGTCTAATTATATTCGATCCTTTGTGGATTAATGATCACTTTTATGTCGGGACTTTATCACTTTATGAAGATTTTGATCGTGCAATAAGAAAAGGACAAATTTACTGAAACAGTCTAATATGTATGGTGAACCGGAACCAACGGCAGAATCAAAGGTGACAAATTAAATTGGAAACTATCAAACCAAGTTAGTTCATCTCATCTGACCATATCATAGCTTTTGATGGATTAATTTTTCAGTATTTTCGACACATTCACTTTTATATTGATCCTGTATGTACTCCTAGATATTCTCATGATCATTTACAATCTACTTGTTAAATCACTAAATCTTGAAACCAAGATATTCCAGAGGTGATGCAACTCGAGTCTTAATGAGTACTCGATTCGGTTCAACTCGTTAAGGCTCGAACGCAGCTCACTAGGCGAGTTTCGTTTTGAACTCATAGCCTAATCCGACTCGATAAAGGTTGTTATTTTAGTTTATTTATATATTTTATTTATCTTAAAAAATTTCTAATATATTTTTCTATTCTTAATTGAGTTCGGAGTCGAACTTGTTACAATTTACACGAGCTCATGTTCAATTACGTCCTCGCTTATATAACGACCCGAGCTGAAGGTCGATTCAATTAAACTTGACTTTGAATCGAGCTATATAGTACCCGGTACAACTTGGCTCATTAATGTATATACATGCTGCCTGAAGACAAAACGTTGGACATGTTTTATTCCAATTTTAGCAAAGTCTAGGTTGGTATAAGAGCTCTCAAGAGAATGCAGATCTTGTTTTTAAATTTCCAATTTTTAATAATAATAGTTGCATCAATGTAACTTTGTCCCCCTAATGAGTTGTACTTGTCCACTTTTTGGCTCCAAACTGGAGTACTAAGGCCATCTACAGCAATTGCAACTTTCTGCAACCCACTCTCTCCGCCACATTAGTATTCCACTCACTGCAACTCACTTTGCAACTCTTCACAATTCTCTACTCCAACAGTGAGACCCAAAATCTATTTTCTTTTAACATTTCTTTCAAACTTAATTAGTCATTTCATTTTCTTTTCTCATTTCCTGACTTTATTTTAAATGTTGTTAATTAATTATAACAAAATCACACTAATGTTTTTTAAATATATTACTTGAAAATAAAAATTACATTACTTAAAAAAAACTGCAATACTTAAAATTAAAAATTACAATACTTGAAATTTCAAATTAAAATAATTGAAAATGAAAATTACAACAATTAAAATACTACATTTTACAAGTGTGATTTTAATATGTATTTTAAATTTTAGAAGTAATGTATAAGTATATTTCTATTTCTACATATAATTATTATCATATAGAAATATTCAAAAAAAAATGAAAAATAATAAAAAAAGATAAAAGTAGAAAAGGAATGGAAATAAAAAAAAACAAAAAGAGAAAATAAAAATAAAGAAACAAGAAAAGAAAAAAAAAACAAAAAAAAATAAAAAAAAAAGAGCTGGTTTGGGGCCCAGCCCAGCGTTCCAACTCGTGTTGGGACTCTACTGGAGTCCCAACACGAGTTGCACCAGCAACAACACGAGTTGCACCAGCGTTGCTGCAACGCTGGTGGAGAAAGCCTAATGAGATCAGTTACAACAAAAGAGGTTAACAACAATTTGGTAGTATTGATCAATCATTGGAAAACTAAGTAAACATATTCATATATCTTTCGCCATTGCCTTGGCTATATATATCATCTAAATACTTACAATTTCCAAACCGACATTAATTAAAAAGAAAGTCAGAAACACTTGATAATTCCCTAAAAGAAAAGCCTTTGTTCATTTGAAAAGTGAAGCAAATAGATGGATCATATTGATGCTTTTCTTGATGAAGAATGGGGATCATTGAACAAAATGTTCTCCAATGAAGATCCTAATGCTGGTTTCTTGCAGCATCTTAATGTCAGTAACTTCATCCCAAATTGGGGCGAAACACCTTCAAACTTCTCTTCGAATGATAATAACATTGTTGTTGGAGATTATGAAGATCAAGACAGTGGTGTCAGATTTTCTGATGCTCACACCTGTGACACCATGGACTTGAAAAATGATGATAACTTGTTAACATGGCCAGATTTTACGCATGATGATCGAGTACTGATGTAAGAATTTCTCCAATTTAAGGAACAAGTTTGCGAGAGCGACTAATTCAGCCACATTACAGAAGTTGTTACTGCAGATTTTGTTGGTTGTAGAGAGAGGGTGTATGAAGATGGTGTTTGAAACAGAATGTAGAGAATAGTCTGCTGAGCAGAGGGTGGCCCTCGGTCCTTAAGACTTTGTTTGCCCCGCTCTTATGCCTACGATTAACAGCAAACAGTCTTCTAAGCTAGAACAGCAGAGAGTTAGAATTCTAGCACTTAATTGCTAACTCGTCGAACTTGGCAGAATAGAAGATTCAGGCTTTTTAGAAATTAGTAGAGAAGGAAAGAAGGATTTGGATTGCTGTGTGTTGAAATCCGAATCTGGGGGGTATATTTATAATGTGGAAGAGTTGCAGTCTGAATAGATGTAGCCTTTCGCGAACAAGTCCCTGCAGAGACAAAAAATTCCAACGGACACACCTTTAGAATTTTATGTTCGGTTACATCCCTTTAGCGAATGGACAGATTCATTCACAAGCAGCCCAAATGAACAGACACATCTGTTGGGCCTTTTCTGCTTCAGACTTTCTATTGGGCCTAACCAAAACACAATATGTTTCTGGCCCAAAAAATTATAGTCAACACAAGACCGCGACCCGCGAACCCACGGACCATACGACCCGGGCGGGCGTGTGTGGTCAAGTGAAGGAGCATCTAGCTCCTCCCCCTTCCAAAACCATGGGTGCCCTTAAGGGCCCAAACTCTTAACCCAAGTCTTGGACTATTATGTAGTTCCTTCTTCCTCAATTTTAGTCATGTGAGACTTCTCCCATTCCAACTCTTGGCATTCCATATTCAATGCACCAACCAACACACTTTGAGCTCCAATTACTCTTTCACCTTTCAATGAATTTTAAAAATTCTTTCTCAAATGTAATCTCTTTCAATGAATTTTAGTAATTTTTTCTCAAATGTAATCCACTACTATAGTAGATTATTCACGTACAAGGAAACTTCATTTCCAACGTGTAGGGCCCCTTTGGTTTGGGTGCAAAGACATGGACTATAGCCTCATTGTAGACTAAAATTCTAACAGATTTTTATGAAGAAACGCAGCTCAATAGGAAGTGCAAAGCACCAGACAGTACTGAGACAGAATGTCCTAAGAAAAAACCTCGGGCACCAAGAAATGTATGTGTAAGAGATGTGTTTGTTTGGTTGTCTTTTTTATGAGCTATGGTTTGTCTTGCATTTCTTTGTCTCATGTTTATAAACACTTCATGCAGGCACAGAGAAATGGAAAGAAAACTCAGTCAAGCAAGAAAAAGAAAGACATCGAAAATAGTAATGATGAAGGGAAAAATGACATTTGTAGCTCTCAGGACGACTCTAATGCCTCTCATGAACCGATCCAGGGATCAACTTCTGAATCCAATGATACTATAAGTTCGAGAGGGAAAGGAAAAGCGAGCAGGCGTTCTGCAATAGATCCACAAAGTCTCTATGCAAGGGTAATCTGAAAATTAATTAACCAAGCTTCCATAAGCTATTTAACTCCTTGTATTTCTTTGCTAAGCAATGTACCACATAGTTCTTAGAAAAAATCAAGAAGAGGCCTACTAGGATTTTGATTTTTTTTTTTTTTTTCCTCATAAACGAAGAGAGAGGATAAATGAGAGATTGAGGAATGTGCAAAATCTTGTTCCAAATGGAACTAAGGTCGATCTTAGCACAATGCTTGAAGAAGCCGTTGAGTACGTCAAGTTTCTGCAGGTTCAGATCAACGTATACATATATTCATTTAAACTCCACAAGTTGTTATGTTAGTACATTAGTTTCACTTGATTTTTGGTTTTATTTTACTGATTTTTTTTTTACCTAGTACCATGGATTGTGGCTAAGGTGTATGTGAATATTACTTGTTTTGCAGTTACTGAGCTCAGATGATATGTGGATGATGCTCCAATTGCTTACAATGGAATGGAAATGGACATGGACCTTTACCAGAGGATGAATGTTCCAAATCTATTCCATTTCTAGAACTAGCAATATTGTATAGGAATAAAATAAGTAGGTTTTCATACCTAAACTATTTCGCAATTTAACAATTTACCATTTTACATATTACCGAAGGTAATAGTAAAGAGTGATGATGACATATTGACATGTAATCATATAAAAGTATTGCAATTTGATTAAGAAGACCTGCATAGTTTTTGTATGGAAAGAAAAAGGAGAACGGAGTGCAAGTCTTACAAAAACTCTTGAAATTGAAAAGAGTTTTTCATGATACAAATAACATTGCTTTTTATACACAGATAAATATGTCCAATACACACACACACAAGCATTTACGTAACACGCTACACATGTAATTACGTTATATTTTAACGTGTTATTTCTTTATTTAATCTTATTTATAATTCACAAAAACACACAAACTTATTTAATATAAAGAATAATTGCAAAGAGTAATGAAAATAGGGGCGGAGTCAGGATTAAAAATAGACTAGGGCGCATATATTAAAAAAAATTATTCAAGAGAGGATAATTTTTTTTGTGGCATAGACAAAATATAATGAAAAATAATACACAATTATTGTCATTTAATTTCTACCGGAAATCAAATATATTTTTGTATCATAAGAAAGAAAAATAGAATTTTACGCTAAAATGGGTAGCGAGAAATGCCGAAATATGGTACACTAATTTTTTTTATTTAAGGAGGAAGGGTAGGGCAAGTGCCCTACCAAGTACAACACACCTCCGCCCTTGCTTAGCCTCACCTTACGCCTTGTGTATATTAAAATTTTAAAACACTGATTTTTTTAATCTCCTATGTTGGTTTCACTTTGACGATTTTGTTTTGGTTAGAGTTAATTGATTGAATTTTCTTATGCAAAGTTCAATCAATAAATATTTGCAAAAGCTCGTACTTGTAGAAAACGTTTAAACGATAAAAAGAATGGCATTTCATAAAAATTGGCAGATTGGATGTGTTGTAAAATCATCCTAGGCGGACCGACCGTAAGCGCCCGCAGGGGCGAGCCCATTCAAGCTCAAGAGGCCTCAATTGAGGCCACTGAAATTTCGACTCAAAATTACTAAAATACCCCTGGGTATGAATATTTTTAATAAAATACCATTTTGTATACACAACAGTTCACCAAACTTAATGGCAAAAGGAAATCTTCCCAGTATACAAAGAATACGGAACTGTAATATCTAAGCTATATATAATTCCACAACTGCAGAATCGGAAAATCAGAAACTCTTCGAGACTTCGACTTCGACTTCATCAACTTCAATCAACAAGAATTCAAGAATCACCTCCATAATTGGTAAGAAATCCCTAAATTTTGATTCACCAATCTCTACATAATTGGAAAATAGAGAAACCCCTAAATTGAATTGACATTATGCTTACCTCCATATTCCGATCTCCAATAAGCTTCGATCTACACTGGAGTCTGGATAATCGGCCGGAATCAATTAATTCGCCCCTGTTTACGATGTCGTGATTCTCTTCCGTGTTGGATTGTTATAATAAACATGGGAAAGAAAGAATGAAACCAAAAGGAGCGAAGAGCAGAATTCTAGTAGAATAGAAGCAAAGTCAATAATGGAGGAGAGGAGAGCAAGTAGTGAATGAGAGATGTGATGTGTGTGTACAGTGTACTGACGTGTGTGTGTGAAGTGTGGCCTATACTATCTATTTTTGCATTCTACTTTTCACTTTATATTTATATAATTAATGGCCTATATTTAATATTTAGTAGAACACCACTTAGACTTTGACCTCTAGCATTGTTTATTCCCTCTATAATTATAAATTGTGTGACTACATTGAAAAGCATATTCTTTGTATAATTCTTATATGTCTAATTTTACATATATCGATAAATTCATGGGTGGATATTACATCGTTGATTAATTTTAATATTTTTGTATTTTATAGATATGGAGAAGTATTACAAAAAAGTCGATAAAAATACACATTTGGCTGGTGTGAGTTCTCGAAGGAGTGTACAAGTTGAATTGCCTCCGACAGAAACTGATCCTGATTTGCCCGAGATTAATTCAGAGGAGCCGGAGGAGCTGGAGATATTATATGACGATTCTGGTTTTCCAATACTTCCATCTGATCCAGGAAAACGACCTCCAATTACTGCTTATCCTCCTTCCATCCGTGAACAGATTCGTAGAAAATATTATTCTGAAGGTCCGTGCCAACCTAAGCTAGACAATTTTCCTCAATAAAAAATATATGGATATATGCGAAGGTTTAATAGTGAGTGGTATAATGACCATGGTTGGTTAGAATATAGTATAGAGAAGGATGCTGCATTTTGTCTTTATTGTTACCTATTTAAAAATGAAATAGGGAATCAAGCAGGGGGTAATGCTTTTGTTAGTAAAGATAAAGGTTTTCGTGATTGGAGTAGGAAAAGCAGACTTAGATTGCATGAGGGGGATCTTGGTAGTGCTCATGATATTGCTTATAATAAATGTAAAGATTTACCTAATCAGAAGCAACATATAGAGACCGTTATTGTTAAAATGACGGATGAAGCAAAAAAGAACTATAGGGATCAATTGACTGCTGTTATTGATTGTATTAAGTGGCTTTTGAGACAAGGGCTTGCTTTCCGTGGTCATGATGAATCAAGCGAGTCAAGAAATCAAGGGAATTTTCTGGAACTTCTGAAGTTCCTTGCCGACCACAGTGAGGATGTAAGAAAAGTTGTCTTTAAGAATGCCCCTGGAAATCTCCAGTTAACATCTTCTCGTATACAAAAAGATATAGTTAGAGCTTGTGCATTTGAAACAACCAAAGCTATTATTGAAGAGATTGGTGGCGGTTTCTTTTGTGTTCTTCTTGATGATTCTCGTGATGTGTCAACAAAGGAGCAAATGGCTGTGGTATTGAGATTCGTTGATGAAAAATGTCGTGTTCTTGAGAGGATTTTAGGTTTTAAGCATGTCGCATGTACAAGTGCTGTCTCACTTAAAGCTGCACTTGACGATCTACTTAATTTTCATGGATTGAGCATATCTATGTTGCGTGGACAAGGCTATGATGGGGCAAGTAACATGCAAGGGGAGTTTAATGGATTGAAGGCTCTAATTTTGAAAGAAAATGAATCTGCATATTATATACATTGGTTTGCGCATCAGCTTCAACTTGCGCTTGTAGGTGTAGCAAAGAACCATGTGCGTATTTGTGAGCTGTTTGTGTTAGTTACAAATGTGGTTAATGTTGTCGGGGGCTCGTGCAAGCGAAGAGATAGTTTACGAGAGAAGCAAGCCACAAAGATTCTAGAGGCCTTAGAAAATGAAGAAATTGATAATGGTCGCAGATTGAATCAAGAACGAACTATCATTCGTCCTTGCGATACTCGGTGGAGCTCTCATTATGCTACAATTTTGAGCTTGATTAGGTTGTTCAACTCTATAATTGAAGTTCTAGGTGTGATCGTTGAAGAAGGAACACTATATAATCAAAGAGGTGAAGCATCACGCTTGATAAGGGACCTGAAAAGTTTTGACTTTGCTTTCGATTTGCATTTAATGAGATCCATACTGGGAATAACAAATGACTTATGTGTAGCTTTGCAAAGAAAAGATCAAGATATTGTCAATGCCATGAAACTCGTATCTGTTTCTAAGAGACGCCTTCAAGCAATGAGAGACGATGGATGGGATGATTTGGTAAATGATGCGTCTGATTTTTGTGTAAAGCACAAAATTGAAATTTCTGATATGAGTGAAATTTATGTGAGTGGCAAAAGATTGAAACGGGGAGCTGAAGAGATGACAAACTCGCACCGGTTTCGTGTAGAGGTATTTAACACGGTCTTGGATATGCAGTTTAGAGAGTTGAATAGTCGATTCAATGAGGTAAACATTGAATTGTCGCTTTGTGTTTCTTGTTTGAACCCATCGGACTCTTTTAGAGCTTTTGACAAAAAAAAGTTAGTTAGGTTAGCAGAATTTTACCCAAAAGATTTTACAGATATCGAGCTTTCAGCATTGCCGGACCAACTTGAAAATTACTTTTTGGATATGAGCACAGATGTTGATACATGTTCTATTTATGAACTTGGCGAAATTTCTCAGAAAATGGTCGAGACTAGAAGAGATAAGGCTTATCCTTTGGTTTACAGGCTTATAAAGTTAGCGCTAATTTTGCTGCTACAGTAGAAAGAGCTTTCTCTGCTATGAACATCGTGAAGAATCGGCTTCCGAATAGAATGGGTGACGAATGGATGAATGATAATCTCGTGGTTTATCTTGAGAAGGATGTATTCAAAGGTGTATCAAACGAAGCTATCATTCAAAAGTTTCAAAGTATGGCGAATCGCCGGGGTCAATTGTAGAGTAAATTTTATATTTTACGTGTAAGACATTTTTTATTATAAATCATAAATCTTGCTACCCCTGACCAAATTTTCTGCGTTCGCCCATGAGCGCCCGGATATCTCTCCAATCAATCCAATAATAACCAAAGATCCAATAACATTGGTTTCGTTTTTCTCCATGTTTTGTTTTATAATTATTCTTTTTTTTTTTTTGTTAACAACACTAGTCCACAAGATATTTAATAGTTGACGTGATAGCTTATTAGTTAACTAGCATTTGCGATACACACTACGTATGTGTATGTTTGCGTCTCTTGTAAAACATTGTTGATCTTTATGATTTTTTTTCCAAGCGTGAAAGGCATAGAGATATTCTAACTCGTTCAAAACAATTGAGGAATAGACAGAAGAAAATTTAGGATAAACTTTTCTTTCATTAGTCTCAAAATCAAGCCATTGTTGATTTATTATTTGTTGAAAGCAAATAAATAGAATAAAATCCTCACTTTATGCAATTTGGTGTTTATATGTATCGTGGATATCAATTTTTTTTTTATGTCTCTTTTTCTAGAGATATTTATTTGTTAGTTGTTACTTCAATGAGTTGTTAGTTGCATAAATATTAAATTCCTCTGCTACAAAAAATATTCAAGGCCAAAGCGAGAGACATATCGTGATCATTCGATAGATGTTATAATAAGAAAAAAATAGTGTTTAAAGACACGCATATAGGGGAAAAAGGGCCTTGTGACCTCTGAGCCAGATGGCCTAAGGGTCACAGTCACCAGATTTACAACTGAATTTGATGGTGGATTTCTTGGTATATTCAGACAATCGGGGTCCATCATTGCCTCGATCCAAGTGATAAGAACATTTGTACAACACTTCACACTGATATTTATAGACATCTTGATCCAAAAACATGTGATTATCATGAGTATTAGGAGTGTTCACCGGTCTAAAACCGGACCGGAACCGAACCGAAACCGGAATGAACCGGAACCGAAATCACAAAAATCGTAGGACCGAAAATCGAACCGTTAAGCTTACGGTCCAGACCGAACCAGATATTCCGGTCGATTTCGGTTTTGGACCGCTTAGACCGGTATTAGCCTATTTTCAAAAGTAAAATAAATTTTGAAAAAGAAATACTAAATTAGCAAATATCGAATGGGAAAAAAAAAAACCATTTTGGTCACCTCAAATATATTGGGTACTGCAAGCCAATCATTCCAAGCTGGAGTTCATAAAATCAAGTTAAATGATTATAGTAGTAATTAATTAGTAAACGAACAAAATATGCTCCAAGACCTTTAATTAATGCTTGATTATGTGGAATAAATTAAGTAAACTGTTATGTAATAATATGATACTTGATAAATGTTCATTTACCTCCTCCACTTCTTTGTAACTTCAATCACCCCACTACTATCCCTTATTGATTATGGGTTAAAGGGCAACATTTACATCCTATTGTAACTCTTGTAACTTCAATCACCCCACTACTATTATACTTTATGATGAGATTAAACCTACTCCTACTTGTAGCCTATAAAAAGTGGCTCATGATGTATGTTGAATACACTTGTATCATTGGATAAGATGAATGATATATTCTTCTACTCTACTACTATCCTTTCTTATTGTTCTTCTTTTCTTTCCTATCACATTAGTTCTGTAATTTCTAACATGTTATCAGCACGATAGTGCTCAACCAACTGATAGAGAATGTAAACTATGGTCCGAAGGAAAAGCTAGAAGAAGAGGAGAGTTCTGATTGACCATGATGATGATGATCATGAATAGAGATTTCTTATTACATCATCCCTCCATCTCTCAATTTCATATACTACATTGATGCATTTTATTATTTTTATGTTTGAGATTATATACTTATAAGTTCTTTATTTTTGTAGTTCCATCCTAAAGATGCATGAAGCAACCTTAGACGATGGCATACTGAAGACATACTTAAGACCATGGCAAAGAATTTTGATAGGAGATGCCATGTGTTTTAGTATGATCACTTACGAGTTTTTACCGATGGAGCTAACATACGGATGATGCCATCAATGGAGCTACATATCATTTGAAACTATAAAACTATTACTTATCATCATTCAAGATAAGTTTTATTTTGTTTATAATTTACTTCCTTGAATTTATCTCATCATATGATATCATTTAACCACTTTAATTTTCTTGTTAGTGGTGAATCTCATATTCACACTCATATTTTTGATGAACCTTCCAAGTGGTAATAAAATTACAATATAGTTTACCATATTCCCTGAAGTGAATATGAGATACAAAACCTTGAAGGTTACGATTATTGAGAAAGAAGTGAATGTCAAATTATCATTCATATGGATATATGATCCAAAATTTTCAAGAATTGAAAACCACAAGAAGTGGCTAACAATTGATGGTTCCTTTGTTAAAATATATATGTCCACATACATATCATGGACCATGATAAATCCATCAACATATGGTTAATATTCTAGCTATAAGTCCATCAACAAATGGTCAATATTCTAGCTTTGATTAGTTAGACAAAGATGGAATGCACACACATATTAAACATATTTTATTGATGGTGATGCAAAGAAAGTAATAACTTCCAACCTGAAGTTGGTAGTATTAATCTTTATAAATTGCCCAACTTGAAGTTGGAATAATATGTGTGCAAGTGTACTTAAAGTCATTCTTCTAAAAGCACAATTTCTTATTATTGCTCCCGAAGTAGCAATTGTGTGCATACTAAATTGTATGGATCTTGAAAACCACTAGAAACTTGATATGTATGTGGTAAAGATATACCCCTAGCTCACAAGAACAATGGTTGGTCTCGTAGACCATAGTACAATAATATGAGTGCAACTATTGTTGTTCATACATATTTTACATGATGATGAACTAGAAGTTCTGTTTATTTGTAAAAGTTCCCATCTTGTACAATGAATAACATATACAATTTATGAATCTCCTTTCCCATAAGTGATTGGAGATATTTGAAGAAAAAAATTAGAGGGTTGCAAAAGGAGCTAATGTCAATTTGGTATATTGAAAATGAACCACCATTATTTGATCTATACTCAAGTGCATCTCTATGGTCACACCACAAGAGGTGGTTGGAGAAATAATAAAGTTTTAAAATTTTAATTGAAAGATCATAATCAATTTCTAAAAATTGATTCTTCTCATTCTCTGAAGTGAATGTGAACATTTTGCTAATTATATATGAAACTTTGTCCATAGCTTCACCAGAAGTGAGCATGAAATAGATCTCATCAACCTCAAGTTAAGAAAAATATACGAGTGATCAAATAAATATCAACCTGAAGTTTGGAGAAATGTATTAAAATATCCAACCTCAAGTTGGAAGAAGGAAATGGAAATACAAAATATATCTCGCCAACCTGTAGCTGGGTCTTGTTCTCCAAATGGACACATATATTTTGTTGTCCAAGCATTTGGATAGAAACTGGCATGTCATATATACCCTTATAGAGCTATTGCTATTGAAGAGTACAAATTATAATCTATTCAATTATACATATTATAAGACATATGTACAACAATTCGCATCTAATACATGTCTAATGCATTTCCAATCTCAAGTTGGTAAAAGTAATTATATTCAAGATGATGAAACTATCAAGCACAAAGTTGATTACCTAACCTGCAGTTGGGATCGAACAATGTTTATACAACATCTATCATGATGCTAGCATTCAGAGGGGACATTACAACTAATTTCGTGAATGCTCATTAGTCTCCTCATATTTACTGGTGAACTTTGGACCAAAGTGGCAATCACTCTTATTTACTACGTCTATTAGTCACTGTATATGAATTTACAAGTCCTTGCATATCACTTTCCGACTTGATGTTGTGTGAAAGCACTAGAAGAGTTTGCTACTACTAGTAGTATAAAGTCATAAGTGACAACTTGTGCCCAGAAGGCATAACTACAAATGAATCACTTGATGCTTTTACCACCTGAAGTGCAAAACTTACTTGGTATAGATTATTCAAGTAGTTTTTAAATATAAATGAAGCCTCAAAAGAAAGTTCAGGCTCTAGAAGAGTAACTACGTTGAAGAACATTATGTCCCAGAAGAACACGTGTTAGACTTACTCCTTGAAGGAGTTGATGACTATATGTCTTGCCAAATAAAAAAGAGACAATGATTCGTTTCTTTATGTCACATCGTTCTGCCCAGTATCAAAATTAATTTTGTATACAAGCGCTATGAAATTTCATAACCCGTCAACAAGAAGATTGGAACATTCTCTAAAAATTAGTCACTACCAACCAGAAGCTTGGCAGAAAGTGATAATATTGAACATTATGTTTGATGTGACAAATTCGGCCATCCGGTTATAACTTTACCGTTTTTGTGAAACCTGAAGTTCTCATGTACAAAATATAATTATGTGCTGAAGATTTCTCATGTTGTAATTCAATTGTATCAGTGGCAAGACACAACATTGAGTAAGCATGAAAATTGAGATCTTGAAAATAAGCAATATCACACTCATCAAGTTCATAAGATTGATACAATATAAGTGGCCAGAAGTCTACATGTATCTTTCAATTGTTTTACAATTAAAGTTTATTGAGTGAGTTAATTGATCTCTATTTTGGGGCAAATTTATTTTCAACACTATCTATAAAATCCAACTGTGCAAAATGTTAACTTCCCCATTGTTATGTTCTTTTGAAGAGAACTAGACATGAGAAACTTATTCTAAGGTGGACACTATGATGTTTGATAAAAATCTCCCAATAAACCTATCCCTTAGAGATAGGTTTTACCACCTTAAGGGGAGGATGAAGGATAAAGCTGGTAAAAAGAATTAGATCTCCAAACTAAACCGGAAGTTTAGACTTGTTAAATATGAAATACATCAAATAGATGTTCAAAAGGATATGATGATGTATCATATATAAACCAGTTATATCTTTCAAAATTACCGAGATATGTTCAACCATAAAATTTTATGATTTGACTGCTGACCCGCTATGATCCAATTTGAGGCATACAGAGTTACAGATCAGTGATATAATGGTATGTGTTGAACATTGAGGTATCTTGCCTATTTTATTAATGACCAATGCACCTGAAGTGCGATATATGTGGTTCCAAATATTACATACAATATAGGAAATGGCAAGATAAAGCAGTTTGTCCTCTTGAAGAGTATGATATGGCCATGAAAGGCATATATATATCTGAATTATAATAGATGGCATATATAAAATGAAATGGTATCTCCAAAATATTCAGATATCAATCATCAGTACTGATTTGAAAAAATCTAAGAAAGAGATTTGAAATACATGTATACATGGAACCGAGAAATTTATAAGCATATGCGAAATTCGATGGACATAAATTCTTAATCATGTAAATGGGGATCTTACATGTGAATCCATTCAATGAAATAATGATGATGATAAAAATGAGCTCATGGACTTGAAGTCCGATTGATTAACGAATTCGAAATACATACGGTACCCTTGCATTATCGAGTCAAATTTCATGTGCATTTAGATACTATAAGTAATGCATCCTAATATGTTTATTCTAGCATAGCTTACATTATTTAGTTTTTTCTAGTATCCTTATGTATCATGTTGCATACTCACATGTTTATTCTTATATTGTGAGTGTTATCACTCATACACAACCCTCAGGTTATGCACATGAAAGTGATTGGCTTGACTTACAAGTCATATGGGTTGAGAAAGTTTAATGAGGGGAGTTATCATATCTAACAGTTAGTCCCAGAAGGAGACTAAAAGTATCATGTTAACAAACATGGATTGAATGAGGAAAGTTCTTGAAGAACTATTTTCTTTTTATCTCTAGACTCATTCTATAATCGACTTCACGTCGACGACATGAAAATGTATATTCATTACATTGAACAAAGTGAAGTATGAGATAAGATTCTCAAGATTTGTAAAGAGTAGTATTTGTTACATCAATGATAGCTCAACATGAAGTTTGAGCATATACAATGATTACTCTTGTTAACAATATTGAGATTGACATGGTCCAGAAGTACCTTAATCATTTGTCAACTAAGAATGCAAATTCTTAAAAGTCGAGTTAACAAGAAGTTTACAATCCTTTACTATACCTCCTGAAGAAGGTATGCATCTTGTCATGTAAAGGGAGATAATGACTGAAAAGCCATGAGTGCTTTTGCGCATTCCAGGATCAATTGTTGCACTTTTTTTCCCTTGCTAGGTTTTTACCCCATCGGGTTTTTCCTAATGAGGTTTTTAACGAGTCAACATTTTAAGCGCATATATGGTTATTTCCATATCTCCATGACTGTGACATATGTTGTAAAGATAAGGTTATATAACTTGATAGTTATCTTTACATTTACAAATATGATGGAGATTTAGAACTCATTTCCTCGTGACAAGTTTTTTTTGCAAAGTTTTCAAAATGATCACATATCATATTGAAGAAAACTTAAAATATAGTTTGAAGAAATGTAATTCTTTAAGTGCCCGAGACGTTCTTCTCATGAAGATAAACGTATATATCGACAATTTTTTGTGTTCTTATTCTAACCATGCAGAAACACTTGAGGACTTATGTGATGAACAATATATGGAGGGACATTCGTTGCTCATTGAAGATAATTCGGATGCATGATGGATGAAGTTCGCAATGAAGAACTTTACGTTCAACATATAATGTTGATAATGCGATCAACAAATTGTCCAGAAGACAATATGAATATGGTGGATATAAATGAAATGATGCACTCATGAGGGGGGGCAAATATGCACTGTACTCTTTTCCTTGACTAAGGTTTTTTCCACTGGGGTTTTCTTAGCAAGGTTTTTAACGAGACAGTATTACCAAAGCGTATTTTCTTTTAATAAGGATAATGTACTATTTTTCCTTCACTAGACTTTTTCCCACTCGATTTTTGCTAGTAAGGTTTTAACGAGGCACATTCTCAAGTCAATGGACATTCAAGGGGGAGTGTTATGTAATAATATGATACTTGATGAATGTCCATTCACTTCCTCCACTTCATTGTAACTCTTGTAACTCCAATCACCTCACTACTATCCCTTATTGATTATGGGTTAAAGGGCACCATTTACATCCTATTGTAACTCTTGTAACTTCAATCACCCCACTACTATTATACTTTATGATGAGATTAAACCTCCTCCTACCTATAGCCTATAAATAGTGGCTCATGATGTATGTTGAATACACTTGTATCATTGGATAAGATGAATGATATATTCTTCTACTCCACTCTCTCCTTTCTTATTGTTCTTCTTTTCTTTCCTATCACATTAGTTCTATAATTTCTAACATAAACACATTACTCCTTAACATATTTATATGGGAAGTAGTTGGAAATTAGAGATGATACTTTAAAGTAACATATATTATGATGTAGATTACTTTTTATACACTACTAAGTGTACTAAGTCAACTTATCCATATTCACAAACATATTGAATAAATTTGACTACCAACAAAATACGTTTCTAAAGAGAAAAAGTTATCATTATTCAATAGTAATAAATATTGTAGTAGTTTGTATATGGATTAGAATATATACAAGATATTTACATAGATGCAGTAGTTATACTAAGATACCGATCTTTCCGGTCCAAACCGGATGTTTACGATTTTTAACCGGAACCGATTCGGAAACTGAAATCATCATTTTGTTGAGTCCGTAAACCGAACCGGAAGCTATCCGGCCTGCCCGAAACTGGTATATACGGTCCGATTCCGGTCCATTGTCCGGTCCAAACCGAATTTTGAACACCCCTAATGAGTATCGCCCATGCTATGATACCGATAAAATGGTGTCCGTTGAGGCTTTTTATTCCTTACTTGTAATAGGTTATGTAAATGAACATTGTTCTCTGTACAAAATAGTTGGCAGGAATGGGAAAAGAACAATTGAGGGAAGGTTTCCACCAGGGGCGAAACCAGGCGTCTGAGACGCATATCTTAAAAAGATATTATTGAAAAGGGGATAATTTTTTTAGTGGTATAGAAAACATATAATGAAAAATAATACACAAATTTTGCCATTTTTATCGAAAGCAAATATATTTTTGTATCATAAGAAAGAAAAATATAATTTCACGCTGAAATGGGTAGGGCAAAATGCCGAAATATCGTAAAATGTACACTAATTTTTTTCTCAAGGAAGAAGGGTAGGACACTTGCCCTACCTAATTACAACACACTTCCGCCCCTAAATGTAAATAATAATTGTAAAGAATAATAGTTTTAATGTATCAAACCCATAATCAAACATTCATTTAAGCGCACCAGGACCTATCAAATTTATATTTTAGTTCTAAAGACAAGTCTCATTTCAACTACTCCCACATAACTTATAAAATCTTAAGAATTGTACAAGGTTAAATTTTGTGAGAAATAAAACTTGCAAACTATTGACAACCGGTCATATTTTGTATGGTTGGTCAATAGGCGTCCATATGTAAAAAAAAAAAAAAAAAGATTATAACGAACACACTTTATTGTGGAACTTAATAACTTGAGATGGCCAAGGCAACCGATGTCTAATATTAAAGTACATGATAATAAGGGAGTAGGAGCGTTTGTATACGCGTGGAGAAAATATAGAGAAACTATAGCTTTCGTTTCTATGAAATCAATGTCAGTATCCAATGGTACATCTCTTCCCAAACGAATATACAAGAATCTCACAATCTTCAGATTTTTTTTTGAAATATACAATATTTTATAAAAAAAAACCGAAACATATTTCGAAACCAATATTTCAATCAACAACTCCAAACCTAAAATTGGTGTAAACTCACATAAAGTCATAGAATAATGTTGCAAAACTCAAAATTTAAGAGATCAGCAATGCAATATTTTCATGCCTAAAAGGACCAGATTACAATTTACAGACCGGAAACAACGATCAAACAAATTCCTGAAATAATGAGAGTTGTTAAACGCAGCACCAATTCGGCTAAACGCACACCAATTATTTGAGTACTTGCCCAAAATGCCCCTAACTTAAAAAAATCGTATAACATTAACGTAAAATCGTAATAACTCGTTTACGCGAACACAATAACATTAACATGCACGATTCATCCCGAATTACAACAATTAAAAACATCGAAATTTTTTAACAAACTTTGCTTATTGGAACAAAATTATAAAATACCTAAATATTTGAACACTATATACATAATTAAAAAAAAAAGAAAATTTTTTTTCCGGACGGATCCGAACATAGCGGCCAGTTATGAATGGCAGTGTGATACCAAACCGATTCACAAAATGGCGGTATCACACCGATTCACACAATGCTGGTGCTTTTGATCCGCCCGATCCGAAAATTTTTTTTTTTCTTTTTTTTTCTAAATATATATATATTCAAACCGGTATATATATATTTCTCAATATTATATTCAAACTTGAATCGAAATTCTTTCGAATAAAAGATTACAACTTGAACACGGACGAACGAACTTGAATCGAAAATATTGCATGTCATGACTAGGTATTGATGGAATAACATCTTTAAAGTGTTCACAAATTTCATCGAGAATGTCGAATACGTCATTTTGGCTCATACAACGCCTGTTTGGCTCAGTGATGCGTGCAAGTTGGCTACCGAGCCATTGTATCCTCTACAAAATAAAAAACGACCCATAATAAGAATTGAGAGATGAAATGCTAACGTTGTGAATGTATATGTATTGAATGTTTAGAAACCATACCACGGTAGGATTCATGTCGGATGGTCAGTAATGTTCTCTTCGAGTAAAGGTTTGTTGGCGTGTCACTTGCCTATGCGTCCTTGCGTGAAACCATTTGTTGTAGTTTGGAAAACTTTCATATCCGTAATGCGCTCGTAGCTTGATTATGGAAATTACATCGAACGTTTTGAAAGTTCTCGAAGGAGTCTTGAGCAGGATATGAACATTTGTAGAATGCCGGTTGTGGTGGCCTTGAGACAACTATTGGTTGTATGAGTGGTTGTGGAATTAGTTGGGGATATCCGAACTGGCGCATAACACGGTCTGGCATGCAAGCCTCTGTAATCTTTAAACAATGAATAATTCCTCTAAATTGAGAAATGGGGACTACTTCCTCTGCTGCACGTCCGAATGGTGTCCACATAACCTATTACATAAGAGGTAAGTATGTTAAATAATTTTAACATAGTTTCAATCATAATGAAGACAAGCGTGACAAATGTGATGACATACTTCATTCGAAGCAATATTGTCTAAGGCACTTCTGTATGCAAGATGCAGAGCATCTTGATCTTGGTGGACGGTTCCCAAGTTCCATGATTCAAAAGAAGGAAAGTGCTTGTAGATCCACATCTGAAATCATATAAAGACTTCAACAAAAATGTTAGAGATAGCAAACCTGCACAAGTGAGAGACATCCATCTATTTGATTGCAGTCAATACGTGATGCAATTCCCAACTGTCTATACTGATTGGCAAGTGCAGCAGCTCCCCATGCGTACGTTTGAACCTCTTCCAGTTGATTTAGGAACGGTAGAAATCCAGCTGGTACTCGTGTACAACTCTTGTCGACAAACAACGATGTGCCTAACAACCACAACAGGTACATGACAGCATGTGAATGGGGTGGTAGAGTTTGTGCTTTTAAAGCATCCTCAATTGTGCTACGCTTGAACCCAGCACTTTTGTAGTTGGCCCTCACCAATGCATCATTCATTTGCATATGAGTTGACAATAAGTGCCTGATTTGTTCTGGGCTGTGAGTCACCACCTTCACCGCACGACCCTGCACAGGAATTCCTAATAGAAAATGGACATCATGCAGAGTTATAGTCATCTCACCGAATGGCAAGTGAAAGCTATTAGTTTCAGGATGCCACCGTTCAACAAATGCACTAATCAAAGGCATGTGATCTTCGGTTGCATAACGGTGGGCAAGTGTGAGAGAAGGCTGTTGTTGACAACATTGTTGACATTATCGTTCAAATAATCTTTGAACTTGGTCAATTTTTTTTGTTGATGAAACCCCCCTAGAATATTGCGATCCTGCGACATTTTAAAGTAAACAATAAATAAGAATGAGTTAACTATAGTGAATATGAATCGTCGGATTTTAAAGATCAGGAATGGAATGGCTTACATTTCCAATCCATATGGAGTGAGCAATGTGGCCTAGAAATCCTTTGAGTAACTCCGGATCTGACGGGCCTCCATCAACAACATGTTAGCTCTTCCGTGGTTGATTGGTGGGATCATTACGAGCTTCCTCTCCATGTTGGACGCGGAGCATAGAACAATTGGTGTCGTTAAAATGTGTCGATGCAGATGCAGTGCAATTGGTGTAAATCGACATTTATATTTGGCCGGTACGAATTGGTCGGGGGTGACTCGTTACCCCCCTGTTCATTCATTTCACGTTCAAGTGCTGCCCTTGTTTGGTTGTCAATGGTCGGGGGTGACTCGGTTGAGTCCCTTATTAAGTTCTCAGTCGCATCCGAACTGAAATCAGGATTGGCCATGCGATACGACCTTCGAGCTCTTGCTGAAGCAGCCACTGGCCCTCTTTCCCTTCCATCAATCTCTTTCAATCGTCCAGAATATTTGTCGACTGACACATGTGGGATATCTGGGGCGTTTCTTTTTGATGGACCGCCGCGATCTTTGGATAAACCGCCCTTAGTGAAGTGCTGAAACAATCAAATAAGAATGATCGGAGTGTTAGAATTCGACGAGAAACATGAACAATCAAATATCTTAATACAGTTTATTAATGTTTTATCATATCTTTACCTTCCAGATTCCTGCCATTTAGATGCTTAAGAATTTGGTGGTGTTTAAGTGAAGAAGAATAATATGTTTAAGTGAAGAAGAAAGAAGAGAATGGTGTGGTGCAAATTTGTTGACAAGGTGTAGAGTATTTATAGGGAAAAATGACCCGACCCGACCCGTATCCAAGGGTCAAATCACCCTTGGATACTCTTCCAAGGGTCACTTGACCCTTGGGACAAAGCATGCTTTGTCCTTGCTTTGTCTTTAAGGACAAAGCAAGATGCTTGCTTTGTCCTTAAGGACAAAGCATGCATGAATTGTCCCATCCGGGACAATTCATGTATGCAATTGTTCTGGCTTTGTCCGTTTTAATGACAAATATATCCCATTTTTTCGATTCACGGTATGTTTCTAGTAACACAACACTAACACAATCAACTGAGGTACATTTTCAATTCATTCATTTTCTCTATAAAATGGTCCCCTACCTAATCATATTCAATTCATTCACCCTTCTTTTCTCTAACAAATGGTCCCCTGCACTAATCATATTCTAAACACTTGAAACCCGAAACACTAATCATATTCTAAACACTTAAAAAACACAATGAGTCACGCCCCAGATTCATATATTCATCCGACGGTGAACCTGAATTCGCCGATTGTAGTTCATTTTTTCAAAATAATCAGACTTTTGATACTAAAAGTCGAAACTTGGGTGCGAGATATTGGTGTCCAAAACAATATATTTTTCACGATCTCACATTGAAAGCAAGACACGCGTTTACATGGGTTGTGGCGAGGTGGTGAATCTGAATATCTGACTTCAATCGATCCGGAAGTTCATTGGGTCAAAGAAAGTCAAGTGTCCATTTGAGGTTAAGCTGCACGAGAGGTATCCGGGGGTGTGGAGAGTGTTTCTCAGAGAGGGCCACGAGAAACACAATCATGCACTTGGGAATTCCCCCCATGGGCACACGTATGCCACCAAGCTCACTGGCGAAAAGTACGACCGGGTGATTGAGATGTTGAATTGCGGAATGGCACCTAGACAAATTCTCGATCAAGTTAAGCAGGATTTTCCGGGCACATGTACTAACCTACGACAAATATACAATGCTGGCCAGAAATATCAACGTTTGGAGATGGGATCCCTAGCCCCAATGGTGTATTTCGAGGAACTCTTGAGAAGAAACCATTACATATATACACATTCAGAAGTGGAGGGTACCAACATATTGGAGGGAATTTTCTTATCTCATCCAAATACAAGGGAGCTGATCCGTTTGTTCCCGCAAGTTGTCGTGATGGATGCAACGTACAAGACGAATTTGTACGACATGCCTTTGGTGGAACTCATTGGCGTCTTACCTACTGGGCAAAACTATCACATAGCCTTCATTTTCCTATCCAACGAAAGGACTTCAAGTTACGTTTGGGGGCTTAAACAATTACGGGTGTTGTTTGCTGAATGTGGTGTATCACCGGGGGTATTTGTTACCGACAGAGAGTTAGCGGAAATGAATGCGATTAAACTTGTCTTTCCAGAAGCAGCACACCTACTGTGTCGGAGACACATCTCAAAGGATGTGCAGGCTCACTTATCCAAGATGGTAGGTACTAAGTATCAACCCGTAATCAAATCCAGATGGGATCACATCGTGCATGCAGACACCGAGGAACTCTGAAAGCGGTACATTGCAGAAATGGCGGAGCATGGCATAGGCATCCAGGTTGCATGGCCTATGTACGGAACCAATGGTTGGATCCATACCGTGACCGATTTGTCCAGGCGTGGACAAAGAACATCCTACACTATGGAACTAACATGACCAACAGGTTATTCCTTCATTTATTCCACCACTCATACCTTATTTAGCTTATTTCGCAATATACAACTACCCTATAATTACAGTTATGCCGAAACTGACATTCAACAATGTAAATTATTTGCAGAGTCGAAGGTGCTCACGCTAGGTACAAGTTGTGGTTGGGTCCTTCAAATCAGAAGTTCCACCGTCTATTCCCGAAGCTAAATGGCCTACTTCGAATGCATTTTGATGAAATCCGCACACAGTTTGAGAGATCTCTTAATATCGTCCCTCATTCCACATCAACAATGCCGATCTTCAAAAACTTCGGTGTGCTTTCACATCTCGCCATCGAGAAATTGGTCAAAGAAATAGACAATGATCCAGTGATTGCGATCACATACCGCTTACAACTTTTGGATTAATGTGCATGTCAATTGCATGTGAAGCTGCAAAACAGGAGGACCGTCGACCCGGTTCACGATGTAAACGTGTTCTGGAGAACTCTTCACATGGGGGAACCGCCTGAGACTAGACAGCAGAGTATAAAGGATCAGTTTCTTCACTGGGCGGCGAACCACAGCGAGACTGCCACGGAGGATGAAATGAGATCGTATTTCGACAATTCAAATGCATCACAATCGTTCGTGGACGAGCCATTCGTAGCACAACGGAGAGGAAGGAAACCTAAAGCAATAGGGAAAAGGCTACCGAGTGGTTGGGAAACCCCGAATCAGTCTCAAAAGAATTCCGGCCCAAGATAGCGGTTCGGGTTCTCTAGCAAATCTTGGCGAACATTCAAATATCAAAGTCAAATGCCACCCCAAACTCAATTCTGGATTAGAGGCCATAATGATGTCTAACTGCGGTTTTAGGGTCATAGCTCAATACCAATACGGTCAACAAGAGCGTTGGGCAGACGTCAGGCAAGACCTCATTGATGAGTTGCACTACAACAGGCAGATGTATATCGACGAAATGACAGAAGCACGGGTAGATGAAATAAATATCCGTCTAAACTGGTTTCATGGCGCGTGTACACAACCATGGTATTTCACATTACCAGATATGGGGTGTCTTGTAGCAACAAAGTATCAACGGGTCTTATGCGGTTATTCTCCGTTAGGGAGTATGACATACTTGCCATTGGAGTGTCGTTCTCAAATGGACTCACCGGCTCCGGACCCTCCATCAAACTCGAGTGGACAATGGCTCACATTGGTAACAATCCGGATCAGGATCCACGTGGTAACAAAATGTCCAATTCCACCAATATGGTTGGCCTGGAGAGGTACTAGAGAGGCAAGAATAAGCCACTGGGAAGCACATTATGGCGTTCGCCTACGTCAATGGCATATGTTCTAGTTTATGTTTTCAATGTTGTTGTATTTCGATTTTCATGTTCTGTAATTCAATGTCTGTTTTTAACAAACTTAAATGCAGCCCAGATCCGGCCCGGTCCGGAATTTTTTTTTTCTTTTTCTTTAATTATGTATATAGTGTTTAAATATTTAGGTATTTTATAATTTTGTTCCAATAAGCAAAGTTTGTTAAAAAATTTCGATGTTTTTAATTGTTGTAATTCGGGATGAATCGTGCATGTTAATGTTATTGTGTTCGCGTAAACGAGTTATTACAATTTTACGTTAATGTTATACGATTTTTTAAGTTAAGGCGTTTTAAAGTAATCAAATAATTGGTCTTTGCGTTTAAATTGGTCTTTCAGATTTTAACATTTATGTTGAGACGAGTCTGCCACTAGCTGGTGCTTCTTCTTCTTCGAAAATGGCTGCAACGGACCAGCCGCTGAAAAAGCGAAAACTGTACGAACAACCACCACCGCCGTCTCCACCACCACTCCCTCAAGAACCGCCGCCCACTCCACCGCTCCTATCCAATGAAGAAATCGTCCGGCGGCGCAGAGCGCAAGAAGAAATTCGCCATGTTTTCGAGTGCTACAAGAGAATTAAATTCTGCATCGATCAGAAGGACAAGCGCTTGCCTGATATTGATCAAGCCTATCACGCTCTCATTGCCGCCTCAAGAGGTTACCAATTTTGACTCCCTCTTTTGTTCAATTTAGGGCATTTGTTATTTTGATTGAGTTGAATTGTTTATTATGCGTTTTTGCTCTTCATTTCGGCTAGTTTGTATAGTCTGATACTCTGATTGATGTATTCCTGAAAATGTTGAGGCATATTTTTGTAGGGTTGAAAATGTTAAGGCATAGTATTTATGTATAGCTCTTCAATTTAGGGTTCAGAATGGTTGAAAGGTCTGTGTAATTGGGTTTCATTTGTGATTTATGGTCAAGAATCAAAATACTTAAACCCATTATAAGGCCATAGTTGGGATTTCCTTCAAGACGTAAAAAGGATGACATAGTAGCAGCACTGAAACTTGAATAATTGTCTCAGGTACTTTACGGAGGAATAATTATAATTTTTCTCTATTGCTCACAGTTATAGGAAAATTGTGACTGATGCAATACTTTTATTAAAAGATTGATGGTCCAACTTGGTTTGAGCAAAATGTGAGCTCCTTATGACTTAAACGGATACTGAGTTACAGACTTAGGCTGCCGGGAAAACGTTTGAGATTTTAATCATTTATGCTCATTAGCTTCATGTCTTTTTCCTAAGGTGATTAACATTGCAGGTGGTCCTAGTGTAAAGCGTTTAGTAGCAGAATATATTCCGCGCTATGCATCATATTGCCCAAATTCTCTTGAATCTGCAGCAAAGGTCATCATAGACATACATGAGTGGTGTGTCTCAGCAATAAGTCGGGGAGAAGATGTTGATGGTATTGTTTTCCAGTCTGCTAAGGCCTGCATATCAGGACTAGTTGATATCTGTCATGCTGCTACAGCTGAGTCCCCATTTTCGTCAATTATGCAAGGCACAAGTTCTGCTGTTTTTCTTAGTGTTTTTGCTTTCCTTGTGTCCTCTTTTGAGGGAAAAGATATCTTCCAGATTGTAGACCATAGAACCTTGAAGATCCATGATGATGCAGATACCTTTTCGAATTTAAAACGCGAGTTTTTGGAAGAGGATAACTCTATGTTGCTGAAACTATCTAAGCTCCGTGCACTATGTTTCCTGAGGATTCTGTTCGGCAATCCTAAAAATTCGCTTGCTGCGTGTTTTGGGCTTTTTGAGACCACCGGAGTAGAGCGACCCCAGACAGGGAAGTACTTTCTTCAGCAGTTGACAGCGGAATTGAATGATGTCGCTGCTTGTTATCAGGACAAGACTTCTACTGATCAATCATCTATTAGTTCTGCCAGTTCAAAATTTGATGGAAAGCATCTTAATGCATCAAGTGACAATTCTCTTTCAAATAATGCTACGCTCGTAACAAAGAACTGCTTGTTAAGACTGGTAATCTTCTGAACTTGCAGCACTTCATAAATAGATGAGATTCCTCAATTTCGAGTGCCACGTACCTTGCCTCCAGTTGTTTAGCTATGATGGAACTGTACTATCACATTATTCGGTTGACTCTTATCTGCTCACATACTGCTATAGTCTATGGTTTTCCGTTTTTTCTATGAACTACTTATTATCGGCAATTCTCAGAACTATATGGCATATTTATGTTTTGGGAATTCAGCTATCACATGATATTCTAGTGATGACGCTCTATATTTAAGTTATGTTCATAGGCATTACACTGTCACCACTTACCTAGAAATATTACGAAGTACAAAGTACAAAATGAATCATGATTTCTAGGCTTGTAGCAATGATGATCTCTATATATTTAACTTGTATTCATAGGCATTACACTGTACCACTTACTTAGAGATTGTAGATGCTGAAATCACTTAAACTGTAGCCATAGTGCCATACAAACTTACTATTCATCGAGGTTATGCATATAAAAACATTAGATAGGGGCTGCGGAACTGCATGCGCTTATGTATCCTTTTAGGTTGGTGTGACAAGAACCATAGATTTAGCTATAACCGTATGACTTTTAAATTAGTTATGATAACATAAGCTATTAAATACTATGATTTGATTTTGATGTTATGTTGAGAAGAATGACTTCGATTGCAGCATGCATAATTTGAAAAAGCAAATGGTATGCCATTACTGTACATCACTAATGAATTGAAGGCACTAATACTTGTCTGCTGTTTATGATTGTATGGGATTTCAATTTTCGTTTTACCCCACAGATAATTGGAATGATTGAGCAGCTGCAAGAGAAGTTTTGTGTATTTACTATGTATCATTAGATGTTTGGTGCTTCCTTAATCCACTTTATAGATTTCTTCTGCAGAGCTTGGGTCAGTCTTCTCGATATTTTATCAGAACTTAAATGTTTGACTATAGCATCTTATGGGTAGCTTGGTTTTTTCATCTAATAAGCATATGCTTTTCTCGTGCCTTACTTGCATGGTTGATCTAGTCATGAACACAGCTCAACTAACTTTCGTTAAACACCTTTTCTTATTCGGTCTTTCTTGCAGATACTTGGAGGAGATCTGTCATTAAGAAGTTTTGTTTTCTCTAAGTACCAGACTATATGTAATTCAGCTTCACCTGAAATTGTTTCAGATATTACCTCTTTTCTAGAAGGAGTGTTTGAATCTTTTACACAACAGGTCAAGGCAGAAAACAGACGAGTTATTAGTCTGGAGGGCATCTCCGGTTCATCCAGGTACAGTCACTATTCAGTTTCTAGAGTATCCAGTTATCTTGGATCACCTGTAATTTCTGGGAAACATTGTCCTGACAAAATCTTAAACCTTGACTTGAAAACCAGCAGCCCAGCAGTTAATGCTGGTATTGATCCTGTTAATGCTGGAGAAGCAAAAGGTATGGATGCCCACTATGGGGATCCTGGAGACTCTTCAAGTGCTCGTACTTTCATGCCAAGAGAGTTACTAAACCGGCATTCTTTCTCGCCTAGAGCAAGAACTCCACGGGAATTCAGAAGTAATTCATTCCCTGGTAGGAACCTTACTACACAGATAGAAAAGAGTCCAGTTCCTAACATAGACCTTCCTGGGCCTGCTCTAAGATCCTGCACGAATTCCCCTTTTGAATCTCCCAGACACAATATTTCCTCACCTCATTGTTCGACAAACAATGCATTATGTTATTCTGATGGTGACCCTGCTGCTATGGATATATTTCTGGCTTCAAAAAAACTCTGGTTGGGATCATTAGGACCTGAGGCATCTGAAATGCGTGTTAGATGTCAGTTTGAGAAGTTTGGGTTTATAGATCAATTGCAGTGTTCCCTATTTAAGGGGTTTGCTACTATTGAGTACCGGAACATTTTGGACGCTGTAAAAGCTAGGGATACAATGAGGGGACGTTCTTATTGGGGTGCCTGCCTCCGGATAAAGTTTCTGGATACGGGATTAGGGTCTAGGGGGGCTGTTAATGGTACGGCTGTTGGTTCCAGTAGCCATGTTTATGTAGGAAATGTTTCAAGCAAATGGGCCAAAGATGATATGATTCATGAAGTCCAAAAGGTACTCCACAAGGGGCCTCGCATGATTATTGATCTTAGCAATGAAGGTGCACTGCTCATGGAATTTGATTCACCCGAAGAAGCTGCAATTTCCATTGCTCATCTACGCTGGCACCGTAAGGAAAATAGTAATTTAAATGCCTCTCCATCTAACCCAGGTCCAGCCAATTTAATGATGCATGTTTCTGGTCCAAGACCTGCTCCAGCTCCTCTGCATGTTGATACGAGAAACAATGTCTCTGCTAATAGCATACTTGGATCTCCTCAGGGAATGATGCATGTGTCTGGTATGAGACCTGCCTCAGCTCCCCTTCATGTTGATACGAGAAACAATGTATCTGCTAATAGCATGATAGGATCTTCTCAAGGAGTGATGCACGCTTCTGGTGGTAGACCTGCCTCAGGTTCCATGTATGTTGATACAAGAAACAATGTCTCTGCTAGTAGCATGATTGGATCACCTCAAGGAATGATGTATATGTCTAATGCAAGACCTGTCTCAGCTTCGCTTCACGTTGACACGAGAAACAATGTATCTACTAATAGCATGATTGGGTCTCCTCAAGGTCAAACTGTGTCAGAGAAGCCTCCTGAAGGTTATCATGGGTCTAATCTCGCTGTAAGACCTGATAGCAACTTGTTGGAGCTTACATCACCAAGAATGAGTCAAGAAGTTCGCGGGCCTAGGATGCAAACGGCACATGCATTCCAATCCCCTTGGAAAGCTGGAAGAGCAGGTGCTGCTGAACGGCCATGGACGTATGGAAATACTGAAATGGGGATGTTTTCAGGCCAGACTCGTGGACCATCCATTGCTCCACCCCAGCAGGTTCCACCGTATGCACCCCCAAATAGTTTATGGGGTTCACGTGGATTGGGCCATCACCTACCTCCGAATCATGTTCCTCATAATGCTCATGCTCCACCTTTTCTACCTCATTCGGTAACTCCACTGACACACATGCAAGGACGCACTATGGGAATGTTTGATCATAGGTTTTCTCTTCCTGCTGTTCCTCCTCCATTATCATCGTTGCCACCCCCTCCCTCTAATGTGCCTCCTCTATTACCTCAGTTGGATTTACGTCCTTCACTGTCTCATTCTGAGTTACAGCCTCCTTTGCCTTCAACACCTCCACCCCCCCATCCACCTCCGCCGCCTCCTCATTCGCAGTCTACTGCATGTCATCCTCCACAACCTCCTGCATTACCTCATTCCCAGCCTCCTGCATTCACTCCTCCCCCTCCTCATTCCCAGCCTCCTGCATTTACTCCTCCCCCCCCTCAGTCACAACCTCCTGCATTACCCCCTCCACCGCCTCATCCAAAGCCACCTGCACTTGCTCCCTCTCATCCACAGCCTCCATCATTTCTTCCTAGTTCTCCCCCACCAGCTCCTTCTAATGTGTCTGCTGATACAGACGGCTCCAAGTTGTGCCAAAAGTATCCTTGGCAAGGGGTATTGAGTAAAAGTGGTGTTTACTATTGCACAGTCAGTGCACAAAAAGTAGATTCTGATATTTGCCTCTATTCCTGTGTAACTGTAACAGAGCCTGCCGAGTAAGAAATTTATACCCATTTTCATCTTCCTACATATCGTGGTGAACTAAATTTGATGAGTTTCCTTGTGAATGTGCAGATGGCCTGCTAAACTTGATCTGACAAAACGCACTGATCTTCGGCATGTGAAATCAGCATTTTCAAGCACCCCATCTCACAGAGTGAGTTACTGAACAACTGGATATATCATGCAGCTTCAGCGCGTGCATATTCTCCTATTGCATTGCTTCCTGGGCTGTCCATGTTTGCATTATACTGTAACATTTTCTTTGCTCGTCATTCCTCTCCACAGAGAAACTTCTGAGAAGCTTTCTTGTTTAAAATATCAACTCTACCAAATGCCCTCATTTCCAAGTTAAAGAAAATAATGCCCTGAATGTATTTTCAGTAAGTGATGTATTATGTATTGTGACTCATAACGGGTAAAGGAGGTAATTAACATGTATTAGGGGAGTATTACCATTTGAGAAGCCAGTAAGGGTAAATTTGCTGGACAGGTCAATTAATGGTCATCAATAGTCAAGTGTTCATGGATTATATGGCTTTAGACTTCTGATACGCTGTCCACGTTTGGTTTTTTTAAAAAGCAGTCTAACTGGAATACTGGATCATGCTATTGTAGTTGTGTTATCATGGATATCTGGGAAATATATTGCCATATAACCGGATTGATTATTGTATGAGTTCTTGCTGGATTATTAATAAGTCTATCGTGTGAAAAAATAGTGGTCTGCAGGCTAAGATTGGTGGTTATTTTTTCAATCCCAGCTTACTTCATATGATCCGGATAATCCGGACAACTTTGGTTATCAAACGTTTTGAACCGGCTCAAGATATTCAGGGATCTGGATAACTGGTTTACATCGAGTCGGCATTTGCCTTTTGTTTTCTCAAGTTTGCACAAGCTATTACTATCAAAATGGTACTATGTTTGTCATGTGATCTGACTATCTTCCCTCTGAAATGTGCAGAGAGAAGTTTGTTGGCTGCTCCCATCCACTCCCAATGACCACAAGGGTGTAAGTTGAATCCAGTAACATCCTCTATTTATGAATGATTCCTATTAATGAACAGTTTAATCACTCTTTAAACTTAGCAGTAATTTTGTACTATGTTTCTTCATGGAAATCTCTTTGTTGCTGAACTGTTCACAGAAAGTTGCAAAATCAGTGAAACCTCTTAATATCTTTTCAGTTTCAAGATTTCATATCGTACCTGAAGCAGCGAGACTGTGCGGGAGTAATCAAAATACCTGCTGCCAAATCCATCTGGCCAAGACGACTTTTTATTCTGCCGTACTCACAGGAAACCTGTTCTATATTATCCATTCCACCTAATGAGTCGCTTTGCTTAATCGGGCTGGTTCTGCCTAAAGAAACTAACCCGAATAGAGATGAATACTCCTGAAAGTTCTGGTAAACCAGCCAAACCAGCACATATTATCAACTCTGGATATTTGTGTCCAGATATTTGTTCTACCTATGGAGGACATAACAACTCTAGATCTGCAGTTTCATAGAGACCTATTGTAGTCCTGTCTCATACCGGAAGGTGTATGTATTGTCGTGTTATATAGTGTTTGTCTTTTAAATTTTGGACAGTACAGAGGAGAATACACTTGATTGTTGAGTATCATCAGTACTACACTTTTGCGCACAATAGTAGATCATTCATGTGTATATTTCTCACTAAATGTATCTTTCTCATAAAAAACATAGCCTTAACATATTTCTGTATTAGTGCACAGAACTGGGAGCTATATAGAGAGACTAGATAGATAAAGTACAATTTTTTTGTCCATCTATTGTCTACAGTCTACTTCAACAAACTTGTTTCCACATGAATCGCGTGCCTAAAGCATTAATCGTCAACCAGTTAAACGCACACCAACACTTTTACACAAGTTTATCATACATCTGAGTATCCCAAACGTGCATCGTTATGACAGTCCTCATCCAAGAGGGCTCACAGGCTCATAACTAGCAACATCAATCTGCGTCTGCTCAAACAGTAGTAGCAACTCAAATCATACAACATACAGTCTTTAACATATTTCTAGATTAGTAGCAAAGAAAAGAGAGGAATATAGAGAGAATGAGAGAACTTTAGTTCTTAAACATAACAGGAACATATCAAATCAAACTAATGCCCATGTTTTATTCATTATATAAACGTAAAGGTAAACAATATTGCTTGCAGACAATGTGACCCTACTACAGGTTCAGTTCATTTCCATCTACTGCATCTATGAGCAAGCAATCTGTGCTAAATTCTAAACTGGCTAATCCTATACATTTCAATATCCTGAATTCCTGATCAATCACCTACATAGCAATGAACGTACGTACAAACAGACGGTATACCAGACACAACAAGCACATACTTATGGCGGTCCTTTTCCAAGAAGAACCAAGAAGGCCTCGCAGATGCAGGCAGCGCTCATAGACATAGACATAGCAACCTGATAAGAAACGAAAGCGTCGAGACAAGTGAACTTAATCTGATCATCATTGAGCTCCAGAACCATCCAATCACTTGCCGTAACAGCAGCAGGCTTGTGAGCCATCTCCCTACCAAGCTTGGTCTTGCAAAGATCCTTAAGCGTGAAACTCCTCGGCTGCTCACCATTAGCCGCATACAGTCCATAATCATAACTCAACTCCAGACTCCGTGTCGCCTTACCCCCAATCTGATAGTACCTGCTGAGCCTATCGAGAGCCAATTCCACCCCGATTCCGACGTATGTGTAGAGCCTGTTCTCCAGCAACAGCTTGAGCGAGACGGGGATTTCAGTCGCGTGCCCTATCTGGAAGATGAGGCAATGGCGCTCGACTCCGATTACGAGGATGGCAGGGGTCTCGGGTTGATCAGGAACGACTGCGATTGAGAGGAACTTCGGTGCGTGTTCGACTTCCTTGCATCGGAGAGAGAAGTACTCCTCGACATTCATGACCCATTCGTGGACTGTGACAGCATTGTGTGTGATACACACGAGAATATCCTCTTTGAAGCCTGGTATCTTGACGGTTCTGAGCTCATTATCCGCCATTTTCGATGTCTCTGGTTGTTGAAGAGAGTAAAACAGAGTAATGAGTAGAGTAGAGAAGATGATGATGATGGTGAAGGAGAATGTGATTGATGAAATGAAATTGATCGGTTTTTGGAATGTATATATATATATAACAAAAAATAGGAGTGGTAAGGTAACCGCTTGTAAGTTGTAACCGCTATGATTTATCCATTATTCAGTTGAATTGGCCTTTTTGTTCAACTGAATGAAATGTGAGAGCGATATATTATGTATCTCTATAATATAATGCTCAAAACTGCCCTAAGCACTACTTAGCGAACAATCTAGTGAATTGAATGAATCTCAGAGTTTTCGGGAGTATACATTTGTGACATTTTATAATATTGTTTATACCACATGTGTATTTTATGGAGAGGTGCGATGGAACCAGATTTTTGAGATACTTTTAGTTAGCTGCATCGGATTGAGTTGAGTTAAAATTGAGTTGAACTATGGGAAGCAACACTTGAATAGTACGAAACGAGAGGATAAAAAAAGGTCTTGCAACTATAAACTACTAAAATAGAATATCATAATGCATATTACTAGTACTTATTATATTTATTATACCGTTTGGAGACCCAAGTTCGAGTTAGAAATCAAAATCAAGCACATTCCAATTTCATTCGGAAACAATTTATTTTGGATCAAGATTTTCAAACCCAACCCTAGTAGTGCATTGGACCCACATTTCATAACTCACAGTACGGAACTAACACTGTATTGAGGCTCAAAATAGCGGGTATATGTGCTTTTCAAACATTAAATTTTATTTTTCACTTTTATCCGAGTGTGTGCATGGATTGAAAACTCGATTTCGTATATGTTTCTGATTCTTAAAAAGTAGATAAGTTTTTAGAACTTTTCATAGACATTTCGGTATATTTAGAAACTTCTAATATTTAAAAAATTATTATAAAAATTTGTGAAGTACTATTTCAAAATAATTTGAAATTTCAAGTTGAATTTCATCAATTGGGTTCGGCCTAGAAATATTTGGGGATATAAATAAATACAGAAAATTGGAAACAATTTAATATTTGTCTCTCTCCATAGTATACTGTACAAGGCTGCGGCAACATACATCATCCCCTTCCTTCATCTTCCTCAGTTATCGATCATCATCATCATCACTACTCCACTTCTGCTGCTAGCTGCTCTCAGTACTGCTTCAAATCAAACCGATTCCATCTCACAGAAGATAATCATCAATTTCATTTTTGCTTCCTCGCGTTTCATTCCCATTCAAAAAACGTACAAGCAATGTCAAATCGCGATTACAGAAATTCCCGAAAACCTCAGCAGCAATTCGTCCCCAAGAGTCAAAACCCTAACCCTCGCCAGACCTTATCTAACTCCTACCGCTCCGCCACAAGCGGCGATGCGGCGGCGTCCACAAGCAGAACGGAGGCTGGACCAAATGGGGAGTTGAAGGTGGATAGGACACAGACCAGTGGTAGTTTCGTGATTTATTTGCCCCAGGATGAGGCCGTGGCGGCGGGGCTCCGGCCGGAGGATGGCGGATTGGATCCTGTTGAGTCGCAGCGTGTGGTTGATTTGTTGAATAGGGAGTTGTCACGGCTGCTTAAGTTGCGGCCGAAGGAGTTCTGGCGAGAAGGTTGTAATGTTGTTATTGTTGCTAATTTGTCGTTGAGATTATCGTTTTTGTTCTCTAATGGATTGATTGTGTTATGAAGTATATGTGACAATAAGCTGGATTTGTGCTGTTGCTTGTTAGTTTTGTGTGAAATTGGTTGATAATTATGTCATTTACCATCGTTTTGCAGTAGCGTTGTTCTGTTTATTAGTGAGACCTCTACGGGGAGCTTAATTCTATAGCTAACTTCTGTGTTCATGGTCGACTTTTTAGACCAGAAGATGTGTGTGTCTTATTGATGTAAGCACTGTTTCTGTATTTCAGTGGCTAGCGATGAGTCGCTGCGTTCTTTCCTAGAAAGTTTTCTGAAATTCAAAAGTAGATGGTATGATTTTCCACACCGTGGAGCGCAAGGGATAGTTGCTGGGGTGGTTGTTGGTGAAATGGAGCTATATAGACGTGTGTTCATGGTCTTGTACCGCATGTAAGTCTGGATGAAATTTTGGTTGCTCGCATGTCTTGTTTCTGTGGTTATTGGCTTTATGGATTGATTGAAATCTCTATGCCCGCAGATCATCTAATCGAGATCCTGGGGCAAAGGCTGCTGACACGTTCAGCTCACAAGACCATGCTGGTTTGTGGTCGTTTCTCATTCTGTCTGTTGGCTGTATTCTTGTTTCTTGTTTTTTTTTCCCAATAGTTTCCAGTTCTAGTTATAGATGAGGAGCATCCTGCTCATGATTTATGCATTCACATTTTAATACAATTTCTTACTTAAACTTCAAAATTGGTTATGCATCCAAATGTTTAGTTTAACTTCTTAGAACTTTAAAAATCGGTGGGCTTATGGTCTAGTTGACCTTGTCTCTTGACAATTCCAGAAAGTGTTGCCTGTTTACATTTCCAATTAGCAATGTCCTGATTTCTTGTCCCACCTTATGCATTCACATTTCCAGCGCTATAATTATCCATTTTCATTCAAAGACAATGCATGTTTTTTTGGTCTAATGATAAACTAGAGCCTTTAATGTTTATAGAGGTCAAAGTAGTTGCGTTGTGACTGAAATTAGTGTATATAGTATGTGCAGTATCTTTTGTGGCATTTTAGAGAAATAAAGTGGGAGAGACGTACCTTGCTGATAGTAGCAAATATGATGTTGGTTAGAACTGTAATCTAAGTGGCTTAGTTTTTTTTTTTTGGAAACAGAAAAGAACCCATCAGTAACGTTTGCAACCATTGGTATGATATCACATGCTGAATATTGTTAGCGATCTATACATTCCCATGATACCATCATTTTGACTTGTCAAACTCTTGACAATGTTGCCTTTTCTTTTTACTGCTCACTCATCTGTGGGGTCAATGTATCACCGGATAGCGTATGCTATATTGCTATGAATCATCTCTGTGCCTTTCTTGAAGCATATTGATATTGATTGCAAACCATGCTGCATGACAGTGTTAAGATAAATTTAGACAACCTTTATGGATGAAAATTTACTTGATTGCAAAGCTTTGAAGGATAGACATGATTATATTATGAGTTTTTACCAGTACATGTTGTTCACTAATTGTGCTTATAGCCCTTTTGCAGGATAAGAAGTTACTTGATTTGCCTAAACTGTTAGATATATGTGCTATATATGGTCATGAAAATGAAGACCTGACAAGAACATTGGTATGTATATATGTAACATATTTCTTGCTAGCAATTTCCCATCATTGTGTATTCGTGTTTATTACCTGGCCTCAGTCCAATATTCTCGATCCTCAGAATTGTTCATGTCTTCTGCAGTTCAATATCTGAGAAATCATTGGGATCTTTACATGATACTCTTTCATTACATCCAAACTGACTTGAGCATATGTAACTTCTGAAAAATGGGTTGTGTCTGTGCAATGTTTCGTATAGTTTTAGTATTATTTTCTTTTGTAGTGATAGAAAACCAGACACTTATTTGATGTTTCTGTAGCATGTGAGATATGTATTGCAGCAAATATCACTAGATCACAAATTATAAACTAAAAACTTGGTCTGTGCTCCCAACTCTAAACCATTTTGACGATCACTATTGTAGAATATTGAAGAGCCTAATGAATATTGTTGTATTATCAGTATCTCCATAAAGCCATAATGTCTCTGACGCTCTGGGTCAAAAGTATTTTAATTTATAACTTATATTGACACTGGAGACCTACTGATTAGACTAGGTGCTTTTTCTTCAATATTACTTAACCAATCCCGAACAATCATTGGACTACTCCTAATATCAAAGATAAAATATCTCGGCTATGTTGTGCTGTCACACAAAATTCTTCTCAATATTTTTTCTGTTCCTGTGCACCCATAAAATGACTCCTGCTGTTCCAGAATCACTCTTGACTCTATATACTTTTTAGGTGATGAATGCCATGACGGCGCAACCCTACATACTGGATGAGTTTCCTCTACTGATGTCTCACTTCTTCAGCATTGTTCGTACTATGTATCAGAGATGCAACTCAAGTCTAGAGGCAATTATCTATCTTCAGTTTTTTCATTTACATTAGAAATGTTAGTTTTGCTTCATTTTTTTATTTTATTAATCCAATTCATAAATGCTCTGCTCATGAGTCTATCTAACACAGATAAGAAATTTTCATGTGTCACGCTCTACTTTGTTGTGCACAAAAGATGTTTATCTTTAAAGAAATTTTGTTTTGGATTATATCTTTCTCATGCTTAGATATTTCACTTTCTGAGAATTTAATTGACGGTCGCTAGCTAGGGAATTAGTTTTCTTTTGCTGTCTGCTTTTAGAAGATTAAAACTTTTTAGCTATTAATGCTGAAGATCATTTAGCTAATTATCTTTACATGAATATTGGGACACAAACTTCACTATAGAAATGGATAGTAATTGAGATGCTAAACCAGTCTTGGCTTGACCTTTATTATGCTCAGAAGCTTTGGGACAATGTCATACACACTTATTATGCTTGTGCTGAACTTTCCGTGTTTGATGCACAGGTTTTGCTTAGATCTGGTGGCCAAGACCAAGGATCCAATCGCCTTCATCTCGACTATCTAGAGGTAAGCTGTAAACTTTATGGTGTCCCTTCCACCCTTGCTCCCTTCCCACACAGTTGTATCATTTCATGCTTATGATTTGATATAATATACCAAAAGAATGTAGAATTACTACCAAAAGAATGATATTATACCTTCTTTCAAATTGTTGGTCTATATTTCCGAAATGATCTAAAGGCCTCTGATTTGAATATATAAGTTGTAACAAAATCATTCATGAGCTTCCATGGCATTTGATTGGGAGATAAGTAGGTAACCTTTCATGGGACATCAATAATCTTCGGTAATTTTACAGGCATCGTTTGTTTTAGGCTTCTGGTCTCTAGAAGTTCCAGTTTGATTCTTTAGCTCATCTTTTCTCTTTTATGCAGGTTATGGATTTCATAAACGATGCAGTTGTATCAATGGATTCATTTGTTAATGCACATATACATGCTGCTGTGTTTTTCTCCTCCCCAGTCGAGACGAGGTATAGATTTGCTGTCTGAAACTTCATGCAGACATATGTAATTGGAGAAATTTTTTGCCATCACTTTATATGATCTATTTGAATTGGAGCAAGAACAAGGTTGAGTGGAATTTGAATTTTTACGTATAGAAGTGCATTAAATATATATAAAAAAATATCCTGCCCCGCCCGAAGTACAATTATTTCCAATTTGGGCGTCCCACTACAAATAACAATTCTAGAAATGGCAAGTTGATGTTGTTGCTTTTGTTGTTGTATCGAGCTGCTATCCACTTTATCAATACTTAGATTAATTCATAATCTCAACAACACCCCACTTATAATTCTATATTCCTTACTTATTCCTTCTTTAACCAATGCCCCCAGTTTTCTTCATTTTATGTAATTCAAATGTCAATTCATTAAGTAATACCTCAGGATCAAGTACTTTTGTAATTATCCAATTTATTCAAATTCAAATATTTTATAAAACTACAAAACTGTTACTCATTTATATGTAATTATCCTAGTTCAATCAATTCAGCTTTGGTATCCACCATGTTCATAATTTACATGAACAGGGTATCTTTATTGCTTTAGAGAATATATTAGTTTGATTTATGTTTTAATTTTTAATGTCAATATTTATCTATGCAGCCATGGCAATGAAGAATTGCTTACTATCCTCGGAAGGCTACATGACTCACTCCTTCCATCTTTACAGAAGGGCTTTCATCTTGTCTTTTCGAAGTTGGAGGATGAAGACCATGAGAAGTCAAGTGAATTGCTTTCAAATACTTTTGTAAGCCTGAAGATGTTATCAACACGGATAACAAAATTCTGTTGGAGATTACTCTATTTATGCTATCTATGTGACGAAGCATTTGAAAGTGGCTATTCTCATCCAGTTGCCATGAAGATGTTTCCTGCAAATGTGGAGGATCCTATGGTGAGGGCAGACATTCTAATACAGTCAATAAGAGATCTCTCTGGAGGCTCTGAGCATGTTCCTTTGATAAAAACTTGGGGAACATTGATCCAGAATATTGAGAAGAATCACAGCATGTTGAGTAGGATTGAGTTGTTGACAAACACAGGTATGGTATACACTTAATCCATTTATCTCCCTGTTAATTTGAGTATAATATCTCTGGTGAAATTAAACGTAAATTCCTGATGTTTTGAATAACTTTCTCCCAACTGTACTTTATTGGTTGACCCAGTCTATGGAAGAATCTCCGCTTATTCTGGGTGTGTATATTGATGCCTGGCTTTTTATTAGTTAATCTATGAATGTAAAAGGACTAAGAGATCGATTTTCTTCTCTTTTCTAAGTGTTCTTATGAGCAAGTACTACTTCTTTCTGCCCAAAAGTCCATGTGGCACACCAGAACTCCAATAATTGGTTTAATTAATTTTCCTATGTATCCCTGATTCCCTTCTCTTATTTAACATATAAGTTTTCTTCCAGAAGAAACATAAATATCATATGAAAGTCTCTATACACTTGAAAGGTTGATCATTGATTTCCCTATGTTTTCCCTTAACTCATTTTTTAGGATAGTAGAGAATGAGGCATTCCATCCTCACGTCACTCTCTACATATAAATATAACCTTAAGAGTTGCTCAAATACGATAAAAATACATGTACATATAATTTCTTATAAGTAGTAACGTGATGCACCTAGAGTTGCATTTTTTTATGCTTCTGATTGAGGATCCGCATATCACTTGTTACGTGGTTGTGGATGTGGGTTGTGGTTGCTAGTTGTCACCCTGAACTTATCTCTTATTTGTTGCTGTTATGGTTAACTAGCCCCCTCCGCAATTGGAATGCAGGTTGGATGTCAATGGATGATGAACAATATCAGTTTCTTGCTGGCATTATGTCGCACCCACTGGCAACCAACAGTAACATGGACACGTCGGCTTCACTTGCTGTGGCTGCCAATGGAACACAAGCTGATGAAGATTCAGCCATAATGGAGTCCAAAATCAGTCAAATAAAGGAACTGTTTCCAGATCATGGTAGGGGGTTCTTGCTAGCTTGCCTTGAAGCTTATAACCATAGTCCAGAGGATGTAATCCAAAGAATACTTGAAGGAACACTTCATGAAGAACTACAGCGTCTCGATATTTCACTGGAAACGATCCCACCCACAAAGTCTACCTCATCTGCAAGTAAAAATGACAAGGGGAAAGGTAAATTAGTTGATTATGGCATGTCTCCTCCAGAGGTGGCCCCTGTTGTCATAAAAAATCAATCCGTAGTTTCTTCAAGTTCATCCTCTTCTGTTGGAAGGTTTATTCGTAAGAACATGGACAAATCACCCAATCTTGAAACCCTAAATTCTAGAAAGGAAAAAGAACTGGCAAAAACTGCAGCTCTTGCTTCCCAACTTGAGTATGAAGACGAATATGATGACTCTTTTGACGATCTAGGCCTGGGTGTTCAAGATTCAGGCCTAGATGAGCCTGAGTCTCTTGGGGAGCCTTCAGACTCTGACAAGTGGAACTCAAGGAAGAAGCCTCAGTTTTATGTCAAGGATGGTAAAAACTACAGCTACAAAGTCGATGGTTCAGTTGCCGTAGCTAACTATAGGGAAGCAAAATTAGTTAATCTAGCATCGAAAGATACCATTCATGGTCTGGGTCGAGGTGGCAACTTACCTATGGGTGCAGTTAAAATGTTAACAGAGATGGACAAAGAGCAAAATGAAGGAAATGGCTCGGTTGGAGGCCGAGGATTTGGTAGGGGTAGTAGAGGAAGGGGTGGAGGAAAGCAGGGTTTCATGTCAGGTGCAGCAAAAAGGGGTTTCGTATCAGGCCCAGAGAAAAGTGCACAAGGATCGAATGACGAGAAGGTTGATGAAGGAGATGGTGATGAAGCTAGAGGAAGGGGTGGTCGAGGATATACAAGGGGTGGTGGGGGTAGGAGAGGTGCACAAGGGCCAAACGACGAGAATGATGATGAAGGAGATGGTGATGAAGCTGGAGGAAGGGGTGGCCGAGGATATACAAGGGGTGGTGGGGGTAGGAGAGGCAGGGGTAGAAATCAATTCAGGAAAGACAGAGCTATGAGCAAGCACTTTTCTGGGATGCCTGGCCATTTCAACGGATAAAGGTTGACCTCTGGTTGGCTTCGATTCTTTTGAAATGTAGAGCTTGGGTTATTTTGAAACCTGAGCATGTGGTGGTTGATCAAGACCATGGAGAGAGTGATTGGATAATTCAATCATGCTGCAGAAGGTTTGTTACTCTTGAGACAGTGATTATATCTTTCCATTTACCATTATAAATATTTGAAGTTTGAACTATAATATGCTCCTACATGAAAATTTTTGAAAGCTTGTTTGAGCCAACTCTGAGTGGTGCAAGTCTACACCTCTGTGTAGTTTCTGCTGTGTCTATAGTATAGTTCCTTCTTGAGACACAGTAGGCTCCCTTTCTATGCATTTTTTTCACTGGCAGAATCTTACCTAGATTAATAATACATCTGAATTACATGCTTATGTTATAATTACGGTGACTTTTAGTGAACATAGCTGGGGTTAAAGACCATCTAAAGACTTGTACGTTGATGTGCTTCTTCTACTATACGATTTCATCTTTACAGAAGCTTCTCTGTTTGGAAATACTAGTTAGCATCAATAGTGCCCATATAGTTCTCATAGATTCTGCCTAGATAAGAAATATCAATTGATATCCTGGCATTGAGTTGGTTTGGTAGTCCGGTTTCCTTCATTTGTATGAACTGGTTTGCATAACATTACACCAAAGTTCTCCAATTGTTTGGTCGCAACCATTGTCCCCATACGACTGATACTAAAAACAAAGTGATCAAGGACTGAAGTGTTGATTATTTATAAACTCATGTAACAATTGAATAGCCTGTTACGAGGCCAAGGAAATGCAGCATATTCTTCGAGCTGTTTGGAAATTGGAATGCGACCAAGACAAAGCTAAGGTGTTGTTTTCAGATAGCTTAATGAACTATATTTAGTTTAGGTTTTATAAGTATTAGATTAAAAGGTTTTGCTAGTTGGGAATGGTGTTATATGCCAATGCCAAATAGTAACTTAACCTTGCCTGCATGCCAAATGTTAACTAAGTAACGACTCTGGAATAGTGTTATACACCAATGCCAAATAGTAACTTAACCTTGCCTTCATGCCAAATGTTAACTAAGTAATGACTAGTTATTTACGTTCCAAACAGCCTGCGTATTACTGGAAGTTCTCTCTGCACACCTATGAACCTATCTGTATCCTCTATGCTACAACATGTTGTCATTGCAAATGGTGTTTTAAATGTTATACCAATTATTTATGTATTGTAGTATACAACATATTCAATCAATCATTATGATACACTACAATATAGAATAAACTGAAACTATCTACGAATGTGATTTCAAAAATGTTCATACTGGTGTAGTTCCGCCAACTTGTTCGTAACTTCATTACTCCCTCCGTCCCGCAGAACTTCATACATTTGTCATTTTTAGTCGTCCCATAGAACTTCATACATTACCAAAAAAGGAAGCTATTCTACACCCAACAAATAATAAACAATCTCAACTTTACACTCAAATTACTTCTTTTGCCACTAAAATTACACTTTTTCCCATCTTTTCTATATTCTATAATTACTTTAACTTTTCGCATAAAACTGCGCGCTAACCCTAATGTATGAAGTTCTCCGGGACGAAGGGAGTACAATGCTAGTACAAGGCCACAAGCAAAATTCAATGTTCGAAAATAAATGTAACTTGTTCTACTGCCTGTGATAGTGTAAGGCGGTCTCCAGCAGAGTCCTGGACCTCGATTTGGGACTCCAGCAGAGAGGCCCAAGGATGGGGCGCAGCCCAGCGCCCCAAATCCTTTATTTTTTTTATTTTTTTTTTGTTTTTTCTTTTCTTTTCTTGTTTCTTTATTTATGATTTATTTTTATTTTCTCTTTTTGTTTTTTTTCTATTCATTTTCTACTTTTATCTTTTTTATTATTTTTTATTTTTCTTGAATATTTCTATATGATAATAATTATATGTAGCAATAGAAATATACTTATACATTACTTCTAAAATTTAAAATACATATTAAAATCACACTTGTAAAATGTAGTATTTTAATTGTTGTAATTTTCATTTTCAATTATTTTAATTTTCAATTATTTTAATTTTCAATTTCAAGTATTGTAATTTTCAATTTTAAGTATTATAGTTTTTTTTAAGTAATGTAATTTTTATTTCAAGTAATGTATTTTAAAAAAATTAATGTGATTTTGTTATAATTAATTAATTACATTTAAAATAAAGTCAAGAATAAAGTTTAAAAGGAAATGAGAAAAGAAAATGAAATGAATAATTAAGTTTGAAAGAAATGTTAAAAGAAAATAGATTTTAGGCCTCACTGTTGGAGTAGAGAATTGTGAAGAGTTACAAATTGAGTTGCAGTGAGTGGAATGCTGACGTGGCGGAGAGAGTGGATTGTAGAGAGTAGCAACTGCTGGAGATGGCCTAAGGTAGTGTGTAAAAAATTCGATGGCATAATCGTATCCCTAACAAAATTGCCATTATAGGCTACTGTGAAGAATGATGAAAGATAGAAAGATGGGGGGAGTTGTGAGTAAAAAGAAAGTTTATTGTGGGGTAGAATTAGAATTTAGTGGAAAGAGAAGAGGGAAGGTTGGCATGTGATGAAGCACGCTGCCCATAGAAAGATAGAGTTTTGGGAATACCATCAAGCAAGGGATGAGCTGCCTCTCTGCCACAGTCAAACTATACTCTTTGGGAATCCAACTTACTAATACTATTATTCTTTTTTTATTTTTCATATTTTTCTTTGTTTTATTTTTGTTAAATTAATAATGATTGTTGTAAGAGTATTAAATTTTGTTGCTGTAAAACAGTGGAGCAATGTGAGATTGGCAGGGGACTTTTTGGGTGAACGAAAGAAAGAAATAAATGAGAGAATGGCATTGGCATGGGAGTTAGTGTTCTTTTATGGGGTATTTCTGTCCCTCTTTCCCTTTTCTTTGTTTCCCTTTCTTAAGCTCTGTTTCTTACTTTCATTTCATTATCACCTTGTCATTTCTCATGTACTGCATATCTAATTCAATTCCAACTACTAACATGTTGCAATGTAACCCCCATGCTATGATAGTACATCTCAACTATTATATTGTTGTTATATATATATATATATATGCACACACACACACACTCCCCTCCTCCGTCAATGGAATAGGTCACCGTTTATTATTTTAGAGGTCCCGTCGAAGCTGTCCAATTTCATTTCTATATCATTTTATGATGATAATGTAATTTTATATTCTTGGGGGGAAGGGTTATAATTGAGCTGTCAAGCTAACTATATCTACTATTTCTAATAAAGTTATAAATTAACCAAATATGTAATACTTCGTCCGTCCCAGCTAAAGCTTTTCGTTTGGCCATTTTCTAGTATCCCAACTAGAACTTCTTGTTTCCACTTTTGACAATTTTCACATCAAATATAATATTAAAATATTCAATAGCACTAATGATAATAGTAATCTCCAATAATTAAAAGTAATGAATTCAATCAGAAGTAATATTTTATTCAAAATATCATACGTATCATATTTTGTTGAACGAAAAAGTGAATGTGAAGATTTTGTTAGGATGGGGAAGTGATGTTTAGTGTAATAATAATATTATTTTGCGTGTTGAAAATCAAAATATACGTATTCAATGGGAGGGAGTGTCATATGTGAGTTTACATTCATCATTTCATAGTGAGATGACAGGAACACCTGTCTGGACCCATTTTTATGGTTGAATGCTTGTGCTATACAGAATGCTGCCAGATTTTGTGAAGCAATTAATGTTTGAAAATTATCACTATTACCTATGAGAAGATGCTATATACAAACATATTAATAATACCTTTTCTGCTCTAAAATTCCCTCTTCAGTTCGAGGCTCCAATGTATTGTAATCAATCTCATTGACTACAATCAATTGCTCTCGCTAGCTACCACAACAAGGGATTATCATTATGGATCCTATATTTCCCAGCTGTACCAATTTTGACTGGAAACAGTTCTAGCTAACATGTGAAACTAGAAAGGAACTTTGTGTTACTAACAATTAGCTACTGCATGTACCTGAATGTGAATACGCATGTTGTATTACATCGGGGTTATTCTATATTAAGGGTGAGTTGTGAGAGCATTTATTTTACACTAACTAGACATAAACTCGTGCAACTTTCAGCTCCATCTGCACTCTACTTGGTTTTTATGGTCAATGTAATGTTATCTACCCATAGTATAGAATTTACCGTCCACACCAAGCATCTTGGTGTCTGTCTAATCTTTTCGAGTTAGAGAATAATTAGGAGTAAATATGTCCAAAGTAATATAACACAGTTAGTAGTACTTAATATCAGAGTGTAAGTGGAGGTCCAGGACCAACTAGGTTACTGCTTGAATCCACCTGGTATATGTACATATGATTTACATACAGTTATACAGGTACAGTCTCACAGACAATATAGTAATACTAACAATTACATTTCATTTCCCCATAGTATGTGTACATGGAGAAAAGAACAAGTTAAGCTTCCTTTCTAACAATGATTCTTTCTTTTCAAGTTCCTAGGTCTATAATAGTGTACAAACATACGTATTGTCAAGGATACCAAACCAACCTACTACCAGTCAGCACTGGAATAATACTATACTATTCCATGTACCTCAGAACTTTATAAATTTTCATTCTAGTGTCTTGTAGAACTTGATATAAACTAAAGTATCCCGCACATAATATATCACTGAAATTGTTAAACGTACACTAGAATTACTCATTTTGCAAAAATTTTATATCTTATCATTTATATTATTTTTTCAATTAAAATTGCGCATCAACTCTAATGTATGAAATTTAGAGATGTAATTGTTATTGTGTCTGTTTGTTGCATTTGTTTTTTCCCACATATCAAAAGTTTCTTGGGCATTGTTGCATTTCCTAACAACTTGGTTGTAAGGATCTCAAGAGAGGGAATAAAAAAAGAGGGAATTAGAAAGGCAGGTGTTTTCTTCTTTATTTTTACTGGAAAGCAAAGTAAAAAGAGGTTGATTGAATTAAACGAAGAGAAAGGCGAGAGAGATGTATGCAAAAACAGATTTTTGGCTATGGCCTTTGGATAATTGTCTCTGTGAATTGTGATTCTGTTTCTTTCTTCTCTTTTCCCTCTTCACAAGTAGGTAGTAATTTAAACATGCAAGAATAATTGGTGAAAAGTAGTTTTCCCCAGTAAAGTTTAATCTTTTATGAAAATTATATCTTAAAGTTTTCATCTATGCAATTTATTAATGTTTGAATTCTGTTGCTCTGACCACCATGCGGTCGATACACATACCCTTTGAAACGGTACAATTACTCATGGATCAATCTTAGGATGATATGTTGCACCAAAAACACTTCATCTTTTTTCGATTAATTTTGTCATCACTCGTGCGTAAACAAATAAAATTTTATTATAGTTTATCATAATATTGTTCAATATCTATCGCTCATTTATATATCTCCCTTCTAGAAAAATGTACATTCATTTTGTTTGTTTAAATAGCATATTCAAATTGCCTCATATTCGGTACAATATGCCCATCGTAAATGATAGTAATCTCTTGGAAACAAACTGCACCAAATTTAAACACTGTATTTTTAACTCTATCCGTCTTAAAACAAATGTCACATATCACATTTATATATATCCAAATACAAATGCTGCGTTCTCATTTTCGTGAAATTGTACATCATTCATTTTGAGTCACATACTATCGATATGTTTAATCTCCGTGTATATCGATATTGTTAATCAAATCAACCCAATTCAATCCAATAAACTCCAAACCAACTAACAAACAAACGCAAGAAAATAAACACAAACACAAGATTTAACGTGGTTCGACAATTGTCTACGTCCACGGGATAACCAAGATTTATATTAACCAAGAAACGCAGTTTACAAGGAATCAACCAAACCTATCAAGCTATATCAAGCTCCGTTCTCTATTCCTCACCGTGTTTCTCTCAAGAAATCTCAATGTATTCTCTCTATGTTCTCATCGATTTATTCTAGTACCTACATGTGTATAGATACTAGAGAAATCAACATACATTCCTTTTCCTAGCAGGATTTGAATTCCACTCCTAATAAGAAACGAATTCTTGATCACTAAGCAAAAGAAAAACCAAGTTAGATTCGACTTCTAACTGTCCTATGTCTTCGGTGTTATTCCAGTGTTTTTCGCTATACCACACCACACAACATTAATTCTCAGTGTTATATCCAAGTGTCCTCAGCACACTCTAACACCACACATCCATTATCCTTGTCATCAGTGTTTTCAGTACTCCATATTCCATTACTTCCTTTAATATTAAGCTAACTGGCTTCACAATTCTCCATCTTAGCTTTATATTAATGTAACCACAGTATACCACACCATTCATGTCCTAGAGTTAGGACACAACCCTTCCTTCCATCAACTTGATAGAACTTAGACACGATCCAAAATTCATCACAAAAATTGACTTAGTAAATCCATCCGCCGGATTAACATTTGTGCTGATCTTCTCAATCTTGATAGTACCCTTCTCAACTTCATCTCTGACAAAGTGAAACTTTATATCAATGTGTTTGGACCTGTCATAGTAAGCTTTATGTTTTGACAAATGAATTGCACTTTGACTATCACAAAATATAGTCACCCGTGTTTGCAACACACCGAACTGTCCCAGAATTCCCTTGAGCCAAATAGCTTCTTTCACAATTTCCGTCATGGCCATAAATTCTGCCTTTGTAGTTGATAATGCAACCACAGGTTGATGAGTATACTTCCAACTCACTACTGTACCAAATAATGTGAATACATATCCAGTTAAAGACTTCCTTGTATCCAAGTTTGCAGCATAATCCGAGTCGACATACCCAATCAGTGCATCATTCCTCATCTGGTGTTGCTCAAACACCAATCCCAGTCTAATCGAACCACCAATATACCTGAGCAGCCACTTAACTGCCTCCCAATGGTCCTTGCCAGGATTATCCATATACCTGCTTACTGAGCTCATTGCATGAGCCAAATCCGGCCTGCAACATACCATGGAATACATAATCGACCCTATAGCATTAGCATACAGTGTGTTCTCCATACACCTCTGCTCTTCATCAGTATTAGGACAAGACTTCTTAGATAACTTGAACTGAGACCCCAGAGGTGTTGCAGCATGCTTGGATTTGTGCATGTTAAATCTCCTTAACACCTTCTCCAAGTAAGCACTTTGATTCATAATGATCTTTCCATCACTTCCATGAATAATATCAATGCCCAGTATCCTCTTAGCTATTCCCAAGTCTTTCATCTCAAATTCTGACTTCAAGAAATTCTTCACCTGAGTGATTCCTTTCATATGCTTGCTTGCTATAAGCATGTCATCCATATAAATAAGCAAATATATCATGTCTTCGACATTCTCACCATAGAAGTAAACACATGTGTCGTAGTCACACCGCTTGAACTTGTGACTCAACATAAACTTGTCAAATCTTCTATACCATTGCCTTGGACTCTGTTTAAGATCATATAGTGATCTCAACAATAAACAAGCCTTGTGCTCCTTGTCATCTAACTCAATACCCTCAGGTATCCTCATGTAAATCTCTTCATCCAGCTTCCCATGCAAGAATGCAGTAGTAACATCCATCTGATGTAAGTGTAGCTTAAATTGAGCTACCATAGCAATCAAGATCCTAATTGAGCTATGCTTCACCACTGGAGAAAAGATCTCATTGTAGTCAATACCCTCTCTTTGTGTGATACCTCTAGCAACTAGTCTGGCTTTGTATTTCACCTTTTGCTCACCATCAGCTCCAAGTTTCTTCTTAAAGATCCACTTACAACTGACAAGCTTTTTTCCTTTAGGTATAGCTACAATATCCCATGTATGATTCTTTTCAAGTGACAAGAGTTCTTGCTGTATAGCAATGCACCAACTATTCTTCTCTGAGCAACTTATAGCTCTTTGATAGTTCTCAGGCTCATAACAATCAATATCCTCGGCAATATTCAGTGCAAAATACACCATATCTGGATCTGCAGTAGAGGTTCTCACTCTTGGTTCTCTATCTCTGATGACTTGATAATCCACAACATCATCTGGAATATTGAGCTCTATCCCTGTCCTTCTTCTAATAACATGCCTCTCCACCTGATTATTCGATTCATGCTCCACCTGATCATGTATGTCAGTATTTCCCTGAGATTCAGCATGCGGTGTTGTCAGAACACCAGTGTCTGTGAAAACTGGTGTTATCACCACACCAGTGTCTGTCTGCTCCATACTCAGTGTTCCTGACACACCATCTTCGATAGGCTCCACCTGACTGAGTGTTCTCTCAACACTGTCAGTATTCCTCAATAATGGCATCACATCTTCATGGAAAGTCACATCCTTGCTGATGATGCATCTATTTACCCCTGGTTCTAAGCACCAGAGTTTATAACCAAGAAACAAGCACTTTACTGCTCTAGCTTCCAACTTATCTTGCTTAACATGAGCATAAGCTAAGCATCCAAATATTTTGAGATATGAGTAGTCTGAATGAGTACCTTTCCAAACTTCTTCAGGTGTCTTGAAACCAATAGCTGATGATGGACATAGGTTAATAAGATGTGCTGCCGTAGTCACAGCCTCTCCCCAAATTTTTTTTGACAAACCTGTTCCAAGAAGCATGCACCTCACTCTTTCTAGGATTGTTCTATTCATCCTTTCAACTACTCCATTATGCTGTGGATTTCCAGGGACTGACTTGTGTCTCAAGATGCCCTTCCCAACACAGATGGTATTGAATTCATTAGACAAGAATTCCAGCCCATTATCAGTTCTGATCACCTTGAGCTTCTTGTTCGTTTGATTCTCCATCTCCACAAGCCATTCATTGAATTTCATGAAAGTCTCATCCTTGGACTTCAATACAAACACCCACACTTTCCTTGACAGATCATCAATGATGGAAAGAAAATATCTACCTCCATTCCTAGTGGTGGTTCTCGCCGGTCCCCATAAATCTGCATGCACATACTCAAGTATGTCCTGTGTGGTGTGTTTCCCAACACCATAATTGTTCTTCTTGGACTTCCCTAACACACAGAGCTCACAAAGTTCCATCTTATGTATCTTGTCTCCACCTAAGAGTCCCTTCTTAGATAAATCCATAAGACCTTTCTCTCCAACATGTGCTAGTCTTCTATGCCATAGAACTGTGTTGTCAGAACACTGTCGGGTGTTCCCAAAACACTGTACACTGGAAACTTCACCAGTTACAGTTTCACCTTGTAGATAATACAATTCTCTCCTTTTAAGAGCCTGCGTAACCACCTTATCACCCTTCTTGACCTGAAGGACACCATTCTCACATGAATACTTGTAACCCTTAGTATCCATCAATCCTAAAGATATCAAGTTTCTCTTCAAGTGTGGTACATATCTCACATTAAGCAAATCCCTTACCACTCCATCAAACATCTCAATCCTCACTGTTCACATACCCTTTATTATTCATGGTCTATCATCACCAAGAACAACTGATCCATAGTTTCTATGCCCAAAAGTTGAAAACCATTCTCTAATAGGTGTCATATGAAACGAACAGCCTGAATCCATAACCCATTCAGTTGATTGAATAGTTTGAGTGACTGAAAGTACCTCAGTAACAAGAGCTTCCGCTGTATGATAAGCCTCTGATTTGTTTGTAATGTCTGTGCCATAATTAGTATTCGGTGTTGTCGCCACACCTTGCCTTTCTGCGCCTTTAGACTCATACAATTCTTCTTCAAGTGTCCTTGCTTCTTGCAATAATAACACTTCCTTGTTTCAGGGACATCCTTGTTATACTGAGCTTTTCTTTGATCTGGATATTGCTTCTTCTTTGGTGGAAACTTGTGATATTGTTTCATCATAAGGCTTTCACCAGTACTGAGTGTTGGTGGGACACCATCCTGATCCTGCTCCCTTGATCTTAATGCAGATTCAATAGCCTCCATTGTCAATGCTTCTGTCCTCCCATACACTAAACCATCCTTGAATGGAACAAGAGACCTAGGGAATGAATTCAACAAGATAATTGCCTTGTCTTGGCTCCTCATCCTGTTCTTCTCATCAGTTTTCAGATTGTCATGGTGTGCAACCATCTTCTTGAACAAATCCAACTGACTCATGATTGATTTTCCTTCAACCAAATTGAATGCAAATAGTCGTTGTTTGGCATAGATTTTATTTGCATCAGACTTGTCGTTGTACAATTCTTCTAGCTTCTCCCATATTGCTTTTGCCGATGAAAGATCACCAATTTCAATACGGGCATTATCTCCCAAAGCTAATAACAAAGAACTGTACGCCTTGTTTTTTATCGACGTTTTATCAGCATCAGACATGGTTTTATCAAACTCTTCCGTCAGTGCATTGATCACACCCTGCTGCATTAACATAGCTTTCATCCTTCTCTTCCACAGATCAAAGTCTGTCTTTCCTTCCAATGGTTTGAGGTCGAACTTTGGAGACGCCATTGATGAATAGATACCAGTTGATTCTCTTCCCACAGACGGCGTCAATTGTTAATCAAATCAACCCAATTCAATCCAATAAACTCCAAACCAACCAACAAACAAACGCAAGAAAATAAACACAAACACAAGATTTAACGTGGTTCGACAATTGTCTACGTCCACGGGATAACCAAGATTTCTATTAACCAAGAACCAAAACGCAGTTTACAAGGAATAAACCAAATCTATCAAGCTATATCAAGCTCCGTTCTCTATTCCTCGTGTTTCTCTCAAGAAATCTCAATGTGTTCTCTCTATGTTCTCATCGATTTATTCTAGTACCTACATGTGTATATATACTAGAGAAATCAACATACATTCCTTTTCCTAGCAAGATTCAAATTCCACTCCTAATAAGAAACGAATTCTTGATCACTAAGCAAAAGAAAATCAAGTTAGATTCGACTTCTAACTGTCATGTGTCTTAAGTGTTATTCCAGTGTTTTTCGCTATACCACAACACACAATATTAATTCTCAGTGTTATATCCAAGTGTCCTCAGCACACTCTAACACCACACATCTATTATCCTTGTCATCAATGTTTTCAGTACACCATGTTCCATTAATTCATTTAATATTAAGCTAACTGGCTTCACAGATACGTTTAATTTCCGTGTCTAAAATTGAATGTAACATCTCTTCCTGTTCAAAGATATGTACTGAGAGTTTTTCTTTTTATTGAATCATATGTCCTGTGAGTTGTTTAAAGAAAAATTTACATGTTCAAACAAAATCTTCTTATGTACCTAAAAATGTACCGAAATACAACCACCAGTGTGAAAGAAAGGTAGTCACAGTGTGAAATACAACAATGTACTGATTTAGAAATGTCATCCCTGAATGGAGTGCACTAATTACCATCATCAGTTACAGCCAATAATCTGCATGAAATGGTCTACCATTAATTAATAATTAAAGCTGTAGAGATTAATTGATTAAATATATTTACTAACTGTGGGTAATTGACGTGTCAATAATCCAATTTGAAGAGGAATCGACGTGTAAATTGATTAATCTGCACGTAACATTTGTTACTAAGGAAAGGTGACGTCATAATTACAGGAAACTAAAATTTGGTTAACTTAAATGGGATTCGGTCAAAGATGTTGACCAGCACGGAATTCAGTGATCATTATTCTATTCCATTTCCCTTGTCTTCTTTTGGGCCTCCTTTAACAAACTTCCATTTATTATGTCCCAAATTATAATTTTACTACATTTTCTATATTTTCCTACTTTTACTTTTAGTATTGTAAAATTGTACTAACAGATAAAAAGTTTAGAATTTTAAATTGGTTGATAATATTCTTAACTGCTCAAAAATTCAAAATCCGACTTTAAGCGTTTCGACACAAACCAGAGCGTCAGAACTTAATTCATAGGGCATGGAATATTATCATAAACATCTTTAACTTCACTTTCATGATTTTCAAAATTTTGTAATGTTAAGATCATTTCTGTATTTGTATGTTAATGCATGACTTTACTAGTTCACAAATTGTAACAATTTGATATGTCAAAATTAAGGACGCACAAGATGTCAAACTACGTTTTATTATTTTATAAGTCTAAGTTTATCGAATTTATGAGTTCACGGACTAGTCTTACTACTTAGAGCATAAGAACTACACCGTTGGATACAAAGGTCGGTCGTCCAAACAAATTTTGAACATCAAGTGTACTCCCGTATCTAAACAATGAAGTCAAGAAAGCTCCAACATAGAGCACATATGGAGAGAAAATGGCAATCTCATCGTCTTATATGTCAAATAATTTATTTTGTCAAGTGGATTCAGGAGTGAAAGGTTGCAACCAAATTGAAGAGGAGTAATGTCAAGTAACTTTCCCCTTTGGCACTATTTATTCTTGTATATTCTTGTCAAACTTTTTACTAAATAAACAAACAATTATGCGGTCATTCATTTTCCCCCACCTTTTGACAACACATGATCTAATAAGACTACGAGGATTCACATTTTTTACATATTGTTCACTCTTTTTTCTTTTTTAGTCATTTGTTTTCTTTCGGAACTGGCCAGCCTCTATAGTAAGACTAATATCTTATGTCTATAGAGAAAAAGTAGAATGGATCGAATATTACTTCTAAAAGTATGATGAAAGTGAAAAGCCAAAGCCCTATTGTATATTTATCCAAAGAAAAGTTATACTATTAACTTTTTCAGTCCAGTGCAAAAAAGATCCCGCAACTTTACAAATTATAATAAATAAATGTAGCATTATGATATTATAAGTATGATAACCATAAAATATCTAAATCATGATATTACTTATATGGATATCAAAATCTTTTCAGTGAAATATATAGTGGGGAGAATTTGGATCCACCAAGTTTATTTTATGTTCTTGATACAGACGTGTAATTTGTCCCATATGTATTATTGGATATATTATACTTACTTCGTTTTAAATAAAACTTTTCATTTTGACTTTAAACAGCTAAATGTCTTCAACTTTAACAACAAATTACTCTTAAAATATAATAATAAATAATTTTAATAAAATCATATAATGAAAATTTAATAATTAAATTTTCACTATATGATTTTATTGAATTATTTATTATTATAGTTCAAAATTAATTTGTGGTCAAAGTCGAAGACAGTTGACTGCAGAATAGTAAAATGAAATGTTTTCTTTGCAACGGAAGGAAAGAAGTATTGTTTATTTTAAAAATGAAAATGACATATGATAATAGCCTGATATTGAAACAATAATTAAATTCATGAGATTCATACATGTGGCGTCAGACTCATCACACTCTACTCGCGCGCATGAATTTAAATGCAAATACCATCCACTTCTTCCAAATAGTTGTCATTTAGATTTGACTTTTAAAAAAATTATTTTTGTCATTCTACTTAAATACTTTCATACGTCAAAGTGTTGTTTGTGTAGCCAAGTGGCAAGTTGAGACACTTCGTATCAAATAAGTTACGGGTTCAATTCCTAAAATGAGTGATTTATTTCTCTGTATAGAGAATAATTGAAATGATGATTAGAGATTTATACTAAATAAATCAGGACTCAGAAAAAAAGATAAACAATGGGATCCGGTGCATTAGTGATGGTATATATTAGTGACGCAGAAGTTTGTAACATACAAAGGTTGTACTTTTCCCACATAGTGAACCTGCAAAGGTTTTCTTTACTAATTAGTATGAAATCTGCGAGAGATTAAGAGAAGATTAGTTCAAACTATGAACTAGTGCAGTTTTTATTGAATAGAATGAGTAGAATAAATACAAAGAAGAAGAAAAGAGTTGTTTAAATAACCTCTTTATATAGTTTACTTTTAATAATAATTAGAAATGTGAGGATAAATAAATTAATCAACACCATAAGATAATCAAAATTCCTTGCAAACAACGTTAGTCGTTGTGTATGTGTGTAGTCCTTCGTCCAATATTATATCTCTATGTCTTTGTTTATGGTAACTATGGAAAATGTAAAATACGACTCATCATGATTTGAAAGGGTATGACTCAACCCGAACCCGTTCAGGACCCGACGGGTTGACAGCATATAGTAGTATATTATATCGAGTCCCCTACACGTACCTAACGCGTTAATTAATAACTTATACTCCAATCTGAACCAAAATAAAATACAAAAGTATATAATGCTGTTAACATGGTTGGTTTCCAACAACCCCTGGAGTGGTATGTGCTCCTCCCACCACCACACGCACACACAAAAATTATTCTACAAACATAATTTCAATTATTGCGGTGGTTTTTTAGGCAACCAAACCCCAACATATAACCCCCCCCCCCCCCACCCACCCATCTTCCAGACTTTTTACTAACTTAACCATAAAATGTTGCAGTTCGGGTATTGTCACACGCACTACAACAAACGTGGGATTTAATGACCATCGTAAGTGTTATTAATTGTTATTTTGGGTAACATATTAAACTTCAATGACATTTTCTATGAAGTGTCACTTCAAGAGGGGTGACTAATTCTATAATGTCACTAATTTATTGTACAATGACATCTTATTCAATGACACATTAGCTATTTCAACCAACACTTTCAAGTGTTACTGTAATAGTTATTCATTACCATTGAGAGTGTCATTGCAGATAGTATTCATTTCATTTATAAATGTCACTGCATCCCAATATCATTACACTTGAAAGTGTTACTTCTCATAAATAGGTGTCACTTTAAAGAGTCATATTTTGAACATTTACCAACCATTTGAATTGTCATGGTAGAATTGTATTGGTGACATTTCACAGTGATACACTAATTCAAAATGCAAAGTGCAAATCCCTTAAATCAAAGTTCACCGATAGAATACAAATTAACACAATTTTAAACGTTCGCTCATGTTAAACTATATAATAATGTATGGGTTTAATTCTTGTAAGCTTGGATTAGCTTAGTATTGTCCTTAAAGTATATAATCCACTTCATCAACATTTATCTATTACTATTAATTTTGTAGGAGATGTACACTCAAACTTATTCTCATGATAACTATGACTTGAATAAGCATATTATTTAGTATTTTTCTACTTCTTTTATGCTTGGACCATCCTCCTCATTTGGAGAAATACCAATTGAAACGTAAAAAAATAAATCAGAAAAAAATACTGCAAACTGAATTTTCTTTATTAATACAAACAAATAATCAATATCGGACATGAAGATGGAGTAAAATGAGTAAATGATTTGTATATAGGTAGGTTTAATATTGTAAATGGATAATTGTTGTTATGTTTATTAGTAATCAAAATTTACATTTTAGGTCGTAAACATTTGATTGTAAAAAGCATTTTAGTAGACTTGTGCCAATCAAACTTTATAAATTCATTTGTCCAGTGGTTGAATCGGAGTTCCTAGCTAATTGTACGGTTGATTAATCAAGTAAGAATTTTTAATTTTCCTTCTTTTTTAATATATTAAAAAATCCTTATGGAATAATGTAGTAGTATATAGTGCTGCCATTTTTTCTTTTTAATAGTGAGAGATCTCTATAAAGATTTAAATTATAATTAAAGCTCATATACATCATCAACTTACTCACCTGTATTATACTACCACTAATTCGCAAGGTACTTTAGCCACATTTCGTCAATGATAACAATTACTTGGCTAATCTACGTGATGGTGAAGAACGAACACGTGCTCAAGGTTACTCTTACTTATCCCACTCGTGCAGTGTAAACTTTGACTCTGCATTTTTCCGCATCAACCACTGCCATTTAAGAATCATAAATAAAGGGTATTCCTCCCGTATCCAATTCAAATATGTCCCGAATAATATTGTTCAACCACTCCAACCTCATCTGATGGAGCCTATTGTCAAAAATAGAAGCATCAAATTTATCTTGATCTATATCAAATAAAAAAAATAACAACTCGAGAAGAATATGCGTAGAGTTGTATTTTAAGTGCACCATGATAGTAGATAGTATTGTTGTTAGCCGACTTTATGAAAACATGCGAGTGATAAAGTCGAAAAGATTTAGATGAATTCGTCTTGGCACGACGAATTTAAATATATGTTTAAAATATTTTTCGAACTTTTGTATATAAATTTATATGAAATTTAATAAAAATATATATGCAACCAATATACAAAAAATAAACAGTGAAAGATATAATGGCTGAAAATGAAACTAACTCCACAAAATTTCCGTGGCGATGCCACGATATAGTTTACGTTTAATAATAATTAGAAATGGGAGGACAAAATAAATTAATCGAGGCAACCCCTGGGGTGGTATGTGCTCCCCCACATAACGATCTTGGTGTGGATAATACAAATCTACCAAACCAACATCATCATAAGAAAATCCAACTGATAATTTATGTGCTAAAACATTAGCCTCCCGTTTAACCAGCTGGCAAAACTTAATTCTCCATCAAATATCTTAATTTCTTTGAAAAGTGAAACAAAGGGGCAAAGCTAAAATTTGTCAATTTAAGATATTTAATCACAAAGAACAATCACTTTCAATTACTACATGTTGCCACTCAAAATCTTGAACAAATTTAGTTTCAAATTTGGCTGGCCAACCTTCCGCATTTTCAACAATCTAGACATAAAACTTTGTCTCCAAGTAATAACATTGCCCTCATGATCCCTAGCAACAACACTAATACGCTCCCCTATTCGGCCTAGGCTCAACTGTATCAAAATTTCACGTATGATGCCTGGAATTTGAATGAATTTGGTGGGATTTAGCCCATCAGCTTCATATCATCTTATTTAATAAATTTATATTTTTATTTTAGTGAATAAAATGATTTAATAGTAATTAATAGTAATAATCTAGATTGGTGTCTATAGATTCTTCTTCTCACGGTGAATTCAAATATATGTTCAAAATATTTTTCGGAGTTTTGTAGATAATTTATATGACATTTAATAAAAACTATATACGCAATTAGATGCCACAATAACACGCTCACATTCTAGTTATATTATATAAGAACACGCTCACGTCTTCTCACGGTGAATTCAAATATATATTCATAATATTTTTCGGAGTTTTGTAGATAAATTTATATTAGATTTAATAAAAACTATATATGCAGCCAACATATCAAAAATAAATAGTGGAAGATATAATGGTTGAAAATGCAACTAATTCCACAAAATTTCACGTAGGATTGAATTTATTTAATAAATAATCTATTTTTAAATTTTCATTAATTCATTTTATCTTATTTAATAAATTTATATTTTATTTTAATTAATAAAATAATTTATTGAAATAATACTATTCAAAATTGGTGTATATGGATTCGTCTTGTCACGACGAATTCAAATATATGTTCAAAACATTTTTCGAATTTCTATATATAAAGTTACATGAGATTTAATAATCTTATTTAATAAATTTATATTGTATTTTAATGAATAAAATAATTTATTTAATTAATACTATTCAAGATTGGTGTCTGTGGATTCGTCTTGTCACGACGAATTCAAATATATGTTCAAAATATTTTTCGGATTTTTGTAGATAAATTTATATGAGATTGAATAAAAACTATATATGTAGTCAACATACCAAAAATAACAATAAAATATATACTGGCTAAAATACAACTAATTCCATAAAATTCCACGTTTGATTAAATTAATCTGGTGAGGTTTAGACCCTTGTGCTTTACATAATACTAGTACTAACCCGTGGCGATGCCACGGTGTTGGGTTTCTTTAATAAACAATTGAAGAATGACAGTTTAAATAAATTAAGAAATCCAATTAGTCATCTTAATAGTCAAGCATGTATTTTTAAATTAAAGTACAAATGATTATACCTTCAACCTCTTAGTATATCTTAGTATATCCATGAAGAAAATGAAAAGGAAAGGATAATTAATTGACAATTGTCAAACCGTGCAATGTAGTTAAAGTAATAGTTAAATACATATTAAAAAATGAAAGTACTAAAAGATTTAATTTTCAACCTCCAAATGCATCTTCTTCACCTGCAAAGTAAAGCACAATACACACGTAAGTTGTCATTAGAAAATAATTGATGAAATTTATATTGAATACATTATAATGACATGCACATACCTTAAAGATTACTAAAAACTTCTTTGTAAACAACATTGATAGTTGTGTCTGTGGGATGTCCTTCTTCATCCAGGATTAAAACTTTGAGTCCTTTTCTGCTAGTTACTCTTGAGAATGCAACATACAACTGACCATGACTGAATACGGGTGTTGGAAGATACAAACCAACATGTGCTAAGGACTGGCCCTGACTCTTGTTGATTGTCATGGCATAGCAAACTGATATAGGGAACTGCCTACGCTGGAATCTAATTAGAAATTTCGTAACATCTGAAGGTGTCAACACCATTTGAGGTATAAGTACCTTCTGTCCCACATTCTTTCTAGCTATCATCTTCGCCTCTATGACATGCTTCTCGATTGCAGTCACAATCAATCTTGTGCCATTACAGAGTTCGGCAGACTGGTCGATGTTCCTCAAAAGCATTATTGGACAACCAAACTTTGAGTCGAATGAGATGGTTTGGTATACCTGATGCCTTAATAGTATTAAGGAATTCGACTGAATATACATCTTCTCTATTGATGATGTCATCCTTATCAAGACATATGTTGTCACTAATCATGAACTCGACCGAATCTCCAGGTAATAGTGACATGATGTAGTCATTAATCTCATGGACTATCTCATTAGTCGGTGCAAGATTCGCCCTGTCCTGGAAATATAGACCATCACCAACATGGCCCATGAGTGAAGGATATGTGCTACTGACCATAGCAGCAATCAGATCTGGTGCATCACGAATAAGGATATCTTCAGGCAACTTGAAACTGACCTCGCCATCATTTGTCGTGCCTACTTGCCCATCTCCAATGCGTAGCAACCATTCGGCAAATTCCCTTATATTGTCAACCTCGGTAGGTGAGCTGCCAGCCTTGTCAAAATATAAAATTATTGAATAATGTGTTTGGTCAATATAATTTTTTATTTTTTTAGAAATTGAGCAAACGTGCGTAATAATTACATAAGTGCTCATACCTGAAGGCACATGTTCTTGGTTAACTTCAAAATACGACATTAACTCCACAGTTTTTTCGATGGACATAGGGTTGCGTGAACTATATCCTGCCTACTGCCCTTGGGTACAACTGGTAAAATTTGTCTAAAGTCCCCCCCCCCCCACAAAGAGAACAACTAATCCACCAAAAAGGTTATCTGACACCTGACCATTAGGTCCTCTCATAACATCTTGAAGGTTGTGATCAAGCGCTTCAAAGCAAAATCGATTGGTCATTGGAGCCTCATCCCAAATGATCAACTTAGTATTCATACATAAACCAGCAAGATCACTCCCAAAAGTTATTCTACTGCACATGGATGTCTCGTCAACCTGTAGGGGTATGCTAAACCTGGAATGAGCGGTACGTCCTCTAGGAAGAAGCAAAGAAGCAATACCGCTGGAAGCTACGGGCAGGACGATATCACGTCTCCCACGTAACGCCGAGCATACTGTTCTCGATAAGAATGTCTTTCCAATTCCACCATACCCATACAGAAAGAATAACCCTCCATTACCCGATGATACTACATCCATAATAATATTATATACATTCCTCTGTTCATCTGTCAGACATGGGTACAAACGATTGTACTCTTCCATCATCTGAACCACATCGTAATCTAATTCCTCTGCGATTAGACTATTCTGACCATTATGTATCGCTACATTATCAGGCACATGCATACCTTCAAACTGGCTGAGGCTAGTTCCATTGCGACGAAGAAACTCTTCTATTTGTGCGAGAGTGAAGTTCTTCAATTGGTCTTCAGTGATCTCCAGATATATTTCAAATGAGATTAAAAATTTGAAGTAAAAATTAATGAAAAAAACAACCATATATAATATAAAACAAAAACGTCAATAATTATTAATAATATACCAGGTTTATCCATCTTCTTACGTAGCATGTACATGATGTCATTGGATAAATACTCCCATGTAGTATTCCATACATGTATAGGCCTAGACATGTTGTCTGTTTGGAGTAGAATAGAGAACAAATGCCTCAGGTAATGCCCCGAGCTCCAGAAACTGGCTTCCTTTATGGCACCAATATACTCATTATTGTCATCGAGTAAACCCATCACAAAGCACGCATCACGAAAAGTTGGGTATACAAATCCATCTACTGTTCTCAAATCCTCATAGTAGGTGGCACCCCTAATGTGATTCAACATTATCCTGAGGTAATATATGGGACCTGTCTTGGGAGGAACATGATGTAATCCTACCAACCTTCTTGTTGAAAACCTTCATAGGTCTCCAAACTTTATTCTTAGCATTCCAAACATAATGCCTAGGCAACTCCACATACAAATACTTGTGTGCCTCTGGGTGGTGTTTATTGTACTCCATCCACATTAAGAACTTAGTCTCTGCAACAATAGGCTTCTCTAATAGGTCATAAATGTAATTGTCATCCTTGAATACCGCTGATTGTTCACCCTCCATGTGAAATGGTAGTCGCTCAACAGTAGGATCCCTATAATGAATATCGTATCCCAGAATACGCCATACGGCCTCACATACTGAAATGTATCGACAATCCATATAATCCTCCACCTCATTATCAATTGTTATCTTGGCCCCTATGCGGTCAACACCTTTGTTCACGTACTTAAACAAATACTTGATATAATTGGTTTTGTTGCACCATTCAACATTGATATGAGTTTGGTACTTCATGAGCAGATAAGGATTATACAGAACAATGTACCTTCAATAAAAGACAAAAAAACTAACATAAGTACATCATGATTGTGAAACAATGACGCATTTTAAGTGTTTATTTAACTAACAAATAGCATTTTAATTGTTGATTACGTACCGTTTGTCAATTACATCACCGTTCTTATAAATGGTGAAACCTGTGTCACGCCTCCTATACATTGGGTATCCATTTCCATCAAGTGATGTGCGTTCGTTGAATGGCTTTGGAAACTTCCTTTGAGCATTTTTTCCATCATGCATGCAAGGAGAAGTCGTGTTAAGAGGTCCGCATGCACGGACCATGAACCATGTAGTCGGACACAACATTGTACAACTCCGGGTTTAGTTCCTTATCCGGTATTTCAGCACTGATGACCTCGTCAATATCATTGACGGACATGTTCCTATCTTGACGGTCGATCCATAGTAGGATGTGAGCATGTGGCAGACCACGTTTCTGAAACTCAATTGTATACACAACTGCATACCAAAAAATTAAATGTTCAATTAGTATAAGTTGGAATATAATAATCACATGTTCGATTAATTGAGTTAAAATTGAATATGATAAACACCTCCTATAGCTTTGCCGAATACATTCTCTGTCTTCAAGTCCTTTATCAGTTGATTCAACTTCATTTTGAAAACACGACTTAGGACATCTAGCCTATCCTCGGGACGTAGACCATTAGACTCCACAAAACGCGTAATCTCTGGTCATTTTAGATTACACGTGAAATTGATGAACAATTCAGGATATCCTACTCTTGAAGATAGCCATAGTGTCCTGAAAGTTATTCACCATGTACCTTGGTCCTCCAACAAAAGACGATGGCAGTACAAATCGCTTTCCAACATTTCCGGTTGGATCTCCAACATCAAGCTCCCCTCTCCTAATGGCATCGTCAAGGGTCCTGTAGTTATCAGATCTCAACAACGGCTGATTTCTCATTATAAAAGCAAGGTGATGTGCTTCCATCATCATGTATCCATCCACCAAAAACTGTTGGAATAACTTTCTGCTTGAAAGGATAGTGCGAGCCTCACCCTCACGATCAAATATCCTATATGATAGGAACTCCTTTATTGTGAGTTTGTTTCTAACTCCTTTTGACTTGTTAGAATGACGTATTTTTGTGTGGTATCCATCCTCCCCATACGGGAATAGAAGGGGATATTGCATCGGGAGGTATGTCGGGTGCAACTCAGATATTGGCCTTAACGTTCCATTCCTCTCTTCCAATATAATATCATATCCATTCATTTAAATATTCTTCCAATACGGTGATAGTTCTGTCCGCCAAGTCGATATGAATAAGGACCACGTTCTTTGTTGACAGAATTATCTTGAATCCCACCATAGATGTGAACGCATACATCATGTTATACGCACATATATGCTCGATGTAATTCCGTGCCTATTTTGCAGGAGGTTAAGTAGGAGACGTGGAGGCTGCTTTAAATGAGGTAGTTGTATTTTACCCCGACTATAGCACAAACCAAATTCAGGACGGTACTTAGCACTGCTCTTTATCCTCTCATCGAACCACATAAGAGCACCACAATATCCACATGCATAACTAGGATCGCCCATATCTTGATAAGCTGCAAAATGTACATACTATATTAATATAATGTTAACCAAGATGAGAAAAAGAAAAAGAATAAGATTAGAGTCCGTAGACTGGTAATATTAGTATACCTATTATGAATATGCCACTATCTCTTCGTGTCGCCCTATGTTGATTGTCACTTCTTCTCTGAGTTGACCTTTTTCGTGCTAACTTATGTTTGGACTGTAATTTTGAAAATTGGAAATTTCAAAATTGAAAATTATAATAAAAACGCAAACATGATAGATTTTCTGACTCGTGTGAATTACTCTGTTGGTATACGTACGCCTCGGAAAACAACATGATAGATTTCGATGTCGGCAATACACCTGTTGCATGGATTGAGTCTGCCACTTGTATAAGTTTGATTCTGTCATAGGCAATAAGGTTTATGGGTATCAGGGGTACAAAACTTTGGAACTTCAATGAGTTTTCCTTCATTAAGGCCCATATGACACATCTTGAAAGAGAATCGGACTGTGTTAACATATAGCATTCCACTGAAGCCAAGACTTTAATTTGCCAAGTTCTTGAATTCCCTTATGTCTTGTCTCTTCTTCAATGCTAAATAGTCGATGAAGTTAAGTGTGTATGGTGCTTCTATATGATTATTTTTAACTGCATACTGAATTAGAGTGCAAGCGTCTTGAATCTTTTGTTTGATGAATAATTTCACCTATACAAAAAAATAGAAAATTTAATAACACATTAATTTTTTTTTTAACTTCTATTATGTAATGTTTCAACGTTAATACCAATGCGCTCCGGTAGACCAATTCAGGATTCATAGATTTGTAAAGAATCCTTCAGATGTGCGGTGGTAGTATCCAGTTTGGAGAGATTGGAAGTTTTTGCAGTTAATATGCTTTCTTGGACACTTCGTACATGGATTTGCAGCTAAAACTTTAAAATTTTATTATACATCTCTTAATAATATTTTTGTATAAATTGCAATTGAATGAAATATATTATAATATATTTGTATTATTTTTCATGGAATATTTTTTGGTCTGCAGAATTGTTTTATGGAATATTTTTCGGTGTGCAGAAATTACCGAAATTACCATAATTTGAGCTACTTAATTACCATAATTTAAGCTACGAAATTATGACTTTTATTAATTAGGTTATATTGACTACTGCGAAAATCTTGGTTTAATAACTCTAGATTATTTTCATTGCAATTAATAATATTTTCTTTTTGATTTATTTTTGTGAATGAAAGTGAAAGAAATTTAAAGATACATGCCACATATAAAAACAAAATGACATTGGAATAGTGAATAAAGTATGGTAGATAGTGAATAAAGTAGGAGATAGATTTTCCATTTAAGGAATGAGTAATTGAATTTGGGATGGACCAAAACGGAATACGGGTAATGAAACTGGGACGGAGGGAGTATATCATTTAATAAATTTATTAATAATTATATTTATAATTGGTGTCTATGGATTCGTTTTGTCGCGATTAATCCAAATATATGTTCAAAATATTTTTCGGAGTTTTGCAGATAAAGTTATATGGAATTTAATAAAAACTATATATGTAGTGAACATACTAAAAATATAAATAGTGGAAGTTATAATGTGCATTGCATTGTCTAGAATAAAATGTTCAATGGCTTATTTTCCAAATTTAGAATTTACACAACCAATAGTTATCACTTAACAAATTGTTTTTTTATTTTAATATATAAATAATTTATTTAATTAATAATAATATATAAGATTGGTGTCGATGGATTCGTCTTGTCGCGGTGAATCCAAATATATGTTCAAAATATTTTTTGGAGTTTTGCAGATAAAGTTATATGTGATTTAATAAAAACTATGCATACAGTTAACATATTAAAAATAAATTGTACACTTGTAAATTATTATTTTCTTTTTACTTTAATTTTGTGAATGAAACTCCATGAAATTCAAATAGACATGCCACATAGAATTTTGCACATGTGGCATGCCTCTTTATTAAGATAGGTCACCACTTTTATTATATATTTAGATATGGATGGATGGATAATTTACCAATTGTTGTGAATTTTATCCCCCCATTACTTTGTACTCTATTTTGGTATATTTTGCAATGTCACGGAGAACAAATTAAAAAACGCCATATTAAAATGAAAAATAGTGAAAGTCGGAGAGAGTAATAGTTATGTACAACATTCACAAAATATACACACACATAATACTTATCGAACAATACATGTAAACTTCTTGTTGTTTTTTTTTCCCCCCTGCTTGCACAATTGACGTCCTTGCTCCTTTCCTTTAGATTGGCAGGTTTGCAATTTGGTAATTAGGTAACTCTATTTGATAGAAGGAAATTTTAAGAATTGGAATACACTTGTCGGGGAAATGCAAGACTCCATCGGATAAAACTATACACTAAGGCTCTGTTTAGTAAAACTAGCTGATAAGGTAGCTGATAGTTGATAAGGTAGTTGATAAGGTAGCTGGTAGCTGATTGATTAACTGATAAGCTATTTGGTTTTTATAAAAGTTTTTAGTAAATCAATTAGCTGATAAGCTAGCTGATTTGTTAAATATGGTATGTAAAAACAAATCAGCTAGCTTATTTTTCTGATAAGCTTCCTGGATAAGCTTATCAGATCAGCTACCAGTTAGGCGTTCACGTAACAGGCTTGTTATAAAAATAAGCTCATCGAGCTGATAAGCTTGTGCTAAATAGAACCTAGGTACATTTATAAACATATATGCACCTCCTATTTATACATCTCACTTTACCCACCCAATGTTATAAACTTCTTATTTGTGGCAACCAAAACTTCTTAACTAGCACGATGAATGAAAGAATATAAGGACCTAGACTTGTACTATACTGTAACTACACAACAGTTTATATCAATGTTGGTATAACTATTGATGTAACAGTGACTCAAACAGAAAAACAAAACACAGGGGAAATAAACTAAAGAACACAGAGTTGTTTTTCTTAGCTAGTATTATATACCAGCCGAGCCAAAGTCAAATATTCACTATATTGATAAATGAATTTATCAAAACAATATTCAAAGATTTCACAATTCGAAACCTTGAATGTCAAAGCTAAACTAATTAGAACAGTGTCACCTATTCGATTGTTGTTGATCTAGTCTAACCTAAATGATCGAGAAACAATCTCTATCCAACTACAACAACACAGATTAGCAAAACACAAAGCAACTCGACAACTTTGATATGAATAAAGTGCAAGTGTTCACTCTAGTCTCGTTACTTTGAATATGTCCTTGATCTTGTATATATAGCAAGGTCTTCGATCAAAGAGCAGATCTTCCAGATTTTCTTTCCAAGCTTATCCAAATCTTCAAGAGTCCAGTTGGAGATATTGTCTCTAGAGAATCCTATCTTTGATCTTTTTTCCTAAATACTCCAAGCTAAGCAGGACTCCTTTTTATCTTCTAAATCTTCGACCTGTTGACACAAGAAACTACAACTGTCGAACTAGGTTAAAGATTAGTGAAGAAGGCAATATTACTGAAATACCCTGCAACAGATTAATAGAGCTATTAAGTTAACTGTTGATCTAACAATGTACAAAACAGTGAACTTTCAATCTCCCCCTTATTGTCTTTCTTCACAACACCTAATCAGAAAAATTATACCTCCCCCTCAACAATAAATTCTCCCCCTTGTGATGAAAAACACCCAAACAACTGTTATATCTGCGATTTAACAGAAATTGGCAATATATCTCTTGTAAAACACACATTTTTTTTATTTAAAAAACACAAGAGATAAACTGGAGAAATGATAAAAACAACCAAGAGAACCAAGAGTGATAGAAATTTTCACCTTCGAGAGACTCCTAGTATCATGGCCTGAGTTACAAAAACGAGTTTCCAGAGCTACTGTTGACTGAATAGTGAATCTAACTAATATGCATCCTATCTTTAAGCAGAGAAAGCACATTCCCACCCCCCCCCCCCCCCCCCAAGGAAACCTACCGACTCAGAAACCAAACAACCAAGAGAGATATGAGAATGTCGTATCTCACTGGAGGAGAAAAAATACTTGATCTAGAAACACTGGGCCTTTTAAATCAAGAATCAGCACGCATAGAGAGAAGATAAATAAGCCCAGACTGCAGAGTTATTAAAAACAAGAAGCAAGTGTTAGGCTCTGTTTAAGTTTCAAAAAGAGACTCAATGTAGTCTTAGAGAGTCAAACTTCCAAATTTGAAAGAAAGTGATAGAAACCCAGAGATTGCCAACAAATATAATGTAAATAATATGCCTCAATTGGACTCTTTTTTCATTTTGGCCTGCATTGGGCTTTTTTGCAGTGGCCTCCATTGGGCTCTTTTTCCATCTTTTTTGCTTCCATAACAAGAAAACTGCAGTTCAATGCGAGGGGTAGAGAAGAAAGAAGGTGCCAAAACCAGTAAGAAGACCCAAAGAACTTCCCAAGTACTCACATCTAGCAAGATGCACAACATATCCAACTCAAAAACAGACTAAAACCAAAGACGACTTCAGATAAGCAAGTACTGACATCACAAACAAAAAATCACTGTTGGACTATGATGTTAAGTCAACAGTGAAAGCAACACTTTGGATCACATTGAGCATAAACCAAGAGATCTTCTAAGACTGAAGAATCTCTTAGAATCCAAGGGTTTAGTAAATATATCTGCTAGCTGATTATTGGTTTCTATATATATGTTGGATATCAACAACTTGTGGATTCACTAAGTCCCTAAGAAAATGATGCCTTATATCTATATGCTTGGTGCGGGAGTGTTGCACATGATTCTTAGAAATGTTTATGGCACTAAGGTTGTCACAAAACATGAATAATGTATTACTTTTAAGACCATAGTCATGTAGCATATTTTTCAACCAAATTAATTGAGTGACACAACTACCTGCAGCCACATATTCAGACTCAACAGTAGATAGGAAAACACAATTTTGTTTTCTGATGTACCATGATACTAGGTTTCTTCCTAGATAAAAACAACCACCACTGGTGGATTTTCGATCATCAACATCACCTGCCCAATCTGAGTCACTGAACCCAATATAGTATCAGAGATATATTTGAGAATGCGTTTAACTACAGACATATGATTATTTAAAGGGTTAGCTTGGTACTGGCGTTTACGGACAACCAACATAATGTACGGTCTCTTGGCGATAGAGTACGAAATCGCCTATCATTGGTCGTCTGATGTTGAATCAATAGTTTCACCAACATCAAGTTTGCTCAGTTTGGTGACAGAAGACATAGGCATGGATGAACTCTTGGAACTGTCAATGCCAAATTTTTTGATCAGATTTCGAGCATACTTTTCTTGGGACAGAAAAAGACCATCCTTGCTTTGCTTTATTTGTAAGCCAAGAAAATAATTAAGTTCACCAATTAAACTCATCTCAAATGTACCTGTCACAGCTTCAACAAACAGTTTGACCAACAAAGGATTAGTAGAACCAAATACTATATCATCAACATAGATCTGTGCCACACATATATCCTTGCCTTTGCGAAGGATAATTAAGGTTCTATCAGCCTCTCCTCTAGTAAAACCAAGTTCAATCAAGAAGGTAGTTAGCTTTTCATACCAAGCACAGGGTGCCTGTTTCAACTCATACAGAGCCTTTTTAAGTTTGAAGACATGATTTGGAAAGTGAGGATCCTCAAATCCTTTAGGTTGTTCAACAAAAACATCCCTATCAATCAAACCATTCAAAAAAAAAAAAAAAAAACACCTTTTACATCCATTTGTTGAAGAGTAATTTTGAGAAAGCAGGCAATAGCAAGAAGCAATCGAATAGATTCTAGCCTAGCTACGGGAGTAAAAGTCTCATCAAAATCAACCCCTTCAATTTGTGTAAACCCTTGTGCTACTAAACGAGCCTTGTTTCGAGTTACTACACCATGTTCGTTACTTTTGTTTTTGAAAATCCATTTGGTACCAATAACATTTAGTTAGATGGTCTTGGGAATAAGGTCCACACATCATTAGTTCTGAACTGGTGTAGTTCCTCTTGCATAGCTTCGATCCAGAAATCGTCTTTTAGGGCTTCTTTGATGTTTTTTGGGTTCTATTAATTAAGGACACAAAGCAAGTAGAGCTAACCTTTTTACCTTCGAGTTCAGTACAGACATTTGATTTTAACATGTCTCTGTAGTTAACTCTAGGTTTGTCTCTCAGATTCCTATTGCCATTGAGATTACCAATGATTTGTATGGAGGGATGATCCTTTTAAATTCTTGCTGGTGGATCTCGTCTCACAGCATCCAAGTTTGATCCAGTTACCTGTTCATCAAACTGTGTGAGAGGTTCATTATCATTAGACTCATCAGAGGTGCTGGATTCATCTGGTGTTGATACTGTTAGATCAACAGTGGCATCAACAGTAACTTGTGCATCTGGAATTACTGGCTCCAATGGTTCTGAATGCAGCATCTCATAGCCTGAAGTGTCCTATTCTTGTGAAAAACATGCAGAATCATCAAATTTGACATTGACTGACTCTTGAATTGTCTTGGTCCTGGGGTTATAAACCCTATGGGCATGACTATTCAAAGAGTAGCCAACAAAGATTTCTTTCTCACTTTTATCATCAAATTTGCCCAAGTATTCTCTATCATTCAGAATATAACACACACAACCAAACACATGCATGTATTTGAGATTGGATTTCTTGCCATTTAACAGCTCATAGGGAGTAGCATTTGTTCCTGGTCTAAGATAGACACGATTGATAATATGACAAGCAGTGTTAATAGCCTCAGCCCACAATCTTTTCGACAACTTGATTGAGCTAAGCATAACTTGTCCCATTTTCTGTAGAGTTCTATTCTTACGTTCCGCAACTCCGTTTTGTTGGGGAGTTTTGGGAGCAGAAATTCGTGAGAGATACCTTTCTTTTCACAAAATCGAGAGAAATATTGATTTTCAAACTCTCTTCCATGATCAGAACGAATTCTTTTCACACAGAAATTATGTACATTTTTAAAATGCACATAAAGGATTTTGAAGGTGTCAAAAGTTTCAGATTTTTCTTTTAGAAAAGATACCCAAGTGAAACGAGAAAAATCGTCTACAATTACAAAGACGTAAAGTTTACCACCAAGACTAGCAACTTCAATAGGACCCATTAAGTCCATATGCAATAACTCAAAACAGGCATGAGTTCCACTCTTTTGACTTTCAACTGTTAAAGGTTGATGAGAAGCACGAACTTATTTTCCTTTCAAACAATCCCCACAATGCCAGGGATTGTTAGTTTTGGAATCCCTAAAACGGCTTTAGTTTTAACCAGTTTTTCTAAATTTATGTAATTAACATGACTTAATCTCTTATGCCAAATTACAAATTCATTCAGATGAACATAATTGCACTTTAAACTGGAACTCATAACATAACAGTTATCCTGAGACCTAGTACCTGACATGACACAATCATAGTTATCATTGAAGACAATGCAAGATTTTTTGTCAAAGTACACACATAGATCATCATCACATATATGACTCACACTTAACAAATTTGCTGTCAACCCATCAATTAGTAACACATTCTTCAAATTTGGAATTCCATCAAGATTCATAATTCCCTTACCTAAAACCTTACCTTGTGTGCCACCACCATATGTGACCAGTCCAGACGATTGAGGAACAACTTCCTTTAGATAGTCCTTAGTACCAGTCATATGTCTGGAGCATCCACTATCGAAATACCATAAACCTGTATTGTTAGTGTTGATAGCAGACAGAGCAACATGACACATAGGATCTGACTTTGATTTCCAAACTTTCTTGATAATTTCACTGGATTTTTCAGCTGGAGGTGTTGAAACAACTGTTGATGTAGCATTTTCAGAACTTGAGTCTTGTGCACAGACTTCTATTGTGTTTTCAATCTCTTCTGAAATTACATCAGTTTTTGAATTCTGACGCTTAACCAAAGATTTTCTATAAAGAAAACAAAATGGTTTTTTATGATCAGTTTTAAGATAAATTTGACACTTCTTAAAGTTTTTAGTTTTGTCACCAATATCTTTTACAAGGACAGGAGCTTCTTTTAGAAAACTAGTAGATGTTTTTGTCTTGACTTTGGTACAGTTTAATTCAACAGTTGCATCATCAGTTGAGTTTGGAAATCTCAACTCTGTTAACCCTTCATTACCTTGTTCACCTACCGTACTGAGCTTAGACAGGCTTGAATTCCACTTGGCAATGATTGATTCAGCACTGTGTAGTTTTGTTAAGAGCTTTTGTGTTTCAGCTTCTTTCTTGGTCAGATTCGTTTCCAGGTGAATGATCATGTCCTTTAGCTGCTGATTCTCTCTTTCCAGAGGCCTTACAAATTTCTTCATCTGCTTTATTCTCACAACCAGTTCTTCATACATCCTCTTCAGTTCCTCAATCATTTGTTTCTGAGTGAATTCTTCTTCAAATGGATAGTCACCATCTGAAACAAAAGAGCCATGCAAACATCTAAGGTTAAGATTAGTGTCACTGTTGGTTCTGAACTCATCCACGCATTCAATGTCATCATAATCGAGATAAACAGTATGATCCAGTGAGTTGTTGTTGTCACTGTTGAACCAATACTGGTTATCCTCACATATGATTGTGGATAAAGACATAACTTGACGATTTCCAGACATGAGGATTCATCGACATTTTTCACTCTCATCCTCATCCTCACTCATACTCACAAAGTAGAGTTTTCTTGCTTTCCTTAGAGTGTTGACACATTCATGTTTGTAATGTCCCCATCCTTTACACTCAAAACACTGAATTTTCTCAAGAGCTTTTGGATCAGTTTTAGCAAGATCAGTAGAAGACTTCTTTGACACACGTTTTTCAGAAGAAGCAAAAGGTTTATTTCTATTAAACTTTCTGACAAGATTGTTGTAGTCCTTTTGAAAAGCTTCAAGAGATAAATCCTCACTATCACTCACATCATCTTCTAACAGCTTAATAGACAAGATGTTTGTTAGAGATTGGTTCACCAAGTAGTTGACATTCATTAGAGATTGTACTGAGCTTTTCGAAATAGGTTGTGATGGTCTCATCTTCACCCATTCTCATGCTCTCATACTGGCTTTAAAAGCAATCTAGATTTGCTTTTTCTAACACTTTGATCTCCCTCACAGTGAGTTTGAAGGATTTCCCAAGCTTTCTTAGCAGTGGTACAGTTCTGAATCAGCATGAACATATGAGTATCTACATAGCTGAAAATAGCATTGAGTGTCTTTTCATTATATGCAGATTTAGTCCATTCTTCTCCAATCCATTGATTTTCAGGTTTCGGTACTACATCACCATCAACATCTGGTGCTAGCATCGGAGATTGGTACCCTTCCAAGACAGACTTCCAACTGTGTACATCAATTGATTTGATGTGAGTTCTTAGTCTGGTTTTCCAATATAAATAGTCTGTGCCATCAAGTATCGGCAGTCTATTCGCACTTGGGTTGACGCAATCCATAATTAGTACAAAATGCACACACTTATTAATTAAGTGCCTGGCTCTTGATGCCAATTGAAAGAATATAAGGACCTGGACTTGTACTATACTGTAACTACACAACAATTTATATCAGTGTTGATATAACTATTGATGTAACAGTGACTCAAACAGAAAAACAAAACACAGAGGAAATAAACTAAAGAACACAGAGTTGTTTTTCTTAGCTGGTATTATATACCAGCCGAGCCAAAGGCAAAATATCCACTATATTGATAAGTGAATTTATCAAAATAATATTCAAGATTTCACAAGTCGAAACCTTGAATGTCAAAGCTAAACTAATTAGAACAGTGTCACCTATTCTATTGCTATTGATCTAGTCAAACCTAGATGATCGAGAAACAATCTATATCCAACTACAACAACACAGATTAGCAAAGCACAAAGCAACTCGACAACTTTGATATGAATAAAGTGCAAGTGTTCACTCTAGTCTCGTTACTTTGAATCCGTCATTGATCTTGTATATATAGCAAGGTCTTCGATCAAAGAGCAGATCTTCCAGATTTTCTTTCCAAGCTTATCCAAATCTTCAAGAGTCCAGTTTGAGATATTGTCTATAGAGAATTCAATCTTTGATTTTTTTCCCCCCTAAATACTCCAAGCTAAGCAGGATTCCTTTTTATCTTCTAAATTTTCGACCTGTTGACACAAGAAACTGCAAATGTCGAACTAGGTTAAAGATTAGTGAAGAAGGCAATATTACTGAAATACTCTGCAACAGATTAATAGAGCTATTAAGTTAACTGTTGGTGTAACAATGTACAAAACAGTGAAATTTCACCGAAGATACAATTATGATTACTACTTGAGACATACATCAGCTCAAATAAAATATACTACTACTATTAGTCAATGCAATGCCTGTACAAATTTTATTTGATCATGTACGTGCTTCATATATATCCTGTCTATATGAAGAATATTATGACTGGCATTATTAATTGATTTTTGTTTAACGTCTCGAAATCCTCAAGTACAAATTTAAGTACTACTAACACAGAGACTAATGAGCTAGCTAATTCTTAAATTAGCTACAAGATCCAATAGCTTATCAAAATCAAAGGCTTGTCTCTTTTTGGTCATCGTCAATTTACTAGTACTAGTATATTTGGCGGCATTAATTACCTCGAATTGTTTCATTCTTTGCTTAGTACTTGTTGGATTAGTCTAATTGTAGTACTTCACTGATTAGTCATTAAGTTAATTAACCTACTGGGATGGGTTAATTAGTATAGATCGAATTCTGCTTTGATAGTACAGATAAACTTATGGTGATTAAACTAAGTAGATCTAGTGCAGTTAAAAAGTAATAGACAATTAGACATGTATAGATTAGTAATTAAGATTTAATTTCTACTAATCAAAACATTTAAACAATGTAAGTATCGGATCTTGCGTCAATAGGCTCTAATGGCCTTGGAGTTTTGCAATTTGATATATATTCTATGCTCTCTGCTGTGATTTCTTTTTGAGCAGTGAAATCGCATCTTCTGTCTTTACCTATTGGTTCTCTCTCAATATATGGATTTGCAACTACCTTTCATCTAATTTTCAACTAATATGTAATATCGCGTTTTATGGTTACATCTTGAAGTAAGAAATTAAGGATGGTTGAGTGGTAAGAAATGAAGAGTACGATTTCACAAACGGGTGGTAGTGACCAGGCCAGAGGAACAAATGTAGTGTTTACTGTTTAGTTTGTCCAACATCATCCATGGTGCATGTTTCTAATTTCAACCCTTAAGAATGTTACATTTTTGTGATTTATCCTCTATCGACATTTTGATAAAGGACAATACAATAGTAACTTAGCTGGTTAAAAGAGATGAATCATATCATCTAAATCACATATTCAAGTCTCACCAGACTACTATTCTAGTTTGGAGGAATTGCTAATTTCGCATCCAGAGGAACCAAATCAGCACATCCTAACAATGAGCTGCCTTTCAACATCAAAGAATTGATCCAATTTAACTATTTAAGTGACACTTAGTTAAGCTTTTCTAGTGCAGCTCATCCAACAAGTAAATCATTCCATATTCTAACCACGTGTATGTGGAGTGAAAAATAAAATTCAGAGGAACAAAATATGAAATATGCGAGTTGTAATTTTATAGGGAGCGGACTTCATGGTCCGCACCACTTGGGTCGGTATGTGTAATGTAATTACAAATTTCAAATTTTCATTTCATGAGGTAAAATTAACTATTGTCCGCTTAGCTGGCTGTCTAAATGGAGAAAAATGATTAAAAGAAAACAAAGGATAGTACAATAATTATGTTATTTGATAAATTATACACGATCCGTCCCGTAAAACTTCATATAGTAGGATTGACACACAGTTTTAGGTGAAAATTTAAATTAATAATAATACATATAGAAGGCGCAGAAAAATGTAATTTTAGTGACATAATGTATAATTTGTTAAGTGTGGGGTAATTTTTTTTTGTTTTTTTTTTTGTAATGTATGATGTTTTGTGAGACGACTAAAAATAGTTAATGCATGAAGTTATGCGGGACGGATGGAGTAATCACCTACCGATTGTGTGACATGCTATTCATATTACTATTCGTTATTTTTAACATGTCATCTTTCTAACTCTATTTCAATTTACAAACATAAATTTGTATTCAATGTAATCACAAATAATGTAAGAACTGTTACATTTATAAATATATTGAAAATAATAATTGTGAATGAATTGCCAAATAGCCTTCTTCCAAAAAATATGTTCCAAACAAATCGTCTACAAAATTTATTTTCTTTTATAGCCTTTTTTGCCACATGAGATGCCATGTAGATAATACAATATCACAAAAGCCAACTTAAAGTGTCACAAAATCATTGAACGAAATGTATTAAAGAAAAAATCTCTCATCAATTTAATCTTATCATCTAGTATTCAAAATATTTAAACTATTTAATTAACTATTAATCTTACAAAATTAAGATAGAAATGTAGTCATTACTAATTGTTCTAAATCCTACTAATAAAGAACCATCCGTATTAATCGACTTGAGGCTTTAAGCAAACAATAAATATGAATTATATAGGGTTATATGCAAATAACTCAGAAATTATCAAAAAGATTTTTAAAAAACATTAAAAGAGAGATCCCGCATGAAATTCTCTCACCTTAGTTCATTCACTTGTTATTAATGATGTTAGATTTTACATTAAACTCAGGTATTTTATGTGACATATATACCCGTTAAACTCTACACACACACACACTTTTTAATTTTATTTTAATAATTAAAGAATACGTAAAAACACCGTAAAAAAACTAAATTGTTATTTAGTGATTAACTTATAATTCCTCCATTCCGTCCGAAGTGTTCCATTTTGACTTTTTCGGGTCAACGATTTTCAACTTTGATTACGAATTAATTTTAAACCACAAATGTAAAATATTCAGTAAATTATATAATGAAACTTTAGTCTTTAAAGTTTCATTATATAATTTAATCGAACTTTTTACATTTATGGATTAAAATTAATTCGTAATCAAAGATGAAGACAATTAATGAAAAAATCAAAATCTTACATTTCGACGATCGAGGAAGTACAAGTGAGCGGGGTTCATGCAAAATTTTATAGGAACTTAGTCTTAGAGGGTTTAGTGCTATTTTTTTAAGTAAAAGATTTGGCGTGCTCTATCACTCTTAATTTATTTTTTTATCCTTTTGATAATCCCTGGGGTTATTTGCATTTAACCATGTATAATTCATATTTATTTATTTGATTGAAACCTCAATATGATTAATACGGACGATTCTTTTTAGTAGGATTTACAACAATTAGTAATGACTATCATTCTGTCTTAATTTTGTAAGATTTATAATTAATTATACAGTTTAAATATTTTGAAGACTAGATGATAAAGTTTAAACTAATGAGATATTTATATTCTTTAATACATTTTGTTCAATGATTTTGTGACACTTTAAGTTGGTTTTTATGACATTTCATTATCTACATGGCATCTCATGTGGCAAAGAAGATTATAAAAGAAAATAAGTTTTATAGAAGGTTAGTTTAGTTTGGGATATATTTTTTTTTGGAAAAAGGCTATTTTAACAATTTATTCAATAATTGTTGGGGGTAATGGTTTTACCGAACACAACATAATCATGAAGGGTAGTGTTTTTACATTTTTGCCGCCCCAGCACAAAGTCATATAAGATGATAAAATTGCTAAATATGCCTACATACATGAGAAAAAGAAATATTTTCTAAAAAACTATAAGTGAAAGGAGAAACTTATGTTAACAAAAATAGAACGATGGATATTCTACTACAAAAAAATTGACACATACACATAAAATTGAAATTGAATAGTAATATCTACGTACAAAAATTAAATTGAATATGTAATCAAATTTGTACAAATATTTTTTTATTGTATACTAGTATAATGATAAAATATACTTCCACGGTGTATTTTCAGTCTTTCACATTTATAAAACCTGTAATCCTCCACAAAAATCCAAAACAACTGCATAGTGCTGCATATTTTTAATATAATAATATAGTCATGTAATTATAATCTGCTAAATGGCGGGCCCACATTCGGCCCAGCTCATCCGGAACCCGACATGTCATCTTTGACTGGCCACATCACTGGGTACTTGGGCTCAACTTCTATGGCCCATCAGGAAAGGTTTTTTTCCTTTTTTCTACCGGCATAGAACATACTTCTTCCTTTTGACCATTTAATTTTGAGCAACTCAGTGAGTAAAAAATTTACGATCGAAATTTGCACAAGTGTTAAAAGGTAAATGTGTAAAAGTTGGTTTATGTATTTTCACAAACAACTATTGCAACGTATCACTGATACATTTATAATACATATTTATTATATACACGATATTTAAAATTAAATACTTTTAATTTAATACTTCAATATGTAACGTTGTCTGGTATCTCCGAATACATTATCTTTCAAAAGTTTATACTTAATAAAAGGGGGGAGTATTATTAATCAGTCACCCATTCATTGCATGAGTTAGTTTTGCTAAATGCACTTAATAGTAGTAATTTCTGAAGTACGTGTTTATGTATGTATCATTTAAAAAAGACATCTTATAAATTACGAATGAAATGCTACTGCTATGAGATGGAAGTATGTATATTATGCTACACCATTTGAATCAAAACATTAGGTTTAATTTTGTAACGATGGTGCATCACACACTATAACAAAAATGTATTTTTAACTTCTAAAACTTCACACCAAACAGGCACTACTACCACATCATATAAGTGTTAAAGTCGCACTCTCCTAATCGAACACATTGGTCTCTCCTTTCCTTCAGAACACATTAGTTAGTTAAATATGAACGCATTAATTAGTGAAATAGTACTAGGATAAGTGCAATTAAAAAGAACTTAACCTCACTGAAATCCAGTTGGCATAACCCCAGTGGGTGAAGGGTCACATCTAATAAAACGAGTCCATTGCTCCAAGGAACTCCTAATAAAACACTCACCGGTCAAAGCCTACTCAACAAAGCCAAAAAGTGCACTAAATTTCTCAATTCTTATTAAAATTTGTTTATTAGTCCCGCACCACATAATTTCATACATTTAATAACGTTAACCATCCCACACAACTTCATATATTATTAAAAATGAAATCTACCCTAAATATAACTAATAATAATAAATTTAAACTTTACACACAATCTACACATATTGTCACCAAATGTACATTTGTCCTCATCTTTTTATTATCTTATCAATATTTGAACTTTTTGATTAAAAATACGGATGCAGTACACTACTTATTTATTCAACTCCCAAACCAAATCCCTCATTTTCTCCAACCTCACAACACCAAAAATAAAACCTCCTCATCAGCCACCACTCCGCCACCGCAAACCACCACCACCCACCAACCACCTTCACTAAATTCTCGCCGCATTTCAAGAGTCCTTGCTTTCAGATTTATCAACCAATCCATTTACTAGTTCTATATTCCATCCATAAAGACTCAATTTTTACTCCCAATTAGACTCTTTAACTGGCGGTTATGGCCCTTAATTACATGACTAAATTAGACGACCATTATCATTAAAACCGCATTCATTCTTTTTGGCGGCACTGATTTTGCTCTCTGTTTCATACATATCTCTTCCATTTTCCTGTTTTCACAACAAAAAACTTATCTTTATCTCAACTAGTAAGATACAAATGGAGGATTCTCCCAGTAGCTCGATGTTGCTCTGTGACGAGAATGTGGATAGTTTAGATGAAGGAGAACATGAGTTTGATTCGATCTTGAACGTTACTGAGGATGATGAGGAGTATATACGGTCTCTTCTTGATAGGGAAGTTATGAGTAGTAGTAATGGGAAGTTCTTGCAGAGTTCTGGTGGAGGTGATTTCATTCGAGGTGCTCGTTTGGATGGTGTTGAGTACATTTTACAAGTCCGTATCGATTTTCGATTGTTTACTTGTTTTTATTGAATTGGTTTTGCGTTTATTTGTTTGAGTGAATTTGAGTTACTTGATGCAGAAAAGGGAGTTGCTTGGATTCAAATTCCACACTGCTTACTTGTCGATTACTTATCTTGATAGATTTCTCTCGAAAAGATCCAATGATGTGAGTGACTTTTATGGAAATGTTAACAAGTTTCCATGATTTTTTTATTTGGTGAAATGGGATTTGTGTTTTACTATCTAACTGATTAGAAATGGCTCAAGTATTATGTGCATTCCCCTAATTTGGACCTGTTTACGGTTAGATTGTATAGCACAAGGTATATATTCTCTTTGTGTTCTGAAATTCAATGAATGGGATGAAATGCAGGTGGGCAAAAGTTGGATTATGCAACTGTTGTCGATGGCGTGCCTTTCGTTGGCTGCGAAAATGGAGGAAGTCAAGGTGCCGGTGTTATCGGAGTTCTGCGTGGAGGATTACAGCTTTGAGAGCAATGTGATACAGAGGATGGAGCTTTTGGTATTGGTTACTCTTGAATGGAAAATGGGATCAATGAGTCCATTTGCATACACTCGTTTCTTTCTCGAGAAGTTGCGGAAGGAGGATGATTCGGATGATTCGATACCGCTAAGGGATGTGTTGTCGAGGATTGGGGAAGTCTTATTGGATGCAACCAAAGGTAGCTTATCAAATCCCAGTTTAAGCCTCTAATTTATTTCGTAATCTTGGAGTTGCATTTTGATTTTGAGTTTAAAATGCAGATGTGAAGATTATGAGTTATAGGCCATCGATTATAGCGGCAGCAGCCACATTGGTTGTGTTGGATCAAGGATTCAGTAGAAATGCTCTAGAGCTCAAACTCAGTCCATTGGCTTCTACCCTTGCTCTTGATATTGTGAGTCTTGTTCAATTTAGATTTTACCTGGATTTCTCATGGGAAGTGCATTAATTGAATGCTTCTAGGCTACATAAATGAACCAATACATGTTATTCCAGCTCAGTTTTTGTTTGCTGAGAAGAGAGGCATTTATTTTTACATGTACTAAGGTTTTTTACCATAGTAGTTTCATTGAAATGGTATTACAATATTTGTAATGTTCAGACAACAATCCAATGTATGTTATTGTAGAGCACTTTGTTGTATCCTGAGAGGAGATGCATGAACTTTTACATGTATAGGTTTGTTAACAAAAGCAATTTCATTGCAGGGGGACTTGATTTCTTGCTATTACCAAGTGCATCAAATGAAGAGTGGGATTAAGTCTCCTGATTTATCACCTATCCAATTGCAAAGGACAGAGGATGCTTTTGGGAATAGTAGTACCTCTGTTGGCAGTTCCAAAAGAAAAAGACTTGATTTTGATCAGGGTGATGAAAAGAAGCAAAAGCACTTAAGCTTCAGATAAAAAGCTAAGTACTTCAGTATTTTCCTGTACTTGAGAGTATGATTTGGAGTTGATTGGATGTTTCATGAGCCACAAGCGGAAGCTTTGGACAAATATGTTTGAGTAAAGCAATAAAAAGCAGGAGTTTGGCCACATAAAGAAAGCTCATTAGGCTCCAAAAAGTCACATGTAAGCTGTGGAAAAAGCTCAAAGTTAGGCCTCTCAAGATAAATGACTTGACATACTTAACTGTTGATTGTTTCTTCACTATTATCCCCTTTTCATTTTCCTTGGTTTCTTTTCAACCTTTGTTTTTTAAAATTCCTATGTCCATATAGTTTTTGTGATGATATCTTTCCATTGCAACCCTAAGTTTTAAAGGGTATGCTTGGGGGTGCTTTTTGGTTTGGAAAAAGGATGATGCAAGAGCTGTTCCTTTGATTTGATACATCCATGTTGCTTGTTAGTTGGTGCCAATTCACAAAAGTTTGTAATAGATTGATGTAATTGGATTTGTTTGAATGTTTGGGGCAATATGTTTCTACTTTTTTTTCACCTACTGTTTAGCTTTGACTGTTTGGCATCTGCTTGATTGGATATACTACTCTGGCAAAGGTTGGAAGTTTCTATTCCTGATTGAACTAGTCCTTCTGTCACTGAAGGCCTACTGTATAGATTTACTGTGGTTCAGTGAAAACTGAATCATGTTGAATGGTTTGTTATACCCTACACCCTCCCCTAATAGTCTCATCATTTGCGTAGGTCGCTGCTTCTGATGAGAGGTGAGCAAATTAGAATGTCTAATTTTCCATGTTGAATGGTAGTCCTTGGTAAACTACGAAATATTAAATGATCTTACCTTCAATGTTTTCATTGTAGCGATGGGTTCTAACATGGTCGCTTCTGATGAGACTATTGGGGGTAAAATCATGGTCTAACAAACCGTAAACTACAGTCTACAACACACATTTCCTTTCTCATGGGGTTCAACAAAAGTTATAATTGGAAACAGTGATTAACTTAAGTTACAATGTGGAACCTGTAGGCATCTTGACAAAACAAACTTTGACTGAGTTTTGCAAGAAAGTGAACTGTTGAAAACTTGGAGTATTAATGATTGCACCCTGTTCTTCAGCATTGGACACTGATTTCTTAATACACATGTATTGAGAGAACAATTGTCATAAAGTTTTGAGGCAGCTTATGACTTTTCATCCATATGCATTCATTGTTTCTCATTGCATATCTTTCAACTTCTGAAACATATCGCTGTTGTAATGAGTTGAATCATTCAATAGTATGGCATTGAACTGCCAGCTTACGCAGGTTCTACAGTCGATGAAGTACGAATTTCAAGTCCTGCTGCTTGAGTTACACTAACATCCATTCCGTTTATCTTAATCACTGAAGTGTAAATACGAATTATAATCTCATAAAATATGTCGAGTCCCCACGGTTAGACTAGATGGGCTTTCAATTATCTAAACTTTTTGTGCCTTTAGGGAAAAAAACTTGATGATATGGAGAAGTTGGCAATGCTGTCTTAATAGTCAAAACAAGAACTTTTCAAGAAATGGCAATGGTACTTCTGTGGTCACACCATCACAGTCTGAGCTTTTCCAGCTTTGATGGGAAGAAAATTGATCTGGACCTGTGAGAAGTACCAAACATCTGCAGAACCCATGCTCTTTTCCTTCTCCCATGTGTGTATGGGCTTGTCAAAGATTATATTTTCTTTGTATTATATAGGCTTATTTTCTTCATCTGATATTGAAATGCATTTATGATTTATGTATTCTTGCATATTCTAATCTCAATATATCCGAGTACGTGAATGAGCGAATCAATGTACGAATACTGAAAATGAAAGTGAATTGACCACACAAAAGAAATTGATCACTTCCAAAATCCAAGTTGATTCATGTAACATTTCACATGTGAAATGTAAAAAATTGAAGTTAACCGACAACTTCAAGAAAAAACACATTACCTTAAGCTTAAAATGAAGTGCTAATAACTCGAGTATACTGAAGCTTGATGGTTGTAAAAATACAGAAACATGCAACAATTTGTTTCCACATAGACAATCTTAGAACAGAGTCTCAACTCTCAACTCCCAGAGTAAAGCTGTGAACTGTTAATGTGCATTGGTACCACTCAAATAAAAAATAGCTCACAAAAGAGGGCATCTATTACATACACTTGTTATGTAGAAAAGCATTCTGAGAATGAACCTAAAACTATCAGTCCATCGGCCTAACCCTAACACATTAACAAAAACTTGGGTCTTCGTTAGAAATGATCCCTGCATAAGTGCTAACTGAACTCTACCTATTACCTTCACACACTCTCGGTTCCTGATATCTTGCTATTATCTTGAGTCCCTAATGACGTGTTTTGAAACATAATGAAGCACTGACCCAAATGCAGTGTACCACCTCAACCTGACATGATCATCCTCTGTAAAGAGTCCTGTTCCGAATTCATTCCCTGGTGGGCAGATGCAATCTCAGACAGGATTTCAGGCGACTGGGATTTTTGGTTCACCTAAATTCACAAAAGCTTGTGCACGGGCCAATCGTGCTGCTGCCGCATTCCATGATACTAGGTGATCCATAAATGCATTCACATACTTGGCTTTGTCATTCTGAACCATAACAGGTATAAGAGCGGATGAGAAAATGCTTTTATTTTAAACATGCTCCCGAAAGTCCAGGAGAAAAGAAAATAAACAAAAAGTGCCAAGGTACCTTGTAATCCAGATAATAAGCATGCTGCAAAACCAGAGAAAAACATTAATATGTAAATGTCAAGAGTAAAATATGCATGACAGAAATCTGTGTTCATTTTAAGTTCCATATGCTATATGCCTCATTCACAGAGAGAGATTATATTTGCATACCTCCCACAAGTCTAAACCGGTGATTGGCTGCATCAATAAAGAGATATTAGTGAAGCTTATAGGCAAGAAATACAATGTAAGTGCAAAGAATTGAGAACACCGTGTAAGAAGACTAACTAAGACTAATATAGATGGGCGTCTTACAATATCGTCCCATACTAAGGGGTTGACTGCATTGGATGTTTTAACAATTGCAAGACGCTTCTTCTCCTTCTTCACTGTAACAATTCAGATAATTTTGTTTTTTAATCTCAGACTGGTTTAAGCAAAATAATCACTGCATCTCATAAGCTGGCATATACAAATGATCAATGTACATGGTCAATTTTCACTTGTAGGGAAATCACATGCACATCTCAAATATTTCAAACAAATATCACTGGCTATCATATAGATCCATTTAACACAAATATAATATTCAAATAATTAATCATCAATGTGAAAGTTTCCTGATTATCTGAGTTCTCAGAAATTACTTTTAGAAATAGCCATGTTCAAGTTCAAGCAACATAGGCACATAGCATGCAGTTGAAGCAAGTAGACTGTAAAAATTCACGTGCTGATAACATAACAATTTTTTTAAGCGCTCATTGAGCAAATAGCCATTTCATTTTGACATCAGAAGCTTGTTTAAAATTTTGGATGCAGTTACTGTAATCGAGTACACTCCCTTTAAATATGTTAGTTGTTGCATGAAAATAAGTGGCTAATGAGGACTCACCAACCAACCAAAGCCAGCCAGAACCGAACGATGTGAGTGCCGCTTCTATGAACTTCTCTTTAAAATTGTAATATGAAGCAAAATCCTTCTCTATTTGCTCAAGTAGGCCCGCAGTGGGCATGCCACCCCCTCCTGGTTGCATCGATTCCCAAAAGAAGTCATGATTCCAGACCTAAGTTTTTGGCATATAAGATTGCAGTCATCACGTCAGTACTATCTCTAGATCTTCAATAAACAAAGAAAACAGATATAACAACGGCTTTGATGGAATTGGTAATGCCCACAAACAAATATAATACACAGCTATGATATGGAGCATACTAAATACTGAAATTCTTGTAAACAACTATGATTTTCTTGGATATGAGGAAAGACCATATCCCTCCTACCCAAGCACTTGGCACATTCACCTATTTTATACTAATATGATGTGGATTTTCCTATTGTTAAGGAGAATCAAGTCTTTAACAGGACTTGCTCTGCAAAATAACATCATGAAAGAGAGCACTTTGAGCTCTGTGAAACAAAAACTTTAAGGTATGAAGAGACTACTAGTTCTATTCTTTTAATTACAAGCAGATTCGGTTTTTTTTACTTCGCTGTCTAAGAAATTAAGCTATTCAGTAGAGAAACAAGAGATAGTGAGTTCATAGGCATTGCATTCAAGTTAAACTGTATCTGTAAGACTGTAACACCCTGAATTTATCTAGAAATTTGAGTGAATTAGATGAACTGGACAAGTCTAGGAATAACTAAGCTTAAAGCCCAAGTTGTTATAACAAAACCCAGCCCAAGCTCCTTTCCATTCACCTAAAACAGATTTATTTTCAGCAAACAGAAAAACATGTTACTTCCGCCCCCAAATCATACATAATCAGACACGTCACAGAAGGTGAAAAAATGAGAGAGAAAAAGAGGCCAAAAATACACTTCCTATTACACCCGGTCAAAAAATACACATACCCATTATTAATAGTACTTAAATCCGAGTGAATACACATTCCTATTATTGTAAATGCTCTTTCTAATTTCCACCATTATGCCAGGCCAAAAAACTTAGAGGGTGGGTTTTGGATTGGGCCAAGAAGAAATAAAGTTAAATTAGGTAAGGGCAGTCAACGCTTTGTGCTAAGCCAAGTAAGAACTCAGTTAAGTTAATTGATTCAGGCATTAGTTGCTAGAAGACTAAAGACGAGAAGTAATACTAGTTAATTCGATCCCTGCATTAGTTGCTACTAAAAGACTAAAGGCAAGAAGTAATACATGAACTGCAAGTGAGAAAAAATAGATTCATGACATGCACGGTCACATGCTTATTGAAATGTTTTCAGCTAACAAGCTCGGACATGGGTTCAGGGAAGCACAAGTAAGGTTCAGGCTTCCGAGAAAGAAAGCATATGCCATAGATCTTAAATGAACGTGTTAGATGCTTTATTTCTAACAGATTTTGTTGTGACACTCTGTACATTTTATAAGATTTATTTCAAACGATATTAACAAGCACGAATTAAGAGGCATGGGCTATAAGATGCACTTTCAAGTTTCCGTATTTTCATTTATTTTATTTGATTGGATTTTGGAAAGGGTGTTATGATACTAACTTTAGCTCTACTTAATCAAGTTATACAACAACCTGTATCCAAATATGTTTTATCACACAATATGCAATTATAACTTTGGGAACATTATTACAATCATTAACACCCACTCCATAAGCAAGTATAGTAGCACATGAATCATCTAACTTATCAATCTCAATAAAACTTATTTCACAGAGTTCATATCAAATAAGATCTTCCAAGCAACATACCTGAGCGGCATTATTAAATTCAGGCAATGGGTTGCCATTGTTATAAGTCACTTTGACTAGCTCATTCATTGTACATCCATAAAGTACATCGTCCTTCTCAAGCTGCTTGTTGAGAGCATCTACGTAATTACGATGATGAGCACCCCAGTGCACTTCAAGTGTTTTCTGACTCATGTATGGTTCTAAATCATCCTAAAAACCAAAAGAGCAAAGAATATGGCCAGGTAACTAGCAATGAAATTACGAAGGAAAATTACTAATAAAGTACGTAAGTATATATACGAGATTATTGGCATTTGGTTTTTCCAACCCAACTCTTTTTACTATCTCTTTATTAGAAGGAAAAACTCACAAGCTTATAAGGTGGAGCTTTGAGGCCATAATAAGCAGTGACTTTTGGTGTCCTGCCATTTTTGCTCAAATAGCCCGTCTTTCGTGTGCATCCCTGCATTACCAGGTAACAAGTACTAATTCAAACATAAGAGTAATAACTAGTAATAAGCAAACTAGTCACTACATTCACATACTGGTAATGATAACAAGTAGCATACCACTTGTGAAATCCCAAAGGAACTCTTTAGTGGTGAATTGGTGGAAGCAAGATTCCCATAGCTGAAAGAACAGCGGTTGCTACTACAAGAAGCCAAATTCATATTTTTTTCACAAAAATACTATATTTAGCTCCCCTTAGCTTTTGCAAGAAACCCAGCAAGAAATATTGAAATGAGAACCTGAAAATTGGAGGAACAAAATAGCAAGTACAATGAATTGATATAGAGCTGAGTAAAATAAAAAAAAAACCTGTGAGGCATATTCACAAACAGGTAGAATGCTATAAAATAAAAACCACATACTTGAGCTCGGAAATTTGAGTAATTGTATGTCGAATTTGTTCTCCGGGATGGTGCTAGCTGTGTGGAGAAGTATTTATGAAAGGTGGTGTTGTGAGCTTGAGTTCACTTTTCAAAGATCGGAGCAAATGGAGAAGATAATGGAGGCAGAAGCAGAACAGAACTGGAACTGTAAAAGTGAGGATTTTGGGTTTTGAAGTTTCGTGTAGAGGGACTGGATTTGCAAATAATGATTTTTTGAGTGCCAACTTGTAATTTGTAAGTAATGAAATCAATCAGGACCGTTGGACCGTCCAATTAGTCATTTTAATCAAGAACCTATCCGGGCGGTTGGACCCGTTCAAGACTATTAAATCAATATTCACTTTCTTTTCTACTTCCCCTATATGAGATTAAAGGTTTGTTGAGCGCCGATCTAGCTTAGGTGCCTCACCTCTCATGTAGTGATTAGATGCCTCAGTGAGGATAAAATGAGAAGGTAAGGCCAGAAATCGAATTTTCCGAGATTAAAACGCAGGACTTCTAAATTTGAATTAATATTTTTATATTTTAACCCGAATACCACAAGTTAAACTGATACTAAAAAATATTAGTATTGGATTTTGTAACTTATTATTTTTTAGTAAACACATCATTTAACTTGTCATTTAAAAACCACTACTATAATCACGACATTTTACTATTCTTTATAAGTTATTTGTCACTACATCTAATAAGGCGCTCTATCATAAGTTGTTCCAGTTTTCAATTTGTCCTCAAACATCTTATATTAAAAGAAATAGAGGGAATATATTAGTTGACATAAATTTCATTGCAACTCCCGAACTTCCAAACGTCTTGCCAGACAAAACCATTTTGTTATTACATGTTGAAAAGCAAATAAGAAGTGAAAAGTCAAAAGGAGTTGCAGAAGAATTAAATAAAAAGTAGAATTGAATTGGACTGTCAATACAGTTTGACTCGCATGATGAGCCAGTTCGTTACACTTGAATAGAACGGGAGAGCAGGAAGGCATGCATGCCTCATAGGTCGGATGAGAGTTTTACAAGACAATTAACACGAGGTGGTGTTGACGCACCAGTATCTCTTCAAGAATTCCAAATCGTACGAACCCTAGCAAATTAGCAATCACAGCAGATGCTCAACGTAGGCACTTTAATCTTAGTTTTCTCCATCACATTAGAGATTTTGAAACTAGACGAGTCTAACTTGGGTGCGAAACAAAGCTCGAACGGTGTAAAATACCTTATCGAGCAAGCCGAACTCGAGGCATAATGAGTCGAGCAAGTTGAATAGTCTGTAAGACCTGACTCATAATGACACCATCTATTTTTTCCTATATATTTAAAATAGCCCTTAAAATCTATGTTTTACTGTATTAATTGTGGAAGCACTTTAATTTTCCATACGACTGAAAAAGAATTCAAAGTAGAAGCACATAATACATATATTAATTGCTAATGAAAGCCCAATAAACATGGAATTTAACATTTTTGTGAGTGTATCTATTGCATCATCATTCTGCCATCACCATAGGTATGTAATATGTATGCATGCAGATGCAGGAAACAAGATTGCATAAATATTGCAAAGGTAGTTAACAAGTGCTGGAGCTAAAGTAGCTTTTTCCGGTTTACTACTAATACTACTTATCATTGGAAACAAAATTATAGTCAAAGTGATGTTTGAAAACTACAACAAAACAATTGACTGGTGAAGAAGAAACAAGAGGAACATGAGCAAATAATCATTATAATAATAATAGTAGCTATTAAATTCTAAAAATGAAAGGGTTTTGCATGCAACAGAAACACATAAAATAAACACCTGGATGGAATTATTTTATGACACTGGTCAAGTACATAAATTAAAATTGTATTGCAACATTGTAATTGTTACATTACAGATCTTCTATAGGTTGTTTTACACATCATAATTCAACAACCTTAACATACTCAAAATATATCACATAGTATTACGCATTATGATTAAACATATTCGAGGAGAAAGCCAAAGATTAACTCCACAATCCACATACACTAGTAGTAGTTATTATTAAAAATATTTTAAAAAATGGCTATATGGAACTTGAAAAAGCCATTAGATTATATATACCAAGCCGAATAAAAACTTGTAAGACATTATATAAATAAGCCCTTGTTCCAAAGAGTGATTGCAAGATCATCAAACCCTTCCCCTTAGGAACGCACCGCTTGCATTGATCATCGTCCCAAGCCAGATCCATAGTTTCCGAGAGATGCATCTACCATAGAGGAAGAGATGTAGAAATCGGGATACATATACACGTTCAGTGGAGCCTCTTCCTTTTGAATGTCGATAGTAAGAACATTTTGTTCCATGTGATCATTAGGTCTTGCGGGCGAATCCAACAAGTTGTTTCCCATATTGCCCCTAGGTATCTGAGCGACAGATGTTAGGCAGGAATAAATTTTGTTATCTTCAAACCCATTTTTGTTAGAAGTAATACCGAAACGACTATCCTTATCACCAAACAAGTTGGTCATGAAGTTCATCTCCTCCTCATAATCCTCATTTGTCAAATAAGATATTGGTGTATCGCCATTCAAGGGAGATGGAATGGCAATTGGGTCATTTGAGTTGGACACGGATGAAGACGATGATGATCCCTTATTGAAATATAACTTCCTAATGTACTCCTCCAATAAAACAGATTGTTTTACTCCATTGAAGGCAGGAAGTTTCTTGATTTTCCTCTTTGAAGTCTGTTTCCTTTTAGTGGCATTCCAGTGATTTTTTATTGAGTTTTCAGTTCTTCCTGGAATGTATTTTGCTATTTCTGCCCATTTGTTTCCAACCTTTTTATGGGCTTCAATTAATTTCATCTCTTCTTCTTCACTCCAATACTGATCTTTCTGTGCATCAAAATTTCAGAAAAGATAGTATCAATTTAACCAATGTAATTTAGCATTAATATATTCAGAAAAGCCAAAGATGATATTTTTTAATATTCAAAAGGGGGTTGATGCATGCAAAATTCCAATGCGAAACTTATATTTTATGTTCGGTGTGAAAGTTAGTGCCTTGCTTAACAACCAGTCCGTTAAAAGTAATTTGCAGTCACATGAAAATCACATCTGAGGAACAACAAACTTCATTAAACAATTGTGGGGGAATAAACCCTAGTAACTAATTAACTGTACTTGATTTAAAGAATTTTCAATGAAATGCAAGATTTGTTTGGTTTTAGCAGAACTCTTGTTATTATAAAAGGGAACAGAAGGAAAAATCAAAGGTTTTAATTTGCTTGATTGAAAAGATTCTGAAGAAAAGAAAAGAAACCCTAGATATTTCATGAAAAAGCATGGAAATGTGCAGGTGTAGATATACCTAACAACTAAACATCCATCAATTAAAAGAGATGATTGAATCATCATACACTTTTTTAAAAAGTAAAAAACAAATCTGAAAAAATGAAAGAACTAGAACCTTAATATCTGGGCGTAAATGATTCTGCCATCTCTCCCTGCATTGTTTTCCAATTCTTCCTTCCATATGCTGAGCTACAATAGCCCATTTCCGGTATCCATACCTCTCAACCAACTCTTTTAGCTTCCTACATATCGTACAAAAACTGAATCAACAGTCGATATCTCATTCCATTATTAACATAAGATTTATAAATTATCAAGGAGGAAAAACTATAACTGGTGTTTAACTCATTTAAAGCAATAATCAACTCTTTATCAATACTTTATTCTTTCTCCATTAATAATATAATGAACTTTTACCTATCTTCTTCGATTGTCCATTGCCCCTTGATCCAAGGAATGTTAGAAGACCGAACCTTCTCTTTTCCATTCATTGGACTCGAATCCGAAGCATAGCCATTTTCATTTAGATGCACAAATCCGTCAATAAACCCTGTCTCTTGACCGAAGCTTGAGTGATCAAGAAACCCTTCGATGTAGTCATGATGATGAATGATCCCTCCACCAAAATTAGATGCAAGACTGGAGAATCCGACGTTGTTGTTGGGATGCAAATGATCATCAAAGAAAGGTAATGCTAGTGCAGTATCAAGCAATTTTTCTTGAGGTGAAAATTTGGTTTCTTGATCCCAAAAGAAACTATCCAAGTTACTTATTAATGGAGGTGGAGTTGGTTGAAGCCAAGAATTTGGATTGTTTCCAAAATTGCCATAAACAGAAAATGGTGAATTTGTTAGTCCTCCACCTTCCATGAAAGAAACCAAGGGTTTGAAGAACTATTTTTCTGCAAGAGAAAGAGCTATCTACAAAGGAAAGTATGAATTGCAAACAAGTGAGAGTAGAAGTGTGTGAGACAATTGAGCTTATAACACCATGCCTTGTACCAAGATGCATGCAACCAAGACCGTCGATTGGAGCATGATCCAAGGGCTGAGGATGAACATTTGACATTTGCTATATAAACAAAAGTATAAAAGAGATGGAGAGATTAGTGGGGAAGGTCATTAAATTCTCATTGTAATAGTAATAAAATTTTATTTTTTTGCTAGCGCAATAATTTGTGTGACCTTTTGTATTTCTTCTAAAAAGGTAGCTAGCTTCACAATTTCCAATACTTTCTGTTTTGCCCTTTTACTTTGCTTTTAGGATCGAGTGTGTTTTCCCTAGAAGAAAGTGGAACTAATTTTCTTCATGTTAATTGGACGTACGTATATAATTTCTTCAACTAAGTTGGTGAATATAAGCCGTATGCATTATTACATTTATTCATGTCTTGATAGTTTAATTTTCATCTCTTACTAATACTTCCATTAGAAAATTTCTCATTATTTAGTTGTTATTTTTCAACACAAAGTCTCATAAGAAACGGTATTTAAATAACTTATCTAGAGACAACTTATATTATCAATAAAACCATCAATGTATTAATCAAAACGTTTATGTTGTTAACAAAATAGGTCTTGTTGTAATATGAAAAACACCAATGTTAAGAATATGTGTTTTGATTAATAACATCGATCATTTTTATGATAAAATAGACCGTCTCTAGATAAATTATTTACAAACCGTCTCTCAGGAGACTTACTCATTTTTCAAAAGAAGATAATACAAAGTTTGAAAAACTATTTTGATTATTAATTTAGGTAAAAAAAACAAAAGGAACAAAATAATTAAAAGCAATGTAAAATGATTGAAGTAAAAAATTTGTTACTATTTTTTAATAGGAATTAAATATTTGTTCGGTCGTCCACCCAAAAGAAACATTGGAAGTTCTAGATGGGGATGAATGGAACAAAGATGAATCAGTGATGCAATATATATGATATATCCTTAGTTATTATTAAAAACAAAAAAGTTTGAGTAAGTCTTCTGAGAGATGGTCTCTAGATAATTTATCTAGAGATGGACATATATTATCAAAAAAATCATCAATGTTATTAATCAAAATACGTATGTTCTCAACATTGGTGTTTTTCATATTCAACAAGATTTATTTTGTTAATAAGATAAACGTTTTGTTTAATAATATGAATTGTTTTATTAATACATAGGCCGTCTCTAGATAATTTATTTAGAGACCGTCATTTATGAGACTTGTGAAAAAGTTTATAAGAAATCACACTTAAAAATTGGATTAATGATATAAAATGCCATAATTTCCCTAATAAAACATGGCTCTAATTCTAATTTAATAACGATCATTATGACTTTCTTAAATCTGGTCTAATGCTATAAAAGTCGGGTGTAATTAATGATAAATCACATGTTGGTCAAATGCCCATTAGCTAGTGTACATATTATCTTCATTGGTATATATGGACTCCCCTAAATCAGATACCAAAGGATAATTTTTGTCGCCAAATAAAATTTGCAATCAACAAATATTATTTAAACTATACTTTCATGTTTCAGTTTTTTAATACTTAATTAGTAGTAATATCATATATATAAGTTGATTACACAAAAATGTTCACCTCTATAGTTGAAGGGGGAAAAAAGAGTATGAACAAATATGCTACTACCCATACGTCTACGAGTTACCATGGATATATATTTGTAGCCCATCCCATGCATGTAAAGGATAAAGAGAATCAAAATGGTCAATGCCATCTAACTGCAACACTTAATAGCCACGACAAGAATGGAAGAACTATATACTCCTTTTATCTTTATGTACCGTCCTCGAAACTCTTTTTTGACTAACTCAACATTTCTAATCAATGATAAAACGACACAGAAAAAACATTATTGAATCTAAATTTTTGGCCACATGGTATTTTTAATCCAATAAGTATGTTAGATTGTATGAAAATTTGAAAAGTATGTTGGGGTGTGCATATTTATTTCGTAACAATTCCTAGTTTGTCAATTTTACACAAGGAAGGGATAAATCTGCACACCCCAGCAAAAAATTTTAAAAATATTTTGAGGAAAAGAGCTCATATATATTCCAGTAGAAATAGGCCAAGCCAATTACATCATATAGCAAATTCGTTAAATTGTCAGGTAGTTTAATTAACATGCTTATTGGATTAAAATTGTCAGTTTGTCAACGTTAACTTTTATATACATGAACATCAAGATACGACTAGAGAATTTAAAATCCATAATATAGAATTCAATTGAAACCTGAAAGCAGGAGGAATTATATTTGAATTAACAAAGGGCTTATAATGTCATCCGAAGTACTATTGATAAAGTGGACCCAATACATCAAAAATACGATTCCTGCTTCCATTCTTAAAATGGATATTGTCATTGGTTTGTACGTTATCACTAAAATTCATGTAAGATGAAAGTGTGATCATTGTGCGTGGCATGTTGGGCAATGCATACATGAGTGAAACTACGCAAAATACATGGTCTATGTCCCGCTGTGCTCAAATTCATGAGAATTAGAGAGCCAATGAATTTCATTATGGTTTGTTCTGATTAGTGTTGATAATTAGTCAAGTTCAATGAGGCCTACAAGTAGAAACCAAGAGATTAATTCCACACTTGGACCATTTGCAAATCTTGGTGACAGGTTGCATGTTGCGATGTTTTGTTCTTGCTAGTGTAATGGGGTTTTTATGTTATACGCTTTTCCATAGAAATGATTGCTTTGTATGAATGGTTTATTAACTTTTCATTGTATCTTTTTATTAATAGAGCATTATCATTTCAAGGAAAACCTTTGATAAGTATAAATCGAGGAGTAGAATTCATTTCCTACTACAACACCACTTAATCATTTAACACTTATATTCAAACTACTCTCGTTTAATTTGGGGTGCTCAAGCTCCAGTACATTGTCTAGCAAAAAATCAATTCCTCCACATGTCTTTTTGGTTTTCATATATTCAACTACAAAATCTATTAAAATATAGCTTAAATAGGCCTGAAAAAAGCAACACATCTAGTTGCCACATGCAATTATAGCCCAGCAACCTTTTCAAATTAATTGTATTCATTATGTTTCAATTGTTGTTTATCTCTAATTAATTATATTTAAATTGTCTTTTCCAAATTAATTGTATTCATTATGTTTCAATTGCTGTTTATCTCTAATTAATTATATTTAAATTGTCTTAACTGCACTCGTTATTTTGCCTTTATTCTATTCGAAGAACCAAATTGTTGCCTTTCTATTTCTCCCAAGCCTACCTTTGCGCATGGACGAAGTACCAAAACTTCAACAAAAAATTACTTGCTAGTCTGTGTGTGATAAAACAAACACTGGTCAAGTATACATACTAATCGAATTATTAGTTAGATGACACAGTGAATTATAAAATATAGTACCTAGTGAAGTCACGTATGGTGCCCGAGTGGAAATAGATCGCGCGTCCCAGAGGATATTTTGAATTTGCAATTATGGGGCGCGCAGTCTATCTCCAATCGGGCTTCGGTCGGGCTCACTTTGATAGATTTATTATTTTAATTTCATTGCTATATTTTTTCTTTAACAAATTTTTAGATGGTACCCGAGTGGAGATAGACTGCGCCCCCTATAAATCGCAACTTTGAAAAATATCAAATATCTATAAAAAATGTCAAAAAATATTTTACTTTCATTATTTAGGTGCATGTTATTGTACCCTATCGGGGTGGGGCTTGCGGGGTTACCGATTGGGCTCGTTTGTGCGATCAGGTTCGTTTGTGGCGTTGTAATTAAATTGTACACTAAATGTTATTTTGAGCCCGCATGACGTCCGAGTGGAAATAGATTACGCGCCCCAAAATCGCAAATTTAAAATAGCAAATATCTAAAATTTTGTGGAAGACAAAATATAACACATAGATTAAAATGTTAAATCTATAAAATTGAGCATGTACGGTGCCCAAGCCAAAGTGGAAATAAACTGCGCGCCATAATCGCAAATTCCAAATTATCAAATATCTATAAAAATGTCAAAAAATATTTTACTTTCATTATTTGGGCGCATGTTATTTTACCCCGATCGGGGTCAGGTTTGCGGGGTTAACGAACGGGCTCGTTTGTGTCCTTGTAATTAAATTGTACATTAAATGTTATTTTCAGCCACGTACGGTGCCCGCGTGGACATAGACTGCGATATGGGGCGCAGTCTATCTCCACTCGGCTTCTGACGGACTCACTTTGATAGATTTAATATTTTAATTCCATTGTCATATTTTGTCTGCAATAATTTTTTAGATGGTTCCCTAGTGGAGATAGACTGTGCGCCCCAGAATCGCAAATTTGAAAATATCAAATATATAAAAAAAAAAATTACTTTCATTATTTGGGCGCATGTTATTTTACTCTATCGGGGTCGGGCTTGCGTGGTCACCGATCGGGCTTGTTGTGGCGTTGTAATTAAATTATACATTAAATGTTATTTTGAGCCTGTATATGGTGTCGAGTGGAAATAGACTCTAGGGCTTCGGTCGGGTTGATAGATTTAATATTTTAATTTCATTGTTATATATTGTCTTTAACAGCTTTTTGAGACGGTGCCAGAGTGGAAATAAACTGTGCGCCCCATAATCGCAAATTCGAAAATATCAAATATCTACAAAAATGTCAAAAATTATTTTTTACTTTCATTATTTGTGCGCATGTTATTTTAGCCTATCGGGATCGGCCGGGCTCGTGTGTGGCGTTGTAAGTAAATTACGTTAAATGTTATTTTGAGCCTGTACGGTGCCCGAGTGGAAATAGGCTCTGCGCCCCCACAAGCTATTTTAAGTTTACGATTCTGAGGGCACGCAGTTTATCTCCAATTGGACACCGTACGTGGCATGTACAAATACCTTAAGAAATGTGTACGGCCATATCTGTGGCATTGAAGAACATGGCATCCACTACGAACACAAAAGAAATAAGGTATTTAGTGTACTAGTTAATTACAACGCCCCGTACGAGCCCGGTCAAATGATATTGTTAAATCTATAAAAATTAGCCCATATGGCGGCCAAGTGGAAATAGACTATGCGCCCCATAATCGCAAATTTAAAATAGCAAATATCTAAAACATTGTGAAAGATAAAATATAACAATAAATTAAAAATGGGTTTGTTAAAGCGACCTGTGCGCACTTCATGTTGCAAATACTCACCCACCACGGAAGCCCAAGTAGAGATAGACTGCGCGCCCCATAATTGCAAACTCAAAGCAGCTTCTAAGGTGCGTAGTTTATTTCCACTCGGGCATCGTACGTGACATAGACAAATTTCTTAAGAAATGTTAAAAGACAACATATCTGATCCCGTCCGTGGCATAGAAGTACATGATATCCGCTACGAATGCAAAAGACAAAAGGCAGTGTACACGTTAATTACAACACCACGAACGAGCATGATCAAATGAATTTTTAAATCTATAAAAGTGAGCTCGTATAGCGGCTGAGTGGAAATACACTATGCGTCCCAAAATCGCAAATTTAAAATAGCAAATAACTAAAAAATTGTGGAAGACAAAATATAACGATGAAATGTTGAATCTATAAAATTGAACCTATATATAGCCTGAGTTCGAGTGGAAATAAACTACGCGCCCCATAATCGCAAATTCGGAAATATCAAATATCCAAAAAAATGACAAAAACTATTTTACTTTCATTATTTGGGCGCATGTTATTTTACCCCTAACATAGTCGGGCTTGCGGGGTTACCGATCGGGCTCGTTTGTGCGATCATGCATGCTCGTTTGTGGCTTTGTAATAAAATTGTACTACATTAAATGTTATTTTGTGCCACGTACGGTGTCCGAGTGGAAATATACTCTGCGCCCCAGAAGATATTTTGAGTTTGCGATTCTGGGGCGCCCAGACTATCTCCACTCTGGCTTCGAGCGGGCTCACTTTAATAGATTTAATATATTAATTTCGTTGTTATATTTTGTCTTTAACAATTCTTGGGATGGACCCAAGTGAAAATAAACTGCGCTCCCCATAAATGCAAATTCAAAAATATCAAATATAGAAAAAAGTCAAAAAATATTTTACTTTCATTATTTGGGAGCTTGTTATTTTATCCTATCGGGGTCGGACTTGCGAGGTTACCGATCAGGCTCGTTTATGGCATTGTAATTAAATTGTACTTCCTATGTCACAGGATAAGGTTCTTGTTTACTTTATGGTCAACAAAATAAGGAATGTTGAAAATATTACATATTAATATAAAACAGTCTGACACGAGAGTGTTTATAGATATTTAGCACAAATCAAATAATTCCAGCTAGAAATTGTTTCATGGGACATTTCTTTTGTTCTTTGCTAATTTGATTGATCACTTATATTTATAAAATGAGCATTAGTAGCTAGCATTGGCTATTGATCACTTAAAAGTGGATTAAATGATGAAACATAGCAATAATTACAGCTTCATGGAATTAAATGCGCATTCAGAAAATGTTCCGCTATTCTGACCCCTAAGTAGGTAGCTAAATACAAGTTTTTGCCTATAACATGGGTTTAATGCATTAGAAATGTATGTCAATAAAATGGGTCAAAAAGGTAGTGGGTTTAGATTTAAAATATGCTGGATCTTGTACTGCACATTAATAAACCCCGTTTAATTTGATTACTCTCTAGCTCTCTTCTACATTCAAAGTAAGTTCGTTGGATTTGGTATTTGATGTGCTTCTATACCATCCTACAAGGGTTTTATCGTCCTAGGTGACAATCGACAAAATCTTATAATCTCCTAGAGCGGGGTAAAATTGCCGTAAGGATAGTCTAACTATCAACTCTTCTGGTTTTATTCTAAACACTTTCTTTTCACTCAAGCACCATTATACACTTATTCTACCCCAAATAATTGCTCAAAGTTCCACAATAAAATCAAACGCTAATATAATGTTTGAAAATCATAAAATGCACTCCTTACTATTTCAAATACAAAACATTCTATAGCGCTCTCAGACTTTAAGAAAATGTAAGGCATTTTACGCCCATGTATTCCATGTTTACCCTTCATCATCTTTACTAGTAGTATATGTCAAGGTAGTTATTACACCAATTAATTTGATTTAGACAAATTGATTTAATTTTGACTCATCACTTCAATTTGAAAATAAAAAAGAGATGTAGTAAATTGTCTTCTTAAACTAAGGGAGAAATTTGTGTCGTCAGATGGACTGTGTAACCTCATCTCCCTCTAGATTGATGCATGAACCTTTGTGCCAAAGTTACTCATGGATTATTTTTAGGTCATATGACCCCACAAGCCAACACGTAGGGCTGAGCATCGGGGCTGACCCGGCCCGGAGTGGAATGGTAGGAGTAGGTCTTTGTCGATCCGAAACCCGTACTTGTTTGGAACGGGTCCAACCCAGTCCGGACCCAAACTTGTTTAATTAGACTTTTCTTCTAATATGCACACTAATTGATAATATACAATAAAACCGACAGTTAACATCGTTCTCGGACACTAAATGGTTGGCATAATTTCAATAATTTTGGATTCATAACAAAGACATACCGACATTAATTATTTTATACTGTTTCTATCCATTATTTTATTATATATTTTCCCATCATTTTTTATAATTTTTGGAAAAATATGTTTTTTAATTTTCTTGTATTTTTTTAATAATATAAAGAAATCATTCAAAATTTATATTACTTTTTTCGTATTCATTTCAAATTTGTATCATTTATATATCCATATTTTCCATGTTTCATACGGCTATTTATACACATATTAGAACGGACTTTAACTCTTTTTTTTTTTTTGATAATATCAATATTACAATCACATGAGTATTATATCAAGTCAATTAATATATCATTCGATCTATTAACCATTACAAATGAATCAACTATCACAACTACAATACAGTAGAACACAATACTTTTCAAATTTGGACTTTCACTACATAAGCGAAACAATCTGACATGGAGGTAAAAAAAAATATAATGGACTAAGATTGTCTTACGGTATGTATTACATAATGGATAATTTGATACTACCCCTCCAAAGTTTTGACAAGCCATGCAACCCAATAATAAAAGGATTCAAATTGTCATTTTTCCTATCAGAAAACAACCTTAGGCATATAGAAGACGCAACCAAGGCTTGTCGTTGGAGTTAATTACAATATGACAAAAAAAATTTAAAATAAAACGTTCTAACAAAATTTCCAATGGAATTGTTCAAAAATGGCATACAAAATAAGAAATTAAGCATATACAGTCGAATGGAGCTATAGATTTCAACATAATTTTGTTGAAGCATGGAATATATAGCCCATATTTTGCCACTTATCCACCATCAACTTGAAGCTAAAGAAAAGACCCTTCAAATTATTAAAATGTATATTGTACGTACTCCGACGTAAAATGTATATAGTATTATGATAAATCCAAGTAAGTGTGTGTGTGTGTGTGTGTGTGTGTGTGTGTGTGTGTGTGTGTGTGTGTGTGTGTGTGTGTATATATATATATATATATATATATATATATATATATATATATATATATATATATATATATAAAGAGATTTGTAATACATCAAATTTTTAATTATTAAGAGAACATTCTGGTTTGGCCGAAGCTGGATCTGAACAATAGTCATAAGACATATACTTCTTTCGATACTCCGCCATTCTTTTCTTGTCATATTCATTAAGTTCCAAATACTTTGGCCTATTCCAAAAATACTTGTCTGAGTCACATAGTCCAGGAGCCTTGCAAGCATAGAAGTCGAAATGTGTATAAGTGGCAACGAATGGTACCTGAGACCAATCCACCTTCCCAGCCCAATCTGCATCCCATATGCTTGCCTCGACTTGCATAGGAACATTTGGGAAGGGGATTCCCTTATTAGCATTGTTTTTAAACACTCTTATAGGAATCTTATCAACATAAAACACTATGTGGCGTGAGTTCCAAAGGATCTCATAAGTATGAAAACTCTTAGATGGGTCAAACCAAAGGTTGAAACTTTGTTCTCTATGTGAGGTTATCTCATTAACATAAACATTGGTTTGGAGTGTTTTATTAGTGCCAAGAAACTCGAAATCCATCTCCATATGGTTTCCCATAGGCTCAAAATCTGGTTGTGAAGTCAAGTAGAAGCATGTGATGACACCTCCCGTCGGTTTGTCGGGTATCTTCATCTTGATACTAAACAAACCAGACCCATATTGGGCCATTGATCGGAATCCAGAACCCGATTTATTATCTAACTGGATTGTTACCCTATTTGGAGTGATCACGGTTTGTTCCTTTCCCCATAGAGAATAATAGTATTCAGAAAAATTGCTAGCTGCATTTGATTGCAGCACAAACGAAGAACATAGAAGAGCTGTGAAAAGAGATTGGAAATTCATTTTCCCCTCAGAACAAGTAATGGAATTATATTCCTTTACTGCAACAATATGGCTCAACACCAAAAAGCTATTTTATTGGTAAAGGATAAAAACGCATTGGTAAAAAGCATTTACCAAGGAATTACCAACGATATGACAAGGTTGGTGCAAGCCTCGTTGATAGATGTAATACTTATTTCCAAAAGAAAAAGCCCATTACTTATAGAGGGCAATATCAACGAATAATCGGTCACTGGTGATTTATATCCACATATCATTTCCCAGTATATCTTCTCCCCATTTAGCTGCCCATATGCCTTTGCTTCATTACCTATGAATAATTTGTGGTAACTAATAATATTACCAGTGAATCATCCATAGCTAAATATAGTAACAAATCCAAAAAATGATCGATTTTTGGAAATATGTCTTCTTCTTCTTCTTCTTCTTCTTTATTGCTTCCTTTTGGAATATCCAAACATTCATAAAATTGAATCTCTTGAAGCATATCTATAAAGTCACGAATTCGAAAAATATAAAGGATTGAAAGATAAACATGTCAATGTACCATTGTGGTCAAATGATAAACTTGCTAGTTGCAACTATTTGGCATCACCTATACACAGGGGCGGAGCCAAGATTAAGAATGCCATGTATAATTTTACGCGAGATTAAGTATCAATATGTAGTTTAATCGTTTCCAAAAAAAAATTAAAATAGAATGAGATACCAACTACCGTGTTCTTCCTAAGAGAGGTTGGTTGTCTCTTCCATCCCTGAAGATGAACCTCTTTTAGCCATATATAACTCCATTTCTCCAAATTGCGTTTGTGCCCTTCTCTTTATATTCGTTACTAAAGGTGATATATAACCAAAAACATTGGCGCGTGTAAAAGTTGTTTGCGCGTGTAGCGTTTTGCCTTTCTTCTAATGTGCATTTTTCTTCTGACAATATTCTTCAAATGGCTTCTTTCTCTAGTTATAGGCTCTCATCTTGCAGAGTCTAAATTTTTTCATACTCTATCTGTCTCCCAAAATCTTCAGATTCACAATCATCATCCTCTCCAATCCTACGATCTTTAACTCCTCTTTCTTTTCATCCCTATTTCTTCTTCTCCAAGCCCTCTTTTTCCCTCAACAGTATGACACCATAGTCACCAGAGGCGGTGTCGCTACTGTTGGATAATATGCAATAGTAGCCCTAGTTTAACGCAGCGAAATTCGAAAATTTTATTGCATACGGATCTTGATCCAATGACTATATAACGTTAAAACAAGCAAATCAATACTTACTTGTCGCACTAGCTTTTCAGACAACAGCTTTAAAACCTTAAAGCTCTTCTTTGAATCTGTTCTTCAAGTACATTGAATCTGTTCATCGTTTATGAGATGTTGAATCCAGTACATCATAATTGGCTTTCCTCAACCTTGGTATCCACGGGCAATCATTCTACAGGAGAACGCTAGAATGTTATTGTTCGAAACTTAGACTAAACTATTTAGTGAGTAGGGTTATAGAGAATAGAATCATGAAGAAAGTTGCCTCACACAAGAAGAGAAGAGAAACGTGTGTAGTTATATGATCACGCAGATCATATGTGTACTGATACACTCGAGTAGTGTAATAGCACATTATGGGTTTGTAGCCCAGTTGGTTATACTCAATCAAATTATCCATTTGGTCATGGGTTCGAAACCCACCAAGCCCAGCTTATTTTTCTTTTAGCTCTATTGGACTTTTACATTTGAACTTCAATCCAATTTGGTCAAAATAAACTTTCTTGCTTTAATTAATTAAATTTAATTTAATCTAATCAATTCTTTCTTCAAATATTAATTAAATCCAATTTAATTAATTTACTTTCTTAAAGTATAACAATTAATTAAGTACGATAAATCCAATTTAACTTATTAATTATTTGTAGCGCCCCGATTTTTAATAGACGAACTAAGTAAAATATGACCCGCGCTAGTTCGTGAGCTTATAAATTCAACGAACTTGGCTTATAAAAAAAATTAAAACGTTACTAGACGCCTTGCGCGTCAGAAGACTTGACATGAAATCCTTGATACTAATTCATGAACTAGTAAAATAATGCAGCAGAACTTTAAAATCATAAAAGCTTGAGTACAAAGTTTATAAATCATGAAACTAACATGGTAAAGACGCCGCTGGTAAAGATCACTACTCCGGCACGCTCCACTCCAATAACTTGGCTTCAAACCTAAAATTGATAATTTTAGCAAGGGTCAGTCGTGACCACTTGACTGAGCAAATTCCATGCACGTGCCATAACCTAAAGTTCTATATTCATGTCTTTTAAAATCTTTTAGTCTTTCTTAATGCATTGCAACCCTATGACCTGACTTAACTCAGACTCTAAACACTTGAACTTGTTCTTCTTGAAAAACTAATAACTTGAATTTGAACTTAACTTTTCTTGAAACTTTCTTGAAAACTTAACATGATCGCGAGTTCTTTTAGCATCGTAGGTTCATATCCTGGCCATGGTGGCTATTTGCCGACCTCAGGTCACTTTCGTGGCCCTATCCGTTGAATATATAAAATCTGACGGCCTCAGGACCTTGGTCCCTATCCGCTGAACATGAACTAATAACTGCGCCACAAATACCAGGATACTCCTCTACGAGCCCATTTACTTATCTTTAACTTTGAAACTTACTTTACATTAAACCTTTAACATCTTGTTAAAGTGAATGCATGCTTCTAGACTCTAACTTATGAATGCATGGACTAATGTGTATACAAAACGACATTATATAACTCATCATTTTATTATCAATCAAAAGTATTACTAAGCACAAACAATATATAACTTACTTTTCATATGACATAACATATATGTTTGTCAAGCAATTCAGCAAGTAAAATACACTAGCATGGTGGTCACACAAGTATATACAGGCAACTAAAAGAATATTGAAATACAAATAGAATCTGGGCACTTACTAGGCATTGAGCTTTGGACACAATAGACATAACAAATATTCAGATTGCTAATGGTGGTTGAGAGTTGATATCATCATCAATTTAATTACAAACATCCAAACCATAATCCATCAAAACAGAACTCACTAAGCATACCACACGTGAATATATGGCTCAATCCTGATCAATTGTATTAGTATCACAAAGCTACGTGCCATTAGTCCATTAGCAGAATTTCATCAAGTAGTAAAACATCCGTATAATTTATCTAACTCAGGTTTTCTGTTGCTAAATAATACTATGTACACAGGATGATTTGCATATATATATATATCTATATCTATATATATATATATATATATATATATATATATATATATATATATATATATATATATATATATATATATATATATATATATATATATAACGATGGAGGTAACAGAATAGAACAACAGTTCAAGAACACTTGCAGTAACAACAAATCACATATAACAACCAACCAATTAATCGTGAATGAAACCTTAGGGAAACTTGCCTTGGTAGAAGAATCTTTTTGGAACTTGTGTGAAGGAGAAAACGCAGTAGCTAGGGTGTCTGAAGAAGGAGAAAATACGCTTGATGTCTGGAACGGCTGGAAGAATTAAGATAGGGTTAATTGAGTTTAATGACACAATTAAGGATGTGCTTAGGGAGGGATTAGAAGATGCGCTGGCAAAGGAATTGGGCTAACCTACCTAGGTAAGAAATTGGGCCAAGAATAAACTTTACGAATTCGAACTCAGCTCCAGCGTTCGGGTCGCTTTAAAACGTCTAAATTCGAAATACAAAATTTTGGGCTATTACAATAATAGTAAATTAAATATTTATTAATCCAATAAATATTTAATTCACTCTAATACTCAGTTGGTAGAACAATCACCTTGTTATGTGACCCATATGACCTTATGTATAGTAAGCACTAATCTAGTTAAGGTTTGGTGAAACTCCTAGACGGTTTACCAAACAATCTTAATACATAAGGAACGTTTGCGAGGATTGCAAACCACCTGTAATGTAGAGCTTATGATGATACGGTCCTTTCATTTGCGAACACTCGATTAAGTCTAGAACTTGATTTAGTGTATGTTCTAATAACTTAATCTTTTTTTTTATCTAATTCTACTAATTGATCCATAATATTTGAAACACCATTCCAAATATATCTTGCGTTGGCCAACGACTTTGATCAAACTAGTAATGAGAAGTTAAGTGTTCTCTCCATGTCTATTAAAGGAATGAATCATATCTTGGTTCAACTACTACTAACATGTATTTCGTGATGTGCCCAACACATGTCGTATCTACCCCTACAAGGAGTGCAAGCATTGGTCATGATCAAAGCACACGAGTCCACACATATAGTACATATTGACCTCAAGTCAGAGGACTATTACACCACCCCACAAACCGTTACTTCCGTAGACACGTAAATAGAGTACATCAAATGGTTTCCCGGCTGGGTATACCAACACTCTCTAAAGCGTCCATGTGTCCATCACGGATTACCAAGTAATTCGTAGTCGTGAGAACTACTACACCCTCAAAGGATATGATGCAGATCACATGCCAATCTCCAATGCATCATCGATATCTCATTCTCGATGATCATTGATTGGGGCTATTTTAGAGCCATGTTATGTCACTCAAGATCTCACATTCTTAGTGATAAGAGAAAGCTCATGGGAACACATATGTAAACAATTACAAACATTGCTGAGGGGTTTAGCCTCAAGCACTAACTAAACTAGTACAAATAACCTATTCTAATATCCGCCTCCTACTTGAAGTCCGAGCTGGGCTCTCTGTCTGGACCAGGGTACCTGAAAGGACTAAGTGGGGGGGGGGGGGGGGGGGGTTAGAAGGGTTACCCGGATTGCTAGTTGTCAATCCGGTAAGAGACTTTACTCAAGAGATAGTTAGAAAGCTCTCAATGTAATAGTTATGAGGAAGGTTATGATATTCAATATGGCTTACCTCAAAGTTTGGACCTTGAGTTATATTTATAGAGACCATAGCTTATGAAGTGACTCATAAGATGGTGCCAAGTGTATGATTCAGATTTGGACACCAATGCTACCTTTGGCCCATAGCCCAATAGTGAGCAGTAGTCCAATACCGATTAGTGGGCCTGGGAGGGTAGTTTGGACCTTTTCCCTCCGAAAGTACTATTCTGCCTATTGGGTCCATGTAAGTCCTTCGGACAGATCTGTCTACTTGGTTGATCTGCTCTTGGGTAACTCTGGATGTCCGAGCCAAGAGTCTCACGGAAGTATCTCAGTGGTTCCAACATATACGTTTGGTCTTAATGTAAAGGTGGCGTCCGAGAGGCTATCTCGTCCGGTCCGTTGGGCATCTTTTACTGACGTAGCCGGGTTTAGAAGTCCTTTTCCCAGCTAGCTCGGACTAGCTGAGGGTGTAGTGACTTAAGCGTACTGGTTGATTCACTTAGGACGGACCATGTGAGGTCAGACCAGTACTGAATTGGTCATTAAGTCGTGATGCGCTCTAGGACACGCTCTATGACGCCCTTAACGGATTGGACATATATCTGTATCAACAAACATATAATAATATTTACACACTGTAATGCCTATTTATAGATGAACAATAATCATAAATAAATACTGAATCGAATATGTATATCTGTCCTCAATTCGATTGTCTTTAAGACATATATACTTTCAGCTACATCAGTGACTAGATCTTCCCCGGATCAACGGTCTTTTTGGGACTCTTGAGACAGATAGCAAAGGGCCTTTGCTAGATTGGGAACAACTATTTTGAACATATACAATCTTCAAGGCCAAGAGAGAAGCATATATGTAACAAAGAAGTTGGTTTCACAATTTTTTTTTGAAGTCTCTCTTGCTAGAAGCCTACAAAGAGATAGGACCAAGCAAGACCTAATAACTAATATGTTTCCAAAGACAACTTCTATTTGTGTATGTTTGTTTGTATTGTAATATAAATTTTGCAGTCTATGGGTAGATGAATTTTTTATTGGATTTACTTTGTTGTGTTTTTGCTAGAATTGATTCTTAATATGTAATTCTATAGGTGATTAGGCCGGTTGTAACAAGATTAAGAAATTTTGGGGTGTGAAAATTAGGGGTGTACGTTCGGATTAATCCGATCCAGTGCGATCCGAAGTTCGGATCAATCCGAAGTTTCGGACCACTAAAGGCTCAATCCGAAATCCGATCGAATCGAATTTCGGATTAATCCGAAAAAGTTCGGATTGGATCGGATTTAATCCGAATAATCCGAACTTTAATTTAATTAAAAAAAACTGAAATAACATTTCGTAGACAAATTAAATACTAGTTCAGTAGTTCCACATTCAAAATAAACAAAATAAAGTTCACAAGTTTACTTCAAGTCCAAAACAACTAATACGAAAAGTTTGGAGTTCATGTTCTAGAATAACGACTAGTCGATTACATTTTTTGAAGTAAAAATAGAAAGTGCATATTTCCAACAGCCAAAATCCAATTTCCCAACATTCTAAGTATTTTGTATTTTGTTTGGCTGAATAAGGCGAAAATATATATATATATTTTTAATTAATTCGGATTAATCCGAAAATCCGACGAATCGGATTAATCCGAAAATCTTCAGATTTAAAATATCATAATCCATAATCCAATCCGAATACATCGGATCGAATCGGATCGCGTCGAATTTTCGAATTTCGAATTTTATGATCAGTGAAAATCATGGAAAGCACTTTAGCTTCTTTATTTCCGTCTCATTACCATCTTTTTAGTGTAATACTATTACTTTTGATTGTGGATATGTTGTTACATACACTGGACTAACTATATTTTTGTGATCTATCGATCAAGTATGTCATGATAGTATATTTTGAAATGTGGGAAGTTAGTATAATCTGTGATAATGGTCTGGAATGAGAAAAGTGTAAGAAAATAGTCAAAAGGACATATAGTACATATAGTGTTAATGCAATTTGTAAAATATATAAAATAATGACACTTTCTGAAAATAACAATAGGTTTGCAGTTTTGCACTATAAATTAGGATCCATGGCAACTTTTGAAGTAGCAAGTGAGTGATACGCACTACACAAAAACAAATCCAAATGAGTTTACTTTGTATTTGTACCCCTATTCTGTTTTCTGTTCTAGTACTGCAATCAGATGCAGCTGCCAATTTCTCAACATACTATTATCCTCTATGGGGAAAGGATCACCTCAATGTCTCTCCGAGTGAAGTCACGCTCCAATTCGATAAGATATCAGGTGCAGGATTTAGATCAAAGTCCCAATACATGTCGGGTCTATTTCATATCAAGATGAAAATACCTGACAAACCAACAGGAGGTGTTGTCACAAGCTTCTATTTAGCCTCCGCGGAATATGATAAACCTCGCTTTGAGTTGGTTATGGAGTATTTGGGCACAAATGGCACTCTCCAAACCAAGGTTTACCTTAATGAGCTAAACTCGGAGAGAGTTCAAACTTTCAAGGTTTGGTTTAATCCATCTCAGGATTTTCATACTTACGAGATCCTTTGGAACTCTCATCAAATAGTATTTTCAATTGATAAAATCCCAATCAGGGTGTTCAGAAACAATGTTGCGAAAGGGATCGTTTATCCAACAGTTCCTATGCAGATTGAAGCAAGCTTGTTTAACGCAGAGTGGGCTGGCAATGTGGATTGGTCTAAAGCACCGTTCATCGCTCACTATCAGGATTTCGATGTCAGGGGTTGTATTGGTAATTCCGGGTGTGAATCGGACAAGTATTTCTGGAACAAGCCAAGTTATTGGGATCTTAGTGCTGATGAGAAGAAAAAGATGGCAGAGTATAGGAAACCGTACATGTCTTATGACTATTGCTCCAACAAATCCACTGTCAAACCAGAATGTGCTCTTAATTAATAATTAGAGATTTCATGTTTTACAACGCCTATATTATTATTATCTAGCTAGCTTAATTAAGAGGGTTCCAAGGTTCCACCTCTGTTCTACAGGTTGGTTCACTTGTACAATTGATACTAATCTTGACTCCTGAACATTCGTCCAATTAATAACATGACACAAGGGTGTTTAAAATTAATTATTATATATCCCTACTGAATGTATTTTTGACCTTTTTTTTTGCTTTTATTTTGAAAATCATGAAATGAAGTTACTTCTCATTAAAGAACTTTATGTGAATCGGAGTTTATAAGAACGTAACGATCCGAGTCGAGTTATACATATAAAAGCTTGACTCCTTAAGGATAAATATATTTAGGTTCGAGTTTGACACGAGCTGCACAATTTGGACTCGGATTTGGCGGCTCTTTGAGAATAAATATGTCTAGGCTCGAGCTTGTCACGATCTGCACAATTTGAACTCGAATTCGGTTGAAAATAACATTATCTTTTCAATTTAAACTTGGCTTGCAAGCTTATAATTTTCTAAAATTTAAACATATGAAACTCGAAAACTCAAATTTAGCTCAAATCATAAGTAAAAGTTCGAACGCTATACATATATAGCTAGAACTCCTTGGAAAAAAGGTCGGTTTTTCTGCCCTACTATGACATGAAAGAGCTTGAATCAGTTCTGGAATCAATTAGTGCAAATGTGATACATCGAAATTCGAATACTTAACACAAGGAAAGAAGAGCTTCAATGGTATTCACAATATTAATTGAGGTCCTAAAATAAGGGATAAAAGATGGAAAATCTTGACTGAGAACAAACTAATTATGTCGAATTAACCATGGTGGATTTTCTTGCACTCCTCCTCTTTATATTCTTTCTTGTAATAATCTTTTTTTAAATAATCGATGATTTTGAGGCAATATTTCTTAGTACCTCAGATTCATGAAATCAAAGTCATATGGGAACATTGATTTTCTTCACTGTTGAGATATGGAAATGTAGTGTAATTTGTGGGAACTGGACTAATAAAATGACAAGAAAGATACGAGTCAGCGAGATATCAATGCCTTAATTCATCAAAACATGCCTACAATGTATATTTTCATGGAATAATTGAGTTACTTTCCACAGTAGTAGTATCATTAAGCTGCACTATAAATTAGTCTCACTACACCGTATAGAATTCCACACAACAGAATTAATCATGAGTATTTTCATTGCTTTTACCTTTCTTTTGTCTTCTCTAGTGCTGCAATCAAATGCAGCTTTTGATACCTACTATGCCCCCCTCTGGGGAGGGGATCACCTTGGGATCTCTCCCGACGAGGTTACGCTGTTGTTCGATCAGGAGCATGGTGGTGCTGGATTCCGATCAAAGGCCCACTACAGGTCCGGTTATTTTCACATCAGAATGAAGATTCCTGACAAGCCAACCGGAGGTCTCGTTACCAACTTCTACTTAACTTCTGCCCCGGATAATGTTCCCCTCGGAAACCATTTTGAGTTGGATTTTGAGTTTTTGGGCACAAATGGCACACTTCAGACCAACGTTTATCTCAATGAGATAAACGCACATAGAGAACAAAGTTTCAACCTTTGGTTTAATCCGTCTCAGGACTTTCACACTTACGAGATTCTTTGGAACTCGCATCAGATAGTGTTTTACATTGACCAGATTCCTGTAAGAGTGTTCAAGAACATGGCTGGGAGCGGGATCCCTTTCCCTAATGTTCCTATGCAGATTGAGGCAAGCATATGGGACGCGGATTGGGCTGGCGCTGTGGATTGGGCTAACCAGCCGTTTATCGCGCATTACCAGGATTTCGATTTTACGGGTTGCATTGACAACGACTGTGATTCGGAGAGTTATTTCTACAATGGGCAGAACTACTGGGATCTCAGTGCTGAAGACAAGCAGACTATGGATCAATATAGGAGCCAGTATATGTCTTATGACTATTGCTCTCAACCCTCCACTGCTTTACCAGAATGTTCTCTTTGATTAATTACTTCTAGAATTTAGACATAATAACAATATAATTATGTTTTATTATTAGCTAGTTATGTCAATGTAGCTATATGCGGATTAAATCATTGCTATAATTATGTTTTTTTTCACTGGTTTTTATGTTTAGATGTGAGATTGTTACGCACCTAACATCTAATGATTATCAATTTCATCGAAACGGAACGAGAAATACAAATATATTTTAATTTTTAAGAGAAGTTCCGAAGCTTCTTTCTATTTGTTAAGAATTCGAAACATATATATTCCGAAATTGAGATTTTAATCCATGCATCCATGGTCTATATATCTCATCAAAACGAAACGAGAAATACGGAAATGTCTCAATTTCTAAATCCACTAGACGAAATGGACTTGTAATGCGAAACTATTTTAAATACTTTACACTTTATAAATTTTTTGTAATTATTTCACTATTGCGAGAGAAGTTCTGAATGTACCGAAATGTTTATGGAAAGTTCAAAAACTTCGATCTTTTTAGGAATACGAAACATATTATTATGAGATCAAAATTTTAATACTCTTTTGCAGAAACATTGCTCGGGCAGTAAACCTTTGTGCTAGATTGATCAATACTAAGAAATAAGAATAACCAATATCACCACCTACCTAATTGTCAACTAACGTTGTTATACGCATTGCTTAAATTTTACATATAAATCTTACCACTGTACATGTGTAATATAAGTAAATCTCTTGCATGAGATTAGTTATTAAGTTTCGGGGCAATGTGAGAATTAAGTCATTTAGTTTACAAGGCAATAACAAACTTACATATATACAAGTATATTGCTTAAAACCTAAGTGTAGAAATATTCTTTTGAAAACGAAAGTGATAAAAACAACTTTTAACCATTTTGTTGGTACAAATTATGTATGAGAAAATCAAAGTGATTGACGTGCGATTGATATATATCATATATTTTGAATAAAATTCCTTGTAGTAGTTACCTATAACTTTCATAGATTTATCAGATGGCCGTAATAAGATTATACAGAAAACTTGATTGACGTTTTGTTAATTCAATACACACAATTGGGTCATAATGGATGCTTTAGATCATAACCATATTTTTGTTGTAGTGTATGTTTGGAGAAAAGGGTTGTAAATGACTTGTTTTTTCTAAATAATAGAAATAATCATACTCCGTATCACTTTGTGTAGGAATATGGTAGGTATCTGTGGGTATGGAAGTAGAGAAGAAGAAAACAGGGTCGAGAAAAGTCGATAGTTTGACTATCTCTCCTTAAGACTTTATTACCCACGGCACGCACACGGTTGCTTGCAATGCCTCTCAAGGATAAAACTTCTCTTAAACGGCTAGGTTGCACTCCGATAGCCGAGTCTGCCGAACCTCAGTTTGAGTGTGTAAGAATGCACAAAAGAGCAGGAGGAAAGAAACAAGTAGGGAATGTGATGTGTGTTCTTGTGAAGAACTTCTTCACATATTTATACTTGTTTGGTGATCTTTCCCAAGAATTATATCCTTCCACTAAAGGTAATAACTCTACACTCAATAGACACAAGTTGAAAGGGGCACAATTATTCAACTCAAGGGAAGTGTCCATTCATGAAAAGACAAGGAAAAATTCGAATTTCTGAAAAAATCGCGCATGTTCAGACGTAAACAGGGTTCACCGGTGAGCCCTACCTCACCGCGGTCTCGGAACCGAAACCAAGTTTCGGCTTAAGTAGACCGCGGTGAGCTACAGACAAAGTTAAACGGGGGTTAGTTCATATATACCTTCTAACACAAAGTTTTGGCCAGACCAATTAATTAGGTCCCAAATTGGTGGTAATATTAAATATATATGCCACGTTTTTAACAATTGTCTCCAGTTGAATTTTACCAATTTTATGTGTTTGTTTCCCATTCCACACTATACTATTTAAATTGACTAACTATTCATAAACTTCAAAACTCAAAACTTTAAAACTCAAAATTTCAATACTCAAATATACTACTTCTAAACCCTATAAAAATCACAATTCATCAACTTTGAATTTCAACTCAAATCGAGCTCTAAATTTAAACTCAAATTTAACTCTAAATTAAATGCCAAAGACTCTAATGGTCTTGCTCGTTGATTCATCCACAGGAGGTGCATAGATTGTATTTGAATAATATAATATCATAATTGTAGATATTTTTTTACAGTAAATGTATCTATATTACGGAAAATTCGACCCCGGTCTTATTCCCGGCGGTCTCACCGTCTCACTGTAGCAGTGGAACCCACATTTTTGATACAAACCCTATATTAAACAAGCTTAAACCATTCTTGGTGCTAAGGTTACCCTTCTACGTTCTGCCTGGCCCAAGCAAACATTTAGTTAATGAGTTTGACTTCTGATAATGAGTTTGCCATATGTCTAAGGGTGTCTTTTGAAACAGTTTATGAGGTGAAATTTAAAATTTTATCCAATAGAGATTGAACTTTCAATTGTTTGGAACAATTTACAATCGGCATATTCTCTTCAATTGTATTGGAAAATCGAAAGTATTATAAATGTGAAAGTTGGGGGTAGTTGCATGAACCTCATTGATAATCTTCTAGGTTGTTTATATATAAACTAGTAATGAAGCACCGCTCTAACTCGGTGTCAAGTTCATGTAAATGGCATTTAAGTGACTATATGAGAACAAACGATTTTGGTGAAACTATCAACTAAAATCACATTTTTTGTTAATGGTGGAAGTAAAATAACATCCTCAAGAGCACAAACCTTATCATGATGTGTGTTTATGGTTCAATTTTTATTTTAGCTATGTTGTGGCCGTTTGTAGTTGTATATATCAGAGTCAAAATCTATGTTTTCAATGAAAGTGAATGATATATCAATTGTAGGAGGCACTAGAGACTTTTGCAGAATTTTGAGGCACTCTAAAATCAATAATTAAGGTGTTTGAAGTAGATACAAAAATCAATTGAAACTATACATTTAGTCATTTGCCGTAATAATACGTTACTACTATTATATACTGAAGGATCATCTCTGTCCGAGCTTGTTTCAGCCAACATGTCATTTGATCCATATCCTCAGCTCCAAATGGACTTGTCAAATTCATCTCATCATATTCAACATGATTAGTTGTGTTGGAAGAACCATGTTATGGTCATTGTGCCAACATCCCCATTCTTTACTACAAATCGTACACTCCGGAGCCAAAGAAAACGTGTGACATGTTGACTTCGGAAAACCTCAAGTAGCAATCAAATGGTATAAGAAGCTGATCTTATACGGTATTTATCATATCACCAAAATAATTCTAACTTACAACAAAATGCATACAACATCCATAAACACTCTTATGGAAATTGTAGATGAAATATTTAGTGAAAAGCAAATATTTTTAAAAGCAAATAACATGATTCATTCTTGACCTCTCATATTTATCCAGGGGTTGTTTCTGCAACCTTCTAAAAACACATTTTAAAGTAGCATACTTGAGTAACTCAGGAGGGGATTCACTATGTTCTTCTCGTCATGTTTTACATATGCAATGCAGAAGCCATAGTCCTAATAGCTAAATCTGCAACAGGGCTATAAGCTAGATTTAGGATTGTTGCAGTTGAATATATGGCATAAGTTCTCTATTTATATCATGGGTATAGAGATTCTAATGCTAATTTATATGAATACCCATACGTGAGAGCGTAGGTTCAAATAGAGTCCATCAAATTGAATTTTAATTTCCCATTTCAAAATTTCAGAAGTTATATGTTAACGAACCTTGCTATGATTTCGACCTCCCGCCTGAATACTGCAAACTAACGCCACTTTTTTCCGTTGAGCATCTTTTGCAGTGTGCAATTAATCATGTAGCTCAAAGGAAGAAAAATCCATAAAATAAATCCAACTAAAGCTAACTCAAGAGAACCAATGGGTATACAATTAACACTATATAGAACCAACAATTTCAATCTCCATACTCTCACGGATGATGTGAAATAAAGATGAAGAGTTTTTGTCAATTTGACAATGTGTTTAACAAACCATGTGGTCTGATTATTGGATTTTTTAGAAACTCTTTCAATTGCCTCTATGAAGAGACGAGCCTCAAGACACAGTACCTGAGCTATAACAAAGAAAGGCTAAACTTGTTCAGTTTCAATACAGAACCTGTTCCAGGAACTTGTACCTCCCACCTGAACCTGAACCTGAACCAAAACCAAAAACTAATGCTCAGCCTCAACCAAGCCCGTTTGACGGTTATAATCCTTACAGTCGTCCGCCTCCACATATGGGATACGAAAATCCTTACTATCATCAGCTACATGCACAACAGGGGTATGTATACGATCATCCTCTCTATCTACATCCCCACTACTCGGGTTATGGATATGATCTTCGTCGGCTATTACTTTCTAAGTATTGATTTTTTTTTTAATTTGTCCTTCTACAGGTGAAAAACACTTATGCGACTACATATGTGCAATTTCTATCATTATTTTGCTGCAGTTGAATGTTGTATGGCTAACCTCTCAAGTTTTCCAGGATAGTTGTAAATCCTCAAGACAACAAGCCAGCAAGCTCATACCACTACACAAAATAGATATCATTATATAGTACATAAGTCTATCAACTGTTGGGAACAAAGGTGGATGCTTTCAGAGTCAGATGATTCTTACACAAGACTAAAGGGAAAAGGGAAAATCCAGTGAAAGCACGCAATTCATTCCAGAAGGGAAAAAAAAGTTTGAGAACCAAAACATGACACTATATATTTTTACCCAATAACCAGTTTGGAATATAAATCATCATCATGCTCTCCTTATTTTCTCTGGCGGTTTTGCTAGGTGGATGGGAGAATGCTAGATGTTAAAGGCAGACATTAACTTGGAAGTGGTGGGCACCTACTGCAAAATAAAGTGTTTTAAATCACAAAGATATGAAATGGTCTGAGCTATTTGGCACAAAGTTTTTTTAAGTTGCAAAGCTTTTAATTAACTTGGTTATACTCGATCTAAGGCAGACTCATCTCTATATATTTACCAAAACTACTGCTACTACCTTTACTTCTTTACTTGTTTATAATGGTCATGTGATCTTAGGAGGCAATGTTCTTAATTAAATTGCAGTTGCTAAACAATATCTTCATCAACACTTGAGAATTAAGGATCTTGGAGAGCTCTAATATATTCATGGTTTAGATGTGGCCCGTTCTGAGAAAGAAATTTCCATTTGTCAACACATATATGCTTCGAATCACTTAAAAATCTTTGCTATACAACTTATAAACCTGCATTCACTCTAATGGATGTTAAAACTCGACTGATAAAGATCTATTAGATGATCCTCAAGTCCATAGAAAGAATTACACCCCGGTCAATAAGCTGGAAAGACAGTCAAGTTTAGAAGCGGGCAAAAATAATAAAACATGGATTCATTCTAATCCGAGAGAATCTAATAGTTAAAACATGGTTATGGAATTACTACAAACACCTGGTGGCCATGCTTGTCCTTCAAAATGTAGTTTTGCTTGTGGAAATACGGGAAAGAGATAACCAACATTTGCAAATCATTCATGGTGCTGCTATGAATCAATCTCGATAATAATTCAGAGATAGCAAGAAAAGGGAAAACATAGTCGAATACATACCTGTGGCAAACAGACACTAGGCGAGAAACAAAGCATGACACCTTAACCGCACATGTATATATAGCCATTGATTATAAAAGAAAAGCGTTTAACCCATTGAATTTCCGTCAGTTTCTGCAGCCGGGGTAAAGAGAGGCAAGAAGGGCATGATAAAGGAGCTGGAGAGTTTGCATGAGGAGCCCAAGCATCTATTCCGAATATTCAATGCCAAGAAGGTTAAAAACGTTAAGCAATGGATTGCAACTTTATTTTCAAGGGCAAATTGGTACATTCACTTGGTACCAAAATTTGAAAGCTTACTCTCTTATAATAATATAAAAACATTGAGTTTATACGTTATTTAATAACTTCATCGTTACTAGAGTTGTTGTTTTTTTTTTTTTTAAATTAAATTTCATTCATCAAATAGGAACAGAACACCAGTAGTGTTCAAACTTACAAAATGGTCCAACTACTCAACATATCACAAGCCCATCTCAAAACCACACAAGATTACCAAAAGAGTCCGTCCAAACATTTTACAAACCGAGAAGCATCTATCTATATAATACATTAAGCAAAAAAGTTTTTAAGCCATTCTACATTGTCCACATCAAACAATTATTTGGCAAATTCATGTGCTATGATTGGTCCATTCTTTTGATGAGTGTTAAATTCTTTTGTTTTAATTGGTCCAAAATTTTAAAATTCGCTGACGTGTCGAGAGTTTTGATAAATCGGTTTTCCCATGTTTCTTTCTACAAATCAAAGTCACAGTTTTGGAATGTACCACTTCTCCCCAAAATTGTTCAGTTACATTCTTAAACATGGAAATAATTAGGGGTGATCATAAAATCCAAAAGCCGAAAATCCGATCCAAAAATCCGATGTATTCGGATCGGATTACGGATTATGATATTTTAGATCCGAAGTAATCCGAAAATCCAAATTAATATATATATATATATATATATATATATATATATATATATATATATATATATGTATATATATATATATATATATATATATATATATATATATATATATTCCCCTTATTCAGCCAAACAAAATACAAAATACTTAGGATGCTGGGAAGTTGAATTTTGGCTGTTGGAAATATGCACTTTCTATTTTTACTTCAAAGAATGTAATCGACTAGTCGTTATTCTAGAACATGAACTCTAAACTTTTCGTATTTGTTATTTTGGACTTGAAGTAAACTTGTGAACTTTATTTTGTTTATTTTGAATGTGGAACTACTGAACTAGTATTTAATTTGGCTACGAAATGCTATCAATTTTTTTTTTTTTTTTTTTTTTGGAATTAAAGTTCGGATTATTCGGATTAAATCCGATCCAATCCGAACTTTTTCGGATTAATCCGAAATCCGATCGGATCGAATTTCGGATTGAGCCTTTAGTGGTCCGAAACTTCGGATTGATCCGAACTTCGGATCGGATTAATCCGAACGTGCACCCTAGAAATAATATTTAAAGGTAATGTAGTAAAATTAGACCCAATATTATTACTAAATAAGGTAATAAAATCTGAGCTAAAGTAATGATTATAAAGTTCTCATTTCTATTTAGTTGATCTAATCATATATTCATATACATGTTTTCAAAATTTATTAGATTTAACTTAATCATACAGTATATATTTAGTTGTTCTAACAACTAATCAAGAGTGAAATTTGTTCCATAGAGTGCAATCGTGTTTATATTATAAGAAAAAGTTATTTATTTATTTTTTCAATATTTTCTAATATAAACGTGATTGATCTCAATATAAAAACTGTTTCTCTCGATTTAACACTACACAATCATATATGTACACAAATAAATTCATTCCCTTCAACTTTTCAAGCTCTATACATGTTAAGCACTAATTTTTTCATCAATCTTACGATATTTTTTCCGTTAAAACTCATATTTTTGTTTTGGTGAAAATTCATAAATATTCGAGATTCATAAATCACTCGGATAACTTAAATTTCAGTTAATGTGCTTAAATCTGTTAGGATAATAATTATTTTTATTAGCATGAACATTCTTCCAAGTCATATATACACGATTTTTGTTCATCGGACTAACTAAACATATGAATTTATTAGTATTGATTATATAAGCCTAGCACTTGCATAACACGCTACATGCGTTATTCCGTTGTATTTTTTTGCGTTTTAGTTTTTTGTGTAACCTTATTTTAATATACATGCATGCATGATATCCGATATAATCAAACCGAATATTGTGAGAAATATCGTTGTTATATTGAAAATAATAATTGAAGAGTAATGGTTGGAAAATAATGAACTCGACACATCTATTTATTTTTTTTAGACAAAATAAGGTATTTATATATTAAACCCCAAAAGAAAGGAGCTACTAGCTCAAGTACAGAACCTCTGGAAACGGAAGTATAAATTAAGTTATAAAGCTTTTACATATTTACTCTCAAATATAATGGATATAAGATTAAAAAAAATTAATAAACCAGATATAGGAAAAAAAAATAAAGATTTAAAAAAATATAAATAAAACTATAAAAGTGGAAAAATTATGTCAACAAAACTCGAATCATGTACCTTTTACTGAAAACCGACACCCACACACACACACACACATATATACCAAATTAAAATTAAAAGAATAAGATTAACTATGAGGTTTAAATTGAATTGAAAAATGGTGATTAAGGATTGGCCTAATGACACTATAGTTAGAGAAACGGAATTTCTAGGAACCAGATCTAAGAAGATGAATTCATAGCCAGCATGATTGTAAGTAGGGATGGCAATGGGCCGGACATAGCCGGGCCTTTAGAGGCCGACCCAGGCCCATTCATTTTTTCAATTAATTTTTAAAATTATTTGTGATGAATTGTAGTTTATAAGTAGGAACATTTATCTCTAGGACCCAATTATGATTATCAATGATGGCTAAATATTTTATTGTATTTTAATGTTTCATGTAGTTTCTAACATAATCCACAATGATATAAATAGTTGAATATACATATATAAATATATATATGGGAAAATTACATATACCACCCCTGCAATTTGCCCTCTTGTCACTTTAGTCCCTTCTATTCAAACAATTATAGAAACACCCATTTTTTACACGCGGAAAAAATGTAATTACAGATAGGCCCAAAAGTTAACTTTTTCACCCATTTAATCTTTTCTATATAATTCAATAATTCTACTTTATTGCAAAATAAACCCCAAAGTATTTTTAACATTCACTAACAAAGCCCAACTTTTTTATTCTTCAAAATTACTACCCACCAACTCCAACCACCTCCCACCACCTCCCACCACCTCCAACCACCATTTCCACCACCTCCTTCTTCTTCCTTCCTCCTTCATCTTCTTCAAGAAAAAAGCCTCCTTCTTCTCCAAAAAAAACTCCGATCGGAGCTATTGTTTCTCCAAAAAAAGCTCCAATCGGAGCTGTTGAGCTCCGGTCGGAGCTTTAAAACAGCTCTAGTCGGAGCTACAAAACAGCTCCAGATCGAAGTTGTGAACAACTCCAGTCGGAGCTTTAAAACAGCTCCAGATCGGAGTCAGCTTCATTTTCGGAGCTCGATCACGATGGAGTCGTTGACTCCTGTGCCTGAGTCGCTTCACAACTCCGGTTGGAGCTTTAAAACAGCTCCGATCTAGAGATGTTTTGATCGGAGCGATTGGTCGGAGTTTTAACGAAGAAGAAGGAAAATAATTGAGTATATTTTGAAAAATAAATTTTATTTGGGTTTAATTTATAATAATATTGTGTCAATGTTGTAAATTAAAAAATATTAAAGTCAAATGTGTAGTAAATTGAACATTGTAAATTGCAACTAAGTTCAATTCTTTTTTTTTTTCATTTATTTTACTTCTGGTCAACTAAAAAATCAGATTTTGGATGTATCTGTAATTGTTTGAATAGAAGGGACTAAACTATAATTGGCCCAAATTTAAGGGGTGGAAAACGTAATTTACACACACACGGCCCGTGCCAGCGTGCCTAATTTTATGTCCAAATCTGGGCCCGAATGTACTATGGATCCGGTCAAACGGGCTTTGACCGGTTCCGGACTGAACAGGTCAAATTGTAATCTTTAATTGTATGAGGTTTATACTATCATAATTATACATTATTAATAGATAATGACATTTTGTGTTTGGTTTGTCATTAAGCACCATAAACTCATTTCTATGTAATAATTAATTTGAAGTTTATTGTAAAATTAAATTATTGTTTGTGGTATTGTATTGGATAGATCTATATACTCCCTCCGTCCAGTGAATCTGGACTACTTTCTTTGCGGCACTTTTTTTAAGAAAGTCAATTATTTATTATTTGTTGTTGGGGAGAGAAATGATAAAGAATAGATTAAGTATGAGAGATAAGATATATAATGATAAGAGTGGAAAAAGTAAGAGAGATAGTTGAATTAGTAGAAGTTAGTTGGTGTATTTTTTTTGCTATTTTTTTAACTGCACTAGATTCGTGTGACGTCCATAAAAGGGATACTGGACCAGATTCACGGGATGGAGGAAGTAGTATGTAAAATTAAGGGAATCAGAGAAAAGAATAAATGAAAGGCCAAAGAAGTGAATTTGCGGCTGAGAGCAATGTGAACCTCACTGACAAGTCCCATAAGTTATTCAGGGAACTCCTCTAACTATTGAATATTGGCGATGATAAAGGTTGTTACTTATTTATTTACCCGAAAAGCAACAATTAAAGGAAAGGAATGCGAGTTGTCAACGTGAGAGGAACTATAAAAATCATATGTTTACTAATGCAAAGATAATGCATAATTTCAAAGATATGGCGTTTGAAGTTAAAATGTGATATTTATATATAAATATATGATGTTGATAATGTCTCAAATTTATATAGTTTCTTACAAAAGTTTGTATAATTTCATTGTTAATGACAAATTTCTTTTTCACTTATCAGTTGGATTTCCGGGAGTATATGATCAATCAATGTCACTACTGCAGTCCACACTCAAAGTTAAATGTTAATTATACGGGCCTGGGGTGCTAAATGAGTCCAGGCTTAAATCCATATGAGGTTGCATGAAATTAAGTTACGGTTGCAAATTATTCAATATAAGGTTCTAAGCGAGTTAGAGTACGATTTGGTTTCAGCCCAACTATTTATTTTATGTCAAGTCTTACATCAATGGGTACAGACCAGATCCGGGTCTTAAAGGGCGCATTACTTTGACATATCCGGGTTTTTTAATGATATTTTTTAATAATTTATTTATTTTAATTTTTATAAATATTTCCCCCTCCATTTTTTTAATAGCATGACAATTGAGTTCTTCATAATTTTTAAGGAAAGTGAGTGAAAAAAAATTATATTGACAAAGTTGACAGTAGATGGTAAAACGTAAGACATATTATAGATAAAGTATGAAAGAGAGTGATTAAAACAAATAAGAACTTTAGATAGTGGATTTCCATATAAGACAATGTAAAGCTCTTATAGGAACGCCCAAATGACATATTGTAAAGCGGAGGGAGGGGGTAGGATTTTTTTTTTTAAAATATGATGTTAAATGTAACAATTGTTGAATGTTTGAGGCGACTTCATATTTTTGCTTTAAACAAAAAACAATGTGAGGGTCAAAGCGAACATAAAAACACTTTTCATATTGTGATTCATTGCAACCGAATATAAGTGTTTGGTATAAAAGAAAGAAAAATTAAAGTGTAGGGTCCAATCGAATAGGTTAAACGGGTAGGGTCCAACCCGAACAGACCCATTTAAAATCCGACAGGTTGGAATCCAATACATATCAAAAGGGTCCTTAACCCGCACCCAATCCATACCCATTATTGACTAACGGGTATTTGTTTAGAAAGATGAACCAGTTCAACTTGAATAAAAGTAAATACAAACCTGCAAAACACAATTAATCGTCTTGGTGCTAACAACCCCATCTACAATGGAACCCCTACGAAAATAAATCATTACTATTTAACAATTTCATATGTTACAATGATTCTTTTTAAGGGGGGACCGCCCCCAACCTAAAACGGATAAAATTTGTATTCACTAACATCATTTTCACATGTTTCCGTGATTTCCTTGGGGTGCGGTTGGCGGTGCCCCACCAAAAAAAAAAAAAACTATTATATATATATATATATTTATTTATTTATTTATTTTTGGAGTGGGGGTGGAGGGGAAGGGGGTTAGACGGGTCCCTTTGAATTGCCGAGTCCCCAAAATACTTTATTATTTCAATAACATAACTTTTACATATCTCAATATGAGTGGGTTGCCACGACCCCAACCATCACTAAAAAAATCTATTATTTCACTAAAATAATCGTAAACTATATTGCAGTGCGGTTTTTATCAGGTAGACGGGTCGTGTCGAGTTAGAGTCATGTGTCACGGGTATGTAACATGTTTGAGTAATATACCCGACCCGAAATCGAAGACCATTATTTAGAATGAGTATTGTGTGGTTTGCACAAAGTTGGGTAGAATTTGGCCCGTTTAAAAACGTAGAATGGAAGAGGTCTTCTCAGTATAATTTTTTAATACGATTAATTGCTCAAGTGAGACTAATCATAGGTCGTGCTAAAAATTGGATGTATGGTCATGCTTTTGAGAAATATTTGTTAGGTTTTAAAGTTGTGAAATGGCACGGGACTAAATGTTACTGTACTCTTGCAAAGCATATAATCGAGGCAAAAACGATGTATGATATAAATGTTGGCCAACAAGCTTAAGGTGATAATAAACCCATCATACGAATCAAACTTCCCTCTCAATTTCAATAAGAGATAGTTCCCTCTATCAATTTACTTCGATGATAAGCAAAAGTTTATCACTCACGCCAGAATGTACCCTTGACACATGTATTAAGCCACAATGAATTTATCTCTATTACACTACCTACGTTTCGAACTCAACTTCCCATTTTTGTTTTGGTCCGTCCCAAACTCAACTTCCTCTCCTTTAAATATAAAATCTATCTTCTACTTTATTCACACCTCTCCTACTTTATTCACTATCCTCCTACTTTATTTACTCTCTTTCCTACTTTATTAATATATCTCATACTTAATTCACTTTATCTTAAAACTTGTGACCGGACCAACTTGAAGTTGAATCCGGGAGGGAGGGAGTATAAATTATTATAAGTAAATTACTTCTATATCAAGCGTATCAATTTTCACTAAAATTACTTTTTAAATAATTACATGTATGTGTTGTTTTTATATGAACTTTTAATGAGTCTAATTCGTAATAAATTCTCATCGACTATAAATTTGAGAAGTTTTCAAACTGAAAATATTATTGTGATAACTGTGGAGTTCTATAGGGATATAATACTCCTTTATATTTTACCATGTCCGTCGAGTATCGACGGGCCATAAACTAGTATACATAGGGTAAGAAAATGTAAAAGATATATACGGTGTAAATAGTCCATTTATGCAAATTTGTAAAGTTTAAATTGATGTCACTGTCTATAGTATGAGCAGGTTGCACTATAAATTAGTCTGGAAGTTTTGGAGAACAAAATGTAGATTTATCAAGACAAGAAAACAAGAGGAGAAGACAGTCTTGTTCACATGAGTTTCCTCTCTCTTTTTCCCATTCTTTTGTGTTCCCTATTGCTGCAATCATCATATGCAGCTGATTTTGCTACATACTATTACACCCTCTGGGGAAAGGATCACATTGTGATCTCTCCCAATGAAGTCACACTCAGTTCGATAAAATCTCTGGTGCCGGATTTCGATCAACATCCCAGTATGGATCCGGTCTGTTTCATATCAGGATGAAGATACCTGAAAAGCCAACAGGAGGTAGCTTCTACTTGACATCTGCACCAGATGGTAGGCAGCGCGGAAACCATTTTGAGTTGGATTTCGAGTTTTTGGGCACCAACGGTACAGTCCAAACCATGCAATGTGTATGTTAATGAGGTAAACGCACATAGAGAACAAAGTTTCAAGCTTTGGTTTAACCCGTCACAAGACTTCCACACTTATGAAATCCTCTGGAATTCACATCAAATAGTGTTTTATGTTGACAAGATTCCAATAATAAGAGTGTTCAAGAACAACGCTGCTAAAGGTATCCCTTATTCGAATGTCCCAATGCAAATTGAGGCAAGCATATGGGACGCAGATTGGGCTGGGGCTGTGGATTGGTCTAAGGCCCCATTCATCGCTCATTACCAAGATTTCGATTTCTCTGCTTGTGTTGGTAATGCCGGATGTGACTCAAACAAGTACTTCTGGAATCAGCCAGGGTATTGGGAACTCAGTGCGGCTGACAAGAATAGAATGGCACAGTATAGGAAGAAGAATATGACTTCTGACTATTGCTCCAAGCCATCCACTGCCAAACCAGAATGTTCCCTTAATAAGTAAGATCTGATGTAATGAATTAGAAATTCATGTCTTGTTTTATTATATCACAGAACTGTGAGGAATTATGTAAACTTAAGCTAAATTTGAAAGCAAAGAGATTGAATAGAAGTAACTTCCTTTGTGCTAACACAGCAAGAGATCGAATCAATTGGAAGTATGTACAGGGTCATACCAGGGCATAGTACTTCATCAAACTTATCAGGCCTTAAACCCGAAGGCCCTTAACCCTATTCACAAACAGTAAAAATTGGTTGATAAGCCATTAAACACAGATACAGAGATACTAGAGGACTGAAGCTAGAGGCAAAGAAGTTGTATATACTGCTGCAAGGATTTAATACAACTATTCACATCATTCCATTAAATAACAGAATAAATATAACAAGTAGAACGCTTGGCAAACAAATCTGAAGGTCATACGACCCAGTCCAGTGACAAAAACAACAGAATGCGCTACAAACTGGTCAAATGTAAAACAGTTCACATCAAATCCTGAAAAGTATGATAGAACATGACGGATTCCTAGAAAAAATCGAATGAAATCCTTGAGTTTCAGTTAGTTCCATAAATCCGAACTCCAACATTATGCTTACATATTTAGCATGCCACTGCAGTTGTTTCTGGTACTTCAAATTGTCAAAATGATCCGTCTTATACCTTTTAACTTTTTTTGAGGTTATGTAGCAAGTTCTCTGTGTATGCTTGGTTGAATTTTACATTGCAGTCTTTGGATTGTTGAATTGGAACCGCTTTGGAGTTGGATAGGGTTTTCCTAAGCTCAGTTCCCCATGATTGCAAGTTTCTGGCTGGTAAGAAACTGCACTCGTTTGATCTCCGGCTGATTTTTACCTTGACCCTACAGGGATCATCTTTATAGCAGCAGCAATGGGCATGCCAAGAAATCCAAGCAAAACACACATTAACCACTGCTGCAACGTCAGAGGATAGGTGTTGGCAAATGTACCCAAGAATTGAACGATGATGATCTGGAAGATGGCAGTGCTGCTTAGTACAGCTACAAAAACATAGTTGTTAAAGATGCCTTTGATGACGTTGATTTTGTCCATGTCTCGAGAGCTTATCTCATTGAAAACCTGCAAGATGAAGTAAAAATGTACACTAATTGGTTTATTATGTTGAACAAGTCAGTCAATTGGGATATGAACATATAACAGAAGTTAAAATATTCTGTTTAACAAAAATGACTTTCTATCACTTAGGAAAAACTAGTGGGCCTGGCTTCGAAAGTATTTTGGGTAAATCACTTGGGACAGCCTATCGTATGTTCCAAAAGTTACACTAAGTTTTATACAAAGCAATATCAACACAAAACGATAATGAGTAAGCCATTCACCACATAATTCATTTGGCAGAATGTAGCAACAAGGGATCATTTACATGTGGTCTCATTTATGATAATCCAGTAAAAAAAATTACTAAGGTAATACCAACGCAGACTCTTAAATCTCAAGGAATTCAACAAGCACTTTTCTCAAAAGTACTAGCTACTGCATTTTTTAGGGTACAGAATTTGTAAGGAAATTACTTATAGTCATATATGTATTTCAACATAAGTATTATCAGTACTTTTGAAGTTTGAAGTATGTCTTTAGAACTCCTCCCATAGGAATGTTTGTGTAAATACCACGTATTTAAGCAATATATTATTTTTATTTCTTCTCTAAGATTACCTGGCAGAAGACGAATGAGTTGAAAATGAGTGTGTTAAGGATGATATCAGATTCTGGGCCATCAAGATGGAATGCTGTCTTTCCTGCAGTTTGTAGATACCATATGATGATGAACTGGTAGACAGACTGGCCAAGAATATTCCTCCACATGACATTGGTGATGAAGCTCCCTTTCCTTCCAACGGGTTGTCTCTTCATTAAGTCATTATTGGGAGGTTCAGTAGCTAGTGCAAGTGCTCCAAGCGTGTCCATGATCATGTTCACCCATAGAAGCTGAACGGCTGTGAGTGGAGCACTACCTGAAAGCATGTAATGAAATCATAAAACATTAACCAAAGTATGCAAGTAAGAAAGATAAAGTATAGTACTAGTTCTTGTTTGGATGTGCTTACCAGTCAAGCAGGCTGAAGAAAAGTTTACAATCAATGCAACGATATTTACTGTCAGCTGAAACTGAACGAATTTTTGAATGTTTACATAAACTGAGCGACCCCATTTTGCAACAGTAACAATGGTGGAAAAATTATCATCTAGAATTATAACATCAGCACTCTCCTTTGCAACCTGCAAAACCAGGAAGCAACTTAGTAACCATGCATGCTCACTGTATTGTGGTAAAGAAGAAAGAATCGATTAAAACGTCAAGCTCAGTTGAGGCATTGCTAGGAAATAGAGAGGACTGAAACACATGTCTATCAAGATAAAAGCTATAGAAGTAATATAACAAACTACCCTAAACAATAAATAAGAATGAGCTAGAAGGGCCAACTTCAGAGTACAGCTATGCAGGAGACAGTGATTTCTCATTCACAAAAACTCGTGACTGTTACCATCCTAGCTGATCACAAGATATACCCTACTCCAGTAAGATCTTGACATATAACAATAAAAATTTTGACCATGATAGAAATGGAGAGATAGGATGTGTTTGCACCATATTCAGGGAAAAATACATATCTCATATTATATATTATAACAAAATAAAACAGATAATTAAGTTGCATAAAAGTCTGAAAACAGATTATATCCTTTAAGCTTCAAGCATGATGGTTTATGGCACATATAATTTTACCTCAGTGCCAGCGATTCCCATTGCAAGGCCAATATCTGCTTCATGAAGTGCTGGGGCATCATTTGTTCCATCTCCTGTCACTGCAACAACCTCCTCAAATGTTGTTCGCAAATGCCTCACAAGAGTATGCTTATCCATTGGTGAGGAACGGGCCATTACCTGTCATATAAAAGATATTGGATGTTAATCTAGAATTAGCCAATTAGGTACTGTAAACTAAAGCATACATTAAACAACTATTCTAAAAAAGTAAAGAATCCATATGCTCCTGTGTAGGTATTTATCTGACAGCAAGAGGTGAACGGTTCCATGCTTTACCCCAACCTTGAATGTGACTGGGTTTAAGATATTCAACCATGAGATAAGGTTTATGATTCAATTAAAAGAGAGGAAATTTGGAGGACAAGCTTGGAGTTTACTTGATTAATAGCAAAGGCTTAAAGAATGCTCAGTCTTAACAAAGTTAAAAAAATCATCGAATGGTGTCACTTGTAAGTTGTAACCACAGTACCTGTAGTTTTGGGATTAGCTCCTGCAATTCCTCCTCACTCTTCTCTCGGAAATCTGGGCCTTCAATAGCAATACCATCGTCAGTCAGAATTCCACATTCTCTAGCTATTGCCTTAGCAGTGTTAATGTTGTCTCCTGTGACCATTCGCACGACAATGCCAGCTGACCTACAAATTGCAACAGACTCCTTGACCCCAGGACGAACTGGATCTTTAATCCCAACTATTCCTATTAAAGTATAACCCTCAAATGGAATAGGATTCTCAGCAGAGAAGTCGCTTTCGATATCCTTGTATGCAAGGCACAAAGTCCGGAGCGCTTCATTTGCAAATTGTTCAATGGTGTTGGTCAGATGATTGACTGATTGTTTATCCAGAGGAATTATTTCACCGTTCGAGTCCAAAACCTTATCACATGCAGCCAAAATAATCTCAGATGCACCTTTACAGTGTGCCTGGAAACCTACACCTGGTAGCTCCAAAACTACACCCATGCGCTTCTTCACCGAATTAAATGGCTCGACTTTGACAAGCTTTGACGTCTCTCGCTCTGATTTGTAATCTCCTCCGAGAAAGAGCCCAAACTCCAGAAGAGCACTCTCCGTAGGTGTACCAAGGACTTCAATTTTTCCATTCTTATCCATGACAATATCTCCTCCAGTGTTATTGAATATCGACTTCACAAGGAGTCCCACTGATGAATCAGGAAGGTCAGAGCAAAACGCAGACCTCTTTGTAGAGCTATCAATTTCTTTAATTTTCTCACAAATGCATGCTTTTACAACAGTCATACGATTAGTAGTTAGCGTCCCAGTCTTATCACTACAAATAGTTGTTGCTGATCCCATAGTTTCACAAGCTGCCAGATGGCGAACAAGTGCTTTGTCATTCATCATTTTCTTCATTGCAAATGCAAGGCTCAAAGTAACAGCCAAAGGCAAACCCTCTGGAACAGCTACTACAACAATCGTAACCGCAATAGCGAAGTATTCCAGCATTTCCAGAGCCTCATCACCCGACCAAGTCCATTGTAAACCTTCATTCATCTTGCGGCTAAATAGTCCTTGAACAAGAACCGCAAAGGTAATAACTGCAAAAAATAGTCCTATCTTTCCAATAATGGTTGCCACTCCATTAAGTTTAACCTGCAAAGGGGTTTCGTCATCACCTCCTTCGCTGAGAGTGGCCATTAATTTACCCCATTGAGTTTTCATCCCCACACTAGTGATAAGCATTTTGCAGGACCCATCCTGCACTTTGGTTCCAGAGAGGAGAAAAGGATTTTCGACTGTTACGTTTATAGGTTCACTCTCTCCGGTTAAACTAGATTCATTTATTAACAATGAATAACCCGAAATGAAGAGGCCATCAGCTGGGACTTGATCTCCAACAGCAAGATGAACTACGTCTCCAGCTAGTAGGTCAAATATAGATACCTTTTGTCTATACCCATCTCTTGTAACCTGAACAGTTATCTTTTTCTTCTCCTTATCCAAGTCTTTGAATTGTAAAGACTGTTTATAATCACTTGTCGCAGTGACAAATACAACGAGAAGTATACTTGCAACAATCCCAAGTCCATCATGAGCACCCTTGGGCCATCCTTCAGTCGCAATTCCAACAATCAGAGAGACAAAGGCACATACACCAAGTATCATAAGGGTTGTATCTTGAAGTGCTTCCCAAACAAAAAGCCAAAATCCCTTGGATGGGGCCTCAGTGAACTTATTAAGTCCATAAACTTCTTTCCTGCGAGCAACGGACTCCTCAGAAATATCAATCCCTTTAGTAGTGCACGTTGAGAGCTTGCCAGCAATACCCTCGACACCCCCATGATTACTCAACTTACCTGAATTATGTCCCTCAACAACAGATCCCAACTCATCGGCGCATATGTTGAACCCTGCTTCCTTGACATTCTCCGGTGGTGAGTAACCTATAGCTGTAAACATTCGGTATAGCATTAGGAGTAGAGAAAGCAAAAAACACAACAAACTAAAGCCCGGAATCATAATTTGAGAAGAGTCCAACCTTTAATAAAACTAAGAGCAGCTTGAGAAACTAATACTGCCACTCTAAGCTTCTCCTGTATTTTCACCAAATCAATCAGTCAACCACTATTGCAAGACATTCAATGTTAAAAAGAGAATGACATTTGATTCCTCAAAGTGAACGTTTCATGTCACTAGATTCGTTGAAGATCAATTGATATCTATTATAAAAAAACTGAAGGATTTGAGTATTACATCAATACCAATAACCAAATGCCACAAGTTCTGCTTGGATCAATCGATACATAAGAAGAAAAAACATTGTGCTCATAGACTATCAAATAAGAACATTGCTTATCAATGGATCAATATTTGCTATGATGCTCACACTTGTCAAGTAGCTGAATCAGCATCAAACATTAAACATCATGCTCATAGTCGTAGTCATAGTGTTTCATAAATTACTATAGTAGTTTTTAAGCAACTAAAACATATTTGAAATCAAATATTAATCTATCTCACAGAGATACAGATCTTACTTATTTTCCACTCCATGACAATCATCGGAATCAGAACAATGATCATAAAGTAATTAATCACATACGTACAGAAGAATTAAGGTAGCAAGTAGAATCGATGACTAAGTTGAAAAGGAAAAGTCAAAGATGACATGGTCAAACATGGAAGAAATGTATGTTGGGAAAGAGATAGAGGAGCAGAAGAAGACCTGATTGGACTTTTGGATCTCGCGAACTTCAAAACGTTTGGAGAGATTAGCAGTGAATCGGAACCTTCTCTTGCGATTCTTAACGAGCCAACAGGCTTTTCTCCATCGTTGCAAGGCCTCTTCCGATGAGTTTTTCGGCTTCACATCCGAAAAATCGTCCATCTCACTACACACACTGCGAGTGCTAGTAGTAGTAGTAGTAGCAATTCAAATGAGGCAACAGCTTGATTTATTGTCGGAGGAGCTTAGCAGAGATGAAGAAGATTGAGCTTTCTTCTTCTTATTTTATTGCAAGGTTTGGTAAGTGGAGTGTTTTTGAACCTTGACTTGGAAAAGTTAGTGAAAAGTATAGGAGGACAAAAGTGTAGTATGTAATGGGCAATAATGCTAATACTTGCTTTTAATATTGCGACTGGATTGGAGGAACGTGCAAATTTCTTGGGGAGTGGAAATTTGTGGTGCCAATACCTATGTTATCAATAAAATCGTCACAACCGTCTATGTTGTTAACGAAATAAGCCTATATAATATGAAAAAATACCAATGTTGAGAATATAGTTGTTTTGATTAATAACATCGACGATTTTCTTGAAAATATAGATCCGTCTCTAGATAAATTATTTACATATCGTATCTTCAATGGAGGAGTTGGTAGAAAGAAAAAAAATACAAAAACAAAAGGACAATGATCCTGGAAAAGCGTGTTCACTTCGTTGTGATAATCTTACCTGTTGTCATTCTTGTTGTCTCACGATTTAATTGTACGGCCATTCTTAAACCCAACGTCTACATTGAAATTAATTTTGTGACGTTTCAAATTGGAAATTGTGAAATATACATCACGTCGTCACCCACTGTTTGGTATTTAAAATGATGAGAACACAAATTTGTGCGTATAAATTGATAGCGGATAGATAGAAAGCGAGGGAAACGAATGAAAATAAATTGGAGGTGGCTGAGAGGTTTTTTTATTCCGACTCCAATATGAAAATCAAGATTTAAGGTTATCACTCTATGGGTGTTTGTGATTTGGCAAAAGTAGAGATAATTTTGTGGATTAATACAAATTAATTAACTATCGATAGTTTGATATAAAGTTATAAGAGTTCATACAAGGAGTAATTAGTTTAACTCATGAATAATATGTGGTTAATAATATGGCTGGGATTTATAATAGTGAAGTATGTGTAATAAAAGAGTTATATGATTTTATCGTTTTAAGATTATTTAATTGGTTGTAAGTTTATTGGTAGAGGTTATTCAATTGATTAATAGTTGGATAGTGTGTTTGTAAAAAGAAAAAAAATGATGTATGGAAAGAAAAGAAATATGTTATAGAGAATTTAGTCTTGGTTTGATACTTCGGTGTCGAGATATATTAAACGACGGGGTGGCCAAAATTTCATTCCAGTTGGTCTCTAATTGAAGGTTGTGTTGTCGTTTTTATGTTCTGGGTTTTTTCATATGCTTCTCGGTTTGTAAAATGTTTGGACGGACTCTTTTGGTAATCAATCTTGTGTGGTTTTGAGATAGGCTTGTGATCTGTTGAGTAGTTGGACCATTTTGTAAGTTTGAACACTACTGGTGTCCTGTTCCCATTTGATGAATGAAGTTTAATTTTTCCAAAAAAAAAAAAAAAAAAAAACTCTAGTAACGATGAAGTTATTAAAAAACGTATAAACTCAATGTTTTTATATTTATATATAAAAACAACCTAGAAGATTATCACTGAGGTTCATGCAACTACCCCCCAACTTTCACATTTATAATACTTTCGATTTTCCAATTCAATTGAAGAGAATATGCCGATTGTAAATTGTTCCAAACAATTGAAAGTTCAATCTCTATTGGATAAAATTTTAAATTGCACCTCATAAACTGTATCAAAAGACACCCTTAGACATATGGCAAACTCATTATCAGAAGTCAAACTCATTAACTAAATGTTTGCTTGGGCCAGGCAGAACGCAGAAGGGTGATCTTAGCACCAAGAATGGTTTAAGCTTTTTTAAATCTAACCCACAAAGATATACTGTACTATATAGTAATATAGATACATTTACTGAAAATAAATATTTACAATTACGATCTTATATTATTCAAATACAATCTATGCACCTCCTGTGGATGAATCAACGAGCAAGACCATTAGAGTCTTTGGCATTCAATTTAGAGTTAAATTTGAGTTTAAATTTAGAGCTCAATTTGAGTTGAAATTCGAAGTTGATGAATTGTGATTTTTATAGGGTTTAGTAGTAGCAGTAGTAGTAGTATATTTGAGTATTGAAATTTTGAGTTTTAAAGTTTTGAAGTTTATGAATAGTTAGTTAATTTAAATAGTATAGTGTGAGATGGGAAACAAACATAAAATTGGTAAAATTCTAACTCGAGACAATTGTCAAAAACTTGGCGCATATATTTAATATTACCACCAATTTGGGACTTAATTAATTGGTCTGGCCAAAACTTTGTGTTTGAAGGTATATATGAACTAACCACCGTTTAATTTTGTATTGGATTTATTAGGAGATTACTCGGTCATGGACTAATTGTTTCATGTTTTAAGCTTTAATATTATCCGTCAAGATCATTTATGCTAACTAGTACTAATCCATGCCGTTGTCACGATATATTTAACTTTTAATTAGAATTAAGTTTAGAAAAAAACATATCAGATGATCGAAAAGGAATGCATAATCAATGTATAACAATTACGGGAGGTATATCAAACATTTTCAAAGAAAATAAAATGATCAAACCAAAATTCAAATATTAGAAAATATCACACCCTAATTCATGCCAGGTGATAATAGCATTCTCCAATTTCATACAGTTTTTTTTAATGTTAAGTATCACACCACTTACCTAAGTACTCCGTTTAACTGCATTATTAACACCTGCTAACGATTAAATGTGTAACACAAATAATTGTAAAATTGCTTTATGCAATAAACAATTATTGATGTGGATGTATAACTACATATAGCTTTGACATGGAGTGTGTTATTGATATTTGATAGTGTCTAAATCAATGTGTCACCATTTTTAAGGCGGGTATATAAGAACTTGATTAAATAAGGATATATTTTGGTACATGACGACCTATAACCTATTACAGATCATTTATCATTATTTATAACTTGTGTCACCAGTTGCATTTGATTGGATCTGAATCCAACTTCATATTATCCTTTTATTTATATTTATATCAAGCCATCAACTGACATGCACATAGTTTCTTCTATGGCCTTCTGTTTTTCATTTATTTTAATCACTATAATTACGGACTTTGTTTGCTCCTAATTAGGGATGGAGCAACTTTTGAGAGTCCGTTAGACGGGTTCACATTACACATTATTAAAAATATCGAATGTTTAATTATAAACACCACATGTTTGACAATGCGGATAATGTAAGTATAACGCAGGTTTATTTGTAATTAAATATGTAATGTTGATTTTGACTTTTAATAATTTACATCTTGCAAAATTTTGTATTTGAGGTGATCGGGTCGGACTTCTAGGCCTATTTTGGGTGTTGGGTCTCCCGGGCACCCCACCCAATCATCCTTGTACTTCCTAATCATTATGATGAAGGTTCAGATTGGGCCATTATAAGCCCAGCACAAGGAACCTTGTATGAACTTTCATATCAGCTCACCTGGTCCCCTTGCTTATGTTCGCATGATTTAGAATTTACAGTACTTAGGCTCTGTTCTCTTAAACTGAACTGTAGTATAAAATATAACTAAGCAGAACTGAATTGAACTGAATGAAATTGAACTGAACTGAATGAGTTTTCGGTTGAAGAGAACATAGCCTTATTTAGATTTCAATTCAGGTCATTACTAAAATTGTTATTTTCTCATAAAGTTATGATTTCTATTGATATATAAAGGAAAATTTTATGTATCATATGCCAAGTGTATGAGCATTCACTTTATTACACTGGTGACATGACCTTTTTATTATTAAATGAGACTATATCTTTTACAAAACTATTTTATTAGATGAGCTTTAATTACAAATTACTTTTACACACAAACACATATATGTATATATATATATATTACATTAAAAATATTATGAAAGTATAGTAAATGTACTTTCATAATACAACTTTATTTAATATTGTTTGTGTAATTTACAAAAAGCCGGATCTCAACCAATACAAAGAGACCATCTGCACAGGACCCTAACATATTTGGGGTCACCCTTTGTATACTAGCAACTATTAGCTATATAAAATGTCATTACATAGCTTGTTTAATTAATCTAATTGAACACTCAAATCATAACATTAATATAACAAATGCGATTGTAAACCAAATAAGCCAAAAGTCAAGCTTTTTGCTATATTTTCATTTTTAAGTTTTGTTCAAAGCCCTTATACTGGTTATGTATCGTTTCCCCTTAAAAATTACTATTGTTTAATAATTTTAGTATATTCTATAAAATTCAATTAGTTTCTATGTAATGGTTTATAAACGTTGGAAAACGATCATTTTGAATTAACTGAAACAAACAATTTTAAAATATCTACACAATTAATGTTACACATCATAAACATTAGTCATTCAATTGAAACACTATATTTAAAAACGAGACAATGCAAAATCAATTTAAGTTTTAATTTCATCACTTCATTTTAAACTTAATTTCCCATTATAAAATGAACTCCATATGTACCAGAACAAATATATCGTATTCCATTTATATTTTTCCCGTTATAAAGATAATGTTTATGTGTTTCACAACATCTTATCCTCAAACTTACTTTTATTTATATAAAATATCATTACTTAGTTTGTCTAACTAACTTAATTAAAGATTCAAATCATAGTATTAACATAAATGCAACTGTCAGTAAAACAAGCTCCGAATTAAATTTTACTACGGTTTTTTTTCCAGTTCTCTTTAACCTACGTCCGTGCCCCATAACATAACATTTGTTTTTGGACACGGAGTTGATGGTCTTCAAAAACAATAAAATTTACCCAGGACTCCTAAGATTTTAAGCCCACCCTGGTATTTTAGAAGTGATTTATAGTTAAAGTCGAGAGAAAAGTTTAAGACCGACACATTATTAGTAGGGATTGAGAATATGTAAATTGTAGATTGGGCTCAACCAGTTTGTAGAGCGAGTATATGCACATATATGGCTAGCGGGTGAATAGATTATTAGAATAGTGCTCAATTTCAAAGAAAGAAGTTTTTTTGGCTTCATGTGTGATGGGAAGATATCACATCTATTGGAGGGGGAAAAAAATGAAAATCTCCAATGGAAAAAACAAAATTATATGGAATCACATACCGTTCGTGAAACTATTTATCCGAATACTACTTTCCTAGTTCCAAGTAAATATGGAAATTATTATGTTGGTGCATAGACTTGGTAAGTTTGAAGCAGTAGGAATGGAACTTTCTTTTTTTATGATAATATGTGGAAACTCATAGTAAGATTGTGGACTTGGGTTTCGACTTTTTATTCCACAAATTCTTCCATTTGCGTGGAAAAGATCTAACAAAATGCATATATTACTTTGTTTGTTGATTACGTTATGTAAATCTCATCGTTTGTTTTGGTAGCACTACAAAAAAAACCAGTTTTAGCGACGGAATTATCCGTCGCTAAAACTGGACCGATCCGTCGCTAAATCCTTAGCCACGGATAATACCCCGTCCCCAAACAATGCGTCGCAATGTTTTTTAGCGACGGATAAAGGATCCGTCGCTAAATAACGACGACATTTGATTAATCCGTTGACGATTTCGTCCGCATCAGCATTTGATTATGTATCCGTCTCTAATTAGAGACGGGGTTTAGCGACGGAAATAATTCCGTCGCTAAATTCACGAACTAATCCGACTTAGTTCGATTGGTATTTAGCGACGGAATTTATATGTTTTAGTGACGGACATAATTCCGTCGCTAAATCTACTGTTTTGAATTTTTTTTTTTAAATATTTCTTTTTCACATAATATAGTCATAGATAATATACCCGAAACAATTAAATTGCATTAATATATCCGAAACTATATAAATTATCTACAAATAATCCGAAACAAGAATTAGAAGGTCAAATAGTGTCAAATTATCCATAACAAGTCTGATGTAACTAAGGATAATCGGGAGGAGGCGGTGGGTGAGACTGGGAAGAGCTACTGAACATCTGGGTCAACTCGTCCATCCGCTTGGCCATACGAGCCTGTTCCTCAAGCACTTGCTCGTAAAGCGCCTTGGTCGCAGCTATTTCCTGTTGGAGAGGAGTCATCATCTCGTTAACCTGCTGCTGCGTGTAGAGGTTAGATCGCGATCCTGATCCCTGGGACACTGAGAAGCTACTAGAACTCATGGAAGGGCCTAAACTTCCCAATCCATACATTCGACCCTTGCTGTCCATTGGGTTGACCTCGAAGAAGATCTGGTCTTGCTCTTCAATTGACAGCTCATGACCGTCGATCATCCTCTCGTCCATCCTCCTCTCGACCTTACTCTGCAATTGTTGGTTGCATACGAAATGAGATGTAATTTTAGGAATCACTTTAATTAAAATACTCAAATACACATGTAATTAACCTTAAAAAGAACGTCGCAATAATGCTCGCCCTCACGTCAGTCCAGATGCCATTCTTCAGCTTAGCCTTCTTGAAGTGGTACAGAGCACTCTTCGGCTATCCTTTATTGGCCTAAAAAAACATATGTGCAAACAAGTAGTTAGTTGATTGAAATGAAAGCTAAAAACTGTTATGTATCATATTCCAAGTCATAAACAACATATTTACTAACCTCCATCATGTGATCTGTAACAATAGCTCGCGACCCATAGTGATGTCTGGCAGTGCCCGTACCATCATGCGGCTCAGACAAACGATTTCATCTGTTCTTGTACGCTTCATCCTGGACGAAGGGATCATTCCAGTACGTCAACCACAGTGCCCACTCGTCATCCCCCACCCAAGTTGGCTGCCTGCGTGTCTCCTTCATTTTGTAGACCATTTTCCTGTAGATGTCGGACCCTAAAGTCTCGAAAACGGAGTAACCGGGACACCGGTAAGATTGGGAATGAAATAGTCCTTCTACAACAATTCCATTCAAAGTAAAAATTACACAAGTATAAAGAAATATAACAATTTAAATATAACACTAAAATGAAACTGAAATGTAGTAGTCCTACATCAAAACAAGCTCAGTGGCTAACATACCACTCAAATTGTCCTAAAATTGACTAACACAATGGTGACTAACATATCACCCAAGTTCAGTGGCTAACATACCACTCAAACGACACAACAAGTTCATAAATGGTGACTAACACATCAAAACAAGCTCAGTGGCTAACATACCACTCAAATTGTCCTAAAATTGACTAACACAATGGTGACTAACATATCACCCAAGTTCAGTGGCTTATATACCACTCAAACGACACAACAAGTTCATAAATGGTGACTAACACATCAAAACAAGCTTAGTGGCTAACATACCACTCAAATTGTCCTAAAATTGACTAACATATCACCCAAGTTCAGTGGCTAACATACCACTCAAACGACACAACAAGTTCATAAATGGTGACTAACACATCAAAACAAGCTTAGTGGCTAACATACCACTCAAATTGTCCTAAAATTGACTAACACAATGGTGACTAACATATCACCCAAGTTCAGTGGCTAACATACCACTCAAACGACACAACAAGTTCATAAATGGTGACTAACACATCAAAACAAGCTTAGTGGCTAACATACCACTCACAGATATAGTGGCTAACATACCACACACATTAACACAATGATTAAAAAAACAAATAAAGCATTAATTGTAACATTTAAGCTTACGCACAGCTCGTCGAAGTAAAAGTGCTTCATCCGGTCCGGGACGTTTGACCACTTCTCGCCTCCCGGCATCTCCGCCTCCCACGAAGATTTTGCCTAGTTTGTCCGAGGCATCCGGAGGCCAAAACACATTATCAATGAGACAAACAAGAAACAAATATTCATTAGTAAAATCATGTAACATATATTTATCTTAAGTGTATGTTCTACAACTCCATAATACTTACTTGTTCCTGCCATTGGGGAACAACACCGGTTTCCCCTGAAATGTAGCACCGTCCGTCAACGTCAGCACGGACACCGTCGAAGGGTAGTCACCAGGAGCGAAGCCGTAGGCGGTGGAGTCTCCGGTACCGAGATCGGCCGCTCCCCAATGTCGTATCCAACGAGAGGACTACCATGACTAGTTGGGTACTACTAGAACCATTGGACTAACACCCTAAACCCGGGAGGAAGGTATGTCGACTTCCTTCATGCCGCATCTGCAAATAAGAAATTGCAAGAAAAAATTAATGAGTTAGTAAAGAATACATGAATATACATTTGAGATATTAAAGTAATAATAATCAAGAACTAATCATATATACACATAACAACTAAGCATACAATACACATACCCTCGTCCTCATCGGCTATTGTTAAGTCTATAAATTGGTCTTCACCTGTCTATGAACTCATCATCACTTTACATGGGCTTTCTGCTTTGATCGACGACCTCTTCTTGATACGAGTTGGTAATTGAATCGTCCTTATCAATGTACTCTACTCTGGAGCGGGCCTGTATATGCATCGCAGCCAACCAATCCACCTTATCGTGTTTGAGGCTTGGATATTCAATAAACACCACCTGCCGTGCTTGAGTCGCCAAGATAAACGGTTCATACTTAGTACGATACCTCTTCCTATGGTTAATTTCTACCATTTTATAGAGCTCGTGTTTACGTACCACTTGGAGTAGGATCATACCACCAACATCAAGCGAAAGGTTCTTTTCAAAGGAAACCGGATATTCAAGTCGCACAATTCGTCTCAGTTCCCATAGAAATCATACAAATCATCATCATTTGCATCTTGATCTTGCCCTTACACACCCCGGAATTGCTTGTGGCCATGGCAGTGTTAGACTCAATTGTTTGAAACCTAAGGCCATTTACTATGTAAGATGAGAATGTGGAGACCTTTCTATTTGGTCCCTCTGCTAGAGATTCTAAGTAAGGACATGTGACTTTGTTGATGGATTTCGTGACGCATCTTGAACCAATCGCAAATTGCTTCCAACTTCTTGAAGCGCTTCAATTACGTCATCCGCCATTGTTGGATTCTTCTCTCTGAAAGTGCGTGGACACGATTACATGATTAGATATATATAGTAGTTAGAAGTTAAAATCCATGTGTTAGCGAAGAAAGCTACTCCGAGCATAAATCTCCATAAATTTGTCAACTTCAAAGAGTTCGAGAGGACATAATATGTGGTCGCCTTGACTCCTTATCCGTCGACCATTCTTTTCTTCTCCAATAGGTCTCCGGAGACCCTAAAATTGAAATGGAAACGTCATCATCCTCTTGAACTTGAATGTGTACTGCGTCGACGGCCTAGATGCCTTCGGGACATGGTCCCCAAAGTAATAGGAGCGTAAGATTGCGGCTTCCTCAAGACGTAGGCATTGCCATCGATCCTCGGGCTTGCCTTTGTTGTTGACATACCTCTTCAATTTCCCCAAGTACCGTAATGCATATATGTTGATGTAACACAATGTAACTTGGGAAAATTCGGACTTTATAAGTAAATGATCCTTGATTACACACCTCTCGAATGGATACATCCATCGACATCGAACCGTCCAAAGAAGCCTCGCTTCATGTGGGAGGTGAACCGCAAGTGCTCCATAGAATCAAATAAGCTCGAGGAAAGATACGCCGAGCTTACATAGAATCAATGGTATGTTGCTTTCAAGATTTGCTAACACTACATCGTCAAGCACCCTTGAGCATAAATTCTTGAAAAATAAGCTCAGCTCGGTGATCGCAATCCATACAGGTTTAGGTAGCATTTCTCGAAATGCAACAGGGAGAAGCCTCTCCATGAACACATGACAATCGTGGCTCTTCATCCCGTACATCTTTGTCCTCTTCACATCCACACACCGCCCCAACTTTGAGGCGTAATTATCGGGGAACTTCAATCCCCTCACCCAATCAAATAGTTTGTTCCTAGATTCAGTGTCAATTGTGTAGCATGCCTTGGGCCACTGCCCCTTATCATTCTGCTTTGTCAACTCGGGCCTTTTACACAATGTATCCAACTCGGCTCTAGATTTAGGGGTGTCCTTTGTTTTTCCGGTAATGTTGCAAATCGTGTTGAATAAGTTCTCGAACACGTTTTTCTCAATGTGCATGAAATCCAAGTTGTGACGTATAAGAAGACTGCTCCAATAAGGCAAGTCCCAGAAGATGCTTCTCCACAATTTTTGCTAATTTTCTCGTTATGCTTATCCGACCCAACTTCAGTCACTTTCATAAGACCCAACCTATCTATCTCCGCAAGTATTTCTGCACCAGTACGTGGTCTCGGGGCGCCTTTGTTCACTACTTTATTTTTCAAGAATTGAGTCTTGTTCTTCCTGAATGTATGGTCCTTTGGTAGAAATCTACGATGACAGTCAAACCAACATTCCTTTCCGCTCTCCTTCAGTCTAAATGCATCAGTGTCTTCCATACAATGTGGACATGCATTAAAGCCCGCGGTTTTCCTTCCAGATAGCATGGAGTACGCAGGAAAATCACTCACAGTCCACAGTAATGCTGCTCTCAATGTAAAGTTCTTCTTCTTTGACACATCATATGCCGGGATACCATTTTCCCACAACTCAATCAGCTCCTTGATTAGGGGCTGCAAGAACACATCCAGCCTGGACGGATCATCCGCCCGCACCAACACGCCAAGAACATGAATGGTTCCTTCATGCACTCACCGGGCGGGTTGTATGGGTGTCGATGATCGCCAACAAGAGTACTTCGGTCATTTCAAACGGGTTAAAACCATCCGCAAAGCCCCAAGCGTACATTTCTAGGCCATTGCAAACTCGGTAGGTCTTATCGAATCGCTTTCCATGCGGTGAGTCGATGGATGCTCCATTCTACCCTCTTCCGGATTACTCGCTCATTGTGCCACCGCATTTTATCGGCACAAGCACTTGAAGCGCATAACCTCTTCAAACGAGGTGCTAGAGGAAAATACCACATTTTCTTATGTGGTAGATTTTTCTTCGACGCTTCTTTCTGACCCCTCCTTGTAACGCTTGTACCGATCCTTACCACGTAACTTGCACTTCATGAGATCTGATCCTCCCCAATAGATCATACATATCCTCACAACAATCTATGGTTTCCATGGGCAACCCCATCCCCCGCATCTTTTTCTTCGCTTGGTAAAAGTTGGTGGGAACTAGATTTTCTTCCGGACAAAGATCTGACATTAATTGTACCCATTCATTGAAGCTCACTTCAGATTGCTGGCCATTAGCCTTACAACTCATTAGCCGAGCCAACAAAGACAACTCGCTGGCTACATCCCGATAAATCGGCTTTTCTTTGATTCCAAAGTCAAAGAACACCGATCCGCAGGATTCGGAGGCTCCACATCCCCCTACATCTTGGCTCCCTGGTGTCCATGAACTCTGGACCCGCAACATCATACACCATTTGCTCCATCCGTTCATGATCATAATTAGCATCAGATGTAGACGTGTTTTGAGTACTTCCGATCACATTTTTCTCCTTCCTTTTACGCTTTGAGAGATGCTCATAATCCATGAACGGTGCTCGTGTCTCACCATGATAACACCATACCTCATACTGAGACACGAACCCCTTACGTTTCAAGTGCTCCACTACCGTTTCAGGAGGCAAAAATTGTTTATTCCTACATTTGTTCGCATTGCAAGGGCACTTCATCTTCCCCCACTCAAACAAGTAGTTTGTGTAAGCGCAAAAGTGATGAATGATTCAACCCCTTCCACAAAACTAGACTGAATTCTGCCATTCACTATGCGACGGTACATCCATGAACGATCGGGATTCATAATTATATGATTAGCCTGACATGTCTACAAATATTATTAGATTTATAACATGCATTTTACGTTAATATAATCACCAAATAGTCTCAAAACACTTAATTAAATCTTCATAATCTAGTGTATATATACGAATTTATCGAATCAAAATTACTACGTACTTAATTACAAACATCCTAACATTATAATAATTAGCAATACAAATTCACAATCAATATATCAATTGCACAAAGTTAACTAGCTAGTATACTATATCTCCCATAAACATACAATTGATCTAATTAGTCGAAATTATCAAAATTTCCAAATTTGTCAACAAGTAAGGGTTCCAAAACACTAAACTAAATATTTCTAATTCTACTACATATACGAAAATATCAAATTAACAACCCTACATACTTCCAAACATTCTAACATTATACTAAAAATTCAAATTCACAATCAATACATCAATTGAACATCTCAAAGTTAACACACTACGTAATATAAGCTAAACTAACTACTACATACTTACAATAAACGTTCAATTGCTTAAATTAGTCAAAATTAACAAAATTCCCAAATTTGACAAAGTTAAGGTTTTAGCCAAAATACCTTCGATTAGCTGGTGAAAAGATGAAATTGGTTGACCACACGAGCTCCTTGTCCCACAAGCTTCGAGAAGACTCCAAAATTGGCCGGAACGGTCGAGATTTGGTCGGAAAATTGGAAATGGCGAAGGAAGAAGGAAGAAGGAAGAAAAATGGGGAAGAAAGGGCTACTGCCCGATGGTATCAAGGTTTTAGCGACGGATCGCTAAAATCCGTCTCTAACTAGCGACGGAACGTGATCCGTCGCTAGTTACCTTTTTTTAATTTTTTTATTTTATTTTGTAAGCTGGTCAACTTATTTAGGGACGGATTTAATATCCGTCCCTAAATAGCGACGGATAAATAAATCCATCGCTATTTAACGACGGAAAAACATCCGTCGCTAATTTAGCGATGGATTAGAGACGGATTGAGCGAATTCGCTCAATCCGTCTCCATTCCGTCGCTAAAATTAGCGATTCGTCGCTATTTAGCGACGGATAGAATCCGTCGCTAATGGCCGTCGCTAAACGGCGGATTTCTTGTAGTGTAGGCACTATTGTAAGAGCTGCACACTTGTGCGGCATTGCTTAATGAATTTTTACCTGTCCAAATAAAAGAAGAGTATCACTCATAAGTTTGCTTAAGCAGTGTACAACATATAGTTGTAATATGTTAAATATTGTGTTAATATCTTTACTGTAGCGGATTACTGCGAATTGATTAAGCTACACGGCTCGAAAATCATGTCGGAAAGCTTGATCCGAGAGACATCATTCTCCGACACATATCCCTTAGTTGATCTCAAAAGATCATCTTCAACAAGAGGACAATACCTCATCCCAGCCCACTGTGTTTGAGGGACAAACCCCCGAGATGTGGTTGAATCATAGTCGGAGACGTGCCTGTCTTTTAATGGGACAATGACCATAATCTCCAAAACATATATAGCTAGCATAGTATTCAAGGTGAACATGTAATACATAACTCGCTAGGATATCCATGTAAATATTAAAATATATAATTAACAGAACAACTGTCAATTTACAACCTAGTTGATCTGATAATTTTGTTCAGATAGCTGATTAGAAAAATAGTGTGTATATTAAACCAACCAGCTACCAGTTATATAGTTAAAAACAATTTTATAAAATTAATTAGCTTAATAGCTATCTAATCAACTATCAACTAATTTATTAGTTATCTTCCACCTGTTAAGTAATCATCTAGTTTTCTAGTTTTCATAAACATGGTCGGAATAGCTAATTGTTCCCTAATATACGCATTTTTTAAATCAATGTTAATACTCATTGCTCAAATCATTACACATATTTTTCAAAGGTTCAAGTGGTGACACCACATTAACGTTCAATTATCCAAACATTGCCCCGTAGTCTGGTGAATCTCCACGATCACAAAAGCTCGCAAAAGACACTTATCTTGGATTTCATATCATATCATATCATATCATATCTTCATTGTTACTCCTACTACTACTACTACTACTATTATTCCAAAAGGCCAACCCAGAAACACATCAAACCATAGAGAGTGGGACCCTTTTACTTTTCACTCAGTTCAGTTGTACGTTATATGAGAAAACGCTATCCGAAAACGGCCCAGTCCGGTTAAACTCGCACATGCTTCATTGCGATTCATGATTACAAATTTCCAATCAACACGCTTACAATAAAACAAAAGACGGAAAAAAAACAAACCCAAAGTCGCCACAACAAAAATCAACTACACTACCCAACAACAGGATAAGAAGAATCTGGTCCCAAACTTTGACAAAATCACAAAAAACAAATTCACCCAAATTAAATTTAAATCTAAATTCACGTGAAATCCACGTGCTTCTCCTTATCCTGTTTCTTCCCTTCCCCTCCCAATATTCCGATACAAAAATGGGCCACTTACCCCACTTGTTATTCACCACGTGTCACCTCCTTATTCCCCCAGTAAAAATCCAATTTCACTTTTTACATTCACACTCCTCGCGGTAAAACCTGGCGGAGAACTTGCGCCAAAAGGTGTGGCGCGGAGAGGTGCGGCAGATGACCCTCCACGTTCAACGGGTGCACCGTCGTCTTCCCGCCAAGCTGACTCTTCATGTACACCGCAACGGAAGGCGGAACGGAGTGATCCTTCGCCGTCTGGATAATCGAGCACGGCACTTTCATCAGTCCCAAAATTCCGCGAAAATCGGAGTTGAAAACTACTCTCGACACGAAGAGAGTAATATCCGGCCGCATGTTGAACAACGTCCGGCTGAACTCCCTCACCGCCTCCGGCACGTCGGCTCCGACTGCTAGCGGAGCGAATCCGTTCACCCACGCTTCGTAATTCGCCTCCATCGCCCAAAACACCTCCTCGATCTCTCCCCTCTCGAATCCCCCATTATATCCTTCGTCATTCAGATACCTTATCGGAAACAAGTAAAAAACGGTCAGACTTACTCTAAATTTTCATTATATAATACAACTGGAGATTCCGGTCAAATTTCGATTCTGCTGGCTGATGCGAAAAAGTCAAAACTAGACAGTTGATGTATTTATTACCTAGGGGAGGCGCCGATGAGGATGAGCTTGGCGAAGAGCTTAGGGCGTCGAATGGCGGCGAGGATGCCGATCATAGCGGAAACCGAGTGGCCGACGTACGTGCAACGATCGACGCCGAGAGAATCGAGGATGTTGAGGAGATCATCGACGTAAGGGTCGAGAGAAGTGTAGCGACGGAAATCGAAGTAGTCAGGGTTGACCGTTCCGGCGCAGACGAGGTCGTAGAGGACGACACGGTGGTCACGGACGAAGAATGGCAGAATGCGATTCCACGCGGATTGATCGGTGCCGAAGCCGTGAGCGAAGACTAGGTACTTCTCGCCGGTTCCTACTGCTCGGACGTTCAATGCTTCTAGCAGATTCTGCCCCATTTTTGTTAATTTGTTAAGTTTTAAATTGAGTGAATTGTTTTTGCTTGGAGGGGTTTTTAATGGGAGGAAAAATGGGGGTATTTATAATTGGGATATAAAATGGGTGAGTGTGTGGTTTGTGTGAGTGTAGTAGTAGTACTATGTTTTGGCTTCTTGTGTTATGTGTGTGTGTGTGTTTTGTATTTATAATATTTATATTGTAGCACTATGTAAGATAAGGTGTTTTGGAAGTATGTGCTTTAGATGATGACATGATTTTTTTTTGGAACGAAAGGTGATGGTTCAATTCGGTATGGTATATATGGGCATACTATACTGCTGCTTCGTTCAGTAGTCTAGCTTGCTTGTCCATCATGATCAGGAACTTATCATATTGTACTATGTCATTGTGATTTATGAGAGCTAGTAGCTGGTGAGAAATCGATCTGAGTTTGTTTTATCACCATCAGTGATTAATTTACTTTTCATTTCATGTCCGTTTTACCATAATCGCAGGGTTGTGAGAGTGTCAATTGGGTGTGATTGTTTGACTAGACCCTTCTAACACTTGGTGTGTATGAACATGAATCATATTATCACATAATTAAGTAGCCAATAAGAGAGAATCATGTGGCATATCTTGGAGCACTATGTTTGTGATGGAAAAAATGTTAGGCGGACATCAAATTTGTAGGTTGGCATGGCATACTACTAGTCAACTAGCTGCTTTCACTTGTAATTTAGTTGATCATGCCAATAATTATACAGCTTCTGGCTCCAAGCTTTTTTTAGGGAAAAGGAAGAGGATCGGAATAAACACAAATGTCATATCTATAAAGAGAAAAAGAAAGATAACATGTATTGCAGGACCAAATTAAATTGATCTTAATTGTAGGACTTGATTCGTCTGAAATGGATATAGGGGTCTAGCTATTCGGAGTCTGGAGATCCAATTTTATTGAACTACTAAGACTGAGCACGAATGGTTAAAATCAAAATGCATCATATTTCTTCAATGTAAATATGTAATCCATAAAGGAGGAGGGAAAAGAAGCATATTGAGTTGAGCAATATGGATTGTGAAGTTATGAAGTATGAAAAGACAGTAGGGTCGGGTAGTGACTAGGGATGAATATAATACTTAGTCCATGATCGATACAACAATAATAATAATAATAATAATAATAATAATAATAATAATAATAATAATAATAATAAGACTGGCTAGCCTAGGTAGCTAGATTTAATTCCTACGTTGTTCAGTACTTCAGCAGTAGTCCAAAATAAAATGCTGGCTGGCACTGGTGGTCCATCATTTTCTTGTTGCCGCATCCATACCTCCCACTTGTGTTCATCTTCCTTCTACTTCGATTCAAAGCTTTAGAGTATGCCTAAGTTCCACATGCCTACTCTTACATCCTAGTGCGGAAAATTCATAAAAGGTAAGTTAAGTTGTTACATTTCGACTTTTGATTTATTTGTTATAATCCAATTTTAAGACTTTAATTGATCTTTCACACAATCTGATACGCATGTAATGCTAAGAACTTAATTAAGCGACACGTCACATTGTAATTTTAAAATTTTAAGTCCATTAAGACCACATTGTTTTGAATAATTATGAATTAGCCCCATTTAATAAAATGAAAAATTAAAAACAAAAAAATAATAAAAAGTTCAAAAAAAAAAAAAAATGGCATTTTCTGCTTCCAAGTTTCCATGGCAGAAGCTCCCACGACGTCTGCCATGGAGTTTCCATGGAAGATCGGCGGCAGATCGGCAATGGAAGCTCCTCCATGGCGTCTTCCATGGAAGAAGCATCCATGGCCACAGAAGCTTCTTCCATGGTGATATTTTTTTTAAATTTTTCTTTAATTTTTTTTATTATGTTTCTTTTTTATGTTCAAAAGTTATGGGGTAATTTTGAAATTTTTCAATAAAATAAGATCGATGCGAAATTAACAAAGATCTACTGTATTTACATTTTAGTCCTACATATTTATGTATTTTTTAAAGTGACACGTGTCGCATAAATAAGCCGCCACTTGTCATGGTGTACTTAAATTGGACAATAATGCATTCTATGATTCTAAGATACCAAAACCGAATTGTGACTAAATAAGGTACCAAAAGGCTAAATGTAACAACTTGAAGTACCTGCTTTGAATTTTTTCCCATCCTAGATTCCATAGTGAACTAGTAAAACACACTTTGGTCCGTTATATAACAATATTTCCATTTTGGACATTTTAGCGTGTTGATGTCAAAATTCGTCATCCGGTCTCCGAGGGTTGTGGTACGGGGTACCTGCAAAAGGGTTAGTTTATCGTCGAGATTTTAGTCAGCCGGGTTAGCATTTAACATACCCAAATGAATAATATATCGAGATTGGACTTAAGAGTCAATTCTCCGTATCTTTTTGTATGGTAAGTTGATAACCTTGTATATATAGGCAATCAAGCTATGACAACACGAGCAGGCTTGGGCCTTGGTCTTGCTCGATATATTGGATTTGATCTTCTATTAACTCGATTTAGTCCTCTTTATAGTAATTATGGGCATAGGACATATTTCACCTCATCATAGCGTCTCACGCATACATTTTTATTTTTAGTAATTGTTACCTTCTATACATCCCCTCAATTAATATCCACGTAGTGCACTTATATTTACGACTTTATCAACTTGCTATATATTTTTTATTATTTAATTATTTAAATAATAATCAACTTTCTAATTTATTAATCCAATATCAAATTTCACTGACAGAATTTTATTGATACGGTGAGTATAATTGATTGATCTACAAATCTATTGATTATATATTCTAAGTTGCAGTGTCAACTTTAAACATAACATCTTAGCATCAAATTTTTGATTGCCCGCCATCTAACACACTCTACCCATCATAGTTTATTTCACACTTTACTATATCTTGTTTTTCACCGATGGTGAAGATGTTAATGGTTCGGTGATGATGGTTTTAGTACTCATCTCTTTACTTTTTCTTTTTTTACAACAATATTGTTATAAGGTGTTTGGAGAGATTGTTTGGTTTGGTAATAACTAGTTTTGAATGGTAGAGTGGATGTTATTAGGTAGTTTCAATTGAAGATATTTGTTTGAGCATCACTTATGCTCATTGTATTTTGTTTACGGTATCTAAAACTCACATACATATGTGCATCCCACGTGGTCAAAATCACCAGGACCACTAGGTTCTGGGATCGAGGCAAATACAAACCGTTGAAGTTGGACTCGTCGAAATCTTAAATTAGGAAAAATATTATATAATTTATTTTCTAAGTGCTGTGGTAGAGTGCGTCCGTACGGTATTGGGTCCGAATTCGAAGGAACGAGCACTTACAAGCGAGTAAAAACAAGATTTTGTACAAAATTTGCAGAGGGACGTTCGGTCCGTGAAGTTTCAATATAAGCCTTTATGACTCACTATTGAATTGTCACAGGCTATCATCCATCTATGTTAAACGCAACACAGTTTTCGTTAAACGCAACACAAATTTTTTATAAATTGACCGAAATGCCCCTATCTCAAAACAACACTTATATATTCAACAAAAAATCGAAAACGCACTTTTATGCAAATGTAAAAACATTAACACACACAATCTAACACATATAACAACACCAATCATAAATCGGACAAAAAAAAATTCCGAATTTTTTCATTTATACAAATACAAAAACATTAACATGCAATTGAACACGAATTAACAACACTAAACATAAATCGATAAAAAAAAATTCGGAAAAAATTTCGTTTAAACAATTCTTTCTTAAAAAATATAGAAGTAAATTTCGGAAAATATTTCGTTTATACAATTCCTCCATTATCTTTAAAATTTTTTTTTTTTTTTTAAATTTCGGGATTTTTCCCGGGTTTGGAAGAAACTGCCGGGAAAAATCCCGGCAGTTGCTAAAAACTGCCGGGATTTTTCCCGGCAGTTTCTTCCCCGGGAGAAAATGAATTTTTTAAAAAAAAAAATTTAAAAGATAAAGGAGGAATTGTATAAACGAAATATTTTCCGAAATTTACTTCTATATTTTTTAAGAAAGAATTGTTTAAACGAAATTTTTTCCGAATTTTTTTTTTATCGTTGTTTAATTATTTCAAACCCGATTGAATGAATTTTTTTTTTTTGACAAATCGATTATATATATAATTTTTCTATTTATTTTTATGTGTTTTCGAATTGACTTATAATTTTGCAAATTATTTAGATGAAAATCTGTTTGAAATGATTGGATCGGGCATTTATTTGTTTTTTTTCGATTTTTGTTAAATATTTAAATATAGTTTTGAACCGGCAGCTTTTCTTTGCATTCTTGAAATGTGTGTTTGAATTAGGTCTTGGCTATCTAAACAAAATAAAACGTTGATTTGTAATACAATACAACTAGAATATGAAATACAATTCCGACTAATTTGATGTGAAACACTTGATACTTAATGCATAATTAAATCTTGTAAGTGTTCGCAAACTTCATCGACAATTGCGAATACGTCATCGCCTCCATATTATGTCATTTTGTCGAGTTATGCGTCCCATCAAAGCAGCGATCAATCGTAGCCTCTACAGATTAAAAACACACACAAATAAAGATTTTGACATTCGGAACAAACGTCGTGTATGTATATATTTAGAATATGTAGGAAACATACCACGCTAGGATCCATGTCTGCCGGTTGGAATTGTTGTCTCGGATGAAATCTCTCTGGGCGGGTCACTTGCATATGTATGCGTCGAAACCAAATTGCACGGAATTGTTTGATGTCCAAAATGCACTCGAATTGTTTGTTGATGAAAATTACATCGAGATGTGTGAAAGTCGTCAAATGAGTCTCGGACAGCATGAGAACAGCGATACAGAGAGGGTTGTGCTGGCCTTTGTACTTGCACAGGCTTTATTGGTTCTGTAGGAATGAATTGGGGGTACCCGAACTGCCGCATAACGCGGTCTGGCATGTAAGCCTCTGTAACCTTTAGACAATGAATAATTCCCCTATATTGAGAAATAGGGACTGCTTCTTCCGCCACAAGTCCAAAAGGTGTCCAATTCACCTATTAATTAGAGTTGCAAGTAACATACGGAATTACATAGAAGACTAAAACGTAATGAAGACAAGCGTGATATATTTAAAGACATACTTCATTGGGTGCAACATTGTCTAGTGCACTCCTGTACATCACATGCATAGCGTTTTCATCTGTATCAGCGCTTCCCAAGTTACATGTTTTCAAACCAGGAAAATATGAGTATATCCATCCCTGAAATCGAATAAAAGAGTAGTTAGGAAATGATGTAATTTAAATGGCATTTAAAGAAAAACCTATAACATATAGCGCGCAAACCTGAAGGAGTGTAAGACATCCATCTATTTGTCTGCAGTTAATACGTGTTGCAACTCCCAGCTGTCTATACTGATTGGCAAGTGTGGCAGCTCCCCATGCGTACGTGTTAACCTCACCCAGGTTTAGTAGGAACTGTAGAAACCCGAGTGGAACTCGATTTCCACTTTTGTCGACGAATAGAGAAGTGCCTAACAACCACAAGAGGTACATGACAGCATGTGATTCCGACGGAAGGACTCCTTCTTTTAAAGTTGCCTCGATGATGGCACGCTTGAACCCAGTACCTTTGGAGTTGGATTTCACCACTGGTTCAGATATGTTCATATGAATTGCTAATGCCGCCTTAAGCATCTCGACTCTCATTTTCGTCTTAATAGCACGACCATGAACTGGAACCCCGAGCAAATAGTGAACATCATGTAGGGTTATAGTAATCTCACCAAATGGCATGTGAAACGTATTAGTTTCAGGATGCCACCGTTCAACAAATGCACTAATCAAAGGCATGTTAATCTTCGGGATCATACGGTTCTGCAAGCGTGAGAGATGGGTGTTGTTGACAATATCGTTGACAGCAGGGTTCAGATAGTCTTTAAAATGGATTAAGGCGCGGTGTCTGTGAAATCCCTCTAGAACCTCGCGGTCCTGCAATTTATAATATTTTACATAAGAATCTTCGGATTTCAAAGAACTAGAATTAACAATAATAAACATTCAAAGGTGACTTACATTTCCTATCCATATGGAGTGAGCGATGTGTCCTAGAAATCCGCTGAGTAACTCCGGATTTGTAGGACCTCCATCAATGCCGGTTGTTAATTCTCTCCACGCCTCATTAGTAGCATAATTAGAGTCTCCATGTACACGGTCTCCGCTTCCACCATCATCAATGGCTCTTCCGCACATCTGAAATGGAAAGAATGTCGACGGTCTCGAACTCCACTAGGCCCACCTGGCGGAAGAAGCGTGAACGCATCGTTACGATAGGTACCACCGTGTTATGGGTATCACGTTCAAATGGCACCGCCCTATGGCTTGAACGCATAGACTCGCGATGTATTCTCCGGCAGAAGGAATTTCCCTCTCAGTTCTAAGCATGGACTCTGTGTCAGCAGGGGTCGGTGTGTGGTAAGAGTCTTCTCTCGTCGGGGTTGTTTCTTCAGAACTATCGGCACTTTCGGAAGGATACATCATTCTATCCCTTCTTGCTCGGTCAAGCCGGTATAGGACCTCTAATCTTTCCACCGATGTCATGTAAACGCCCGAATATTGATCGACGGTACTTGTGGAATCTCCGATTCCTTTTGCCCGCCTTTTATCCCCATCACCACCATCTTTGGATCCACCCTTAGTAAATCAGAGGAAATTGAGAAGAGTATACACGTTACAAATCATACAAAACAATAAAGTTTCCCTAAAATTGAAATCTTGTAGAAATTGGAATGGTATTGGGTTAATTAATTTATGCACGTAAAAGTACCTTCCACATGGTTGCTAAACACCAGTAGTTTGCGAATAATCTTGAAGTATGTAATAAAGAAGTTGGTTATATAATATTGAAACGAAACTAGGCATTTATATAGAGAATTCATTCGACGCAAAATTCACAAAGCCCAAATTTGTACGCTAATACATTTTGGGGGAAGCGGACAGCTTCACAAGATGGCGAATTTGTCCGCCATCAGATGGCGATCGCTTCTTATCAGAAGGAAGTCGCTTCTGATAGCAGACGACTTCACTTCTGATGGGGAATATGTCCGCCATAAAGACAAATTCCCTTCGCCATCAGAAGGAAGTCTGCCATCAGCGATGCTTCTGATGGCGGATGAATTTTGTCCGCCATCAGAAGGGATCGATCCGCTTCTGAACGGACAAAATTACCCCCGTAATGTCTCAGAATTTGGTTTTGTTGTTTTGGGGAAAAAATTCCCCACCCTTAAATTCATTTGGGGACAAACTTATATCTTCTATAAATCTTGCACAAGTACTTCGGTCCACAACATAGCAACGCAATTAATATAACCCCAAACACATTTCCATTCCCAAACAACATTAGAATATTTAAAATCTAAACACTACCATTAAAAATCCCATTACATCCACATAAGTATATTATGAGTTATTCAAGTGATTCGTCTACACAGTCTGATGAATACCCAGACTGCACGGATATTTTCATAACTAGAGAGATTTTCGACTCTCGAATTGAAGCAGAAGCCTGGGTTCGTATTATTGGCAGGGAAAACAATATGTTCTTCGCGATCACGCATTCTAGAGAAAACAACGTGTACATGGGTTGTGAGTCTGGTGGTGCCTACAGGGTCACGACTCCAACGAACCCGGATGCAATATCTAGAAATTCAACCGGGACAAAAAAACAATCTTGCCCATTTCAGGTGAAGCTGCATGAAGGGCAACCGGGTAACAGTTGAGGTAAAAGACGGGCACCAACGGCACAATCACAAACTCGGTAAATACCCCCATTGGCACACGTCAGCAGCGAAGTTGACCCCGGAAGAGCACTTGCGAGTGGTTCAAATGTTGCGTTCCGGTATGACTCAGAGTAACGCTTGTACAACTCAACAAGAATTTCAAAAAAAAGATTTTTTACAACATATACAATGTCTGACCGGAAAGATCATTGTCACGGAGATGGGCGAGATGGATCCCATGGAATATTTTATCCATTTGTTCGGCAACATACATATATATTATGCAATCAAACAAATGCAATCGACATATTGGGTGGATTTTTCTTAGCTCATCCGAACACGAAGTCAATGATCACTTTGTTCCCTGAAGTTGTCCTCATGGATGCTACGTACAAGACGAATTTGTACGACATGCCATTGGTCGAAGTGATTGGCATTTTACCAACTGGGCAAAACTACCACATAGCTTTCATTTTCGTCTCGAACGAGAAGACAGCAAGTTATGTGTGGGGGCTTACACGATTGCGGGCGCTGTTTACAGAATGTGGTGTCTTGCCAGGGGTATTCGTGACGGACAGAGAGTTAGCCGCAATGTGTGCCATAAAAGAGGTATTTCCAGAGGCATCACATCTACTGTGTCGGAGGCACATTTCTAAGGATGTGCAGGCATATGTAAGTAAAGTCATGGGGGGAACCAAGAAGTACGCACATGCAAAGGACTACAAGTGGCAACGGATCGTCAAAGCTAATACTCCGGAAGAGTATGAGGAGGCTGTTGCAGAAATGGCAGAGGCCTGGAGGAAGCAACCCGCGATCATGGCGTACTGTAGGAGAATTTGGTTGGACCCATACCACGACCGATTCGTAAACGCTTGGACGAAATACATCCTGCACTTTGGAACTCAAACGACGAACAGGTAATTCATTTTTGTAATTAAGTTTATTTCTTAATGCACTGTGATCATTTAATTAGAGTAAGTTCCAAACTGACATTCAACAATGTAAATTGGTTGCAGAGTCGAAAGTGCGCACTCGAGGTACAAGTATTGGATGGGGACTTCGAACTCAAAGTTCCACAGAAAGTTCCCGAAGCTGCATCGACTACTTGAAATGCATTTTGATGCAATCCGCTCAGAGTTTGAGAAAGCACACACGAAACATCCTCACGTCACGGATCGTGGGATCTTTCGCAAGCTAGGAGGTGTGGTTTCACATCTTGCCATTAAGAAAATTGTTCAGGAAAGAGCCAACGTTGATCCAGGTGAATGTGACCATGCTTTGCGTACCAGTTGGGGACTACCATGCGCATGTGAATTGCAACTGAAGAGTGTGACAAGGAAGTGCATCTTTCCCACTAAAAATATCCACCAGTTCTGGCGTACGCTTCATATGGGGGAACCATACCAGACTAGGCAACAGACTGTACGGGACGAGTTTGATGATTGGTACAGGGACCGTAGGGAGTCGCGGTGAGGACGAACTCCGATCAATTATCGATTCGGATGGATCCGCATCTACATACACGTATCTGGAGGAACCACCAATCAGACACAAGAAGAAAGCTGGGAGACAGCCCCGAGCACTTGGGAGCAGGATCCCGTCCAGCTGGGAGGATCAAACCGCTAACCAATCTCAGCGGACTGGCAACACTAACAATGCAGGTACGAATTCAAGTGCAGGTCCGTCATTCATCTATCAAAGTCAGATGCCACCACAAGGTCTGCGCAACATTCGAGGTTGGAGTGACGTCCAAGCGATGGCAATCAGGATACAGATGTATAGCACAACTCCAGTACGGAGAACAAACAGAGTGGCTGCGCGTTAGGGGTGATCTTATTGAGGAGTTGGCAAACCACACACAACTATACATCGCGGAGATGGGGGCAGCACGGGTCAGCGAAATAATAAGTGCACTCAGCTGGTTTGCAGGACCATGCGACAACCAGTATTGGTTTACACTCCCAGATATGGGCCTACTAACAGCAACGACATATCAACGGGTGTTCGTCACATATGTTTTTCATGGATCTACCACATACTTGCCCTTGGAATGTCGTACCGACCTAGACTCAGCAGCTCCGGACCCTCCACAGGCAAACCAAGAGTGGACAGTCGGGTTTGTCAGTAATAGTCACTATATTCGACTGCGCGTTGTCCGTGAATGTCCACTTCCACCACTCTTTCCGACATGGCGAACCTACACAGAACAAAGAACAATGCATTGGCTGCAACATTATTCCGTTAGGTTACGTCAATGGTTTTCAGTGTAGTGAAATCAAATTAGTCGGCCTATTATATTACTTTCTAATTGTTTTGATCTAAATGAAAAGGATTAGGTGAAAATTCGAGGAAAATCGACGCAATTTGGGCGTTTTTTGCAACTCGCGACGCCAAATGTTAACAAACGGATTCGAAACATTAACATGCAACACAAATTAACGACACTAAACATAAATCGCAAAAAAAAAAAAAATCGGAAAAAATTTCGTTTAAACAATTCTTTCTTAAAAAATATAGAAGTAAATTTCGGAAAATATTTCGTTTATACAATTCCTCCTTTATCTTTAAAATTTTTTTTTTTTAAAAAAATTCATTTTTTCCTAGAGGAATCGCCGGAAAAATCCTTAGAGTTTAAGAATCACGGATTTTTCTAGTAGCAAGGAAAAATCCGATTTAAGAAGTGAAATCACGATTTTTCAAGAAGATAAATCCGAAAAATCGTGAAGTTTAAAATCACGGATTTTTCCCGGCAGTTGCTAAAAAAAAATGAAATTTTAAAAAAAAAAAAAAATTTTAAAGATAAAGGAGGAATTGTATAAACGAAATATTTTCCGAAATTTACTTCTATATTTTTAAAGAAAGAATTGTTTAAACGAAATTTTTTCCGAATTTTTTTTTTATCGATTTATGTTTAGTGTTGTTAATTCGTGTTCAATTGCATGTTAATGTTTTTGTATTTGTATAAATGAAAAAAATTCGGAATTTTTTTTTTGTCCGATTTATGTTTGGTGTTGTTATATGTGTTAGATTGTGTGTGTTAATGTTTTTACATTTGCATAAAAGTGCGTTTTCGATTTTTTGTTGAATATATAAGTGTTGTTTTGAGATAGGGGCATTTCGGTCAATTTATAAAAAATTTGTGTTGCGTTTAACGATATTTGTGTTGCGTTTAACACACCCCGCTATCATCCTATCCAATCTCGTTCTTCACATTCTCAATTTCCCTTTCTCTCTACTTTCTCCATACCTTTTATTTAAATCGATCTCTTTTTCCCATAACCATGTTAAATTTCTTGCAACTTGCCCGTAATGGTCATAGGGTAGAGGGATGTAGCTAATCTATTGCGGAACAAGCCTTTCATCAAAACGAGCCCTATGATCAATGCTTAAATTACTTGGTTCTACGAACCATAGGGGGAGGGTCTTGACTAGTATGGGTGGTTTTGTTTGATTGTGACACTTTTTATGGAATTGACGGTTTGTATTTGTGGTTTTGATACTTTAAGGACCTAGACCGAAGTGATTTAGCTTTAAATATCTTGAGGTAAAGCCCTTGAATGTAGTTTGGTGACTATGGTTACATCTTAAATTACTTGCCACTTGGGACCTTGACGGCATAGGGTGGAGGGGTGTAGTAAAAATGGGTGATCGTCATGAACGCCAAGACCCTACCTTAAATTTTCTTGCCACTTGCTTCTTCGTAGGCATAGGATGTAGGGGTAGTTCTATTAGCGCGTTTTGTGAGGTGATTGTAGACGAACAAAATTCGTATACTCTAAAGTGACATTTAAAAATATATATTAGAAAATAAAATACAATTTTATAGCATTTTTGGAATTTTACTAAATTAAATTCTAAAGTAAAATTGCTAGACCATTTTTTAATATATAAATCAAATTAAGTCACATGGGCCAACATGAAAGTAAATCATGTAAATTGAGCTATATGTGATTAAATTGGGCCATATGTGATGGACTGGGCTATATGTGAATGAATGGACTGGGCTATATGTTAATGGGTCTCCTACATATATGGAAAAGATTCTCTTCTAACCATTATAAATATAAGAGCACCCTCATTCATTTCTACACACAAGAGAAGAGACACCAGAAGCTGCAGAGCAAGATCACAAGTTCCAGAGCCAAAGCAAATCCTCTCATCCTTCTCTCAAGATCTGCCTTGAAGTTCGAGCAAGCTCTCAATAAGTTCATACGGAAATCGAAGAGAAGCCGCCTTTTGATCCAAGAAGAAGCCCCTGCGCACTTGGAGAAACGCTTTTGGAAGATCAACTGCTGCCAAAGAAAGATCAAATCCAAAAGCCCAGCCAAAGCCCGATCAACCTTCTTGAAGTTCTTCGCCAAAAGTTGTGTTAGATCCAAGATCAAGCTCAAAAGCCCTTGGAGAAACTTTTCCTGCCGGCCAAACTTCCTCTAAAGAAGATCAAAGGCCAAATCCTACGACGATCTAGAAGCGTTCTTCGTGGAGTTCATCAAATCCCCAAGAAGTTCGTCATCACTCGCCTCAAACACTCTCAAGTTCACAATTCGATCCGAGATCAAGCCAAGAAGCCCTCACATCGACGTTTGCCCGACTTTGACATCATAAATCCTAAACGAAGAATTTGAAGATCCAAGTTCGCCACTTTAGAAGTCTAGAATCAGAGGATTAGACTAGAGAATTATACCCGCATTCACTAGATCAATAAAATTATAATTTGAGCAACTTTAGTTGCCACAGATTTTTTGGCACACCCAGTGCGACACCTCTACCTCTCATCTCTAGTGAAGCACTATGCCTCCTAGGAAGACGATTAATTCTTCTCAAAGCTCGGATGAAGCGCAATCCAAGGGCGCTGAAGACCCGCAAACCATGGCTATCAAAGCCTATGAAGCTCTAGCTGCAACTACCACCAAAAGAGATGGAGAAGAAACATCTGATGATAATGACAAAATCCATGGAGTTTCTTATGAGTAATCCTTCACTTGACCAAATGGTGTTAGCTTTGACAAAATCCATGGAGTTTCTTATGAAGCATACCTAGGAATAAGATCTCAAGATTTCAAAGCTTATGGATCGAGAATCCACACCCGAGAAGATTTTGAGCAAGGAAACAGCTGAAACTAGCAAGGCGGGAGGAAAGCGCCATGTGGTGTATGAGGAACCATCCACTACAAAAACACTGGTCTGTAGCGACGGATAGATCCGTCGCTACAGACCAGCGATCCGTCGCCCCATTTGGGGCGACGGATAGTAATTCCGTCGCCCCACTAGGTCTTTGACGACGGATAGATAATCCGTCGTCCAATTCGCGATGGATTATCATATTTGACTTTTTATTTTTTTTATTTTTTAATCGATTATTGGCGACGGATAGAATCTATCCGTCGTTATATTTAACGACGGATAGAAAATATCCGTCGCTAGTTGGGACGACGGATAGATACTATCCGTCGCCCAATATATTATTGAAATTAGTGACGGAATCTGAAATTCCGTCATTATTAATCCGTCACTATTTATTCCGTCACTGTTAATCCGTCACTATTAATCTGTCACTATTTATTCCGTCACTGTTAATCCGTCACTATCTATCCGTCACTATTTATTTCATATTAATCCCTGTTTTTCGTAGCTCACCTATTTAATCAATATAATGTTCGATAATAAATCAATAATACGGAAAATGTTTCAATAAATGATAAATAAAAAAAGTAATATCCGGAGCAGGAGAAATTATCCGAACAAGTGTAAATATAATAAATCCGAAAGTACATATACATAACTAGCTACCAGACGGGGGTGGGGGGCTGGCCGAACCGGGACATGAACTGCTCCATCTGTAATCGAAGGTGCTCGTTCTCCTCCCTTTGTTCTCTGGCGTGCCGCTCCATATATTGAGTTAGAGCTGCAACCTGTTCCCGGACCTGCGCCTGCACCAATTTCGAGACCTGGTTCTGTGTGTAAACCGGACGTCTAGACAGCTGGGATGATGAAGAGGAGCACCCCGGACTAGCCAAGCTCAAACCGAGGCTCCCGAGTCCATATATTCGTCCTTTGCTGTCCGGTTTGTTGACCTCTAGGAAGATGTTGTCAACTTGTTCAGTTGACAACACATCACCCGTCTCTTCCTCCTGCCTCGCCACCTGAGCATCAACCTCAGCCTGAAATCGTAAATAGCAGATATCATGATCAGTTACTGTTTTTAAAAAATAACTTGTAATAGTGTACAAATATGAACTTTAAGCAACATAAACATACCGCAATAGACGAGGCCCGGCAGTCAGTCCATACCCCGTCCTTCTGCTTGGCCTTCTTGAAGATGTCATACTTGGATGTCACCTCCCACCGTGAGATCTGAACAACATATATAGTCAACAATTTATCATCTCACAAGTAATCAGAGACACAATACATACACGTAATGCTAGATTGAAAAAAAACATATATATACATACCGATTGGTAATAATCAGTGAGAGTAGATCGCCTCCCAAGGTGGTGAACGGCCCTTCCTGCCGCATCAGACTGAGACGCCCGGTTCGCTGCATTGATGTAGCATTGTCCTCGACATCGATTCGCCAGTGAAGCATCCCAAAGGGTCCACTCCTGCATCAACGGTGGAGGCATTGGGCCACCCGATCCCGAATGGCCTTCCAAGCAGACCATATCCTCAGATGCTTTAGATCCCACAGTCTCGTAAACACGCCAGATCTGTGGGATCAACCTGCTGGGAATGAAGTACTCCTTCTACATTCCCAATTTCATACAACATCCAAAGTCAATACATACATATATAACGTCACCATGTTACATCAATTTAATAAGATACAACAACATCACAGATATGGTGACTAACATATTACCCAAACAAAGTGGCTAACATACCACTCACATATAGTGGCTAACATACCACCCACATTGTCCTAAATTTTACTAACACAATGGTGACTAACATATCACCCAAATAAAGTGGGTAACATACCACTCACATATAGTGGCTAACATACCACTCACATTGTCCTAAATTTTACTAACACAATGGTGACTAACATATCACATAAATAAAGTGGCTAACATACCACTCACATACAGTGGCTAACATACCACTCATATTAAAACGATTATAATTACAAACAAAGGAATGTCATATTTTAACTTACCCTCAGCTCATCAAAGTACTCGGCCCTCATGCGGTCTGAGATGTGAGACCAACACTCACCACCTTGCCCCGGTGGCTCTCTCCTGCTCCGGAAGATGTCACCTAGTTTGTTGTGGACCTCCCGAGGCCATAAACTGTTGTCAATGTATAAGATACAAGAAATAAATATATATTACTTTAGTACAACAATTTATACTTGTCAACTATCATAAGTTATGTTTTACATATTTAAGAAGAATGTATAATACTTACTTGGCAGGACCAGCAGGAAAAATCACAGGCAAGCCGTTCCACGTGACGTTGGGATTCAGTGGATCAACACGAGGTAGGGACAATCATCATGGTCGCCCTCTAGTATGTGTCTCAGGTTGACCGGTAGAGCCCATTGCTCTGCTTGGGGGGGTCTCAATCTGAGACCTCACGCTCGATTACAGAGCCCTCCCGACCCTATCCCCGACCCAACACTATCATGTGACTGGCTGTGTGTGTGTTGGGGGGGGGGGGGGGGAGGGAAGCGATAGGTGCGTGGTCTCTGTCGCGGCATCTGCAAAAACATGTAACAAATACAATAAAATGTGTTAGTAACAGTTATCATACAGAACAAATTAAACCAACAAAAATATAATTACTCAAGTGTTATCAACTACTAACTCGTTATAATACACATAATATACCGTTATCGCCGTCCTCTAAGTCTACATATTGGTCCTCGTGCAGATCAAACAACTCATCATCTGCTTCTATGGGATTTTCTGCTTGTTTATCGACATCCTCTTGTTGGTACGAGTTTCTAATTGAGTCGTCTTTCTCCATGTACTCCACTTTCGAGCGAGCACGAATAGGTACCGCAGCTAACCATTCCGCCTTATCGCGTTTCCTGCTTGGATATTCAAGAAACACCACTTGTCGTGCTTGAGTCGCCAGAATAAATGGTTCATACTTGGTTCGGTACCTCTTCTTTTGGTTCACATCAACCATTTCTTACTGCTCGTTGTTCCTCGTACCTCCTGGATTAGGATCATACCACTCAACATCAAACAAGAAGGTTCGTTTCAATGGCAAGCCGGAATATTCAATCCTCACTATTCGTTTTAGCTTACCGTGGAAATCAAACAAAGTAGCGTCTCCATAATCTTAGACTGCTAACACACACCCGAGTTGCTTGTCGCCATGGCCGTGTTACATTCAAATGTGGAACCTAAGGCCATTGACTATATAACCTGGGAATGTGTAGACCTTTTTGAATGGCCCTTCTGCGAGAGCCTTTAAGTATATGCATGTGACGTTGTTAATAGGATTCCGGACATACTCTCGGAACCAATCTGGAAATTCTGTAGGAATTTTTGAGTCAAGTAGTTCCTCTAGTGTATCCTCTATCATCTGAGGATTTTCTTCCAAACAACGCTTTTTGAAAAAACTGCAAACATTGATTCGATGATAAGTCTATAATTGAAGTAGAGACTTACGTAGCTATATTAAAATTTAAAGAAAGTGTTGCTCACCTCGCAAATAGTATCATATCTTTGGTCAACCTCAAAGACAATTCGTGAGGACATAATATTGAGCTGCTTTCAACTCTTTATCCGTAAGATATTCTTTCTTAGTTGCACCAAGAGGTCTCCCTGATACCCTGAAGACAGATAGGGAAAACTCATCATCCGCTTGAACTTCGAATGTGTCTGCGTTTCGAGCCGGCCTTGATGTCTTCGTAGGGACGTGTTCATCAAAGTAATAAGAGCAGAAGGTTGCAGTTTCCTCTCGAATGTAGACATTGGCAATCGAACCTTTAGGTTTACCTTTGTTGTTGACATACTTCTTCAATTTTCCCAAGTACCTCTCGAATGGATACATCCATCGATACTGAACCGGTCCAGCAAGTCTCGCTTCATGTGGAAGGTGAACCGGCTAGTGCTCCATAGAATCAAACCAGCTCGGTGGAAAGATACGCTCGAGCTTGCATAGAATCAATGGTATGTTCCTTTCAAGATTTTCCAACACTTTGTCATGAACCACCCTTGTGCCTAAATTTTTGAAAAATAAGTTCAACTCGGTGATAGCAGTCCATACATGTTTGAGTGGCACTCTCGAAATGCTACGGGATAAGCTCTCCATGAACACATGATACCGTGGCTCTTCATCCCATAAACCTTTGTCTTCTTCAAATCCACACACTTCTCTAAATTTGAGGCGTAATTATCTGGGAAACTCAATGCCCTCACCCAATCAAACAAAATTGACCTAGATGCGTTGTCAATTGTGTAGCACGCTTTCGGCCACTTACCATTCTCATCCTTGTTTGTCAACTCAGGCCTTTTACACCACGTAGACAACTCGGCTCTAGACTTCGCATTGTCTTTTGTTTTTCCCTCAATGTTGCAAAGTGTATTGAATAAGTTCTCGAACACGTTCTTCTCAATGTACATGAAATCTAAGTTGTGACGGATAAGAAGACTGCTCCAATAAGGCAAGTCCCAGAAGATGCTTCTCTTCCTCCAACCACAATTTTTACCAATTTTCTCGTTATGCTTCATCCACCCAAGTTTAGTCACCTTCATAAGACCCAACCTATCAATCTCCGCAAGAATTTGTGCACCAGTAAGTCTTCTCGGGGCTTTTTTGTTGACGGCTTTATTTTTCAAGAATTGATCCTTGTTCTTCCTGAACGAATGGTCACTTTCTAGCAACCTACAATGACAATCAAACCAACAAAATTTTCCACTACCCTTCAGTCTAAATGCATCAGTATCCTCCAAGCAATGTGGACATGCATATTTCCCTGCGGTTTTCCTTCCAGATAGCATGGAGTACGCAGGAAAGCCACTCACGGTCCAAAGAAGATCTGCTCTCAAGGTGAAGTTCTTTTCGGTCGACACATCATATGCAGGGATACCATTCGACCACAACTCGATCAGCTCCTTGATTAGGGGTTGCAAGAAAACATCCAACGTCAGTCCAGGATCTTTCGGCCCAGGCACCAACGCAGTCAGAAATATGAATGGCTCCTTCATGCACTCACCGGGGGGCAGGTTGTACGGTGTGAGCATAATTAGCCAACACGAGTATTTTCGTTCACTCCCGAACGGGTTAAAACTATCCGTACAAAGTCCCAATCGTACATTTCTAAATTCGGCTGCAAACTCTGGACGTCTTGTCAAACGATTTCCATGCGGGTGAGTCTGCTGGATGGTCCATTCTACCATCTTCTGCATTATCCGAGATTACTCGCTCCTTGTGCCACCGCATTTTATCCGCAGAAGCACTTGAAGCATACAATATTTTCAAATGAGGTGCAAGAGGGAAGTACCACATTTACTTATGTGGGAGATTTTTCTTCTGTCGTTTCTTTGCAGCCCCCCTCCTTGTAACGCTTGTACCGTTCCTTACCACAGAACTTGCATTGTATTAGATCTGCATCCTCCTCCCAATAGATCATGCACATTTTCAGACAACAGTCTATGGTTACCACAGGCAACCCTAAACCCCGCATCTTTTTCTTCGCTTGGTAAAAGTTGGTGGGAACTAGGTTTTCTTCAGGACAAAGGTCCGACATTACGTCAACCCATTCATTGAAGCTCGTTTCAGATTGCTGGCCATTAGCCTTACAACTCATTAGCCGAGCCAACAAAGACAACTCAGTGAGCTTACACCCCGGATAAACCGGCTTCCTTGATGATTCTAACAAGTCAAAGAACACCTGATCCTCGGGATTCGGTGGTTCCTCCACCGCCACCTCGGTTTCAGTGTTAGTTGTGTCTATGAACTCTGCCCCTGCAGCATCATACACCATTTGTTCGACTCGAGCTCGAATAGCATCGCCTTCAGATGTACTTTGTTCCCCGACTTGTTCATTTTTTATCTTACTTCCACGCTGTCTGTATTGGTCATATGTATTGGACGGTGCTGCTTCCTCACAATGATGATTCCATACCTGATACGCAGGCAGGAATCCATTTTTCCTCAAGTGCTGGACTACCGCTGTAGGAGTCACGTATTGCTTGTTTCTGCACTGTTTCATTGCATAAGGGCACTTTAACAACCCATCCTTTACACAAGCCGGATTTGAGATTGCAAATGCAATGAAACCTTCAACCCCTTTCAGAAAACTAGATTGAACTCTGCCATTTAGAGTACGACAATACATCCATGAACGATCGGTATTCATTGAATAATTAGATAATAACCTGACACATTTGAATTCATTAGATCGAGGTCTATCATTTACGATAATAAATCAATTTCAATCAATTGCTATGTAATATAAGTTATATTAGCTTCAACATCAATTGTTACGGCATTACATAATATAAGTTACATTAGCTTCAATTTTACCATAATGTTTGGTTTCATATATCAACTAATGATTACTAGTTATAGTTTAGAGACAAAACGGATTATCAAATGATTCTTTCTCTTGCAGCCCCCTCCTCATCACTTGTGACGCTCCCTACCACAGAACTTGCATTCCAACAGATCTACATCCTCCTCCCAATACACCATGCACATGTTCCGACAAGTAGAAAGGCACTCAATAGGCGGCTCCAAACCCTGCCTCTCCCTCCATTGGAGGTATGCCATGGACGATGCTTCCTCACCGTGATGAATCCATAAATGATACTCAGGCATGAATCCATAACGTCGCAAGTGCTCGAATATTGCTGTAGGAGTCATAAATTGCTTGTTTCTACATGTTTCCAATGTGCAAGGACACTTTATAAACCCCCAGTTGCACAAGCCGGACGTCCCATGGCAAACGAGATGAAACCTTTAACCCCTTCTACAAAACTCCTAGAAACTATGACATTTACCGCCGTACGATCGTACATCCATGAACGGTCAGAATTCATTGTATACTTTTTTAACCTGTTCCAATTGATTAGATCGTATTTAATTTATTAGAGATTCCAATTCGGATAAGAAGATTGTAGAGATTAATTGTTAATTATTAAACGTTCCTTATAAATTAATTATTAAGTGTTCGATATGTTACAAAATTTATTAAGTGTTTTACTACTACGAGTTATAAATTATAAATTATAAATTACACGTTAATATAATTAACATATTATCCGTCGCTCAAAACACTTAACTACATCCTCGTAATTTAGTACATATACGAATTTATCAAATCAACTCCAACTACTACTTACATACATATCAAATTAACTAAACTAACTACATACATAATTAACATACATATCAAATTACACATACATATCAAATTACTACATACATACTTAACATACATATCAAATTAACTAAACTAACTAAACCAACTACATACATACTTAATTAACATACATACTTCACTACATACATACTTATCGAATTAACATACATACATATTGAATTACTACATTCATTCATATCAAATTAACTAAACTAACTATCAAATTACATATACAAATCAAATTAATCAAATTACATATACATATCAAATTACAAGTTACATGCAAGCTACTACATACTTCATATAAACATACAATTGAGAATAAGTAGTCAAAAATAAAAAAAATCCCAATTTTTCAAAAGTTAGGGTTTAGAAGTAATACATTTGATTCCGAAGAAAATAGCGGATGAAATTTGAAATTGAAGGAAGAAACGAGCTCCTCGTCCAACGATCTTCGAATTGACACCAAGATTGGGAAGAATCGACAACAAATGGCCGGATTTGACGGAGGAGAAAGGAAGAAAAACGAAGAAGAATTGAGCCGAAAATGGCTTCTGCTTCAGCCCAAAAACGATTAAAACCTTTCTGGGCCGACGGACACGTATCCGTCGGCCCAAAAGGCCGATCCGTCGCTATACGGGGCGACGGATAGTTATCCGTCGCCCCGTAGTGACCGATAACATATCCGTCGCCATTTTTTAATTTTTTTTTACATATAAATATTAACGACGGAAAATTTATCCGTCGTTAATATTTAATTTTCTTTTTTTTTTAAAAAAAAAGTCAAACACCGGGCGATGGATTAATAAAATCCGTCGCCCATATAGCGACGGATAAAATTATCCGTCGCTAATAAGCGACGGATAATTTTAATCCGTCGCTAGATTTGGCGATGGATAAAATCTGTCGCCAAATCTAGCGATCTGTCGCTATGGGGCGACGGATAAAATTCGTCGCCCCTTTCCATCGTTTAAACTCAATATTCTTGTAGTGATCATATGCTAAGCCAATATCAAAACAAAGAGATATGTCAATCAACTCCAGCGGAATGATCCCAGCCGATCAGTTGAAGGAATTCATCAGGGGAGCTTTGAAAGAAATTCTTGATGAAGGTTCCAAATCATCCTTCACTTATAGCAAGCAATACACACGAAGGATTGATAATCTGAGAAGGCCAGCTGGATATCAACCCCCTATGTTTCAACAATTCGATGGCAAAGGAAATCCAAGGCAACACATCGCTCATTTTGTTGAGACATGCAATAATGCCGAAACCAATGACGATTACATGGTGAAGCAATTCGTTCGCTCGCTGAAGAACAATGCTTTTGACTGGTACACCGATCTAGAAGCTGGATCTATAGACAGTTGAGGGCAACTTGAACAAGAATTCCTTAACCGCTTTTATAGCACAAGAAGGACAGTTAGCATAGTGGAGCTCACTAACAAGAATTCGTTCTCTATTTTTTGCGACTTTTTACTTGAGTTGTTATGTATATCTACTAAAGAATTTGTTTGCTGCTTCCCAAAGCTATCTGAATTTGAATCTCTGGATGGATCTGTGGTCTTATAATTGATCATTGTTAGTCGTGTTAGGCGTGTTCTAAATACTACCACATACCGGCATGGCTGAAAAGCTACATGTCTGTGAGGTTGATGGCACGTATACCAAACTGACACGCATAAAAGTGCGGACTTTCGGTAAAACAGACACCTGCAAAAGATTGAGATAAAAAGAGCCCAATGAGGCCATGCATTGAACATACAGTGCAATCGTGGTTGAATTTTGAAATGAATGACTTGAATAAGGGGAGTAGCATCAGTCCTTAATTTTTTTGAAATTCAAGTCGCTTTGCCAAAAGTCCCTTTCGACCTAATGAGACGAGTACAATAGCATAAGATAGTCTAGGCATCTTTGTGACGAAAGTCATCTTCCCAGTTTACTTTTTGAGCGTATACCCTATTTGGACACTTCCAAGAGAGTAAGAGTTACACTATAATCACCTGTGAGGGACTAGCGAGCTAGACTTAAGTGTTATTTACTTGAGAAACGTTCTTGTTTGATTTTCTGTGCACTATTCTGCCAAGGTTAGTTGAGTACAAAACTCTTGCACCTTCTGAATTTAATGTTTACAATGGTAGATTCGGTCACTTGGGAGTTTAACTCTGTTATGTGCTATTTGTTCGTTTTTGTTTCGAGTTTAGTTCTTGTCTAGGTTGTTTGTTTGCTCGAGGACGAGCAAAGGTTCGGTTTGGGGAGTTTGATGAGACGATAATTTAGAGTCTCATCTTGTCTTTTTTACCGTCTTTTGGTTAGTCTTTGTTGGCATTTTGTAGTGTTTTTGTGTGTTTTGATGCTTTGGTACTTTGTTTGTGTTTTGTAGGATTTTTGTGTTCCGAAGGTGAAAACCGGAGTGAAAACTATGGTTCTAGAGCTTTGAATTTGGGGTAACTGTGCGAAAAAAGTGGATTCGGAGATTTGACGAAGAATTGAGAGCCGTTTTAGCGAAACTTGCAAAAGTAAAATTTTACGGAGCAGTCTAGCCATTTTGGCCATAACTCTCTCATATGATATCCGATTGACCTGATTTTGGTGGCCACGTAAAGATAATTCAAAGGGATACAACTTTTGTTTTGGAAGCATAGGAAAATTATGCCTTTAGACAAAGTTACGAAGGTTTTTAGCTCGTCGCGGAGAGATTTTCAGAATCAAAAAGGGGGCTTAAACGGTGCTTTTCGCCGCGGCGAGATTGCGATTAGGCGGCAGATTTTTCCTTTTTATGTTAGAATTAGGCAATTTTTTGCCATAACTTCATATACTCGAATTTTACCTAGAAAAAACTCCAAAACCGGATTTTGACACTGATTGATCTTGGAGCTTGGTTCTTCACTTGTAACGAATCATTGACATCTAATTCTTAGTAAGTTTTGGTTAATCACTATTGCTTCCATACAATTCCTGTGTTTTGATAGTTTATCGAATTGTATGCTCTTGCTTGCGATTATCATTATGTTTATGCTTTGCGTATCCATGGTTATGAATTCTTTCGTCTTTGCTTCAAGTATGAGTAGCTAAACCTCTCCAGAATTCGGTAGTTATGTGATGGTTATGCAGATTCGAATCTAGGGTTACATTCGTTCATATAGGTTCGTCTAGTTTGAGATTTTCGTATAAACCTTCAGTCCAATACGCTAGTTGAAATATTCTAAATTTTGTTTTGGTTAAGAATCGTCGGTCTGACAAACCTGACGATTTCTCTAGTTTGAAATCTTCGAAAAACAACTTGGTTGAATTGGATTTATTGCTTTTTTATACACCGACCGTGTGATAAATATGAACGATTACCTTAGTATCGAGTTAGCATAAATGGATCATCACTACCGTGTTCCCTTCTATCATTTGATCAAAACCGTTTATTTGCTTTAGTATTAATTCGTGTTTTAGAAGTAAAATCACTCAAACCAACTTATTACTTACAAACAAACGTTCGGCTCTATTTCGTTGTGGTAACTTAATTAATTCCATAGAGAACGATACCGAGTTAGGCATAGTCTACAACTACAGCTTATTCTCTTAAGTTATTTAGAGTATAATTTGAGCTCATCATCTGACGTCCCTGGAATATTTGACGACTTACTGAAGAAAAACTTGATCGAGTTGCCAGAAATGAAAAGACCAGATGAAGAAGGACGCTCAGATGATCCCAAGTACTGCAAATATCATCGCCTTGTAAGTCATCCAATACAAGACTGCTTTGTTTTCAAGGAAAAGGTTATGGAGCTGGCCCGAGAAGGCAAAATTTCACTAGAAGAGGAAAATGCAAGTGCCAATACTGCCTCATCTCTTGAAATTCTTGATGAGAAGAAAGAGACAAGCACTACGGGTTCACTTGACCACTCCCAAACCAAAGCAAGACTTTTCACAAAAGAAGTGAAGATTGATCAGTGCATGTCGACTATCTCCTTCACTGATGAAGACCTTTTACTTCGCTCTAAACCTCACAACCGACCGTTGTTTGTGACTGGCTACACCCGTGAGCAAAAGATAAACAGGATCATGATCGATGGAGGCTCTGCAATCAACATATTGCCAATACAGACTGTGAAAGAAATTGGAATACCAATGGAAGAACTTTCCAGCAGCCGCTTGATGATCTAAGGTTTTGATCATGGGGGCAAAGAGAACTTGGAATTGTACGATTGGAGCTGTCAATTGGTGACATGTATTCGGCCGCGTTATTCCATGTTATAGATGCCAAAACATCTTACAAAATGTTGTTAGGAAGGCCATGGATACATGGATATGGTGTGGTCCCCTCAACCATACACCAGTGTTTCAAGTACTGCCATATATAATTGAGTGGTGAAAAAGGTGCTTGCAGATGACAAGCCATTCACTGAAGTGGAATCCTTATTTGCTGATGCCAAGTATTACATCGAGCGATCAAAGAATGGAAATAAAGAACAAAATTCTTCCGAAGATAAGTTGAAAGATCAAGCAAGCAAAGCAAGTAAGAATGAGTCACCTCCATTGTGTCGTTCTAGTGGCTACTCAGAAGAAGTGAAGAAATCATCATGTGTTGGCAACGATGCGTTAAAAGGGCTCACACTACCTTTGACGAAGATTGATATTTCTGTTGATACGGAAATATGTCCAATCCGTTAAGGGCGCCATAGAGCGTGTCTTAAAGCGCATCACGGCTTAACTAGCCAATTCAGTACTGGTCCGACCTCACATGGTCCGCCCAAAGTGAATCGACCAGTACGCTGAAGTCACTACATCTCCACAGCTAGTCCGAGCTGGCTAAGGAAAGGACTTCCAAACCTGACCATGTCAGTACAGAGATGCCTAACGGACCGTACGAGAGAATCTCGGACGCCACCATTACTTTAAGACCAAACGTATATAACAGAACCACTGAGATACTTCCGTGAGACTCTTGGCTCGGACATCCAGAGTTACCCAAGGGCAGATCAACTAAGCAGACAGATCTGACCGAGGGACTAACACGGACCCAACAGGCGGAACAGTACTCTCAGAGGGAAAAGGTCCAAACTACCCTCCCAGGCCCACTTATCGGTATTGAACTACTGTTCACTAATGGGCCATGGGCCAAAGGTAGCATTGGTGTCCAAATCTGGATCGTACACTTGGCGTCATCTTATGAGCTACTTCATGAGTATATGATAACTATAAATATAGCACAGGGTCCAGGACCTTAGGGTAAGCAAGCTGGAAGTAACTAGACCTTTCCCCTTACTATTGCATTGAGAGCTACCATCTCTCCTTTGAGTAAAGACTCTTTCCGGATTGACCTTGGCAATCCGGGTAACCCAGTCTAACCCCCCCCCCCCCCCACTTAGTCCTTTCAGGTGCTCTTTCTCGGACAACCCTCTTATCGGACTTCAAGTCGGAGGCGGAGCTTGGATTAGGTTACTTGCAGTGGTAGTGTTGGTGTTGAGAGGTTTATCCCTCAGCATTTTGGCGCCGTCTGTGGGAATCTTTTACAAAAAGCATCTGTGTTTCGAGTAAACCAATGGCAAGAACAAGACGAACAGCAAGAGCTGGTACTACCGAATTAAGAACTCCACCACCGCGCCCGCGGGGACGCAGGGCTGCAACGGTAATATGAAGATATCCGAGCGAGGGACGCACAGCCAGTCCTTCCTCAGAATAGGGTGCGGACCGAGCTTCTCCGACAGGAGCTCAAGGCCCACCCGCACCCCAACAATTCACGATGCCTGATGGACGCATTGTCCGCACTAACGACCTTGGATTGAGCGTGATGCAGTTTGACAGGCTGCTAACGATCATCCAAGGGTGCCTGGGATCCAACAATGCTCCTCCACAACAAGCCACTCCGCCAGTGGTTACGCCTCCTCAGGCAGAGCCAGCATTGTCTAGGAACGGACAACGTCCAATCCAGCAGAGATTAGGAGATCAGCAACCCCAGGAGGATTTGCGAGATCTATTGGACAGGCGGGCCTCAGCCTCACAAATCCGAGGGGAAGGAAGCCATCAAGTAAGGAGAGAGCGCCAAGACGTGAACAATAGACACCCAGAAGTTCCACTCCCAGTGCCTCCGAGGGACAGGGATCAAGTGGCGGAAACTATTCCAAGAGCCCGCATGAACGAACTTCCCGCGGATGTGGCCATGCATCCGAGGACAGCGGAGATCATGACGGCAGACGAGATCTATGCCCAGCAAAAGGCTTTAGAAGCTCAAATTCTAAGCCTCGGACGTCTCGTAAAAGATCACGAGCAGATAACTACCAGCGCGCCGAATCCCCTATGTGACAGTATCATGAGAGAGAAGGAGAGAAACAGGAACTCGGACCAAGTGATTCCAAACTTGGAATATTACTATGGGGACGCTTGTCCCGTAGGTCACCTGACACGCTTCAACAGCAAGATGGATTCCAAAGGGATGAGTGACAACACTAAAGCCCTCACTTTCTCGTCCACTCTCTTCGGGACTGCCATGGATTGGTACACCTCTTTGCCGAATAATTCGATACGGTCGTACGCGGACCTGTCTTCTAAATTCTTGGCTTGATTCGGCAAATCCAAGAGGAGAAAACGTACCGTGGAGCATCTAGCAGGCGTTATACAGGGAGAGCACGAGGATCTAAGGACTTTCTTGGATCGATTTCACACGGAGGTTCTTCGGGTTGAGCCACACAGTATTAAAGAACGGGTCCGACACCTGTATATGCTAATACTCTCAACTCGGAACTCCGAAGAAAACTCTCAAGTCAAGAGGTAAGAAGCAAAAAGTACTTAGAAGACATCTGTGAGGAAGTGATGTATGGAGAAGATTACAGAAAGAATGTTCCAGTGAGAGCCAGCTCCAAGAAAGCAAAGGATCCGGTGAAGCAAGACCAACGCCCGGTAAAGTTTGATTCAAGAAGGGATCAAAGAGACAGAGGTTTTCACAGGGAGAGAAGTCCGCCTAGGAAATATGCGGACTATACCCGGCTCAACAGACCAAGATCCGACATCTTGGCAACTATTGTTGAGAAGAAGCTGGACGTCCAATGGCCGAAGCCCCCTCACAGCGGCCGTAAGAGCAAGAACGCAAAAGGCTATTGCAAGTTTCACAAGTGTCGCGGACATGAAACGGACGATTGCATTCAGCTGAAGACAGAAGTGGAACACCTGATAAGGGATGGAAAATTGAAGGAGCATATCTATAAGGACGAACCTGTACGACAAGATAGAAAAGAGCGAAGGAGAGATGAGAGGATGACGGAACCACCGCCCCACTCATTGCCTCTGCCCCCTCCGCCAACCAACTATCCGCCCCATCTGGACCAACGTTCTTACCGATATATTGACGATATCGAAATGGAAAATGCCCCATACAACGGGGTGATCAACACTATTGCAGGAGGACCAACGGGGGGAGATAGCAGGAACGCAAGGGAGCGCACCGCGCAAAACCTCCGAAACAACGACCGAGCATATGCTAGTCCGGAAATTCCAGGCACTAACGCCATATCATTCGATGACAGTGAAATTCCTCCTCCTACGGCAGGGGGAGAAGACATCGAAAACCCAGATGTCCCACTGGTGGTCTCCTTGACCATTGCAACCTACCGAGTGAATAAGATCTTGGTTGACACTGGAAGTTCCTCGAACATCATCTCTAAGAGGACACTGGATCAGATGGCATTGGGTAGAGTCCGATATGGCAGAGTGCACACCTCCATATTAGGATTCGGAGGAGGAACTGACCCCCTCTAAGTATCATGTTACATGTTTCTCTCGTACCTTTCCGCAAGGGTGACACAAGAGGTCCGCTTGGTGGTCGAACAAACTTTCGACTACTGATGCCATCTTCGGACGCCTTGAGTCTCTCAATCAGTTCCGAGCTGTTTCATCTACTCTCCACAATAGGATGAAGTTCCCAACGGCCTTCGGAGTCGGACAAGAGCTCGGAAATGTCAGAGAAGCTTGGGAATGTTATATCATGTCCACAAGAAGGGCGTCTACGCTGACAGTCACCATGACTCCCGACGCCCCCACTGTCCTTCCACCCAGAAAAGAGGACTCACAAGTCGGCGAGGAAGCCGAAGGAAAAATTTCCTAGAACGACGCAATTGAGCCCCATGAGACCCTTAAAGAGATCGAGATTATTCTTGGCGATCCCGAAGAAAAAACAAGGATCGGGACCGAAATGAATGTGGAAGTAGAGATGAAGCTCATCGCTTCCGAGAAAACAAATGATGTGTTCGCCGAGTACCGACGATCCAAGGGGATCGACCCACGATTCTGATTCACCGTCTGAACATGGATCCTTCGGTCAAATACATCCGACAGAAAAGGAAAGACTTTGGCCCAATCAAGGATGCCATCATATCCGCCGAAGTCGATCGACTCCTAAAAGCAGGACACATCGAGGAAGTCCGCTATTCTGACTGGGTTTGCAATGTTGTTCTGGTCGAAAAGTCGCCAGGCAAGTGGCGAATGTGTAATGACTTCACAAGGTTGAACAAGTTTTGCCCCAAGGATCCGTATCCATTGCCACGGATAGATCAACTGGTTGACTCTACCTCCGGATGTGCGCTACTGAGCTTCATGGACGCATACCAAGGCTTCTACCAAATTCGGATGGCCAAGGAGGAAGTTAAGAAAACGGCTTTCTTCGCGGAAGGAGGAGTATACTGCTTCAAGGTGATGCCATTCGGACTGAAGAACGCGGGAGCCACCTACCAGCGACTGGTAAACCAAATGTTCAAAGACGAAATCGGGAAGACGATGGAAGTCTATGTAGACGACATGCTTGTTAAAAGTAAGACTGAAGAAGAGCATATAGATCATCTCAACAAGTGCTTTTCTATTCTGCGGAAGTATGGGATGAAACTGAATCCGGAAAATGCACTTTTGGAGTAAAGGGAGGAAAATTCCTCGGATACATGGTCACGGAAAGGGGAATAAGCGCCAATCCCGAGAAAATCAAGGCGATCCTAGATCTGCCACACCCGAAAACCCTTAATGAGGTACAGCGGCTCATAGGAAGTCTCATGTCCTTAAGTCGTTTTATTTCCCGATCAGCCGAGAAGAATCTTCCGTTCTTCAAAACCCTCCGGAAAGGAGAGAACTTTGTGTGGACCGCGGAATGTTCTGAGGCTTTCGAAAAATTGAAAGAATACCTCCATTCCCCTCCACTGCTCTCCAAGCCCGTCGAAGGAGAACCACTCTACCTCTACCTAGCAATTACGGAAGAGGCAATGAGTTCCGTCCTAATACGGATTCAAGCTAACGAGCATTTGCCGATCTACTATCTTAGCAAAGCCCTTGCTGGGGCGGAGACAAGATACGTGAAGATCGAGAAGCTCGCATACGCTTTAGTTCATACCGCCAGACGGTTAAAACCTTACTTTAAGTCTCACAAAATAGTGGTACTAACTGCGGAACCTTTGAAACAGGTCCTAGGAAAGCCTGACCAATCTGGACGACTCTCTAAGTGGGCGATCGAGCTCAGCGAATACGACATTTGCTACCAGGCTCCGTCAGCCAAAAAGGCTCAGGTCCTCACCGACTTCTTAGCGGATTACCCGGAGAAGGATTCAGAGAAAGTCCCTGACAAGCAAGTGTTCGAGTGCTTAATCACCAAACATATAGTCCGAAATCCAGCCCCTCCGATGTTCAACCCAGAAAACCTTGAGGAAGCCCAGTTCATCAATCGGCCCCTCCCTTTGTCTGAGGGGGAAACTCGGGTCAACCAGATGTTTCTACTTGGTGATGTTCGTAAATCCCGATTCGACAACATCGAACGAAAATCACCGGAGGATGAACCAAGAGGAACCTCGGCTTTCGCAGGAGATCTCCAAATCAAAAAACATCCTTCCGATGTCTGGACATTGGAAGTCGATGGTTCTTCCACTGGAAGAGTGAGAGGAATTGGAATCTACCTTAAGAGCCCAGAGGGCGCGAAACTCGACTATGCGATTTCCTTGGATTTCAAAGTTACCAATAATGAGGCAGAGTATGAGGCACTTTTAGTGGGGCTGCGGCTAGCCAAGTCTCTCCAAGCCCGGAAGGTCAAAGCTTACACGGACTCACAGCTCGTCGAGACCCAATTTTCAGGAAGTTTTGCCACAAAAGGTCCTTCGATGATCAAGTATCTTGAGCTACTCAAGAATGAGGCCGGCCACTTCGAGGAATTCACCTTGGAAAAATTTGATAGAGCTTGGAACGAAAGAGCTGATGCCTTGGCAAAATACGCATCTGCTACAGCGGCTTTGGACACAAGAAGAGTAATTCTACTCACCATTACTGACTCATCCGTCATGAGTCCCAGTTCGGCGGTCATGATACTTGACACAGGAAGAAACTGGATGACTGACATTTTCAACTATCTCAAGGACGGATCTTTGTCGGCCGATCCGAAAGAATCAAGGAGTGTGCAATGCGGAGCAAATAGATATTTTATAATGGGTGATGATCTGTACAAAAGATCTTTTTCCGGGACCCACCTGAGATGCTTGAACCCACAAGAAGCATGCATCAGATCGGAAGAGATACACAACGGAAGCTGTGGGAGTCATTCCGGGGGGAGGACCCTCGCCCAGAAAATCATACGACAAGGCTATTATTGGCCCACCATCGGTAAAGATTCCGCCGACCACGCCCGGAGATGCCAGGATTGTCAATATTACGCAAACATCCCACATCGTCCGACGAACCCTATGATTCCGTCAATCATAGTGTGTCCGTTCGATCAGTGGGGTATCGACATTGTCGGACCATTTCCGAGGGGTACCCAGCAGAAAAAGTTTCTTATTGTGGCTGTGGAGTACTTTACCAAATGGGTAGAAGCCGAGGCTGTTGCAACCATTACAGAAAGTCGAGTGCGGACCTTTATCTGGAAGAATATCATCTGTCGCTTTGGCCTGCCCAGGATTCTCGTCTCGGACAATGGTGCCCAGTTCTCAGGACATAGGCTCAAGGAATGGGTTGCGTCCTTCAAAATCGAGCAACGGTTTACATCTGTTGGATACCCGCAAGCCAATGGACAGGCTGAGTCAACAAACAAAACAATAGTCAAGATCCTCGAGAAGCGATTAAGAACTTCAAGAAAGTCAAGGACGACCTGGAAGGCGTGCTATGGGCGCATCGCACCACTGCACGGACTACGAACAAAGAAACTCCTTTCTCCTTGGTGAATGGTTCAGAGGCAGTCATACCATCCGAGATTGCTGTAGAGACTTTGAGAATACAAGAGTTTGAAGACAAGGCAAACCGAGAAGCTCGGATATTCGAGCTGGACATGTTTGAACAGAAAAGGTCTGATGCACTGGCGAATATCCTTAGGTATCAGGCAACCGCCGCCCGAGCCTACAACAGGAACGTTCATGCGGTGAACTTGCAAGTCGGGGACTTAGTGCTCCGACGAGCCGACATTCTGAGCAATGTTGGAAAACTCAAGCCCAGGTGGGAAGGACCCTACAAGATTGTCGGGGCAAAAGTAAATGGGAGTTATGAATTAGAAGATGAGAACGGACATCTCCTCAGGCGTCCGTGGAATGCTAGAAACCTTCAGAAGTTCTATGCTTAAAGATAATTTCGCGGAGCTCCATCATGTCGATTGATCATCTCAATATTCAACCATTTGTTACACAGAACTCCGTCAGTTCTGTTCCTTTTTTGATCCTTTTGTCATTGGCCATAGAGCCCGCAAGTTGTAATTGAATTTCCGTCAAATCAATACAACTTCTATCTTTCGATTTGTGATTTTTCGATCTATGCATCTGAGATCTAATGTTCGATTAACTACAAAGAAAGCAAGAGATTTCGTTCTTACAAAGACGAATTACACTTAATCTTGTTTGTACAATTTGCAATCTCGGATCGACGTCCGGACTTACGGATGCAATGAGAAAAAGGCAGAAAATGTCTCTGGAGATACGTCATCTCCCAGCAAAGATCGTTCCGCATAGGAAAAAGCTTCCTCCGTGTCAAAACGGAAAAGTCTGGTTTCCGCGGAGACCAGGAACTCGATCTGCCTGCACACAAGAGAACGGTTAAGCATGCTGGAATCCTTCAGGATACCACCAAAACGTGGAAGGAAAGTCCTGTATCCGGGGAAAACAAAGTGCAGACAGGAAGAGATTTCCGCTTCACCGGCTTCAGAGACTCAAACTCTCTCGAAATTCGGAAACCATTTCCAATATAAGAGAGATTTGAACCACTAAAGTGGGGTTGGAAGAAAGCGGAGGAAACTGACGGATATACACTCAAACTGAGATCTATGATTTTCGGTGACTGATCTTCAACAATTTTCCTCTCTAGACCCACTCCACTCTCAAGCTCAGGATGAACGCTGACTTGAGAGTGGACGGGAGTCAAGAGGGGGAAACTATTCAAGAGACTGTCTTCTTGCTTTTGGGTAGATTTGGAAAATGGAGGTTGGATTTGCACGACCAAGGCCAAGAGGGATCCGCAGTATTTATAGAAGTGACGAACCAATAAGCGTCCGACACGTCAGAACTTCGACGACGACAATGGGCTTAAACTATTCATTTGGGTTGAACAGTTGTCACGACGGGTTTATCCAATCAAGCCCAAACAAGCCCATCAACTACGTTCGAGTTTCTTAGCCAATCTTTACAAAAAATATATGCGTCAGTATCATCCGACGAGGTCTGCAAAGGGAAAAAAGATGGAGATCCCATCCGAGGAAAAATAGTTCGAATTTTGTAAACAAAATTATCCGAACATTTACATAATAGAGGAACAATATGAAAAGGTTTGAGGGGAAGTACATGCATCCACGGGGCATACCCCGCCTTGTACCTTCACCGCACCTAAGTCGAGCCTGGGATTCCGGCCTCCACCTCGGCCCGACGAGCTTGTCATTAAGACGGATCCTCATACGGATAAACCTCAGCATCCGCTCTCTCTCCTCCTCAGCCAATCTCCTAGCTATTCCTGGACATTGAGGGGGATCGCCTTCGAAATCCAGGACAATAGGGTCTTCTGCGGTGCCTCTACCCGGATAGATGGGCGGATGCATGTGCCCACAAGCACAGTTCACCCAGTGACTATACTCTTCATCGCCCGATTTTGACATTCTAAAGAACACTGACTTCCGCGGGATAATAAGGTGGATAAAACGCAAGAAAGAGTGAGGGAAAGTACAACAGTGAAAAAGGAGAATTACCACACCCTTATTTATAGTGGCAACGAGTCTTTCAGATCTCGCCATCTGTCGATCATCCGACGACTAAGAAGATGAAAAGACGTAGTCATAATGACTATTTCACTGTTTCATCTTCCTCCTTCTAGAAGAATCTCGCATCAAAAGGGGCGAACAGTCCGAGTATCGGAAAGATGATGGTCTGATTTCTACATCAGAGACCATCTACAGCGGTCCGTGCTCTTAGGAGATGGGTAATTTATAAAAACTCAGCTTATGAGCAACAGATAAAAAAGGGAACGAAGAAGAGAGCAAGTAATAGTTCAGAAGCATAGGAGGTTCATCTCCTCGGATAAAATACGAAACATTGTTATAATATGAAAGGACATTCCGAGGTATCAAAAGATGCAAATACAACAGAAAAAGTCAGCAAATACAGAATTTCAACGGGGCATACCCCGGACTTCTCACTCGGGCCCACCGCTTGGACCCGACTTTTTTCACCGATTGGCGTCTGGATCTTCGTGGGTGGCTTCCGCCGCAAGATCTTTGGCGTGGGCAAACAAGTCGAAATCAGCGGGAAGATCAAGAACGCGGGCAGGCAGGGCAAACCACTTTTGCAGGAAAGCTCGATAATCGTTAAAAGGTACAAGGCCCACCTTCAGAAGAGCTTCCGGGACGAACCTAGGAAGGAAAGGCCCGCCGTTCTGGATCTCAATCTCGCCTTCCTCAGTGACCGCCCACAAACTCACATGCACCAATCGCCGTCCGAGACACTATCGACGGCACTTCGACATCACGCATCCGCAGAGGGATCAACCTCCGCCTTCCAAAGTCTGGAAGAAGTCCCTTGATCGCAATTGTCCGATCATGGACACAAACCCATCCAAAGGGAGGCATCCGACTTATCCGACATCAGGAACTTGAAAGAAGCAGACCTCAAGAAGTCACGACCGGCGTAAAGACGGACATATTGGAGGCCTCCGACCAGGAAGTTCTTAAAATCCAGGAAAGCCTGCATCACCTTATCGACGAATCTCTCCTGGTGGTCGAGTTCTGCCTTAACCTTCTCCCAACTGGTCTTCAGCTTGTGGAAATTCACCTCTTTCTCCTTCAGCTTCATTTCCAGCTGCTTCACTTTTTCCGCCTCATCCGCGGATGTGGCCTGACTTTGTGAAGGTCCTCTTCGATGGTGGCTGCTCATTTGGCCTTCCACTGCATGGCCTTGATGAAACACCCAAGCTGGGGAAACACCCGAGTAGATACAAGTTATATTTGTATCACGTTAAGAACAAAACAAATAAACCAAGGACAGATTATTTACCCGCTGGTATAGAGAATCCAGCCCCCCGACCCGCTCCATTTCTGGGAGTCCGCAAGCGCGCTCGTATTCCTTATCCAGAGCAGCTTGGTCCACAGGAAGGATAGCCAATGCCGCTTTCTTCGCGTAGCGGAGCCTCCGAGCTTGCCGCTTTTTTGCCCGAGATGATGGCGCCCGCATAAGCACGCCTCGGTCAGGGCTCGAGTATTGGCAGTGGCGCTCCGCGTAGCAGGAGCCTTGCCCTTATCAGGCACCGCCAGGCTCGAGTCTTCACCACCTTGTTCCGCTTTCCTCTTGTTGGCGAACACATCAAGATTTTCGGATTCGCATGGGCGCACCGTGGAAGTGTTAATGATTCGGGTCCTTTGACCAGCCGCGACCTCCAAAGCTTGCTGTTCCCTCTGCAACCTCTTCTTCTCTCCGAGAGTCGACATGATGTAATCAAACCAGTGAGCTGCACAATAAACCAAGGGCGTTAGATACAGGCGGGTTAACGAAGGATTGTCAGAATTGCGGAAATACGTAATCCGAATAAAGTATCTCGACGAATGGCAAGCGTAAAGACTCGAAGTAATCAGGTTCCTACTGAAGTCCGTCTTCCCTCCAACTCGATCGGCCACCACATAAATACGGCAGAGGTCGATCGATCACGTGGTATGGATAGGTTGGCGGATCGTGCTTCTTATGAATAGCAGCCACCCACGGAGCCACATTCTTTGGAAGAGGGCGCCATCCGGATGCTCTCCTCGAAACTTTAAGGCCCCATCGTTTCGCCGCCTCGGACTCCCCTGGTTTCAGAGCCATCCGCATGAATATGAACTTATCCCACCACTTCGACCCCAACGACGAAATGGAGTCACAAATGAAGTTATAAGGTTTCCTATTCAGAAGGTATAAAAAGGGATTCTGATGAATGAAACGTGAAAGAGTCTCTGAAGTTCTCAAAGTTTACGAGCTGCCCTTTCTTCTTGCAAAAAACGACGAAGCAAATAAGATTACCCAAAGATTTCGGGATAACCTGACTCGGACCAATCCCAATGTGATTTAGGATGTGCTTCAACTCCGTTGCAATGGGTACCTTCCACCCCCAAGCAAAAGCTACCTTGTGCACACACATATACCCGGGCGGTAAAAGGCGTGACTGCTCGGAACCACAATTTCTCTGGTCGTGGATCTCCCACTTCCGCCTCCACTCGGGGATGTCCTCCGCCCTAACCCTGGATGGACATGTAGGAAGAAGCCCGTCCGTGTTTAATTCTCCAAATCTGTCCACTATTGTAACAGCGGACGCAGGACGGGGGAACTTGATTCGGGCAACTTTTGCACCACGACCTTCGATTAATTGAAGATTGGACGGAACGGGCGCATCAGGATGTAGAGCAATCCGCCGACTGGATCGTCTAGAGGGACGAGCGACAGGGGATCCTTCTCCTTCTTCCCCCTCGTCCCCATCTTCATCTTCCTCACCATCTTCTTCATCATCATTAGCATCTTCCTGTCTCCCGGACGTGCTTGGCAGGGACGGACCTGTCTCCGCTACAACACGATCCTCCACCCCGGCCTCGAACATCTCGACTTCTTCGGCCTCCTGACCGCTGTCCCCTTCCCGCTCTGTGCGCAGTTCGCTCAGACCACAGGATGTCCCAATTCCACCTACAGTTCGAGATCGGATTGACGACCTAGTCTTAGCAAGGACACCCTGGTCCGCTGGAACGCGTCCAGGCTTCAGCCATGTAGCTCCGTGCTCAGCTCAATCTCTGGACGACCCAAGATCCACAAAATCTTTCACGAACGAGCTCAGGTCCACAGACCCGATCCCTAAATCTACTGCATCTCTATGACCTGGGGCCTCGTGCTGGTCCTGACTATCGCTCACGGACATCCTAGGGCAGAAGGAAACAAGTCTGGAACGATGGTGTTGATTGTCCGAGAGTTCATTTAGGTAATTTCTTAAGTCAAAGGAAGCCTACGGATTTATACTTAACACGCCGCTGGCACTATCACCTACCTTACCCGCCATTGAAGTGAGCAAATTTATGGAAGATCGTGCCAATGGCACCAACACACTACCAAATAAGCATGCATAATCAAATCTTGGTTACAGTCGGCATACGCATGAAATGCATCAACAAGATCTCGGCAATAAATTGGCATGCAACAAAGATGAAGAAAAATTGTTTCATTTAAGAACGCTAAAGCCTTTCACACGCAACATCGGCAAAAACAGACTCGACCAGTTCATATCCGAGCAGGGCAAAAACATATGACCACGAAGTAAGCATATCGTGAAAAAGAAACAACTCAGCAAAAGTGAAGATGTACGTACTTGATAAAGTTGATTTATGGAAGACTGTGTACCAATTGGCACCAACACACTACCAAATAAGCATGCATAATCAAATCTTGGTTACAGTCGGCATACGCATGAAATGCATCAACAAGATACTGGCAATAAATTGGCATGCAACAGTACAGAAGAAAAATTGTTTCAGCTAAGAACGTTGCTAAAGCCTTTCACACGCAACATCGGCAAAAACAGACTCGACCAGTTCATATCCGAGCAGGGCAAAAACATATGACCACGAAGTAAGCATATCGTGAAAAAGAAACAACTCAGCAAAAGTGAAGATGTACGTACTTGATAAAGTTGATTTGATAAGTTCGAACGGACGACTAAGCCTTGCTGCTCCTCCGAGGGTACAGATTCGAAGAAAAAACTTTCAAATCTCGCGACTCTTGCTTGCTCGGATGTGTCTTCAAACGCTTGGATTGCTTTGCGATTGCTCTGAGTTTCGAGATTGCTAAAGGTGTGAAAGTGACTGATGGGCTGACTATTTATAAGGGCAATTTGGGGATAGCCAAGAGTCACGTCGCTTGGATTTGAATCCCAGCCGTTTATCCTCTCAATCGAGGTTGTACGCTTGAGTGGATGGTCACAAGACGTCGCATTTAATGCTTGACAGACGCGTCACATCAATCGGACTGCGAACCCCAACCGTTGATGTCGTCCTGATCCAATGGTCACGTCCCTTTACTCGGGATCTCTCTCCCGTGGGCCGAACGGACAACCTATTGGGCCTCTTGGGCTTATGAGAGGACCAATTCAACAATCGGCCCAACGGACAGCTTCCAGAGGGCTACGTCAGATCCTAACCGTACTCGGACCTATATATCTCGGATACAAATACCTTTTCCTCTACAGTCCCAGTTATGTGATAACTCGGACTGTAGACGGAAAAAGGGGAAAGAGATATATTGAATCCTTGAGGACACGGACGTGATTCGAGCAAAAGGATTTCTTCCTTTTTAACGATTGGACACGCTCCACGTATACCGATCGATCCTCATATTTACCAACTATCTTCTACTAAGATACTTGGAAACTGGGGGACATATGTTGATACGGAAATATGTCCAATCCGTTAAGGGCGCCATAGAGCGTGTCCTAAAGCGCATCACGGCTTAACTAGCGATTCAAGATCTTGGTCCGACCTCACATGGTCCGCCAAAGTGAATCGACCAAGATCTCAAGTCACTACATCTCCACAGCTAGTCCGAGCTGGCTAAGGAAAGGACTTCCAAACCTGACCATGTCAGTACAGAGATGCCTAACGGACCGTACGAGAGAATCTCGGACGCCACCATTACTTTAAGACCAAACGTATATAATGAACCAATCGAGATACTTCCGTGAGACTCTTGGCTCAGACATCGGAGTTACCCAAGGCGATCAACCAAGCGACAGATGCATCGAGGGACTAACCGGACCCAACAGTGAGCAGTACTCTCGGAGGAAAAAGGTCCAAACTACCCTCCCAGGCCCACTTATCGGTATTGGACTACTGTTCACTAATGGGCCATGGGCCAAAGGTAGCATTGGTGTCCAAATCTGGATCGTACACTTGGTGTCATCTTATGAGCTACTTCATGAGTATATTATAACTATAAATATAGCACAGGGTCCAGGACCTTAGGGTAAGCAAGCTGGAAGTAACTAGACCTTTCCCCTTACTATTGCATTGAGAGCTACCATCTCTCCTTTGAGTAAAGCCTCTTTCCGGATTGACCTTGGCAATCCGGGTCACTGATCTAACCCCCCACTTAGTCCTTTCAGGTGCTCTTTCTCGGACAACCCTCTTATCGGACTTCAAGTCGGAGGCGGAGCTTGGATTAGGTTACTTGCAGTGATATTTCCACTCCTGCTCGATCTATACTGGAGGGATATGTGCGCCCAGTTCAAGGAGGTTTGGCAGAACATTAGACCTCGCTACGTGAGGTAAAAGACGACCATTTTGGACCAAAGCCTTTAAGCTTCTAGTGAAGGCATGATACAATCCCGAGAATGGTTCTCCTCTTAAAGCAAATATATCAGGATCCGCTAGCTCACAAAGGGGTGGAAAAACTCGAGAAGGTCTTAGTTTTCAACAATCTAAACCTATCCGCATCACCATAAACCGAGCGACATGCAACTACACTAGTGAGTGCGAGAAATGTTCAAATGAGGATGATCCAAATCAGCAGGGAGATAGATTGCCACATGCATCCGTCTTTGATAGGCTGGGCTCAACAAGCAAGTCGGTGGACCAAAGGTTGGGATCAAAGAGAAGACCTGTGCACCAAAGGTTGGGACCAATGAGAAAACCTGTGCACCAGAGACTAGGACAAATCAGAAAGCCTGTTCACAAAAGGTTGGGATCGGCGAAAGTAAAAGGTATAAAGGGAACCAACGAGTCGTGTGTCTCAGGGAGACCGCAAAGCTTGATAAAATCACATACGGTTCACATTGAAGATGCCAAAGTCTCTTGTGACGAAACCCTCAAGACTAAGTGGGAGGCGATAATTCATGTGAGAGTGCAAGACATTGAAGAAGATTGCAGTGAAGTTCCGGCGTCATCATATCACATCAGTCTACAAGACTATGACGTCGTCGAGGAAGATGCAAAGGGTGCACAAATAATTAAACATGCCATCGGTGAATTCTTGAAGCATCATTAGATAGAGTAGGACTTTAAAAAAAAAAGGAAAAATGCAGGAGTCCTCAAAACAAAGTAGGGGTGCTTAGACTAGCTAAAAAAGGAGAAAAAAAATGCAGGAGTCCTCAAAACAAAGTAAGGGTGCTTAGATTAGAACGCTCCTGACCCACATGAGCATAAACTGCGTATGGTGACCACCAATGGCATGACACGTGGCTAAACTGTTAACTCGCCTCACCTCGTCTAAGGTGGCTAAGTAATAGATACTCCTGGCCCGCATGAGTATAAACTGTGTACGAGACCCCTTTCCAATTGTTTGAACTACGTTTTGACTTGATCCTCTCTTATGGAGGTACGTAGGCAGCTTAGAAAATTCCAAGTTCAGTCAAAATATGCGAAAGCGGCTAATTTTTCCAGGCGAAATGGATGAATAAATGAAAGCGGCTACTCGTGGAATGACTCATCATGGTTGAGTGAATCTCCAGGTTGGTTAGTATGCCCAAGCTACGCTTTAAAATCGAGGTTAATCGGTATGCCCAAGCTAAACTTCAATCTCCAAGTTGATCGGTATGCCTAAGATGCGCTTCAAAGTCCAGGTAGATCGGAAGTTGGGTAGCCATGCCTCAAAACGGATGGTGGTATGCTTCTTCATATGGTGGCTTAGATCGGAAGCTGGGTAGCCATGCCTCAAAACGGATGGTGGTATGCTTCTTCATGTGGTTGCTTAGATCGGAAGTTGGGTAGCCATGCTTCAAAACGGATGGTGGTATGCTTCTTCCTGTGGTGGCTTAGATCGGAAGTTGGGTAGCCATGCCTCAAAACGGATGGTGGTATGCTCCTTCATGTGGTGGCCTAGATCGGAAGTTGGATAGCCATGCCTTGAAGTGGATGATGTTACGCTTCTCCCTGTGGTAGCTTTCCCTAGGTTGATAAAAATTGGTTAGCTGTGTCTCCAAGTGGATGGTATTACGCCTCTTCATGTGGTGGCCTTTTCTAGGTTGATCTAGTGTTAGGTGGACATGTCTCGAAGTGGATGGTTTGATGCATCTTCTTGCTTCTTGATTCGGCATCTCTCCATATTATTGATATTTGAGATGCAATCCAATTTGATATCCATAGCTAATCCAAGTTTGGCAAAGAGTGAATAGAACGAACACCAGTTCTTGAATTCCTACAAAGTAGCATGAAAATTAATATATAGACGAGATCCCCAATAAATAAAAAGAGGAAGAGTTGCGTAAAGAATGTGGAACTAAAAAGGAAAAGAAGAAAATAAAAGAAAAAGGGAAAAAAATATTAAAAACATGAGAGAGAGAGAGAGAGAGAGAGGAGGGCCAAATCCCTAAATCAATCTGCTCCCTCATCAATGGCACCTCCACCATTCCTCCTCCTGCTCCCTCATCAATGGCACCTCCACCATTCCTCCTCCTATCTCAGCCACGAAATCGGCTTTGCTTCGCCCGTCACGCCCCTAGTCGGTCTCTCTCTCTTCCACGCCGCACATGAACATTACGCTGCTCCACCACACACGCCTCCTCCGCTGCGTTTTTCCGGCAAGATGATCGGAGGAGACTATTCCTGGACTCGAGTCGGAACAGGTAACATCAGCTTCTTTCGCTTCTTTGCTGCTCCTCTCTGTTTCTTACTCGCTCCTCCATGAATCGAACGAATGAGCTGACGGTCCTTGTATAGAGTTGAGAAAAGAGTTCATGTCAAGATCGAAGTCATAAATTCAAGAGAGTTCGAGTCCCAATAGAAGTCAAATTCTGATCCGAAAATTGATGATTTAGGCACAAGTTCAATAGATTGCAGAATTAAAGATTATGATCAAGTCCATGTTTAACTTGATGTCGTCTTGCGAGTTCGATTATTAGAAGGATGCCGACTATGATGCCCTGTTTTCCGAAACTAAGAAGTCCAGAGCTTCAAGAACTCTTTGTTGAAGAAGATAACCAGGAAGTAATTAACGATGTCCTCAACCCAAGTTCTGTTTCGTTTGGGCCTGTGATGTACAAAGAAAGTCAAATAGTGAATGATCCAGCCATTTTAGCTCATTACTTGACTTTAGCCATGTAAATGTGACTAAATCAATAAAATAGGCAAAGCTGAGTAGCTCACTAGCTCACAACTAAGTCGTGAATATACTATGGCTATGCTTTGGTTCAAGTCCATTTGAGCAACTCATGATCAAAGAAGTTTGGTTCCAAGTGTCCTAACTCGTTCATTTTAAGACGCATCTCAAAAGACGTTACTCATGAACAAGTCGTGAGGGGGCATTTGTAGACGAACGAAATTCGTATACTGACATTTAAAAATATATATTAGAAAACAAAATACAATTTTCTAGCATTTTTGGAATTTTACTAAATTAAATTCTAAAGTAAAATTGCTAGATCATTTTCTAATATATAAATCAAATGTCGCGTACCAATACTAAATCGTCGTATAAATTAGGTATATGTGAATAAACCATTATATGATGGTGAAATTTATATGTGAATGGGCCTCCTACATATATGGAAAGATTCTTTTCTAACCATTATAAATAGAAGAACACCCTCATTCATTTCCACACATAAGAGAAGAGACACCAGAAGCTGCAGAGCAAGATCACAAGTTCCAGAGCCAAAGCAAATCAAGATCTGCCTTGAATTTCGAGCAAGCCCTCAAGAAGTTCATCCAGAAATCGAAGAGAAGCCGCCGTTTGATCCAAGAAGAAGCCCCTGCGCACTTGGAGAAACATTATTGGAAGATCAACAGCTGCTAAAGGAAGATCAAAGCCAAAGCCCAATCAACCTTCTTGAAGTTCTTCGCCAAAAGCTGCGTTAGATCCAAGATCAAACTCAAAAGCCCTTGGAGAAACGTTTCCTACCGGCCAAACTTCCTCTAAAGAAGATCAAAGGCCAAATCTTGCGACGATCTAGAAGCGTTCTTCGTGGAGTTCATCAAATCCCCAGGAAGTTCGTCACCGCTCGCCTCAAACACTCTCAAGTTCACAATTCGATCCGAGATCAAGCCAAGAAGCCCTCACATCGACGTTTGCCCGACTTTGAAGTCATAAATCCTAAACGAAGAAATTGAAGATCCAAGTTCGCCGCTTTAAAAGACTAGAATCAGAGGATTATACTAGAGAATTGTACCTACATTCATTAGATCAATAAAATTATAATTTGAGCAATTTTAGTTGCCACAGTGATCTTATGATTACATCTTAAATTACTTGCCATTTGCTTGTTTGAGAACATATGGTGGAGGGGTGTAATTAGTATAGTCCCAAATTATCTTTTGACTTTGTGTTGCTTAAATTAACTTTAAATTGCATTAAGGCGTAGGGTGTAAAGTGTTGACAATGTATTGATGTTGAAAATTCTTGGAATTGACAGTTTTGTTGAAATACCTTGGTGTTGACGTGAAGGAGAAGGTGAAGGAGCATTTTCATAGTACACAAGTGGATTATTTTGAGGCTTGGAAAATGGACAAGGAGTGTATTAACCATATGATACTGCCGAGCTGAGCTGTGTAAAGAATTAGTGTACTTATTTTTGTATGATTCTTAGTGGTTTATGGGAACTCAGGGTAGGAAAAAGAAGGCTGTGTAATGGTAGTAAGAAGTCTTGTGGTTCAAGAGACATGTTGTAAGAGGAGCATTCCTTATGCTCATTTGTTGTGAAGTTATCAATAAAAGTTTTAGCTGTTTCAAAAAAAAAAAAACTTAAGGTTCCCATAGCAACTTCAAACTTGGTTCAGCATAAAATCTTGCTACTGCTTAACATGTAAAAATGTTCACATATTATTCCATGAATCAAATAGAATTACAAAAAAATATCACTGAATATAATATGACCGAGTAAGTCTACGGTGTACCATCCTTATCAACGGAGTTAAATAGACCGACATACATTAAAGCTATAGACATAAACATTAGGGATTTTCTCAAGAACGTGTTATACATACATATAACAAATGTACATAAAATGTGCACTTATAACACATTATCAATATCGTTTAAAATATTATAGTTATATTTAAAACATTATCAGTCCGTCTGTTAGAGTCTTACAAATACTTAATGACAATCTTATCCTAACCCAAAAAGGCATTTGGTAGACGTAGCCCTGTTTGAAGATTCTAAAGTAAATGAACCGACAGAAGAAGATGGAAAGCAATTTAGCAGGATATTGTGGTTTGCATAGTTACACATAAATAATTTGGTCATTCGTTTTCTTCATCACAATTTAGCAGGATATTTATTGGATTTAATCAAAGTCAATGATTGAATTCGGTCAATGCATCAGTAAAATAATCTGATAATTTAAGTGATAGCTGATGATTTGATTTAAAATGGTGAACTCATTCTTAAAAAAAAAAAAAGTTAGGTGGTAAACTGAATTTTCTAACCAATTAATTAGCTCATTTGTAGTTACCAAACATATTTACCAATCCCAATTAACCACATTATTCCGGTCAAAGAAAATGAAACCGTCTAGCTCATAAACAGGGCAAAGTTAGAATTGGTTTAGAAGCTCTTGTTATGGCTTGCCACGAAGGGCTGGGAACGGATCGGGTAGATATGTTCGGGTGTTTTGAAATTTTACGGGTACCGATGGGTACAACGTGACCAACAAACCAAAATTTATTGGTACTATCTTGAGGAAGCCCCTGTGAGTATGTCCAAGGAGAGCAAAGATATATACTCTGTAAATAAACTTGGGATCAAATGCACAATTGAAACATCACTTCATCAATGTGTTTCTTATTTTGAAATAAGATAGATTGCTTTACTTAAATCAGAGAGTATTGGTTCTGAGCATTCTTGTGCCCGGAACCAACCTAGGCGTAGAGTCCCTCTAGTTTTTTACTTCCTCCGTCCCGTTCATGTTTTCCACTTTAATTTTTTCCAGTCAAATTTTTTCAACTTTGACTACGAATTAATCTTAAACGGCAAATGTAAAATATCCAATTAAATTATATTATGATACTTCAGGGACTAAAGTTAAATAATATAAGTTAATTGAACATTTCACATTTGCGGTTTAAGATTAATAATCAGAATAAAGTAAAAAATCGAAGTGAAAACGTTAACATCGACGAATGTATTACACAATTAGATACCAAGGAGACAAAAGTCCCATTCTTGTAGATAAAACCTACTGATGTTACAAACTCGGGAGAGGGGTTACACTGTGTTCTAGTCGAATCCAAAATGAGCTTCCATGTTTTGTCACAAGATCGGCTATTGAGTTCGCCTCCCTGTGGACAAAAGTTGCTTCGTCCAATCCCACTTGTTCCTTTAGCCTAGAGGTATCCCGGCATATAGTCTTGTGCCTTGCCATCGCTTCCATGGACTTGAAAATATAATCAATTGCATACCTAGAATATGATTGTAAAATTAAATTATTACACCCTTCTCTAAGTGCAATTTCCAATCTAGTTCGAACTGCTAGGAGTTTCTCCTGTTTTGTTATCCGTTTTCCTAATATTACTCCCTTTGAGGAGTGTTTGGCATTCATATAGAGTACTCCGTAGTATTATTATGATCCTCGTTTTCTCACTAAATGAATAATAAAAATTGATAAAAATTTTGTTCGGGTCACGTTTCAATCTACCGAAAATCCAAAATACCCAATACGTAGCCACGATCTTCGTTTTCATCTTTGTTGGACAAGACGAGAGTGCCTGACAAAGTGAGGGGATTGAGACTATTATATTGTACTCTTGTACCTTATTTTATTATGTTCTCGCAAGAAATAGTACCGTGTTTTCTCTTTGAACAACACAAGAAATTATTTGTCATACTGTGATGACTTGTGCATCAAAAGAAAACCAATATAATATACACACATTTCTCTGTAGACCATATATAGTTAACTGAAAAAGAGGACATATATTGCTAATAATATCATATCAGCCATGACTCGTAGTCTAACCCATCTCACACCAAACTTTTAAGCACACAGTGAAATCCATTGTACATCGTTCACATGCAAAGAAACACACTCCAACTAAAATCCTTCATATATATTCCACTCTTCATCATAGCCTACTTTGGAATTTTCTCAAACAAAGAAGACCATAAGTTTATTTCAATTTATTCTTTTTTCATTTTTTCTTCTTGGTTCTGGGGATGAGCATGCGCCAAATATATGATATATCCCATCCCACTATAGGAGTTGTCGAATGTGACATTCTGCAGCACCTTGAAGCTTCACTTTTTGTTACAATTGACAAATAATCAATCATGGATAAGGCTACAATACCATAAATAATCCTAATAATAAGTGACTCTTGGAACTTCCAAAGTCTTCCCAAGTGGATTAGATTAGATGGTACAGTGGCATCCACTACCTATTGTACAAAGTACTTTTGTTCCTCATCATTGTTTTAAAAGTTGTAAAACACTAGTCCAATATTTACAATGCTGCTACTCCTTCAAAATGGTAGGACTCATCATCATATAGCTTGATTCATAAGAATCTCACAACCACCAGGATAAAAATATATGCTAAAGATTGATTGATTTTGTGGGTATTGGAACAAGCCCAATTCTTAGCTAGTGGGGGTGGCATACTGACATGCATGTAATGTGAGCATATCTTTCGAATCGATAATTGCATTGTAAAATGTCAATGCTTTAGCTAGATGCTCCACTTATTCTTTCTCAAAGGGTAATATATAGGAGTATTTCTAATGACGTCAAGAACCTATCGTCACTATATGTTGCACACACAGAGGTTAAATCCGACGGACTCATGTGATGATAGTTTGCAAATCACGAAAGTCTAAATTAAACCGTACCAAGTACGCATGCCATAGATGATAGAACACAAATGGCAGAAGTGATCGATTAGGCACTTCTTTTGAAATGTGACATACAAGGGCCGAAGTAGGGCTGCAAACGAGCCAAGCCGAGCCGAGTTTTTGTAAAGCTTGGCTCATTAAGGAAAATATGTTCCAAGCTCGAGCTCGGGCTCGAGCTCGATCGAGCTAAAAAACTTGAGCTCAAGCTCGAAAGGAAATTTACTGACTCGAGCTCGGCTCGCGAGCTATTATTTTTTTTAAATCAAGCTTTTAAAGCTCGAATTTAACTCGGCTCGCCTGTTCAAATTTAAAAAAGCTCGAACATTGCTCGGGTCAAAAGCTCAACCCAAGCTTGAATACAACATATTCATAAATGTCTTTACCATAAATCAAGTAAGGAAGATTCAAGCATTACATAACAATTAGGGCTGTTCATTTCATCCGAATCCGTGGATCCGGTCCGTTTATCCGCATTTACGGATCGGATCGATCCGGTCCGTTGGCTAACGGATCGGATAATGGATACAATTTTCGCCTATCCGTTACGGATGGATAAAACGGATAAATCCGCCGGATATCCGTTATCTGTTTTTTTAAAAATAATTTACAATTATACATAATTATATATACAGAAATTCAATTAGGTCACCAATAAAATACACACCCCGTCTTCTGCAAACGTCTCACTCTCTCCCAATACCAACACTCAGCCGCTCTCTGACTCTCTCTCAGATCGGAATCGGAGCTCCGCCGCTCTCTCTCAGATCGGAATCGTCGATCTTCTTCCTGTCTTCGCAGTTCGCACTTCCTCTTCTTCTCGTGTCTTTGCTTCGTCTCTGCGACGGACTCATGTGATGATAGTTTGCAAATCACGAAAGTCTAAATTAAACAGCACCAAGTACGCATGCCATAGATGATAGAACACAAATGGCATAAGTGATCGATCAGGCACTTCTTTCGAAATGTGACATACAAGGGCCGAAGTAGGGCTGCAAACGAGCCGAGCCGAGCTTTTGTAAAGCTCGGCTCGTTAAGGAAAATATGTTCCAAGCTCGAGCTCGGGCTCGAGCTCGATCGAGCTACAAAACTTGAGCTCGAGCTCGAAAGGAAATTTACTGACTCGAGCTCGGCTCGCGAGCTATTATTTTTTTTAAAATCAAGCTTTTAAAGCTCGAATTTAGCTCGGCTCGCCTGTTCAAATTTAAAAAAGCTCGAATATTGCTCGGGTCAAAAGCTCGACTCAAGCTTGAATACAACATATTCATAAATGTCTTTACCAGAAATCAAGTAAGGAAGATTCAAGCATTACATAACAATTAGGGCTGCTCATTTCATCCGTATCCGTGGATCCGGTCCGTTTATCTGCATTTACGGATCGGATCGATCCGGTCCGTTGGCTAACGGATCGGATAATGGATATAATTTTCGCCTATCCGTTACGAACGGATAAAACGGATAAATCCACCGGATTTCCGTGGATATCCGTTATCCGTTTTTTTTAAAAATAATTTTCAATTATACATAATTACATATACATAAATTCAATTAGGTCACCAACAAAACACACACTTCGTCTTCTGCAAACGTCTCACTCTCTCCCAATACCAACACTCAGCCGCTGTCTGACTCTCTCTCAGATCGGAATCGGAGCACCGCCGCTCTCTCTCAAATCGGAATCGTCGATCTTCTTCCTGTCTTCGCAGTTCGCACTTTCTCTTCTTCTCGTGTCTCTGCTTCCTCTTCCTCTTCTCGTGTCTCTGCTTTAATTTCCTTCCTCCGCCGCCTCTCTGCTCCGATCTCCTCCCCTGCGATCTCCGCTCCTCCTTTCTCCGTCTCTGACTTCTCGACTCCGGCTTCCAGGTTTGGTCCACCGTCTTTCGCCTACGACTTATGTTTTGTCAGATTTGGTCCCGCAGATTCAAATTGCACTTTCTCTCCTTTTTCTTCTTTATGTTGTTCTCCTAAAATGGATTGTTTTGTTGTTGTTGGGGACTCTTATGTTGTGCAAATGTTGAAAAATTTGGAGTAGTTTTTTTTTAAAATTAAGTTTCATGAATAACGGATATCCTCAGATTTATCCGTTATCCGGCGAATTTATCCGTTATCCGATCCGCTCTGAATGGATCGGATAACGGATAGACATTTTAGTTATCCATTTGATCGGATATCCGGACCGAATCGGATATATCCGTATCAGTCCGCTGCGCAGCCCTAATAACAATACAAATCTCCCAGAAAGATTGAAGCATCCAGAACTATATGATTAAGCAATAACAACAATTATAAATAATAACAATTGTATACATATGATATCCAACTGAAGTAAAGAAAAGAGCAGAGCAGTGGCCAACGATTTGGGACTTGGGAGGGAAAATTAAGCAGCTGAAATCATCTAAACAGGCACCAACGGCGGCAAGTTTCTTGTACAGAGCAGCGACATCGCGCGAGTGGGTGGAGGGAGAGCAGCGGTGGAGAGATGGAGGTGCGGCACCGTGGAGGAGATAGAGGGCAACAGAGGTGGATAGATATAGGAGGTGCGGTGCCGTGGGGCCGGTGGAGGAGATTCAATCTGGGTGGAGAACTGGGAATTGGAGAAGACGGCTCGTATGTGTGATTAAATTGAAGTGTGCTAGGGTTTTGTGGGCTTTGTGACTATATATATATATATATATATTCGAGCAGCTCGTCAATCTTTCGAGTCGAAACTTTTGATATTCGAATTTTCGAAAACATAATCGAGCCTATATTTTAATTTCGAATTCGAATAACGATTCGAACTTTTTCAGAAATAAAAAAAAACTCGACTTCGTTCTTGTAAATTTGAAGCGATAAACAAGTAATTATTTTCGGATTTCACAAGCAACAATTCAGAATTGGCTAAGAAAAGGGGTTGATTGCGAATTTAACTGAAAATGGTACTCGATTATGTTCCAAAGAAAATGAAGTCCGAAAAGAGCTGGCTAATCATAGAGGGCGAGCTAGTCGATCAATGTCTTAATCATTACTTATTTAGTTGGATCGAGCGTTATTAAATTAAACTAGTAATAACCTGTGGAAAATAAATAGAAGTGTGAGGATTAAATAAATTAATCGAGAAAATAAGATAGTTAAAATTAAGCATGAAATGATGTTGGTCGTGGTGGCCAAGAATATTCTTCATCCAATATTATATCATTGAATGTTTATTTATGTTAACTATAGAAAATGTAAAAATAGGGTCCTAATGTACCTGACTTGTTAATTAGTAACAAACGGCCCTTCCACTCGGCACCGTCGGATCACTGAAGTTTCACCTGAACGTTTAGTCGAGTCAAAGCCGGCCTATATTCTCTGGAATAACTATAAAACAAACCATATTTTTTTACAAAAAAATCTATCCCTCAAACGGAACCAAAATAAAATACAAAAGTATACAACACAATCAATAGGGTTGTTCCCAACAATCTCGCAGTGATATGTGGTCACCCCAACACACACACACACAAATATTATACAAACGTAATTTCACATTTTACGGTTGTTTTTTCCAACCCACCAATTCCCAGCAACCCTGCGGTCGTATGCGTCACCCCACCAAAGACACAAAAATTATTATTCTACGAACATAATTTTACATGGTACGGTTGTCTCCAACCCCGGAATTCCGTTATGGTCAAGAAAGTAAAGAAGATAGAAGAGTTTCCCGCTAGAGTAATGCTCGGACCCCACCCTTCCCCGTTATGGAGATCAAGAAAGTACAAAGAAGATCGAATACATTTCCCCCGCTTAGAGAGTATCAGCTGATCCCCCCCACCCCCCCCCCCCCCCATCCGGCTCGTTATGGAGATCAAGAAAGTAGAGAGAAGATAGAAGAGAGTTTCCCCACCTAGAGAGTATCAGATCCTCCAGGCCCGTATGCATCAAGAAAGTAGAAAGAAGATCGAAGAGAGTTTCCTCGGCTAGAGAGTATATGCAGACTCCCCCTCCCCCCCACCCTCTGCCGGAAAAAATGTAGTTTTTACTAACTTAATCATAAAATGTTGCGGTCGAGTCTTGTATTAAAGGTATGGAACGGGTTCGAGTATATACCATACCGGACCTGAACATCATTATTTCGAACGGGGTTGAAATTCGGGTTGGATAGAACCAGTCCTTCCAGCCAGAGATCATAGAGAAGAGAAGCCTTATACCTCATCCTACCGATCGAATCTTATACGTAAAGAAGAGGAAATTGAAAGTCTTCACATGTAAAATGATGTTGATAGACATGTAAAGATCAACACACCACCAATTAGCTCACGTGTGTCTCTTCTATCTTCTGGTACTGAAAAGAGCACATTTAGTACACGATTCATAGAACATTCTTTGAAGATCAGTTGAAGGGACTATGTCAAACATAGATGCAAAGGTCCTCCTATCTGGATTCATGTCCATTAAGGAAATTAGTGTGTGGGTGGCGATTTTGATGGAATTATGGGATTTAGAAGATTTGATTGATAACATTTATAAATAGTTACAAAGGTTGAATATCATTGGCAGAATTATGTAACCAAAATTGATTAAAATTGTAAATGTAACAGAACCAAATACACATTTACTTGGAATCAAAATAAATTTACCCTGATTATAATTGTTTTATAATTTTTTAATCCAAAAAAAATGAAAGTATTTCTCACATTGATTTGAGGCCAAAGTACTATAGCTAGAATTGATAATAAAAACTGGTCTTTATAATATATGGATAGATCTCATCTTCACATGCCTAAAAATTGAAAATTAATTTATAACTTTATTCTTTACCTTCTCACCTCTTCTACTTTATTCACTATCTCCTACGACTATTTATTATCTTTCATACATAAGTATTTAAAGAAAAGTCAAAACCTAAATTCAAAAATAAAAAGAAACGTAGAGGGTTAATACAACTTAAAATGAATTTCTTCTTACATTAATTTTGTATTAGAAAATGTCCAAGTAATTAGAATGCGCTCCAAATATCATTTATGCACATGCGGATCATGTGTGTTTTAAAGTAAACCATTAACTTTAAAATATAGTAGAAAAATATACGAATGTGCCCAGAATAACCGAAAGTGCAGAAATGGTATGGTCGTATGGATATATATATGAGGCTAATCAAAATAGTTGTATATTTTAGTTTGTCCAGAATATATGATGCTAAACTATTTAAAATGAGTATCTTTTTGAACGCTTGATGCTACGTTAATTATTTATAATGTGTTTTAATAAGTCGTTTTTAATTTTTTAAATTCCATTATTTCATTTTATCTTATTCAATAAAATTATATTTTATTTTAACGAATAAAAAGATTTATTTAATTAATAATAGTATTCAAGATCGGTGTCTATAGATTCGTCTTGTCACGACGAATTCAAATGTATGATAAATCTAGCCTAGTTGAAAATGCAACTAATTTCACAAAATTCTACGTAGGATTGAATTAATTTAATAAATGCTCTATTTTTAAAATTTTATTATTTTATTTTTTCTTATTTAATAAATTTATATTTTACTTTAATGAATCAAATAATTTATTTAATTAATTAGTATTCAAGATTGGTGTCTATGGATCCGTCTTATCGTGACGAATTCAAATATATGCTCAAAATATTTTTTGGATTTTTGTAGATAAATTTATATGAGATTTAATAAAAACTATATATAGAGTCAACACACAAAAAATAACAATGAAATATATATTGGCTAAAATACAACTAATTCTACAAAATTTCACGTAGGACTGAATGAATCTGGTGTAATAGTATGAGATTTAATAAAAACTATATATACAGTCAACACACAAAAAATAACAATGAAATATATACTGGCTAAAATACAACTAATTCTACAAAATTCCACATAGGGCTGAATGAATCTGGTGTAATAGTATTCAAGATTGGTGTCAATGGATTCGTCTTGTCATGGCGAATTGAAATATATGTTCAAAATATTTTTCGGATTTTTATAGATAAAGTTATATGAGATTTAATAAAAACTATATATACAGTCAACATACAAAAAATAACATTGAAATATATACTGGCTAAAATACAACTAATTCCACAAAATTCCACGTAAAAACAAACAGTGAAAGATATAATTGTTGAAAATGCAACTAATTTTACAAAATTCTACGTAGGATTGAATTAGTTTAATAAATGCTCTATTTCAAAAATTTTATTATTTCCTTTTTTCTTATTTAATAAATTTATATTTTACTTTAATGAATAAAATAATTTATTTGATTAATTAGTATTCAAGATTGGTGTCTAACTGTCTATGGATTCGTCTTGTCGTGGTGAATTCAAATATATGTTCAAAATATTTTTTGGATTTTTGTAGATAAAGTTATATGAGATTTAATAAAAATTATATATACAGTCAAGACACAAAAAAATAACAATGAAATATATACTGGCTAAAATACAACTTGTTGATACGGATATATGTCAAATCCGTTAAGGGCGCCAAAGAGCATGTCCTAGAGCGCATCACGGCTTAATAGCCAATTCAGTACTGGTCTAACCTCACATGGTCCGTCCTAAATGAATCAACCAGTACGCTAAAGTTACTACACCCTCACAGCTAGTCCGAGCTAGCTGGAAAAATGACTTCTAAACCTGGCTACGTCAGTACAAAGATGCCCAACGGACCGACGAGATAGCCTCTCGGACGCCACCTTTACATTAAGACCAAACGTATATGTTGGAACCACTGAGATACTTCCGTGAGACTCTTGGCTCGGACATCCAGAGTTACCCAAGGGCAGATCAACCAAGCAGACAGATCTGTCCGAAGGACTTACACGGACCCAACAGGCGGAACAGTACTCTCGGAGGGAAAAGGTCCAAACTACCCTTCCAGGCCCACTAATCGGTATTGGACTATTGTTCACTATTGGGCTATGGGCCAAAGGTAGCATTGGTGTCCAAATCTGAATCATACACTTGGTACCATCTTATGAGTCACTTCATAAGCTATGGTCTCTATAAATATAACTCAAGGTCCAAACTTTAAGGTAAGCCATATTGAATATCATAACCTTCCTCATAACTATTACATTGAGAGCTTTCTAACTCTCTCTTGAGTAAAATCTCTTACCGGATTGACAACTAGCAATCCGGGTAACCCTTCTAACCCCCCCCCCCCCCACTTAGTCCTTTCATGTACCCTGGTCCGGCAGAGAGCCCAGCTCGGACTTCAAGTAGGAGGCGGATATTAGAATAGGTTATTTGTAGTAGTTTAGTTAGTGCTTGAGGCTAAACCCCTCAGCATTTGGCACCGTCTGTGGGAAACCTTACAAAAGGTTCCGTGTTCCAAGGTTGAGTCGATGGCAAGAACAAGGAAGACAACGCGATCAAGTGCTACAGGGGTCAGAACTCCACCACCTCCTCGCTCACGCAGACGTCCACCCATTAGAGGACGACAAACTGCTAGGGGTCCATCAAGAAGAGATGGTTATCCGAGCGATGGTCATACAGCAAGCCCATCCTCGGATGAAGGAAGAGAAGTTCCGACCAGAAGGATCCGCAATGTCCCTGACAACCCTGTGCCAGAGATCCCTGAGAGAGGAGAGGCCTAAGTTCCTCCGTCAGGAAACCAAGGGCCTCCCCCAGGGCAGCATTTTACTATGCCAGACAGACGTGAAGTCCGTACGAGTGATTTTGGTTTGAGCGAAACTCAGTTCGGAAGGCTTCTTACAGTCATCCAAGGTTGTCTTGGTTCCAGCAATGTACCACCACAACAAGCATCTCCGCAAGCGGCAGCTCCAGCTCAGTCTGACCCTGCTCTTTCAAGGAATGAACAACGTCCGATTCATCAGAGGTTGGGAAATCAGCCACAGGAGGACCTACGGAACTTGCTTAACAGGAGAGCTCCCGCTTCACAGATTCAACGTGAGCCAAGTCCGCAAAGTGCTTGACAAGAGGATGGGAACAGGCAGCCCAGAGCTCCGCCACAAGTACCTCCGAGAGCCAGAGATCAAGTAGCGGAAACAATTCCCATGGTCAATGTGGATGAGCTCCCTCCGGATGTAGCAATACATCCTCGGACTGGAGAAATGATGAACGCAAAAGAAATCTACGCTCAGCAGAAAGCATTGGAAGCCCAGATTCTTAGTCTCGGACGCTTGGTGAAGGATCACGAGCAAGTCCATACAAGCGCGCCTAATCCTTTGTGTGATGAAATCATGAAGGGGAAGGAAAGGAAGCCTGGACCTAGTGATTCCAAACCTGGAATATTACTATGGTGATTCTTATCCGCAGGGTCACCTGACAAGATACAATAGCAAGATGGATTCCAAAGGTATGACTGATGATACCAAAGCTGTTACTTTCTCGTCTACTCTTTTCGGAATAGCTATGGATTGGTATAATGCATTGCCCAACAAATATATCAAGTCCTATGTGGATCTCTCCTCTAGGTTTCTATTACGGTTTAGAAAATCAAAAAGTAAGAAACGTACTGTAGAACACTTGGCTGATATAGTGTAAAGAGAGAATGAAGATCTTAGTACTTTTCTAGATCGCTTTAATGCAAAATTGCCCCGGGTTGAACCACACAGTATTAAGGATCGGGTCCGTCACCTGTATTCTAATACTTACAATGGCGAACTCCGGAGGAGACTCTCTAGCCAAGTAGTGAGGAAAGAGAGGCATCTGGAAGAGATTTGTGAGGATGTGTTGTATGGCGAAGATTTTCGACGGACCGTGCCAGTGAGAGCCGGATCCAAGAAAGGAAAAGAGCCTGTCAGGCAGGAACAACGAAAATTCGATCCGAAGAAAGAATATAAAGATAAAGGATCCCACAGGGAAAGAAGTCCGCCAAGAAGATATGCGGACTACACCCGTCTCAATAGGCCAAGATCCGACATCTTGGCCACCATTATTGAGAAAAAGTTGGATGTCCAGTAGCCAAAGCCATCTAACAAGAACAGGAAGAATAATAAAGCCAAAGCCACAAGAGTTATGGTCATGAAACAGATGATTGCATCCACTTGAAAACAGAAATTGAGCATTTGGTCAGAGAAGGAAAGTTGAAGGAAAGCATCCAGACGGATGAACCTTCCAGGCATAATAAGACGGAACAAAGAAGAGAAGATAGGGCGGCGGAACCACAGCCTCGTCCGTTATCACTGCCACCTCCACCCACAGGTCACCCATCTCATCGTAGTCAATACGAGTATGGGGATGATATAGAAATGGAGAATCGACCGTATAGTGGAGTAACCAACACGATTGTTGGAGGTTCGACAGGGTGCGATAGTCGGAATGCAAGGAAAGGACTGCTCAAAATCTGAGGAACAATGACAGGGCTTACGCTGCACCTGCACTCCGAGGAACGAACATCATCTCCTTTGAGATAGTGAGATTCCTCCTCCTACGTTAGGAGGTGAGGATGTAGATGACCCTGATGTTCCGCTTGTGGTTTCTCTGACTATTGCCACCTACAGGGTGAACAAAATCCTGGTTGACACAGGAAGTTCCTCCAATATTATTGCCAAGAGTACCGTTGATCAAATGAATTTGGGAGGAGTCCGATATGAAAGAGTTAATAGCTCCATATCAGGATTTGGCGGAGGTGTTGTCTGACCACTGGGCAGGATAATGTTGCATGTGTCTTTAGGTACTCACCCGGCAAGGGTAACCAAGCTAGTCCGATTTGTGGTATTTAATCGGACTTTCGATTATAATGCCATATTTGGACGGTCAGGGCTCAATCAGTTCCAGGCAATATCCTCCACCTTGCATAACAGGATGAAGTTTCCAACTCCCTACTCCGTAGGGGAAGAAATAGGAAATGTCCGAGAAGCATGGGAATGCTATATCATGTCAACCAGGAGGGCATCTACCCCAACTTTGTCTGTCTCAATGACATCAGATCCACAGCTTGTTTAACCTCCCAAGAAAGAGAATCCCATCATTGGGATAGGGAGCCAGAAAAACATGTTTCCAAAGGCAGCACGGATCGAGCCTCACGAGACTCTCAAGGAGGTTGAGTTGGTCATCGGGAGCCCAGAGGAAAAGACTAGAATTGGTACTGAGATGAACGCGGAAGTTGAGATGAAGTTGGTAGTCTGTCTCCGAACTAACAAAGACATTTATGCTTGGAACTCGGATGATCTGAAAGGGATAGATCCGAGGGTTGCTGTTCACCGTCTGAACATAGACCCCTCGATCAAGTACATCTGTCAAAAGAGAAGAGACTTTGGTCCGATTGAGGATGCCATCATTGCTGCGGAAGTGGACAAACTCATGAAAGCCGGACACATTGAGGAAGTCCATTACTCTGATTGGGTTTGCAACGTTGTCCTAGTTGAGAAGTCACCGAGCAAATGGCGGATGTGCAATGATTTCACAAGGCTAAATAAGTTTTGTCCGAATGATCCATATCCATTGCCACGGATAGACCAGCTAGTGGATTCCACTTCCGGATGTGCATTACTAAGCTTTATGGATGCATATCAAGCTTTTATCAGATTCGGATAGCCAAAGAGGATATCAAGAAAACGGCCTTCTTCGCTGCAGGAGGGGTGTATTGCTTCAAAGTGATGCCCTTTGGACTGAAGAATTCTTGGGCCACTTACCAACGTCTGGTAAATCAAATGTTTAAATAAGAAATTGGTAAAACAATGGAAGTGTATGTTGATGATATGCTAGTGAAGAGCAAAACTGAGGAGTAGCACATAGAACATTTGAACAGATGCTTTGCAATCCTTCGAAAGTGCTAGATGAAACTCAACCCAGAAAAGTGCACTTTTGGAGTCAAAGGCGGAAAGTTCCTGGGCTACATGGTCACGGAAAGGGGAATAAGCGCCAACCCAGAGAAAATCAAGGCCATCCTAGACCTTCCACAGCCAAAGAACATCAATGAGGTACAACAGCTCATCGGGCGTCTCATGTCCTTGAGCCGTTTCATCCCCCGTTCTGCAGAAAAGAATCTTCCGTTCTTCAAAATCCTACGTAAATGCGAGAGTTTTAAGTGGAGGGAGGAATGTTCAGAGGCTTTTGAGAACCTCAAAAAGTACCTCCATTCCCCTCCATTACTCTCCAAGCCTGTGGATGGAGAACCACTCTACCTCTACCTAGCCGTTACGGAAGAGGCAATGAGTTCCGTCCTAGTACGGGTTCAGGCTAATGATCATATGCCAATCTACTATCTTAGTAAAGCCCTTGCTGGGGAAGAAATAAGATACGTGAAGATTGAAAAGATCGCATACGCCTTGGTTTACACTGCAAGACGGTTGAAACCGTACTTTAAATCTCACAAGATCGTTGTTCTAACTTCGAAACCTTTGAAACAGGTCCTTGGGAAGCCGGATCAGTCCAGACGACTCTCAAAGTGGGCGATTGAACTGAGTGAATATGATATTAACTATCAAGCTCCGACAGCCAAGAAAGCTCAGGTCATTGCGGACTTTTTGGCAGATTATCCTGAAACGTTTCTGAAAAGACTTCGGACAAGCAGACATTCGAGTGCTTGATAGTCAAGACCATCAAAGGCAAGACAGCTCCCTCAAAAACAGGTTTGGAGAACTTTGAGGATGCTCAGTTCATCAATCATTCTCGAATACCGACTTGGGAAGAATCTCGGGTAAATCACATGTTTCTCCTTGATAGTGTCCCTCACGGACCAGTCACCCCAAGTTCCGAAAAGGAGACCAAGGAAGAACCAAAGAAAGTGTCGGAAGTCGAACAGCCTCATGAAGAACCAACCAATGTTTGGACATTGGAGGTGGACGGATGGGAGGCATTGGGATTTATCTCAAAAGCCCCGATGGAGCACAACTCGATTATGCCATCTATTGGATTTTAAGGTGACAAACAATGAGGTTGAGTACGAAGCACTGTTGGTAGGGTTGCGGATAGCTAAGTCCTTGCAAGTCCGCAGGCTCAAAGCTTACACGGACTCTCAGCTGGTTGAGACGCAGTTCTCTGGTACTTTCCCCACTAAGGGTCCCTCGATGATCAAGTACCTCGAGTTACTCAAGCAAGAAGTAAGCCTTTTTGAGGAATTTACTCTCAAAAAGTTCGACAGAGAATGGAATGAAAGAGCGGATACTTTGGCTAAATATACGTCCGCAACAGCTGACCTTGATACTAGAAGAGTTATCCTGCTCACAGTCAAGGACTCATCCCTCATGAGTTCTACCCCATCCGTCATAGCCATTGGTATAAGTAGGAACTGGATGACTGATATCTACAACTACTTGAAGGACGGGTCTTTACCATCTGATCCGAAGGAATCGAGAAGCGTGGAATATCGATCAAATAGGTACTTTATACTTGGGGAGGATCTTTACAAGAGATCCTTCACTGGCACACACATGCGATGTCTTGGTCCACAAGAAGCAATTTGTCTTTGGAAGAGATACAATGAAGTTGTGGAAGTCATTCAGGAGGGCGGACATTGGCCGAAAAGATTATCCGACAAGGCTATTACTGGCCTACAATTGATAAGGATGCAGCAAACTTTTCTAGAAACTGCCCTGATTGCTAGTATTACGCCATTATCCCACATCGTCCGACACATCAAATGATTCCGTCAGTCATTGCGTGTCCGTTTGATCAGTGGGGTATCGACATTGTCGGACCCTTCCCAAGGGGAACCCAACAGAGAAAGTTTCTGATTGTGGCAGTAGAGTACTTCACCAAGTGGGTGGAAGTAGAAGCCGTTGCTACTATCACGGAAAGCAGAGTGAGGACTTTTATCTGGAAGAACATCATTTGTCGCTTCGGATTGCCAAGAGTCCTTGTCTTGGATAATAGAGCTCAATTCTCTGGTAGCAGGCTCAAGGAATGGCTAACCTCATTCAAGATTGAGCAACGATTCACCTCAGTAGGATACCCCCAGGCAAATGGACAAGCTGGGTCCACCAACAAGACAATTGTTAAGATCATTGAGAAGCGTTTGAGAACCTCTCAAGACAGCTGGGCGGACGACTTAGATGCTGTACTTTGGGCTCATCGCACTACAGCACGGACAGCTACAAGAGAAACTCCATTCACTCTGGTTTATGGCTCGGAAGCAGTCATACCATCGGAAATTGTTGTAGAGACAAGGAGGATCCAAGAGTATAATGATTCTGACAATCAAGAGGCTCGGAGCTATGATCTTGATATGCTAGATCAGAAAAGATCCGAGGCATTGGCTCATGTTCACAGATATATATCAAGCCACTGCAGCCCGGGCCTATAACAAGAATATCCATGACAAGGACCTGCAGGTCGGAGACCTAGTACTCCGCCGGGCTGATATCTTAAGCAATGTAGGAAAGCTCAAACCCAACTGGGAGGGACCCTAGAAGATAATTGGAGCAAGAGTGAATGGAAGTTATGAGTTAGAGGATGATCACGGACGTGCACTGAAATGCCCTTGGAATGCAAAGAACCTTCAAAAGTTCTATGCCTAGGGTTTCTTGCACGGATATCTGTCCGATGGTTACTCCTGTGTTTTGTCTAGGAGGACGTTTTGTTACACGGAACTCCTGCAGTTAAGTTTTTTTGCTATTCTTTTGTCATTGGCCATGCAGTCTTATAGTTGTAATTGAATTTCCGTCAAATAAATACAACTTCTACCTTTCAATTCGAAAATCTAAAATTTAGTATACAGGTGACAAAGAAGCAAGCAATGAATTTTATTCATATACGAAACAAAGTGTACGTAACACTGTCCTTACGGTTTACAACCTCGAATTTTTATCCGGATCTACAGTTACAATACATAAATTGTACAGAAAATCTCCAGAGATACGTCATCTTCCGTCGAGATTATTCCTCCGTCAGGAAAGTATTCCCCATGGTCATCACTTTCGGGAACACCAAGAGTCTGATGTACCTGCACAATATAAAATGGTCCAGTATGGTGGAATTTCTTACAATATTACCATACCTTTGAGTACTCGTACGGATCCCATGCATGGATTGTACGGAGAACCGACACCAATGGTCCTTGGAAGTCGAAACGACTAGATCTCAGCCTATCCATCTTTAGAGGCTCAAACCCTCTTAGAGTCGAGGGTTTTCTACCAAGTCAAGAGAGATTTAAGTCACTAAAGGACGCTTGGCCGAAAGGATATGACGTTGTTTTCTCAGCCGGTTGCCTTGGTGATTTCTTTTGAGCAGCCCATCCTTCAAGACCCACACCTTTCCTGCATTTAGGGTTTGCACCAAACTAGGAAAGGATGCGAGTATTGAAAGGCAGGCCAGTCAAAATGACAAAATAGAAGAAGAAGAAGAAGAAGAAGAAGAAGAAGAAGAAGAAGAAGAAGAAGAAGAAGAAGAAGAAGAAGAAGAAGAATCTGAGATCATTTTAGTACAGTTTGTGTACTTCGATCGTGGCTTTTTATAGAAAACTCTGACCAATCAGCGTCCGCCACGTAATAAAGTCGGTGCTGACAATGGGCCTGGGTCATCCGTTTGGGCCAGATAGTGTTGGATCACTGGGGTTTACCCATTTTTGATCACACTAAGCCCATGGATGAAAACTTTACAAATCATAGAAAAGACTCTCCGAGTAGATCCCTCAACGGATAAATCTAACCAGTGATTGTTAGCCCAGTCCGAGTCACCACGAGTCGGTAATTTATCATTGCTAGTCTATGAAAGACTACTCAGAATCTGTTGGTCCAGATAACGGCAAAATAAAAGACTAGAGTGGGGGTGGGGGGTGAATAGTCTTTTAAAACTTTTGTCGATAAAAACTATTTCTCAGATATCTGTGTAGATATCTGATACTTAGATTCAGAGTGCGGAAGACTTAAGATAGATAAGTGCAGAAACAGGTAAAGTGTGTGTGTGTGTTGCTGAAATGTAAGTACAGAGAAGTAAATAACACAGCAAGTATAGTGGTATCTGGAGGTGGCGTAATCCTCCAACTAATCCACTTTGGTCTTCCAAAGACCTAGAATTCACTAGAATAGATAATTGAGGTCACCTTACAAAAATCCTATTCTAAGATTCCTTAAACAAATGGTTCCCAACCAAATGTTCCCCCTGAGTTGTTCCCCGGCTTTCCACAAGTACTTCTGCTCGTAAACCTTTTTGAGCTATTCCCTAGCTTCCCAAGCTAAGTACTTCCTGTGCTCAATAACCTTGGAGTTATTCCCTAGCTTCCCAAGCTAAGTACTTCCTGTACTCCACGCCAGTGATGGTGTTGGTTTTGGTTTGAGTTGTCAGATGAGCTTCTTTAATAACTTTTCAGTTAATCAGATAGCTCTGTGAATCAAGTATACTTAATACACTTTTCAATGTATGGTATCTTGTTCTTTTTACTGACCCAAGTCTTAGATAAATGTTCAAGAGAATAAATCTCAGATACTTGATCTTTCAATTCAACTCTTTCACATATAGCAGTGCTTGTTTAGGATCAGGACACTTAGAACTTTAGAGCTACTTAAGATAAGGAGCTTTGGTCGCAACAGAAAGCTTTGAGGATAAGTAGTTTGCTTGAGAGAATATGTTGTTCAGCGTAAGTTCTTCAGGTTGTGTGTCTTCTCAATCTCTCTAAGTGTTGATATTTATAGATGAATTTGAGTGCCGTTTGAATAGTATCCGTTAGGCTTAAATCAAATTCAAACTATTGATATCTGTATATAATCAGTATGAGTTTGTCTTCTTCTTGAAGGTACCGTTGCTTTTATTCGACATCTCCGTCTGCTCATTAAATGCATTGTACTATACTTTTTGTCCTCAGAGTGCATCGGAACTATGCTCAGTATCAGAGACTAGTATTATCTGATTCTTTGCACGTCCTTATCTTCAATCTTTAGATACCACTTTATTGAAACAACTTTGTTGCAATATATTTCTTTTTCAGAAATGTGGTTAAGGCTCAAGGTATTTGAGAGTAGATATCTGTGGGCACTTTCCTGGTTTTCAGAAAACCTTCCAGTTCTCAGATATCTCTTGTGACACAGCTTGTTTAAGACTATTCGTGTCTTCAAGATATCTGACCAAGGTATCTGTAAAAATGTTTCAGTAATCTTGTGCAGTTTCTTCAAATCTTCAATGTCGTTGAAACTTGTTCTGCTTGGATGTCTTCTTCTTGGTCTTCTCTTCATAAAATAAAAATTACATTTTGAGACCTAACATCCTATACAAGATTAGCTAGACTATCATACTTAGTGGGTTTCCTCTTTTACAATGTTCAAGTGAACCAAGAGTATTAATCACCTTTCTGAGACTAAGATAAGTCATCATGTTGCTGATCAAAATCTAAATAGATATTTCTAACAAAATATCTAACAAATTTCCTAACAGAATCTCACACTCATGAGTAGACGCAACAGACATATCTAATGCGTCCGAAATCTTACCAGTTCTAATCAATCATCATTGGTTTACACTTATCAAGAGACACTACAAAAAAAATTGGGTTTAGGGACGGATTTATCCGTCCCTAAACCCCCCCCCCCCCCATTCGTCCCTAATCTGTTAGGGACGGATAGAGACGCCCGTCCTTAAAACGGACGTCTCTAACCAAATAGGGACGGATATTTTGACGGATATTTTATCCGTCCCTAAATAGAGACGGATGTTGTTAGGAATATATGTTAGTATTTTGATCACTCATCACATGTTCTTATCTTAAGCCAGAAAGGTGATTAAGTACTCTTGGTTCACTTGAACATTGTAAAAGAGGAAATCAATGAGTATGATTAGTCTAGTAAATCTTGTATTAGGATTATAGGTCTCTGAGTGTAATTTTTATTTCCAGAAGACCATGAAGATCAATCCTAGCAATGGAGCTTTTCTGAAGATTAGAAGACTGAAGATTGCACAAGATTTATGAAGACATCAAGGTTTAGACTAACTCGGAAAGACTATGTCTTTAATCCTTTCTTAAGTGTATTTACTTACTTTTGAAATATGATTCTGGACATATAACATCATGAGTATGGAGCATGGAAGCCTTCAGAAAGGCTCATGTATCCGTTGAAGACTACATGACAAGAAATAGTACAAGTGCATTAATTGTATCGCGGCTGAAGCCTGATCCTCTCTGAGACATGAGACAAGGACTTCTGAGTACTCATTTCAAGATAAGTATGGACTGAATTTGAATTGTGTCTAACGGATATCATTCCAACTGTTGGGGTATAAACCTCTCAACACCAACACTACCACTGCAAGTAACCTAATCCCAGCTCCGCCTCCAACTTGAAGTCCGATAAGAGGGTTGTCCGAGAAAGAGCACCTGACAGGACTAAGGGGGGGGGTGGGGGGTTAGAATGGGTTACCCGGATTGCCAAGGTCAATCCGGTAAGAGGCTTCACTCAAAGGAGAGGTGGTAGCTCTCAATGCAATAGTAATGGGAAAGGTATAATGGATATCACTTTGGTCTCGCTTTTCGACCTCTCACTTACCTTAAGGTCTTGGACCTTGTCTTTGTATTATAGTTATCATATACTCATGAGGTAGCTCATAAGGTACGATCCAGATTTGGACACCAATGCTACCTTTGGCCCATGGCCCATTAGTAAATAGTAGTCCAATACCGATAAGTGGGCCTGGGAGGGTAGTTTGGACCTTTTCCCTCTGAGAAATCTTGTTTACTGTTGTTGGTCCGTGTTGGTCCCTCGATGATCCTGCCTTGGTTGATCGCCCTTGGGACTTCGGATGTCCGAGCCAAGAGTCTCACGGAAGTATCTCGGTGGTTACATATAAGTTTGGTCTTAAAGTAATGGTGGCGTCCGAGATTCTCTAAATGCGGTCCGTTAAACATCTCTGTACTGACATGGTCAGGTTTGGAAGTCCTTTCCTTAGCCAGCTCGGACTAGCTGTGGGGATGTAGTGACTTCAGTGTACTGGTCGATTCACTTTGGGCGGACCATGTGAGGTCGGACCAGTACTGGATTGGCTAGTTAAGCCGTGATGCGCTTTAGGACACGCTCTATGGCGCCCTTAACGGATTGGACATATTTCCATATCAACATATGTCCCCCCAGTTTGCAAGTATCTTAGTAGAAGATAGTTGGTAACTATGAGGGATCAGTCGTGTCTGTGGAGCGTGTCCGAATCGTTAATTAAGAGAAAAAGGAAGAAATCCTTTTTGTCGTGATCCGTCGTCCGTGTCCTCAAGGATTCAATATATCTCTTTCCCCCCCCCTTTTCCGTCTACAGTCCGGGTTAGAATGGGTTACCCGAATGCGCTTCAACTTGAACGGGCAGGCGACAGCGGGCATGAGGCCGATGACGTGGAGATGTTCGAAGCCGGAGTGGAGGACCGTGTTCTGGTAGAAGCAGGTCCGTCCAAGCCAAGCACATCCGAAAGACCCGAAGGTGTCCTCGAGGACGAAGAAGGTGGTGAGGAAGAGGAAGGTGAGGGCGAGGATGAAGAAGGAGAAGGATCTCCTGTCACTCGTCCCTCTAGATGATCCAGTCGGCGGATTGCATTACATCCTGCTGCGCCCGTTCAGTCCAATCTTCAATTAATCGAAGGTCGTGGTGCAAAAGCTGCCCAAATCAAGTTCCCCCGTCCTGCGTCCGCTGTTACCATAGTGGACCGATTAGGAGAATTGAACATGGACGGGCTTCTTCCTACGTGTCCATCCAGGCTTAGGGCGGAGGACATCCCTGAGTGGAGGCGGAAGTGGGAGATCCCTGACTCCGTAGAAATCATGGTTCCCGAGCCCGGTCACGCCTTTTACAACCCGCCCGCCGGGTATATGTGCGTGCATGAGGTAGCTTTTGCTTGCGGGTGGAAGGTACCCATTGCAACGGAGTTGAAGCACATCCTAAATCACATTGGGATTGGTCCGAGTCAGGTTATCCCGAAATCCTTGGGTAATCTTATTTGCTTCGTCGTTTTTTGCAAGAAGAAAGGGCAGCTCGTAAACTTTGAGAACTTCAGGCAGCTCTTTCACGTTTCCTTTAGTCCGGGGACTCCCCTTTTCTATACCTTTACGAACAGGAAACCTTATAACTTCATTTGTGACTCCATTTCGTCGTTGGGGTCGAAGTGGTGGGACAAGTACGTTGCAGACGCATGGCTCAAACCGGGAGTCCGAGAGGCGCATGCTGGGACTGCCCATAAAGTTTCTGAGGGAGAGCATCCCGGACTGGCGCCCTCTTCCAAAAAATGTGGCTCCGTGGGTGGCGGCAATCCACAAAAAGTATGACCCACCTACTTATCCGTTTCACGGATTAATCTGTCAGCCACTTCCCTACCTTAACACTAGTGGAATTCATTTCATAAGTTGAAAAATAGTATGGAAATGCTGACCGGTGAGGTAGATGTGGGAGGGAAGACGGACTTCAGTAAGAATTCGTTGACTGGAGACTTGGCATCTTTTCTTCTTCAATATATTCTATTTTGATTACAACTTTCCGCAATTCCGATAATTCTTCTTTAACCCGCCTGTTTCTAACGCCCTTGGTTTATTGTGACTCATTTGGTTTGACTACATCATGTCGACTCTCGAGAGAAGAAGAGGTTGCAGAGGAACACAAGCTTTGGAGGTCGCTGGGCAAAGGACCAAGATCATTAACACTTCCGTGGTCGCCCATGTCGGACCCGAAAAATCTTCTTGTGTTTGCCATCAAGAAGAAAGGCGAAAGTGGTGAAGACTCGAGCCTGGCGGTGCTCGATAAGTAAGGCTCACTTTCTGAGCGCCACTGCCAACACTCGAGCGCCAACCCGAGACGTGCTTATGCGGGACGCCATCATCTCGGGGTAAAAAAAAGTGGCTCGGAGGCTCACCTTTCTGCGAAGAGGCGTGGTTGTCTCTTGTCCTTCCTGTGGACCAGTGCTCTAGATAAGGAATACTGGCGTGCTGCGGACTCCCGTAAATGGAGCGGGTTGGCAATTTGGATGCTCTATACCATGGGTAAGTAATCCTTGGTTTACTGTTTTGTTCTTAATGTGATACAAATATAACTTGTATCTACTCGGGTGTTTCCCCAGCTTGGGTGTTTCATCAAGGCCATGCAGTGGTAGGCCAGTGAACGGGCCACCATTGAAGAGGATCTTCATAAGGCTGTGTCCACATCCGCGGATGAGGCGGAAAAAGCGAAGCAGCTGGAGATGAAGCTGAAGGAGAAAGAGGTGAACTTCCTGGTCAAGACGGTTGGGAGAAATTTAAGTGAACTCGACCACCGGAGAGATTAAATCGATAAGGCGATCTGAGCTTTCCTGGATTTTAAGAACTTCCTGGTCGGTGGCCTCCAATATGTCCGTCTTTACGCCGGCCGTGACTTCTTGAGGTCTTCTTCTTTCAAGTTCCTGATGTCGGACAAGTCGGATGCCTCCCGACTGGATGGGTTTGTGTTCGCGATCGGACATTGCGATCAAGGACTTCTTCCACCAGACTTTGACTGGAAGGCGGAGGGATTAATCCCCTCTGCGGATGCGAACGGTGTCGAAGTGCCCGTCGATAGTGTCTCGGATGAGCAGTTGGCTGCATGTGAATTCGTGGAACTGGTCACCGAGGAAGGCGAGATTGAGATCCAGAACGGCGGGCCTTTCCTTCCTAGGTTCGTCCCGGAAGCTCTCCTGAAAGTGGGCCTTGTACCCTTTAACGATTATTGAGCTTTCCTGCAAAAGTTGTTTGCCCTGCCTGCCCGCGTTCTTGACCTCCCCGCTGATTTCGACTTGTTTGCCCACGCTCAAGATCTTGCGGTGGAAGCCACCAATCGGCCTAAAGCTGAGGAAGCTGGTCCAAGCCAGACATGGCCCGAATGAGAAGTCCGGGGTATGCCCCGTTAGAAATTTATATTTGCTGAATTTTGCTGTTGGATTTGAATCGTTTGATAACTCGGAATGTCCTTTCATATTATAACAATGTTTCGTATTTTATCCGAGGAGATGAACCTCCTATGCTTCCAAACGTTTACTTGCTCTCTTCTTCGTTCCTTTCTTTATCTGTTGCTCATAAGCTGAGTTATTATAAATTGCCTATCTCTTAAGATCACGGACCGCTGGAGATGGTATCTGATGTAGAAATCAGACCATCATCTTTCCGATGCTCGGACTGCTCGCCCCTTGGGATGCGAGATTCTTCTAGAAGGAGGAAGGTGAAACAGTGAAATAGTCATTATGACTACGTCTTTTCATCTTCTTAGTCGTCGGATGATCGACAGATGGCGAGATCTGAAAGACTCGTTGCCACTATAAATAAGGGTGTGGTAATTCTCCTTTTTCACTATTGTACCTTCCCTCACTCTTTCTTGCGTTTTATCCACTTTATTATCCAGCGGAAGTCAGTGTTCTTTAGAATGTCGGAATCGAGCGATGAAGAGTATAGTCACTGGGTGAACTATGCTTGCGGGCACATGCATCCGCCCATCTATCCGGGTAGAGGCACCGCACAAGACCCTATTGTCCTGGATTTCGAAGGCGATCCCCGTCAATGTCCAGGGATAGCTAGGAGATTGGCTGAGGAGGAGAGGGAGTGGACACTGAGGCTGATCCGTATGAGGATCCGTGCGCAACAGCGAGCTCGTCAGGTCCGAGGTGGAGGCTTGGAATCCCAAGGCTCGACTTCCAGGGTCTGGTGAGGGAGCAAGGCGGGGTATGCCCCGTGGATGCATGTACTTTTCTTCGGACCTTTTCATATTGTTCCTCTATTATGTAAATGTTCGGATAATTTCGTTTATAAAATTCGAACTATTTTTCCTCGAATGGGATCTCTATCTTTTCCTTTTTGCAGACCTCGTCGGATGATACTGACGCATATATTTTTTGCAAAAAATGGCTGAGAAACTCGAACGTAGTTGATGGGCTTGTTTAGGCTTGATTGGGTAAACCCGTCTGGCCCAACACTGTTCAGCCCAAATGAATAGTTTAAGCCCATTGTCGACGTCGAAGTTCTGACGTGTCGGACACCCATTGGTTCGCCACTTCTATAAATACTGCGGATCCCTCTTGGCCTTGGTCGTGCAAATCCAACTTCCACTTTCCAAATCTACTCAATAGCAAAAGGACGGTTTCTTGAATAGTTTCCCCCTCTTGACTCCCGTCCACTCTCGATCGGCAATTACGAGTTCGAGTGGAGTGGGTCTAGAGGGGAAAATTGTTGAAGATCAGTCACCGAAAAGCTTAGATCTCAGTTTGAATGTATATCCGCCCGTCTCCTCTACTTTCTTCCATCCCCACTTTAATGGCTCAAATCTCTCTTATATTGGAAATGGTTTCCGAATTTCAAGAGAGTTTGAGTCTTTAAAGCCGGCGAGGCGGAAATCTCTTCCTGTCTGCACTTTGTTCTCCCCGAATACAGGGCTTGCATTCCATGTTTCGGGGGTGTCCTGAAGGATTCCGGCATGCTTAACCGTTTTCTTGTGCGCAGGTAGAACCAGACCTTTTCGCTTTGACACGGAGGAAGCTTTTTCTGAGGAACGATCTTATTGGGAGATGACGTATCTCCAGAGACATTTTCTGCCTTTTTCTCGTAGCGTCCGTAGGTCGGATATCGGTCCGAGATTGCAAATTGTACAGACAATATTAAGTGTAATTCGTCTCTGTATGGACGAAATCTCTTGCTTTCTTTGTAGCTAATCGAACATTAGAAATCGAAAGATAGAGGTTGTATTGATTTGACGGAAATTCAACTACAACTTGGGGGCGCTATGGCCAATGACAAAAGGATCAAAAAGAAATGAATCGGCGGAGTTCCGTGTAACAAATGGTTGATATTGAAATGATCAATCGACATGATGGAGCTCCGCGCATTTTTCTTCAAGCATAGAACTTCTGGAGGTTTCTAGCATTCCACGGACGCCTGAGGAGATGTCCGTTCTCATCTTCTAATACATAACTGCCATTTAATTTTGCCCCAATAATCTTGTAGGGTCCTTCCCACTTGGGCTTGAGTTTTCCAACATTGCTCAAAATGTCGGCCCGTCGGAGCACTAGGTCCCCGACTTGCAAGTTTGCCGCATGAACGTTCCTGTTGTAGGCTCGGGCGGCGGCTGCCTGATATATAAGGATGTTCGCCAGTGCATCCGACCTTTTCTGTTCAAACACGTCCAGCTCGAATATCCGAGCTTCTCGGTTTGCCTTGTCTTCAAACTCTTGGATTCTCAAAGTCTCTACACCAATCTCGGATGGTATGACTGCCTCGGAACCATACACCAAGGAGAAAGGAGTTTCTTTGGTCGCGATCAGATGCGATGCGATGCGCCCATAGCACGCCTTCCAGGTCGTCCGCCCAGCTTTCTTGCGAAGTTCTCAACCGCTTCTCGAGGATCTTGACTATTGTTTTGTTTGTGGACTCAGCCTGTCTATTGGCTTGCGGGTATCCAACAGATGTAAATCGTTGCTCGATTTTGAAGGACGCCAGCCATTCCTTGAGCCTATGTCCTGAGAACTGGGCGCTATTGTCTGAGACGAGAATCCTGGGCAAGCCAAAGCGACAGATGATATTCTTCCAGATAAAGGTCCGCACTTGACTCTCTGTAATGGCCGCAACAGCCTCGGCTTCTACCCATTTGGTAAAGTACTCCATAGCCACAATAAGATTTTTTTTCTGCTGGGTACCCCTCGGAAATGGTCCGACAATGTCGATACCCCACTAATCGAACGGACACGCTATGACTGATGGAATCATAGGGTTCGTCGGACGATGTGGGATGTTTGCGTAATATTGGCAATCCTGACATCTCCGGGCATGGTCGGCGGAATCTTTACCGATGGTGGGCCAATAATAGCCTTGTCGTATGATTTTCTGTGCAAGGGTCCTCCCCCCGGAATGACTCCCACAGCTTCTGTTGTGTATCTCTTCAAGCACGGTCTGTGCTTCTTGTGGGTTCAAGCATCTCAGGTGGGTCCCGGAAAAAGATCTTTTGTACAGATCATCACCCATTATAAAATATCTATTTGTTCGGCACTGCACACTCCTCGATTCTTTCGGATCGGCCGGCAAAGATCCGTCCTTGAGATAGTTAAAAATGTCAGTCATCCAGTTTCTCCCCATGTCAAGTATCATGACCGCCTAACTGGAACCCATGACGGATGAGTCAGTGATGGTGCAGAATTACTCTCCTTGTGTCCAAAGCCGCTGTAGCGGATGCGTATTTTGCCAAGGCATCAGCTCTTTCGTTCCAAACTCTGTCAAACTTTTTCAAGGTGAATTCCTCGAAGTGGTTGGCCTCATTCTTGAGTAGCTCAAGATACTTGATCATCGAAGGACCTTTTGTGGCAAAACTTCCTGAAAATTGGGCCTCGACGAGCTGTGAGTCCGTGTAAGCTTTGACCTTCCGGGCTTGGAGAGACTTGGCTAGTCGCAGCCCCATTAAAAGTGCCTCATACTCTGCCTCATTATTGGTAACTTTGAAATCCAAGGAAATCGCATAGTCGAGTTCCGCGTCCGGCTCTTAAGGTAGATTCCAATTCCTCCCACTCTTCCAGTGGAAGAACCATCGACTTCCAATGTCCAAATATCGGAAGGATGTTTTTTGATTTGGAGATCTCCTGCGAGCTGCTGAGGTTCCGCTCTTGGTTCATCCCCTCCAGTGATTTTCGTTCTGATGTTGTCCGAACTGGGATCTCTGGGATCATCACCAAGTAGAAACATTTGGTTGACCCGAATTTCCCCTCGACCAAGGAGGGCCGATTGATGAACTGGGCTTCCTCAAGGTTTTCTGGGTTGAACCTTGGAGGGGCTGGATTTCGGACTACATGTTTGGTGATTAAGCACTCGAACACTTGCTTGTCAGGGACTTTCTCTGAATCCTTCTCTGGGTAATCCGCTAAGAAGTCGGCGAGGACCTGAGCCTTTTTGGCTGACGGAGCCTGGTAGCAAATGTCGTATTCACGAGCTCGATCGCCCACTTAGAGAGTCGTCCAGATTGGTCGGGCTTTCCTAGGACCTGTTTCAAAGGTTCCGTAGTTAGTACCACTATTTTGTGAGACTTAAAGTAAGGTTTTAACCGTCTGGCGGTATAAACTAAAGCGTATGCGAGTTTCTCGATCTTCACGTATCTTGTCTCCGCCCCAGCAAGGGCTTTGCTAAGATAGTAGATCGGCGAATGCTCGTTAGCTTGAATCCGTATTAGGACGGAGCTCATTGCCTCTTCCGTAATTTCTAGGTAGAGGTAGAGTGGTTCTCCTTCGACGGGCTTGGAGAGCAGTGGAGGGGAATGGAGGTATTCTTTCAACTTTTCGAAAGCCTCGGAACATTCCGCGGTCCACACAAAGTTCTCTCCTTTCCGGAGGGTTTTGAAGAACGGAAGATTCTTCTCGGCTGATCGGGAAATAAAACGAATTAAGGACATGAGACTTCCTATGAGCCGCTGTACCTCATTGAGGGTTTTCGGGTGTGGCAGATCTAGGATCGCCTTGATTTTCTCGGGATTGGCACTGATTCCCCTTTCCGTGACCATGTATCCGAGGAATTTTCCTCCCTTCACTCCGAAAGTGCATTTTTTCGGATTCAGTTTCATCCCATACTTCCGCAGGATGGAAAAGCAATTGTTGAGATGCTCAATATGCTCTTCCTCAGTCTTACTTTTAACAAGCATGTCGCTCGTAGACTTCCATCGTCTTCCGATCTCGTCTTTGAACATTTGGTTTACCGATGTTGGTAGGTGGCTCCGCGTTCTTGATCGAATGGCATCACCTTGAAGCAGTATACTCCTCCTGCCGCGAAGAAGGCCGTTTTCTTAACGTCCTCCTTGGCCATCTGAATTTGGTAGAAGCCTTGATATGCGTCCATGAAGCTCAATAGCGCACATCCGGAGGTAGAGTCAACCAGTTGATCTATCCGTGGCAATGGATACGGATCCTTGGGGCAAAACTTGTTCAACCTTGTGAAGTCATTACACATTCGCCACTTGCCTGGCGACTTTTCACCGAACAACATTGCAAACCCAGTCGAGTAGCGGACTTCCTCGATGTGTCCGCTTTAGAGTCGATCGACTTGGCGGATATGATGGCATCCTTGATGGGGCCAAAGTCTTTCCTTTTCGCCGGATGTATTTGATCAAGGATCCATGTTCGATGGTGAATCAGAACCCGTGGGTCGATCCCCGGTCGTCGGTACTCGTGCGAACACATCATTGCTTTTCTCGGAGGCAAGCGATGAGCTTCATCTCTACTTCCACATTCATTTCGGTCCCGATCCTTGTTTTCTTCTCGGGATCGCCAGCAATAATCTCAATCTCTTTGAGGGTCTCATGAGGCTCAATTCGCGTCGTTCTAGGAAATTTTTCCTTCCGCTTCCCTCGACTTGTGAGTCCTCCTTCGGGTGGAAGGATAGTGGGCGCGTCGGGAGTCACGGTGACTGTTAGCACGGGCGCAGACGCCCTTCTTGTGGACATGATATAACATTCCCAAGCTTCTCTGACATTTCCGAGCTCTTGTCCGACTCCGAAGGCCTTTGGAACTTCATCCTGTTGTGGAGAGTAGATGAAACAGCTCGGAACTGGTTGAGACCTGGGCGTCCGAAGATGGCACTATAATCGAAAGTTTGTTCGACCACCACGAAGTGGACTTCTTGTGTCACCCTGGCCGGAAAGGTACCGAGAGAAACATGTAACATGATACTTCCGAGGGGTCGTACAGTTCCTCCTCCGAATCGTAATATGGAGGTGTGCACTCTGCCATATCGGACTCTACCCAATGCCATCTGATCCAGTGTCCTCTTAGAAATGATGTTCGAGGAACTTCCAGTGTCAACCAAGATCTTATTCACTCGGTAGGTTGCAATGGTCAATGAGACCACCAGTGGGACATCTGGGTTTTCGATGTCTTCTCCCCCTGCCGTAGGAGGAGGAATTTCACTGTCATCGAATGATATAGCGTTAGTGCCCGGAATTGCCGGACTAGCATATGCTCGGTCGTTGTTTCGGAGGTTTTGCGCGGTGCGCTCCCTTGCGTTCCTGCTATCTCCCCCCGTTGGTCCTCCCGCAATAGTGTTGATCACCCCGCTGTATGGGGCATTTTCCATTTCGATATCGTCAGTATATCGGTAAGAACGTTGGTCCAGATGGGGCGGATAGTTGGTTGGCGGAGGGGGCAAGGGCAATGAGTGGGGCGGTGGTTCAGTCATCCTCTCATCTCTCCTTTGCTCTGTTCTATCTTGTCGTACTGGTTCGTCCTTATAGATATGCTCCTTCAATTTTCCATCCCTTATCAGGTGTTCCACTTCTGTCTTCAGCTGAATGCAATCGTCTGTTTCGTGTCCGCGACACTTGAAACTTGCAATAGCCTTTGCGTTTTTACTCTTACGCCGTGAGGGGCTTGGCCATCGACGTCCAACTTCTTCTCAACAATAGTTGCCAAGATGTCGGATCTTGATGCATTGGCCGGGTATAGTCCGCATATCGTCTTGGCGGACTTCTCTCCCTGTGAAAACCTCTGTCTCTTTGATCCCTTCTTGAATCAAACTTTGCCGGGCGTTGGTCTTGCTTCACCGGATCCTTCGCTTTCTTGGAGCTGGCTCTCACTGGAACATTCCTTCTGTAATCTTCTCCATACATCACTTCCTCACAGATGTCTTCTAAGTACTTCTCGCTTCTTACTTCTTGACTTGAGAGTTTTCTTCGGAGTTCCGAGTTGAGAGTATTAGCATATAGATGTCGGACCCGTTCTTTAATACTGTGTGGCTCAACCCGAAGAACCTCCGTGTGAAATCGATCCAAGAAAGTCCTTAGATCCTCGTGCTCTCCCTGTATAATGCCTGCTAGATGCTCCACGATATGTTTTCTCCTCTTGGATTTGCCGAATCGAGCCAATAATTTAGAAGACAGATCCGCGTACGACTGTATCGAATTATTCGGCAAAGAGGTGTACCAATCCATGGCGATTCGAAGAGTAGGCGAGAAAGTGAGGGCTTTAGTGTTGTCACTCATCCCTTTGGAATCCATCTTCTTTGTTGAAGCGGGTCAGTGACCCACGGACAAGCGTCCCATAGTAGTATTCCAAGTTTGGAATCACTTGGTCCAATTCTGTTCTCTCCTTCTCCCATGATCTTGTCACATAGGGATTTGGCGTTGGTAGTTATCTTTCGTGATCTTTACGAGACGTCCGAGGCTTAGAATCTGAGCTTCTAAAGCCTTTTCTTTGGGCATAGATCTCGTCGCCATGATCTCCCCGTCCTCGGATGCATGGCCACATCCGCGGAAGTTCGTTCATGCGGGCTCTTGGAATTGTTTCGCCACTTGATCCACATCCCTCGGAGGCCCGGGAGTGGAACTTCCGGTGTCTATTGTTCACGTCTTGCGCTCTCTCCTCACTTGATAGCTTCCTTACCTCGAATTTGCGGTGAGGCCCTTGTCGATAGATCTCGCAAATCCTCCTGGGTTCTTGATCTCCTAATCTCTCTTTGGATTGACGTTGTCCGTTCTAGACAATCTTGGCTCGCCGAGGAGGCGTAACCACCGGCGAGTGGCTTGTTGTGGAGGAGCATTGTTGGATCCTGGCACCTCGATGATTGTTAGCGACTGTCAGCGCACCTCGCTCAATCCAAGGTCGTTATTGGACAATGCGTCCATCGTGCATCGTGAATTGTTGGGAAGTGGGCCTTGAGCTCTGTCGAGAAGCTTCGCCGCACCTTCTTCCGAGGAAGGACCGGCATGTGTCCTTCGCTTGGATATCTTCCTCTTACTGTTCCCGCCCTGCGTCCCCGGGTGGGAGGGCGTCCCCGCGGGCGCGGTGGTGGAGTTCTTAATTCTGTAGTACCAGCTCTCGCTGTTCGTCTTGTTCTTGCCATTGGTTTACTCGAAACACAGATGCTTTTTGTAAGTTTCCCACAGACGGCGCCAAAATGTTGGGGGTTAAACCGCGCAACACCAACACTACCACTGCAAGCAACCTAATCCCAGCTCCGCCTCAACTTGAAGTCCGATAAGAGGGTTGTCAGAAAGAGCACCCGAGGACTAAGTGGGGGTTAGAATGGGTTACCCGGATTGCCAAGGTTAATCCGGAAAGAGGCTTCACTCAAAGGAGAGGTGGTAGCTCTCAATGCAATAGTAATGGGAAAGGTATTATGGATATCACTTTGGTCTCGCTTATCGACCTCTCACTTACCTTATGGTCTTGGACCTTGTGCTGTATTTATAGTTATCATATACTCATGAGGTAGCTCATAAGATGATGCCAAGTGTACGATCCATATTTGGACACCAATGCTACCTTTGGCCCATTAGTAAATGAGTCCAATACCGATAAGTGGGCTCGAGGGTAGTTTGGACCTTTTCCTCCGAAATCTTATTCACTTTGTTGGGTCCGTGTTGGTCCCTCGGACAGATTTGTCTGCTTGGTTGATCTGCCCTTGGGTGACCCTGGATGTCCGAGCCAAGAGTCTCACGGAAGTATCTCAGTGGTTTTGTTATATACGTTTGGTCTTAAAGTAATGGTGGCGTCCGAGATTCTCTCGTTAAACATCTGTCTCATCGACATGGTCAGGTTTGGAAGTCCTTTCCTTAGCCAGCTCGGACTAGCTGTGGGGATGTAGTGACTTCAGTGTACTGGTCGATTCACTTTGGGCGGACCATGTGAGGTCAGACCAGTACTGGATTGGCTAGTTAAGCCGTGATGCGCTTTAGGACACGCTCTATGGCACCCTTAACGGATTGGACATATTTCCATATCAACATATGTAATTTATATGTAATTTATCGCACCCTTAACAAAGAATAGGTTAATAAATAGGAAAAGCAGAAGTTTACCGTGATAAAACCTTTGATGATCCGATCACTGTAAAATTCGGGCTGAGTTTGTTGCAGAGAAAGCAAATGACCAATCACTACTCCTCTTGTCTTCCCTGTGTTCTTTCAACAAACTCTGATAAAACTCATCCAATCTCTCCCCAAGATCACTCAGCTTCTTCTTCAGTCCTCTATAATCAATCCACTCCAATACCGGCACAAAATCCTCCGGATTTGACGTCTGCGAACACTCGAAAACCTCCCTAACCATCTCCGCAAACTCCCCGTTCTCATTCCCTCCGTCATACCTCTTCCCTGTCAACATCCTCATAAGAATCCCGAAAACCAGCTCGAACAATCTAGGCCTCAATTCCAATCCCTCGGCTGCATTTCTCTCCATCATCACTTCACGAGTAACCGTCTCGTTGGCCCCTGTCGTATGTAGAACGAGTTGAGCCGGAGGAGATAGAACCTCCGTCATGGCGTCGGAGAGCGCCATTCAGGACGTCTGAGCGCCGGCCATGGTGGTGTAGTCGTAGCCGATGTACTTTTGCGCGAGGACACGTGGGCGGTTGGAGAAGATGACGTCGTTTTGGGTGAAGGATTGGTGAACGAGAGCCGGGGAGGAAATGACAATGACATTACGGACGCCGAGTTTGAGGGAGAAGATCGGGCCGTGGGATTGGGAGAAGCAGTGGAGCGTGCGGTGGCACCCTTAACAAAGAAACGTACCCCAATTAGCTCGGCCCTAGGATCAGTCCGGATGCCATTCTTCATTTTTGCCTTCTTGAAGTCGTGAAGAGCAGTAGTGGGCTCCCCGGCATGGAGCTGAAGAACATGCAAACAAGTAGTAAGTTGTTAGAAATGAAAGCAAAAAACATATGTACAAATCATATTCCAAGTCATAAATAACATATATACTAACCGATATCGCGATGCGTAACAATGACCCACGACCCATAATGATGCCTGGAGCTGCCCGTACCATCTCGCACCTCAGTCAACCGGTTCGCTCTGTTCTTCGCCGCCGTGTCCCTGGCAAAGGGATCCCTCCAGTACTCCTGCCAAAGTGCCCACTCATCATCCCCCATGAACTGCGGCTTTACCCCAGCGATTTTCATGTTGCTAACCATCCTCTTATAGCACTCTGATCCAACAGTCTCGAAAACAGGCCACAGTTGGGGAATCAGGGCATTGGGAATGAAGTAGTACTTCTACAACATTTCCATAAGAAGTAGAAATCCCAAATAGGTTAATGAAAGTAGGAATTTAAAGATAAACACAAGTACAGTGGCTAACATACCATGAAATCAACACAACAAGTTCAGTAATGGTGACTAACATATCACCCAAGTACAGTGGCTAACATGCCACTCAATCAGCACAACAAGTCAAAGAATAGTCACTAATATATCACCCAAGTACAGTGGCTAACATACCACTCAAATTGTCCTAAAATTTACTAACACAATGGTGACTAACATATCACCCATGTTTCGTGGCTAATATACCACGAAATCAGCACAACAAGTTCAGTAATGGTGACTAACATATCACCCAAGTACAGTGGCTAACATACCACGGGATAAGCATTGTAACATTTAAGCTTACCCGCATCTCATCAAAGTAACGGTGCTTCATCCGGTCCGGGAGCGTAGACCACTTCTCGCCTCCTTCACCTGGCTTCTCCCTCCTGAGCCTTATAATCTTACCAAGATTTTCGCTAGCACCCTGTGGCCAAAGCCTATTATAAATGAGACAGACATGAAACAAACATTCTTAGTAAATTCATGTTACATTTACTAATTATCTGAAGTTATGTTCTACAAACGCATAATACTTACTTCTTCCCGTTCGGGAACAACACCGGCTTCCCATTTCAAGTAGCACCGGGTGTCAGAACGGTGTAGGGACACCCATCAGAGGATAAGTCACCAAACATGGGTGACGTCCCCACGCTCGAGCCAGTGGGAGTCGCAGGAACTCGTGTTCGCTCGCTCATAATGTCATAGCCAAGAAGCTACCCACATCCTTTGCCGGGACCACCACTAGTAGCACTAGACACCGGAGGACTGTATGTGGACCTCTTCTGCCGCGGCATCTGCAAAAGCATACAACAAGTGTTAGTAAGAAAGACGAGATGAATTGGCACGTAAAACATATACAATAGATACGTAATAAAGCATATATAACAAGTTTTAGTAAGAAAGATGAGATGAATTGGCATGCATGTAAAACATATACATTTAACACATCAAGAAGACTAAAAAGTTGAGTTAATCAAGAACCACCAGTATACACATACCCTCGTCCTCCTCCCCCGTGGTTAAGTCTACATATTGGTCTTCGTGCAACTCAATGTACTCATCAGGAGCATGTACATCATTTCTCGCTGTTTCATCCACAACCTCTTCTTGGTACGAGTTGGTAATTGAGTCGTCCTTCTGAACGTACTCTACTCTGGAGCGGGGCCGTCGTCACCATGATAACACCATACCTCATACTCAGCTACGAACCCCTTACGTTTCAAGTGCTCGACTACCGTTCTAGGAGGCAAAAATTGCCTATTCCTACATTTGTTCGCATTGCAAGGGCACTTCATTATCCCCCGACTCAAACAAGTAGTCTGTGTAAGTGCAAAAACAATGAAGGCTTCAACCCCTTCCACAAAACTAGATTCAATTCTGCCATTAACAGTGCGACGGTACATCCATGAACGATCGGATTCATAATTCAACAATTAACCTGCGTCTCAATTTATTAGATTTATAATATGTATACCATTACGTATTTAGTTTCATTACAATTACATTTTTAATTAGGATACGTTAACAATTGGTAATGAATTACATGCATTTTACGATTACAATTCAATTTTCTAGTAGTTAAACTTCCATATATCTGTTAACATTACAAATTGTAGATGAAAATATTAGTAATTATTTTTATGTTAATACTCCAAAATTATATTAAAATCACCAAAATTGCCAAATTGTCTCCAAACACACAATTAAATCTTCATAATCCTAGTACGCATACGAAAATAGCTAAGTAAATACCCTACATACTTACAATCATACTAACATTATACTAGCAATCCAATTTCACAATAAATATATCAATTGCACATCTCAAAGCTAACCCAATACGTAATATAAGCTAAATTATCTACTACATACATCCTATAAACATACAATTCATCAAACTAGTCGAAATTAACAAAATCCCCAAATTTTAAAAAGTAAGGGTTTTACCCAAAATACCTTCAATTCCGGAGAAAATAGCGGATGAAAGTTGAAATTCATGCACAACCCGATCGAGCTCCTTGTCCCATGAGCTTCAAAACGAGTATAAGATTGGCCGGAATCGTCAAGATTTGCCCGGAAACGGCAAGTGGCGAATTTGAGAAGAGAGGAGGAAGAAAGAAAAGCAGTGAACAAATGGGAAGAATGCCCGCTGCTTTTCTTTCTGTAATGCGGTTCTAGGGACGGATAGCTATCCGTCCCTAAATCCGTCCCCGACCCCCCCCCCTCCCTTTTATTTTTTTTTTCTTGGTCAACTGTTTTAGGGACGGATAAAATATCCGTCCCTAAAACAGGGACGGATACCCTAATCCGTCCTTATTTAGGGATGGACTAGGGACGGATAGGCCTATCCGTCCCTAGTCCGTCCCTAAATCCACTGATTCGTCCCTAAGGTAGGGACGAATTTTATCCGTCCCTAAATCCGGTTATTCTTGTAGTGAGAAGCAAGCAATGCTACTTCGGATTTGTCCATACGTCCGAGACAAGATAAGTTTATGGTTCATCATTACTGGATTGTACGAATTATTGCGGATATTTGACTTACTACTACGGATGTCTATCCTACGGATTCGAGACAAGTCCGAGTAGCCAACAGTTGGATAATTCATGCAAGATTATCAAGTAAAGATAAAGGGAGCAAGGCCGAATTATCTTAAACATAACAGATAATTGTGCGGAAAAATATATCACAACAACAAGAATCATATCAGTGTACTTGGCAACGTTCCGTGCCATCAAAAGATCAGAATTCAGCGGTTACAAACTTTCACAGGGCATACCCCGAACTCTTACTGTTGTCACGAGTGGTGGTTACTAGGACCAGCTTCATTTGTTCCATGACGGAAAACAACAAGGGGATTGGCAGGAGTGGCGGAAGAGGTTCCCACATCAGCGTTCCCAGGAGTGGTGGCATTATCCGCAATGGCCTCCTCTGCATCCATAACTTCACATGCAGCCCTCATAGTCTCGTACATACTGAAGTCCGGATCGAACCCGAGTACCTTGGCAGGCAACCGACACCATTTCTTCAGATAGTCAATATGATCCTTGAATGGCCTTAGACGGAACGCTTGGAAAGCACTCATGATGACATTCGGGATGTAGGGTCCGTTATGTTTGATTTCAATGTCACCCTCCTCGGTCACCAACTCCGTGAACTCATCCATGGCCAATTCTTCTTCTGACACAACAACTTGCACAAAAGGCACTCCCTTGGCATCCACGGAAGGGGTCAATCCTTCGGCTTTCCAATTATAGCCAGCTGGAACAAGATTCTTATCCTGCAGTTGTACAATTGCGGACGTAAACCCCTCAAGGCGGTAGGTATCAACCTTGTCCGCTAAAAGGTATTTGAATGCTGCGGAAGCCAAAAAATCCTTGACAACCTGAATTCGACAGGACTTGAGATCCTCAAGCAGGGTATCCTTGAAGTTCAGGAGCTGTTGCAGATAATTGGCCGAAGTCTGTCTCTCACCAGCCAGATCCGCCTTGCACAGTTCCAGATTGCGGTTAAGCTTAGTCATGCGGACAGTACCCTTCCGCACCTGCTCATTCAGTACCTTTATCTTCTCATCTGCATCCGCTTGGGCAGCCTGTGCCTTGTGCAAATCCTCCTCGATAGTGGCTCGATCGCTGGCTGCATGCTGAAATGCTTGGACCATGCATCCGAGCTACAATTATTCCGTGCAAGAGAAAGTTAGAGACTCTTCAAGAGTAAAATAATGAAACAACAAACATTATTTTTTATGAAGGCTTACCCGCTCGTACAACACGGACAACTCGCCAACTCTTCAAGTTCTGGGAGGCTCCTACACCTCTCCTGTTTCGCCAGAGGCTGTACGGCGGAAGTCTTCTGCTTCTTGGTTGTTGAGGCACGGGTCGGAGCAGGTGCAGGCCTCTTCCGGGAAGAGGTAATTGCGTCCTTCAGGAGCTTGTCCTGGACAGGACGGATGCCGACCGCAGAGCTCTCTTGGGGGACGAAATCTTAGCGGATTTGCCCTTGTTCAGCAAACTATGGGTTTGAAGATCCTCCCCAGCTTTCACTCCCTGTTCTGCTTCCGTAGCATATTCAGCCGCATTATTCGGATCCAGCATCGGAAGAGTAGGAGGTGTGTTCACAATTCTGTTCCGCATCCCTGAGGCGACCTCCAAAGCCTGTTGCTCTCTCTGGATCCTCTTTCGTTCTTGGAGAGTTGACATGATATACCTCCACCGAAAATCCGCGGAACAAAACAAGTAAGAGTTAGAAACAGACATCAAAAAGCAAAGTGCAGATAAAAAGTAATAAACTCGGAATGCACAAGTTAAGAGCAAAGAAATATGGAGATAGGATAGAAGGATTACTGAAATCTTCATTTCCGCCACACTCGATAGGTCCAGTCAAGCCATCCAAGTATGGTAAAGGCTGGCAGGTGAATCCGTTAAACGGAAACTTGCGAGGCTTGGGATCAGCCCCTTTGTGCAACCTAGCCACCCACTTCGGATGATTGCTGGCCACAGGACGGTAGTTCGTGATGTCAGCTCTTGAGAATTTTCGGGGAAAACCCCATTGTTCTCTTGCCCTCTCGGGCTTACCTACATCTAGTCCTAGTCTAACAAATACAAATTTCTCCCACCATTTACAACCAAGTGAGGAGATTAGAGTCAGAAATGAAATTAAAATTTGACCTATTTGCAAATGTGTACATGAGGGCATTGCCCGGACTAAAGGAAATGTTGAAGAGTTGGCGGAAGTTTTCAAAATTTACTTCCATCTTCTTCCGCTTGCAGAAGACAGCGAAGCAGATAAGATTACCCAAAGATTTTGGGATAACTTGCATCGGACTGATGCCGAGGTGATCGAGGACCCCCTTGATGCTTGGGGCAATTGGGAGCCTCCATCCGCATTGGAAGGCGATCTCATGGACCGCCATGTACCCGTCTGGCGGGTAGAAGGCCTGCTCCGGAGTGGGTAGGAGGATCTCTACAGAGTCCGGGATAGCCCACTTCCGCCTCCATTCTGGAATCTGCGACTCCTTCACTTTAGTGGGGCAAGTTGGGAGAGCCCCATCTTCATTCAACTCCCCTTGGGGATCCGTAATGGCGACAGAAGTCTGATGACGGGGGAACTTAGTCCGCCACGCATTTATTCCGCGCTCCCCTGCCCTTGGCTTAGAAGGGATAACAACCTTCAGATTGAGCTGGCTCTTTGACCGCCCAGATCTTTTCCATGGACGGACAGTTTGAGACGCTTCTTCCGTCTCCTCGTCCCCCTTCTCCTCATCCCCATCGTCCTCTTCACCTCCTTCCTCCTCCATGGAAGCATCATTTGTGCCCGGAATTGATTCCGCGGCCACCCTCTCCTCATCACCTGACTCAAACATTTCCACATCATCTGGATCCTGCTCCGTGTCCCCACCCTGCTCAACCAACACTTCGTCCGCACCCTCATCAACCCCACCACCTCCAATCGTCCTAGCACGTACTGTGACCCTAGTCCGTCAAGCATTCCGCTCCCCAGCCGCTACATTACTCGGGCCAACCCCAACCTGGCGGACAACGTCCCTAGCATCCGAGTCACCCGAAGAAGGAACTTCCACCACTTCCTTCGGACCAGCATCTGGTTCCACCGCTTGAATCACCACATTTGTAGGGATCACGTGATTATGGGGCATCTCGAACTCCCCATGATCTGAGACGGCATCACTCTGCGGATGATGATCGCTGATCCGCAGCATCATTGTAGTTCTGGGCCTCAGGAATGTTTTAACTATCGCTCTCGGACATCCTAGGGCACAAGAAACGGATCAGTCAAGAATTGTTTTTGTCCGATAGTTCATTTATGTGCCTTATTAGGTCCGAGTTAGTAAGAGAAACCCTAGGTAAACTGGGCATTCTCAGGCCACAAATCTCCTAACCCTTGGCACATACAGTGGCGCATGTGGTAGTGCCATAGGGGGATTTCATGTGCCATCGGCACCTAATCTAGTACATAAAAAGCAAGTACTGTGCGAAGACTGTGCCATTTATAGGAATATACGGGCCTAATGGCACCATTATTCCACACAAATGGCACGTGCACAGTGCCATTGAACCAAGCACAATCTACAAATTTTTGGCCAAAAAATCTACAAGTTTTGCCATACTAGCAGTAAGCCTATCCAATTCCTATATGATTACATATCATTACTGGAAAACATAGCATGAAAAACATACAAGTGTTTCCTAAATTTATATACGACATGGTAAATTTACACGGAAATGAGCCAACAGTCACCAAGACTTAAGGCTACATAGTACTTCATTCAAATAATTTTGGGGATTCAAGCATAACCCTACACTGGGTACTATAACATACATCTCTACAGAATTCAAACACAATTCTAAAGTGAGATTTCAAATCCTGAGCATGCACGCATCAATTCAACAAGCAACAGTACGCAACGAGTCGAAATTGAAAAGCATCTCAGATCTCAGAAAAGGGAATAAGCCACTTACTTGATAAAGTTAGACTGGTGAAAAAGGTCTAAGTTGCTAAAAACTTGGCTTCCCCTTAAGTACTGCTTGCTCGGATCTCCTGATGCTCTGAGAGTACTGGCTTGCTCGGATGTTCTTACTTGCTCGGATTGCTTAGATTGCTCTTGATTCAAATTTTCTAAAGTGTGAAAGTGACGGCAATGGCAAACTATTTATAGAGGGTACTTGGGGAAGATGAAGCGTCACATCCTTTCGCCCTTAATCCCAGCTGTTGATCGTTTTCATCTAACGGTCGTGTCGCTTCACACTTGGTGAATTTACATCCGGCCCCATTATTATTAATTGATATATTCTCCACTCACTCGGGATTTGCACCCGTGGGCCGAACGGAAAGGGAACTGGGCCTTTGGCGTCACTATTCATCATCCCAATTGGCCCATTCACCTATTTTGGTCCAAAAGGATTGACTTCCTCCATACTCTTCCATCAGAGATATTTAATCCTAACCGTACTCGGACCTCAAAATATCCCCGTTACAAATACCTTTTCCTTCTACAGTCTGAACTACTACGTAACTCGGACTGTAGAACGAAAAGGGGGGGGGGGGGGGGAGAGATATTGAGTTTCTAAAAAACACGGGAAACGGATTTTACAGAAAGGGATTTTTTCCTTCATAATTAACGATTCGGACACGCTCCACAACACACTTGTTCTTTTTATAGTTACCAACTATCTTCTACCAAGATACTTGGAAACTAGGGGGACATATGTTGATACGGATATATGTCCAATCCGTTAAGGGCGCCATAGAGCGTGTCCTAGAGCGCATCACGGCTTAATGGCCAATTCAGTACTGGTCTGACATCACATGGTCCGTCCTAAGTGAATTAACCAGTACGCTAAAGTTACTACACCCTCACAGCTAGTCTGAACTAGCTGGGAAAAGGACTTTTAAACCTGGCTACGTCAGTACAAATATGCCCAATGGACCGGACGAGATAGCCTCTCGGATGCCACCTTTACATTAAGACCAAACGTATATGTTGGAACCACTGAGATACTTCCGTGACACTCTTGGCTAGGACATCCAAAGTTACCCAAGTGCAGATCAACCAAGCAGACAAATCTGTCCGAAGGACTTACACGGACCCAACAGGCGGAACAGTACTCTCGGAGGGAAAAAGGTCCAAACTACCCTCCCAGGCCCACTAATCGGTATTGGACTACTGTTCACTATTGGGCTATGGACCAAAGGTAGCATTGGTGTCCAAATCTGAATCATACACCTGGCACCATCTTATGAGTCACTTCATAAGCTATGGTCTCTATAAATATAACTCAAGGTCCAAACATTGAGGTAAGCCATATTGAATATCATAACTCAAGGTCCAAACTTTCAGGTATTTGATAGATAATTTTATTCTCTAAAGTTTGGCAGGTTAAACGTGAAGCTAACGTTTTAGCACATAGATTATCAGTTGGGTGTTCTTATGATGATGTTGGTTTGGTAGATTTTTTCAATTAATTTATTTTATCTTTCCATTTCTATTTATTATTAAACGTAAAATTTTATGGAATTAGTTGCATTTTCAACCAGTATATCTTTCGTTAATAATTTTTTTATATATTGGCTGCATTATATAGTTTTTATTAAATCTCATATAAATTTATATAAAAAACCCCGAAAAATTTGTCGTGTCAAGACGAATTCATCTAAAACTTTTCGACCTTATGACTCACATGTTTTCATAAAGGCCGCTGATACTGTTTGTATTTTATTTTGGTTTCGTTTGAAGGATAGATTTTTTTTGTAAAAAAACATGTACCTGTTACCAATTAACAAGTCGGGTACGGTAGGACCCTATTTTTACATTTTCTATAGTTAACATAAATAAACACTCAATGATATAATATTTGACAAAGAATGACTACCGACCGACACCACGATATTTTTTGTCAGTCCCAACGATATTACTGTATGGAGTTTTTACTGTATATTCAAGACGAATCCATAGACCAATCTAGATTATTATTATTTATTTATTAAATTATTTTATTCACTAAATTAAAATATAAATTTATTATATAAGATAAAATGAAATAATAGAATTTTAAAAATACATTTGTTCAATATTTTGAGTGGCATCATATAGTAATTGAAAGGGGTGATGTTAAATCGAGAGCAACATTTGTTACATTGAAAGCAATCATGTTTATATTAGGAAATATTACGTCTTGATTTCTTAAATCTTTCCTAAAATGAATGTGATTGCTCTTAAATCGACAAATTTTAGCTTTGCACCTTTGTTTCACTTTTCTAAGAAAAGGTCCTCCTAACTGGATCCGTGCCCATTAAGAAAATTCATATTCAACAGTAAACCATACAAACTGAAGGTATAAAATATAATTAAGTTTCATTGAACAATGAGCATAAAACCGGAATATAAGTTAAAACTTAGAGATCTCTATAAAAATTTAAATTATAATCAAAGCTCGTATACGTCATCAACTTACTCACCTGTATTTTGTTTACTACTAAGTCGCAAGGTACTTTAGCCACATTTCGTCAATGATAACACTAACTCAGCTAATTTACGTGATGGTGGAGAACAAATACGTGCTCAAGGTTAGTCTTCCTTATCCAAGTCCACTACAAGAAAGTTCACTTTTAACGACGGAATAAGACGACAGATACTATCCGTCGTTGGCTAGCGACGAATTGCTAGCCTTAATGACAGATAGTCGACGGATAGAGCTTCACGCGACAGATTATCTATCCGTCTCTAATTTAGGGACGGATATGGAATCCGTCCCTAACATAGTTGACCAAAAAAAAAAGAGGAAAATGAAAATTTTAAAAATCAACGACGGATAGTCTATCCGTCGCAATTTAGCTACGGATAGGCTATCCGTCGTTAAAGTCGGATTTAACAGAACACTGGGCTCGATCTCCTCCATTTTCTCTACTGCTTTTCTTTCTTCCTCCTTTCTTCATTTCGCCACTTGCCATTTCCGACCAAAACTCGACGATTCCGGCCAAGCTTAGTGTCATTTCGAAGCTCGTGGGACAAGGAGCTCATTTCTTCCATCAATTTCAACTTTCATCCGCTATTTTCTCCGGATTCGAAGGTATTTTGGCTAAAACCCTTACTTTTTAAAATTTGGGAATTTTGTTAATTTCGACTAGTTTGAGCAATTGTATGTTTATAGAAAGTATGTAGTAGCTAGTTTAGCTTATATTACGTATTGTGTTAGCTTTGAGATGTGCAATTGGTATATTTATTGTGAAATTGGATTGTTAGTATAATGTTAGTATGATTGTAAGTATGTAGTGTATTTACTTAGATATTTTCGTATACGTACTAGGATTATGTAGATTTAATTGTGTGTTTGGAGACAAATTTGGTGACTTTGGTGATTTGAATATAATTTTTTCGTATTAACATAAAAATTATTACTAATATTTTCATCTACAATTTATATTGTTAATAGATAAATGGAAGTTTAAAATTTATAAAAATGAATTGTAATCGTAAAATGCATGTAATTCATTACAAATTCTTAACGTATCATAATTAAGAATGTAATTGTAATTGTAATGAAACTAAATATGTAATGCTACACATGTTATAATAAATTGAGATGCAGGTTAATTATTCAATTATGAATCCCGATCGTTCATGGATGTACCGTCGAACTGTTAATGGAAGAGTTCAGCCTAGTTTTGTGGAAGGGGTTGAAGCCTTCGTTGCTTTTGCACTTACACAGACTACTTGTTTGAGTGGGGGGATGATGAAGTGCCCTTGCACCCAAAACAAATGTAGGAATAAGCAATTTTTGCCTCCTGCAACGGTAGTCGAGCACTTGTAACGTAAGGGGTTCGTAGCTGAGTATGAGGTATGGTGTCATCATGGTGAGACACCGATACCATTCATGGATTATGAGAATTTGCTGAAGCGTAAAAGAAAGCAGCAAAATGTGATGGGAAGTACTCAAAATACTTCTACATCTTATGCTAATTATGATCATGAACGGGTTGAGCAAATGGTGTATGATGTTGCGGGTCCAGAGTTCATGGACACTAGGGAGCCAGTAACCGAGGGGGATGTGGAGGAGCCTCCGAATCCTGAGGATCAGGTGTTCTTTGACTTGTTGGAATCAACGAAGAAGCCGGTTTGGCCGGGGTGTAAGAAGCACACCGAGTTGTCTTTGTTGGCTCGGTTAATGAGTTGTAAGGACGATGGTGGGCAATCTGAAGCGAGCTTCAATGAATGGGTACAACTAATGTCGGAGATTTGTCCTGAAGAAAACCTAGTTCCCACCAACTTTTACCAGGCGAAGAAAAAAGATGCGGGGGATGGGGTTACTTATGGAAACCATACATTGTTGTGAGGGTATGTGCATGATCTACTGGGACGAGGATGCAGATCTACTGGTATGCAAGTTATGTGGGAAGAACCGCTACACACGTTATAAGGAGGGGGCCGCAAAGAAACGCCAGAAGAAAAATCTCCCAAATAAGAAAATGTGGTACTTCCCCTTAGCACCTCGTTTGAAGAGGTTGTACGCTTCAAGTTCTTGTACTGATAAAATGCGGTGGCACAAGGAAAGAGTAAGGGAGGCGGATGCAGGGGGTAGAATGGAGCACCCATCGGACTCACCGGCATGGAAAGAGTTCGACAAGACATATCCGGAGTTTGCAGCCAAGTCTAGAAATGTACGTTTGGGGCTTTGTACGGATGGTTTTAACCCGTTTGGAAGTGATCGGAAGTACTCTTGTTTGCCAGTCATGCTGACACCGTACAACCTGCCCCCTGGTGAGTGCATGAAGGAACCGTTCATGTTCTTGACTGCGTTGGTGCCCAGGCCAGCTGATCCAAGACAGAAGCTGGATGTGTTCTTGAAGCCCCTAATCAAGGAGTTGATCGAATTGTGGAAAAATGGTATCCCGGCATATGATGTGTCAACGAAGAAGAACTTTACCTTGAGAGCAGCAAGACTGTGGACCGTGAGTGATTTTCCCGCGTACTCCATGCTATCTGGAAGGAAAACTGCGGGCTTTCATTCTTGTCCACATTGTTTGGAGGACACTGATGCATTTAGACTGAAGGAGAGCGGGAAGGAGTCTTGGTTTGACTGTCATCGTAGGTTTCTTCCAAGGAACCATCCGTACTGGAAGCTTCCACTGTCGAGGATCAGTCCTCAAAGAACAGACATAACCGGTTGACTGAGCCGCGAGATGGTACGGGCTCTTCCAGGCATCACTATGGGTCGCGAGCTGTTGTCACAGATCGCCAGATGTCGGTAAGTATATATGTGTTTTATGACTTCGAAGATGATTTGTACACATGTTTATTGCTTTCATTTCTACCAACTTACTACTTGTTTGCATTTCTACCAACTTACTAATTGTTTGCATGTATAATGTTCTTTAGATCCAGGCTGGGGAACCCAAGACCGCGCTACAACACTTGAAGAAGGCGAAGCTGAAGAACGGCATTTGGGTGGACGAGAAGGCCGAGCGCGATGCACGCTTTTGTTCAGGTTCACAGTTGTATATGTGTATTATAACAGATTGATTAAACCTTAAACTGTACCTCATTTCGTATGCACTTTACTATTGCAGAGTGAGGTGGAGCGGAGGATCGCGGAGAGGATGGTCGACAATGAGGAGCTGTCCTTGCAAGACCAAGACCGGATCTTCTTAGAGGTCAACCCACCGGACAGCAAGGGTCGGGTTTATGGAGTTGGAAGTTTGGACCCTGCACTGACGGGTAGCTACTCCATGTCCCAGGCATCCACACAAGCCGGTGTTTACACACAGCACCAGGTCGATCAGATGATGACTCCTCTCCAGCGTAAGATAGTTGAACTTAAGGCAGCTAACCAGGCGGTGCTTGATGAGCAGGCTTGTGTGAATCAGCGGGTGGAAGAGCTCGCCCGAATGTGGATGAGCCAACAACCACATCCTCCCCCCGAGTCTTAGTTACTTGTGTTGTTTTACTATGCTACATACTTTCACACTGTCTAATCTTCTATTAGGATATTTATACTTCGGTTTGGATAATTTCTATTCGAAGAATCTTTGTTGTTAATTAATGCAATTTAACTGTTTCAGACATATTATCTACGATTATATTGGGTGAAAAACAGGTGAAAATTGAAACAGGAAATAAAATATTAACTTTTTTTTTAAAACAGCAGATTTAGCGACGAAAAGTTATCCGTCGCTAAATCTGCGAATTAGGGCGCACTGGCCCTAATTCTTTTATAGACGGATAATCTATATGTCTCTAATAGTCTCCGACTGTTAGAGACGGATAGATTATCTGTCTCTAAAAGTTAGAGACTATTAGAGACGGATAGTAATCCGTCTCTATTGGCGACGGAAAGGTCAACGTCCTTTTCGTCGTCTTATCCGTCGCGGATTAGGGACGGATAACCTATCCGTATCCATCCCAAATTCGTTAGAGACGCCCGTTTTAGCAACGGGCGTCTTATCCGTCGCTAAGTCCATCGTAATGGACTTAGCGACGAATCGAGGGCCGCATCAACCCCTGCCTATTAAGAATCACAAATGACGAGTATTTCTCTCGTATCCAAGTCAAATAATAGTTTACAACCACTCCAACCCCATCTGATGGAGCCTATTGTCAAAAAATAGAAATTAACATCAAATTTATCTTGATCCATATCAAATAAGAAAAATAACAACTCAAGAAGAATATGCGTAGCCGACTTTATGAAAGGCCATTGATGCTGCCAGAGCCATAATTATGCTGCCAGAGCACTTAAATTTAATTTCCTAATTATTGTTTAATTAAGTGTGTTAATCGTGGAATAAAAATTCTGAAAAATTAAAATGTAAGTTCTACAGCGTAATTAGAGAAAAGAATCTCAACCCCAAATTTTATCCCCATTTCATCTTTCCATCTAAATCAACTACTAACTATGGTAAGATTCCCTCACCAACAAAAGATACAGACCATCAAGGATCTAGCAATTTTGTTTCCACCGGTTGTCGGTAGGGACCTGAAGGGGAAGACCAAGAAAAGATAATTTATTATGGTTTCTGAGTTTCCGGAAAGGGGATTTGGATTTGGTTTTGGTTATCGTGACTTCGGCTTGAGGGTTGATTAATTGCAGGGTTGTTAGAAGATATTTTTGGTTTCTATTATTTCTGCCATGAAGCTTCATCCATTCCTGGTAGAGGATCTAGATTCTAGAGCTACCATATCTATATTAACAAACGAAAAGAGGAGCGCAGGAATACAGTCGGATGATTCTTTGTTCAATGAAAATCTTTATCAGAACAGAGTGTAGTCGTGTAGAGATTTATTCGATTCGGTAAATTCAAGGTGGATTTCTTTTCTTACTGTATACACCTACAACCACAACCATGTTCTGTCACGGGAGACCAGAAATACGATTGCTAATCATTGATTTGGAAGAAAATGTGAGTGTTGATGAGTTTGATAAAATTTGAGGATCTTTACTCTCATTACGGTACTGAAGATACACTTGCCTTTTCCAAATGTTTTATTCAATAATTAACAAAATTAATAAAATAATAATTGATAAATTAAATCAAGTGCTTTGGCAGCATAAATACTGCTCTGGCAGTATCAGCGGCCTTTATGAAAACATGCGAGTCATAAGGTCGAAAAGTTTTAGATGAATTCGTCTTGACACGACAAATTTTTCGGGGTTTTTTATATAAATTTATATGAGATTTAATAAAAACTATATAATGCAGCCAATATATAAAAAAAATTATTAGTGAAAGATAAACTGGTTGAAAATGCAACTAATTCCATAAAATTTTACGTTTAATAATAAATAGAAATGGAAAGATAAAATAGATTAATCGAAATGCAAATCTACCAAACCAACATTATCATAAGAACACCCAACTGATAATCTATGTGCTAAAACGTAGCTTCACGTTTAACCTGACAAAACTTCAGAGAATAAAATTCTCCATCAAATACTTGAATTTATTTGAAAAGTGAAACAGAGGTGCAAAGCTAAAATTTGTTGATTTAAGAGATTTAATCACCAAAGAACAATCCCCTTTCAATTATTATATGTTGCCACTCAAACTCTGGAATAAATATATTTTTAAAATTTTATTATTTCATTTTATCTTATTTAATAAATTTATATTTTATTTTAATGAATAAAATGATTTATCTAATTAATAATAATCTAGATTGGTGTCTATGGATTCGTTTTGTCATGGTGAATTAAAATATATATATTTAAAATATTTTTCGGAGTTTTGTAGATAAATATATATTAGATTTAATAAAAATTATATATGCAGTAAACATATTTAAGAATAAACAGTGAAATATATACTGGTTGAAAATGCAACTAATTCCACAAAATATCACGTAGGATTGAATTAATTTAATAAATACTCTATTTTTAAATTTTTATTATTTAATTGTATCTTATTTAATAAATTTATATTTTATTTAATGTATAAAATGATTATATAATTAATAATAGTATTCAAGATTGGTGTGTATGTGGATTCGTCTTGCTAGGAAGAATTCAAATATATATTCAAATTAATGTTCAGACTTTTGCATATAAAGTTATATGAGATTTAATAAAAACTATATATGTAATCAACATACCAAAAATAACAACGAAATATATAATGGCTAAAATACAACTAATTTCACAAAATTCCATGTAGGACTGAATAAATCTGGTGAGATTTAGACCCTTGTGTTTTACATAATATATGGATGGATGAATGGATGGTAATATGCACACGTGAAGTGATTCAACATTTTTTTTTAATCAACAAAATATATTAAATCACAGCCAAAACGTTTTACAAGAGCATAAGATATGCTACATGACTCGCAGACAATTACATCCACACAAGGTAATATTACAACTCTCCACCTTTCACAGCGCCTTTAGTAAACCAGCTTCCTGTCCATGTTACTTGGACTAATTCTTTCAATCAACCAAGCACTTCCCATCCATTCTTTCAATTAGACTGCTAAGCTTCACCTTTAGTTACTAATCAAGCATAGGCCGCCCATTACAGAACCAAACAGTAGACCGCCAACTTTCAAACCAATGTTATCATCACCAATCAAGGACATATCAAGAACTCCGTCAATTCCGTACCTCCTTATTAGTCACGCTTCTACACCCTATGCCTTTAACAAAGTAAGTGACAAGAAATTTAAAGCGTGATCAAGGACGAGAACCAAACAAATCAAGCTTCCACCCACTTACCACATCCCTCCACCCTATGGTCACAAGAAAACAAGTGCCAAGTAATTTAAGATATGGTCATAGAATGTCACCTAATGGCACAATAGCCTCATCCCTCCACCTAAGCCTACTAGAGACAAGTGGCAAGTAATTTAAGACGAGGTCAAAACCAAAAAGTCACACCTATAATTGACATCCCCCTACACCCTATGCTCGCAAGCAACCAAGTGGCAAGTAATTTAAGAAGTGATCGTGAATAAAAGCTCGGCTCAAAAGAGAGAAAAAGGTCCTTAAGATATTTAAAACTAGATCAACAATGGTATAGCTCCTAAAAATAACGGTCATAATTCAATCACATGTAAGTATATAGAAGTTCAGTTTTAATTACATTGAAATCTACATGGCACGTGACAGCGATAAGTTAAGGCTGATTGGCAATTCCTAAAAGTTAATAATTGAACAGGGACAAAAATGGATTTTTCAACTTTTATCGCTCTGGACTTGCATGTTATTATTTTACTAACAGATATCTATGTGTAATAACGAAATCTAAGAGGGGTGTGTGGATGTAATTTTACCTAAAATCAATAATCAACAAATGTCACCAAAATCTCTCCAGCACATGCATTGTTTGTTTTCACTAAGTGGCCCCACAAACAACAATTAAATATCACCACAAAAACTCATGTCCAATCCTTACCATCATTTTACCTGTCTCCTTGCATTAGAAATGCCACAGTCCAGCCGCCACTCTCAAAATCAATTACCTGCAGACAGATTACAAACAGAACAGAGGCACTTGACATTCCAGAAAAGACAAATCCTCTTTTTCCAATCTTACTTCTCCCTCCCGTCCCCTGCGCCACTGACCCTATCACACGTTTAGACACAATAAGGACCAAGATTCGAAAAGATTGAAAACTTTCAATTTTCCTTTTCCATTCAACCAAAACCAACAATTAACTTTAATTTTCTCAACAACTTTAGAAGGTGTTAAAATTTCATTCTTATAAATCAAAGCATTCCTAGCTAACCAAATATTTCATATGGTTGCATGCCAAAAAACATTCCAAACACCCTTATCCCCTTTCACGCAAGCTTTTTCATGATGTTCAAGACCATTCTCAATACTAACATGTTGAAATAGCTGCGGAAGCCATTGAAGATTGAATGAAGATGATGAAGCAAAACAGTTGAGAAAAATTGTGAAGAGAGTAAATAGAATGCTTACTTTGTATTCAATGAAAATATGTTGTGTGTTGTACAGATTACATGACACTATCTATGCTATTTATAGAGCTAAATTTACACAGAATGATGCTAACTTGCGCTGCTAACATATACCTAACTCACTAACAAACTAACTATAAAATGGCGGGAACTAACCAATTAACCAACTCCAAACTTTTCCAGCTCATTGCTCAAAGCTTCAATGCACTGCAGAGTTGTTAGATCATCTAGATCCTTCTTCATTCTGTTATGTTGCAAGGGAGACAATCTTTCTGGAATCTTCCTCATGCTATTAACCAAGCAATCCTCTTCTTGTTGTTGTGTGTTATCGTTCTGAGACCTCCCCTTAAGAGGAGCATAATAGTATGTTATGCTCATCTTAGATAATAGATGCATCATGTCTGTTTGTGCTAATGACTTTGTAAAGATATCAGCTAGCTGTTCTTTAGTGGAAACATGAGACAGTATAATCAATCCTGCCAACACTTTCTCCCTTACAAAATGACAATCTATTTCCAAGTGCTTTGTTCTTTCATGAAAAATGGGATTTTTTGTTAAGTGAATTGCTGACTGATTATCACAATATAGAACAATTGGTGATTGAATCTTGATATTAAATTCTTTCAATATAGATAATAGCCAGATAATCTCACAAGTAGCAAATGACAATGCTCTATACTCAGCTTCTGAAGAAGACCTACTTACAGTAGTTTGCTTCTTGCTCTTCCAGCTTATGAGTGATGAACCAAGAAACATGTAGTACCCTGATACTGATCTTCTGGTATCTGGGCATGCAGCCCAATCTGAGTCACTATATGCCACTAACTCTAATTGATTATGTTTGGACAAGAAAATTCTCTGACCAGGTGAATTCTTCAAATACCTGAGTATTCTATATACATAATTAAGATGATGTTTTGAAGGCTTTTCCATGAATTGACTTAAGACACTGACAGCATAAGTAATATCAGGCCTTGTGATGTTCAAGTATATTAATTTTCCAATCAATTTTCTATAAATCAATGGATCATTGAGAACATCATTATCAGTACAAGTGAGCTTTAAATTTTATTCCATTGGACTTACTACTGGTTTACAATTGGTTAAACCAGCTTCGTCTAACATTTCCAAAATGTATTTTCTTTGACAGATATGAATGCCTTGATCTGTTCTATTAATTTCTAATCCTAAAATATATTTCACCTCCCCTAAATCTCTGATCTTGAATTTTGATTGTAGCATGATTTTAACTTCTTGAATTTGTTCAAAACATGAACCTGTTATGAGTATATCATCTACATAGACTAACAAGGCAATAAAACCTAGAGAATTAGTCCTTGTGAATAATGAGTAATCAGCTTTAGATTGAACAAAATCAAGTGTTTGTAGAACACATGTGAATTTGTGATTCCATTACCTGGAAGCTTGTTTCAAACCATACAAGGATTTATGCAACTTAAACACTAATTTTCCTTGATCAGAATCTGAATGATTATGCAATGTATGGTTATGCCTCCCCTGAAACAAGTAACCAGGAGGAATATCCATGAAAATATCTTCATCTATCTCACCATTGAGAAAAGCATTATTAACATCCATTTGCTCAATTTTCCAATCATTAGCAGAAGCAATAGCTAACAAGGTTCTGACAGTAGTAATTTTAGCTACAGGACTAAAGGTCTCAAAGTAATCAAAGTAATCATAGCCAAATCTTTGAGAGTGACCTTTAGCAACTAATCTAGCCCTATATTTGTCAATAGAGCCATCAGGCTTGAGCTTCAATTTAAACACATACTTGCAGCCAATATAGGCTTGTGACCAGAAGGTAAAGAGACTACTGACCAAGTTTTGTTGTCTTCTAATGCTTGTAGTTCAGCTTGAATTGCATGAGACCATTCTGGATGAGTTATAGCTTCTTGATATGTAGAAGGTTCTGTATGAAGCATAAGATTGAGAGCAAATTAAATGATCTATGAGCTGGAGAAATGGATGAATAATTAACAAAATGAGAAATAGGATGAAGAGAATGAACAGAAGGAGAATCCTGATAATGATATACTCTATAACAATAATCTTTCATTTTTACTGGAGTTTTAATATGTGTAGTGGATTTCCTGAGATCAGGAACTTGATCTGACATAACAGGGTCTATGACAGGAGCAGGAGATATATCATGATCTGATATATCAACATGAACTGGTATAGCATGATCTGATATATTAGGTGATATAGCATGTGTACCATGATCTGATATATCAGGTGACATAGCCTGTGTACCATGATCTGTTATATCAGGTGACATAGCCTATGTACCAGAAATAGGAGAACCAGGAATGAAATCTGTAGGAGGTGAATGATTATGAGTAAGAGGAGAATCATAATACAATGGAGATAAATCTTCATCTATAATATGATATGTGAATGTAGAAGAAACAGGATAAGATGAAGATGAGTAAGGAAAAATATGCTCCAAAAAATGCACATCTTTTGAAATTATAATCTTATGTGATTTGAGATGATATAACTTGTAACCCTTGATATGAGGTGGATATCCTATAAACACACATGCATCTGCTCTGGCATCAAATTTAGATCTAAATTGCTTGTGTGTAGAAACATAGCACAGTGATCCAAACACCTTTAGTTTATTCAGATAAGAGGATTTGTTATGAAACTTCTAATATGGACTAACATTACATAATAAAGGAGAAGGTATTCTATTAATCAAGAATGCTGCAGTTAAGACAGCTTCTCCCTAAAACTTGATAGGCAAATGTGAATGAAAGAGTAAAGCTCTAGCAACATTAAGCAGATGTCGATGCTTTATTTCCACAACACTATTTTGTTGTGGAGTATAAACACAACTCTTTTGATGTATAATGCCTAAGTGTTGAAGTTTATGGGTAAGTGGTATGAATTCTGTACCATTATCAGTTCTGATAGTTTGAATAGTGACATGATATTGAGTCTGTACAAAAGTAATGAAATCTTGTACTACAGCAGCAACTATTGACTTTGAATTAATAAGATGAATCCAAGTATATTTTGTATGATCATCAACAATTGTAACAAAATATCTATGACCATTGATAGAAGTAGTAGAATAGGGACCCCAAACATCCACATGTATTAATTGAAAAACATTATGAGTTACAGAAGTACTAATGGGAAATGACAGCTTTCTTTGTTTTGCCTCTAAGCAAACAGTACAATCAAACTCCTCTATACTAGAAATATGCTTGTTATGGACTAGTTTCACCCTTTGAAAGGATGGATGACCAAGCCTGGCATGCCATAGTTGAGTAGAAATAGGTACTCTCACAGTATGAGCACCTGATTGTGAAGCTTTATTGACTGAACAAGTCCTAGATGATGAATGTGAGTCTTTATTGAAAGCATGTAAATGGAGAATGTTACTGATGAGAAGAACATGTAGTGACTTGTATTTCCTAGCGAGACCAATCTTTGTCTTTGAAGAAATCTCCTGAAGAAAACATGCTTCATTAGTGAGTAAAAAATGATATCTACCTGCTTGAGTGATCTGAGTAACAGATATCAGATTAATAGAAAAATCAAGAACATATAGCACTTTTTCTAAAGTGAGTTGATCTGATAGTTTAACATTTCCTATCATTGTTACTTGTAATCTGATATTATTAGGTAATTGAACAAATGTGCTAACATGTGAAATATGAGAAGTAAACAAACTAGGAGAACATACTACATGATCTGTAGCTCCTGAGTCAATAATAAAAAAACTTGACAATTTGACTGAAAGCGCACAAACAAAATGTACAGGAAATGAGCAATAATGGTTACCTCCAATCATGTTATAGCTCACAGCAGGATCTGTGCCTTCTTCACCACCTTGATCGGTAATATCCTCAGTTGTGACAGGTGCACTAGTACTGGTGTTAGCAGATCCCTTCTCTAGCAATGTCATAAGCTGATTCATCTTGCTTTTGATGTTATGATACTGAGCAGAAACTTCTGAATTAGAAGCAGTAGCAACAGAGTTAGCATAATGAGGAGCCCTAGGATGGGATTGAGAATGAGAGACTCTCCTAGTATTGGTAAACTTGAAATTTGGTGGAAAGCCAATTAATCTGTAACATCTGTCAACTGTGTGATTAGTGTATCCACAGTGAGTACACTTGATACCAGATCTCTCCTTCCTTTTTACTTCTCGAGTATTCTGCAAGTGATAGGTAGATGCTTCATGAGCATGATGAGCCACATTCCTAGAGTTTCTTTGCCTCTCTTCAGTAAGTATAATAGAGTATACTCTCTCCAGTGGAGGCATGGGAGACATCATGATGATATGACCACGGATTGCATCATATGATTCATTCAGCCCCATTAGAAATTGATAAATCTGATCAGTATTTGCAACTTTAGAAGCATTAGCAAGAGCCTCACAAGTACATTTCCCACAACTGCATTCAGGAAGTGGTCTATAAGTGTAGAGCTCTTCCCAAATGCCAGTGAGTTGTGTAAAATACTCATGAATAGACGGTGACCCCTGCACAAGTGAGCTAAGCCCCAATTGAATCTGATATATGCGCACATTATCAGTCTCAGAATACCTCATATTAAGCTTTTCCCATACAGTTTTAGCAACAGTGTTATGCATAATAGTACTCTCAATCTCTCCAGAAACAGAGTTTTGAAGCCAAGCTAGAATTAAATTGTTAACACGCAACCAAGGCAAGTACAATGAATCATTGAGAGCAGGTCTCTTATATGTTCCATCAACAAAACCTAGCTTATTCCTGATTGACAATGACAGAGACATTTCTCTTTTCCATGTGATGAAATTTGAACCTCTCAGAATATTTTTGATTGCTCCAGATGTCTGAGTGTCATGAGGAAACAAGTGATAAGGACTGTTTGGATCATTATGATCCTCATTCATATTGCTTGCATCAGAGGCAGAAGTTGGAGTTGCCATTTTTTCAAACAGTTGGTGATCTGAAAGTGCACCAGAAAAATAGTTATGCATTATTGAAACTAATATGAATTACTTTGAAATGATTTGTGAGTTTGAATAATCAATACTCCTAAACAAACAATGATCAACCGTAGAATAGAGAATCAGATTTAACAGATTAATTACTGAATAAACATGAAAATCTGATCAAGCGGAGAATGATCAAATCAGTACTAATAACTGTTTGACTTTAGTAATCACTTGATCGAGCTGATATTGATCAAAACAATATGAGTTACTGCTTGATCTACTATCTGATTGATGATCACAACAATATAGATTATTGTTTGATCAACCAAATCTCAGAAACTGAATGAATATACTATGAATAATGTTCAGAAATAGAAATCTCATAGTAAAGAAGTGAATATAATAACAAACAAAGTTCAGAAGCTTAGGCATATAGAACCAAAGCTCTGATACCATGTTGAAATAGCTGCGGAAGCCATTGATGATTGAATGAAGATGAAGAAGCAAAACAGTTGAGAAAAATTGAGAAGAGAGTAAATAGAATGCTTACTTTGTATTCAATGAAAATATGTTGTGTGTTGTACAGATTACATGACACTATCTATGCTATTTATAGAGCTAAATTTACACAGAATGATGCTAACTTGGGCTGCTAACATACACCTAACTGACTAACAAACTTGCTAACAAACTAACTGTAAAATGGCGGGAACTAAAGTTAACCAACTCCAAACTTTTCCAGCTCATTGCTCAAAGCTTCAATGCACTGCAGAGTTAGATCCTTCTTCATTCTGTTATGTTGCAGGGGAGACAATCTTTCTGGAATCTTCCTCATGCTATTAACCAAGCCATCCTCTTCTTGTTGCTGTGTGTTATCATTCTGAGATAACACTATGAACCATGTCCTTTTTAATCCACATATAGACCAAATCCCACACCTTTTACACAAAAAGACAATCACCGAAAACATGCCAAGTACTTTCCTCACACAACTCACATCTTTTACACACAACATCACTTTCACTCAACCAAATTCCTCTCTTTTTTAAATTTTCTTTTGAATGGATCTTATCTTGGAGCACTTTCCAAATAAAAGCGTTAACTTTAGATGGAACCAACCAATTTATTCTAAATTGTTCTTTTTTCATTTATTCGCGACCTTACCTTTTCTTCCTTTTCTCTCGCAAGCTTTTAGCCCACTTTTTCATTGGATTTACATCATCCTTCAATTCTAAAGTGCGATATCCCTCTTTTGTGGTGTAACAATTCTCCATACCTCCCACCCATACCCAAGTATCAAGTATGCTCTCATTAAGAATTAAGGTGTTCACTTTTCCTTCAATTTCAATCACAACTTTTTTTTCCCATTCAAAAAGATTTCTTCTCCATTCCCATTTGCAATCCAATCGATTCTCACATTTTACTACCCTATCTGAAAACTTACTTCCTTTAACCAATTCCAACCCATACAATCTCGGGTATTCCTCTTTCAAGCTTTTTTTTCAAGACAATCCCATCTTTCTTCCAAAAAACAAGTGTTTTGACCATTGCCAATTTACTTTTTCACATTATTTAAGAACCAACTTTTAGAGCCTACCCATTTCAAAATATCCCATGAAGTGATTCAACATTAAAATCATAAGTATTTCATTGCATGGTTTTCTCGGGTAATTAAGATCATGATTTTTTTTTTTTTTTTTTTTTTTTTTTTTTTTTTTTTGTGCGCAATGTGTGTTTTAAAATTTGGTTAAGCTGGTCCACCACTTAAGATGTGTGGGTTAAACTTAAACGTTCCGGTAACATTGTTTTGACCTTTTATCAATCAGATCATCATTATTAATTTCGTCAATTTATTGTCTTTGACTATAACAACGTAAAAAATCGTAATTCAAATCTATATATTATTAAAAGCCCAGTTTCTAATTTTCTATTCATCAAACCAACAAAAGCACTTTGGCCTCAAATGAATGAGGTAATTTTCAACTTTATTTCGTAATTAAATAATTATTACAAATTACAATTAAGGAATGTGCATGTTTTAAGCAATCAACATGCTATTCTGTTCCTTCCCAATGGTAGTTATCAATCAAATTCATTCATAGTAACATTGAAATTATGGAAAACGAATCTTTATACAAGAAGAGTATATATGTACATCAGTCCTTTATATATCCGTCCCAACTCATCTGATTTTGCATCGATGAACAAGATGCTCACCTACAAGCGACACAGATCGTCTAATTAACAATTCATCCAAGAACCGACCCATGAAGATATGCCGATTGTCTACTGGGATTGATCTTCACTTTGAGTTCAAGTTGCAAATAATTATGTTATTACTAATCGATGGAATAAGCACTGTTGGAACCATAGTTTTCAGGTCGGTAAATCTTTTACATATTTGCACGTGTTTATTTTGAGAATCTCCGTTCCTCAGTTAGTCAGTTTAATTCGATTTATACAGTAGCTTTTATGTTACATGTCGTATTCACAGCATTCTCTTTTTGCTTTTGTTTAACAATCGAATACACTACACGTTTGTTTCTTACATCTAATGGTATTTTACGTTTTATTTTTTCAGCAAAGAAACACTCAAACTGGTTCTGGATTCCTCTATTATCTGCTCCATACGTAGGACATTCACATAGAATCATAGACTACTCATAAACAATTCTGAAATATTCTATCGCGCGATGGCTTATAGTACGAACCAATTTAGAAAATTCAATCATAACAAAACATGAAGTCTTTTTCCTATGTTTATTGATTAATCCAGATCTTAGTGCAGATAGATGTCTTCATACATCGTAACTACTCACGAATGAATGATAGACTGAATAAACTATTGGAGTTAGGCCATCCGGATTCGTTGTATGCTTCAACCATATGCAAACTAATGAGCAACAATACCATATTGAGGTCAGGGGGTCACGAGTTGCTGATTGCTCTCCACAATAGGCCTTATGGATACTTAGATATTAGGAGGCCAATTTTTTTAAAATATACCATACACATACATTTTATATGAGCAATTTTTTGTTACAACCATTGTACCACATCATATACTAGTAATTACGTATAAATTTGTAATATTTTTAATGTTCAGGATTGTATGAGACCCTCTATAGTTATTTTAAAAGGAATGGAATATGTTATTAATGAGACCGTCCATGGTCTTAACAAATTCATAAGTTTTCACAACTCTCTTTCTTCTATTTCTCTTCACCCAAATCTCCTTTCCATTTCAACATCACTTTAACAAATTCAAGGATGGAACGATCGATATCAGTTTTTTCAGCTTACTTTGAGCTTCATGTGGATATAATTTAAGAAAGAGATGGAGTAGTTCGAGCTAAGAAGCCGCGGCAGCCATGGAAAACCATTTTTATTTTGTCCCTCTTTTCTCCTCAACCACACTCTCCAACACACAATTTCGCCGGAGATGTTGATCGCCCACTCTGAAGATGACAAAGAAGTATATTCCGGTGGCGAAGATGAGGGCATCGGTGGAGAGGAGAGGAAATGAGAGAGGGAGACAAAATATCAGAATTCTACAATACAAGATACTACTACCTCCATTTCAGAAAAAGTGTTACATTTTATTATTCTGCGGTCAACTGTCTTCGCGTTTGACCACAATTTACTCTTAAACGATATTAATAAATAAATTATTAAAATTATATAATGAAAATTTAGTAATTAAATTTTTATTATATAATTTTATTAAATTATTTACTATTATCGTTTATGAGTAATTTGTGGTTAAACTCGAAGACAGTTGACCAGTCAAAGTCAAAATGTAACACTTTCAGATAAATGGAGGGAGTATCATAATTCTACAACCTAAATTCACCAAATTCCAATTGAAGTACCAGATCCAAGAAGCGTCAACAGACTGCCATTGATGTTGAAAACCAAGCGAATTACATTCCAATTCAAGTCAGATGGATACAGAATTACCTCTCCATTTCTTCAACACCAATTCAATGATACCGCAACCAGCCATCTCTTGTACACTTCACATATTGACCCCTCTGCTCTCTCACTTAGAAGATTCATAACATTAGAACTTAATTTATCACGGGCCGATAACTTACACTATCTAAGTTCTACATATAGGACTTATTGATTATGGGATTTTCCTCAATTAATGATAATGCCAAAATAATTTTACTTTTATAGATTTAATATATGTCACAAAAAGTGTTATAAGTGTCGTAAATAACTAAAATTACTTTGGCAATACGATTTTTGCTCTAGCATTATCATCATCTATTAAATAATTCAATTCATAACAATTACATGTATATAAGGTAGGTGAATTCAAATTCCTACTTTCCGCCTAATAATAATTATTCTGTGTGATACTTATTTAACCAATTAATGATCTAATTTCGGTAACAGATACTCAAATCTTTGTGTTACAAATCTGTTTAATTTATTTCACTACATAGAACCAGAGACAATAAATTTATTGCACCTAATTTACTTTTCTTCCCCCTTTTCGTTTCTCAAAATCCATGGATCTGAACATGTGGTCCAGTCCAATAGTGAGAAAGAAATTAGCTATAGAGCTGAAGAAAAGGAGATGGAACAATGATCCGTACATTTTTAGTTTATATAGGGCTGTAGAAAGCAGAATTATTTGGGTTTCGTAGTTCAAAGTGTTTATGGTAGTTTCGTTGCAATATATGCTATAAAATTTTAAAAATATATTATTTTGTTTGTTCCCAACTTTGGTAGTTCTTTTATGTTTAATTAATGTTATTAAAACATATTTCTGAGTTTAAATTTTAGTTTTAAAATAAATTTTCTGAGAGACGGTCTTTAGATAATTTATTTAGCAACGAACTATGTTTTAAGAAAATCATCACTATTATCAATAAAAACCTCTATGTTTTCAACATTGTGTTTTTTCACATGTATAAAAAATACATTTTGTTAATTGCAGTAGATGTTTTGATTGACAACAACGATGATTCTCTTGAAAATATAAGTCCGTCTCTAGATAAGTATCTAGATACCGTCTCTCTAAATACTTTGTGTTAATTTTATACTTAAATTTGAACTCTTTATACACAAAAGTACACTCTAGAGGGGCAGTTTATTGGGGGTAAAATGCACAAATATATCATATGTTCGTCGAAATATGCACGGATGTACCTCATGTTCTTAAAATTGCATTGATGTACCTTAAGTTCTTTAAAAGCATGCACACTGCTCCAATAATGGTGTATGTATTACACTCTCATGTGTGCACGTGGATTTACTTTTTTAAGCATACAAATGTTAAAAATTCACAATAATTTTTTTATAACCAAGAGCAATAAGGTTAATTTAAAATTATTAAAACTAATAAAAAAAAGTTATAATAAAATGAAAAAAAGAACTTCGTGAAAACTAAAAGAAATATAAATATTTATAATAGCTCTACTAAATTAAAAACTAATTAGATAAATAAAAAAAGTTATATTAAATTATTGTAGTGATATTATCACAACAAATAATAGCACTATAAAAAATTTCGATACTAATAAATATAACAACAATTATCCGTTTACAAACCTACCTATGTACAAATCATTCATCGTTTCTCTACGTCTCCTTTATACATACGATTTGCACTTTAATACATCTTCGCGTACCATCAAACTTAGTTAGAAAAAATCATATATAATAAAATATTAAATTTCACAGCATATGTGTATAAATGATAAACAATTTCCTATCATAGATTCAAGAGCATACATTTTTCTATACATATTTACTAACAAGAGTCAGGGACACTGTTGAGGTCATCTCGGCCTATATCTTACTACACTGGTATTCCGTTATTTTACTTTGAAACGGGTCGGGTTCTATTCAACTCCGTTCAAAATAATGATGTTTATGTCCGGTCTGGCATATACTCGAACCTATTCCATACCTATGTAACTAGATCCGTCCGCAATATTTTATGATTAAATTAATTAAAACTACAATTTTCCAAACGGTTAAAGATACTCTATAGACGGGGCTTTTCGATCTTCTCTCTACTTTCTTGATCCATAATGGGGCTGGATTTGATACCCTCTAGGGTGTGAATTTATGTTTGTAGAATAATAATTTTTGAAACGTATCCGTCATGATAAGTCGTATTTTTTTCATTTTCTATAGTTAGTATAAATAAAGACTCAATGATATAATATTGAATGAAGGACTACGTACCCACAGACACCACGACCAATGTTGTTTACATAAGTTTGACTACTTTATTTTATTGATTAATTTATTTTGTCCAACACTTTCTAGTTTAAGTGTTTTAAAACGAAACGAACGTTGGAGCAAATTCGAATTCGTAAATAGTATTCTTGGCCCATTCTATTACCCAACAAAGTTGGTCCAATTTTCTTTTGACCCTTTTATAAGCCCATCCCTAATTATGTCTTTTTTTTTTAAATCTAGAAAAAAGTAAACTACAAAAAGCTGTTAATTACATAGATGTCAAAAGATCGACATCTCTAAGTAGACGTTGGACAAGAGGTGTAGGGGATCCTCCCAAAGGCGTATCCTGTTGTCAACATGCCCCAACTTTGCAAGCATATCCGCACACTCATTACCTCCATCTTTTTGTGTGCTTAAATTCAAACCTCCAAGCCTTCTTCATTAATAACCTGCAATCTTCCAAAATACAATGGAAAGGGTGTTCGTCCGTGTCGGTTTCCTTTAAAAGATGATAGATGACCTGAGAATCTATTTCGGCAACAAGACATGGAATACGTCTTTCCCATGCCAAGGTCAATCCTTCCCTCAAAGCCAAGAGCTCTGCAAAATTGATCGAGACATCTTCCAATTTCTTCGAAAAACCCCATAGCCATTTCCCGGTCTCATCTCGTGCCAAACCACCACCAGCTACACTACCATTCGACGCAAAAAGACTTGCATCTGTATTGAGTTTAATCCAACTAGGTGGAGGGCTTTCCCACCTAGTACTTTGCTCCACCATATTGAGACTTTTTCCAGGAATGCGCAAGAAGACAACAATCATGTCGAGCACCATTTGTTTGATTCTATGTGCAATCACTCTTGTCGGTACAGATTTATTGAGAAAAATCACCTCATTACGAGCTTTCTAGATATGCCAAATAGTAGCGATGAAGAATAAAACCCATGGCGCATCCGGTATCAAGATGTTACCGATTTTTTTTTCCATCAGATTGCACTCTAACTCTATCTTGGTCCAAATTCTTGAAAGTTAGCCACTGGGTGGGAGCTAGACAGTGTTCCCATACTTTTTTAGATTACCTGCATTCTTTCAAAATATGAAGAGTGGTCTCTGGTGCTGCGTTGCATTGCCTACACACATCTGAATCAATAATGTGGCGTACCTTTAAAAGTGTACCTGTCGCAAGCTTGTTATGTTGACATAACCAGATGAAGTGCTGGAGTTTTGCTGGACATTTCATACGCCAAATCCAGCTCCATTTCCTCACATAACTTTCATCATTTGTCTCTTCCAATGCATTATAAGCGTCTTTGCATGAAAATAATCCATTACTTGATGGGAGAAAAACTAACCTATCCGAACCCCCCGGTAAGTATGGTATGGGAAAATTGAGAATTCTTTCATGTAAATCCCCTGGCAGTGATGTTGCGAGGTCATCGAGGTGCCAACCTTCTTCATGATTCCATATATTAGCCACCTTGAGTGGTGCATTGCATTCTTCAACCGCATCTCCAAATAGATCCGCGATGGTCTGTCCATGAAACCAAGCATCAAACCAAAATGACACACATGACTCAATTAAACCCTCTTAATTACTTCCAGTTGTTACATACAGACGACACGCATTTTTTTTTTTCCATACTGCATTTTCTTCTTGATGCAACTTCCGAAAAGGTTCTTCTATCAAGACTTGAAGCCTAACTAATTGTAGTGGCGAGCGTTGCCAGACATTGATCATTGCCAGAATTACCATTGCTACTTTCAATTTATGAAATTTCTAAAGTGTGATAGCGCAAGCAGTTTTACGATTTAGACTTTCGCTGTAGATTTTATTAGTTTACAAATCAGTTGTCAGAATTTTCATGATAAGCCTTTAGACGTTCAAGGCGTCAAACTGCATTTTATATTTTAACGAGTTAAGTTCGTCAAATTTATAAATTTATAAACTAGCACGAATCATATTTTCATAGTTCGTCAAGTTAAATTCTTGTGCGATACATTGATATCTATTCTTTAACATATACTTCGCTCCAAATTATCATCACTTTGAATTTTTATTGGCACTAAGTATTAGTTTTGACTGCAAAAAGCTATTGAGGTGTAACGACTACTCCCTATTGTTTTGACATTATTGACACTAAGCATCATTTTAATTAACTACGTTGAACATTTCAACAAATTATTTCGCAATTAATTAAAGTCAATACTCAAAAAAATAGTTAAAATGATAAAATCACAACTTAGTATGACATCATAACAACTTAGGTGACCTAATAACATCGAACCGATCCTACACAATTCGACCTCTATTGAGGGTGACCGGATCAAATTCCATTTAAGGCAATTGGCAACCCTCGTTTTCCTTGTCTTTCGGGGCAGTATCAGGACTTTGAAAATTAGGTGGAATAATATTTGTTAAAGAGTAGTCTCCTGAGAGTCCACAATATAATGAGAATTCTTGAGAGTTCTACATAATAGACAAATATATACAATTTATACATAAAACTATATAATATGATTTTTTTCGCGGGTTGACCCGCTTGACCGGGTCGCCCCACATTTTTCCCTTATAATACACAACCCGCTTTCATGTGTCCATCCAATCATTGTTGGTCCAGATAACGGCAAAGTAAAAGACTAGGGGGGGGGGGTGAATAGTCTTTTAAAACTTTTCTCGATAAAAACTATTTCTCAGATATCTGTGTAGATATCTGATACTTAGATTCAGAGCGCGGAAGACTTAAGATAGATAAGTGCAGAAACAGTTAAAGTGTGTGTTGTTGAAATGTAAGTACAGAAAAGTAAATAACACAGCAAGTATAGTGGTATCTGGAGGTGGCGTAATCCTCCAACTAATCCACTTCGGTCTTCCAAAGACCTAGAATTCACTAGAATAGATAATTGAGGTCACCTTACAAAAATCCTATTCTAAGATTCCTTAAACAAATGGTTCCCAACCAAATGTTCCCGAAGTTGTTCCCCGCTTTCACAAACCAAGTACTTCTGTACTCGAAACCTTTTGAGCTATTCCTCAGCTTCCCAAGCTAAGTACTTCCTGTGCTCAATAACCTTGAGTTATTCCTTAGTTTCTCAAACTAAGTACTTCCTGCATACTTAATACCAGTTGATGGTGTGTTTTGTTTTTGTCGTTGTTTTGATGAGCTTCTTTTTTAACTTTTCGAGTTATTGAAGATATCAAGTATAAATATACTATACAATTTGCAATGTATTCTATTCTTTTTCTTTTCTTGATGATAATTATAATTAGAGAAGAAAATGAAGAATGATCTTTGATCTTTTCTTTCTCTCTTCTTTCAAATATAGTAGCTAGTTAGGGGAGGGACGAGAACTTTACTTACTTTACTAGAGAAGAAGAGCTTTTGCTATATGAAAAAGCTTTGAGGATAGTAGTTTGCTTGAGAGAATATGTTGTTCAAGAAGTGTCTCTAAGGTTGACGTGTCTTCTCAAGCGATCTAAGTGTTGATATTTATAGATGAATTTGAATGCCGTTGAATAGTATCCGTTAGCTTAAATCAAATTCAAACTATTGATATCATGTATAGTAATCTTAGATGTGTTTGTCTTCTTCTTCAGAAGCTACCGTTGCTTTTGCTCAGACATCTATGTCCGTGCATTAAATGCATTGTACTATACTTTTTGTTCTGTAGTGCCAACGGAACTATGCTTTGTATCAGAGACTTAACTTTATCAGTTTTCTCTGAGTTTTAGCACGTCCTTACCTTTAACTTCAGATACCACTTTTATTGAAACAACTTTGTTTGCAATATATATTTCTTTATCAGAAATGTGGTTTAAAGCTCAAGGTATCTGAGTGTAGATATCTGTGGACACTTTTCTTGTTTTCCAGATGGACCTCTTGACTTCTCAGATATCTCTTGTGACATAATTTGTTTAGCAATCATTCGCGTCTTCAAGAAATCTGGCCAAGGTATCTGCAAAACTATTTCAGTAATCTTGTGCAGTTTCTTCAAATCTTCAATGTCGTTGAACTTGTTCTGCTTGGATGTCTTCTTCTTGATCTTCTCTTCATAAAATAAAAATTACATTTTGAGACCTAACATCCTATACAAGATTAGCTAGACTATCATACTTAGTGGGTTTCCTCTTTTACAATGTTCAAGTGAACCAAGAGTACTAATCACCTTTCTGAGACTAAGATAAGTCATCATGTTGCTGATCAAAATCTAAACAGATATTTCTAACAAAATATCTAACAAATTTCCTAACAAATTTCCCCCTTTTTGATCAGTCAACGATGACTATCTGACCTATTACAAATCTGGATGAGTGAACAATCCAACACTTAATCATTTCTTAAGATTTTTCAATTCATTCAATTAAGTGCAGAAAGTAAACATCAACCAAATCACACGGTGTGATCTTTGCTGACAAGTTATCTTTTATAGAATACTATCTGAGAGTAAGTTCTTCAGATAAGTTACAAAGAAAGATTACAGATAACTTCAATACATAAAACAAGTTTAGCTCAGTCAGCAAAAATACAACAAAAAAAAAATAATAAATTAGGACAACAGGAGTAGCCAAGCTCCAAGTAAACATCCTAATAGACTAGTCTTCAAGTCTTCAACTCTTCAAGTCTTTAACAATAGTTCTATGGATCAGTCTGCAAATTTCCTATCTCCAAACCTTTTGATGTCATCAGAATAATCATAGAGAAGTGTTCTGACGAGCATCTCAGTGTCTCTGGCAAATCCACAGACCTCTTTGTAGGTTTTGGTAGGATTTTTCTTAACAAAATGTTTGACCCACAGATACTTTCCCCACTTCCAGGCATGCTCTATTCTGATATCTGAAAGCTTGAAGTATTCGTAGATAATCCTCAGATATCTGATGTCACCCTTGTATTGATCTTCAGTTAGATAGAACGATTCATAGGGTTCCACAGCGAGTCTTGCTCTTGTGCCTGTTCCTGTGATATTCAAAATTCTGTGCACATTATCCGACTTTCCATATGGACATTCATCAGAGAGGTCCTTTCTCATGGCTTCAGTTCTCTTGACAACTTCAAAATCCAACCAGGCTTTAATGTGATTGGTGTTGATCAAGGTTGGCTTATCTCTTCTCCATGCCATAAGTTGTTTATGGATTGTTACGAAATCTTGAATTTACCGAGATGCTTAAGTTCCGAATCCAATAGCCATTTTTCCGATTGATGCACCCGTGAAGCGGAGGAATCATTGTCATTCTTCACATACTCTATTTTGGCTTCTTCTGGCCTGAGTGGAAGTTGACTTTGTCTTTGCTCAGCTCTCAGTCTGTTCCTTCTCTGTCTTGAATTCTCTTTGGGGTTGTTGCTTGAAGAACCACCCTGGATAGACTTGGTATTTGGAGGGTGTTTTAGCTGCTAGGGCTTTGCGACTATGGGCTCGATTAGCTTTCAATTTTCCTTTTTACGTGAAGAGGAGCTTCATCTTTATCGCTTCTCATCATCATCAAGATTAAATCTTGTGAGAGTTTCTGCCTTCTTCATTGCCTGGGGACTTGATTTGGCCTTCTTCTTTTTTTCGTAAGATTCATTAATCCCTTTAACTGTCTTCTCCTTGAGCCTTGGTACTCCTTGGAGGTTTACGTGCCATGGCCCTTGTTATCTTTGTAGTTGCTTGAGTAGGTTTCTGTGAAGGATCTACTATTTGCAAAGCAGCTTGGATTGAGGATGGTTCATTGATTCTGAGTGGTGGCTGGGAAGTTTTCATGTTTCTTCTTCCTCTCTGAGCACTTTGACCAGATTTCTTCTTGTTTTCTTCTCCTTCTTCCCATGCCCCGACTTTGAGGTCCAGATTTGTACACTCTTTCCCTTAGTCATTGTTGGTGACTTCGGTCTCATAAAAGAATCCGAGAGAGAGTCAAATGCCCTTGTAAATAATTGTGGCGGTGACCAACTTCTGAAGTTCGGCTTTGAGCTCCTGATTTTGCTTGATAAGTCCATTGTCCTTATCAGTGAGCTCTGCCAATGGGCCTAGGATGGCATCTGCTTTTCTAGCAGTGTAACTTGCCTCTTGGAAAGCTTTTTCAGCTAAAGACGCATCATCGCCCCTTATCATTCCCAGATCTTTCTGAGCAATGACTATGCTAGTTGTTCTCTGAGTGATGAGCTCAGTGAACTTTTTCATTTCAGAGGGGACGGAGGCAATTACTTCCTTGTTCTGTGAAGACAACTCTGTTGGTCCAGATAACGGCAAAGTAAAAGACTAGGGGGGGGGGGGGTGAATAGTCTTTTTAAAACTTTTGTCGATAAAAACTATTTCTCAGATATCTGATACTTAGAATCAGAGCGCGGAAGACTTAATATAGATAAGTGCAGAAACAGTTAAAGTGTGTGTGTGTGTTGCTGAAATGTAAATACAGAAAGGTAAATAACACAGCAAGTATAGTGGTATCTGGAGGTGGCGTAATCCTCCAACTAATCCACTTCGGTCTTCCAGAGACCTAGAATTCACTAGAATAGATAATTGAGTTCTCCTTACAAAAATCCTATTCTAAGATTCCTTTAAACAAATGGTTCTCAACCAAATGTTCCCCCTGAGTTGTTCCCCGGCTTTCTCAGCCAAGTACTTCCTGTACTCAGAAACCTTTTGAGCTATTCCCTAGCTTCCCAAGCTAAGTACTTCCTATACTCAATAACCTTGGAGTTATTCCTTAGTTTCCCAAATCAAGTACTTCCTATACTCCGGTAACCTTGTAGTTATTCCTTGATTTTTCAAACTAAGTACTTCCTGTACTCCACGCCAGTTATGGTGTTGGTTTTGGTTTGAGTTGTCAGATGAGCTTCCTTAATAACTTATTCAGTTATTCAGATAGCTCTGTGAATCAAGTATACTTAATACACTTTTCAATGTATGGTATCTTGTTCTTTTTACCGACCTAAGTCTTAGATAAATGTTCAAGAGAATGAATCTCAAATACTTGATCTTTCGTTTCAACTCTTTCACAGATAGCTGTGCTTGTTTAGGATCAGGACACTTAAAACTTCAGTGTTACTCAAGATCAAAAGCTTTGGTCGCAACAGTAAGCTTTGAGGATAAGTAACTTGCTTTGAGAGAGTAAGATGTTCAGTAAGTTCTGTGTTTCAGCGTCTTGTTTTCTCAAGCAGTCTAAGTGTTGATATTTATAGATGAATTTGAGTGCCGTTTGAATAGTATCCGTTAGGCTCAAATTCAAACTATTGATATCTGTGTATAATCTTAGCGTGATTTTGTCTTCTTCTTGAAAGTCGCCGTTGCTTTTATTCGGACATCTCCGTGCATTAAATGCATTGTACTATACTTTTGTCCTCAGAGTGCCAATGCGTGCTTTGTATCAGAGACTAGTGTTATCTGATTCTTTGCACGTCCTTATCTTCAATCTTCAGATACCACTTTTTATTGAAACAACTTTGTTTGCAATATATATATTTCTTTTTCAAAAATGTGGTTAATGCTCAAGGTATCTGAGAATAGATATCTATGGACACTTTCCTTGTTTTCAGATAGGCCTCTTATTTCTCAGATATCTCTTGTGACACAGTTTGTATAAAACTATTCGTGTCTTCAAGATATCTGGCTAAGATATCTGAAAAACAGTTTCAGTAATCTTGTGCAGTTTCTTCTAGTCTTCAATGTCGTTGGGCTTGTTCTGCTTGGATGTCTTCTTCTTGGTCTTCTCTCCATAAAATAAAAATTACATTTTGAGACCTAACATCCTATACAAGATTAGCTAGACTATCATACTTAGTGAGTTTCCTCTTTTACAATGTTCAAGTGAACCAAGAGTACTAATCACCTTTCTGAGACTAAGATAAGTCATCATGTTGCTGATCAAAATCTAAACAGATATTTCTAACAAAATATCTAACAAATTTCCTAACAAATTTCCCAACAAATTTCCCAACAAATTTCCCCCTTTTTGATCAGTCAACGATGACTATCTAACCTATTACAAATCTGGATGAGTGAACAATCCAACACTTAATCTTTTCTTAAGATCTTCAATTTATTTAATTAAGTGCAGAAAGTAAACATCAACCAAATCACAAGGTGTGATCTTTGCTGACAAGTTATCTTTTATAGAATACTATCTGAGAGTAAGTTCTTCAGATAAGTTTTAAAGAGAGATTACAGATAACTTCAATACATAGAACAAGTTTGGCTCAGTTAGCAAAAATACAAAAACTACATAGTAAATTAGGACAACAGGAGTAACCAAGCTCCAAGTAAACATCCTAATAAACTAGTCTTCAAGTCTTCAATCTCTTCAAGTCTTCAACAGTATTTCTATGGATCGACCAAGAATTTCCTATCTCCAAACCTTTTGATGTCATCAGAATAATCATAGAGAAGTGTTCTGACGAGCATCTCAGTGTCTCTGGCAAATCCACAGACCTCTTTATAGGTTTTGGTAGGATTTTTCTTGACGAAATGTTTGACCCATAGGTACTTTCCCCACTTCCAGGCATGCTCTATTATGATATCTGAAAGCTTGAAGTATTCGTATATAATCCTCAGATATCTGATGTCACCCTTGTATTGATCTTCAGTTAGATAGAACGATTCATAGGGTTCTACAAATGAAGTCTTGCTCTTGTGCTGTTCTGTGATATTGAATTTTGTGCACATCATCCGCTTTCCATATGGACATTCATCGAGAGGTCCTTTCTCATGGCTTCTCTTGACAACTTCAAAATCCAACCAGGCTTTAATGTGATTGGTGTTGATCAAGGTTGGCTTATCTTTTCTCCATGCCATAAGTTGTTTATGGATTGGTTCTGGAAATCTTGAATTTACCAATAGATGCTTAAGTTCCAGAATCCAATAGCCATTTTTCTGATTGATGCACCAGAGAGAGGAATCATTGTCATACTTCACATACTCTATTTTGGCTTCTTCCGCCCGAGTGGAAGTTGACTTTGTCTTTGTTCGACTCTCGAATTTCCTTCTTTGTCTTGAATTCTCTTTGGGGTTGTTGCTTGAAGAACCACCCTGGATAGACTTGGTATTTCCAGAGGGTGTTTTAGCTGCTAGGGGCTTTGCAGCTATGGGCTCAGTTAGGCTTTCAATTTTTCTTTTCTTGTGAAGAGGAGCTTCATCTTCATCAGTTTCCTCATCATCATCAAGATTAAATCTTGTGTGAGTTTTACAGCCTTCTTCATTGCCCAGGGACTTGATTTGACCTTCTTCTTCTTCTTCTTCTTCTTCAGAAGATTCATCAATCCCTTTAACTTGTCTTCTCCTTGGAGCCTTGATACTCCTTGGAGGTTTCTGTGCCATGGCCCTTGTTATCATTTTAGTTCCTTCAGTAGGTTTCTGGGAAGTAGCTACTATTTGCAAAGCAGCTTGGCTTGAAGAGGGTTCATTGATTCTGAGTGGTGGCTGGGAAGTTTTCATGTTTCTTCTTCCTTTCTGAGCCGCACTTGACTCCATTTCTTCTTGTTTTCTTCTCCTTCTTCCCATTCCCCGACTTTGAGGTCCAGATTTGTACATTCTTTCCCCTTAGTCATTGTTGACTCAGTCTCATAAAGGAATCTGAGAGAGAGTTAAAGTGCCCTTGTAAATAATTATAGGCAGTGACCAACTTCTGAAGTTCGGCTTTGAGCTCCTGATTTTGCTTGATAAGTCCATTGTCCTTATCAGTGAGCTCTGCCAATGGGCCTAGGATGGCATCCGCTTTTCAAAGCAGTGTAACTTGCCTCTTGAAAAGCTTTTTCACTAAAGACGCATCATCGTCCCTTATCATTCCTGATCTTTACGAGCAATGACTATGCTAGTTGTTCTCGAGTGATGAGCTCGATGAACTTTTTCATTTCGGAGGGACGGAGGCAATTACTTCCTTGTTACGTGAAGACATCTCCTTTTTAAGTTGTCAAGATTGACACCTGTTCATGTATTCATGGAGTGGACGTTTGGCGTTCTTTGAATATTGTAGGAGCGATCGCCTTCCTTTTCAAGTGAGAAACCGCTAAATGTTCATTGCGGTGTTCGCCAAAGTCTTGTCTTCTTCATCATCCGAGTAATCACCCCAATGATCTTCATCCTCTTGACATTTTCATTGATTGTATCGAGTCCAAAGAACCATCTCGTAGAATGGTTTCTTTCCTTTCGGAGGAGGATGGTACTTCTTGATTTAGCATCATGCTTGACTTGATACTTCTTGAGATGTCGAGTTCTTTGGTGATATCATGCACAAGATCCGTAGCTCTTTAACCTCGAGTAAGCAATCATTTCTTGTAAGTATTGATCTTGTAGTTGATCAAGCTTGTCTCGGATTTAGCTATTTGATCTTCCATTGAAGATGGAGCTGTTGTTCTTCTTCCAACGGTTGTCCGAGTTGAGCGGATCTGGTTTGAGTGTTTAATATTTTACGATTGGTTTCTTGTAAAGCTCAACTACTTGTTCAAGAGTAATCGGGTGTTGGTTAGAAGATGGATGAGTAGATTTCGAGGAGATGGAGACGGAGATTTCGTGAAGTCTTCTCGCAGTGCTTTTCAGCCGGTGAGGCATCATTTTTAGCGAAATTCCTCCGGTCCACAGTGCAGGGCATCATCATCATCCTTTTATACTGTCATCCTTTTGGTGATGGTGGGAGGTTCATTGAAGTCATTTTCGTTTATCTCTTCCTCCTCATCATCTTCGATACAAGATTGATCACTTCAGAATAGTGATCTTCTGCCCATTAACCTCTTCTTGTTCAGAAGGTATAAATTGCAGAGTTTGGGGCAGGACTTGCTTAAAAGCCATATGTAATCTTGTCTGACCATCTGCCTGTTCAAAGGATTGTATCAAACGATGCGACACTTCACTGGAGAAATCCTTATGCAATAGAGACGCAATCGTAATGCTCGATAGGGAACATTGCATGGATGTATGTCTCAAGTCAAGAGCTCGTGCTTTCTGTTTGGTTGATCTGTGATTCTCAATATTTCAGAGATCGAGCACCTTAACCTTTGCCATTTCTTGAAGCATTTAATGTGCTTTGGCAGGGTGTGAGCTTTGAAGAAGGGAAGTAGGTCCCTTGTCTCAACATTGGGAGCCTGCTCGGCACTTGTTTGAGCCTGAAAGAAAGAGTTTTGAGTGAGCTTTAAAACTTTTATAGATATCTGAGTAGAAGTGTAGTTTAGTTTCTGAGTTACCTAAGTAAGTACTTCAGGCTCAGAGACTTGTTCTACTGAGACAATTGGTGTCTCAGATATCTTGTTGTGAGGCGGAGACTTGGAAGTCTGGTCCTCATCAACCTTTCTTTCTTGAACCTGAGAATTAACATTATCACAATACTTAGGAAATTTTATCAAGAAAAACTTTAAGTGACAAGTCAGATATCTGAGAGATCAATTACCTCCATGGGAGGCTCGGATACTTGTCTCTCAGAGACTTGTGCAGTCTCTGGAATCTTTTCTTGTGATGAAGGCCTTGATGCCTCATCAATTTCCATAGGTGCAGGGGATGTCGCAACTCTGTCCCCTTGCACTTCTACTTCTGAGTGAGCCTGTGAGTAGAAAGCATTGAATAATTTAGAGAAGATTTTAGTTAACCCAAGGTGAAGAATATTTATCATTGATTTTCATATACCTTCATACTGGAAGGCTCAATGATCTGTTCTTCAGAAACCTTGTCGGTTTCTGGGTTTTCTTCTGGCATTTCTGCCTTATCTTCCTCTTTCTCAGTTGGAGCCTGTTAGAAACATTTATTTTAATGATTAAGCACATAAACTTATAACTGAAGAAGTGTTATCTTAAGAATCCATTATTACCTGTGGCACAGGCTCAGATATCTTAAGAGGCGAGGTTGAGGGAACCTCCTTCTCAGTTTCTGAGGTAAGCTTTTCAGCTTCCTCTTGTTTTTGTGTTTCTAACTCAGCCTGTAACAAAGAAATTTTATGAGTAACAAGATGTATAAGCATAAAAGTTTTCACAAGATAAGAGTTAAACCGGTCAGCTACCTGAGTAGTTTCAGGCTGATTGGTCTCTGGAACTTGTGACCTTTCTATACTTAGGTCTTCTTGTCCCAGTGCAGTTTCTTTGCTTGAAGTTTCTGGTACTTCACACCTTTCCTGAGTATGCAACTCAGTTGCCTCCCCTGGTTGATCATTCTGAGTAGATGTCTCAGTTTGATCCCTCTCATTGAGTTGGGGAACCTGCTCTTTTGCAGGATTTTCTTCAGCATACTGTATTGCTGGTAATTCGAAATGGAGTTCATTTACCATTTCATCAACCACTTGTGGCTGTTGTGGTTGTTGTGATTGTGGTTGTTGTGGTTATGGAAGCGGGATTGATCAAGAGAATGTTCTTCCGATTTTTAGTTGTATGCTTCCATCAAGATTCCGCCAAGATTAAAATACCACTCATCAGGGCTTTTTGAAGTTGTGCATAAGAAACGTTCCCTGATGATGTGTTTGCACCAACAACCTTTGCTATAGGTTCAGCAACCTGTGGTGTAGGTTCTTCTTCGATACCTTATCACCGCCATCACATAGAACCTTAGCCCTCTTTGTTCTTTCTAGGACTTGAGAGATGACTAGTTCATCATCTTCATCGTCAGAGCTCTCATCAGCATTAGGAACTGATTGGTCCATTATTCCTGCGGTTTCGCAGATAGGGCTTGTGTTTTCACCACTTTTGACAAGATTCATGAGTTCATCGGCAAGGCTTTACGCATTAGTCGCAACATTTCGAAAGAACTTTCCCTTCGAGTCTACTTGTTCAAGAGTTGATAACTCTTTTGCGGCATTGATGATTTCATCCGCCTTTATCACCATTTCGGCAATGCTGCAGATATCTCGAGAATCGACAACCTCTTTGGGTGTGTCTTACGATTTGCTGCAGACTTCTTTCTTGAAGTTACAGGCTTCTTGGTCGCAACCTTTCTTGAGATACCTTTTCGGACTTTCTTCTTAGAACCTTCGAGACCCAAGAACCTTTTTCATCAAGTTTGTATACTCATATTTGTAGAGTAGGTTCTGTTGGCTATTTCAACCGCCTCTCTCGAGCTCAATGCCAAGCTTCTCCAAAGAAGTAGCATATCTTCGCACCATATCCCATGTGGCCTTTGGCTCGGCTAGTCCTTTGGCAATCTTAGGCTCAAGCTTTGAATTTTCTTCACAAACTTCATGAAGGCGTATTTTCCCGATTAAAAGGGTTTTCCGGCCTTTTGTCTTGTTGATTCAAGAAGAACATCATGATCCATCGTTCTTGGCTTATCCGTCAAGACCTCCTTGTAGACCATCAAAGCATCTGTGAAGAATGCAAGCAAGACATCCAAGTGAACCATCGGATGTCCGGTTCGGATGTCGAAGCTTGAACTCGGTGGGTGTATCCGATTTTCAAGATCACACACGCCATCTGATTCTTTAACACCTTCAAGGAGTTCATCATCCTTGGTGTTTATTTCAAAATCCTTTCCAAGATTTTGAAACTCAAACAACTTTCTGAAGTTGTTAAGTCCGAAGGATTTCCTTTCTCGATCGAGGTTTTGTGAACACTATTTCAAGGTTTGAAACACAGAAATAATCCTGAGTTGTTGTAGAATTCCAACACATCGAGTGATGAAATTCCACTAGGGCAGATAGAAAGCCCTTGATTTGTGCCTTTTCAAGCATGTCAAGAATTAGCTTTACGGCTTGGTTCTCTATTCCACCGTGAGGTATTCCTCAACCATGGCACCACCCAAATCATTCTGTGATTTGAAGTCTAATGGTCGATTAAAATCTCCTACCACCGGTTGTTCGCATAACCAACTCGGTACTTGCTTTTCAGAAGCATCATGGAGGATTGAGATTTCAATGGTTGAACTTTTAGGGGCCATCTCTTTATATAGTGTAGGGATTTGAAATTGGTGTTTGAAAGAGATTTGATTCAGTAATTCTTTGCAAAAAAACTTAATCTTGATTTGCAGAGATTGTAGAAGGTTTGCAGAGAATCAAGAGAAGGATTTGCTATTTTTGTGCAAGATGAGTTTTCGGATTAGGCAAAAGTGATTTCCTATGCCAAAATCCTATATATATAGATTGAATCCCAATGCATACAAATACATACAAATTGATTTTGTGTAAGTATCGTGATTTCAGTAGCGTGAGCAAAAGCTAGTTCGACATTAAATGCTTAGTGGGCCATGTCTGAATTTCAACAGTCCACTATTTACTGTGAATTAATTTCCACCGTACAGATCAATCGCTTGATTTCATCAAGGGTCACCATTGCTTCTTCAGCAATGATCACAATCAACAAATGTAATTGTGCCCATTTAATGAATTTTGGCTCATAGCTTTCTGAATCACATTTTTGTATGACCAAGAACACTGTTTGCATCTGAATCTGTCTTATACTTAGGATTTTTCCAAGTTTTTCATCAAGATAGAAATAATGCGAGTTTCAAGAGAGTAGTTGACTGCAGATAGTTATAGTATTCTCTTTTGTGTTCCCCGTTTATAGAGTGATTCAGATATCTCAGTTCCCGTCTCAGAGATCTTAAGTTCCCGTCTCAGAGATCTTAAGCTATCTTTTTGCTCTTTAGCCTTTTTGACTTCTGGATACCCGTTCCAGATTTGTCTTTTCTCTTCTCTGGATACCCGTTCCAGATACCTCTTCTCTGGATGCCCGTTCCAGATACCTCTTCTCTGGATGCCCGTTCCAGATACCTGAACTCTTTCAGTTCATTGGTAGTTCCATTAGTCCAAGACTATGTCTTAAGGCTAAGAATCTACTTTCTTGTAGTGGCTTAGTGAAGATATCTGTTGGTCCAGATAACGGCAAAGTAAAAGACTGGGGGGGGGGGTGAATAGTCTTTTAAAAACTTTTGTCGATAACAACTATTTCTCAGATATCTGAATAGATATCTGATACTTAGAATCAGAGCGCGGAAGACTTAATAAAGATAAGTGCAGAAACAGTTAATGTGTGTGTGTGTGTGTTGCTGAAGAGTAAATACAGAAAGGTAAATAACACAGCAAGTATAGTGGTATCTGGAGGTGGCGTAATCCTCCACCTAATCCACTTCGGTCTATCAGAGACCTAGAATTCACTAGAACAGATAATTGAGTTCACCTTACAATAATCATATTCTAAGATTCTTAACAATTGGTTTCTAACCAAATGTTCCCCCTGAGTTGTTCCCCGGCTTTCACAGCCAAGTACTTCCTGTACTCAGAAACCTTTGAGTTATTCCCTAGCTTCCCAAGCTAAGTACTTCCTATACTCAATAACCTTGGAGTTATTCCTTAGTTTCCCAAATCAAGTACTTCCTATACTCCGATAACCTTGGAGTTATTCCTTGATTTTTCAAACTAAGTACTTCCTGTACTCCACGCCAGTTATGGTGTTAGTTTTGGTTTGAGTTGTCAGATGAGCTTCTTTAATAACTTATTCAGTTATTCAGATAGCTCTGTGAATCAAGGTACTTAATACACTTTACAGCGTATGGTATCTTGTTCGATTTTACTGACCCAAGTCTTATGATATCTGTTCAAGAGAATGAATCTCAGATAGTTGATCTTTTGATTCAACTCCTTCACAGATAGCTTTGCTTGTTTAGGATCAGGACACTTAGAACTTCAGTGTTACTCAAGATCAAAAGCTTTGGTCGCAACAGAAAGCTTTGTGAGTAAGTAAGTTGCTTTGAGAGAGTAAGATGTTCAGCGTTTTCAAGTTATGTCGTGTGTTTAAGGTTCTGTGTGTTCTCTCAAGCAGTCTAAGTGTTGATATTTATAGATGAATTTGAGTGCCATTTGAATAGTATCCGTAGCTCAAATTGAACTATCGATATCTCGTGTATAATCTTTATGAGGTTTGTCTTCTTCTCGAAGCTGCCGTTGCTTTTATTCGACATCTCTGCTCGTGCATTAAATGCATTGTACTATACTTTTGTCTCAGAGTGTCAGCGGAACTATGCTTTGTATCAGAGACTAGTGTTATCTGATTCTTTGCACGTTCTTATCTTCAATCTTCAGATACCACTTGTATTTATTGAAACAACTTTGTTTGCAATATATATTTCTTTTTCAGAAACGTGGTTAAAGCTCAAGGTATCTGAGAATAGATATCTGTGGACACTTTCCTTGTTTTCAGATATGTCTCTTATTTCTCAGATATCTCTTGTGACACAGTTTGTTTGAAACTATTCGTGTCTTCAAGATATCCGCTAAGATATCTCGAACAATGATTCATAATCTTGTGCGCTTTCTTCAAGTCTTCAATGTCATTGAGCTTGTTCTGCTTGGATGTCTTCTTCTTGGTCTTCTCTTCATAAAATAAAAATTACATTTTGAGACCTAACATCCTATACAAGATTAGCTAGACTATCATACTTAGTGGGTTTCCTCTTTTACAATGTTCAAGTGAACCAAGAGTACTAATCACCTTTCTGAGACTAAGATAAGTCATCATGTTGCTGATCAAAACTAAAAAGATATTCTTTACAAAATATCTAACAAAATTCCTAACAAAATTCTCAAGAAATTTCCCAACAAATTTCTAACAAATTTCCCCCTTTTTGATCAGTCAACGATGACTATCTTCCCTATTACAAATCTGGATGAGGAAACAATCCACCACTTAATCATTTCTTATGATCTTTCAATTCATATAATTAAGTGCAGAAAGTAAACATCAACCAAATCACAAGGTGTGATCTTTGCTGACAAGTTATCTTTTATAGAATACTATCTGGAGTAAGTTCTTCAGATAAGTTACAAATAAAGATTACAGATAACTTCAATACATGATACAGTTAAGCTCAGTCAGCAAAAAAAAAAATACAAAAACTACATAGTAAATTAGGACAACAGGAGTAACCAAGCTCCAAGTAAACATCCTAATAGACTAGTCTCCAAGTCTTCAATCTTCAAGTCTTCAACAGTATTTCTATGGATCAGTCTGTAAATTTCCTATCTCCAAACCTTTTGATGTCATCAGTATAATCATAGAGAAGAGTTCTGACGAGCATCTCTGTGTCTCTGGCAAATCCACAGACCTCTTTGTAGGTTTTGGTAGGATTTTTCTTGACAAAATGCTTGACCCATAGGTACTTTCCCCACTTCCAGGCATGCTCTATTCTGATATCTGAAAGCTTGAAGTATTCGTAGATAATCTTCAGATATCTGATGTCACCCTTGTATTGATCTTCTGTTAGATAGAACGACTTATAGGGTTCCACAGCAAGTCTTGGTCTTGTGCCTGTTCCTGTGATATTCAGAATTTTGTGCACATCATCTGGCTTTCCATATGGACAATCATCAGAGAGGTCCTTCTTCATGGCTTGATTCTTGACAACTTCAAAATCCAACCATGCTTTGATGTGATTGGTGTTGATCAAGGTAGGTTTATCCTTTCTCCATGCCATGAGTTGTTTATGGATTGGTTCTGGAAATCTTGAATTTACCAATAAATGCTTCAGTTCCAGAATCCAATAGCCATTCTTTTGATTGATGCACCAGAGCGGAGGAATCATTATCATACTTCACATACTCTATTTTGGCTTCTTACGGCCGAGTGGAAGTTGACTTTGTCTTTGCTTTCGACTCGATCTTTCCTTCTCATCTTGAATTCTCTTTGGGGTTGTTGCTTGAAGAACCACCATCCCGGATAGACTTGGTATTTCGGAGGGTGTTTTAGTCGCTAGTGGCTTTGCGACTATGGGCTCGATTAGGCTTTGAATTTTCCTTTTTACGTGAAGAGGAGCTTCATCTTCATCGTTTCCTCATCATCATCAAGATTAGATCTTGTGAGAGTTTCTGACCTTCTTCATTGCCGGGGACTTGATTTGACCTTCTTCTTCTTCTTCTTGGAAGATTCATCAATCCCTCTAACTTGTCTTCTCCTTGGAGCCTTGGTACTCCTTGGAGGTTTCTGTGCCATGGCCCTTGTTATCATTTTGGTTCCTTCAGTAGGTTTCTGGGAAGTAGCTACTATTTGCAAAGCAGCTTGGCTTGAGGAGGGCTCATTGATTCTGAGTGGTGGTGGAAGTTTTCTTCTTCCTTTCGAGCCGCACTGACCAGATTTCTTCTTGTTTTCTTCTCCTTCTTCCCATTCCCCGACTTTGAGGTCCAGATTTGTACTTTCTTTCCCCTTAGTCATTGTCATCGACTCAGTCTCATAAAGGAATCTGAGAGGGAGTTGAAGTGCCCTTGTAGATAATTATAGGCACTAACCAACTTCTGAAGTTCGGCTTTGAGCTCCTGATTTTGCTTGATAAGTCCATTGTCCTTATCAGTGAGCTCTGCCAATGGGCCTAGGATGGCATCTGCTTTTCCAGTAGTGTAACTTGCCTCTTGAAAGCTTTTTCAGATAAAGACGCATCATCGTCCCTTATCATTCCCAGATCTTTCTGAGCAATGACTATGCTAGTTGTTCTCTGAGTGATGAGCTCAGTGAACTTTTTCATTTCAGAGGGGACGGAGGCAATTACTTCCTTGTTTTGTGAAGACATCTCCTTTTTAAGTTGTGTCAGTACTTGACACCTGTTCATGTATTCATGGGAGTGGACGTTTGGCAGTTTGCTGAATATTGTAGGAGCAATCAGCTTCCTTTTCAAGTGAGAAACCGCTAAATGTTCATTGCGGTGTTCTGCCAAAGTCTTGTCTTCTTCATCATCTGAGTAATCAGCCCAGTGATCTTCATCCTCTTGGACATTTTCATCGATTGTATCGAGTCCAGCAACCATCTCAGAGATTGGTTTCTTTCCTTTCTGGGAGGAGGATGGTACTTCTTTTGAAGATGATGCAGCCTTAGCATCATGCTTGACTTCAGATACTTCTTCAGTATCGAGATCTTTGGTGATATCATGCACAGCATCCCGTAGCTCTTTAACCTCAGAGTAAGCAATCATTTCTTCTAAGTATAGATCTTGTAGTTGATCAATCTTATCTCTGGATTTAGCTATTTGATCTTCCAGTTGAAGATGGAGCTGTTGTTCTTCCAACGGTTATGTCCGAGTTGAGCACTTCTGGTTTGAGTGTTTAAGATTTTCTGATTAGTTTCTTCAGAAAGCTCAACTACTTGTTCAGTAGTAACTGCGTGTTGGTTAGAAGATGGATGAGTAGATTTCTGAGGTGATGAAGACGGAGATTTTTGTGAAGTCTTCTCAGTTTGCTTTTCAGCAGCTGAGGCATTGTTTCTCTGTGAAATTCCTCCTGTCCCTGGTGCAGGGGCATCATCATCATCCTTTTTGTCGTCATCCTTTTGGTGATGGTCAGTGGGAGGTTCATCAAAGTAATTTTCATTCATTTCTTCCTCCTCATCATCTTCAGATACAAGATTGATCACTTCCGGGATAGTGATCTTCTGCCCATTAACTTCTTCTTGTTCAGAAGGTATAAACTGCAGAGTCTGGGGCAGGACTGGCTTGAATGCCATCTGTAATCTTGTCTGACCATCTGCCTGTTCAAAGGCATGTATCAAACTATGCGCCACTTCTCTGGAAAATTCCTTATGTAGTAGAGTCGCAACTGTGTATTGTTCTGTAGGGAACATTGCTTGGACATATGTTTCCAGGTCAAGAGCTCTTGCTCGTCTGGTTGGTTGATCAGTGATTCTCAATATTTCAGAGAGATCAGAGCACCTTAACTTCTGCTATTTCTTGAAGCATTGAATATGCTTTGGCAAGGTGTGAGCTTTGAAGAAGTGAAGTAGATCCCTTATCTCTTCAATGGGAACCTGCTTTGCATCTGTTTGAGCCTGAAAGAAAGAGTTTTGAGTGAGCTTCAAAACTTTTGTAGATATCTGAGTAGAAGTGTAGTTTAGTTTCTGTGTTACCTGAGTAAGTACTTGTGCTCAGAGACTTGTTCTACTGAGACAATTGGTGTCTCAGATATCTTGTTGTGAGGTGGAGACTTTGAAGTCTGGTTCTCAGCAACCTTTCTTTCTCGAACCTGAGAGGAATACAATACTTAGGAAATAGTTTGAAAGAATCTATGCATAAATATGCTTTTAATGAATTCTGATTTGTGCTACTTACTTCCTCAAAAGGAAGCTCAGATTCATTTTTCTCAGAAACTTGTGCGCTTCGTGTTCTTTCGAGTGATGCTGCCTTGGGGGCTTCATCAATTTCCATTGATGCAGGGGAAGTCGCAACTTTATCCCCTTGCATTTCTACTTCTGAAATAGCCTGTAAGTATAAAGTATTGAATATTAGAAGAGATAAAGGATAACCCAAGATGAAGAATACTTGTCACTTGATTGTCATGTACCTTCATGTTTGAAGGCTCAGTGATGTATTCTTCAGAAACCTTGTTGGTCTCTGGATTTGTCTCTGGCATTTCTGCCTTATCTTCTTCCATCTCAGTTGGAGCCTGTTAGAAACATTTAATCATGAATAAGCATATAAACAATTTTGCTGAAAAATTAGTTCTCTTTAAGAATCATTTACCTGTGGCACAGGCTCAGATTTCTCGAGAGTTGAGGTTGAAGGGACCTCTTTTTCAGTATTTGAGGCAAGCTTCTCAGCTTCCTCTAGTTTCTGCGTTTCTAACTCAGCCTGTAACAAAGAAATTCTTATGAGGTAACAAGATTTATAAGTATAAAATTTTTCACAAGGTAAGAGTTAAACCAGTCATTTACGAAAGCGGTTCAGTCGATTGGTCTCTGGAACTTGTGACCTTTCTATACATTGGTCGTCTTGTCCCAGTGCTGTTTCTTTGTTTGAAGTTTCTGGTACTTCACACCTTTCCTGAGTATGCAACTCAGTTGCCTCCCCAGGTTGATCTTTCTGAGTAGATGTCTCAGTTTGATCCCTCTCAGTGAGTTGGGGAACCTGCTCATTTGCAGGATTTTCTTCAGCATACCGTATTGCTGGTAATTCGAAATGGAGTTCATTTACCATTTCATCAACCACTTGTGGCTGTTGTGGTTGTTGTGTTTGTGGTTGTTGTGGTTTTCTGGAAGCAGAAGATTGATCAGTACAATGTTCTTCCAGATTTTTAGATGTATGCTTCCATCAAGATTCGCCAAAGACTAAAATACCACTCATCAGGGCTTTTTGAAGTTGTGCAAAAGAAGCATTCCCTGATGATGTGTTTGCACCAACAACCTTTGCTATAGTCTCAGCAACCTGTGGTGTAGGTTCTTCTTCAGATACCTTATCACCAGTTACTGTTTCAGTAACCTTAGCCCTCTTTGTTCTTTCTAGGACTTGAGAGATGACTAGTTCATCATCTTCATCGTCAGAGCTCTCATCAACATTGGGAACTGATTGGTCCATTATTCCTGCGGTTTCTGCAGATGGGGCTTGGTGCTTTTCACCACTCTTGGCAGCATTTATGAGTTCATCAGCAAGGCTTTCTGCATTAGTCGCAACATTTCTGAAAGCACTTTCTCTTGCTGAGTCTACTTGTTCAGTAGTTGATAACTCTTTTGCAGCATTGATGAGTTCATCTGCCTTTATCAGTTCATCGACAATGCCTGCAGATATCTGAGAATTTACAACCTCTTTGGGTGTGTCATATCATTCTGAGCAGGTGTCTCAGTTTGATCCCTCTCTAGGAGTTGGGGAACCTGCTTGTTTGCAGGATTTTCTTCAGCATGTTGCATAGCTGATATGTCGAAATGGAGTTCATTTATCATTTCATCAACCACTTGTGGCTGTTGTGGTTGTTATGGTTGTCTGGAAGCAGAAGTTTGAGCAGTTGAGAGCTCTTCCGGATTTTTAAGTGGTGTTGACATCAGCGTCTACCAACACTAGGTCACCACTCATCAGGGCTTCTTGAAGTTGTTTATACGTGACTTTCCCTGATGGTGTGTTGGCACCAACAACCTTTGCTATAGGTGCTTGCTCAACAACCTTTGAGCTGGTTGCTTTCTCAGCAACCTTGGACCTTTTGTTCTTCCCCTTTGCCTTGGTTACTTTTTCAGTAACCTTGGGGTCTGGGATCTTCTCCTCGTCCGATTCGTCATCGAAATCTGGAACAGAGTTATCAACAATCCCTGCTGCTTCTGCAGAAAGAGTTTGAAGTTTTTCAGCATTTATGAGTTCATCAGCAAGGCTTTCGGCAATAGTCTTGACATTTCTGAAAGCACTTTCTCTTGCTGAGTCTACTTGATCAGTAGCCGATGTCTCTTTTGCAGCATTGATGAGTTCTTCATTGATGAGTTCATCTGCAGCGACGTCAGGTATCTGGGAATCGACAACCTCAATGGGTGTGCCTTCTGATTTGCCAGCAGACTTCTTCCGTGAAGTTCTGGGCTTCTTGGTCGCAACTTTTCCCTCAGATACCTCTTTAGTCTTTCACTTCTTGGAACCTTTCTGAGATCCAGTAACCTTTTTCGTCATGTTTGTATACTCATATTTGTAGAGTAGGTTACTGTTGGCAATATCTGCCGTCTCTCTGAGCTCAATGCCAAGACATTCCAGTAAGTAGCAAATTTTCAGTCCATAGCTTACTGTGGCTTTTGGCTCAGCAAGGCCCTTAACAATTTTAGGCTCAAAGCCTTGTATCTTCTTCAAAAATTTCATGAAGGCGTACTTCCCCCAATTAAAAGGGTTTTCCAGCCTTTTGTCTTGTTGACTCAACAAGAACAACATCATCCAGCGTTCTTGGCTTATCTGGTCAGCGCCTCCTTGTAGACCATCGAAGCCTCTGTGAAGGATACATGCCAACACATCCCAGTGGACCAAAAGATGTCTGGTCCTTATGTCAGCAAGCTTAAAGTCGATGGGTGTGTCTGGTTTGTCAAGATCACACGCAATACTGTATAGTTGCTTCACACCTTCAAGGAGATCTTCATCCTTGGTGTCAATTTCAAAATCCTTTCCAAGATTTTGAAGTTCAAACAGCTCACAGAAAGTCGCTTCAATGATTTCTTGTCCTTGGACTTTGGTCTTGATAGACACTATCTCAGTGCCTTCAGAGATCTTGGAAATAATTGTGGAGTTGTTGTAAAACTCCAGAACATCCAGTGAAGAAACTCCACTGGGAAGAGCAGATAGAAAGCCCTTGATTTTTGCCTTTTTAAGCATATCAAGTACCAACGTCCTGTCAGTCTGGTTTTCTATTGCAGCTACCAGGTATTCCTCAATCATGGCACCACCCCAAATCATCCTGTGATTTGAAGTCCAATGATTAGGGTCGAATTCTCCGATCAACCGATTGTTTATTATAACTAGCACTGGTGCTTGCTTTTCGCCAGCATCAGTAGCTTGGGATTTCTGAGAAGAAGCACGTTTGGGAGCCATCTCTTTAAATAGTGAAGTTTTTGAAACACGAGAAAGAGATTTGGGTGAGAGATTAGTAATTCTTTGCAGAAAAACTAACAGAGATTTGCAGAGGTTGAAGAAGAGTTTTTTGCTATTCTTGTGCAAGTCTGTATGTTGGATTAGGCGAAAGTAATTTCTTTTGCCAAAATCCCATATATATAGCAATGTAATCTCCACAGACATATACATACAAATTAATTTTGTGTGTAAGTATCTGTGAATTGCAGGCAGACGTGAGTAAAAGCTTGTTCGGCATTAAATGCATAGTGGGCCTGTCGAATTTTAATTCCACTATTTATCGAGAGTTAATCCGCCAGAAGATCAATCGCTTAATTCATCAAGGGTCACCATTGCTTCTTCAGCAATGATCACAATCAACAAATGTAATTGTGCCCATTTAATGAATTTTGGCTATTCGCTTTCTGAATCACGTTTCTGTATGACCAAGAACATTGTTTGCATCTGAATTTATCTCACACTTGGTATTTGTCCAAGTTTTACACAAAGATAGAAATAATACAAATTTCAAGAGAGTAGTTGACTGTAGACAGTTATACTATTCTCTTTTGTGTTCCCCCTCACTGAGTGATCCAGATATCTGAGTACCCATCTCAGAAATCTTTGAATAGCCATTTTACCCTTTAGCCTTTAGTTTCTGGATACCCGTTCCAGATTCCTCTTCTCTGGATACCCGTTCCAGATACCTTTTCTCTCTTCTTTGATATCTTCTTCAGATATCTCTAATCTGCACTTTTTCAGTTCTTTGGTAGCTCCATTAATCCAAAACTGTGTCTTAAGGCTAAGAATCTGCTTTCTTGTAGTGGCTTAGTGAAGATTTCTGCAAGTTGGTCTTCAGTGCTAATCTTGAGTATCTCTATATTGCCTTTTTCAATATGGTCTCTGATGAAGTGGTGTCTAACATCAATGTGCTTTGTTCTTGCATGAAACTTAGGATTCTGAGTTATGGCAATAGCACTTGTGTGGTCACAGAAAATGGGAGTTTTTTCTTCATTGATTCCATAGTCTCTGAGTTGTTGTTGTATCCACAATATCTGTGAAGCACAACATCCAGCAGCAATATATTCAGCTTCTGTGGTAGATGTGGCAATTGAATTTTTTTTCTTGTTGAACCATGATATTAATCTAGCACCAAGAAATTGACAAGTTCCTGAGGTGCTTTTTCTATCAAGCAATGATCCAGCATAGTCGGCATTTGAATAGCCAACCAAACTCAATCCACTATCTTTTGGATACCACAATCCAACTTCTACAGTACCTTTTACATACCTTAATATCTTCATAGCAATGTTGTAGTGTGACTGCATTAGATTTGTCTGAAATCTAGCACACACTCCAACTGCATATTGAATATCAGGTCTACGTGCAGTGAGGTATAGTAGAGACCTGTGTTCTTCAACACTCTTGTCAGATTCAGTATAGGTCATTTTGGTTCCAATGCTCATTGGTATCTTAGCATTCTTTCCAGAAGGCTTTAGATTGAACTTATTGAGCCTATCCTTTGCATACTTTGTTTGACTAATGAATATTCCATCATTGAGTTGCTTGACTTGCAGCCCTAGGAAGTAATTCAATTCTCCCATCATGCTCATCTCAAATTTACATTTCATGAGTTCCGCAAAGTCTTCACAAAGTTGCTTGTCTTTAGATCCAAATATAATGTCATCAACATATACTTGAACTAAAAGTAGTTTCCCAGCATGGTTCAATGTGAAGAGTGTTTTATCAATATCTCCTTTCTTGAAACCACTTTCTAGTAGGTATCTGGCCAATGTATCATACCATGCTCTTGGAGCTTGTTTCAGTCCATACAGAGCTTTCTGAAGCTTATAGACCATCCTACTTTCTGAGGGAACTTCAAAACCTGGTGGTTGCTCAACATAGACTTCCTCAGCCAGTTCACTATTTAGGAATGCACTCTTGACATCCATCTGATAAACTGTAAAGTCATTATGAGCTACAAAGGCTAGAAAGAGTCTTATTGCATCCAATCTTGCAACTGGTGCATAAGATTCATCAAAATCTAGTCCTTGACCGGTGAATCCCTTGGCAACCAACCTAGCTTTGTTTCTGGTTATTTCACCAGACTCATTCATTTTGTTTCTGAAAGCCCACTTGGTTCCGATTACAGATATTCCGTCAGCAAATGGAACCAGTTTCCAGACTTTGTTTCTCTCAAATTGATCCAACTCTTCTTGCATTGTAGAGATCCAATCTTGATCCTTTAATGCTTCTTCTATTGTATTTGGTTCAATTTTTGAGATGAAACATCCATAGAGACAACTTGCATTTTCAGCAATTGCTCTTCTAGTTCTAACTCCTTGGTCTATGGGACCAATCACATCCTTTGCAGGATGATTTCTTATCCATTTCATAATGGGTTTTGAACTAGTAGGATCAATATCATTTTGATTTGAATGTGAATCAATATGATCTTGATGAGATACTTGTGCAAGATGTCGAGATATCGACATATGGGAAATGCCATGGATATCGACACTTTTCGATGTTAGAGATATCCGAACTTGCATTTCAAAGAAACTCTCTTCGATACCTCTTCATGATGAAGGTTCTCAAGAACTGTTCCATTTCTCGAATTGTCATAGGAAATTCTTCATCATGTCTTAGAGTCATCTGTTGTTACTAAGCATAGGTTGCTTTTCATCGCCGACTCATCCTCTATTTGAATGATAGAATTGTTTCCTTCTGAGGATCCTTTTTCAGAATCTTTAATCATTAGTTCTTTGAACCTATCTGAGAGATCATCATTCAAGAGTACTTTCTTGTTTCCTTCATAGAATACTACATGAATAGATTCCTCGATCTTTTGTGTTCTTTTGTTGTAGATTCTGTAGGCTTTGCTATTCAGAGAATAACCAAGAAATACTCCTTCATCTGCCTTTGGTTGAAATGTTCTCAAGTATTCTTTTCCATTGTTAAGAACAAAACATCTGCAACCAAACACCCTTAGATGTTTGATACTAGGTGGTCTACCAATGAAAAGCTCGTACGGAGTTTTGTCATGGTGTTTGTTAATCAAACATCTATTTTGAGTGTAGCATGCTGTGTTTACAGCTTCAACCCAATAGATTTCACTTATTTCAGTGTCAACAAGCATTGTTCTTGCTGCTTCTTTTAGGGTCCTATTCTTTCTTTCAGCAACACCATTTTGTTGTGGTGTTCTTACAGAAGATAGTTGATGTTGTATACCTTTGCAGGTACAAAACTCTTTGATGTACTGGTTCACAAATTCAGTACCATGGTCTGTTCTGATTACAGATACCTTGTCATTTTTCATGACTTCGAGCTTATTCAGCAAGTTAGGTATCTCAACCCTTGCATCAGATTTATGTTTGAGAAAGACAACCCAAGTGAATCTTGAGTAATCATCAACAACAACCAGACTATACTTCTTTCCTGCATAACTAGTTACTGAGGATTCAAACAAATCCATATGTAACAATTGCAGTGGCCTTTCACTGGAATGTCTAGCCTTAGACTTGAAAGATGTTTTGGATTGTTTTTCCATTTGGTAAGCTTAGCATACACCTTCTTTTCTATATGCCATTTTGGGTAAACCAACCACCAACTCTTTCTTGGCTAGCTTATTCAGAGTTTTGAAATTCAAGTGACTAATTCTTTTATGCTATAGCCAATTTTCTTCAGTGTGGCCAGATTGACTCACCATGAGACACTCTTCGGTTGTAGCGGATGCCCAATCAGCAACATAAAGATTTCCTTTACGCCTTGCAACCAAGACTGTCTGCTTTGACTCATTGTCAATCACTTTACATAGTTTTGACTTGATCTTGACAGAGTACCCTTTGTCTACTAGTTGACTCATGCTTAGGAGATTATATTTCAATCCCTTTACATGAAGTACTTCAGAGATTGTGAGGGCTCTGAATTTCAAATTGCCAAAACCTATGGTTGGATTTTCATCTCCTCCAGCAAACCTGATAATTGGTCCATCATTGCACTTTTTGTAGTTAATCAGATTTGCTTTGTATCCTGTCATGTGCTTCCCACATCCACTATCAAAATGCCACTTTGAGTTAGTCTTTAGAGTGTTCTGCACAAAACAGGAAACAAGAGATTAGGTTCCCATACCAACAATGGAACCATCTGGACTAAAGAATCTTCCAGTAGGAATCCATTTTTGAATGAATTTCTTAGGAACATTCTTTTGTCTAACAGGAACATAAGGAGGAATCTTAGTTAAATGATTGGTATCATTGTTGTTAAAAACTATTTTCTTCCTTGGTGTGTTCCTAGGTGCTCCATTTGGTGTTTTCAGATACCTGTCAGATTTCTGAGTCTGCTTTCTAGCAAACTTAGCTTTCCTAGCCAGATTTCTTCTAGCCCTGGCATTCAGATTTTCAGTGGCTTGATTTATCTTCCACTTCTGATAATTGTTGTGAGCAATTCTAGCCTTTAACCATCGTTCTTGCTCTTTTTTGTATTTGTGAGCAAGTTGTTTCCCGATGGCTTTATAGCCAATACCATTCCGAGCACCTGATGCTGTCTGAGATCTCTCTTCAGCAGCTTTGCTAGTCTCTGGATGATCAATTTTCTTTCCAGAAAATGTGACATAAGAAAATTTGCCAACTCCTGCAATTTTTCCTTTTTGAGAGATATAGCACTGTGGGTGATTGCACTTCTTAGTGTTATGTTTCTTTTCAGAGACATTTCCCACAGTTTTCTTTTGGACTTGTTTTTCCCACAAAGGCTTGGTCGCAACTGCCTTTCCTTTGTCAGCAATCTTAGCTTTCTAGCGATGTCAGAGATTGTTTGGGAATCACCTTGCTGAGCACTGACGAATGTTAGTCCTTTATTACTCTTATTCAGAGTGGTGGAACTATCTGTGTGTGTGTCCAGCCCAAGTCCTCTCTTTTCTGAAGGATCTCTTAAATAAGATTGTACTTCAGTAAGAGTGTCACTAGCTTTGGCATAAGATTGAAAAGATAGTTCTTTCTTTTTGAGTTCCTCATTCTCAGAAAGAAGACCATCATATTTCTTTTGAAGATTAGCCATTGCTTCTTTATGTGACTTTTCGATCTCAGATATCTGAGCCTTGAGAAATGCAATTTCAGCATCCTTTTTCTCAGATATCTTGATTAATTGAGAATTTTCCTTTGCAAGAGAATTCTTTTCTTCTTTGAAATTTTCGGCTCTAGCTCGGAACATTAGAAATTCTATTTTGTAAAGATCAATTTCTTTTCTGAGATTTTCCAGTTCTTTCATTCCTTCTTCATCACTTTCATAAGTATAACAGGAAGTATGTGTTACCTCATCAGCCATTAGACAAGGTTCAATATTGGAGATATCGGGGAAGATTTCTTCAGCCATTTCACACACTTCTTTCTTTTGACCAAAGTCAATTACTTCATGAGAAACACCGCATATTTCTGGGGAAGGCAGTGTGGAATCATCTGAATCCTCATCCTCAGAATCAGACTCAATATCTAGAGTATCCAGTTGAAGTTGAATCTTTTTCCTTTCTTCAGTGAGCATAGCTCTTTGACTTCTTTTGAAGATTCTTCTATCTTTCTTGTCACCTGTCTTAAGTTTGTTGAAGGCAGGACAATCCTTCTTGAAATGACCAGGTTTCTGACAATAGAAACATATATCATTTTCGATTTCTGCTTCCTCAGTACTTGATGCTTTTTGAGCTGGCTTGTTCAGCGAGCTTTGCATATTTTTGTACTGGTGATAATTTGAACCTAGATGCTTTTTCAGCTTCTCTTTGGCTTTTCTTCTCTCAATTTCTCGACTGACATATTTTCCCATTTGCTTTACAGCAAGAGCATCCTCAGTCATATCCTTTCCTTTCTTCTTTTCAGAAGTTCCTTGAGCAACTAGAGCAACACTCTGCAACTTCTCAGTTGTTTGTTCCCTTTGAGTTGTCTCATAGTCAACAGTGGCAAGGTGAGAGAAAAGTTCCACAGGAGTGATATCCGGCATTCCTTGGTTAAAGTAGAAAAACTTTGTGTGTTCCTAGTTATGATTAAGACTTCTCACAATGGTTTTAATCTTTTCTGACTGGGTATATCTATTACTTTCACCAAGTGCAGCCATGTCACTCATAAGTGTTGTAAATCGGAATCTAGTTCTTCAAGAGTCTCTGAGGGACCTTATTTAAAGTTTTGGAATTTTAGCTTCAAAACTTCGAACTTATTTTCCTTTGTTTTTTCAGTGCCAGCACAGATTTCTTCAATCAGTTGCCAGGCCACTTTCGCCGTTTTTGCACCCCACAGTTTACACTGTATGTGCTCTGGAGTAGAACGTATGATGATATTACGAGCCTGTCCATCCAAACGATTCTCTTGGCATCTTCCGATGTCCAGAGTTCTCTGGGCTTTGGTTCATAAATGACTTGACTGGCAGGTCTCCATTGGTTGACGATTCGTCTGCGTGAAGACCCATCACTTTGTTATCTGTCTCTACAATTAGAAACCTCTAAGACTTGATTGAGTTCTTGAATGACTATTGTGCCAGTCTTTATTACTTGATCATTTCACACTTGATGGCTTCTAGGTGGAGCATCATGTTGTTCTTCCATTTCTCATAATTCTCTGGCTTGAGAATTGGGGCGTCACTTAAAGACATCCTGCAGCAAACACACTAAACAAACGAATCAAGTGTAGGTGAAAATCAGTTAGTTGGCACTTATCTGGGATCTAGGTTCAGTGCAGAAGGCTTGGGAACCTCCCGCTCTGATACCACTTGTTGGTCCAGATAACGGCAAAGTAAAAGACAGGGGGGGGGTGAATAGTCTTTTAAAACTTTTGTCGATAAGCACAGTTTCTCAAATATCTGTGAAGATATCTGATACTTAATTTCAGAGAGCGGAAGACTTTTCTAAGATAAGTGCACGTGTTCAGCAAGATAAGTGTAAGTACTTTGCAATATAAGTAAAACAAGTAATAAGCTGCAGAAAGTAAATAACACGTCTTTTTATAGTGGTATCTGAAGGTGGCGTAATCCTTCAACTAATCCACTTCGGTCTTTCTCAGACCTAGAATCCACTAAGATAAATGAGGTAACCTTACATATATCTTTTCTTGATTCCTAAATACACTAGGTTCCCAACCAAGTGTTCCCCCTGAGTTATTCCCCGGCTTTCACAGCCAAGTACTTCCTGTACTCAGAAACCTTTTTGAGTTGTTCCTTAGTTTCCCAAACTAAGTACTTCCTGTGCTCAATAACCTTTTTGAGCTGTTCCTTAGTTTCCCAAACTAAGTACTTCATGTGCTCAATAACCTTGGAGTTATTCCTTAGTTTCCCAAACTAAGTACTTCCTGTACTCCACGCCGTTAAGGTGTTGGTTTTAGGTTTGTTTGTCAGGTGAGCTTCTTAAATAACTTATTCAGTTATTCAGATAGCTCTATGAATCAAGTATACTTAATACACTTTTCAATGTATGGTATCTTATTCTCTACTGACCCAAGTCTATTGTAAGTGTTCCACATAATGAATCTCATATATGAAATCTTAGTTCAACTCCACAGATAACAATGCTCGTTAAGGATCAGGACACTTAGAACTTTTGTGCTACTTAGAATCAAGAGCTTTGGTCGCAACAGAAAGCTTGAAAGTAAGTAGTTTGCTTGAGAGAGCTTGTGAGAGTATTCAGTATAAGTTCAGTGATCTAATGTGTTCAGTGTGTGTTCTCAAGCAGTCTAAGTGTTGATATTTATAGATGAATTTTGAGTTTAAAGCTCTTTGTTCTAGTTTTTTCGTTTTTCGCAAGGTTTTGGTATTTTTTTAGTGATCTCGCGTAATTGTATTTTTCGCCTGTAATTGTTGATATTTGAGCATTAATTGTGAATGTTTGGCTAGTAATTGTTGATGTTTGTGTATTTTTCTCTATTTTCAGTTAGTTTTTTCTTTGCTTTTGTTGTATTTCTTGGTTGTGTTCGATTTTGTTTAGGTTTTCATGTAAATGTTGTATGTTTAGTTGTAAATAGATGATGTTGTTGTTTCGTTACTTTACATTACTTTATTGTTAGACTTTATGCAGTGTTGTTTTTAAATTGCCTATGTTTATGTGTGAATTGTGCATGTTTATATGTAAATAGTTGATGTTTGATTATATAAAAAGATTATGTTACAAATTTTTGATTTCTAGTGCATATTGACTAAGTTTGCATATATTTATACTGAAATTGCTTATGTTTAACGGTAAATTGGTTATGTTTTATGATTTCGCGTAACTTTATATTTCATGTGTAATTGTTAATGTTTTAACCTTAATTGTGCATGCTTGACCTGTAATTGTTGATGTTTGCGTGTTTGAACTCTATTGATAATGTTGAAGTGATTGTTGTTGTGCATGATATGCTTCGTTTTCTGTTGTTTTGGTTGTAATTGTTGACTGTTAAGGGTAAATTGGTGATGCCTATGTTTATGCTTCATTTTTGCTTCGGTTATTATGCTTCATTTTTTGCTTCGATTATTATATATGAATATCATATATTTATACTGTAATTGTTGATTGTTAGGGTAAATTGGTTATGCCTATGTTTATGCTTCATTTTTGCTTCGGTTATTATGCTTCATTTTTGCTACGATTATTATGTATAAATAGCCTATGTTTATACTGTAATTGTTGATTGTTAAGGGTAAATTGGTGATGCCTATGTTTATGCTTCATTTTTGCTTCGGTTATTATGCTTCATTTTTGCTTCGATTATTATGTATGAATAGCCTATGTTTTATACTGTAATTGTTGATTGTTAAGGGTAAATTGGTGATGCCTACGTTTATGCTTCATTTTTGCTTCGGTTATTATGCTTCATTTTTACTTCGATTATTATGTATGAATAGCCTATGTTTATACTGTAATTGTTGATTGTTAAGGGTAAATTGGTGATGCCTATTTTTATGCTTCATTTTTGCTTCGGTTATTATGCTTCATTTTTACTTCGATTATCATGTATGAATAGCATATATTTGTACTGTAATTGTTGATTGGTAAGGGTAAATTGGTGATGCCTATTTTTATGCTTCATTTTTTCTTCGGTTATTATGCTTCTTTTTTGCTTCGATTATTATGTATGAATAGCATATGTTTATACTGTAATTGTTGATTGTCATGGGTAAATTGGTGATGCCTATGTTTATACTGTAATTGTTGATTGTTAAGGGTAAATTGGTGATGTCTATGTTTATGCTTCATTTTTGCTTCGGTTATTATGCTTCATTTTTTTCCTTCGATTATTATGTATGAATAGCCTATGTTTGTACTGTAATTGTTGACTGTTAAAGGTAAATTGGTGATGCTTGAATATAGGTATTTCATTTCATCTCTTGAAAAAAAAATATTGTTTAGGTTTTTATGTAAATTGTGTATGTCTATATGTAAATTGTTGATGTTGGTTGTTTTTTTTTTGTTGCATACAGTAGGTTTTCGTAAAAATGGTGGTTGAATGATTGATGATAAAGATGGAGGTGTGGATGAAAGAGTTGACGAACAAGCCAAGGGTGTTTTTTTTTTTTTTTTTTTTGCAAGGATGAATGTAGTTTGGATATAGTGATTTGAATTTTTTTGTATTGTTTCTTATGTAATGACATTTTATTGATTGATGAATGAAATTGATTTCTATGTTTATTTTATAAATATTGAGTTTTTTTGAGATAAATAGCTTGTCATCAATAATTTTACACTAAACATAGATAATTATATACCAAACATAAGCAATTTGTTCCAAAGTATCAATATGATTGTTAGGAAATTTGTTAGATATTTTGTTAGAAATATCTGTTTAGATTTTGATCAGCAACATGATGACTTATCTTAGTCTCAGAAAGGTGATTAGTACTCTTGGTTCACTTGAACATTGTAAAAGAGGAAACCCACTAAGTATGATAGTCTAGCTAATCTTGTATAGGATGTTAGGTCTCAAAATGTAATTTTTATTTTATGAAGAGAAGACCAAGAAGAAGACATCCAAGCAGAACAAGTTCAACGACATTGAAGATTTGAAGAAACTGCACAAGATTACTGAAACAGTTTTACAGATTTCTTGAAGACGCGAATGATTGCTAAACAAATCATGTCACAAGAGATATCTGAGAAGTCAAGAGGTCCATCCGAAAACAAGGAAAGTGTCCTGATATCTACACTCGATACCTTGAGCTTTAAACCACATTTCGATAAAGAAATATATATTGCAAACAAAGTTGTTTCAATAAAAGTGGTATCGAAGTTAAAGGTAAGGACGCTAAAACTCGAGAAAAGCGATAAAGTTAAGTCTCTGATACAAAGCATAGTTCCGTTGGCACTACAGGACAAAAAGTATAGTACAATGCATTTAATGCACGGACATAGATGTCTGAACAAAAGCAACGGTACCTTCTGAAGAAGAAGACAAACCTGCAACAGTACTATACACAGATATCAATAGTTTGAATTTGATTTAAGCCTAACGGATACTATTCAACGGCAATCAAATTCATCTATAAATATCAACACTTAGACTGCTTGAGAAGACACGCTGAACCTTAGAGACACAGAACTTACTGAACAACATATTCTCTCAAGCAAACTACTTATCCTCAAAGCTTTCTGTTGCGACCAAAGCTCCTGATCTTAAGTAGTACTAAAGTTCTAAGTGTCCTGATCCTAAACAAGCACTACTATTTGTGAAAGAGTTGAATCGAAAGATCAAGTATCTGAGATTCATTCTCTTGAACAATTATCATAGACTTGGGTCAGTAAAAAGAACAAGATACCATACATTGCAAAGTGTATTAAGTATACTTGATTCACAGAGCTATCTGATTAAGCGAAAAGTTATTAAAGAAGCTCATCCGACAACTCAAACCAAAACCAACACCATCCTTTGGCGTGAGTATGTGAAGTACTTAGTTTGAGAAACTAAGGAATAACTCCAAGGTTATTGAGCATGTGAAGTACTTAGCTTGGGAATAGCTCAAAAGGTTTACGAAAGGTGAAGTACTTGGCTGTGAAAGCGGGGAACAACTCAGGGGGAACATTTGGTTGAGAACCATTTGTTTAAGGAATCTTAGAATAGGATTTTTGTAAGGTGACCTCAATTATCTATTCTAGTGAATTCTAGGTCTTTGGAAGACCGAAGTGGATTAGTTGGAGGATTACGCCACCTCCAGATACCACTATACTTTGTGTTATTTACTTTTACGTACTTACATTTCAAAGAACACACACACACACTTTAACTGCTTACGCACTTATCTATCTTAAGTCTTCCGGCCTCGAATCTAAGTATCGATATCTACAGATATCTGAGAAATAGTTTTTATCGACAAAAGTTTTAAAAGACTATTCACCCCCCCTCTAGTCTTTTACTTTGCCGTTATCTGGACCAACAAGTGGTATCAGAGCAGGAGGTTCACAAGCCTTCTGCACTGAACCTAGATCCCCAGATAGGTGAAGGAACTTTGTCCATTTCGAGGACTATTTAATTTGTGTGTTAAGTGTGCAGGTATGTCTCTGAGTGATGCACCCGTTCTCAAACCAGAGAACTACGAGAAATGGAAAAATAACATGCTGCTCCACCTTGAAGCCATAAGTGATGAAATGATCGAAGTGATAAAGAATGGCCCAATAGTCATTCAACAACTTCAACAAGTCATGGAGGTTTCTAATGGTAGAGACAGAGATCAAAGCGAAGGATCTTCACAAACTGATGCGTCAACAAGTGGGAGATCTACTAGTCAAGTTATTTACGAACCAAAGCCCAGAGAACTCTGGACATCGGAAGATGCCAAGAGAAATCGTCTGGATGGTCAAGCTCGTAATATCATCATCAGATCGACACCTGAGCACATACGGTAAATAAGTAAGTGCTAAAACGGCGAAAGTTGCCTGGCAACTGATTGAAGAAATCTGTGCCGGAACTGAGAAAACCAAAGAAAACAAGTTCGAAGTTCTCAAGTTGAAATTTCAAAATTTCAAACAAGGACCCACTGAAACTCTGGAAGAACTTGATTTCAGATTTACCACTCTCATGAGTGATATGGCAGCACTTGGGGAAAGCAACAGATACTCCCAGTCAGAAAAGATTAAGACTATTGTCAGAAGTCTTAACCACAACTGGGAGCATACTAAATTCTTTTATTTTAACCAAGGAATGCCAAATATCACTCCAGTGGAACTCTTCTCACATCTTGCTACGGTTGATTATGAGACAACACAAAGAGAACAAACAACTGAAAAGTTGCAGAATATTGCTCTAGTTGCTCAAGGAAAGAAGAAAAGCAAGGAAGAGACTGAGGATGCTCTTGCTGCAAAGCAAATGAGCAAATATGTCAGTCGAGAAATTGAGAGAAGAAAAGCCAAAGAGAAGCTGAAAAAGCATCTAGGCTCAAACTATCACCAGTACAAAATATGCAAAGCTCGCTGAACAAGCCAGCTCAGAAAGCATCATGTACTGAGGAAGTAGAAATTGGAAACGATATCTGTTTCTATTGTCAGAAACCTGGTCACTTCAAGAAGGATTGTCCTGCCTTCAACAAACTAAGGACAGGTGACAAGAAAGATAGAAGAATCTTCAGAAGAAGCCAGAAAGCTTTATTAACTGAAGAAAGAAAGAAAATCCAAACTCAACTGGATGCTCTAGACGTTGAGACAGATTCTGAAGATGACAATTCAGATGACTCAACCTTACCATCACCAGAATTATGTGGAGTTACTCATGATATAATCGACTTCGGCCTCAAGAAAAATGAAATGTGTGGAGTTGCTGAAATTGACGGTCCAGACATCTCCAACATAGAAATCTGTCTTATGGCTGATGAGGTTACACATACTTCTTGTTATACTTATGAATGTGATGAAGAAGAAATAAAATATCTAGAAAATCTCAGGAAAGAACTTGACATCTATGAAAGAGAATTTCTAATGATCCGAGCTAGAGCCGAAAATCTTGAAGAAGAAAAGAATTCTCTTGCAAAGGAAAATTCTCAATTAGTTAAGATATCTCTCTAAAAGACATGTTCCAGATAGCTCAAACACTGAACAAGTGTCAGACATTAATTGCCCTTCTGAGGAGCAAAATGTCTTAGATACTGAAACAGTATCAAATCAAAATCCCAGTGATTCACATTCAAATCATTTGGATATTGATCTTACTAGCACTAAACCTATGATGAGATGGATCAAGGATCATCCTGCAAAAGATGTGATTGGACCAATTAATCAAGGTATTAGGACTAGGAGAGCAATAGCTGAAAATGCTAATTCTCTCTTTGGATGTTTCATCTCAAATATTGAACCTAAAAATATAGAAGAAGCATTAGGAGACCAAGACTGGATCTCTGCAATGCAAGAAGAGTTGGATCAATTTGAGAGAAACAAAGTCTGGAAACTAGTTCCATTTGTGGAAGGAATATCTGTGATTGGAACTAAATGGGTTTTCAGAAACAAAATGAATGAATCTGGTGAAATAACCAGAAACAAAGCAAGATTGGTTGCCAAGGGATTTACCCAGACTGAAGGCTTAGATTTTGATGAGTCATATGCACCAATTGCCAGATTGGATGCAATAAGACTCTTTCTAGCCTTTGCAGCTCATAAAGATTTTAAAGTTTATCAGATGGATGTCAAAAGTGCATTCTTGAACGGTGAACTTGCAGAAGAAGTTTATGTTGAGCAACCACCTGGCTTTGAAGTTTCCTCAGAAAGTAGAATGGTCTATAAACTACAGAAAGCTCTGTATGGACTGAAACAGGCTCCAAGAGCATGGTATGACACTTTGGCCAAATACCTTCTGGAAAGTGGTTTCAAGAAAGGTGAAGTTGATAAAACTTTATTTACCTTAAATCATGATGGGAAACTACTCTTAGTTCAAGTATATGTTGATGACATCATATTTGGATCAAAGGACAAGCAACTTTGTAATGACTTTGCAAATCTCATGAAAAGTAAGTTTGAGATGAGCATGATGGGAGAAATGAATTATTTTCTAGGATTGCAAGTCAAGCAACTCAATGATGGAATATTCATTAGTCAAACAAAGTATGCAAAAGATATGCTCACAAAATTCAATCTTAATCCTTCTGAAAAGAATGCTAAGATACCTATGAGCATTGGAACCAAAATGACCTATACTGAATCAGATAAGAGTGTTGAAGAACATAAGTATAGGAAATTTATAGGTTCACTACTTTACCTCACTGCAAGTAGACCTGATATTCAATACGCCGTTGGAGTGTGTGCTAGATTTCAGACAAATCCAATGCAAACACACTACAACATTGCTATGAAAATATTAAGGTATGTAAGAGGTACAATAGATGTAAGATTGTGGTATCCTAAAGAAAGCGAATTGAGTTTAGCTGGGTACTCAGACGCTGATTATGCTGGATCACTGCTTGATAGGAAAAGCACCTCAGGAACTTCTCAGTTTCTGGGTACTAGACTTATCTCGTGGTTTAGCAAGAAGCAAAACTCAATTGCAACTTCTACCACAGAGGCTGAATATATTGTCACCGTTGTTGTGCAACACAAATTCTGTGGATACAACAACAACTTAAAGACTATGGACTCGATGAAGAGAAAACTCCCATTTACTGTGACAACACAAGTGCTATTGCGATTACGCAGAATCCTAAATTTCATGCCAGAACAAAGCATATTGATGTTAGACATCAATTCATCAGAGACCATGTTGAAAAAGGCAATATAGAGATACTCAAGATTGGCACTGAAGACCAACTTGCAGATATCGTCACTAAGCCACTCAAGAAAGTAGATTCTTAGCCTTAAGACATAGTCTTGGACTAATGGAACTACCAATGAACTGAAAAAGTTCAGGAATCTGGAATGGGCATCCAGAGAAGAGGTAGCTGGAACGGGCATCCAGAGAAGAGGTATCTGGAACGGGCATCCAGAGAAGAGAAAACAGAAATCTGGAACAGGTATCCAGAAGTCAAAAAGGCTAAAGAGCAAAAAGACAGCTTAAGATCTCTGATACGGGAACTCAGATATCTGAATCACTCTATAAACGGGGAACACAAAGGAGAATGGTACAACTATCTGCAGTCAACTACTCTCTTGAAATTCGCATTATTTCTATCTTGATGAAAAACTTGGAAAAATCCTAAGTATAATACAAATTCAGATGCAAACAGTGTTCTTGGTCATACAAAAACGTGATTCAGATAGCTAATAGCCAAAATTCATTAAATGGGCACAATTACACTTGTTGATTGTGATCATTGCTGAAGAAGCAATGGTGACCCTTGATGAAATTAAGCGTTTGATCTATACGGTGGAAATTAATTCACAGTAAATAGTGGACTGTAAAAATTCCGACAAAGCCCACTTTGCATTTAATGCCGAACTAGCTTTTGCTCACGCCTGCTTGCAAATCACAGATACGTACACACAAAATCAATTTGTATGTATTTGTCTGTTGAGATTCTATTGCTATATATATAGGATTTTGGCAAAAGAAATCACTTTCGCCTAATCCAAAATTCCGACTTACACAAAAATAGCAAAACCGTCTCTTGATTCTCTGCAAACCTTCTACAATCTCTGCAAATCAAGATTAAGTTTTTCTGCAAAGAATTACTGAATAAAATCTCTTTCAAACACCAATCCAAATTCCCTACACTATATAAAGAGATGGCCCCAAAGAATTCTTCCACACAGAAATCTCAATCCTCCACTGGTACTGCTGAAAAGCAAGCACCAGAGTTGGTTATTGTGAACAACCGACTGGTAGGAGATTTTAATCCTGACCATAGGACTTCAAATCACAGAATGATTTGGGGTGGTGCCATGGTTGAGGAATACCTCACGGCTGCAATAGAGAACCAAGCGATGAACGATTCTTGACATGCTTGAAAAGGCACAAATCAAGGGTTTTCTATCGCCCAAGTGGAATTTCATCACCGATGTGTTGGAATTCTACAACAACTGTGATAATTTCTGTGTTTCAAGGCACCTTGCAATAGTGTCTCAAAACCTCACCCAAGGAAAGGAAATCTTTCTGGACTTAACAACTTTCTGTAAGTTGTTTGAGTTTCAAAATCTTGGAAAGGATTTTGAAATAAACACCAAGGATGATGATCTCCTTGAAGGTGTTAAACAATTGTATGCGACGCGTGTGTGATCTTGAAAATCGAGATACACCCACCGAGTTCAAGCTTAGCGACATCCGAACCGGACATCCGATGGTTCACTGGGATGTATTGCATTCTTCATGATGCTTTGATGGTCTACAAGGAGGTGCTGACCGGATAAGCCAAGAACGATGGATCATGATGTTCTTCTTGAATCAACAAGACAAAATTGGAAAACCCTTTAAGCGGGAAAGTACGCCTTCATGAAGTTTGTGAAGAAGATTCAAGGCTTTGAGCCTAAGATCGCCAAAGGACTAGCTGAGCCAAAGGCTACAGTAGGCTATGGTCTGAAGATATGCTACTTGTTGGAGAAGCTTAGCATTGAGCTCAGAGACATTTGAAATAGCCATAAAGAACTACTCTACAAATATGAGTATACAAACTTGATGAAAAAGGTTCTCGGGTCTCGAAAGGTTCTAAGAAGCGAAAGTCCAAAAGGTATCTGAAGAAAAGTTACGACCAAGAAGCCCGAACTTCAAGAAAGAAGTCTGGCAAATCAAGACACACCCATTGAGGTTGTCGATTCTCGAGATATTTGGTGCCTTGCCGATGAACCGATAAAGCGATCAACTCATCAATGCCGCAAAAGAGTCATCAACTCTTGAACAAGTAGACTCAGCAAGAGAAAGTGCGTTCAGAAATGTTGCGACTAATGCAAAATGCCTTGCTGATGAACTTATTAATGCTGCCAAAACAGGTGAAAAGCACCAAGCCCCATCTGCAGAAATCGCAGGGGTAATGGACCAATCAGTTCCCAATGCTGATGAGAGCTCTGATGATGAAGATGATTAACTAGTCATCTCTCAAGTCCTAGAAAGAACAAAGAGGGCTAAGGTTATCGTAAAGAATGGCGTGATAAGGTTTCAAGAAGAACCTACACCTCAAAGTTCTTGAACAAGCACCTATAGCAAAGGTTGTTGGTGCAAACACATCATCAGGGAACGTTTCTTACGCACAACTTCAAGAAGCCCTGATGAGTGGTAATTTAGTGCTGGCAGATGCTGATGAAAATGCCACATCTAAAAATCTGGAAGAACACTCTACTGACCGATCTTCTGCTTCCAGACAACCACAACAACCACAAACACAACAACCACAACAGCCACAAGTGGTTGATGAAATGGTAAATGAACTCCATTTCGAATTACCAGCATTACAACACGCTGAAGAAAATCCTGCAAAAGAGCAGGTTCCCCAACTCGACAAGAGGGATCAAACTGAGACATCCACTCAGTATGATCAACCAAGGGAGGCAACTGAGTTGCACACTCAGGAAAGGTGTGAAGTACCTAAAACTTCAAACAGAGAAGTCAGATCGAACAAGAAGACCAAAGTATAAAAGGGTCACAAGTTCCAGAGACCAATCAGCCTGACAATGCTCAGGTAGCTGAATGGTTTGACTCCTACCTTGTGAAAATTTTTATGCTTGTATATCTTGTTACTTATATAAAAATTCTTTGTTACAGGCTGAGTTAGAAACACAGAAACAAGAGGAAGCTGGAAAGCTTGCCTCAGAAACTGAGAAGGAGGTTACCCCAACCTCGCCTCTTAAGAAATCTGAGCCTGTACCACAGGTGATAATTGATTCTTAAGATAACACTTTTCAGTCATTTGTCTATGTGCTTAATCATTTAAAGTAAATGTTTCTAATGTGCTCCAACGAGAAAGAGGAAGATAAGCGAAATGCCAGAGACGAACCCAGAGACCGACAAGTTTCTGAAGAACACATCATTGAGCCTTCTAGCATGAAGGTACATGAAAAATCAGTGATAAGTATTCTTCATCATGGGTTATCTTAAACTTCTTCTAAAATATTCAATACTTTCTACTTACAGGCTCATTCAGAAGTAGAAATGCAAAGGGAAAAAGTTGCGACATCCCCTGCATCAATGGAAATTGATGAAGCTCCCAAGGCAACATCACATGAAAGAATACCAGAAACTGAGAAAGTTTCTGAGAAAAATGACTCTGAGCCTCCTATTGAGGAAGTAAGTCCAAAACTCAGAACTCATTAAAGCATTTTTGCACAAATTCTTTCAAATAATTTCCTAAGTATTGTATTAATCTTAATTCTCAGGTTCAAGAAAGAAAGGTTGATGAGGACCAGACTTCCAAGTCTCCACCTCACAACAAGATATCTGAGACACCAATTGTCTCAGTAGCACAAGATTAAGTGTTGGATTGTTCACTCATCCAGATTTGTAATAGGTTAGATAGTCATCGTTGACTGATCAAAAAGGGGGAAATTTGTTGGGAAATTTGTTAGGAAATTTGTTTGATATTTTGTTAGAAATATCTGTTTAGATTTTGATCAGCAACATGATGACTTATCTTAGTCTCAGAAAGGTGATTAGTACTCTTGGTTCACTTGAACATTGTAAAAGAGGAAACTCACTAAGTATGATAGTCTAGCTAATCTTGTATAGGATGTTAGGTCTCAAAATGTAATTTTTATTTTATGGAGAGAAGACCAAGAAGAAGACATCCAAGCAGAACAAGCCCAACGACATTGAAGACTTGAAGAAACTGCACAAGATTATCGAATCGCTTTTCAGATATCTTAGCCAGATATCTTGAAGACACGAATAGTTTTATACAAACTGTGTCACAAGAGATATCTGAGAAATAAGAGGCCTATCTGAAAAAAAGGAAAGTGTCCACAGATATCTATTCTCAGATACCTTGAGCATTAACCACATTTCTGAAAAAGAAATATATATATATTGCAAACAAAGTTGTTTCAATAAAAAGTGGTATCTGAAGATTGAAGATAAGGACGTGCAAAGAATCAGATAACACTAGTCTCTGATACAAAGCACAGTTCCGTTGGCACTACAGGACAAAAAGTATAGTACAATGCATTTAATGCACGGACAGAGATGTCTGAATAAAAGCAACGACTTCAAGAAGAAGACAAAATCACATAAAGATTATACACAAATATCAATAGTTTGAATTTGAGCCTAATGGATACTATTCAAACGGCACTCAAATTCATCTATAAATATCAACACTTAGACTGCTTGAGAAAACAAGACGCTGAAACACAGAACTTACTGAACATCTTACTCTCTCAAAGCAAGTTACTTATCCTCAAAGCTTACTGTTGCGACCAAAGCTTTTGATCTTGAGTAACACTGAAGTTTTAAGTGTCCTGATCCTAAACAAGCACAGCTATCTGTGAAAGAGTTGAAACGAAAGATCAAGTATCTGAGATTCATTCTCTTGAACATTTATCTAAGACTTGGGTCGGTAAAAAGAACAAGATACCATACATTGAAAAGTGTATTAAGTATACTTGATTCACAGAGCTATCTGAATAACTGAATAAGTTATTAAGGAAGCTCATCTGACAACTCAAACCAAAACCAACACCATAACTGGCGTGGAGTACAGGAAGTACTTAGTTTGAAACATCAGGGAATAACTCCAAGGTTACCGGAGTATAGGAAGTACTTATTTGGGAAACTAAGGAATAACTCCAAGGTTATTGAGTATAGGAAGTACTTAGCTTGGGAAGCTAGGGAATAACTCAAAAGGTTTCTGAGTACAGGAAGTACTTGGCTGAGAAAGCCGGGGAACAACTCAGGGGGAACATTTGGTTGAGAACCATTTGTTTAAAGGAATCTTAGAATAGGATTTTTGTAAGGAGAACTCAATTATCTATTCTAGTGAATTCTAGGTCTCTGGAAGACCGAAGTGGATTAGTTGGAGGATTACGCCACCTCCAGATACCACTATACTTGCTGTGTTATTTACCTTTCTGTATTTACATTTTAGCAACACACACACACTTTAACTGTTTCTGCACTTATCTATATTAAGTCTTCCGCGCTCTAATTCTAAGTATCAGATATCTACTCAGATATCTGAGAAATAGTTTTTATCGACAAAAGTTTTAAAAGACTATTCACCCCCCCCCCCCCCCTCTAGTCTTTTACTTTGCCGTTATCTGGACCAACAAGTGGTATCAGAGCAGGAGGTTCACAAGCCTTCTGCACTGAACCTAGATCCCCAGATAGGTGAAGGAACTCTGTCCATTTTCGAGGATTATTTAATTTGTGTGTTAAGTGTGCAGGTATGTCTCTGAGTGATGCACCCATTCTCAAACCAGAGAATTATGAGAAATGGAAAAACAACATGATGCTCCACCTTGAAGCCATAAGTGACGAAATGATCAAAGTGATAAAGAATGGCCCAATAGTCATTCAACAACTCAAACAAGTCATGGAAGCCAAATAGTTTTTATCGACAAAAGTTTTAAAAAGACTATTCACCCCCTCCCCCCCCCCCCCCTCTAGTCTTTTACTTTGCCGTTATCTGGACCAACAAGTGGTATCAGAGCATGAGGTTCACAAGCCTTCTGCACTGAACCTAGATCCCCAGATAGGTGAAGGAACTCTGTCCATTTTCGAGGATTATTTAATTTGTGTGTTAAGTGTGCAGGTATGTCTCTGAGTGATGCACCCAATCTCAAACCAGAGAATTACGAGAAATGGAAAAACAACAAGATGCTCCACCTTGAAGCCATAAGTGACGAAATGATCAAAGTGATAAAGAATGGCCCAATAGTCATTCAACAACTCAAACAAGTCATGGAGGTTTCTAATTGTAGAGACAGAGATCAAAGCGAAGGATCTTCACAAACCGATGCGTCAACAAGTGGGAGATCTACTAGGCAAGTCATTTACGAACCAAAGCCCATAGAACTCTGGACATCGGAAGATGCCAAGAGAAATCGTCTGGATGGTCAAGCTCGTAATATCATCATCAGATCGACACCCGAGCACATATAAACTGTGGGGTGCTAAAACGGCAAAAGTTGCCTGGCAACTGATTGAAGAAATCTGTGCCGGAACTGAGAAAACCAAAGAAAACAAGTTCGAAGTTCTCAGGTTGAAATTTCAAAATTTCAAGCAAGGACCCACTGAAACTCTGGAAGAACTTGATTTCAGATTTACCACTCTCATGAGTGACATGGCAGCTCTTGGGGAAAGCAACAGATACTCCCAGTCAGAAAAGATTAAGACTATTGTCAGAAGTCTTAACCACAACTGGGAGCATACCAAATTCTTTTATTTTAACCAAGGAATGCCAAATATCACTCCAGTGGAACTTTTCTCTCATCTTGCTACTGTTGATTATGAGACAACTCAAAGAGAACAAACAACTGAAAAGTTGCAAAACGTTGCTCTAGTCACTCAAGGAACTTCTGAAAAGAAGAAAAGCAAGGAAGAAACTGAGGATGCTCTTGCTGCAAAGCAAATGAGCAAATATATCAGTCGAGAAATTGAAAGAAGGAAAGCCAAAGAGATGCTGAAAAAGCATCTAGGCTCAAACTATCACCAGTACAAAAATATGCAAAGCTCGCTGAACAAGCCATTTCGAAAGCATCATGTCCGAGGAGGAAGAATTGGAAATCTGCTTTCTATTGTCGAAACACAGCCACTTGAAGAAGGATTGTCCTGCCCTCAACAAACTAAGGACAGGTGACAAGAAAGATAGGAGAATCTTCAGAAGAAGCCAGAAAGCTTTGTTAACTGAAGAAAGAAAGAAAATCCAAATTCAACTGGATGCTCTAGACGTTGAGACAGATTCTGAAGATGACAATTCAGACGACTCAACCTTACCATCACCAGAATTATGTGGAGTTACTCATGATATAATCGACTTCGGCCTCAAGAAGAATGAAATGTGTGGAGTTGCTGAAATTGACGGTCCAGACATCTCCAACATAGAAATCTGTCTTATGGCTGATGAGGTAACACATACTTCTTGTTATACTTATGAAAGTGATGAAGAGGAAATAAAAAATCTAGAAAATCTCAGGAAAGAACTTGACATCTATGAAAGAGAATTTCTAATGATCCGAGCTAGAGCCGAAAACCTTGAAGAAGAAAAGAATTCTCTTGCAAAGGAAAATTCTCAAATAGTTAAAGTATCTGAGAGAAAGGATGCTGAAAATGCATCTCTCAAAGCTCAGATATCTGAAACTGAAAAGTCACATAAAGAAGCAATGGCTGAATTACAAAAGAAATATGAAGATCTTCTTTCTGAGAACAAGGAACTCAAGAAGAAAGAATTATCTTTTCAATCTTATGCCAAAGCTAGTGACACTCTTACTGAAGTACAATCTTACTTAAGAGATCCTTCAGAAAAGAAAGGACTTGGGCTGAATACACAGACAAATTGTTCTATCACTCTGAATAAGAGTAAGGAGAGAAGAACATTTGTAAGTACTCAGCAAGACGGTTCCCATGCAATCTATAGTATCGGTGAGAAGACAAAGATTGTTGACAAAGGAAAGGCAGTTGCGACTAACCCTTTGTGGGAAAAACAAGTCAAAAACAAAACTTTTGGGCACGTCTCTGAAAAGAAACACAACACTGAAAAGTGTAAACACCCACAGTGTTATGTCTCTCAAAAAAGTAGAATTGCAGGAGCTGGCAAATTCTCCCAAGTCACTTTTTCTGGAAAGAAATTGGACCAACCAGAGACTAGCAAAGCTGCTGAGAAAAGATCTCAGATAGCTTCAAGTGCTCGAAACGGTATTGGCTACAAAGGCATCGGAAAACAACTTGCTCATGAGTACAAGCAGGAGCAAGAACGATGGCTGAAAGCTAGAATTGCTCAAAGAAATTATCAGAAGTGGAAGTTAAATCAAGCCACTGAAAATCTGAATGCCAGGGCTAGAAGAAATCTGGCAAAGAAAGCTAAGTTTGTTGAAAAGCAAACTCAGAAACCTGACAGGTATCTGAAAGCATCATATGGAGCACCTAGGAACACACCAAGGAAGAAAATAATTCTTACTAATGATAACATTCATTCAAATAGAATTCCTCCTTATGTTCCTGTCAGACAAAAGAATATTTCAAAGAAATTCATTCAAAAATGGATTCCTCTTTGGAAGATCCTTTAATTACGGGTTCCATCAAAGATATGAGAACCTAATCTCATTTCTGTTGTTATGCGAGAATGCTTCCTGGACTAAAGCACAATGGCTATTTGATAGTGGATGCGGAAAGCACATGACAGGAGACAAAGCAAATCTGGTTGATTACAAAGCTTGCAACACGGGACGGATATCAGTTCTTTGGAGGAGAATTAAATCCCTCTCCGGGATTTGTAACGTCAAATTGGGGACTTTAACAATCACTGACGTATTACATGTTAAAGATTTAAAATATAATCTATTTAGCATGAGCCAGTTTGCAGACAAGGGTTTTACTATAAAATTCAAAGCTAAATACTGCAAACTAATTGACAATGAGTCAAAGCAGACAGTCTTAGTTGGTCGGCGGAAAGGCAGTCTTTATGTTGCCGATTGGGCATCTGCCACAACTGAAGAATGTCTCATGGTGAGTCAATCTGGTCACCTGAAGAGCTTGGTTATGGCACAAAAGAATGAGTCACTTGAACTTCAAAACTCCGAATGACTTGCTAAGAAAGAGTTAGTGGTTGGCCTTCCGAACATCTTCGAAAGGATGGTATCATTACACTGTCGGATGGGAAACAATCTAAGATCTCTTTCAAGTCCAAAATCAGACACTCTAGTGTTAGACCACTGCAACTTTTACACATGGATCTTTTTGAATCATCTGTAACTAGTTATGCAGGAAAGAAGTATGGTCTGGTTGTTGTAGATGACTTCTCAATATTCACTTGGATTGTCTTTTTGAAACATAAATCTGATGCCAGGGTGGAGATACCAAACTTGCTGAAAAAGCTTGAAGTCATGAAAAATGACAAGGTATTTGCAATCAGAACAGACCATAAAGGAGTTTTGTACCTGCAAAGGTATACAACACCAACTTTCCTCTGTAAGAACACCTCAACAAAATGGTGTTGCAGAAAGGAAAAACAGAACCCTTAAAGAAGCTGCAAGGACAATGCTAGGCGTCTTTGAAATAAGTGAAATTTATTGGGTTGAAGTCGTAAACACGACTTGCTACACTCGAGCAGATGTTTGATAAACAAACACCATGACAAGACCCCCTATGAAATCTTGGTTGGTAGACCCCCTAATATCAAACATCTGAGAGTATTTGGTTGTAAATGTTTTGTTCTAAACAATGGGAAAGATTATCTGAGAACATTTCAACCAAAGGCAGATGAAGGTGCATTTCTTTGTTATTCCACAAATAGCAAAGCCTACAGAGTTTACAACAAAAGAACAAAGAAAATTGAAGAATCAATTCATGTTGTATTCTATGAAGGAAATAAGAAAACACCTCCTAATGATGAACTCTCAGAAAGGTTCAAAGAAATATTACTGAGGGATTCTAAAGAAGAATCCTAAAAAAGGAGAAACATCATTATGGAAAGTGAGGATGACTCTGACGTAGAAAAGCTTGATTTGCCTAGTAACAACAAGATGACTCACAGACATGATGAGGAATTTCCTATGAATTTTCCAGAAATGGAACAGGTTACTGAGAACCTTCATCATGAAGAGATATCTGAAAATAAGACTGCTGAAATGCAAGTTCCAGATATCTCTAACACTGAAAAAGTGTCAGATATCCATGACATTTCCCATATGTCAGATGTCTCAGATACTGAAAAAGTATTAAATCATAATCTTAGTGATTCACATTCAAATCACTTAGATATTGATCCTACTAGCACTAAACCTATGATGAGATGTATCAAAGATCATCCTGCAAAGGATGTAATTGGACCAATTAATCAAGGTGTTAGGACTAGGAGAGCAATAGCTGAAAATGTTAATTCTCTCTTTGGATGTTTCATCTCGAATATTGAACCTAAAAATATAGAAGAAGCATTAGGAGACCAAGACTGGATCTCTGCAATGCAAGAAGTGTTGGATCAATTTGAGAGAAACAAAGTCTGGAAACTAGTTCCATTTATAGAAGGAATATCTGTGATTGGAACTAAATGGGTTTTCAGAAACAAGATGAATGAATCTGGTGAAATAACCAGAAACAAAGCAAGATTGGTTGCCAAGGGATTTACCCAGACTGAAGGCTTAGATTTTGACGAGTCATATGCACCAGTTGCCAGATTGGATGCAATAAGACTCTTTCTAGCCTTTGCAACTCATAAAGATTTCAAAGTTTATCAGATGGATGTCAAAAGTGCATTCTTAAACGGTGAACTTGCAGAAGAAGTTTATGTTGAGCAACCACCTGGCTTTGAAGTTTCCTCAGAAAGTAGAATGGTCTATAAACTCTGTAAAGCTCAGATGGACTGAAACAGGCTCCAAGAGCATGGTATGACACTTTGGCCAAGTACCTTCTGGAAAATGGTTTCAAGAAAGGTGAAGTTGATAAAACTTTATTTACCTTAAATCATGACGGGAAACTACTCTTAGTTCAAGTATATGTTGATGACATCATATTTGGATCTAAGGACAAGCAACTTTGTAATGACTTTGCAAATCTCATGAAAAGCAAGTTTGAGATGAGCATGATGGGAGAAATGAATTATTTTCTAGGATTGCAAGTCAAGCAACTCAATGATGGAATATTCATTAGTCAAACAAAGTATGCAAAAGATATGCTCACAAAATTCAATCTTAAGCCTTACGAAAGAATGCTAAGATACCTATGAGCATTGGAACCAAAATGACCTATACTGAATCAGATAAGAGTGTTGAAGAACATAAGTATAGGAAATTGATAGGTTTACTGCTTTACCTCACTTCAAGTAGACCTGATATTCAATATGCCGTTGGAGTATGTGCTAGATTTCAGACAAATCCAATGCAAACACACTACAACATTGCTATGAAAATATTAAGGTATGTAAAGGGTACAGTAGATGTAGGATTGTGGTATCCTAAAGAAAGCGGATTGAGTTTAGCTAGGTACTCGGGGCGATTATCTTTGGATCAACGCTTGATAGGAAAAGCACCTCAGGAACTTGTCAGTTTCTGGGTACTAGACTTATCTCATGGTTTAGCAAGAAGCAAAACTCAATTGCAACTTCTACCACAAATTTGAATACATTCTGCTTTGGTTGTTGTGCAACACAAATTCTGTGGATACAACAACAACTTAAAGACTATGGACTCGATGAGAAGAAAACTCCCATTTTCTGTGACAACACAAGTGCTATTGCAATTACACAGAATCCTAAATTTCATGCCAGAACAAAGCACATTGATGTTAGACATCACTTCATCAGAGACCATGTTGAAAAGGGAAATATAGATATACTCAAGATTGGCACTGAAGACCAACTTGCAGATATTGTTGGGAAATTTCTTGAGAAATTTGTTAGGAATTTTGTTAGATATTTTGTAAAGAATATCTGTTTAGTTTTGATCAGCAACATGATGACTTATCTTAGTCTCAGAAAGGTGATTAGTACTCTTGGTTCACTTGAACATTGTAAAAGAGGAAACCCACTAAGTATGATAGTCTAGCTAATCTTGTATAGGATGTTAGGTCTCAAAATGTAATTTTTATTTTATGAAGAGAAGACCAAGAAGAAGACATCCAAGCAGAACAAGCTCAACGACATTGAAGACTTGAAGAAAACTGCACAAGATTACTGAATCTGTTGTTCAGATATCTTAGCCAGATATCTTGAAGACACAAATAGTTTCAAACAAACTGTGTCACAAGAGATATCTGAGAAATAAGAGGCCTATCTGAAAACAAGGAAAGTGTCCACAGATATCTATTCTCAGATACCTTGAGCATTAACCACATTTCTGAAAAAGAAATATATATATTGCAAACAAAGTTGTTTCAATAAATACAAGTGGTATCTGAAGATTGAAGATAAGAACGTGCAAAGAATCAGATAACACTAGTCTCTGATACAAAGCATAATTCCGTTGACACTACAGGACAAAAGTATAGTACAATGCATTTAATGCACGGACAGAGATGTCTGAATAAAAGCAACGGCGACCGAGAAGAAGACAAAACACCTCTGATTACTATACGAGATATCGATAGTTCAATTTGAGCCTAACGGATACTATTCAAACGGCACTCAAATTCATCTATAAATATCAACACTTAGACTGCTTGAGAGAACACACAGAACCTTAGACACACGACATAAAACGCTGAACATCTTACTCTCTCAAAGCAACTTACTTACTCACAAAGCTTTCTGTTGCGACCAAAGCTTTTGATCTTGAGTAACACTGAAGTTCTAAGTGTCCTGATCCTAAACAAGCAAAGCTATCTGTGAAGGAGTTGAATCAAAAGATCAACTATCTGAGATTCATTCTCTTGAACAGATATCATAAGACTTGTCGATAAATCGAACAAGATACCATACTGTAAAGTGTATTAAGTACCTTGATTCACGAGCTATCTGAATAAGCGAATAAGTTATTAAAGAAGCTCATCGACAACTCAAACCAAAACCAACACCATAATCTGGCGTAGATGTGAAGTACTTAGTTTGAAAAATCAGGGAATAACTCCAAGGTTATCGGAGTATAGGAAGTACTTGATTTGGGAAACTAAGGAATAACTCCAAGGTTATTGAGTATAGGAAGTACTTAGCTTGGGAAGCTAGGGAATAACTCAAAGGTTTCTGAGTACAGGAAGTACTTGGCTGTGAAAGCCGGGGAACAACTCAGGGGGAACATTTGGTTAGAAACCAATTGTTAAGAATCTTAGAATAGGATTATTGTAAGGTGAACTCAATTATCTGTTCTAGTGAATTCTAGGTCTCTGATGGACCGAAGTGGATTAGTTGGAGGATTACGCCACCTCCAGATACCACTATACTTGCTGTGTTATTTACCTTTCTGTATTTACTCTTCAGCAACACACACACACACATTAACTGTTTCTGCACTTATCTTTATTAAGTCTTCCGCGCTCTGATTCTAAGTATCAGATATCTATTCAGATATCTGAGAAATAGTTGTTATCGACAAAAGTTTTAAAAGACTATTCACCCCCTCTAGTCTTTTACTTTGCGTTATCTGGACCAACAAGTGGTATCAGGCGGGAGGTTCACCATACACCTGAACCTAGATCCCCAGATAGGTGAAGGAACTTTGTCCACTATTGAGGACTATTTAATTTGTGTGTTAAGTGTGCAGGTATGTCTCTGAGTGATGCACCCGTTCTCAAACCAGAGAACTACGAGAAATGGAAAAATAACATGATGCTCCACCTTGAAGCCATAAGTGACGAGATGATCGAAGTAATAAAGAATGGCCCAATAGTCATTCAACAACTTAAGCAAGTCATGGAGGTTTCGAGTGGAAGAGACAGAGATCAAAGCGAAGGATCTTCACAAACAGATGCGTCAACTAGTGGAAGATCTATTGGTTATTATTACGAACCAAAGCCCAAAGAACTCTGGACATCGGAAGATGCCAAGAGGAATCGACTGGATGGTCAAGCTCGTAACATCATCATCAGATCGACACCAGAGCACATCTGATTTACAACGTGGGGTGCTAAACGCGAAAGTTACTGTGGCAGATTGAAGAAATCTGTGCGGGCGAGAAAACCAAAGAAAACAAGTTCGAAGTTCTCAGGTTGAAATTTCAAAATTTCAAACAAGGACCCACTGAAACTCTGGAAGAACTTGATTTCAGATTTACCACTCTCATGAGTGACATGGCAGCTCTTGGGGAAAGCAACAGATACTCCCAGTCAGAAAAGATTAAGACTATTGTCAGAAGTCTTAACCACAACTGGGAGCATACTAAATTCTTTTATTTTAACCAAGGTATGCCAAATATCACTCCAGTGGAACTTTTCTCTCATCTTGCTACGGTTGATTATGAGACAACTCAGAGAGAACAAACAACTGAAAAGTTGCAAAATGTTGCTCTAGTAACTCAAGGAACTTCTGAAAAGAAGAAAAGCAAGGAGGAGACTGAGGATGCTCTTGCTGCAAAGCAAATGAGCAAATTTGTCAGTCGAGAAATTGAGAGAAGAAAAGCCAAAGAGAAGCTGAAAAAGCATCTAGGCTCAAACTATCACCAGTACAAAAATATGCAAAGCTCGCTGAACAAGCCAGCTCAGAAAGCATCATGTACTGAGGAAGCAGAAATTGGAAACGATATCTGTTTCTATTGTCAGAAACCTGGCCACTTCAAGAAGGATTGTCCTGCCTTCAACAAACTAAGGACAGGTGACAAGAAAGATAGAAGAATCTTGAAGAAGCCGTAAAGCTTTGTTAATCGAAGAAAGAAAGAAAATCAAATTCAATGGATGTTCTAGGCGTTGAGATGATTCTGAAGATGACAATTCAGATGACTCAACCTTACCATCACCAGAATTATGTGGAGTCACGCATGATATAATCGACTTCGGCCTCAAGAAGAATGAAATGTGTGGAGTTGCTGAAATTGACGGTCCAGACATCTCCAACATAGAAAACTGTCTTATGGCTGATGAGGTAACACATACTTCTTGTTATGAACTGAAAGAGTTCAGGTATCTGGAACGAACATCCAGAGAAGAGGTATCTGGGCGGTATCGAGAAAAGAAAAGAAAAGCTGGAGCAGGTATCCGAAGTCAAAAGGCTAAAGAGCAAAAGATAGCTTAAGATCTACGAGGCAGAACTCGGATATCCGAATCACTCTATAAGCAGAACACAAAGAGAATACTATAACTATCTGCGATAACTACTCTCTTGAAACTCGCATTATTTCTATCTTGATGAAAAACTTGGAAAAATCCTAAGTATAAGATGATTCGAGATCTGGCGGTGTCCTTGGTCATACGAATTGTGATTCAGATAGCAAGTCGCCAAAATTCATTAAATGGGCACAATTACACTTGTTGATTGTGATCATTCTTTGAAAGCAATGGTGACCCTCGATGAAATTAAGCGATTGATCATGCGGTGGAAATTAATTCACGATAAATAGTGAATTGAAATTGACATATGGCCCACTAAGCATTTAATGCCGAACTAGCTTTTGCTCACGCTTTGTTTGCAAATCACGAATCGTACACAAAATCAATTTGTATGTATTTATGCATTGGGATTCAACTGCTATATATATAGGATTTTGGCAAATGAAATCACTTTTGCCTAATCCGAAATTTCATCTTGCACAAAAATAGCAAATCCTTCTCTTGATTCTCTGCAAACCCTCTACAATCTCTGCAAATCAAGATTAAGTTTTTCTGAAAAGAATCACTGAATCAAATCTCTTTCAAACACCAATTTCAAATCCCTACACTATATAAAGAGATGGCCTCCAAGAACACTTCAACACAGAAATCCCAATCCTCCACTGGTACTGCTGAAAAGCAAGCACCAGAGTTGGTTATTGTAAACAATCAATTTGGTAGGAGTTTTTAATCCTGACCATTGGACTTCAAGTCACATAATGATTTGGGGTGGTGCCATGGTTGAGGAATACCTCTCTGCTGCAATAGAGAACCAAACTGATAGAAAATTGATTCTTGACATGTTTGAAAAGGCACAAATCAAGGGTTTTCTATCTGCTCGCCCAAGTGGAATTTCATCACTTGATGTGTTGGAATTTTACAACAACTCCAGGATTATTTCCTGTGTTTCTGAAGGCACTGAAATAGTGTCTATCAAAACCTCGATCGAGGAAATCATACGGACTTAACAACTTTCAGAACTTGTTTGAGTTTCAAAATCTTGGAAAGGATTTTGAAATAAACACCAGATGAGGAACTCCTTGAAGGTGTTAAAGAACTTTCTGATGGCGTGTGTGATCTTGAAAAATCAGATACACCTTTGAGTTCAAACTTGTCGACATCCAAACCGGACATCTGTTGGTTCCTTTGGGATGTCTTGGCTTGCATTCTTCACAGATGCTTTGATGGTCTACAAGGAGGTCTTGACTAGATAAGCCAAGAACGATGGATCATGATGTTCTTCTTGAATCAACAAGACAAAATTTGGAAAACCCTTTTAACTGGGGAAAGTACGCCTTCATGAAATTCGTGAAGAAGATTCAAGGCTTCGAGCCTAAAATTGTCAAAGGACTAGCTGAGCCAAAGGCCATTGTAGGATATGGTCTGAAGATATGCTACTTGCTGGAAAAGCTTGGCATTGAGCTCAGAGAGACGGCTAAAATAGCCAACAGTAACTTACTCTATTAATATGAGTATACAAATTTGATGAAAAAGGTTACTGGGTCTCAGAAAGGTCCTAAGAAGCGAAAGTCTGAAAAGATATCTGAAGAAAAGGTTGCGACCAAGAAGCCCAGAACTTCAAGAAAGAAGTCTGCTGGCAAGGCATTGAGTCGATCCTTTCAGGAAAGGTCCAAGTACGAAACTTCAAACAAAGAAGCCATAATGGAACAACAAGACCAAAGCATAGAAGGGTCACAAGTTCGAGAGACCAATCACCGACAATGCTCGGTGAATGGTTTAACTCTCTACTTGTGAAATTTTATGTTCATCAATCTTGTTACTTATAAAAATTTCTTTGTTACAGGCTGAATTAGAAATAAAAGAACAAGAGGAATCTGAAAAGCTTGCCTCAGAGACTGAGAAGGAGGCTACTACATCACCTCTTAAGGAATCTGAGCATGTGCTACAGGTGATAGAGAATTCCCTAAGACATTATTTTTCAGATATTTGTTAATTCACTTAACTAATCAAGTGGATGTTTCTAATAGGCTCCAACTGAGAAGGAAAATGATAAGGCTGAGAAGCCTAACTCATCAGAGAATCAACCAGAGACTCACAAAGTCTCTGAGGAACAAGTATCTGAGCCTTCTATTGAGAAGGTGTATATATATATATATATATATATATATATATATATATATATATATATATATATATATATAATCTTCAAAGACAAATCTCTGATATTTTTTCTCTCACTAACACTATCTACTTATGAGTTCAAAAAGTAGAAGTTCTTTGGGAATTGCCGCTCAATCCCTGACAAATGGAAATTGATGAGGCATCAAAGCCTTCATCACAAGAAAAATTTCCAGAGACTGCACAAGTCTCTGAGCAACAAGTATCTGAGCCTCCAATAGTGGAGGTAATTGACCTCTCAGATATCTGATTTTGTAAATAAAATTTTTCTTGATAAAATTTCCTAAGTGTTATGATTCTCAGGTTCAAAAAGAAAGAGATGATGCTGAGGATCAGACTTCCAAGTCTCCTCCTCACACCAAGATATCTGAGGCATCTGGAACCTCAGTAGTCCAACCTTCTGAGCCTGTTGTTGTTGCACAGGTAACACAGATACTTGAATAATCTAAAACTCAGATATCTACACAAGTTTTTAAACTAATTCAAAACTCTCTCTTTCAGGCTCAAAGTAGTGCCAAGAAGGAGTCAAATGATGACTATGCAAACCTTCTTCCCTTCTTCAAGACTCATACCTTGCCAAAACATATTCAATGCTTCAAGAAATGGCAAAGGTTAAGGTGCTCTGATCTCTCTGAAATACTGAGAATCACAGATCAACCAACAAGACGAGCACGAGCTCTTGATCTGGAAAACTATATCCACACAATGTTCCCTACTGAACAATATCAAGTTGCGACCTTAATGCGTAAGGATTTTTCCAAGGAAGTGGCACACAAATTGGTGCAAGCCTTTAAAGCGAGATGGTCGACAAGATTGCGAGATGGCATTCAAGCCGATCACCTTTGAACTACAATTTATTCCTTCTGAACAAGAAGAGGTTAATGGGCAGAAGATCACTATTCCTGAAGTGATTAATCTTGTATCTGAAGACGATGAGGAGGAAGAAATAGATGAGAATAACTTTGATGAACCTCCCTCTGACCATCACAAAAAGGATGATGATGATATGACGGATGATGATGATGCACCGAGGGGGGAGGAATTCCACAAGGAAACAATGCCTCAATTTTGAAAAGCACACCGAGAGGACATCACGAATCCCTCCTCCATCTCCTCGAAATCCACCCATCCTTCACAAAGAATCCCAACAACAAAAAGACTCTTGAACAAGTAGTTGAGCACTCTGAGGAAACAACTCAGAAGATATTAAATAATCAAACCAGAACTGCTCAACTCAAACAACTGTTGGAAGAAGAGCAACAGCTCCATCTTCAACTTGAAGAAGAGCTAGTTAAATCCAGAGATAAGCTCAATCAACTACAAGATCAATACTTACAAGAGACAGTAGCTTACTCTGAGGTTAAAGAGCTCCAGGATGCTGTAAATGCTATTGCTAAGGAATTAGATACTGAAGAAGTATCTAAAGAAAAGCATGATGCTAAGGCTGCATCACCAGCAAAAGACATACCATCCTCCTCTCAGAAAGGAAAGAAGCCCATCTCTGAGATGGTTGCTGGACTAGAAAATCTTGAAAATGTCCAAGAGGATGAAGATCACTGGGCTGAAGACTCAGATGATGAAGAAGACAAGACTTTGGCAGCACACCGCAATGAACACTTGACGGTTTCTCATCTTAAAAGGAAGCTAATTGCTCCAGAAGTTTTCAACAAACTGCCAAATGTCCACTCCCATGAATACATGAATAGATACCAAGTTTTGGCACATCTTAAAAAGGAGATGTCTTCACAAAACAAAGATGTAATTGCCTCCGTCCCCTCAGAAATGAAGAAGTTCACAGAACTCATCACTCAGAGAACAACCAGTATGGTTATTGCTCAGAAGGATCTGGGAATGATAAGGGACGATGATATGTCATTAGCTGAAAAAGCTTTTCATGAGGCAAGTTACACTGCTGGAAAAGCAGATGCCATACTAGGCCCATTGGCAGAGCTCACTGATAAGGAAAATGGACTTATCAAACAAAATCAGGAGCTCAAGGCTGAACTTCAGAAGTTGGTCACTGCCTACAACTACTTGCAAAAGAATTTTGAGTCTCTCTCAGATTCTTTTGTGGTACTTAGTCAGTCAACAATGACTAAGGGGGAAGAATTTGGATCTCAAGATCAGGGGGAAGGAAAGAAGAAATCTAGAGTTGGTGCCGCTCAGAAAGGAAGAGGAAACAAGAAAACTTCCCAGCCACCACTCAGAATAAATGATCCCTCATCAAATCAAGCTGCTTTGCAAATAGTAGCTACTTCCCAGCAGCCAACTGAAGAAACTACAATGGTAACAAGGGCCATGGCAAAAAGACCTCCAAGGATTACCAAAGCTCCAAGGAGAAGACAAGTAAGAGGGATTGATGAATCTTCTGAAGAAGAAGAAGAAGGCCAAATCAAATCCCTGGGCAATGAAGAAGGCTGCAAAAGTCTCACAAGATTTGATCTTGATGATGATGAAGATGAAGCTCCTCTTCACAGAAAAAGGAAAATTGATAGCCTAACTGAGCCCATAGCTGCAAAGCCTTTAGCAGCTAAAATACCCTCTGGAAATACCAAGTCAATCCAGGGTGGTTCTTCAAGCAATCCCCCAAAGGAGAATTCTAGACAAAGAAGGAACAGGCTGAGAGCTGAACAAAGACAAAGTCAACTTCCACTCAGGCCAGAAGAAGCCAAAATTGAGTATGTGAAGAATGACAACAATTCCTCTGTCTACAGGTGTATTAATCAGAAGAATGGCTACTGGATTCTGGAACTCAAGCACTTACTGTTAAATTCAAGGTTTCCAGAACCAATCCATAAACAGCTCATGGCATGGAGAAAAGATAAGCCAATCTTGATTAACACCAACCACATCAAAGCATGGTTGGATTTTGAAGTAATCAAGAGAACAGAAGCCATGAAGAAGGACCTCGCTGATGAATGTCCTTATGGAAAGCCAGATGATGTGCACAGAATTCCCAACATTACTGGAACAGGCACAAGAGCAAGACTTGCGGTGGAACCCTATGAGTCTTTCTACTTAACTGAAGATCAATACAAGGGTGACATCAGATATCTGAAGATCACTTATGAATACTTCAAACTATCAGATATCAGAATCGAGCATGACTGGAAGTGGGGAAAGTATCTGTGGGTCAAGCATTTTGTCAAGAGAAATCCCACCAAAACCTACAAGGAAGTCTGTGGATTTTCCAGAGACACGGAGATGATTGTCAGAACTCTTCTCTATGACTACTCTGATGATATCAAAAGGTTTGGTGATAGGAAATTTGCAAACTGGTCCATGGAGCTGTTTTGAAGACTTGAAGATTTTTGAAGACTTGAAGACTTATCATTTAGAATGTTCACTTGGAGCTTGGTAACTCCTGTTATTCTATTTGACTAAGTAGTTTATGTGATTTTGCTGATTGATCTTTTCTGTTAAATCTTGAAAAAGTTATCTGTAAGCTTTCTCTGTATCATATCTGATGAACTTACTCTCAGATATCATTTTATATATAAGATAACTTGTCAGCAAAGATCACACCTTGTGATTTGGTTGATGTTTACTTTCTGCACTTAATTATATGAATTAAAAGATCATAAGAAATGATTAAGTGGTAGATTGTTTCCTCATCCAGATTTGTAATAGGTCAGATAGTCATTGTTGACTGATCAAAATGGGGGAAATTTGTTAGGAATATCTGTTTAGATTTTGATCAGCAACCTAATGACTTATCTTAGCTCAGAAAGGTGATTAGTACTCTTAGTTCACTTGAACACTGTAAAAGAGGAAACTCACTAAGTATGATAGTCTAGCAAATCTTGTATAGGATGTTAGGTCTCGAAATGTAATTTTTGTTTTCTGAAGAAGACCAAGAAGAAGGCATCCAGCAGGAAAAGTTCAACGGATTTGAAGATTTGAAGACTGCACAAGATTGCTGAAGACAAGGGTTTTTCAGATACCTACGTCCAGATATCTTGAAGAAACAAGTGTTTCGAAACACACGTATTGCAAAAGATATCTGAGAATAAAAGGTTTCTGAGACGAGGAAAGTGCCTACAGATATCTACACTCAGATACCTTGGGCATAAAATATGCTTCTGAAAAAGAAACATATTATAACAAGTTGTTTAAACAAATGGTATCTGGAGCTATGATGATCTCTGAAAAAGAACGTGCAAAGCCTCAGAAAGCTTGCATAGTTCCGTTGGCACTACAGGACAAAGTATAGTCTGATGCATTAAATGGGCGAAATGTACGAACAAAAGTCAGAAGCTTCAAGAAGAAGACAAACACGCTATAAGATATACTCGGATATCATATCAATAGTTTGAATTTGATTTAAGCCTAACGGATACTATTCAAACGGCACTCAAAATTCATCTATAAATATCAACACTTAGACTGCTTGAGAACACACACTGAACACCTTAGATCACTGAACTTATACTGAATACTCTCACAAGCTCTCTCAAGAAAACTACTTACTTTCAAGCTTTATGTTGCGACCAAAGCTCTTGATTCTAAGTAGCACAAAAGTTCTAAGTGTCCTGATCCTTAACGAGCATTGTTATCTGTGAAGGAGTTGAACTAAGATTTCATATCTGAGATTCATTCTCTGGAACACTTACAATAGACTTGGGTCAGTAGAGAACAAGATACCATATATTGAAAAGTGTATTAAGTATACTTGATTCATAGAGCTATCTGAATAACTGAATAAGTTATTTAAGAAGCTCACCTGACAAACAAACCTAAAACCAACACCTTAAACGGCGTGGAGTACAGGAAGTACTTAGTTTGGGAAACTAAGGAATAACTCCAAGGTTATTGAGCACATGAAGTACTTAGTTTGGGAAACTAAGGAACAGCTCAAAAAGGTTATTGAGCACAGGAAGTACTTAGTTTGGGAAACTAAGGAACACATTTCAAAAGGTTTCGAGTCAGAAGTACTTGGCTGTGAAAGCCGGGGAATAACTCAGGGGGGACACTTGGTTGGGAACCTAGTGTATTTAGGAATCAAGAAAAGATATCTGTAAGGTTACCTCATTTATCTTAGTGGATTCTAGGTCTGAGAAAGACCGAAGTGGATTAGTTGAAGGATTACGCCACCTTCAGATACCACTATAAAAAGACGTGTTATTTACTTTCTGCAGCTTATTACTTGTTTTACTTATATTGCAAAGTACTTACACTTATCTTGCTGAACACGTGCACTTATCTTAGAAAAGTCTTCCGCTCTCTGAAATTAAGTATCAGATATCTTCACAGATATCTGAGAAACTGTGCTTATCGACAAAAGTTTTAAAAGACTATTCCCCCCCCCCCCCTAGTTTTTTACTTTGCCGTTATCTGGACCAACAAATGTTTACATCGACAACAACCAGATCAAGAGCTCGTTGAATCGAGGCAGGAAGAGCACCTCTAGCATCCATACTTTCAGCGCTCGCAATTCGATCAGGAATCACCAAATCTGAAAATTGCAATGAATGCTTGAAAAGGCAAAAGTACAAACGAATTTGAGGGGAGAAATCGAAATACCTTAATCGCGGGTTGTAATCTGGAAGCTAGGGCTTGATCTTCAAAATCGCCTGTAGGTACCGGAGAAGAGCTGGAAACCGCAAGCAAATACGAAAACCTTGGTTTTCGAAAGAAGCGAGAGAAAAATCGCCAGATTCAGAAACAGACAGAAGAAATGAAAGAAAAGTGAAAGAAAAATAAGAAAATAAGGCTTTTATACAAATCCATCTACCCGCGTTGCAGATCCGGAACTCCAAACCCGCAACCAGATCCGCGAACTTAACCCGCGAAATTAACCTTATTAGTTGGACTCTCAGACTCTCATGTTTATGTAAGACTCTTTTAAGTTTTTGTACTTGTTAAAATAATTATCAATGGGACGTCAACGCATATTGACCACCAAGAGGTCACCAGTCACCAGAGGACAACAAGGATTCAGAATCGAAAAATCGAATCTTCCCCATTTTTGGGCTCAGAATCAGAATCTCGTCTCCTTGTACAAACTTCATCAGATTTTTCTGGTTTCGATTTTGCTCTGATTAGATTTCCTCACAGTTAGAAGAAAATGAGTTGCAGTTGCAGCAGCAAAGGACCAGGTCTCTTCTCCTATTTCGATAAACTCGCCAAAGGTTAGCAGCTAACCGCTAATTCATTTCATTCCACTCAATCGATTCATCGTGTTTACTCATTTCGTTAGGTTTGTTTTGTATTTGGAGATATTTTGATCAAGGACTACAGTGATGATCAGAGGCTGCTAGTTTCTAGTCAGACTCATACTGGACTCGTATGCTTACTTACAAACTCCTCTTCCATTTCGAATGCTTCCTTTTGTTTACGATTTTGATTTTCCATTCTATCGATAAACCGTCGCTACTGACTATTTAGCTGGTGAATGTTTGAATCGTCTTAGTTACTGGCGATTATTGACTGTGTGGATTTGCGTTTGGGATTCATTTACCAATTTTCTGGTGTGAATTTTTTCGGTTGTAGTACATACTTTGTGTGAAAGCTATTGCATAATGTGATACAATTAGATGCTACTGTGTGATTTGTTCCGCGGATAAAAAGGCTGTTAGGACTTAAGAGCACGTTCCATTGAGCTAGAATTGAGGTGTTCAAGTTGATGATCTACTCTGAAGCAACCTACGCGTTAACATTTGGCTGCCGAAACTTGTATAACTAGGTATTGAGTTGTCATAGGGGTATATGTGAATCTCAATTGAATTATATGTATAGTATGAAATGGAGGTTTTTGTTTCGTAATTCATAAGCTTCTATTTTTACCTTATATGGAAGAATGAGAGGGGTAGTTCAACATGTATGGCATTTGGCCTCTTCTCGGTTAAAGACTATAACTGGATACCAGCGGAAACCAAGCATTTGAATTAAAAGAATTGTGTGATTATGGTGCTATGCTGCAAGATGATGTCTCTATGTAGTTGGATAATTTTGAAGGAATAACATTCCATGAAATGAATTGGTGGTACCTGGTGTGTGATTTACTATTAATCGATCATACGGAACCTTGATTTATGTTCCACTTAACCAACAAAACCTTTGCCTCCCTCACTTATGAAACATCACCGATTAGATCTAGGCATTTGGAAAAAAAACCAGAATATGCTTGTGAGCACTGAAAAGCTAAAATGAATGCCAACAAGTTAAAATTTCAGTTTTTCCCTCGATACTATGTATGCTTTATACGCTTTATCAAGATCAAAAGCTCCTTTTCACTGCTTGTCCCGAGCCTCATAACAGTATGCAGGGTCTAATGTCTGTTTCATATCTTTTTGCACTTTTGTGTTAATGGCCAGGTACTTGGTTCAACTCTTGTGAAGAAGGGAGGGCTCTCCTTTGGAGACGTGGCTGCACAATACACATTAAAAAATGCTACAGTTGATTTGAGATTTGACACAGATTCAAATGTATTCTACTTTCTTCATGCCACTACTCCTTGCTTCCTATTCCTGGACCTAATGCCGTCTTAATAGTGAAGATTTTTCAATGGCAGGTATCAACGACTCTTTCGGTGGCAAATATAATCCCATCTTCTAAAACTATTATTGCATGCAATTTACCAGATTACAGTTCCGCCAAGGTATAAGAATAAAGAATGCCTTTGTTTTTTTTTTTGATCCTTTCTTATCGATGGCTATTCTTCATTTGCCATTTCCAACAAGGTTTTTTTACTAATTGGCTCTGATTCTTAACTTTCTTGCAGATTGAAGTTCACTATTTTCATGAACATGCAAGTTTTACTGCAGCTGTCGGTCTCAATAAGTCTCATGTTCTTGATTATTCAGCTACTATAGGTACCCCTAGTTTCGCCTTTGGTAGCGAAGCAACTTATGTGATCTCTTCTGGTAATTTTTTGAAGTACAATGTTGGTGTCACCCTGAGGACTCCCAATGTTTCTGCATCTGTAATCCTGTAAGCTTCTTAACTCAAATGCAGTTATAGATTATCACTCAAATCGAATCAGATGTTTTATTCGTCGTCAAGTTATTTGTTTGGTAACTTCTAAAGCTAGGCTCTCGCTGATTAAACTTGAGTGGTTTGTGTGAAATTATCCATGTCAATTTCACTCCATATTAAATAGCATCTCAGTGACATGTCAGCAAATGATTTTATATTTCTTTGTTGTCCTAGGTTTGACAAAGGAGATGCAGTCAAGGCATCATATTTGCACCCTATTGATAAGCTTAAGAAAGGAGCTGCTGTGGGTGAGATTTCAAGAAAGTTCTCGACAAACGAGAACACATTAACAGTTGGATGCTCTTACGCAATTAATCCACTCACAATGGTGAAAGCAAAGCTTAACAACCACGGCCATCTTGGCACTCTCGTTCAGCACGAGTTGAAAGCCAAGTCCATCCTGACTGTTTCAGGGAGTTTTGACACCTTGGCTATGGAAAAGACACCCAGGTTTGGTGTGGCACTCTCTCTTAATCCATGAACAGCCTTATGAAGTAATTACACTGGAAACAAGTATCATGATCACAAGTTTTGATTGTTGTCCATGAAATTGGACTATCAATTCTTTCATGTGGATATGCAAAGGTTGTTAGGCTAGCCTTTTTTCTTAAACTTCTTGCTAGATTAGGTTTGAAAATCTTAGTCTCAAACAAATGTGCAAAATATCCACTCCCAAAATTTATGAGGTGGCTTAACAATTCCATCTCAAACCATCTCACGTATCATTTCCTATAGTGTACTGCACGATTTACTTTAATTGATACATTTGACTGTCTCTTACTGAAACATAGATACCCTGCAATTCCTTGTACTATATTACTTGATGTGCTCCGAAATTTGGTCACCATCTGTGTCAGCCTTACCCAATAGAATAAGTTTGGATTATAGTATCTGAAGGCATGTAGTACTATGGTAAGGTGATTAGTTAAAACCAATTTGAAAGCACATTTATTTAGTTGGACTGGGGTTATCCTAATGAACCATGTGAGGTGCATCTGACTTGTCCTGTATTATCGTTTAACTCTTCTAGTTCATATATCTTCTCTAAACTGGTGGAAATGTCAACCTCATTTAAGACCCTTGAGCAGAATACAAGTTAATAGTCAATTGATTTTGAATAACCTGACCAAGAGAAAAGGCAGCCAAAGGGGAAACTTCAAAGTTGAGAAATTTCAAGTTTCAAACTTTGAACTAACATATTCTAAACACAATTTTCCAGGTCAAGGATTGATCTTCCTGTGGTTTTTTCTTTCTGATCTTTTTTTAATTTTTTTCCTTAATATAAATCACTCCCCAAAAGAAAATGTCTAGATTTTCATCTTCTGTAGCTGTAGGCATGGACTGGTAGAAAATGTGATTACTGAGTGTTAATTTAGGACATTTGTCCAGTTAGACCTTAACTTGAGGAGTGTCTTAGGAGTTATCCAAATGAACCAATGTGAGATGTATCTGAGTATCTGACTCAGTTTTTTGTCTCATCCTTTTAAATCTTATATTAGTATCAAAACTCAATCTCATAACATTATTTAAGAACTTCAGCTGAATACAGTTCAATAGTGAATTTGATCTTGTATAACCTGGTGCCAAGAGTAAGAGCAGCCATAAGGTAGAACTCAAAACTTAAGAAACTGCAATTTTAAAATACTAACTGTTACATAAATCTATAGAAAGGTATAACAATCTATTCCAAGTAAATCTATAATAAAGACATTGTTTATACAGGGAATATCTTCTAAACATTCTCAACTCAATTCTGATCCCCAGAGGCCAGAACAGAAATACATCAATTACTAACCGAACCGAATGGTGAAGAGCAATCTACACAACACTACCATAAAGGCGAGGCTTAAACGAAAACCACCTGAAGCCACAACTCCATTTTTCAGGCAAAGAAGGGCACTTAGGCAGCCAGTGCCATGTCCTCTTAGAAACCTTGTAGTACAGTATCTCAGGCCAAGTAAAGCAGCACAGGCATATCAACCCTTGGTGCAAAAAACAATACACATGCTCATAATTATGATAACATACAGACACAAACTTTCTGTACACCATATCAGGCATACTGTCCACCTCCACCCAATTCTCACCATCTTCACTCATCTCCCACACTTTCATACTTCTACAAATCCCACTAAAACCAATCCCTCCTATCAAGTAGAGCTTCCGTTCCTCATCGCTCACCAACCGAGCGAAAGTCAATCCATTCGGTAATCCGATGGCCGGTCTTTCCCACTTTCCACTCTCCAAGTCGAAGCAGGCGATAGTAAATGGCTCGGGGGTGGTAAAATATAAACATCTGTTGTATAATGCACCCTTTTGATCACATCTTTCATTCAAAGTCCTGCTGAACCCTTCGAACTGTTGCCAGGCCTCAACTATAGAGTTGTAGATCAGAACGTAAGTGGACGATCCAACGGTGGACATCACGAAAAGCTTGTAACCGTTTGAAAATGATATAAAAGTGAGCAACTCGAACTCGAAAGGGCTCGAAGGGAACTTTACCAGGCGGAAGGACCTCCCGACGAGATTGTATATGACGAAGACGGATGATCTTCGGATGGAAAAACAGAGTAGTCCGTTGGATGATGAAATGAGAGTGGAAGATGTACTTGAAAGTATTGGAGGTAAAGAAAGCTTCGTGTTGCACCAGGAGTTGAGCACTGTGTTGAAAAGTGGACATTCTTCTTGGAACTGAGGATGCGAAAGGAAAATGAACGAAGAGAAAGGTGATGCACTCATGGAGTGTTTGGATATGAAGCAAGGAGCGTAGACAAGGGAGTTGAACCGTTTGCAGGTCGAACGAAGCCGGAGGAACGTTTTCAGCGGTATGAATGCGAGGATCCGGTCGAGGAGATGCTCCGGTAACTGGCTCCATATTTCTGGATCCATTCTCATTTCTGCTTGTGAAAAGAAAGTTTGTTGATCTTTGTTTATATCTGAAATCTTGATATGTTCTGGAACCCTTCCATATCAAGGGAGGTTATGACTTGTGATATTGAAAACAATGTGTATCTCATGCTTTGATTGTTGGGTGTATATAGCATGAAATGTTAGGTTGGACTTGGATGTTTTATAACAAGTTGATGTTTTGTATGACAAGTTGGACGGTGTGTTTATGAGGATGAAATAATGCGTGGGAACCAATTGCATTAATGTCAATACAGCTACGACTTTTAGGCCATTTTTTAGGCTGCTTTACTTAATTCATCAATGGAGCAAGTCATGTGTCTGTTTGTAGTGAGACTGCGTGTAAGTTGTGCAAATTTCTCTCTTGAGACTTCTAGTAACTAGCTATATTTAAGGACTTTTCATGTGCTATGGGCACTGTAGGATGCTTATAATCTTTCTCTGCTAATATGCTATAATTATAATCTCTCTACATTAATTTATTACAAAAGAACTCAGATATGGACAAATGTGAACCCCAAAATTATTTTATGCGCCACCTTAAATATGACTATGAAGCTTTTACATTTTAACCTACTACTCATTGTTTTATATTAATATAAGAATATGGGAGACCTTTTTTTTTTCTTTGTTGAAATGACAAACATATATTTATAATCAATCAAACAAGAGATGCCTACGGTTAGTGTTTTGAAGAGATTTTTTTTTTTTTTTTTGGAACGGGAAAAATATATTATTTTCAATTAAATGTTTACACGAGCATAAAAAAAAATGCTTAAAATTATAAGACAATCAATGGGACCAGTTGAATGAGATTGTTTTCAACTCGGCACCAATTAATCTAGTCTCTTAAGGAGCCATTCTCTACAAAGTATGGGAGTTTGCTAGATTTAATTCATTACCATATTAGACATCATATTATATTATGGATTGGGTGTTCTCTATACTATATATAAAAATACATATTGAATCTTATTGCTCGTTCAATAGATGATATTAAAAGCATATTGTAACATATATACTAGTAATAATTATATCGTTCTGCTCACAATTTCGGTTGACAATTTTTAATTTTGACAACATATTATTCTTAAACAATATTATACATTGTTAACTATTTAAAATTATACTATAAAATATTACTTCTTAAGTTTTTATTATATAATTTTATTAAATTATTTAATTATCATTATATTTTAAAAGTAAATTTATGGTCAAAGTGAAAAATGATTAACTGGAAAAAAAAATCAAAGTACGTAGTGCAAGGGACGCTTATATTCATATGAATTGGGATGGAGCACTAGCTAGAAAGATAAATTCATTTGGGGAAAAAAGTGTTCAAAGATACATATATCACCCTTTGATTGTTGATTGAGAAATATGGGATAATTTATGGGAATAAAATTGTTAGTTTTATTTTATAGCATATCCAATTTTAGTAGTCTACCACAATCTCCCACTCAAAGGTTGGATTATATTGGTAGCCCTTAATAAAGAAAGGACTACAGAACAAAAGATTAGGAGAAACTATCCTGAGAGTCCGGAAAGTCCTGAGAGTTCTACACAAAAAGATTCAGCCGCACAATTAGTATACAACAATAGACAATTTACAAATAGACAAAAAGCAACAATTTACACACAAAGCCGCACAATTAGTATACAATATTGCAAGACTCTCACAAAAACTTGGACTTTCACATTTTTTTGTAAAAGATTAGACCATCTCCAGCAGTTGCAACTCTCTGCAACCCACTCTCTCTGCCACATCAGCATTCCACTCACTGCAACCCTCTTTGCAACTCTCTGCAATTCTATACTCCAACAATTGAGACCAAATTTATTTTATTTTATGATTTCTTTTAAACTTCAATTTTCATATCTTTTTTTTTTAATTTCGTTTTAAACTTCATTTTTCATTTCATTTTAAATGTCGTTAATTAATTATAACATCACATTAATTTTAAAAAATTGCATTATTTGAAAATAAAAATTATACTCCAAAAAAGGAAATGGAAAGTTTCATACGGAACGCTCAAAACGGAAAAATAGAAAGTTTCATAAAAAACTGGAGGGAGTATTACTTTAAAATAAAAGTTACAATACTTTAAATTAAAAGTTGTAAAGTTTACATTTTTCATGTACGTTTTACGTTTTTTAAAATATGACTTTAATTTTAAATAATTTGCATTTCAAATTTTACAAGTAATGGTGTGCTTCAATTGTTTCAAATATTATTATTACATTTGATATATCCAACTGAAATAGAAAAAGAAAAAAAACAAAAAATATAAAATATAAAACAAAATAAATAAACTAAATAATGAACAAAGTGACAACATAAGTAAGGACAAAGAAGATAAAAAAAGAGACGAGAGAAACACAAAACCAAGCCAAACCAATTTTTTGTTTTAAAATGTAGACAGGAGCGTTTTGGCTGCGCCCCAAATTTTGGGGTGCAGCCCAGCGCCCCAACGCTGAGACTCTGCTGGAGTTTCAGCGCGAGTCCCATCAGAGTTGCAACCCGATTTTGCAACTCTGATGGAGTTAGTCTTAGGAGAGATTCCATTTGTAAATCTCCCCTTATTTGCCGTAATACACTCTAGAGAACAGCTTCTTATACAATATTCAATCTTCCCAACTCATGTCATATGCGATATGTCACCTTTCATACCAGATGTGTATATTAATTTTAAGTTAGCTGCATTCCCAAAGAGAGAAGTCAATTCGTTTTACGAAAATATTACGTATTCACGAAATAACTTCATACGTTTTCTATTTTAAGTGTCCGTAAATTTCACACGCTACATAAATATATTAATCAAAAGTGTTAATTTTACTTTGAAATTATAATCTCTCCCTCCGTGTCAGCAAACTTCACACATTAGATTTAATACGTAATTTTAGTTGAAAATTTAAAATAAATGATGAAAGAAAAATGTGGCAAAAAGCCAAAAAGTGCAACTTAATGTGTAAGTGTAATATTATTTATTATTTATTGAACGTGGGTATATTTTCCTTTTTAATAATGTACGAAGTTCTATGAAACAGTTAAAAATGTCAAACGTAATAAGTTCAACGGGATGGAGAAAGTATATTTCACCACTAAAATTATACATTTTTGCAATTCTTCCTGGTTTTGCATTTCTGATTTTCCAACTGACCACTTTTTTCTTCTATTTATATTCATATATTAATTTTAATTCATACTGTAACTGTATAAAGGGAGTATCTTACGAGACTGAGTTTCATTAAAGAGGTTCATGTTAGATGGATATACTTCCCATAAAGCTCAGATTTTCCTTTTATTATCCGAAAAATGCTTCATCTTTTGGACTTCTAGTAGCTAGCTATATCCAAGGACTTTCTATTATGAAATTCTAGAAAAGTATTAATGTTTATTAATTCTAGAATTTTATTAATGTTTTGTCTAGGAACTCGATTGATCACCAACATAACAACTTCGTGCTCTTTTTTCCTCCTATGTAGTGCATTTTTTCATGATTGATTCCTAATTTAGTTTCCTACGTTTAGTTTTTTTTTGATAACTTGTATGCTGGACCTGAACTTATATATGAAATCAACAGTGTGTGCAGCCAGATGTTCAAACTACATGCAATCCTGTTGAATGATAGTAATAATTAAGTTGCTGGAATCTGAAGTGGATCTTTTATTGTTTATGCTCAAAACCTGGAATTAAGCAGTATTATCTAGAGGAGTGTGCCATTTGTAACATACTCCCCTGTACCTCATCAGTTTATACATTAGAATTGACCTATAAATTTAGGTGAAAATCGAAATAAATGAAAATCATAGGAATTCTCTATAAAAAAAAAGAAAATCATAGAAATGTGGTAACATGTATAATTTGTTTTACGTACAAAACTCAAATGTTAAATTCCATTATAAAAAATAAGCAATCCCCGTTCTCGATCCTTGGTTGTAGCATCTGACATTATCAGAATTAGAATACCATTACATTACATCTTAAAAATACATTTGCTGTGAGTTGACATTTTTAAAATTCATAACTATTCAACAAGTTGGCAAGCTCTTTATTTTTTCCTCGTGTTAAACAACTGAACTCGACATCAATCTATTTTTTCTCATTTTCAAAAAAAAAAAAAATCTATTTTTTCTCAAGTTAGCTTCCATTCCCAAGAGATCAGAAGTCAATTTCTTGTAGTATGCAAATATTACGTATTCACAGAATAACTTCCATACTTTTTAAAATTGTGTTCCGTAAGACTTCATACACTACATAATAAATAATTAACGCTAAACTGAAATGATATATTTTTACCACTAAAATTCTATTCCTACACTGTATGAAGTTTCTCGGGAAAAATCTATTTTTGGTACCTTAAGTTGTGACAGTTATCGTTTTGGTACCTTAAGTTGTGACCGTCCTATTTTGGTACCTTAAGTTGTGTATTCATCCAATTTTGGTACTCCGTTAGTCAAACTTAACGGAACCGTTAACTTTGACCGAATTAGTACGGGAAAAATCCATTTTTGGTACCTTAAGTTGTGACAGTTATCGTTTTGATACCTTAAGTTGTGACCGTCCAATTTTGGTACCTTAAGTTATGTATTCGTCCAATTTTGGTACTCCGTTAGTTAAACTTAACGGAACCGTTAACTTTGACCGAATTAGTAAGAATTAGCGTGAATTAGTCGATTTTCCGTCCAGTCGGTGCGTAAACTACATGGGCTCCTAAAAAAATATTAATAACTTTTAATTAAAAAATTATTAATATTCTATTAATAGTAATATTTTTTATTAATATTATTCAATTTTTCATTGATCATGAAACTTTTTTATTAATATTAGTCAATTTTCCATTGATGATGAAATAATTTTTTTAATTAAAATTTATTAATATTAATATTTTTATTTATATTAGTCGAATTTAAATTGATCATGAATTAATTTTTTATTTATATTAGTCGATTTTTCATTAATCATTAATTATTTTTTTAAAATTTATTAATATAAATAATTTTTTAATTTTTTTAGGGAAAATAGCCCCAGATCCCCCCAATAAATCACCTAATAACACTTCCGCCCCCCTGATTTGAACAATAACATATTGGTCAATTTTCTACTTTCAAAATTTGATTTCCAAACATGGCCTTATATTTATTTTTATTTTGAGAATAACATTTCATTATATCAAAGGGAAATAAATTACATCGGGTTCGAAACATAGCCTTATTTTTAACCGTCACATTTTATACTTTACTTCTATTCCCTTTCACAGCGTCCAATAAGAAATATTTATAAATAAAAAAGTAGTTTCAAATCAGTAAACGTTAAAATAGAAATAAATTAAATGAAAAACTAATTTTTAAAACTAGTTTTAAAAATATAAAATGATTTACAGAAATGAAATAAAATAATATTTCAAATATAATCTTCCAAAAAATAACAAAAATATTAAAAAATACTTACTCAGTCCTAAAACATGGTTGTTTCCTAAACGTTTTTGATGTCTTAAGTAATGGTTCCTGGTTTCATTCTTACAAATCTTTCTCCCACCATAAATAAAAAATACTATGTCTCAAGTAATAGTTCCTGATAAATTAAATGAAAAACTAATTTTTTAAACTAGTTTTAAAAATATAAAATGATTTACATAAATGAAATAAAATGATATTTCAAATATAATCTTCCAAAAAATAACAAAAATATTAAAAGATACTTACTCAGTCCTAAAACATGGTTGTTTCCTAGCCGTTTTTGATGTCTTAAGTAATGGTTCCTGGTTTCATTCTTACAAATCTTTCTCCCACCATAAATAAAAAAATACTAAAGCATAGTATCTATAGAAGCTATTTTCATGGAGCATGACAATATGGATTTGTTTCTATTTGTTTTCAATATGTTTTATAAATTTTTGTTATTTGATAATAAACTTTTATATTTAAAATTTTTATTAAATTTTTATGAGTGTTATTTGCAATTTTTGTTGGTAAGTATGAAAATAGAAAAAAAAATTATATGGAGTAAATACAAATTGTTTGGATCAATTTTATAATAAAGTGAAATATATAATGAAAATGTAATTGTTTACAAGTGTAAATTAAGGATGTGTTTGGTATCAATTTGATTTTTAGACTGTTTTGTAATTGATTTGTTAATTCTGTCCTATGATATTATTGTTAGAATCAGAGGGACCAAAGTGTTATTAGCAAATTTATCAGGGGGGGCCTACAGAAATTAGCCCTTTTTTTATTAATATTCGTCGATTTTATTGATCATGATTTTTTTAATTAAAATTTATCAATATTTTATTTGGAGCAGGTTTAATTCACGCGCTGACTTAATGAAAAATCGACTAATTCATGCTAATTCTTACTAATTCGATCAAAGTTAACGGTTCCGTTAAGTTTGACTAACGGAGTACCAAAATTAATTTAATACACAAATCTTGATGCAAAAATGGAGCATTACTACTTAATGCAAAAACGATAACTGTCACAACTTAAACTTAAGGAACCAAAAATAAATTTTTCCCAAGTTTCTCGAGTAAGAGTGACTAAAGACGAGATTCATTGCAGAGATCCATGTTATGTTCAATATGCAAACATTGACATTTGATAATAAGAGTTATACTCTTACAACATTAATGAACAATAAAAATATTTTGTTCTATACAAACAAGCAGCTCAGTTTTTCCTTTATTAACCCAAAAATGCTGCATCTCTTAACATGTTTGCACATTGGGCAGTTGACGACTAGACGTTTATTTTTTAACACTAGACTAGAGTAGATCTAGTATGCTTTATTCAAGATGTGCACAACCTAGGTACATCAACAACAAAATACAAATATGTAACATCAGTCGCTCCAGTTATCTTCATCAGCTGCAGCAGCATTGCTTTTCCTGATTTCATCCTGAATCAATCCACACAAAAGGTTCAAACCACAACTCTTTTGATATGTAAAGATTTAAGAGGTCGGAATTCAAAATTACATTGTCATCAGCAATGAATTTGGATGCTGGAGACCAGACAAGAATTTGTCTGTCATTGCCGCCGGTGTATATCTCCTGAGGGAAAGAGAAAAACGTAAGGTAATAAGAGATAGCATGGTATCAACTATCAAGCTAGAGTGATAATGATTGATTGCAGGTTTCTGTTGATTACCTGATCGGGAGCATTGAACCAACAGCAATTGATATTTTCATAGTGCCCACGCAAAGTCGACTTTATTTGGCCAGACCACATATCAAAGGCCTGAAATATCATGAAAATAGGTTACAGCTGATCTTATATTCACACACACAGTTGAAATGATGGAAAATTATGCCAATCTCAATCACCTTTGCAGTGGCCATGCACGGAACAAAAGCAAGAGTTGAATCTTGTGACACAGCCATCTGTATCCCTTTGCTGCTTTGTAGCCGTGCAGTTTCGTAATTTACAAGTGTGTTGCACCCAGATTCCATATCCCATAACCTAACCCTAGAATCAGAACCTGCCAGGAGGAAGATGGAGCTGAGATTTCAAACTTGATCAAGAATTATGAAAGAAATGTCATCCGCATCCAGTGAAACAAGAAACGCACTAAATCCAGCCTGAAGCTACTTAATACTCCTACACTCATGCTTTGAATAATTCAAAAGACAAAATTGCAATAACTATGTCAGACCACTGAAGGCACACAATAAGGAGCTGGAAGTACAAAGAAAACCTCAAAAAAGGTACGCAAGCAGTGCATTTATTCACAAGAGAGTCAAAATTAACCTGCACTGAGAAGATACATGCCATCATCAGTAACCTTCAACCCCGTTACCATACCATAATGGGCTGTGGCACGATCAAGACTCGATAACATTCCAGGATGTAACCTCTGCTTTGAAGTTTTCACTTGGCTAGGAATCCTACCAACAGCATGTGACTTTAAAGTATTCCCATTAGCGGATTTCTTATGTGGTACTCGGGCTTTTGCACCTGAACTCTGGCCTGCTGATGATGATTTCTACAAACAAACAAAAAAAGATCCTAGATAAACAAGTAATCTTAGATAAAAATGCAAACTTCATTAGTTCATCATACATAATACTACAGGTAAGGGAATCCAGAAATATGGGTGGAAAAACTCTACTTTAGAGGTCTTCTTAGTTTTAGAAGGCAATACATGACACTGAGATTTTTATTCATTTAAATTGCAGCATAGATTGAACAAGGAAACCACTAGCCTTTGATTTTATGATCAATCAAATAATACTTGGTTTTATTGCTGGTTACTCTAAGAATACCTTGTTATTTGACGGACGCACTAGGAGAGGCGGGCGTCTTCCAAACTGTGTATGAGATTGATCTAAGACCCGAAAACATCCAGCCCGCCTGATGTCCCAAAATCGTATAGCACCATCACATCCTCCAGTAACCAGAACCCACTCACTTGAAGTAGACCACTCCAATGACATTATACCGTCTTGACATAACAAGGAAATAAACACTATGATCATTCACATGAAGCATTTTACATATGACCACATTGATGTTGTGAGCTGAACTCTTCTAACTTTTTGTATGACAACACAAACATGCAGCATAACGCAAAGGGTGACAAGATTCAGATACCCTGTTGATCCAGGCTTTCCCAATCAAAGTAAGGATGAGATATCTGAGACTATTTCGGTATTTCCTCACTTAATACTCATCACTTATCATGAGTATATCCAATGTCAAATTTGTCTTAAACTACATCAGAAAGAGCAGATATTTTGTAATCTTTAAATTCATTCCAATCAATTCTATAAGTTACCTTTTTTGTCCATCCCAATTTTATATGTTCTATTATTTGGCAAATTCTATTCATATTACATTATTTCTGGACCCACAACTTGTCTAATACAAAAAGATGTTCAGCTCACTTTATTATATTTTGCCATTAGTTTATACTCAGTGCCACCAATTATACCCTGCTAAACAACCGTGTAAAAGGTAAAGGTATAAAAATCATTAGGATTGAAGGAGTTACATTCTACCATTACTCAACTGAATAATTATTCCTGATGATGAAATGTAAGCAAGTTCTTTCGTGGTCTCTACATGCTCATGCACATTTCTGCAAAGTCAAGCAGGAATTCATGCCAGAGAAGAATTTTTGGTTTTAATACTTTATAGGTACTCTTTAATTCTACCTAAAGATTCAAAGCAAAGAATCAGTAAAGATCTTGATTAAGGAAATATATCAGCAAGATGTGAGGCCCATATCCAAACCACCTACTGTTGTAGAATCTACAAAATATTCATATATTTCCAGATCAGTGAATCAATTCTCTCAGGATAGCAACTCTTTGTCCAAATGTAAATAGGAAACTAGTCATGTTTTATTATTCAGAATCTTACAATATCAAAGGTGATATTATTGTTACTGGGCAACTGTGATTCCATGGCTCCCGACTAAAAATAGTAAGATGACTAAAGGATTGAAGCCAAAATTTCCATCACTAAAGAGTCATAATTATACTAATCACAGCATAATGTATTAGCACTAACATACCACGATGACCAGACAATGTGTGAGAAAATGCTCCAGATGCGATATCACATAATCGGACTTGGACATCTTCTGTCCCAGCAGCAATCAGCATGTGAGATCTTGCAAGTGGAGACATAGCAGTTCGATAAACCTTACCAGGCATTTTGAAATTCACGACCATCTGTGTCAGACATGTTCAGAATTGTTCACTACTGGAAAGAGTAATCCTTTACATCTCATAGTAAAAAACTACTTACCTGCGTAGTATTCGTATCCCAAACATTTATGTGATGGTCATACGATCCAGTAACAAACAGCCCTGTGTCAACTGGATACCAGATGGCCGAGGATACTTGATACTTATGGCCATTCTCATGTTGCTTGTTTATGTATAAAATAGACTTGTGCTTTGATATCAAGCCACCCCCATCATAATCTGATGCACGTTGAACATCGTAAACAGCAACAGTTGCATCTGATGCGCCAGCAAGTAGATATCTTCCCTCTGTCAGATCAACCTGATCTTGAGATCACAAAGGGGACACATAAAATTTTTAATATAACATTTTCACGCTGAATCAGGTAGATGCGTTGGTCAAATAGAGAGTTTTGATGCAGGCATGCAGCAAAAGCAATAAATGTGAACACAAATATTCATTAGGACTCCTATCCTACTCCAGTTCTCTCCAGATCTTCATATAAACTTGCATTACATACAGATTTTATATTAATTATATTATTTGCAGTAAAACTTGGTTTGGCACAAGAAGATAAAAGCATCCTCTGTAGCTTATAGGCTGCTCTACAGATCCAGAGCAAGAGGGCGTGGATTTTGGAATGGGATTAAGCTCAGTTAGCTCAAAATTAGTTTTCCATACAAACATGAATTAAATCGTAGCTACTATTGCAGGACTTGAGGTGATTTCATCCGTTACTCCTGTCACATTGTCTCATTTACAGCTTGCTTTATTGGCGGATTTTCATCGTCACTTTCTCCTCGTTTTGTGCCTTTCCTCTTCAATCAACTGAATTTACACTAGATTTCCATATATTTTTGTTCCTATCTGTAGTAACATGCTCTGTTATTAGGCACTTGTCTATTCTAAATTCAGAACTTCACCCTTAAGCCATTACAGGTAGGCTCATAATCCCATTCGAATGATCTACAAACAAGAACTCACCAAAAAACCCAAGCCGTTTATATCAAAGTCGAAAATGATTAGCCCTGGACATCCAATGACTGAATAACCTGGTGTATAGACTTGGCTAGATCAGATACCCAATTAAAAACATCAATCATAACCTTAAACGCACGATTTTATTGCAAGAGCCCAGAATCACATCGAAGAATCTAATAAATCCTAAGCAGGAAAACAACAATCCCACAAATAGAATTACAACATACAACAATGACAATCCATCTGCAGCAACAACCAGAAAACAAGTATCCACAAAAGAAGAATTGTATTGAGAAATTGTGGTGCACATAGTTAGATAAACAGAAAAAGGACCTGAAGGGAGTTGACTGAGCCACGGTGAGAGGAGACAATTTCTTTGTAATTCGAGAGGTGGATGGACGAAACTCGCGAGTTGGAAACCCTACTAGCGAACAAATTAGGGCGAAGCTTCCCGAATTCTCTCTTGCTAATCTCCTTCCACATCGTCCTCGCATCTTGGTTCTTACACCTCCCCAAAAATACCACTCTTCTCAACTCACTCTTGAGGTGAATTATGATCACAAAATGTATCCAACGAAGCTTCAAAATCGAAAATTGATTGAGGTTTGAGTTTGATTCGTCTGTGTAGAGAGCGATAATGGCAGTAATTGTATATTTCTACTGCTTGAGAAGCAACTTGTTCATCTTCGTCTTCTTCGCAAGGGTTGGGGATTACAGAGATATGTTACTGTATTTTTCTTTTCCTTTTTTCTTCCCCTGAATACAGTAAGTAATACGGCTACGAATGTCAATTTGGCCCGTCCGGGTTTGGGCTGAATTTTAGGCCTTACTTCCAGGCCCAGCCCGGTATCTACATGTGCGAAGAGACAAAGTAACAGGGTAAATTAGTGCCAAAAACACATCGAGTAAGTCTCATGAGAGATGGACCTCTATTGTCAAAAAAATCATAGATATTATTCATCAACTACAAAGTCTCATGAGAGACGGTCTTTAGTTAATTTATTTAGAGACGGACTATATTATCAATAAAATCATCAATGATATTAATTAAAACGTCTATGATGTTAACGAAACAAGTTTTGTTGTAATATGAAAAAACACCAATGTTGAGAATATAGGTGTTTTGATTAATAACATTGATGATTTTCTTGACAATATAGGCCCGTCTTTATTCTCTAGATAAATTATCTAGAGACCGTCTCTCAGGAGACTTACTCTTTATCAAAACACATATGTTTTCAAACTATTTTTTCATATTACAACCAGACTTATTTTGTTCACAACATAGATGGTTTGATTAATAATATGGATGATTTCATTGATAATATAACTCATCTCTAAATAAGTTATCTAGAGATAGTATCTCATGATACTTTGTGAAACACATTTTGTCATAAAGTTACCAATCAAGATTCAAGACCATGAACCTAAACCAAACCAAACCATAAAAAAACTCCCTTCAAACCCCACTTGAATGTACAATTATGCCCCTAAAATGTTCCAATATATGATAAAAGTGATGATGTAAATGAACAAGTAGTCATACCACATATGTAAATGAACAAGTAGTCATGCCACATAACCCAAAAGCTGATGTGGTAAATCCAAGCTAAGAAAAAATGATTTTTAATCCTCAAGAAAATGTTTAACTCTCAACATGTTTCATATGGATTCAACTAACTGATATAAAAGGTTTGGAAATAATCCAACTTTCACGGTACAAAAAGATGTTACTATTATGTCTATATTTAGATATACTATTCTTAGTATATTTACATATCAATTATTGTACACAATCCAAGAATATCTCAACTAACAAATTAAGAACTTAATTTTAAAATAAACTTCCATATTAATACACTGACATCATGTTTCAACTCGGCAGTGACAAATCATTTCGATCATCATTCGCCATGAAATATCCATCACGCGAGTCAGGAATATGTTTCTCCATACTACAAGATCATTTGCAAATGTACATCATATTTTTGTTAACCATATCAAGCATGTCTAACTCCGCCATGGTCATGAAAATGTAAGTATTATGCATATACTACATGCTAATCGAGTTGTACGCTTTCAACTATAATGACTCATTGTTTGATTTTGTATTCTACATATCAAAAAAAGTCTTCGCCGATATACAAATACCCATGATTTTATTCAAAAATAAACTATGTTGCATGTCAACGTGTTGCTTATAAAACACCAATGTTACGCAAGACCTAGTTTATGAACCTGTGCCTCAATGCAAACAATCCAGAAGCATATATGGTGAGACATTCGATATACACTAATTCGATAATTTAATTTGTTTCATATATGTTAAAAAACGCAGCATAACATGTTAAATTGCAGGAGGACGTCTCTGAGCATTTGTCATTTAGAAAATTGGAATTTTTACTTAGATCATATAAGGGGACATGAAGATCACGTTTACTTCTCATCAATATTCTGTCTAATGTCTCCTTCAAGTGGTACTACACTTATGGGACTCAAAAGATTGGTGGCTATTAGACAATCTTATGTAGGAACGCAGTACCTAGAGAATCGAAAATACAATTTATGTGCCAGACTGAAAGTAAAATTCTGCTATTTCTTGTGGGGAGAATTCGACTTTCAGCGTTTTTGCACACGTCGTTCATTCAGTAGTGTACATCAGCGCTTTCACATCAAGTGTCCCGAATGTATGACATATTTTGAGATTAATTGTGTATCGGATTCGAAGTTTTTTTTTTTTTTTTTTTTTTTGGCATTGTTAATTGTACCAGTCAGCCAAATAGGATTGAATGATTTTGCAATTTCAATATATACGTTTTTCAATTTTCAGTTCATCAAGAGTATGTAACATGTACTGGCGTATTACTCATGTATTTAACAAAATATAATAATAAACGTTTAAATTAATAATCTTTACGAACGATGTTGTTCAAATTAATCATCTTTACAAACGATGTTTATATACACAATATTTTATTCCATTTTGTAACTTCCAGTGTACATAGACATTTTTATTTTATTTGACCTATTTAGATTTATTAATAAAAAAGTATAGCGCAACTACAAATACTAATACGTTGAAATTAATATGTTAGTTTCATAATATAAAGACGTTTTTTTAAATAAAAAAAATTGTATGATCAATATAAATTTGCTTTATAACAGTTAGAATCATAACAATGTAAAAAAAGATCAACAAACAAATATACACATGCAGATTGTGATACTTTTTAAAGATAATATGTCCAACTATATATTATAATCTAATACTAACATCACTATTATATAGATATCCAAACTATCTTTTTTTTTCTACACTTTCAAAGATAGAGTACAACATTTTAAAACTTAGTATATATGTGAGTACTTTGTGATAAATTAATATGATCATCAGTGAGAGTCACATCCATCATGCACAATACGGGTTATGTAGTTCGACGAGAGGATAAAAAGGTATCCATTGAGCAACCCAGAATTTGATTTGTGCTGTAGCCATGAGAAAATACAACTACCTACTCTCAGGCAACCTCCACATCTCTTAGGTGATCTTTTGCAAAATAAGCATCTTAAGAGTTGAACTCACAACCAGGCTCTAAGATTCTCAGGCACAGTTCTATATAATTTGCTGATTCTAAGAATCCAAAATATTACTCCAAAAAATGGACAGAAACATCAAATACGAGAAGCTACATTTTTTGATTTCTCAGAACTCCACTGTTGGGTTATCATATAATCATGTCCTGCACTGAAAGCAAAATGTCCTAACAAGAACAACCCGAGTCATCCAAATACATCTCCTACTATCTCAGTAACAAAATGTGTTAGAATTTTAGCACTAATGAGACTAGTCCATGACTTTGTACCTCAACCAAAGGGGCCCCACACGTTTGAAATGAAGTTTTCATTAAACGTGTATAATCTACTATGGTAGTAGATCACACTTGAGAAAGAATTACTAAAATTCATTGAAAGGTGAAAGAGTTATTGGAACTCAAAGTGTGTTGGTTGATGCATTGAATATGGAATGCCAAGAGTTAGAATGGGAAGAGTCCCACATGGCTAAAATTGAGGAAGAATGAGCTAGTTACTAGTCAAAGGATTGTGTTATGGGATTGGGCCCTTAGGGAACCCATGATTTTGGAAGGGGCGGAGCTAGATGCTCTACACTCGACTCCACCGGCTCCGCCAGAAGGCAGACATGAGCATGGGTTCGAGGGTCCGAGGGTCGCGGTCTTGAGTTGATTATTATCTTTTTGGGCCAGAAACATATTGTGTTTGGTTAAGCCCAATAAGATAATCGGTTAAGTCTGAAACCAACCCATCAGTCGAGTCCGGTTGGTCTGAGCGAACGGTTGTGTCCGTTCGGTTTGAATTTGAGCGAACTGGTCTGACCATTCGCCAAAGGATGTAACTGAAACGAAAAATTCCAACAAAAGTGTCTGTTTGAATTTTTGTTTCTGCAGGGACCTTTCTGCGAAAGGATACATCTATTCAGACTGCAACTCTTCAATATTATAAATAGCCCCCCCAGAATCGATTTCAGTACACAACAATCCATTCTTCTTCCTTCTCTTAAACTACTATCTCTAAAGCCAAATAAACCTTTATTGTATTAGTTCGTAGAGTCAAAGTTCGAGTGCTATAACTCTGATTCACATACTGTTGTTCTATCTTGGGAGACTATTTGTCAAGTAAACCGTCAGCACCAGTGTATCGAAGATGTCTGCCAACGGAGTTGCTGCTGACGTTCCTGTTCCCCGAATCAATGTTGCTCCTACCAACCACGGGTAGAAACCAAAGAAGTTCCTGGGGACGAACTTCAAGCAGTGGAAACAAAAGATGAGGTTCTACTTAACAACCATTGGGTTCGAAAGTTACCTTACTGTTGAATCTCCTGCTCCACCCACTCTACAGGAGATTGATCAGGCCGCCATGTCTACAGAGGAGAAGAAGGCCGCTGGAGAAGACAACAAGCGGAAACAACTATCCTATGATGCTTGGATCCATGCAGATTTCATGTGTAAGAACTACATTCTGAACTGTCTTTCAGATGTTCTCTACACTGCTTTCAGCTCTGCCAATACCACAAAGGAGTTGTGGGAGCAACTAGACAGGAATGCAGTACGGGATGTCGGTGCGAAGAAGTTCATTGTGGGGAAATTTTTGAACTTCAGAATGAATGACTCGAAGTCTGTGATGAGTCAGGTTCTGGAGTATCAAATGATTCTCCATGATTTGGAACAGGAGGGCATGAAGCCTAATGAGTCATTCGTGGTCGCTTCACTGATTGAGAAACTGCCGCCATCATGGAACGTGTTCATGAGTTATCTCAAATTGAAGACCAAGGAAATGGGGCTTGAGGAGTTGATCATCAAGCTTCAGATTCAGGAAGATAACCGCAGGGCTCTAGGCAAAGGGAAGCAGGAAGTTGAAGCAAAGGCTCACCTTGTCAATTCCAAGGGAAAGTCAAAGGGGAACTCCAGCAAGAAACGCAAGACGCGTGATGGGGACGTGAAGTCTCAAGGGAATTCCGGGAAACCAGGACCTTCCAGGAGGATCAAGGGAAACTGCTTCAATTGCGGAAAGCCAGGGCATATGAAGGCGGACTGTTACCAACTCAAGAAGGAGAAGGCCAATGTTGCAGAAACAAAAGATGACCCTATAGTGGAGGATTTGGTTAATTCCTTTGCTGCTGTGGTCTTGGAGGCAAACCTGGTTGAGAATCCGAAACAGTGGTGGATTGATACGGGTGCGACTCGGCACATTTGTTCTGACAGGGGTGCTTTCTCCACTTACTCTCCGGTGAAGGATAAGAAGCTGTTCATGGGGAACGACGCTACATCCGAGGTGAAGGGAGTTGGTAAGGTAGTTCTGAAGATGACTTTTGGGAAGGAGCTCATACTGAACGAAGTGATGCACGTTCCGGATATTCGCAAGAATTTGGTGTCCGGACCTCTGCTTTTTAGGGCAGGTTTTAAGTTGACTTTCGAGTCCAGTCAGTTTGTAATGATGAAGAATGGTCAGTTTGTAGGAAAGGGCTACATGTGTGATGGGCTCTTCAAAATGTTTGTAATGTCTGTTGTACGCTCATTTGCAAGCAATGAAAACAATGATTCTACTTACTTGACTGAGTCTTCTAATTTATGGCACCATAGATTAGGACATACAAACTACAATGCGATTCGAAAGTTAATTAAAACGAATCATTTGCCGTCCTTTGAAATCAACCCTCAAAGTAAATGCGAGGTTTGTGTGGAAGCAAAACTAACAAGAGCACCATTTCATTCAGTAAACAGAACCACGTCTCCTCTAGAATTAATTCATAGTGATTTGTGTGACTTAAAATTTGTGCAAACTAGAGGAGGGAAAAAGTACTTTGTTACTTTTATCGATGACTGCACTAGGTATTGTTATGTTTATTTGCTAAGGAGTAAGGACGAAACCTTAGAAGCATTTAAACATTACAAAACTGAAGTTGAGAATCAACTTAGTACTCGAATTAAAGTAATTCGAAGTGATAGAGGTGGAGAATATGCAGGACCACTTGAAGAATATTGCTCACAGTTTGGCATTATTCATCAAACCACTGCTCCATATTCTCCTCAATCTAATGGTGTTGCTGAACGCAAAAATCGTACTCTAAAGGAGATGATGAATGCACTATTACTAGATTCTGGATTACCCCATAATTTGTGGGGGGAGGCTATTCTCACGGCCACTACCATTCTTAACAGAATACCCCGGAAAAATAGTGATATTACTCCATATGAACTGTGGAAAGGTAACAAGCCCTCTTACAAACACTTGAAAGTGTGGGGCTGCTTGGCTAAGGTGGTAATACCCAAACCAAAGCAAGTAAAGATTGGACCAAAGATTGTAGATTGCATATTTATAGGATATGCAAACAACAGTAGCGCTTATCGCTTCCTAGTGCATAAGTCGCTGATACCGGACATCCATGAGGGCTCTGTCATTGAATCAAGGAATGCAGAATTCTTTGAAGAAGTTTTTCCTAGAAAGGAAAAGAAAGAGATAGTCTCTCGTAAACGAGACTATGATACGGCAATAGGGTCAATTGCGGTGGTCCCTGTGGTGGTCCCTTTGGGGGGCCCTGTGGGGGATCCTGTGGTGGTCCTGTAGGGGACCCTTTGGGGGTCCCTGACCCAAGAGGCCCTAATGCAGAATTCGAAGGTGTACCTTCAGAAAATGTTGCAAAACCTATAAGATCACCTCCTTTAGAGAATGCTACAGAGATAGAAGATTTACCACCAGAGAATTTCGCAGAAGTCGAAGTCGCACATCAAGAGAACGTGGAGGTTCCTGATGTCGAACCAAGGAGGAGTAAGCAGGCTAGGACTCAGAAAGACTTTGGTCCTGAATTTCTCACATACCTTGTGGAAAATGAGCCTAGGACTATCCAAGAGGCGATGTCTACTCCTGAAGCTCCCTTTTGGAAAGAGGCCATTGAAAGTGAAATGGACTCCATCCTGCAAAATCATACTTGGGAAGTAGTTGACCTTCCTCCGGGAAATAAGCCATTGGGTTGCAAGTGGATACTCAAACGCAAGTATAAAGCAGATGGAACCATTGATAAATACAAGGCTCGTCTAGTAGTCAAAGGCTATAGACAAAAGGAGGGACTTGACTACTTTGACATACTCGCCTGTGTCTAGAATAACTTCCATTAGAGTATTCATAGCCATAGCTGCACTGCGTGGTTTTGAGATACACCAAATGGATGTTAAAACTGCTTTCCTAAATGGAGATTTGGACGAGGAAATTTATATGGAACAACATGAAGGGTATGTGGTTCCAGGGCAAGAGAGGAAGGTCTGTCGTCTTGTCAAGTCATTGTACGGACTCAAGCAAGCTCCTAAACAATGGCACGAAAAGTTTGACAACACGTTGCGATCAAAGGGATTTTCTATAAATGAGTGTGATAAGTGTGTCTATGTGAAAGGGAACGTTGAATCCTTTGTCATGATATGCTTATATGTAGACGACATGCTCATTACTGGAAGTAGCCTGGATTTGATCCTGAAAACAAAGCAAATGTTGAAACAACTTTTCGATATGAAAGACTTGGGTGTAGCAGATTTAATCTTAGGGATAAAAATCTCTAAAACACCAGAGGGTTTGGTGCTTTCACAATCTCATTACATTGAAGAGATGTTAAAGAGATATGAGCTCTTTGACCGTCAATGTGCAAGGACACCAATGTACGAATCTTTGTGTTTGGACAAACACTTAGGTGATCCTGTAAACCAAACGCAATATGCTCAGATAATTGGCAGTTTGATGTACGTGATGAACTGCACTCGTCCCGATATTGCTCATGCAGTCAACAAGTTGGCTAGGTTTACGCGTAATCCGGGAAATGCTCACTGGAAAGCTCTACTTCATCTATTGGGATACTTGAAGACCACAATAGATTATGGATTACACTATGGAAGATATCCGGCAGTATTAGAAGGATACAGTGATGCAAACTGGATATCTGATAGTACAAACACCAAGTCCACTAGTGGTTACATATTTACCATTGGTGGCGGTGTTGTTTCATGGAAGTCCTCTAAACAAACGTGCATCGTCCGATCCACAATGGAATCGAAATTTATAGCTTTAGACAAAGCTAGAGAAGAAGCAGAATGGCTTCGAGAATTTTTAGAGGATATCCCTTGTTGGGATAAGCCTGTGCCTTCTGTGACAATTCACTGTGAAAGTATGTCAGCATTAGGAAGGGCAGCAAACAATATGTATAATGGTAAGTCTAGACACATACGTCGAAGACATAAAACCATTAGGCAGTTGGTCTCTACGGGGGTTATCACTATTGATTACGTGAAATCAAAGGATAACATTGTGGATCCGCTAACCAAAGCACTACCGAGGGATCAAGTACACTGCTTGTCTAGGGGAATGGGCTTAAGACCCACAAAATAAGGAAATTTACGGTGGCAACCCAATCATACTGACTGGAGATCCCAAGAATTTGATTCAATGGGACAACTAAACTGTAAATGACCAGTAAGCGCCTCGTGAAGTTTTGTACTTCGAGGTAAGAGCACTTAGGAGTTACTAACTCCACTTGCGCCATTCCCGTTAAAGACATTTTAAGTGCTCTTGCAGACCGGGCGGAGGATGAGTCACTAAACTCTTAATGATCTCTGAAGAAGATTCTTAATCTCTTTAGCTTACGAGTAGAGCATTGGCAGGAATGCTCTTAGAACGAGATCACCTATTTGGGTGTGAAGTATGGGAGGCCGCTTCAAACGAGAACACCTATGAATCCGAGCAGTGCAAGGCCTTTAACGGACTGAGAAAAGGAACGAGGCAATAAGGAAAATTATTGTGTTGATATCATTGTCTTGGTTTACACAAAACGCCGACTAGTTCAAGGCATCACGTCCACCGGGTGGCAAGTAAATCCGATGGTATTCTACCAGGGACGATTCAATGTCACTGACAATCGATCCCAATAGAATATGATTTTCCGCAGGAAATTCTAGGCTGGAGCACCACGTTGTGCTGTGAGCATCAATTCTCTTTCATGTGGGGATTGTTAGAATTTTTGCACTAATGAGGCTAGTCCATGACTTTGTACCTCAACCAAAGGGGCCCCACATGTTTGAAATGAAGTTTTCATTAAACGTGTATAATCTACTATAGTAGTAGATGACACTTGGGAAAGAATTACTAAAATTCATTGAAAGGTGAAAGAGTTATTGAAGCTCAAAGTGTGTTGGTTGATGCATTGAATATGGAATGCCAAGAGTTAGAATGGGAAGAGTCCCACATGGCTAAAATTGAGGAAGAAGTAGCTAGTTATTAGTCAAAGGATTGTGTTATGGGATTGGGCCCTTAGGGCACCCATGATTTTGGAAGGGGGAGGAGCTAGATGCTCCTACACTCGCACCCACCTGGCTCCGCCAGGAGCCGGGCCCGGGCCCGGGACGTGGGCTCATGGGTTCGAGGGGCCGCGACCATCTTGAGTTGATTATTATCTTTTTGGGCCAGAAACATATTGTGTTTGGTTAAGCCCAATAAGATAATCGGTTAAGTCTGAAACCAGCCCATTTGTCGAGTCCGTTTGGTCTGAGCGAACGGTTGTGTCCGTTCAGTTTGAATTTGAGCGAACTGGTCTGACCATTCGCCAAAGGATGTAACTGAAACGAAAAATTCCAACAGAAGTGTCTGTTTTAATTTTTGTTTCTGCAGGGACCTTTCTGCGAAAGGATACATCTATTCAGACTGCAACTCTTCAATATTATAAATAGCCCCCCCTAGAATCGATTTCAGTACACAACAATCCATTCTTCTTCCTTCTCTTAAACTACTCTCTCTAAAGCCAGAAAAACCTTCATTGTATTAGTTCGTAGAGTCAAAGTTCGAGTGCTAGAACTCTGATTCACATACTGCTGTTCTATCTTGGGAGACTATTTGTCAAGAAAACCGTCAACACCAGAGCGGGGCAAATACAGTCTTAAGGAATAAGGCCCATCCTTTGCTCAGCAGTCTAATCCTATTCCTTACCTACTCCGTTTCTGTCCTCATACACTACCGCCACTCACAACAAAATGTTCCACTCCGCCGACAGTCAGCAGGTCAACATACTAGGTCATGCCCTGGATATATAGATTAAAGTCAATGGAGTTAGAGCAAGAGCAAAAAACCTACTACAAATTAAGGATAGTTCTCACATAGCACATCACTTACCTTCCGAAACCTAGTAGTCTCCACGAGATTAAACGCACGTGAGGTAGGGAGTTGGCCGTCCAAGGGATCTCTAGGGACTCTTTCCCAGTTTGCAAAGACAGAGTGATATACTGCTTGACCCTTTGTAACAAAGTCGAGCAGTTTGTGCAAACCATATGCATGTTCCGCTTTTATAATACACTACAAAACAAGGGACAATGTTGGGTAGGTTTTAAATGAAATAGAATTTAACAAGTCGTGCTATATTTATATATTCGTAGCTAATATATGAAATACTACTTCTTTGGTAGATTAAACAAAAAACCTGGGCTAGTGATTTCACAGAATCTATGTCCACGACACATCTATAAGACCCGGTTGCTAAAACCAGGCGGGTACAAACATATTAGCTACTCCATCCGTCCCACAACAAATGTCCTATTTTGACTTTTGGCAGCCAACATTTTTCTACTTTGACTCGGATTTAATCCTAAACCGTAAATGTATATTGCTCAACCAAATTATATAATGAAACTTTAGGTCCTAAAGTTTCATTATATAATTTAATTGAGTAATTTACATTTACGGTTTAGGATTAAATCCGAGTCAAAGTTGAAAAATGTTGACTGACAAAAATAGAAAGTGGACATTTCTTGTGGGACGGAGGGAGTAAAATACTACCAAACAAATACTATTTTAAGGAAAACTAGCTAATCCAGGCAAAAATAAAATTAAAAAAAAAATCAAGCAAATGATCTGTAAATATAAAAAGGCGTAAATAAATACATTAACTTCATACCTTAACAATCCCGTCAGAATCATCTCCAGTTTGTAGAAAATTCATCTCGCTAATATCTCAAGTATTGTATCACGTAAATCTTTCGGAGATTGGATCTGCGACATTATATATATATAAAGTACATTTCAGTTCATTGCAAGCAAACATATAACTAAAACAGAATGAGAAATGAATTGCTTACTTCTACAATTAACACTAGCCCTAGCACCATAGGACTTGCCCTCATAAAAGGCTGATGCATGGCATCTCCAACCGTTTCATGAACTAACCATAAGACACCTGGGAAGCGAACCCTCTCAAGAGGGTAAATCGGACATGTATCAATGCCTCACGACAAAGCGGACTCCTACTAGTTAAAGACCAAAACCTGCGATATACATATTGGGATGACTTTTGAAATTTTTGGGAAAAAAAAAACTTATATTTAATTACAAGGTATGTTGCATAAACCTATCATATAACATATTGACGGGTTTCAACAAATACATATGTTCATGGGCAAATTTGTTGTGCTAAAAGCAACAGACTTTAGTTCATGCAACCTATTAATGGTGGCAGACAAGAGTACATAACCTGGTTTTGAGTATGAAAAATACACCAACAGATGCAAAAAATAGACCAACTTTTTCCATATCCAGTCTATTATGTGATAATACTAGTCCACTTATCACAAAGACAGAATAATTATTGACTTAACACGACCATTACAAACATAAAATCATGACAACTTTGAATACACCATATACATAAAGCAAAGCTAAAATGAAGTTCCATTTGTACAGTCGTATATGATTAGGCGGGACAGGATTCCGGATTTCGCTGGTTTAAACACTGCTTGTTTGCACACATCTAGATTATATTCTAATTTGATAGTTTATGGTAGCCCAGTAGTTAATCAACAATTGCCCCTCTATGAGGCATACAATGTAACTAAATGGTTTTGAAGAACAAATGATGCAGTGCACATCCTAACTCAGAAAGAAAGTAAACATATAAAGTTCTATGCTAACTTGTTTTAGTTGCTACCAAATTTCAAGTCCAGTCAAATAGTTCAAAGCATGTGGTTTACATGTTATATCAAGCCAAATTATATTAAAACTACTTTAAGTAATGCCTAGGTGCTTAAAACAGGAAAGCGGTGACTGCTCAATAAGAGGAGAACCTAAAGCATTCAAACCCAATGCATTTGCTTGAGAAGGTCCATCAAAGCTCCTATGTTACCACAGTCAACACTAAAATTACAGAAAACAGAAGAAAACACGCATGCAATTTTCTATAATGAGACCAGAAGTGGACAAAAGAAGGAAAAAGGGAAGCACGTTTAAGGTTATCACAAGCGTCCAAGACATGTGCTATATGTTTGGACTCTTCACTCATGCTCGAGTGAATGTTGCACTCTTATACATTAAGATTAACATTATCAGATATCCAAGCATGGAAGAAAAATTTTTGAGTTCACATTAATGAACTCTACCACTTAACTTCTAACACTCCACAGGGATTTTTGGAAAATTAAATCAATCAACCAACTCTAAAGTGCACAAGCTAGCTAGCCATGCAAAATAATTACCAGTTAACACGTGTGAGGCGGGTGTGTGAGGCCGGTTTGTTTAAACCGTGGAGGGTGGGTGTGGAAGGAGTGGAGGTGTCTCATTTGCAGTATGCTGACGATTCCATTCTGCTTGGGGAGGCGACGGTCGAGAATATTGAGGCTCTTAAGTGTGTGTTGAGATGTTTTGAGTGGGTTTCTGGACTTAAGATTAACTTTCAGAAGAGTTGCTTGATGGGGGTTGGGGTGGAGTCGGTTGTGTTAACTGAATGGGCCCATATTCTTAATTGTGGTGTTGGAAGTGTTCCTTTTGATTTCTTGGGCCTTCCTGTTGGAGCCAAACAAAGTGAGAAAAGAGTGTGGGGTAAGATCTTGGATCGCTTGAAGAATCGGTTGATGAAGTGGGAGAATTCTTATCTTTCTTTTGGTGGAAGACTAGTCCTTACAAATGCGGTGTTGACCTCCTTACCTTTATACTTCCTCTCGTTCTTTAAAGCACCCTCTTCCATTTTACACCAAATTAAAAGTATTCAAAGGCATTTTCTTTGGGGTGGGACTTTGGGTGGGTCTAGGAAGTTGGCTTGGGTTAAGTGGGATATTGTTTGTAGGCCTAAGGAGATGGGTGGTCTAGGAGTCAAGAATTTGGAGGATTTTAATGTGTCCTTGCTAGGAAAGTGGGTGTGGCGTTTTCTGGTGGGGGGCGAGGCATTATGGGTTAAGGTTCTTAGGTCTAAGTATGGGAATTTTCGGAGTTGTGTGGAGAAGGCGGAGAGTGGTAGGGTGTGGGGCAAAGGGTGGTCGTCTTGGTGGAGGGATATTGTTAAGTGTGTGGGTCGTAGGAGGTGGTTCTTGGAGGATGTTAGGAGGCGTGTGGGGGATGGTCAGTCTACTAGGTTTTGGGAAGATGTGTGGGTGGATAGGGGTGTCAAGTTGAAGGAGTTGTTTCCTAGGTTGTTTAGATTGGAGCGTGTTAGTGATTGTGTAGTTGGAGATAGGCTTGTCATGGAGGGAGGGTCGATTGTGGTGCGTTGGGAGTGGGGGAGGAACCTGTTCGCTAGGGAGGTGGAGAGTGTGACTGATCTTTTTGCTGTTGTGACAAGGGCTGGTAATTTGTCTTCTGTTGCAGATTCGTGGGAGTGGCTAGCCTCAAAAGATGTGTCTTATTCGGTGCGGCTTGGGTACAGCAAACTGGTTGCGCTTCGGGTTCCTGAATTGGAGGAGAATTCATCGATTTTGTCAAGTTTAGTGTGGAATAAGATGGCTCCTTTGAAGGTGAACACTTTTGTTTGGAAGCTTGTACGTGATCGGATTCCGACTCTTCAGAACTTGCAGGCTCGAAAGGTTATCCATCAGGAACAACGCATTTTTTGTAAGATGTGTGATGAGGATAGGGTGGAGTCAGTCTCATCTGTTCTTCGAATGCAAATTTGCGGTGGAAGTTTGGTCTCATTTGAGTTCGTGGATCGGCAGTGATTTATCTTGTGGAAACGAGGCACATGTCTCAATAGTGAACTTTTCTCAACAGGTCGGGACAGGTCTTCGTGCGAAGTGGCAAGCTTTATGGCATGGTACGGTTTGGTATATTTGGTTGGCACGCAATGAGATGTTCTTTAAAGGTGTGGTCAACAACAGCAAGGATTTGTCCTATCGTGTAATTTGTGCGGTCTGGTCTTGGCTTAGCGGGAAGAAGGCTATTTTTTCTTCTTATTCTTTAACAGATTGGTTGTTGTGTCCGTCGGGAGTTCTGAATTTGCTGCAGACTGCTTCATAGTCGTTTTGTTGAGTCTCTTGACGTCTTTGCATCAGGTTTCGGTATGTGTTTTCTGTATGGTTTTTCTTCATGGTTCATGCTGGGGAGGCCTTATCGGTGAATCATTCCTCGTTTCTTTCCTTTCTATTCTAGAGGAATATTCAACTGGTTTGGGCTTGTTTCCACTCCCAACTCTTGGCTCGATCCTTTCGAGGATGAGACATGGTAGACGAGGCTGTTGGGCAAGCTGTTCCGTCCCGTATGTGCGTGGGGAAAGGTTGTATTGAAGTTGTACGTGACTTGGTGTTGAGTCGGGGAGGGCTCAGTTGCCTGATTAGTTTTAGCTGTAGTTGTTCTGTTTTTCTTGTAAAGCTGCTTGTTGTCCTACTTGTTTTTTGTTGGAGTTTCTAGGCTTTGCAGGGGTTGTTCTTTGGTTTATATCTCTGATTTGTAAACTTATTTGGACCACGGCCAGGCTTCGAATACTCCTGGTATTCGGGTTATTGGTATTTAATAAAATTTTACCTTATTCTTAAAAAAAAACACGTGTGCTATTATGTGGCATAACCCGATTCAAGATGTCGACGTGAAGTATAATCTTCTACTATAGCTTCATGGCCATTATCAAAAAATTCAATTCAAGATGTGATAATGCTTCATTGGTGATAATTGTATGCTCCGTTGTATAATTTTGCCATAACTAAACATAGGAGTACAAATGACATACACAAATGTGGCTGAATTTATAATCATTTTGAACGACTCTTATTCAAAATCATCTTGATTCACCAACAGAGAGTTCCGAAATCTGTAAAATCAAATGATTAAATTAATTAAGATACATTAACATTTTATTGCTAGACGATGGTGGTGACCAAGATGACAACGAGATTTTATTACTTGGGTTTTGTTTTGTCGTGTTTTATCTGGAATTGACGGTCTCGTGTGGTCTAGTACCTTACCTTAAATTTCTTGCCACTTGCTCTCTCACGAGCATAGGGTGGAGGGGTATAGGCTAGCGTGGACTTTTTTATCAACTTGGAATTGACGATCTTGTGAGGTCTACGACCTTACCTTAAATTTCTTGTCACTTGCTCTCTTACGAGCATAGGGTGGAGGGGTATAGGCTAGCATGGACTAATTTATCAACTTGGAATTGACGGTCTCGTGTGGTCTAGGACCTTACCTTTTACGAGCATAGAGTGGAGGGTTATAGGCTAGCGTGGACTACTTTATCAACCTGGAATTGACGGTTCTTGTCGCAAAAGTTTTTGTGTTGAATGTGGCATTGTATTATGAAGAAGTTGAAATGTGGTCTGGGACTTTGAACCTGACAAATCCGACAGAATGTTGATGCATGGGTATTGGATATTGGAGCTAGAAATGATGAAAGAATCAAGCTGGATGATTATGAAGCCAAGAATAATGGTTTAGGAGTGTTATGTAATTGGAAGGCTATGTAATGATAGTGGTCGTAATTGTAAATCTCTTGTCGAGCATCCCTTATGCTTTTGTAATCGTTTCGAAGTTTTAATAAAATTTTGATTTCAAAAAAAAAAAATCATGAAGGGAACAAAAGAACTATACGAGAAGGTATGATTTTTACATTGCGATCGAGTTTGGTAATTAAGAGATCGGATTGAGCGTGAAAGAACAAATGCCTTAGATAAAAATTGCAAGAAATTACTGAAATAGATTCTTACCATATTAAAAGCCTTTGCAGGACACCTAATTTCCAAAAAGTCACTTTAGCATCCACATTTTCAATCCACATATTATTAATGTCATGGTCTGCAATAGACCGCCGTAAAATTTCATGAGACACAACAGTAATTTAAACATGGGTGAATGACCACAATTGTAACAGCACTTGACTGCTGAAATGCAATTCTGAGTAATAATAACAACCAATTAACAAGCATGTTGAAGCTAAAAATTTGATTGAACCCAATTGATATCCTTTGTATGCAATTAAAAGCCATTAAAAATAGATGCTTTTCCATATAGTTAATGAAGCAAAATGTAAGCATCCCAGTCATGGGTGTATATGGATGGAAGCAAATAAACAACATTTCCAACAACTTCTGCTTCAACTAATGCCGCAGCTGAGGCAAGAATATGTTCATATGATCCTCCAGCCATTTTGATACAAATCCTTGCTAAAACAAAAGAATACCATTGTTTAGTCAGAACTAAAAAGCCAAGAATTTATCTTTCAATCTTGGATAAACATTTACTCCTTCAATTTCAAAGATTTCTTTCCATTTTACCTTTGACTGGTCAACTATCTTCGACTTTGATTACGAATAACTCTTAAATTATAATAAAAAATAATTTAATAAAATCATATATTCAAAATATCATTCTTAAATTTTTATTATATAATTTTGTTAAATTATTAACAGAATAATTAAAAATGTTACTATTACAATAAATTATAAATTTTGCCACATATTTCTCCTTTCTCATTCATATTAATTTTCCACATAAAACTGCGTAATTGCAATTATTCCGACATGGAAGGAGTATGTAGTTAAATTAAAATGGACAGGTGTCAACCTCAGTGCTCACCTGCTCTAGCACAAAAACTCCAATTCGGTTTTAAACAACACGACAAAGAATGCCATGCTAAATTTTTGGGCGAATTACTTATGGTTCCCTTAAATTTGGCTCAATTACAGATTCATTCCCGAATTGGCGAGAATTACAAATTCCCCCCTGAAGCCCATTTCCGTTGACTGAGTTGCCACCATCAGCACTCTCTCTCCACACGTGGAATTAAATAGATGTCTAAATAAAGGAAAAGGAAATTAAAAATTAAAAAAATATTAAAGTAAATAAAAAATAAAAGAGAAAATCATAAACCCACTTCATCTTCTTCCTCTCCTCCATCTTCATTACCACCTCCACCCACACCCATCAATCCCCTTATCCGTATTCCATAACTCCATTGGAGCTGGAAATTCCAGCTCCAATGGAGCTTAAACTGCAGCTCCTTGGAGATGTTACAGCAACTCCATTGGAGCTGTAATTGCAGCTCCAATGGAGATGTAACATCTCCATGTCGGAGCTTTTAAAGTTTCGATTTGGAGCTTTCGAAAGCTCCGATTTTGAGCTTTCAAAAGCTCTAAATCTGAGCCCTTAAGCTCTGATTTGGAGTTTGATTTGTGGGTGGTGAAGAAGGCGATTCAAGAGTGACGATTATGGAGTTTGGTTGATGTATTGTTGGAAATAAAAGTTTAAGGACTTAATTGAACTTTTTCAAAAATGTTGTGGGTCTATTTTGGAGAATTAGATTAAGACTAGGGACTTGATTTGTAATATAATGAATAAAAGGAAGAATAAAGAAATGGAAAAATAAAAGAAAAGGGGAGGAAAAATTTTTAAAAAAACAAAAATGGAAAAAAAGGATGGCATTTTCGTTATTAATTGAAACTTTCCCGTCCACCTCAGCAAAGTGACTTTTGGGAGTGGATGTAATTCTTAAATTTGACCTTTGTAAAAATTAGCTTCATCTGTAATTTAAGCCAATCCGGGGTGAATCTGAAATGAGGGTATATTTAATGGGTAGTATATGTAATTTTCCCTAGATTTTTTTATTTTCTTGGCGGGCAATGATTGAGATGAGCTAGTATACTAGGAGGAAGAGTATGGGCACTCACTTTGTAGACCACATTGATTCTAATGTGTCTAGTGGTTGTATTATTCTTGTTCCTAGAATAGAAGTCATCATCAAAGGCGAAGTACACGCAGGTTGTATTCGACTGATAATAGTAATAAATACTACTTCCTCCGTCCCGAAGAACTTCATACATTAAGGTTAACGCGCAGTTTTATGCGAAAAATTAAAGTAATGATAGAATATAAAAAAAGTGAGAAAAAGTGTACTTTTAATGACAAATTGTGTAATTTGAGTGTAAAGTTGAGATTGTTTATTATTTGTTGGGTGTGTGGTAGCTTTCTTTTTTAGTAATGTATGAAGTTCTGTGGTACGTCTAAAAATGACAAATGTATGAAGTTCTGTGGGACGGAGGGAGTAGTAGTAGTAGTAACAACAACAATAAGTCAATAACTAGTAACACCAAAGTTATGAAAGAAAACAATATGCACTCTTCTCTATTACAATGAACTGTTTAAAAATATAACTGGAAACATCCAGTGTACATAAGAAATTCAATGTCATGAGATGTCTAGCCCAGAAAAGGACTAGAAAAGGAGAGTATCTATCATTCCCTCAGCTACAAATACAGAAAAATCCACATTTCTACATCATCATGCCAACAGAACACAATAAAAACAGCAAAGCTCTATTATCATCAAATATTCAGCTGTGCTGCTTTATTTCTTGTTCTTCCTTAAAGCCTTACCCCTGCACAGAAAGCAAGATCAGAGAATAACTCAACTATAGTGCCCCTTTCAAGATCCACTACTGCCAGAGGACATTCAATAACAGTTGCTATAGATGGAGATGCCTTCTCTCAAATATTGTTACTATATCCCAAATGCATGGTAAAAAGTGAATCGAGGTCCAACGCCATGAGGGAAATGTAACACTGCAATGAAATATGCTTTTAACTTTTTCATTTCTATATGTATGACAATCAGAATGATACAAGGCCAACCTGGATGTACAATATTCTGGAGGCGCTACAAAGTTAAAAGGTCAAAAAAGAAAAAAAAAAAAAAATGAATGCAACAGTAACTCATAAGTTAAAGTTGAGGTAATCTATTAGACCCTAGCTCCGCAACCTTGTCGATTCCTGCACATTGGAACAAAAAAGAAGGTTCAAAAACTGATTAACATGCAAGATCATAAAGGCATGTCTTTTCAGATGTACTACATGTCAGCAATGTCTTATAAATTACAATAATTTACATAGATCAGCATGAATATGATAATATTGGTAAAAGACTTTTTTAAGTTTAATCATCACATAGTTAGGAGTTCATATGGTCAAAACTCCATATTCAATGGATCCAACTTTCTGGGACATGTCAATAATCAATTAGCTCCACCTAAAATTGCAGTTGACATGTAGAGACACGAAAGGAAATACACATAAGGATAGTTGGCATTTCACTCACCCACCCTCCTGGTAAGACCAACTCCACCAGGGTTTTGCTGGTGGAGTTAGAACCCGCTAAAATGCGTCATCACTTTTTACAGAATAACACTGGTGAGACAAGCCTCGCCAGGTTTTTGCCGCTTTTTTTTTTAATGTTTATTTCTTTATGTTTTGCTTTTTGTTTCTTCTTTTCTTTACCTTCTTTCTGTTGTTTTTCTTTTTTTGTTTCTTGCTTTTTATTCTTTTCTTTATATTTAATTTATCAATAATATTACATGTTTACTAATAAGTATATTATTTAATTTTCCTAGTTTTGGTATTTTACGGGTACATTTCATATATAATTTTTTCTTAATATTTGTATTTTGCATTTATATTTAAATTTTAATTTTACTTGCATGTATTAACGACCAGGCATAGGATTTTTATGTAATGCTACTTTATTTTTATGGTTTGACTTTTCATTTCTGCAAGTGTGTTTTTGATTTCTAGTATTTGATGTAATTTTCATTCACAAGTATATTAATCTTTGTGATGTTAATGTAATTCAATCAATATAATTTAAAATGAATAGAAGAATGAAGTTTAAATAAAAAGAAATAAGAAAAGAAAAAGGTGGTTTCCACAGGTTTTACAGGTGGAGTAGATTTTTTGTGTTTGGGTTTTACCAAGTGAAAAGCTGATGTGACAGGATAGAGAGATTTTTATGGGTTTTACTGGCGGAGACAGTCTAAGATCAGCACCACTTCAAGTTAAATGATGAGAAGTAAATAGTTTCACATGAAACAAATTGCATAGGAATCAGCATGCAACTAAAAATAATGAGATCATCTTTAAGGTATGTTCCAGGCCAAGGGGCGGTGTAGCTACTGAGTAGGAGGCCAAATTAGCTTAACCCAAAACCTAGCACGGAGTTGAGACAATTCTAATTTGAAATGTAACTTTCTTCAATCAAACCCATGATCAGAAGAAAATACAGGATCAGACCAAGTATGCAGTCAATATTGCCAAGGTAGTAAGCAGCTTATAAAGCGAGGTTGAACTACATACCAATTCATCCTTTTTTGTATCATCAGATGGGAGACCATCAGAATCGGGCCTACACTTGACATGCACTATTGGACCTAACTGCGACTTATCAATCCCAATTGTTGATCCAGCAGGTGCATACATGTATACAGCTCCCTTATACATCCATAATTCTGTCTCATCACTATAGAAATCATCAAAAGGCTCTCCACATAATGCACAGGCATTCTGGTCTTCATCGGCAGGAACAGCCATTTCCTCATCTTCCTTGTTTTCCACTATGTTCTCTGCAGGCATAAAACCTGGAACTGATTCAGCACCCACTGCCTCTGCGCCACGGAGCCACAAACTAACATTCACGAACCACTTTGGAGAAGGCTTGGTCTTATTACGGTTTTTTAAATTCCGATTCTTGTTCACATGCCAATCCATATGCTTGCTATGCTCCTCTTGGGATATGAAACGCAGGCCACATGTCGTGCATTGCCTCGGAAGATCAGCATATAAAGCGGTTATTACAGACTCATGCCTTACTTTAAGACTGTCTGGGTCAAACTCCACTCCAACAGAATCCTACACATAGTTTAACTTCATGAAGAACCTTCCAGAAAGAATCAAACACAGAGAACAAAACAGAATTAACATCTATCTGGTGGCATACCTGCTTATTAAGCGATATCAAACCTTGAGCCACCAAAGAACTAAATAAACCTGAAAGTGCGCCACCAGCCGGATTAGGCGTCACCTGACTAGTACTAGGAAGATTGCTTAATGGTTGAGCTGGGCCAGGACTAGGACCGCGAAATGGAGGCGGGAAAGCTGCCCCAGACATGTTGTTGAATAGCATATTAGGCCCATTGGCGTTTTGCCACGTCGGTTGCATAGATGGAGCTAGATTACGTGGGTTAGAACTGTTATGAGGACCATATCCTGGTAAGTACCCATAAGATTGAGGTGGCATCGATTGATTTGGTCGAGCTGGGGGCATCGAAGGCAGGGAAAAATTTGGTCTAACCTCATGAGATAAAAACATATTTGGCTGCAGCATAGGATTTTGTAGATGTAGGGGAACTGTCCTTGGGATATGAGGTAAATTTACTTGTGACATGCTTCTAGAACTATCCAAATGTTGTTCAGGATGAAATGCCTCGGTCAGATGTTGGTCAACAATGTCATTGCCAGCATTCTTCACGCCAAATTGACCCCTTAATTGCAATTGCATTGGAGTAGCAGGAACTGATGGGAAATGGTGTGGGCTATGCAACTTTCCTGGATACCATTGTTTTGTTGAAGCAGCTCCATCAGCTGGTCGAAACTCAGGAGCAGGAAGGTCATAGGTGTTAAATGTGGACGCAGCGTTTGAGGTGTCACCAAGTTTCCCATTCGTAAGATTGCCAGTTACTAGGGGATTCTGCTCACCAGCAGAAAAGAAGTTTCTGTTTTCAGAGAAGGAATTTCCTTTGACATTGAAATGGCTAAAGGACTGCTGAGGCTGTAATATCAAGGATTCTCTGGAAAAATTAGGTGGTCCCGATACATTAGGCAGAGCTCCTGCAATTTTGTCTCTATAATCAGTCACTAAAGGAGCTTCATACTTTGTGGTAAACATGTGTCTATCCAACAAGTTACCAGGAGGTTGAGTGGAGTAACTTTCACTACCCCGTTTTCTTTCTTCGTCCCAATCAAATTCTTCTTCTTCAGTGTTTTGCCATGACCTAACAGCTATTTTTTGGTCAATGTCATTCACATCCAATTCCTGGCCTGTTGGGTGTTTACGTTTTTTCTCTCTTTGATCAATTCCATATGCATTAATCAATGCTCTAGGTCCTCGAAGATCACCGCCATTTGAGTGATTATAAGGATTGGAAGTTTTAATAGGTCGAATGGAATTTCCCTGCCAATTTCTAGCTTGCCATTCAGCTGTCTCCTCCTCTCTGTCCATCCCTCTGCTGAGTCCATAATCAACGGTAGCACGAGATGGTGAGGCCCTAACTGTGAGTCTCCTTGGAGAACTGTCCACGGTGTATTCTTCAAGTGAAGATGATGGCACCCCACGGCCATTTCCATAAGGAGAGGCAAATTTTGGGGCCACAGATGCTGATAGAGGGGGTTTTTTCATAGCATCGAGATTAGAAGTTGTATGGCTGGCACGACCAATTGAACTTGCTCCCTCAATGACAGCCTGGAATTTTGAAAACATAAATTATGACTTATGAGAAACATATACCGACTCCCCGAACTGAAAAATTACAGTAGTTAAGTTCCTTCTGCTAGTTAGGCTATATGAACAAATAAATATATTATTCACTCTTCGAAATCAACAAATGCTATTATTATTGGCATGACCGAAAACAAGTATAGTACCATAAACAGTGTTACATGTCAACAGGTATTAAAAAGATAAGAAACACAAGAAGAGGAAGCAAATAACTCAGACAAACAAATAATATGGATAAGGAAACAGATGAGACAAAACTCAGCAAGTAGCCAACTGAAACCCTTCCATAAAAGCACATGGAATCGACTAGCAATTTCAACTAAAAGATAAAACCTAATACAAAGCAATAAGTCAACAGCGCCAAACAACAAACCTTCCGTAGAGCTTAACCAATATCACCAATACGATATTAGAGTAAATTTAAATAATTCAGAAAAAATAAGGCTCAGGTGGAGTTCTAAAACCCAAAGGGCATGACCATTAATGTCCATGAAATTGAAAATGAAGAAACACTTTCTTGTAACAACTTTTGGACAAATCTTGCACCCTCGAATCAATCAACCAGATGAGACTTGAGAGAACTCAAAATGCAGTTCTACAAGTATCAAGAATATCAATAGGACAACCCAAAGCAGGCCAGGGTGAATGGAGTCCTCAGTGTTGAATGCATTCATTAGCATAGATGCGGCAAAAGATTCAATACAGGATAATCAGAACATATAAAAAACCGACCAGGTGCCACAACGGAATTCTATTACCAAAACCACTCAGAAAGAAATGCACTGCAGATTAACAAATGATTTTCCCTGATCTAAATGATGATAATAACCTCCCCTCCCCCATAAAACACCCAAATTTTGGTGTAATACAGAGAGTTCATTTATGGTAAATAAGCTATCACAAACTCTAAACAAAATGCGAAGGATTTTAAAGACACTAGAGTTTTAAGTGCAGGCTTACGGTGTCTACAGTTGAACGTCCGAATTGATGTTTTGCCTCCAGATACTTTGGATTAATGTGTATACCATGTAATGGTCGAGGCGATTCCGAATCTCGAGGAGAATTCATAGTAGAAGGTTGACCACGAGAAGAAGGTGAAAACTCTAATTGCATTTCAATTCTGTGAAGTACTGGTGCTGGGAACACTGTCGCCCACGTACCAAAAAGATGGCGCATTGAGCGTTGCATATTGGGATGGACTTGTGAATAGGTATTACAGAAAACCTGTACTCCAAAAGAACAAAATGAAAGATTGTATACATGATACCATAATTCATGTGCTATCATGCAACAATGCACAGAAAATTACATCCAGTATACATTTATCAATAAAAAAGAATCTAACCTCGGGCAAGCGGGAAGAAAAGTATCTAATATAATCCTTGCCGATATTCTTCACAATACTGTCCAAAAGGTACAAAGAAGGCAGCTTTTGGTCCACTGGCACCTGGAAAAGATGAGCATTAGATTAAGAAGAGGAATTAGTGTTTTACTGCTCAAGTAAAGAGGTAATGAAGAGTCTGCTGCTCTACTAATATCTTAAGAGAGCATGGGGGAGTCAAAAAATATAATTGTATACACGAGAGGACATCCAAGGAGTTATAATAAACCAGGAGAGTGGCCAACATCAAGTTTAACTAATAACCAGCATTAGTTGCATTTAGACCAGAGCTTCAATGAATGATGAGCTTAGGTACCCGTAAAACACCAACTAAAAGGCATATGATCAAGCTAACCATTCATATTACAACAAAACCCAGCTCAGTTGGTAAAACACTTCAGCTCCCAACCATTAGGTCAGGTTTCTGGAAACTAGAAGGAATAGTGCAGAACCACTATTGATCCTCCTGTTGCAATTGCATAAAAAGTATTAAAAGAAAAAGAAAAAAGCAAGCTCAAAATTTGTGAAAACCCACAGTAAAGAACAAGTAAAAACCTATGGGGTTTGACTACGCTTTCCCGTTCTTACTGAAACATCATCAACCATAGGCAGGTGAGATAGCTCTTTGATTTGGATTCAAGCCTTTGACCCTTTTCTGTGGGCTTGAAAGGAAGCAGCATATCCTTCAGTAGTTCAATTGATGTCAGTCGAACTGAATTCATGGCCAATCAGCCACTAATTTGGAAAAACTACAAGTATCGAACTCCCTTTGCCTCTTAATATACAATCTCACAATGCCGGATAGGGTACGCGTACCACAAAATAGATAATCTGAAGCCGAATAAGTTCCAAAGTTGAAAGACCTCCATTTGTTAATAAAGACAGTCTCCTGTATTAGTTACTCATAAGAACTTAAGTCGGGAGTTCACAGATAAGAACCCAAACAAAAGCTCCACACAGGTCCAGAGGCCAGATTCAATGTGTGAGATTAAAATAGAACCAAACTGGCAATTCGATTGCAGCCCGTTTCTCATCTCAAGTTAAAGCTTATCCTTTTACTTCATTATTATAATTATCATTGCTTGCCCGGCGGCATTTGAAGCCAAATTGCAATTTCCTTTCCCCTTTCAATTATAGGAGTATAATTTAGTATGCCGGTTATTCAATTGCGTAGATAGGGTTTGTATAAAAAGAAGAAAAAAAACGTAAGAGATGAAACCAAGGATAAAAAAATTAGAACTTGTTAATGTATCTTTTGTGATACAACACAAGCAACGAGTACAAGGGTCCAATTTACAAGAAATGGAGTAAAGAACCCTAATTAACTATCCAAACATACATAGATATATATAGTATACCTCCATGATACGAGCACAGATAGCATCCGCAATCCCTTGAGCATTGAGGCGCTGCTCGCCGGCGATAATAGTGAGATCAGTGATAATTGGCTTGGAATTGAAGGTGAGCGTGGAGAGCAAAACATCGTAAATCCGCATGATTTCATCGGGGCTCAAAGGGTCGCCACCAAAAACCCTAGCTTCTTCCTCTCTCTCCTTGACGAGAGCTTTGAATCGGTCGAGAATCAATGAAGTGGAAGGCTTGGCGGAAACAGCTCCTCCTCCATCGGTGGTGGTGGTGGATTGAATCGAGGGTTGGGTCTTGGCAAAGCTACCGTGGCTGATAGGCATAGGGTTCTTCCGGCTAAGCGTTTTTCCAGTTGGGAAAAAAAGGGGAAAATTGATTCGTTTCGAACCACACTGTAAATTCAATTGTTTTGTGTGCGTGTCGTTTCATACCATCTTCCTGTGTTGTTTGTTAAAATAATGGGGGACTATACTCATAGCTTTTTTGGATTTATATATTTCAACTAGTAATAACCCGTGACGATGCCACGGTATAATTTACTTTTGATAATAAACTAGTACTAACTCGTGGCGATGTCACGGTATAGTTTACTTTTAATAATAAATAAAAGGGGATGACAAACTTATGTAATAAATAAATTAGTCGAGAAAATAAAATAGTCAAACTTATGTAAACAACGTTGGTCGTTGTATCGGTTGTAGTCCTTCATCCAGTACTATATCATTGAATCTTTTTATGCTAACTATAGAAAATTTAAAAGTACGAATTATCATGATGGATATGCTTTAAAAGGAGTAGAATTCAACCTTAAACTCGTTCAGGACCCGACGGGTTGATAACATATATTTTATACGGAGTCCTACCGTATCTGACCTGTTAATTAGTACCAAATACATGTTTTTTTTTAAAATTTGTATCCCTCGAAACGAACCAAAATAAAATACAAAGGTATACAACACAGCCAATAGGGTTTTTTCCCAACAACTCGTGGTGGTATGTGGTCACCCCACCACACACACGAAATTATTATTGTACAAACATAATTTTTACATTTTTACATGTTAGAGCTATGTTTTTACCACCCCCTCCGGTTTCCAATAACCCCGCGGTCTCATGCCGTCACCCTACCAATGACACAAAAGTTATTATTCAACAAACATATTTTCATATGCTGTAATTGTTATTTCCCACAATCCCCCCCCCCCCCCCCCAACCCACACCCCCGAGGCCCGTTATGGATGAAAGTAGAGAGAAGATCGAAGAGAGTTCCCCGCCTAGAGAGTATATGTCCCCGACCCGTTATGGAATCAAGAAAGTAAAGAGAAGATCGAAGAGAGTTTCCCCACCCAGAGAGTATCAGATACCCCCACCCCTCTGGGGCCGTTATGGATCAAAAAAGTAGAGAGAAGATCGAAGAGAGTTTCCCCGGCTAGAGAGTATCTGCCTCACCTTGAGAAAAATGTACTCCCTTCGTCCCGGAGAACTTCATACATTAGGGCTAGCGCGCAGTTTTATGTGAAAAGCTAAAGTATTGATAGAATATAATAAAGGTGTGATAAAGTGTACTTTTAGTGGCAAAGTGTGTAATTTGAGTGAAAATTTGAGATTGTTTATTATTTGTTGGGTGTGGGTAGCTTCCTTTTTTGGTAATGTATGAAGTTTTATGGGACGGCTAAAAATGACAAATGTATGAAGTTCTGCGGGACGCAGTGAATAATTTTTACTAAATTAATCATAAAATGTTGGGGTCAGGTCTTGTTACAAAGATGTGGAACGGGTTCGAGTATATACCAGACCGGACCTAAACATCATTATTTCGAGGAGGGTTGAATTCGGGTTAGATAGAACCCGATCCGTTTAAAAGTAAAATAATGAAATACCATTTTAGTAAGATATAGGCCGAGATGAAAGCATGCAAATCTTGTCAAGAGACCATCTCTAGGCCTAACTCACCACTTTTGTTATATACTCCCTCCGCCCCGCAATTTGCAGGGTTGGCTCCCAGCAACCCTCGGGTGGTATGTGGTCCTTCATCCCAAACACAAAAAAATATAATATTATTTTACGAATAAAATTTCACATATTATGGCAGTCTTTTGCACCCACCCACAACCCCCCAGAAAAATATACATTATATTAACTTAACCATACAATGTTTCGGTTTGAAACGGGTTCGGGTATATGCCCGACCCAGACATGAACAACACTATGATCCCACCCAACCCAAATCCATTCAGGACCCGACGACCGACGGGATGAAAACATATACTCTCTCCGTCCCGAACTCAACTTCCCACTTTCCGTTTTAGTCCGTCACAAACTCAACTTTCCCTTCCTAATTTGAAAATTGAAATACCCACTATCATTATAATAATACTATCTCTACTACTTTATTTACTATATTTCCTACTGTATTCCCATTCTCTCATACATTATTCTCTCTCTTTCCTAGTTTATTATCATCTCTCATACTTTATTCATTCTTTTCTTAAAACTTGTGCTCCGACCAACGGGAAGTTGAGTCCAGAATGGAGGGAGTATTTTATATCGGGCCATCTACTCATACCAGGCCGGTTAATTAGTAACCGATACATGTTCTTAAATTAAGATTATATCCCTCCGAACAAAAATAAAATATAAAAGTGTATAACGCAATTAACATGGTTGGTCAACCAACGCTCCTGGTGGTATGTGGTTCCCCACCCCATACACAAATAATATTATTTTACAAATATAATCGACATGTTACGGTGGTTTTTTTTTTTTTTTTTTGCACCCACCCCCAGCATACCTCCTTCCCTCCCCCGGAAAAAATGTACATTTTACTAATTTAACCATAAAATGTTGTAGTCTGGGTCTTGTTACAGAGGTGTGGAGCGGGTTTGAGTATATATGACCGACCTGGACCTGAACACCATTATTTTGAACGGGTTTGAATTCGGGTTGGATGGAACCCGACCATTTAAAGGTAAAATGACGTAATTCCAATGCAGTAACATATAGTCCGACATGTGCTCAATAGTGTCCCTAACTCTTGTAAGATTCGTATCTCATATGCTCTTTTTATTTTTTTTGAGTAGTTATAATTGATTAAAAAAATTGATGTTTCAAACAAAACAATCTTGTTTTGTGATATCTTATTATACTTTTTGTATGCAGTTAACAAAAACTATTGAGACCAATAGTTGTTGGCTAAAGTGGTAAGGGACTTGAGTTCACTTAAACACGGTCTTGGGTTCGAGGCTTGTGGATGTAAAAAACACCGCTGGAAAAGTCGCCCCCTAGAAAAGGATCTGACAGTACTCGGTTGGATTAGTCGCATGTAGCGGATACCAGTGAGAAAGTCAAATCTAAAATTTGAAGATTTAAGAGATTTAATTACCAAAGAACAATCAATTTCAATTATACTACATGTTGGGATTCAAAACCTTGAACGAATTCAAATGTTAATTTTGTTGTCAACCCTTCCGCAATTTCAACAGTCACAAGACATAAAATTTTGACGCTAAATAATAACATTGCCCTCATGATCCCTAACAAGTAACAACAACACTAATAACGCCCATATTCGGGCTCTGCTCAACCGTAAAGTCAAAATTATAATTGGACATCTCAATAACTATTAATTTCATTTTAAATGAATGGAGCAATATTCAATTTTTTTTTTTGAGATAAAATATTACAATTACAATATTTAGTATTGGACAACTTTACCATCAATAAATTCTCTAATAACATTTCAATCATTCTCTATATGGAGAAAATAATCACCCATTTCGGAGATCGAACCCGTGACCTCTTGGGTACGGGGTGACTCAGCTTGCCATTCGGCTACAAACGCTTTGACAATATTAAATATTTAATAAATACTCTATTTTTAAAACTCCAATATTTTATTTTATATTATTTAATAATTTATTTAATTAATAATAATATTCAAATTGCTATATATGGATTCGTCTTGTCACGATGAATCTAATATATGCTTAAATATATTTAAGAGTTTTGTAGATAAGTACATGTAAATGTCTACAACTTTAAATTTAATTAATAAATTTATATTTATTTTAATAAAAAATGATTTATTTAATTAATTAAAATATTTTTCGGAGTTTTGCAGATATGAATGAATGGGACTTAATAAAACCTATATACTATGCGATTAAAATACTAAAAATAAACAGTGAAAGTTATAAGGTGGATTGCATTTTGAATATGAAAATGTTCTATAGTTTATTTTCAAATTTTAAATTTACACAACCGATATATATCATTTAATAAATTTATATCTTATTTTAATGAATAAAATATTTATTAATAATTATATTTATAATTTGGTATCTATGGATTCGTTTCGTCGTGATGAATCCAAATATATGTTCAAAATATTTTTCGGAGTTTTGCAGATAAAGTTATATGTGATTTAATAAAAACTATATATGTAGTGAACATACTAAAAATATAAATAGTGGAAGTTATCAGGTGCATTGCATTGTCAAAAATAAAATATTCCATGACTTATTTTCCAAATTTAAATTTACACAACCAATAGATATCATTTAACAAATTGATTTTTTTTAATTTTAATATATAATAATTTATTTAATAATAATATATAAGATTTGTGTCTATGGATTCGTATTGTCGCGGTGTATCCAAATATATGTTCAAAATATTTTTCGGAGTTTTGCAGATAAAGTTATATGTTATTTAATAAAAACTATGTATACAGTTAACATACCAAAAATAAATTGTACACTTGTAAATTACTATTTTCTTTTTGCTTTAATTTTGTGAATGAAACTGCATGAAATTCAAAGAGACATGCCACATCATATTTTGCCTATGTGGCATGCCTCTTTGATCACATAGATCACCACTTTTATTATATATATATTTAGATAGAAAGGGGATCATAAAATAAATTAATCAAGAAAATAAGGTAGTCAAATTTATGTGAACAATGTTGATTGTGGTCGGTCGATAGTCCTTCATAATCATTGAGTGTTTATTTATGTTAACTATAGAAAATGTAAAAATATAGTCCTAACGTACCCGACCTGTTAATTAGTAACATATACATGTTTTTTTCTAAAAAAATTATCCCTCAAACGGAACCAAAATAAAATAACAAAAGTATACACCACAATCGACAGGGTTGTTCCCAACAACCCCTGCGGTGGTATGTGGTCACTCCACCACACACAAAAAAAGAATATTATACAAACATAATTTCACATGTTACGGTTATTTTTTCCAACCCCGCTGTGGTATGCGTCACCCCACCAAAGACACAAAAATTAGTATTCTACAAACATAACTTCACATGGTACGGTTGTTCAACCCCCCCCCCCCCCCCCCCCGGTTATGGATGAAAAAGTAGAGAGAATATCGAAGAGAGTTTCCCCCCCACCTAGAGAATATCATATCCCCATGCCCGTTATGGGTCCAGAGAGAAGATCGAAGAGAGTTCCCCCGTCTAGAGAGTATACGCAGACTCCCCCCACCCCGCCGGAAAAAATGTAGTTTTTACTGACTTGATCATAAAATGTTGCGGTCGGGTCTTGTAACAAAGGTATAGAACAGGTTCAAGTATATGTCAGACCGGATTTGAACATCATTATTTCGAACGGGGTTAAATTCGGGTTGGACAGAACCAGTCCTTCCAGCAAGAAACCGTAGAGAAGAGAAACATAACCTCATCCTACCGATCGAATCTTATACATAAAGAAAAAGAAATTGAAAGTCTTCACATGTAAAATGTTGTTGATAGACATGTAGAGATCAACAAACCACCAATTAGCTTATGTGTATCTCTTCTATCTTCTGGAACTGAAAAAAAACACGTCTAGGCAAAAATAATTTAAAAATCATATAGTGAAAATAAAATCATAAAACGGGAATAAAAGTTAAACCTTAGAGATCTCTATTAATATTTAAATTAAAATCAAAGCTCGTATACATCATCAACTTACTCATTTGTATTTTATTTACTACTAAGTCGCAAGGTACTTTAGCCACATTTCGTCAATGATACACTAACTTAGCTAATTTACGTGATGGTGGAGAACGAACACGTGCTCAAGGTTATTCTTCCCTATCCAAGTCATGCAATGTTGACTCTGTATCTTTCCGCATCAACCTCTACCTATTAAGAATCACAAATAAATGGTATTCCTCTCGTATCCAAGTCAAATGTGTCTCGAATAATATTTTACAACTACTCCAACCCCATTTGATGGTGCCTATTGTCAAAAAATAGAAACATCAAATTTATCTTGATCCATATCAAATAAAAAAAATAACAACTCAAGAAGAATATGCATATAGTTGCATTTAAGTACACAATTATAGTAGATAATATTGTTGTTAGCCGACTTTATGAAAACATGTGAGTCATAAAGTCGAAAAGTTTTAGACGAATTCGTCTTGGCACGACAAATATAAATATATGTTCAAATTTTTTTCGGAGTTTTGTATATAAATTTATATGAGATTTAATAAAAACTATATAATGCAGCCAATATACAAAAAATAAATAATGAAAGATATACTGGTTGAAAATGCAACTAATTCCATAAAATTTTCGTGGCGATGCGACGATATAGTTTACGTTTAATAATAAGTAGAAATGGGTAGATAAAATAAATTAATCGAAACAACCCCTGGGGTGGATAATACAAATCTACCAAACCAACATTACCATAAGAACACCTCTATGTGCTAAAACGTTAGCCTCACGTTTAACCTGTCAAAACCTAATGGAATAAAATTCTTCATCAAATACCTGAATTTCTTTGAAAAGCAATTCAAAGGTGCAAAGCTAAAATTTGTCGATTTAAGAGATTTAATCACCAAAAAACAATCCATTTCAATTACTATATGTTGCCACTCAAAATTTTGAACAAATGTATTTTTAAAATTCTATTATTTCATTTTATCTTATTTAATAAATTTATATTTGTAGACGCTCAGAAATCTACAATTATATCAAGCTTAGAAATTGGGAGGCACCGACAACCTACAATGCAACAATAGCAAACAGAGACGTGAGGTTCCAAGGTGACACCGGTGTGGTGCCGACCAAAGGGACTCCGACGCTCAAGTTAGATGACTGATAGACGGAGTAATCAAATGAAAGAGATAGAGAGAGGGAGATGATGACAAGCGTCGACTTATCATGTTGGTTGAGTCGGTTCGACAGAGTACGGATGAGCACTGGCGAGAGGCTAGCGACCTTTGTTGGAGGGAGCTAGCTGATAGTCGTCGGACAGTGATGGGTGATGGTGGATGATGACGGACGATGGTGGATGGTTGAGAGCGTTGATCAGAGAGCTTAGGAGAGATGACGGCGTGAGAGAGATTGCTAGGGTTTGTTGCAGTCAGAATGCGATGATCCTCTACGTCTTCCCACTTCTTCTCTATATAGTTCACCCATCCTTGGAGTCTGTCCGCGAATCTTGGGCAAGGCCGTTGGACCTCACTAAGCGGGTTGGACCGTGTCTCATGTAGTTGGGAGATTGGTCTCAAGTCGGTTGCTCACTGACTGCCTTAGGCAGTCAAGCAATGCGAGTTGGTTAGTCTGTTAGTCAAGTGCTGATTGGCAGAGTCGGTCATGCAAGGTGAGTTGGCTAGCTTGTCACCCACTTCGATGGCTGGCAAGGTCGGGCGAGCTAGGTGAGCTAGCTAGCTTGTCAACCAGCTGGAAGGTTGCCAAGGTCGAGTGAGACAGGTAGCATGTGGACTGATTGGTTGGATGGATGACTCAGCTAGGTGGGTTCGCTAACTGGCCTTTGGAGTCCAACTCACGTATGAAGTCAAGACGGACTCATTAGTGGACTGCGGATTGGGCCGTAGCCTTGATGGGCCGGTTTGTCAGTCTAGTTGACAAGAGCGAATTTTGGCCAATACAATATTTTAATTTAGTGAATAAAATAATTTATTTAATAAATAATAATAATCTAGATTGGTGTCTATAGATTCGTCTTGTCATGGTGAATTCAAATATATGTTCAAAATATTTTTCCGGAGTTTTGTAGATAAATTTATATGTGATTTAGTAAAAACTATATATGCAGCGAACATACAAAATAAACATTGAAAGATATACTCGTTAAAAATGCAACTAATTCAACAAAATTCCACGTAGGATTGAATTTAATAAATGCTCTATTTTTAAAATTTTATTATTTAATTTTATCTTATATTTAATAAATTTTTATTTTATCTTAATGAATAAAAAATTATTTAATTAATAATAGTATTCAAGATTGGTGTCTATGGATTCGTCTTGCCACGGCGAATTCAATATATGTTCAAAATATTTTTCGGAATTTTGTAGATAAAGTTATATGAGATTTAATAAAACCTATACATAGAGTCAACATATCAAAAATAACAGTGAAATATATACTGACTAAAATATAACTAATTACTGAAAATTCTACGTAGGACTGAATGGATCTGGTGAGCTTTAGTCCTTGTGCTTTACATAATATATATATATATATATATATATATATATATATATATATATATATATATATATATATATATATATATATATATATATATATATATATATATATATATATATATATATATATATGGATGGATGGATTCGAGAAAACAAATTTGCTTGAAATAGCTTTTCAGTAAACAGAGGATTTTTCACTAATTGCTAGGATAATGAAACTTTTCCCTATTCAATTCAATGTAATCCAAATATTAATTGGAAAAAACTTCATTATCTTTGACTCAAATGAGTATTGTATAATTTAATGTAACATATTTTAATTTCTCAAGATGCCAAAAATTTTAATGATAAATATAATTTCTAATTTCATTTAATTTTGTCTACAAATTAATTTTAAAATTTGACTAAACATTGTAACATTTCAACTTAAGATTAATTCGTAGTTAAAATTAAATTTTTTTTTTATAACGGATGGAATATAATGTTTTTGAACAAAAATTATGAAATCGCTCATTCCCTCGTATAACAGTCTATTTGATCCTCTTGACCAATTTAAAAGGGCTTTAACCGCCTTAAATCCCATGACAAAGTGCGCTTGCAAGCAATGTTATATGTGAATCATATTTGAAAGTCGGAATTTATCATGGGGTGATTTTTAGTTGACAAAATCAGCATATCCATCGTCATGTAATTGTAAGATGTATCATTTGCAACCACATGATTTATGTCATAAATCCGCAATACTGTCGCATTATGGGTGGTAGAACCAGTATCCTTTTGATATACGTTCTTGTTGATGCGTATGTTAAAGTAAGGCCCAATTTAGAGATTAAATCCATCGGTGGTCTAAGGGATTAGAGGAACATGCATGAGCTCCAGATTTTCAGTAAAAAACTGCATTCCATCGACAACTAAGGACAAGAAACTGAAAAAGGCGGTGAAAATGCGAACACTTTTTTTTTCTTTCTTTCCCTTCAAGCCTGTAGAAGTGTAGATACAATTACAATACAAGGACTAAAAGATTCTTTGTACATAACTGACAACGGTGCAAGACCAAGTTACATGGAATAAAGATACATTATTCAGCTTTATTCGGTTTTCACATGTACACCAGTCGAAGAAGCTTGTACGCTAGGCAAACGAATAGGCCAGACCATCACAAATCTGCAGGAAAAGATATCCATTACAACGGAAACATTTAGAGAACTAGAAAGGCATACACGTAATACATATCTAAGGTATTCTTGAGTATCATCATAGTGCAAAATGATGGCATGGAAATTAAATTTCCGGTCAATGAGAATAAGCATGTAGCTTGTTTTAGAACTCATGAGAAACAGATCTAGCACTACAGGGAATCTAGTAACTGAACGAACAGATAAAGAGTATTTACCCTTAATCTCAAAGAACAGTGCGAAAGGGCCAATGTCTACGCTACATGCTATTGTTATTGCTCTATCCCATCAGTCTTTTCGAATTCTCAAACTTGGACATATGCAGCAGATATCTCACAAATTAGCTCAATAGTGGTGAAAATTTCAGCAAGCAGATGACAAAGATTTTGAAGGCATACATACAGGATGGCATAGTATTTTTAGAATCATGAATTCTGAAGATGTTGGTAGAGCCAGTTCCAGTTTGAACTAATACATTCTCAACTGTCTCATAGTAGATATAAATTCAAGGACATTATAAATTACTTAGTAAATACATTATTCGATCAAATCCCGTGAGGACAATATGTTAACTAGGAGAAATCAGAAATGTCATTATCTATTAATATTAATCCAAGCTCATATCCTTAACAGAGCATAACGTAAACCATGGAAAATAAGATAAAGAAGTACACTCACATATAGACACGAGTCTAGCAGAGAGTATCGTCATCCCATCTGCCACTGCATTGATATAATAAACTGAACATTAGTAAACTGAAGAATTTAATCTGAAAGCTACTTGTTTTTACAGCCAAGTTAAGAAAAACGACATTCTAATAGAGTAAAAAGAAGGCACAACTGGTGGTCAACACCTAAAACCATCAAATTCACAAAATAAATTAAGACATGTGGAAATACATTGTCATGCATGGTAACTAGCTGCATGCTGATCGTACCCCTGATGAAATTCAGAGGACATATAAGGAGGATTGTACCTTAAGAACCGGTTCTCCTTTATTGGGATTAGCATTTTGCTTCGCAGCAGCTGCTAGCTGTGCTTTTGCAGCCCTTCCTGCTGCAGACTGTTCAAATTGCTCTTGCCTGTCACGGTCATATTGTGCATGTTATGTGATTTTCTCGAACAATAGAAAACATCAAAACCATCATTCTCAAACTTCTAGATAGAGAAATTAAAAGATGAGAAAAAAGTTAACCAAATGTTTGCTAGGGTGCAGTTATTTCACGATTAAGATCCCGTAGCAAGTGTTCAGAAACCGGTATTTTACTTCACATGGACAAGGCTGCAACAGTGTATCATATGCAAGTAATCAGACTGTTGGCTGTACGCAGGTACTGATTGGAGTCGGGAATTTCTTTGGGAATTTCTTTGAAGTGTTTTGCATCAAACTGACCAGAGCATATTAAGAGGTCACATTGCCCAAAGAACGTAATTTATAAATTATAATTCTGGTCGCTCATCTCTTTAAGCAGAGAATAAATGGCTATATACAAAACTATAAATCTCTTTCGTTTTAACAACTTTCAGATCACTCTAACAGACAACACACATAATTTCTTAGCTGCATATGTATTCCTTTCCCCATGGACAGGCTGCAAGTCAGCAACAGTGTATCATATGCAAGTAATCAAATTGTTGGTTGCATGCAGGTACTGATTGGAGTTGGGAATTTCTTCAGTGTTTTGCATCAAATCGACCAGAGCAAGTTACGAGGTCGCATTGCTCAAATTAAAGAACGTAATTTATACTTCTGGTCTTTCATCCTTTCAAGCAGAGAATAAATGGCTCTATACAAAACCATATAACTCGTCCGTTTTACCAAATTTCAGATCACTCTAACAGACAACACACATAATTTCTTAGCTGCGTATGTATTCCATTCCCCACATAGACATTCATAACTCTGTGTAATGCACGGAATCCGCGCAGCGGATTAAAGAATTCCTTTGAACTCTACCCTCCTGTTCCAATTACGTCACGATTCCCTCTTACTCTTAGTCTTAATTCCTTCTGATTAACATATTAGAAACAACTCTTTTCAAGTCACTTTACTTTTACGAAGACATGAACTTTCTGATCAAATACGACACAAAATTCCAGCTTTCCTCGTGAATCATTGGGATCTTTATATTCGCCCAAAATCCCAGATAATTGATCAGCATTATAATTCATGAAGAGTCAAAATCAATCAACATAATCGACTAGAATGGAAACCAGATTAACACAAAGGACATTAAACAGGAATGATATGTAAAAAGATTAAACCTTTTTTCCGCAGCTTCAGCAGCTCGTTTTCGGGCTTCTTCAGAAGCCAAACGGTCTTCTTCTCTTCTCCGCTCTTTGCTGGCTCCTCCATCAAAGCAAGCAAAGCAGCCCATCTTTCTCTAATTTCAGAATTTCTCCTCTTCTTCTTGCCTAATTTCTCTTCCAAGATTTTGGGTTTCTTCTGTGAATCCCTAATGACTTTTGGAGCTACTATCGACAACGATTAACCAAGATCAGGAATTTGGTTTAGGATTTTATGTGTTGGATTCTTGTAGTAGTGGTCCCATATGCCAAGTCTTCGTAGAATTGCCCTTTTGTATTTTTTATTATAAAGCTGCTAATTGCACTGTGCCCCTTATTATTTGTACTTTATATGTTATTCACTGAAGTTTTGAAAATTGCAGTTTAGCTACCTTCATTTCGATTTAATGCAAAAAACTTCTAGTTTAGCTACCTTCAATAGTCATTATTTATGTTAAAGATAGTACTACTAGTATATAGTACCAAAAGTCATGGAAAATATCTCTTTTTAGTATTGTATTGAATTCCATTCCATTTTATTCCACAATATCATATTACAAGATCATGTCAAAGGTGGTGTTTTATCTCATGGTAAACTAATTAACATTAGGACCCTCCAATCTAACATAATCATACATTACACCATGCAAAGCACTAACACTCCTTGCTTGTGTGAAGTATATAGTATTGTCTCCTGCATTTAGTAGGCAACTTGGTATCTCTACGTTGAACAACCAGTACAGCCCATGAATCCCATGTCTTGCAATTGCGTTGTCACTTCCAATTACTCCACTTGAAAATTGTGGTGGATTAGCTTCTCTGTTGTTAATTCTCACCTGCAGGATTTCAGTTGGGTAAATAAATTTTACTTTCTCCGTCTCATGTAACTTTATACATTTGACATTTTTAGCCGTCCCACTAACTTTACATAGTACTAACATTTGATGAAACCACTTCAAATAATAAACAATCTTAACTTTACACACTCTGCAACCCTTTCAAATTTCATCATTTATTTTATTTTTTCACATAAAAAAACACATCAACTCTAATGTATGAAATTACTTGGGACGGATGGAGTAGGTACATTAAAATGTTACACGGGCAATTTAAGTATATCAGAGTGACTACATACAAATTAGCAACACCCTAATAAACTGAGGTTCGATTGAACTGTTTCCAACGAGTCAGGTGACATGGCAGTCATAATTTCAATTTTATCGCCAATGGACAGTTGACTTGAATTTTTATGACACACGTAGATATATTCTACAATCTAGGACTAATTTGTTAATTCAGTGTTAACTCAGAGGTTTCGCACACAAATTTTATAATCGAAAGTGTATTGTGCATTTAACTCGGTAACCCCCAGTAATGTATAAATTGCCCGGGTTTTTGGCAATTTACCCCCTTGTATTTGTCATAAAGAGCCGATTGACCCCTGTATTATTTTTAAAGGCCGTTTATCCCCATGTGTTTATTTATAAGGTGCAACTCGCCCGCTTACGCTAATTTTCCCTTAAATATGACTAACGGTGTTAACTTTTCCGTTAACTCTTGACGGATTACCCTTCGTATTTAATATAAAAGGCGGATTACCCTTTGTATGACAAAGTTTTGGAAAAGACGTGTATTAGTGAGTGACCAAAGAGACGGATTGATGTTCTTAAGTATATTTATAATATTTTAAACAATATTAGTAATGTTTTATGAGTGGAGATAATATATCATTTTTTATGTGTATGCATATCATTGATGTTTTTAGTAAAATCTTTAATGTTTTTTGATGTAACTGTAATGTTTATCCGTCTCTTTTAGTTTTTATATAAGACCGTCTCTCAGGAGGCTTACTCCCCTTGTATTATTTTTATTGGAAATTTAATCCCCTAAAAAGTTGAAATTTTTTAAAGCTTGTTCTATAAATTTTTATATAATGTTATTGGATCTATGAAAACTTAGTAAATTATTATACAAAAATTTTACATCTCTATTTATTCGTTTTTTGCAATAGTGATGAAAAATAACCAAATTTTAACAGCTACACATATTATAAATTGGCCATTTCTTTCAACGAAAAAAATATAAAAATTAGAATTTTTCCAACAATAATATGAAAATACATATTAAAAATCTTTTCAAGATATAGTTTTCGAACTCGACTCTCTTTCTTTCATTTTTTCCTAATTATTTTTTCAATAGGATATTTTAACCCATCTATAAATTTATGTTATGAACCAATTACTAAAATAAGTAATTTTTATTTTTAAATTATTAAATTTTATACTAATATACTTCTTTTTTTAATCACTAGATTAGATGAATTGTACAAAAAAATATGTTATGAAGCAGCCCCACTTGCGATGAAGGTGAGTGTATTACACTCTCTAACATAGGGGTAAATTGCACCGTTTAACAAAATATAAGGGGTTAAACCGCCTTTAAAAATAATATAACGGGGTTATCCGCCTATTTTAAATAATACATGGTTAATCCGCCAAACCCAATAGAATGCCGGTTTGTTAGGCCTTCTTCTGCCTCACCCTTTCATCAGAAGAAGAGGACCACAAGAGAGTAAGGCTAATGCAGAAGTTTTATCCATCGCAATAAATGAAGACATTGGATTTTCCTAGAATGTCTAACTCAATTTGAGTACAGACATTAAGGAGAATTAAATGGAATTGAACTGAGCTTAACGAGAAAGCAACTCCCGATTAAATCGTCTGATCATGGCCGGTGAGTATTCTTTCATATTAGCTCCCTCGATGTTGATTTTTATTGATTGATTCTCATAAATTGATGTGTAAATATTACTCTACTTAATTATTTTCTGCTGCTAGTTAATTGGTTGATTGATTCTGCTGGTTTTCATTCAGAATGAAAATAAAGGTGTGATTTTGATTCATGCTATATAATTTAGGGATATAATCTAGCAGAATTTTTAACTTGTACGTGTGCATTATGCATTTTGCCTTTTTCCCCCATTTTCTTTTAGCCTGGCTTGATTCTAGTTGTTATTTAGGTAAACCCTAGCTAGCTAATAGAATTAACCTGATGCCAAGTAACTAGTAAAATCTTTTGATATCTCTGTTTTTTTCCTTATAAATATTTTCTTATGTATATGTCGGAGAATTCTAAGTTGAAGGCTGTAACAAGAAGAGGAAAACAAAAGGAGAAGTAGGAAGTCATAAGGTGGAGGTGGTGTCTTATGCTTCCATGTAAATATAATTCTGACTCTAACCGGTTTCTTGGTTTTACTGTTGCCAGTGGTCCTTAATAACATATTGTTAAGTGTTAAGGTTCTAAATTTACAAACTAAGAGTTGTTTTGTTCTGATGATTTTAATTCAGAGACAAAGAATAAAAGGTTTAATTATGCTTTGATGCTGAGATGTAGCTTAGAGGAGCTCACAGAATTTGCATGTGTGTGGTACTGGTCTGTATTTTGCCTTCTTTTCCTATCTTCTTTCAACCTTACTTAATCTCTAGTTGAGGTAAGCACCCTAGCAGAATGAACGTGAAGCCAAGTAAATTATATTATGATACTGTACTTGTGAGTTGTCTTATTTTATATAAACTACTGTAGGAGGATGCGAGATTGAAGGTTGCTCCTCCAAGAGGAAAACAGAAGGAGAAGTATTTCCATCAGAAGATAAGGATGAGGTGGCCACTGCCACAAAGGAGATGCACTTAATTGACTTGACCTCACCTCCCAAAAAGGGTAAATCCTTCATATTCACCCACACTTGGAAGATTTTTATTGATTGCTTTCCTCAAATTCATATATTTCCATGTAAATATTTCTTTCCTGCAACCTGGTTCACCCTTCACTTATTTAACTGTTGACGGTGGTCATAATTTTCTGGATTTAGTGATATACAAATTATAAAGTAGTTTGATTCTATGATTTTCATCCAGAGAGAATAAAGGTGTAATTTTGATTGCTGCTGAATAATTTAGAGAGTTATAGCTTGTGGAGCTAGCAGAATTTGTTTGTCTGTAGTATGTATCTTGCCCTGTTTCCTTAGCTTCTTTTAGCCTGGCTTAATCCTGGTCGTTAGTTTTTATTTTGGTAAAAGCCCTAGGTAGCTAGCTCCACAAGCTATAACTCTCTAAATTATTCAGCAGCAATCAAAATTATTCTGCTAGCTTGTGGAGCTAGCAGAATTAAAATGAAATTAAATAAATAAATATATGGTGTCTGTACTCGCAAGTTTAATTTCACTATCTTATTTCATATAAACTACTGTAGGAGAATGTAAGATTGAAGGTTGCGGCTCTAAGAGGAAAACAGGAGAAGTAACTGCAGCAGAAGATGAGTTGATGGCTGCCACGAAGGAGTTGCAACTACATGGCTTGTCCAGAAAGCTGACGACCGGGGTTTTACGTGTATGAGGATTTTTATCAGCCTAGGTTAATTTGGTTGCTTGCCGAGAGGAGGCGTTTATGCAGCATTAAACCAAGGACAGGCTGTCCTTATCTTGATACAGTTAACAGACAGGTAATGGACAAACAGAATCTACTAGTTATTACTTACTCCACTTCTAAATATGCTTCCTCCTTTTCTCCTGACCTGCTTAAGTGTGTGCTTCACCTCTAAGCATCTTTTTTTTTCCTTCAATAAACACCGGTATGTGTTTGTTTTGTTATAGCTCTGACAGTTAACAGTGAATTGAGATTTATAGTGTTTGTCAGGACACTAGATTTTTAAAAACTTCAGAAAACCACTTTATATGTAACTTCAGGAAACCACTTTACCATAAATTATCTTAGACCATCTCCACTGGTGTTTAGTGGAGTAGAACCTGATAAAACTGTTGTCCTGCAAGGTTTTATCAGGTTCTACTGGTAAACTGGTTTTACTGGGTAAAACACATTTTACTGGTTTTGCAAGTTTCTTCTTTTCTTTTTCTGTTGTTTATTTTTCTTTTCCATGATTATGTTTGTTTTCTATTTCATTTAACAATAATATTAACTGCTATTAATATTATTTGATTTTCCAAGTATCTTGTGGATTTAGTTTTGACAACTTTTGGGTAGATTTTGTGTATTATGTTTTTTAATAATAAATATTATATTTATAGTCAAACGAAGGTTAAAAGAGTCAACAAAAATGAAATAGGAACACTGTCCCGGGACGGAGGAAGTACATTTTAATATATATGACTGTCTTTTATAAATTAATTAACATGTAGGGTGTTATAGATAATTCAAATTTATTAAGTAATGAGACAGACATGAAAAGAAAATGCTGGGTTTTACAGGGTTTTAATGGTGAAACAGATTTTTAGTGTTTGGGTTTTACGTGGTGGAAAGCTGACGTGGTAGTAAAGGTAGGATTTGAAAGGGTTTTACTGGTGGAGATGGTATTAGAAAGTAAGGCTATATAACACAGTACTCTTAAGAGGTCCATGAGCTGGCTTGACCTTCTTGTCTGGGAGTACACATGATTACTTTCGGAAGGTAAAGGAATGCATACCATTTGCTTTGATTGGTTTCTGTAATTACTTTGGTTTTCATTTCTCAGAGAACTGCACAAGATTCCTGAACAATTTGATTGTAACCAGTAAATATGATTTGTTTTCTTGCAAAAGTATCACATTCATTACATAATGTGGATATTTTTTTGTTTACTTTTAAAATTATGAAGACCGCACAAAGCCTTCACACAATTCATACATACCTACCTCTAACTGTCGAATGATAACTACTAACTTCGCTAAATAAATCAATCACAGTTTGCAAACCACCAAATGATTTTAGTTTTCCCTAAAAGTGAGAAATGGTTCGAGGATAGCCACTTTATTTTGTTATATAACCAGCACACTTGTTTTAGTCATACAATGTGTTTGATAATTAGTGAAATCAAGTTGCGATGCAATTTTTGCTAAATTGAGATGCAAATATTGTATCTATGCAGGTCTTGGACTTCAGCCAGCCTAAATTTTGTCCAGTATGTCTTTCAACTGTGAATATTCATGCCTGTTTGGTTTGTGGGAAGTACTATCATGGAAGAGGGATTAAATCTGATTCATTCAGCCATTGTACGGAACAAAAGCACAATGTCTACATCAATCTAAGTTCAGCAAGAGTGTACTGTCTTCCTGAAGGATATGAATTCATGGACCCATCATTAGATGACATTCGCGATGCAGTCAATCCAAGGCATGTAAATCTTATATATATTCCTTCCTTTCTGTTTCAGTGTTTGATGCAAATGAGATTCTCATGTTCTTTATATGTTTTATCATACGTGCAGCTGGCGATCCTTGATTAAACCCGTGACCCCAGTGATTGAAGAAACTCACACTGTGACATGATCATTGCCTACTGACTCTGAAGTTAATGTTCCATCATTTACATGTCTCAGTTTCAGCAAGATGCCTATATGCACCGGCTTATCATCTAAGGAAGCCTATCTCTACTGTATTGATAATCTCATACCTAAAGACATTACTGGATCATCTTTACATAAATTGGACACTAGTATCGTACCTAAATTGACAGTGTAACATTTTAATGTACCTAAAAAACATTTTGCCATGATTCAGCTATAGATAGATTAGCAGAAAGCGTAGCTATGCAAACATATTTCATGGTTCTATTGATCTACTGCCTCTGAATCAAGATTGCATTACCTCAAGTATAGACATAGTTGCTGATGCCAGTGCAATTCGCAGTGTGTAGTTACCGGTCTGATCAACACTGTCCAGCTTGAATTTGACTTGCCACGTCGTTCCTTCGTATGCATTTTCTCCTACTTTTCTGAAGTTGAAATGATATTAGTGTAGCCATCATACCAATATCAATAAAAACAGTTTCTCAACAGTAAAACTCTATAAATAACCTAAGCACTATTGTGAGAAGAATCAATGGTTACTGACTATCGCCCAGTTATAAACCAAGAGTGGGTTGAAGAAGAAGATAGATACCTGGTGACTTGAGCATAAAACCAGTCTTTTCGGTAGTCACTAACGCCTACTGTATACACCAAGTCATCAGTTGGGTATACATCAGCATATCGCTCCCACAACCCGTACTGCCTGAACCTGCCAAAGAATGACGGCAATTACCAACGGGGCATTTGGATCAAGACTTTCAAACCTTAAGATATAGCCTTCACTAAAAATCACTCTGTTCACAAGATGACTACACTATCATGAACTTTTTCATACATAATATTGCAAGAAGAGAACTAACCTGTCTGCAGGATGATCTATGTAGAGTTTGTTGACATACATGGGGCTAGGATCAGGTACAAAGAACTCTGCTGCAGATCGATCTGGAATGCCTATCTCCCATAGTGTCGGTCCATTTCTTGGAGGAACGTAAAGAAGATCCCCTATGTCAATTTGGCTACCTGTAATGTGAGTATCAGTTTTTCTTAAAGATTTCTCATTCATTTCCTCAGAAGATGTTTATTGTAAAAATGACCTGCTGCAATGGTTATGCTGTTATCAGAGTGATACTCTCCTATGAAACCAGGGATCCACGCGTACATATCATAATCCCCAGGACGAATATTACTGATGTCAAAAGAACCTTTTTCATCCGCGTTTACCCAGAATTGATAACCCTGAAACATCAGTTAGTTGCAACTTTAAGTACCTAGACAGCTATTATCCACAACATATGTTCTGCAGTTACAACAATTAATTCTGTTACCTCCAGATAACAGACATTCTGTGAATCAGTTTCCCACCAATGCACGTACCGCAAATTTCTTGCTTACGATTTACGAAGAACAGAAACAAAATATGATGATAAAGGCGTACCTTTCCCTCCGTTTGAAATGATCCAGCTTTCCCTTGTGGCGCTAATCCCACATAAGCGCCCTTTGCTGCTATATTTTCCTCGGAGATGTACCTGGCAAGTAGCAACCATCATTTTATGTGAATAAACACAATGGCTTAAATATATGAGGCACTAATACAAACACATTCTGTACCTGTCTTGAATTAATAGTCTACCACTAACGCTACCCCTTTCATCACCGTGTGGAAAATCTACTGAAACAGGAAAGCTGTATGGCCACTTCTCAACTTCTTTCTGCATCTGGATGGTTGCCTTTCAGCATTAGGTTATGGAGCAGCTAAACCGGAAAAAGGAAAAACAAGAAAGGACATGCATGAAAATCGGAAAAGCTAAAATAAAAAATTTGTTGTAAATTTGAACCTGCTGTTTAGCATCATTCCACATTGAAACTGTATCACTTTTATCCACCACCGAATTGACATACATGAAAACTGGACCGAAAACCTTCTTCCATTTTTCACCTTCTTCAAATTTCAAGATTAGATTCTGTCCTCCATAATGAGTGCTAACAAACATCTGTTTACACGATTCAGGAATAAATGCAGAAAACAGGATCACAAAAACAGTTAGGTGCATTAGCTACACAACGTAACAAACAATCAATGTTTGTATAATTGTAACATACAGCAAGAGTGGTAGGGTTGACATGAGAAGTGAGATCCTGTTTGAAAGGTCCTCCGGTCCTAAACTCATTACTCGGAGTAATTTGCCAGAAACCAACAGATGGTTCGGAGCATATAAACCCATGCACTTGGTTATCTATGTTCTTGCAAGAATATTGGTACTTGTCATCAACCTGTCGTTAAAATAACAAAAGGCAAACGTGTATATTCGACATCTCAGGCACTGACAAAACAATTTAAGGCTTAATAATAATTACTTCTCCTTGAAACTCTGGCTCCACAGGATCAACAAGAAGAACAGCTTCTGGATAAGCCAATTCTCTGCCTCGTGGGGGTACCCGGTCTTCAGGAAGGGGCATGTATCTTTGCCTATCATCTGCTATGGCCATATATTGAAACCTGAAATAAAATTTTATCCGAATTAGCATTATGCAGTGTTCCAGCTAAATATATGAGGTACGTAGGTAGAACTCTGGTAAAAAATAGTGTGAGTTGATGTCCTTACCTGTCTATCTTGAGCATGAAGGCCATTCTGGCTTCGTTTAAATAAAATGCTGGCATATCTTCTCCGTGCTCATAAATCGCATATGAATAGAAGCCTGATGAATCCGAAAGCATTATGAACCTACAGAAAATTCAACTCATGGCCTCATAATTTCAATACTATGAACTGTATAAATTGTATTTCAAGATATAACTTGCACAGGCTTAGTGCAGTGACCTTTTGTCAATTGACAGGGGAGCAATCTGTCCCTTGAGTGAAGGAATCCACGGTCTTTTGAACGAGAGTTCTGTTTGTTTCTCATTTTGCACTATAATTTCGAATTCGGTTGCTTCAATCCTGCAAGATTATTGATCATATCTGTAATGAAATTTCCATTCCCATGCAGTCTAATTAACCATCGCATACAATCTACAGCGATTCAAAACTTTAAATTTGTTTAATTAAGGTGACACTGATTCATCATATATTGGATTCATAGTCCATAGGTCTGTCTCTCTACCAGGCCTACAAATTTAAGGGGTACGCACGCACTGCAAGCTAAGTCGCAATTTTCTTGAGCATTGAAGCATTCGAATTGCACGTTAACATGCAAGTTTGGACATACACGTTGAATGATGTTGTGGATTATCCTTAGACTTACATATCAAAAACTCCACGCGTGCCTGAAGTTCCAGCTTCACTCCAGTTAAGGTCCCAAAACCTGACCAACGTTTAACAAGAAATTTTATCACAAACTCCAGCTTATCCTTTTACTCAAAAGGCAGATATATATATGAACAAGAAATCAAAAACCAGCAATTAGTTTACCCTGAGATTGGCAAAATGTTTCCTTCTAAAATTGAAGCACCATTAGCTATTAGTCCAACATGACAGCGAGTAAGTGCATTAAACACATATTCGAAACTAAAATGCTTATCAGAATATGAAATCAGGCCAATCAAGATTACAAACTAGCTGCAATGATATGTACACTGAATACTGATACATACCCTCCATTCAAGACAGGGTTATTAAGCTCGAGCAAGTTGTCAAGTCCATTGTAGCGAATCCCGACGATTAGTCCACCAGGATTCGTCAGCGTAACTTGGAGCAATCCATTATCCAACACCACCTACACACAAAAATTAATAAGCTTTTCATCCTTATGCAAGAAAGTAACTTTTCGTACAAACAAAAAATCGAATCTTTTAACAATTACCTGCTCACTTAGAACATGTAGATTCACAGCAACAGCAGCAGCAGGCATAATATGCAGAATCCTGACAAAATCTGTGCAATGGTTGAATGCTTCTTGTTGTACGATGTATTAATAACACGAACAACGAATAATCTTAGACGAAACGGAATGGAATAAATGGTGATGATTGGAAAAGAGTAGGAAACACATACATTGCAGTAAGAGTGTGATATAAGCATACTGAAGTTTTTGCTGAAGCATATGTAACATGATAAAATTTAAGATTTTGCTTTTTGAGGAAATGAAATGAGCTTTACGTCAAAGTTAGATGACATTATTGTAAGGCCAAAAGTGTGTACTAAATACAGAATGAAACAGAGTAAAGAAAGGATTTGATTATGCTGTTGCTGGGAAATGGACAGGATAAAGATTTTTGAAATGTTTACAGTTTCATTACAGGACAAAGGGACAAGTGTGAATTGTCAAATTGGGTTTTCTTGGACAGAGAAAGAGAGTGAGAGAGGATTTTATTGTTGTGTATACTGGATTCTACTGAACACGGGTTCTTAACATTGATTTGAATAATGCATAAAGGTTGAATCAATTTGTGGAGGAAACTCAGGCCCGGTCCAATGATTATCTTAGTTTCAATGCTTCATCCTCTTGAGAACTCAATTGCGTTTTGTTTTCATCTCAAGTAATGGCCCTAGTTCATCAAGTGGAGTATAGTTTTAAGAATCCATGGCAAGACATCGATGAAATGAGAAAGCATAGTTGAGACCTGAAAAGTGTTCGTGTCATTTGGCTACCTCGATGATATAATGAGTCGACTTAGAACTCTACCTTTTACTACTAATTTACTTAGCGAGTCAAGAGGCCTAACTCGATTTAGTATGACTTGTTATTTTAATTAATTTATACTCCGTATAATGATTCTTTTAATTTTCTTTTATAGAATATATTTACATTTTGTAGCGATTTCAACTTGAGCTCTCACGTCTCACTCGAATTTGAGGTCAAATTTAAACTCGTTTATTTCACAAACAATGAAAAACACAGTTACGTATCTCTGCAACTCTTTTTTCCCATCACAAACTATTTCTTCATACTATCATCATGTTTATTTCTCCATATTATTATCATGTTTAATAAAAGGGACCTCTTCAGGTAATCATACCATAATAATGTAGACGCTCAGAAATGTACAATCGAGTTTAGGGTTGAGAGTTGGGAGGCACCGACAACCTGCAAGGCAACAATAGCAAACAGAGACGTGAGGTTCCAAGGTGACACCGGTGTGGTGTTGACCGAAGGGACTCCGACGCTCAAGTTAGATGACTAATATACGGAGTAATCAGATGAAAGAGACAGAGAGAGGGAGATGATGGCAAGCGTCAACAAATCCTGTTGGTTGAGTCGGTTCGACAAAGTACGGACTAGCACTGACGAGAGGCTAGCTGACCTTGTTGGAGGGAGCTAGCTAGTAGTCGTCGGACAGTGATGGTGATGGTGGATGATGATGGACAATGGTGGATGGTTGATAGACGATGGTGGATGGTTGAGAGCGTTGATCAGAGAGCTAGAGAGATGGAGGCGTGAGAGATAGATTGCTAGGGTTTGTTGCAGTCAGAATGCGATGCCCCTCCATCTCCTCCCACTCTTCTCTATATAGTTCACCCATTGTTGGAGTTCGTCCGCGAATCTCGGGGAAGTTGTTGGAAGTCCCTAAGTGGGTTGGACCGTGTCTAATGTAGTTGGGAGAGTGGTCGCAAGTCGGTTGCTTCTTGTTCGAGTCGACCAAGCAACGCGAGTTAGTTAAGTTTATTCGACAAAATCACCGGTAGGTCGGGCGAGCTGAGTGAGCTAGCTAGCTGGTCAACCAGCTAGAGGGTTGGCAAGGTCGGGTAAGTCAGGTAGCATGTGGACTGATTGGCTGGATGGATGGCTTCGCTAGGTGGGTTCGCTAACTGGCCTTTGGAATTCAACCCGCATATGAAGTCAAGACGGACTCATTAATGGATTGCGGATTGGGCCGTAGCCTTGATGGGCCGGTATGTTAGTCTAGTTGACAAGAGCGAATTTTGGCCAATACAAATAATATATCCAATTCTCATGTTTTTTTGTGTTTCTTGAATGCACACTGTGTAGGCATTGGATATATTATGAATAGAGCTAGTCTTACTTTTCTCAGATAAGAATAGAGGTAGTTAGCATATATGAATTTTGTTGGTTTTGAAGCTCAAATAGATTTGGACGGATGAGATCAAATCTGGGAACATCAATGGTGGAGATGGTTTTTGGCAGTTAGAAACCGTTAGCTTATAACGGAAGTGAAGAAAACAGAGCAAGGCAGACTGCGAAAGGAAATCTGATCAAATTGCAAGACAGTTTCTTCTTCTACTATAAATTGATCATCACCAATTGATTTGTAGAGCTAGCACAACACAATTTCATCATCAATTTCAATCTTTGTAACCGTTTCTATATCCAATTCGATTGTGATAGTTGATAGGTTGCGGTTTATCAGTTTTAGCTTATTTTTGATCAACTTCGATTGATTCAAGCTTGTATTGTGTACGATTGAAAGCAATAAAGATTTGTGATCGTTTTCCTGTGGATGTAGGCTTATTGTTGGGCCGAACCACATAAATTCTCGCGTTGATTTCTTTGTTGTTTGATTGATTGTTTCTTTGTGTTTGTTGGTGTGAACGAAGAAGAAGATTTCTCTTGTTATACTCAACAAGTGGCGCCGTCTGTGGGAAAATTCTGATCTCTTCTTGTGTTCGATAATCAATGGCGTCTTCTACAAAATTTGATGTAGAGAAGTTTACGGAGAAAACCGATTTCGGTTTGTGGAAAGCAAAAATGGAGGCACTGCTTGTTCATCAGGGATTGGATGCTGCACTGCTGGGAGAGAAAGGATTCTCTGATGATGTTATGTGAAGGAAAAGGCATTGATCATGGGAAGAGCTCGCAACACAATCATATTGTCTCTGGGAGATAAAATCTTGAGAGAACTGATCAAGATCAAGACTACAAAGGAGATATGGGAGAAGCTAGAAGAGATGTACAATTCCAAAACTTCTGCAAACAAGCTTCATTTAAGGAAAAAGCTGTTCAACTTCAAGATCATAACTGATAGATCTCTATCAGAGCAACTGGATGAATTCAACAAGATGTGTCAAGATCTTGAGAGTGTTTCTATAACAGTTACAGATGAAGATAAAGAACTAGTGGTTCTGGGACCATTGCCTAAGTCATATGAGCATTTCATTGATGCTCTTGTGATTAGTAAAAGCTCAAAACTCACCTATGAAGATGTTGATGTTGCTCTGAGGAATAAGGATTTACACAGGAGACCTTCTACTGGTCATGACATCAATGCAAAAAGTCTGAACATCAGATCAAGGTGGAGCAATAAGTTGCAGATCAAGAATAAGCCAGTAAATCACACAGATACAAGGAAGCTTGATAAAGAGAAGCAATCGGATGGCTATGATGCTGAGAAGAGGAAATGTTTCTATTGCAAAAAACCTGGACACCTAAAGAAACAATGCTTCAAATTCAAGAAAGACAAGAAAGCTGGCAAAGTTCAAACAAATATAACACCACACAGTGCAGACATTGCAGAAGATGCTCAGTCATATGGGGATGCAGAGGTATTAATTGCTTCTGAGCTTTGTTCAGTCATTAATACTAGTTCAAACCAATGTTGGGTGCTTGATTTTAGTTGTTCTTTCCACATGAGTCCAAACTTAGACTGGTTTGTGAATTTTAAAGCTAAGAAAGGTGGTTCTGTACTACTGGGGAATGACTATCCATGTAGGATTGAGGGGTATGGTGATATTATGCATGATGATGTTGTGAAGATCTTGTCTAATGTCAGATACATTCCTAAGTTAAAGAGGAATCTGATTTCTTTAGGCATGCTAGATGAGAATGGCTATATCATTCAGAGAATGGTGTGCTCACAGTTGAAAAATCAGGAAAAGCTGTAATGATAGGAACTAAAAGGAATAGGTTATACTATCTCAATGGTGATACAACTACTCAGATGTCTGCAAATGCTGCTACTATGGATAATTCTCAACTATGGCATGCTAGGATGGCTGACCTAAGTGAAAAAGGTCCGAAGGAATTAGCAAAACAAGATTTGCTGTGTGGAGATAAGATTACTACACTACAGTTCTGTGAGAATTACATCATGGGAAAGTCTCATAAAACTGGATTTGATACAACTAAACATGTCACTGAAGCTCCCCTGGATTATCTACACTCAGATCTATGGGGTCCAACCAACACACAAACACTGAATGGTGGAAAATACTTCCTATCTATTATAGATGATTTTTCCAGAAAAGTGTGGCTCATTATTTTGAGATCTAAGGATGAAATATTCATGAAATTCAGAGAATGGTCTATGGAGGTTGAAAACCAGGTTGGAAGGAAGATCAAACACCTGAGGACTGACAATGGTTTAGAATTCCTATCAGGAGAATTCAATGAGTTTTGTAAAGAGAAGGGGATTGTTAGACACAAAACAATTCCTGGTGTTGAGGGGAAAAACCTCGAACACTAACTAACTAAACTATTACAAGCAACCTAGTCTAAGACCCGTCTCAGACTTGAAGCCCGATGTAGTACTGGTCCGAGCTTGAGTACCCGAAAGGACTAAGTGGGGGGGGGGGGGGGGGGTTAGAATGGGTTACCCGGATTGCCTATGTCAATCCGGTAAGAGACTTTACTCAAGAGAGAGTTGGAAGCTCTCAATGTAATAGTTATGAGGGATTATGACTTAACACTTGTCACTTACCTTAAGGTCTTGGACCTTGTGCTATACTTATAGTTATCGTATCTTATGAGATTGCTCACAAGATGATGCCAAGTGTATGCTTCAGATTTGGATACCAATGCTACCTTTGGCCCATGGCCCATTAGTGAACAGTAATCCAATACTAATCAATGGGCCTGGGAGGGTAGTTTGGACCTTTCCCTCTGAGAGTACTGTTCCGCATGTTAGGTCCGTGTAAGTTCCTCGGACAGATCTGTATGCTTGGTTGATCTGGCCCTAGGCAACTCAAGGTGTCCGGACCTAGAGTTCCACGGAAGTACCTCATTGGTTCTATTATATACGTTTGGTCTTACTGTGATGGTGGCGTCCGAGATTCTCTCGTCCGGTCAGTTTAGCATCTTAGGAATGACAGTTCGTGGTACTTGGAAGGTCCATGTGACCTTTTGTCAGGTTCGGAAGTCATCCATGTAGCTTGGTCGGACCTAGTTGAAATGGCGTGCTGACTTGTAAAAACTAGTTGACCTGAGATGGTTTCCTTTACGTCGGACCATTCGAAGGTCAGACTAGCAATAAATAGGCTATCTCAGCCTTGATGCGCTTTAGGACACGCTCTATGGCGCCCTTAACGGATTGGACACATGTCCGTATCAACATATGCCCCCTAGTTTCCAAGTATCTTAGTAGAAGATAGTTGGTAACTATGAAAAGAACAAGTGTGTTGTGGAGCGTGTCCGAATCGTTAACTGAAGAAGGAAAAAAATCCTTTTTGTTGGGATCCGTCATCCGTGTTCTTAGGAATTCAATATATCTCTCTCCCCCCCCTTTTCCTTTTACAGTCCGAGTTATGTAATAGCTCGGACTGTAGATGGAAAAGGTATTTGTATCCGAGATATATAGATCTGAGTACGGTTAGGATCTGATGTAGTCCTCTGTGGAAGAGTGTACGGGAAGCTATCTGTTGGACCAATTATATGTGAAATGGTCCTCCTGGGCCGCTGATCCGTAAATCAAAGAGGCCCAACGAGTTGTCTGTCCGGCCCACGGGGAAAGATCCCGGGCAAAGTGATGCGACCGTTGGATTGGAAAGATATCAACGGTTGGGATTCTAAACCCAATTGATGTGACACTTCTGTTGAGCATTAAATGCGATGCACTATTAGCTATCCACTTGCGAACCGGCACAACCGTTGGATTGAAAAAGATCAACGGCTGGGGTTCGAATCCAGGTGATGTGACTCTTTGCTTTCCCCAAATTGCCCTTATAAATAGTCATCCCATCAGTCACTTTCACACTTTTAGCCACATCGAAACTCAGAGCAACTATAAAGCAATCCGAGCAATCAAAGATCAATCCGAGCAACTGAAACTCGCAGAATCTTGGAATTTCCACCTAAGATTCGTACCCTCGGAGAGCAAGGCTTCGTCGTCCGTTCAAGCTTATCCAGTTAACTTTGTCAAGTAAGTATGCCTCAATTCCTCCTAAGGTTTCTCATTTTCGTGATATGCTTACTACATGCTCGTATGTTTTTGCCCTGCTTGAATGTCAAATTGTTGATTATGTGGTTGCCGATGTTGCTAGTGATAGGCTTTAGCAGCGTACTTAGTTGGTATACTTCTCCTTTGTATTGTAGCGTGCTAATTTCCTTTACCGGTATCCTGGTGATTCGTCTCGTATGTCATGCCCACTCTAACCAAAACTTGATTATGCATGCTTATTTGGTGATGTGTTGGTGTCGATTGGCACACAGTCTTTCGTAAATTGTCCCTGTTAACGTGCCGGGTAAGGTAGACGATAGTGCCGATGGCACGTCTCTGTGTGCCATGGTTAGTGCCCATAGTGTTGAGATTATACTTCATGCAGAAAATCTGGTAAAGTAGAACTTCGTCGGATCTCTTTGACTTAATAAGACATCTAAATGAACTCTCGGACAATCACCACTATCGTTTCCGACTCATTTCCTTCTGCCCTAGGATGTCCAGGAGTGATAGTTAGAACCAACACGAGGCTCAAGGTTACAATGATGGAGTAAACTCGGGGACTGAGTCCGTGGATTTAACCATGTCCGTAGGAGATTTTCTGGTCGTGGACCTTGCGTCTTCCAGGGACTCTGACGCTAGACAAGGAGTTCGTGGTGCAGCAGAAACTTAGGCTGACGTTGCAGTGGGTCAGGGAGATATTGCTAGGACTAGGTCACTAGTCTAATCTCGGACTATAGGTGGTGTTGGGACATCCGGTGATCCGAATGAACTTCCTACTGAGAGGGAAGGCGACAGTGGTCGGGAGGCCGACGAAGTGGAAATGTTTGAGGCTGGGGAAGAAGACCGTGTTGTGGCGGAAACAGGTCCGTCCAACCCGAGCACGTCCGGGAGACCCGAAGGCGGCGAGGAGGAGGAAGATGGTGAAGAAGAAGAAGATGAGGAGGAGGAGGAAGGAGAGGAAGGTTCTCCAGTCGCTCGCCCGCCTAGACGCACTGGTCGTCGGATTGCATTACATCCTGCTGCGTCCGCTCAATCCAATCTTCCACTAGTAAAGGGACGCAGTGCGAAGGCTGCGAGAATCAAATTCCCCCGTCCTGCGTCCGCCGTTGTGATAGCGGATGAATTTGGAGAGTTAAATACGAACGGGCTTCTTCCTACCTGTCAGTCAAAGGTTAAGACGGAGGACATTCCAGAGTGGAGGCGGAAGTGGGAGATCCCTGAGTCTGTAGAAATCATGGTTCCCGAGCCCGGACATGCATTTTACAAGCCGCCCGCCGGGTACATGTGCGTGCACGAGGTAGCTTTTGCCTGTGGGTGGAAGATCCCCATTGCGCCAGAGATAAAGCAAATCCTTCGGGATCGGTCCGAGTCAGGTTATCCCAAAGTCTTTGGGTAACCTCATTTGTTTTGTCATTTTCTGTAAAAAGAAGGGGCAGCTGATGAATTTCGAGAACTTTAGACAGCTTTTCCATGTTACCTTTAGTCCGGGCAATCCCCTATTTTATAATTTTGTAGTTAGAAAACCCTATAACTTCATTTCCGACTCAATTTCTTCCTTGGGGTCGAAGTGGTGGGATAGGTACATTTTTGTGCGGATGGCCTCAAACACAGGACGTCCAGAGAGGCGAGAACAATGGGGGCTGCCGATAAAGTTCTTAAGGGAGACCATCCCGGACTGGCGCCCCCTTCCGAAGAACGTTGCTCCGTGGGTGGTGGCGATCCACAAAAAGAATAACCCACCTACTTACCCGTTCCACGGATTGATCTGTCAGCCGCTACCTTACTTGTGCGGACTGACAGACGCCGTGGAAGTTGGAGGGAAGAAGGACTTCAGTAAGGATTTTTGTTAGGAATATCTGTTAGTATTTTGATCACTCATCACATGTTCTTATCTTAGCCAGAAAGGTTATTAAGTACTCTTGGTTCACTTGAACATTGTAAAAGAGGAAATCACTGAGTATGATTAGTCTAGTAAATCTTGTAATAGGATTATAGGTCTCTGAGTGTAATTTTTATTTCAAGAAGACCATGAAGATCAATCCTAGCAATGGAGCTTTTCTGAAGATTAGAAGACTAAAGATTGCACAAGGTTTATGAAGACACAAAGGTTTAGTCTAACTCAGAAAGACTATGTCCTTAATCTTTTCTTAAGTATATTAACTTACTTTCGAAATATGATTCTGAACATATGACATCATGAGTATGGAGCATGCAAGCCGTCAGAAAGGCTCATGTATCCGTTGAGACTAAAGGACAATGAACAATACTATGCATTAAATGCATCGGCAGAAATGCTGCAAAAAGCAAGTCCTCTATGAAACAAGAGCTAGTGACTTCTGAGTACATAGTTCAAGATATAAACGGATATAATTTGATAGAGAGCACAACGGATACAATTCAAACGCCTCTCAAATTTATCTATATATATCACACACTTAGATGCTTGAAGAACATACCTTAGAACGCTCTATCTTGCAAACTTACCATCAAGCAAAGTATTCTCTCAAGCACTCTACTATCCTTTCTGAAAGCTTTCTGTTGCTTGAAGAATAACTAGTAGTTCTAAGTTGTCCTGAACCTTAACAAGAGATTGTTATTCGTGAAAGAGTTGAATTATCAGATACCCTTTCTGAAGCTCATTCTCCAGAACGGACATCAATTACTTGGGTAAGTAAAGAAGCATCGCCATCCACTGAACAAGTGTATTAAGTAGTCTCGTTCTGTTTGGCTCTCTGTAAACATAACTGAAAAGTTATACGAGAAGCCTTTCTGACAAAACCTTATAACCAACACCATCCAGGCGTGGAGTAGAGGAAGTACTTGATTTGGGAAATTAGGGAATAACTCCAAGGTTATCTGAGTAGAGGAAGTACTTAGCTCTAGGAGCTGGGGAATAACTCAGGGGGAACATTTGGTTGGGAACCATTTGTTTAGGAATCTTAGAATAGGATTATTGTAAGGTGAACTCAATTATCTGTTCTAGTGAATTCTAGGTCTTAGAAAGACCGAAGTGGATTAGTTGGAGGATTACGCCACCTCCAGATACCACTATACTTGCATGTGATTTACCTTTCAGATTTACATTTCAAAGAAAGCACACACACATACTTATTGTTTATGCACTTACCTATCTTAAAGTCTTCCGCTCGAATTTAAGTATCGAAACCCCTGGTTTCGAGAAGCTGTTTATCGACAAAAGTTTTAAAAGACTATTCACCCCCTCTAGTCTTTTACTTTGCCGTTATCTGGACCAACAAGTGGTATCGCAGCAGAGGTTCACAAGCCTTCAGATCGAACCTAGATCCCAGATAGGTGAAGAAACTTTGTCCCTCTCGAGGACTATATAATTTGTGTGTTATGTGCGGTATGTCTCCGAGTGATGCGCCCATTCGAAACCGTAAAACGAGAAATGGAAGAACAACATGATGCTCCATCTGGAGGCCATTAGTGATGAGATGATCTATGTCATCAATGAAGGGCCTATCAAAATCAGAAAACTCAAACAAGTTACTGAGGTGTCTGATGGAAGAAAAGCCTCAGGCAAGGAAGATGGAAGCGAGGATATGGCTGCTAGTGATAATGGTCATGTTGCTCGTGGAAGCATTATGTATGAAGACAAGCCAAGAGAGCTCGACATCCGAAGATGCCAAGAGACACAGATTGATGGTCAAGCTCGTAATATAATCATCGATCGACACTGAGCACATACAGTGTAAACGTGGGTGCTAAACGGCGAAAGTTGCTGCAATTGATTGAAGAAATGCTTTAATCGAGAAAACCAAAGAAAACAAGTTGAAGTTCTTAAATTGAAGTTCCAAAACTTCAAACAAGGTCCCACTTAAACTCGGAAGAACTTGATTTCAGATTTACTACTCTTATGAGTGATATGGCGCACTTGGTGAAAGCAATAGATACTCCCAGTAAAAGATTAAGACTATTGTCAAGTCTCAATCACAACCGGAACACACTAAGTTTTTTATTTCAATCAAGGGATGCCAAATATTACTCAAAGAGAGCTCTTCTCATCTTGCTCAGAGACTATGAGACAACTCGAGAGAACAAACAAATTGAAAAATTGCAAAGTGTTGCTCTAGTTTCTCAAGGTTCTTACGAAAAGAAGGATACCAAAGATGCATCTCAAGAAAATGCTCTTGCAAAGAAGACACATGAAGAAATTTGTGAGTCAAGAGATTGAGAGAAGAAAAGCTAAAGAAAAGCTAAAAAGCATCTTAGCCCAAACTATCATCAAGACAAGAACATACAAATGAACAACTCTCTGAACACCCCATTCGAGAAGGTGTTAGTATCAAGTCTTGAAATAGGAAATGACATCTGTTTCTATTGTCAAAAGCCTGGTCACTTCAAGAGAGATTGTCCTGCTTTAAACAAGCACAAGACAGGTGACAAGAAGGACAGAAGAAATTTCAAAAGAAATCAAAGGGCCTTACTGACTGAAGAAAGGAAGAAGATTCAGATTCAACTTGATGCTCTAGACATTGAGACAGATTCTGAAGATGGGGATTCAGCTGACTCAAACCTACCATCACCAGAATTGTGTGGAATCACCCACGATGTAATCGACTTCGGTCTTAAGAAGAATAAAATGTGTGGAGTTGCTGAGATTGCTGGTCCAGACATCTCCAACATTGAAATGTGTCTTATGGTTGATGAGGTAACTAACAATTCACAATTTCTGTACTATGAAAGTGATGATGGAATTGAGGATCCTGAGTCAAAAAAGTGAATTGGATCGTTATGAGAAAGAATTTCTGGAAGCACAATCCAAAACCAGAATTCTAGAGGAAAGCAAAGAAATTCTTGAAAAAGAGGTTTCTGAGCTAACCAGACTATCTGAGAACAAGAACGCTGAAATAGCCTTTCTGAAAGCTCAGATATCTGAGAATGAAAATTCTCACAAACTAGCCTTGGATGAACTTAATAAGAAAATGATAAAGCCGCTTTCTGAGAATGAAGAACTCAGAAAGAAAGAGCTATCCTTCCAATCTTATGCAAAAGCTAGTGACACTCTCACTGAGGTTCAATCCTATATGAGAGATCCCTCTGAGAAAGGTGGACTTGGACTTGATGAACAATCGAGTAATTCATCTCCTCTGAAGAAGAGTGCTGAAAGGTTGACCTTTGTAAAAAATCAACAGAATGGTTCTTCAACCACCTATAGCATTGGTCAGAAAGCTAGGGTAGTTGACAAAGGAAAAGGAGTAGCAACTCAGCCTTTGAAAGAACAAAAAGTTCACAAGAAACATGTGGATAAGGTTTCTGAAAAGAAACACAACCCTCAGACATGCAACCATCCACATTGCTATATTACTAGAAAAGAAAGAATTGCTGGAATAGGCAAATTCTCAACTGTACCATTTTATGAAAATAAAGATGGTGCAGAAACTAGTAAGGCTTCTGAAGAGTGCTTTCAGAAAGCCAATGGTGTTCGAAATGGCATTGGCTATCGTGCTATTGGAAAAGTTCTTCTACAACAATATAAGGAAGGACAAGAACAATGGCGTAAGGCTGATATTGCACGTAGCAATAGACAGAAGTGGAAGAAATCTCAAGCCACTAAAAAACTGAATGCCAGAGCTAGAAGGAACCTGGCCAGAAAGGCTAAATTTGCTGAAAAGCAACCCTAAACCTGTGGTCCGAAAGCACCAAAAGGAACACCTAGAAACGCCCCAAGAAGGAAGATTGAGATCAAAATTACTGACTTTATTGCATCTCCTTCTGATCAAGTTAGACAAAAACAAACTCCCAAGAAATTCACTACAATGTGGATTCCTACTGGAAGAATGTTTAGTCTAAATGGTTCTATCTCTGAAGCAAGAACCTAACTCCTGTTTCCTGTTTTGTGCAGACGCCTCTTGGACTAAGGCTCAATGGCTATTTGATAGTGGATGCGGAAAGCATATGACAGGAGACAAAGCAAATCTGGTCAACTACAAAGCTTGCAACTATGGACCAGACATCAGATTTGCTGGAGGAGAATTAAATCCCTCTTTGGGATTTGACAACGTCAAGTTAGGATCATTAACAATCACTGACGTATTACATGTTAAGGGTTTGAAATATAATCTATTTAGCATAAGCCAGTTTGCAGACAAGGGATTTACTGTGAAATTCAAAGCAAAGTATTGCAAACTTATTGACAATGAGTCAAAGCAGACAGTCTTGGTTGCTCGGTGGAAAGGAAGTCTTTATGTTGCCGATTGGGCATCTGCCACAACTGAAGAATGTCTCATGGTGAGTCAATCAGGTCACACAGAAGAGCACTGGTTATGGCACAAAAGAATGAGTCACTTGAATTTCAAAACTCTGAACAAACTTGCCAAGAAAGAGTTAGTGGTTGGCCTTCCGAAAACATCTTTCAGAAAGGATGGTATCATTGCTCTGTCAGATGGGGAAACAATCCAAAATCTCTTTCAAGTCCAAAACCAGACACTCTAGTGTTAGACCACTGCAACTATTACACATGGATCTTTTTGAATCATCTGTAACTAGTTATGCAGGAAAGAAGTATGGTCTTGTTGTTGTAGATGACTTCTCAAGATTCACTTGGGTTGTCTTTCTGAAGCACAAATCTGATGCAAGGATGGAGATACCAAACTTGCTGAATAAGCTTGAAGTCATGAAAAATGACAAGGTATCAGAATCGTAATGCACCATGGTAATCGAGTTTGTCAACCAAGACATAAAGGAATTTTGTACAAAGAAAGGTATACAACACCAACTTTCCTCTGTAAGAACACCACAACAAAATGGTGTTGCGAAAGGAAAAATAGAACACTTAAAGAAGCAAGAAGGACAATGCTAGTGACACTTTGAGATAAGTGAAGTTTATTGGGTTGAAGTCGTAAACACAAAGATGCTACATTCGTAATGTATGTTTGATAAACAAACACCATGACAAGACCCCATATGAACTCTTGGTTGGTAGACCCCCTAATATCAAACATCTAAAAGTATTTGGTTGTAGATGTTTTGTTCTTAACAATGGAAAAGAGTATCTAAGAACATTTCAACCAAAGGCAGATGAAGTAGTGTTTCTTAGTTATTCTATGAATAGCAAAGCATACAGAGTTTACAACAAGAGAACAAAGAAGATTGAAGAATCAGTTCATTTTGTATTCTATGAAGGAAGCAAGAAAACACCCCTTGCTGATGAACTCTCAGAAAAGTTCAAGGAACTAATGATAAAGGATTTTGAAGAGGAACCTTCAGAAAGGAAAAACATCATTATGGAAAGGGAGGATGACTCTGACGAAGAAAAGCATGAAATGCCTAGTAACAACCAGATGATTCTCAGACATGATGAAGAATTTCCTATGAGAATTCCAGAAATGGAAACTGAAGATGTTCATCAGAGAGCTAACTCTGGAAATGACCTCTCTGACATGCATGTCCCTGAAAGCTCTCACACTGAGCAAGTGTCAGACATTCACTGCCCTTCTGAGGTGCAAAATGTCACAGATACTGAAGAAGTATCAAGTCATAATCATAGTGATTCACATTCAGATCACATAGATGTTGACCCTACTAACCCTAAACCCATGATGAGATGGATCAAGGATCATCCTGCAAAAGATGTGATTGGACCAATCAATCAAGGTGTTAGGACTAGGAGAGCAATAGCTGAAAATGCTAATTCTCTCTTTGGATGTTTTAGCTCAAACATTGAACCAAAAACTATAGAAGAAGCATTAAGAGACCAAGACTGGATCTCTGCAATGCAAGAAGAGTTGGATCAGTTTGACAGAAACAAAGTCTGGAAACTAGTTCCATTTGTCGAAGGAATATCTGTGATTGGAACTAAGTGGGTTTTCAAAAACAAGATGAATGAATCTTGTGAAATAACCAGAAACAAAGCAAGATTGGTTGCCAAGGGATTCACCCAGACTGAAGGTTTAGATTTTGATGAGTCATATGCACCAGTTGCCAGATTGGATGCAATAAGACTCTTCCGCCTTCAACTCATAAAGATTTTAAAGTTTATCAGATGGATGTCAAAAGTGCATTCTTGAATGGTGAACTTGCTGAGGAAGTCTATGTTGAGCAACCACCTGGCTTTGAAGTTTCCTCAGAAAGTAGAATGGTCTATAAGCTACATAAAGCTCTTTACGGACTGAAACAGGCTCCAAGAGCATGGTATGACACTTTGGCCAAATACCTTCTGGAAAATGGTTTCAAGAAAGGTGAAGTTGATAAAACTTTGTTTACTTTAAATCATGATGGAAAACTACTCTTAGTTCAAGTATATGTTGATGACATTATATTTGGATCTAAGGACAAGCAACTTTGTGATGACTTTGCAAATTTCATGAAAAGTAAATTTGAGATGAGCATGATGGGAGAATTGAACTTTTTCCTAGGATTGCAAGTCAAGCAACTCATTGATGGAATATTCATTAGTCAGACAAAGTATGCAAAAGACATGCTCACAAAGTTCAATCTTAAGCCTTCTGAAAAGAATGCTAAGATACCTATGAGCATAGGAACCAAGATGACCTATACTGAATCAGATAAGAGTGTTGATGAACACAAGTATAGGAAATTGATAGGTTCACTACTTTACCTTACTGCAAGCAGACCTGATATTCAATATGCAGTTGGAGTGTGTGCTAGATTTCAAACAAATCCAATGCAATCACACTACAACACTGCTATGAAAGTATTAAAGTATGTGAAAGGTACAGTAGATGTAGGGTTGTGGTATCCTAAAGAAAGTGGATTGAGTTTGGCTAGTTACTCAGATGCTGATTATGCTGGATCAATGCTTGATAGGAAAAGTACCTCAGGAACTTGTCAGTTTTTGGGAACTAGACTTATCTCATGGTTTAGCAAGAAACAAAACTCAATTGCAACTTCTACCACAGAGGATGAATATATTGCTGCCGGTTGTTGTGCAACACAAATTCTGTGGATTCAACAACAACTCAGAGACTATGGACTCAATGAAGAGAAAACTCCCATTTTCTGTGATAACACAAGTGCTATTGCAATCACACAGAACCCCAAGTTCCATGCCAGAACAAAGCACATTGATGTCAAACACCACTTCATCAGAGACCATGTTGAGAAATGCAATATAGAGATACTCAAGATTGGCACAGAAGACCAACTTGCAGATATCTTCACTAAGCCCTTACAAGAAAGCCGGTTCTTGACTTTGAGACATAATCTTGGATTAATGGAGTTGCCTAAGGACTGAAAAATTGTCCTGAATCTCTAAAGTCTGAGTAAGTGAGCTAGAAAAGAAGTAGGCTTCTGAGAACAGATTATCAGAAAGCCAAGTTGATAAGAGGTGATGCAAAGGTTTCTGAGTAGCAACACTCAGAAAGGCAAAACATTTCTGGAACGGGTATCCAGAAAGGCAAAGGTTGGTACACACTTAATAAGTAAATAAGACTAGAACTTACTTACTGCGAGTGGGTCAAATACATTCAAACAACTGAAGCTTCTGACACTTGAATTCAGAAAGCTACTTAGTCATAAAGAGAAATGGACACACAAAGCCCAAAAGGTATAAGTTCTGAAAGTCAAATATGTGCAATGTCTTGTATTTTTACCATTTTGATGATAAACACAATATATAGATAAGGACTTGACACTCAGAATGATAAGATCAAACGATTAAGTACTCCTACTCTTTACTAAAGTGACACAATGAATGTAGCATATTAAATATCCATCAAGTCGGCACATTACCATTTGTTGATTGATATCATTACAAGATATTCAATATAAGCCCTTGATGAATAAACGTTTGATCTCAACGATTGAGATTAAAACAAAGCAAGTAATGTCTGTTGATAAATGCAGACATGGCCCACTACGCATTTAATGAAGTACAAAGGACGTACCACGCCTATGCAGATGCAAAGACACGCATTCATATTCAGCTATATGTATGTTGTATCCATGTACATTTTGTCTGCTATATATATAGGATTTGGGCAAAAGACAAACACTTTTACCAAATCCGTAATTTCAAACTTGCATCAAAACAGCAAAATCTCTCAAGATTTCTGCAAAAACCCCCTCTGCAAACTCAACTTCTTGTGCTTAGTCTTCTGAAAAGACAGACTAATCTTGATTAATTGTGCAAAATTCATCTGAAAAACACTCACTCAAAACTCTATATAAGAGATGGCACCCAAGAAGATGACCACCAAGAACCCTAAGGCCGTATCATCTGCTCCTGTTGAAAAGCAAGGAGGAAAGGAACTTAAGGTGTTGAATAAACGCCTTCTGGGAAAGTTTACCCCATCGGACTGGAACCCTAACCACAAAATGAATTGGGGAGCTTTTCTAGTAAAGAGGTATGTACCAGCAGTTGTACCTTCAAGACCAGAAAGGAAACTGATATTGGGGATGCTGAAAAATTCCCATATCTACAAGCTTCTATCTGCTGCACCCAGTGGACTATCCACACTGGATGTACTGGAGTTCTATAACAACTCCAAAATCTTCACAAAAGTTGTGAATGATGAAGAAGAAAAATACATGCAGACTGAAGTCCAAGGACAAGAAATCGTTCTAGACTGCAAGACTTTCTGCAAGATTTTCCGATTGAAAAATCGAGGAACATTTGAAGACATCAACATCAAGGACGCTTCCATGATTCAAGGCGTCAAAGAGCTATTTGAAGCAATCCAGTTAGAAAATGCAAAAGGTTGCCCAGGAGACTTTGTTCTGAAGGCCATCAGAACTAGTCATCTCCAGAAACACTGGAGTACTTTAGCTCTTATTCTGGTCCGTTGCTTTGATGGCAACAAAGGTGGAGTAGACCAGATAAGCATGGAGAGATGGATGATGATGCATCTTCTGAACAAGAAGCATGAAGGGCAGGAAACCCACTTCAATTGGGGGAAGTACGCCTTCAACAAATTCCTTGGACATATTGAGGAATTTGAGCCCAAAATCATCAATGGCATTGTTGAGCCAAAGGCCAATATGCACTTTGGTCTCAGAATCTGTTACATTCTGGAAACAATGGGAATAACTCTCAGAGAAAGCGAAATCCTACCACCAACTCCCTTTTCAGACATGCTTTTGAAGAAAAGGAGAAACTTGCTGCTGAGAACGCACTCAGAAAGGCAGAAGAAGAAGAAATTGCACAGCAAGGTGAGGAGGTCACTGAGCAAGCTCAAGTTAAACCTCCAGTTGCCAAGAGAAAGAGGACTCATAGCAAAAGAGCCTCCAAGCCCCTAAGCATACAAGAGGCGCAACCTTCTGGAGACAAGGTCTCAGAAGATGTTGGACGCTCAGAAAAGCAACTCCAGAATGCCCCAAGAATCCTGAACCAGAATGCTCCAGAACTCTCCAGAGATGATAGAAATATCATAGATGGGTCTGCACCAACACAGAATAGTGATTCTGAGGATGATGAAGTACTTGCAAAAGTACTCAAAAGATTCAAGTATGAGACCCATGGAGGAGCATCAAGCTCAGATCTTCAGAAAGACAAGAGCCCCTCTGCCCAGCAGGAAGAAGAAGGTCTGGGTGAGGAAGATAGAATGATGGAAGATGTTGCCATTGCTTCCACATTCACAATGCCAGCACTTAATATTGCTGAAGAAAACCCTGTTCTTGAACAGGTTCCTCAACCTTCTGAGAGAGCTCAACTCTCAGAAAGGGATCAAACTGAGATGGAGACTCAGAATGATACTACAGAGGATAACAATAATGAGCACAGAGAGACTGTGGAATCACCACAAGTCCAAGAGATCAATGATCTGCCTAACTCTATTCAGGTAACAAAGATAGTTTGTATATAACATGTCAACATAAATGAATGTTAAATTGTTACTCCTAAGCTGTATTTATTACAGGCCAACTTGGAGACACACTTTCAGGAGGAAGAAAATCTGTCCACCCCCTTGAATCAAGAAGAGGTTCCTCCAACCTCAGAACATCAAGAAGAGCCTGTCCCACAGGTAGTAAAGTTATCCCTGAACAAGAAATAACTAAAAATGCTCTTATCTTATGTTCTAATATTCTTAATGTCTCTTTTTAGGCTCCAACTGAGGAAGTAGTGGTGGTGGAACCAACACCCCAAAACCTAGAGATTCCAGAGGCTAAAAAGCTTTCTGAGGAAGTATTTACCGAGCCTTCTGCTGAGAAGGTAAGTAATCAGTAATAGTCTTCTTCAAGAATGCTCAGGAAAAACCACTACTAAATCTTTTATGTTTGTTCTTACAGGCTCAGTCAGAAGAACAATTGGATGGAGAAACAGTTGTGTCATCTCCTCCAAAAGAAACTAAAACTGCTGAACAAGCAGTATCTGCAGAAAAGGTGCCAGAAACGCCCAAGGTTTATGAGGAACATGCTACCGAGCTTCCTCACTTGGAAGTTCAAGCAGAAAGAAAGGTTGATGAGGATAAAACTTCTCCTCACACCAAAGTATCTGAGGCCTCTATGCCCAAGCAAGCAAAAATCCAAGCAGATGAGCCTAGTGTTTCTACACAGCCTCAAAGTCTAGTGCCAGTTGATTTACTCAAGGCCTTCCAGAAGCACACCTTAAAGAAACATCTCAAGTGCTTCGGACAATGGCAGAAACTTAGAAAGGCTGACCTTTCTGAAGTAGCCAGAGTAATCGACGTCCCAGAAAAGAGAGCAATTGCCCTAAATTTGGAGGATTATATCCATGCATTGTTCCGAACAGAGTCCTACACATTTGCCACTCTGATGCATGAAGACTTCATTCATGAAGTAGCACAAAGACTTTTGGCAGATTTCAAGTCTGCGGATGCTCAAACCCAAGAGCAGATGGTTACCCATCCTGCCTTGCCCAACAAGCTCACAACCTACCCAACTGAACAAGAAGAAGTTAATGGGAGGATGATTACATTCCCAAATGTGATCAACCTGGTTTCAGAAGATGACGAGGAGATGGACGAAAATGATTATCAAGAACCTCCTTCTGAGCATCCAAACCAAGAAGCAAAGAAAAAGGATGATGATGATGATCAGAATGATGATCCCCAACCTGGACAAGGCGGGATTCAGAAAGCTAGCAAAGGAAGTGGAGAAAAGGCTACTCCCTCAAATGCTCAGAAAGCTCCATCATCATCACCTCCCAAGTCTCATCAAGATACCCAACAGGCTGAACACAATGATGCCTTAGAAGAAATTTCAGCCGCTGAGTTTAGAATTGAACAACTCAGAAAGGTATTGGAAGAAGAGAGGAGAATCAACATTGAGACTCAAGCTCTTGTTGATGAAAAGGAAGCCAAAATCAAGAAGCTCGAAGAAGCTAATGCCAAAGAATTGGCACTCCTAGATGAGCAAAGAAATTTGAAAAATGCCATTGTTGTCACAGCTGCTGAGATAGATGCCATGGATAACAATGATGATGAAGAGCATGATGCTGAGACTGCATCAGAAAGGCCTTCTACATCTTCTCAGAAGGCCAGCACACTTGATGGAAAGAAAAAGAAGATTGTTAATCTGCAAACAATCCAAGAAAAGGATTATGATAGTGATGCTGAAACCCACAACTTGATTACTGAAGCAGAAGATGAGAGACTTGTCACTCAGCACAAAAGAGCCCTAATTGCTCCTCATATATTCTATGCACCAAGTAGTTCAAGAAGTGAAGAGCACTGTGCAAGAAACACTGTCTTTTTAGAGCTCAGAAAGACACTAGTTGCCCAAGACACAGAAGTGCTAAAATCCATCCCAGAAGAGATGAAGCCATCGTCACGCTTTTTCAACAGAGCAACCAGCATAGCTCTCTCTCAGAAAGACCTAGGGTTGGTTAGGGATGAGGATTGTAACAATGCTAATGCAGCATTGAATGAAGCCAGCCATGCTGTCCTGCAAGCCAACGCATCCTAAGGCCGCTTGAAGAGCTCAACAGAAAGGAGCAGGAACTGGTTAGACAGAACAACGAGCTAAAGAAGGAACTTCAAGAATTGGTCAGGGTGCACAACAATCTCCAGAAAAACTTTGAAACTCTCTCTGAAGCTTATGCTATCATGAGTCAGTCATTCATGACTAAGGGGGAAGAAGAGATGCCTCAGAAAGGCAGAGGAAGAAAAAGAAAACAATCAAATCCTCCCTCCTCAAGTCAACTTGTCATTAAGGACACCACTGGAGACACCCTTGCTGAAGAAGTTGTTCCAGATCAACCAGCCAAAAGGCTGAGAATTATGATAACTAGGGGAACCAAGTCCCTTAGAATCTCAGAAGAGAAGAAGACTTCTGAAGAAGAAGAAAAGGAAGAAGGAGAAGTAAGAGGCCAAGAAAGCTGCAAGTCTCCAATTTTGGACTTCAATGATGATGAGGATGATTCTGATGAACATCCACTTCACAAGAAAAGGAGACAAGCAACTACTTCAACCTCCTCCTCAAAGAAAGCCCTTAGCGAATGTAACTCCTTCTGGAAATACCAAGTCTATACAAGGAACATCCACCAGCACAGCCCCAAGGCAGGAAGAAAGGGTTAGAGGATCTCCTGACAGAAGGCCACCAAACAGAAAAGCAAGAAGGGATTTCCAATTTGGAAGAGTAAACATTGAAACACATCAAGAAAGGCCAACTGATGCCCATATTGAGTATATGAAGACCAGTAATGAAGAATCTTCATACAGGTGCATTCTGAACAAGAGAGGGTATTGGATTCTGGAACTACAACATCTACTTGTCAATGATAAGTTTCCAACTCCCATCCTCAACCAGATCCTGAAATGGAGAGAAGGCAAGCCAGAATTGCTAAAACCTGAGCACCTTCATGCCTGGCTAAACTTTGAAGTAGAAAAGAGGAATGAAGCCAGAAAGATGGACCTTTCTTTTGCCTGTCCTTACCCAAAACCTGATGATGTACACAAGGTAAGAAAACTGGATGGTAGCTACAGCAGGAAGAACAAACTAGGTGTTTCAACCTATGAGTCATTCTATATGACATTGGATGAATACCTAGATGATATACATTATCTGGAAGAAATATACAAGTATTTCAACTTGTCGGTACCGCAAGTAGACCATGCAGGTGGGGAAAGTATACAGGTCAAACATTTTCTGCGGAAGAATCACAAGCTTAGGAAGAGTTACCATGAAATATGTGACTTATCCAGATAGATAGAGCTCTCTGTCAGAAGGATTCTTTATGACTATGTCCAAGAATGCAGAAAAGTGGATGATCATGTCAACTGATCCAGAAAGGGTGCTGAAGAACTTGAGGTATTTGAACCCAAGTTGCATTTTTGAAGACTTGAAGACTAGTAACATTAGAATACTCTCTTGGAGCTTGGACTCTCCTTTTTTCTAATTTACTTAGTATGTTTTGTATTTGTTGATCGCCTAGAATAGTACAAGCCCATTGTCGGCGTCGAGGTTCTGACGTGTCGGACGCCTATTGGTTCCTTACTTCTATAAATATTTCGAGTTCCTCTTTGCCTTGGTCGTGCAAATCTAACTCCACTTTCCATATTTACTCAATAGCTTGGGCCCCTTAGTACCCGCTAGAAGATGATTTCTTGAATAGTTTCCCCCTCGAGACTCCCGTCCACTCTCAAATCGGAGTTCATGTTGAGTTTGAGAGTGGCGTGGGTCTGGAGGGGTAGATGAGCCTAGTGTTGCTTAAGATCAGTCATCAGAAAACATCGATCGCGGTACATGCTCAGATCTGCAGGTTAGTGAACGGACAGTCTCATCGGTCGTATCTGCAATTCACCCTTTTGGAGTTCTTCCTTTCCGAGGAGTTGTTGACGGCTGTGTTGTAATACGATCAGTGCGTCAGGTCCGTATCTAAATTCGAGCCAACAAGAGGTTGGCAAATGGACGATCTTACCGGTCGTTTGTGCGATCCACCTTTTAGGAGCTTTTCGGTCCCGAGGAGCTGCTGATGGGTGGGTCGCCATACGAACAATGCGTCAGATCCGTGTAAACTGATCTCAAATTCTTCTTCTTCTATCTCTGATGCTCGAAGTAAACCATTAAAGCCAGAACTCTTCTTTTTTTCTTCCAATCCTACTTTAGTGGCTCGAATCTTTCTTGAATCGGTAATGGTCTCCTGATTTCAAGAGAGTTGGAGTCTCTAAAGATGGTTAGGCAGAGATCTCAGTCGTTTCGACTTGTATATACCATTGCCTGTTGGTACTTTGTTCTCTATAGTTTATGTATTGCGCCTGTAGATCCGGATAAGGATCCGAGATTGTAGACTGTAAAGGCTACGTTATGTATAATTCGTTTCATCTATGAATGAAATTCATTGCTTGCTTTTTCTTATCAATTTGAACGTTAAATCTCAGATGCACGAATTGAAAGATAGAAGTTGTATTGATTTGCCGGAAATTCAATTACAACTTGCGGGCTACATGGCCAATGACAAAAGGGTTAACAAAAGACAGAACTGACGGAGTTCCGTTTAATGGATAGTTGGAATCTAAAATAACCAAACGACCTGACGGAGATTCGCGTAACCATCTTCATGCGTAAAACTTTTGAAGGTTTCTAGCATTCCATGTATGCTTGAGTGGGTGTCCGCGCTCATCTTCTAATTCGTAACTCCCATTTACTCTTGCTCCGACAATCTTGTAAGGCCCTTCCAATTTAGGCTTGAGTTTTCCAACATTACTCAAAATGTCAGCCCGACGAAGTACCAGGTCACCGACCTGCAATTATTTGCTCGAACATTCCTGTTGTAGGCTCGGGTAGTAGTTGCCTAATACCTATGGATATTAGCCAGTGCTTCAGATCTTTTTTGTTCGAGCATGTCCAGGTCGAATATCCGAGCTTCGCGATTGGCGGAATCTTCAGAGCCATATACCAAAGCAAATGGAGTTTCTTTGGTCGCGGTCCGTGTAGTGGTGCGATGAGCCCATAACACGCCCTCCAGGTCGTCCGCCCAGCTATCTTGTGAAGTTCTCAGCCGCTTCTCGAGGATCTTGACTATTGTCTTGTTTGTGGACTCAGCTTTCCATTAGCTTGCGGATATCCAACAGATGTGAAACGTTGTTCGATTTTGAAGGACGCCAGCCATTCCTTGAGCTTATTGCCTGAAAACTGGGCACCATTGCCCGAGACGAGAACTCTGGGCAGGCCAAAGCGGCAAATGATGTTCTTCCAGATGAAGGTCCGCACTCGACTCTCTGTAATGGTTGCCACAGCTTCCGCTTCTACCCATTTGGTAAAATATTCCACGACCACAATCAGGAACTTCTTCTGTTAGATGCCCCTCGGGAGCGGTCCGACTATATCAATGCCCCATTGATTGAATGGACACGCTATGATTGACGGAATCATAGGATGCGTCGGACGATGTGGAATGTTCGCATAGTATTGGCAATCAGGGCACTTCCGAGCGTGATCGGCAGAATCTTTATCAATGCTAGGCCAATAATAGCCTTGCCGTATGATTTTCTGGGCAAGAGTTCTTCCCCCGAAATGACTTCCGCAGCTTCCTTTATGTATCTCTTCCAACACAGTCTTTGCCTCTTGCGGGCTTAAACACCTCAAGTGAGTCCCGGCAAAAGATCTCTTGTACAAATCTTCTCCCAGTATAAAGTATCTGTTCGCTCGACACTGCACGCTCCTTGATTCCTTCGGATCAACTGGTAGAGTTCCGTCCTTGAGATAGTTCAAGATGTAAGTCATCCAATTTCTGCCTGTGTCAGTTATCATGACAGCTGAATTAAGACTCATGACGGATGAGTCAGTAACAGTGAGTAGGATTACTCTCCTTGTGTCCAGGTCACCGTCATGATGCGTATTTTGCCAGAGCGTCCGCTCTTTCATTCCAGGCTCTGTCAAACTTTTCCACGGTAAATTCCTCGAAGTGACTGGCTTCCTGCTTGAGTAGCTCAAGATACTTGATCATCGAAGGACCTTTTGTGGCAAAAGTTCCTGAAAATTGAGCTTCAACGAGCTGTGAGTCTGTGTAAGCTTTGAGCTCCCGAACTTGCAGGGATTTGGCCAGACGTAGCCCGACTAACAATGCTTCATACTCAGCCTCATTATTGGTAACTTTGAATTCCAGGGATATAGCGTAGTCGAGTTCCGCGCCATCAGGGCTCTTAAGAAAGATTCCAATCCCTCCCACTCTTCCAGTGGAGGAACCATCCACTTCCAATGTCCAGACATCGGAAGGATGTTTTTCGGCTTGGAGATCTTCTGCAAGCTCCCGAGGTCCCAACCTTTGTTCCTCTTTTTCTTTGATTTCCGGTCCGGAGTTGTTAATACCAGATCCGCTTGCGATATTGTCAAGAAGGAACATTTGGTTGACCCGAGTTTCCTCATAAGATGCAGGTAGAGACTGATTGATGAATTGAGCATCCTCGAGGTTTGCTGGGTTGAACTTCGGCGGAACTGGCTTCCGGATAATCTGCTTGGTGATTAAGCATTCAAATGCCTGTTTGTCAGGGACTTTCTCTGAATCCGCCTCAGGATATTCCGCTAAGAAATCGGCGAGGACTTGAGCTTTCTTGGCTAACGGAGCCTGATAGCAAATGTCGTATTCGCTCAGCTCGATCGCCCACTTAGAGAGTCGTCCAGATTGATCGGGCTTCCCCAGGACCTGTTTCAAAGGTTCCACAGTTAGTACCACTACTTTATGAGACTTGAAGTATGGTTTTAACCGCCTTGCGGTGTAAACCAAAGCATATGCAAGTTTCTCAATCTTCACGTATCTTGTCTCCGCCCCAGCAAGGGCTTTGCTAAGATAGTAGATTGGCAAGTGATCATTAGCCTGAATCCTTACTAATACGGAACTCATTGCCTCTTATGTGATTGTTAGGTAGAGGTAGAGTGGTTCTCCTTTGACGGGTTTGGAGAGCAGTGGAGGGGAATGGAGGTACTTTTTCAATTTCTCGAAAGCCTCAGAACATTCTGCGGTCCACTCAAAACTCTCTCCTTTCTGGAGGATTTTGAAGAACGGAAGGTTTTTCTCCGCAGAACGTGAAATAAAACGACTCAAGGACATGAGACGTCCTATGAGTTGCTGTACCTCATTGAGGGTTTTCAGGTGCGGCAGGTCTAGGATTGCCTTGATCTTCTCAGGGTTTGCGCTTATCCCCCTCTCCGTGACCATGTATCCGAGGAACTTCCCTCCTTTTACTCTGAACGTGCACTTTTCCGGATTCAATTTCATTCCGTACTTCCTAAGGATAGCGAAGCACCTGTTCAAATGATGCACATGTTGCTCTTCAGTTTTTCTCTTGACGAGCATGTCGTCCACGTACACTTCCATGGTTTTCCCAATCTCTTCCTTGAACATTTGGTTCACCAGACGTTGGTAAGTGGCTCCCGCATTTTTCAATCCGAAGGGCATTACCTTGAAGCAGTATACCTTGATGTCCTCTTTGGCCATCCGAATTTGGTAAAAACCTTGGTATGCGTCCATAAAACTCAGCAACGCACATCCGGACGTGGAGTCAACCAACTGATCTATTCGTGGCAAAGGGTACGGGTCCTTTGGGCAGAACTTGTTCAACCTAGTGAAGTCATTGCACATCCGCCATTTGCCTGGTGATTTCTATACCAGAACCACGTTGCACACCCAGTCAGAGTAACGGACTTCTTCAATATGCCCTGCTTTCAGGAGTCGCTCAACTTCAGCGGATATGATGGCATCCTTGACCGGACCGAAATCTTTCCTTTTTTGTCGGATGTACTTGATCAAGGGATCCATGTTCAGACGGTGAACAGTGATCCTCGGGTCGATTCCCTTCAAGTCATCGGTGCTCCAGGCAAACACATCACTGTTGTCACGGAGACAAGCAATGAGCTTCATTTCCACCTCCGCGTTCATTTCTGTTCCGATTCATGTTTTCTTGTCCGGGTTTCCAACAACAATCTCAACTTCCTTGAGAGTTTCATGAGGCTCGATTCGCACTGTCCTAGGAAACTTCTCCTTTTGGCTCCCCACTCCAATCTGCGGATTCTCCTTTTTGGCCGGAAGAATAACTGGCGGTCCAGAGGTCAAAGTAGTCGTCAGCACGGGGGCGGACGCTCTTCTTGTGGACATAATGTAACATTCCCAGGCTTCACGGACGTTTCCTACGTCTTCTCCAACTCCGAAGGGAGTTGGAAACTTCATTCGGTTATGGAGAGTGGAGGAAATAGCCCGGAATTGATTGAGCCCCGGACGCCCAAAGATGGCATTATAGTCGAAAGTCCGGTCCACCACTACAAATCGGACCAACTGAGTAACTCTTGCTGGGAAAGTCCCGAGTGAGACGTGCAACATAACACTCCCTAGGGGTCGAACAGTTCCCCCTCCAAACCCTAGTATAGAGGTGTGGACCCTCTCATATCGGATTCTCCCCAGCTCCATCTGGTCCAGTGTTCTTTTGGAAATGATATTCGAGGAACTCCCAGTGTCCACCAAAATTTTGTTCACTCGATAAGTCGCGATGGTTAACGAAACCACTAGCGGAACATCTGGATTATCAATGTCCTCTCCTCCTGCCGTAGGAGGAGGAATCTCGCTATCATCGAAGGATATAGCATTTGTATCCCGAATTGCTGGAGCAGCGTAAGCTCTATCGTTGTTCCAAAGATTTTGAGCAGTCCGCTCTCTCGCGTTCCTACTATCACCTCCAGATGGTCTGCCTGCGATGGTGTTGATCACTCCGCTGTACGGAGGGTTCTCCATATCAATGCCATCGCTGTATCTGTACGGATGTCCATCCGTGTGAGGTGGATAGTGAGCAGGCGGAGGTGGCAAAGATAGTGGGCGGGGTGGTGGTTCTGTAGCATTATCCTCCCTCCTTCGCTCCGTTCTATCGTGCCTGGGGGGTTCATCCGCATAGATGTTGTTGGTCCAGATAACGGCAAAGTAAAAGACTAGGAGGGGGGGGGGGGGGTGAATAGTCTTTTAAAACTTTTGTTGATAAACACAGTTTCTCAGAAACCTGGGGGTTTCTGATACTTAAATTCAGAGCGCGGAAGACTTTAAGATAGGTAAGTGCAGAAACAATAAGTATGTGTGTGTGTGCTTTGTTGAAATGTAAATACAGAAAGGTAAATGACACAGCAAGTATAGTGGTATCTGGAGGTGGCGTAATACTCCAACTAATCCACTTCGGTCTTTCTGAGACCTAGAATTCACTAGAACAGATAATTGAGAGTATGATCTTCAGATAGGTACAGTTTACAGAATAAGATGCAACTTTTACAGATAGAGAAATTCAGAAACAATCAACAAGATTACAAAAAGGTAACAAAACATACTAAGTAAATTAGAACAAAGGAGAATCCAAGCTCCAAGAGAGTATTCTAATGTTACTAGTCTTCAGAAATGCAACTTGGGTTCAGATACCTTAAGTTCTTCAGCATCCTTTCAGGATCAGTTGACATAATCATCCACTTTTCTGCATTCTTGGACATAGTCATAAAGAATCCTTCTGACAGAGAACTCTGTCTTTCTGGATAAGTCACATATTTCATGGTAACTCTTGCCAAGCTTGTGATTCTTCCGCATAAAATGTTTGACCCAGAAGTACTTTCCCCAGACCTAGGCATGGTCTACTTGCAGCTGAGATAGGTTGAAATACTTGTATATTTCTTCCAGATAGTGTATATCATCTAGGTATTCATCCAATGTCATATAGAATGACTCATAGGTTGAAACACCTAGTTTGTTCTTCCTGCTGTAGCTACCATCCAGTTTTCTTACCTTGTGTACATCATCAGGCTTTGGATGTGCAAAAGAAAGATCCATCTTTCTGGCTTCATTCCTCTTTTCTACTTCAAAGTTTAGCCAGGCATGAAGGTGCTCAGGTTTTAGCAAATCTGGCTTGCCTTCTCTCCATTTTAGGATCTGGTTGAGGATGGGAGTCGGAAACTTATCATTGACAAGTAGATGTCGTAGTTCCAGAATCCAATACCCTCTCTTGTTCAGAATGCACCTATATGAAGACTCTTCATTACTAGTCTTCACATACTCAAAGTGGGCATCAGTTGGCCTTTCTTGATGAGTTTTTCTGTTTACTCTGCCAAACTGGGAATCCCTTCTTGCCTTTCTGTTAGGTGGCCTTCTGTCAGGAGATCCTCTAACCCTTTCTTCCTGCCTTGGGGCTGTGCTGGTGGATGTTCCTTGTATTGACTTGGTATTTCCAGAAGGACTTCTGGCTGCCAGAGGAGGTTGTGAAGTAGTTGCTTGTCTCCTTTTCTTGTGAAGTGGATGTTCATCTGTATCAGATTCATCCTCATCATCATTGAAGTCCAATATTGGAGACTTGCAGCTTTCTTGGCCTCTCACTTCTCCTTCTTCCTTTTCTTCTTCTTCAGAAGTCTTCTTCTCTTCTGAGATTCTAAGGGACTTGGCTCCCCTAGTTATCATACTCCTCAGCCTTCTGGCTGGTTGATCTGGAACAACTTCTTCAGTAGGGGCATCTCCAGTGTCCTTGATGACTAGTTGACTTGAGGAGGGAGGATTTGATTGTTTTCTTTTTCTTCCTCTGCCTTTCTGAGGCATCTCTTCCCCCTTAGTCATGAATGACTGACTCATGATAGCATAAGCTTCAGAGAGTGATTCAAAGTTTTTCTGGAGATTGTTGTGCACCCTGACTAATTCTTGAAGTTCCTTCTTCAGTTCTTTGTTCTGCCTAACCAGTTCCTGCTCCTTTCTGTTGAGCTCTTCAAGCGGCCTTAGGATGGCGTTGGCTTGTAGGACAGCATGGCTGGCTTCATTCAATGCTGCATTAGCATTGTTACAATCCTCATCCCTGACCAACCCTAGGTCTTTCTGAGAGAGAGCTATGCTGGTTGCTCTATTGAGTAAAGCAGCAGCCAATGGCTTCATCTCTTCTGGGACGGATTTTAGCACTTCTGTGTCTTGGGCAACTAGTGTCTCTCTGAGTTCCAAAAAGACACTGTTCCTTGCACGGTGCTCTTCACTTCTTGAACTACCTGGTGCAGAGAAGATATGAGGAGCAAGTAGGGCTCTCTTTTGCTGAGTGATAAGTCTCTCATCTTCTTCTGCAGTAATCAAGTTGCGGTCTTCTTCAGCATCACTCTCATAATCCTTCTCTGGGATTGTTTGTGTCGCTAACATCTTTTGTTTGCCTTGGAGTATGCTGGCCTTCTGAGAGGATGTAGAAGGTCTTTCTGATGCAGCCTCAGCATCATGCTCTTCATCATCATTGTCATCCATGGCATCTATCTCAGCAGCTATGATAACAATGGCATCCTTCAGATTTCTTTGCTCATCTAGGAGTGCCAATTCCTTGGCATTCGCTTCTTTGAGCTTCTTGATTTTGGCCTCCTTTTCATCAACAAGAGCTTGACACTCAATGTTGATTCTCTTTTCTTCTTCCAACACCTTTCTGAGTTGTTCAATCCTAAACTCAGCGGCTGAAATTTCTTCTATGGCATCATTGTTCTCAGCCTGTTGGGTGTCTTGATGAGACTTGGGAGGTTATGATGATGGGGCTCTCTGAGCATTTGAAGGAGTAGCCTTTTCTCCGCTTCCTTTGCTAGCTTTCTGAATCCCGCCTTGTCCAGGTTGGGGATCATCATTCTGATCATCATCATCATCATCACTCTTGTTCTTTGCTTCTTGGTTTGGATGCTCAGAGGGAGGTTCTTGATAATCATTTTCATCCATCTCTTCCTCATCTTCAGAAACCAGGTTGATCACATCAGGAAGTGTGATCATCCTCCCATTAACTTCTTCTTTCTCAGTTGGATAGGTTGTGAGCTTGCTGGGCAAGGCAGGATGGGTAACCATCTGCTCTTGGGTTTGAGCATCCGCAGACTTGAAATCTGCTATAAGTCTTTGTGCTACTTCATGAATGAAGTCTTCATGCATCAGAGTGGCAAATGAGTAGGACTCTGTTGGGAACAATGCATGGATGTGATCCTCCAGATTGAAGGCGATTGCTTTCTTCTCTGGGATGTCGATTACTCTGGCTAATTCAGAAAGGTCAGCCTTTCTGAGTTTCTGCCATTGTCTGAAGCACTTGAGATGTTTCTTTAAAGTGTGCTTCTGGAAGGCCTTGAGTAAATCAACTGGCACTAGACTTTGAGCCTGAAAGAAAGTGTTCAAGTTAGTTTTGTTCAAACCACTTGTGTTAGTATCTGTGTGCAAAAGTAAGCTTTCTGAGCATACCTGTGTAGAAACACTAGGCTCATCAGCTTGGACTTTTGCTTGCTTGGTCTCAGAGACCTCAGATACTTTGGTATGAGGAGAAGTCTGATCCCCAGCATCCTTTCTTTCTGCTTGAACTTCCAAGTGAGGAAGCTCAGTGGCATCTTTCTCAGAAACCTTGGGGGTTTCTGGAACCTTTTCTGCTGACTCTGCTTCTTCAGTATTGCCAGTTTCTTTTGGAGGAGATAAGACCACAGTCTTTCCTTCCAATTGTTCTTCTGACTGAGCCTGTAAGAACAAACATAAGAGATTTAGTAGTGGGTTTTCCAGAGCATTCTTGAAGGAGACTATTACTGATTACTTACCTTCTCAGCAGAAGGCTCAGTAAATGCTTCCTCAGAAAGCTTTTCAGCTTCTGGAATCTCTTGGTTTTGGGGTGTTGGTTCCACCACCACTACTTCCTCAGTTAGAGCCTAATAAGAGACATTAACAAGATTAGAACACAAGATTTAAGAGCATTTTTAACTTGGTTATTTCTTGTTCAGAAATAGCTGTACTACCTGAGGGACAAGCTCTTCTTGTTGTTATGAGGTTGGAGGAACCTCTTCTTGATTCAAGGGGGTGGACAAATTTTCTTCCCCCTGAAAGTGTGTCTCCATGTTGGCCTGTAAAAAATGAAGCTTATGAGTAACAAGTTAACATTTTAATGTTGACAAGTTAGATACAAACTACTTTTGCTACCTGAATAGGGCCAGGCTGATCATTGGTCTCTTGGACTTGTGGTGATTCCACAGTCTCTCTGTGCTCATTGTTGGTCTCCTCTGCAGTATCATTCTGAGTCTCCATCTCAGTTTGATCCCTTTCTGAGAGTTGAGCTTTCTTAGAAGGTTGAGGAACCTGTGTTAAAACAGGATTTTCTTCAGCAACATTAAGTGCTGGCATTGTGAATGTGGAAGCAATGGCGACATCTTCCATCATTCTATTTTCTTCTCCCAGGCCTTCTTCTTCCTGCTGGGCAGAAGTGCTCCTTTGACCTTGAGGAGCTGAGCTAGATGCTCCTCCATGTGTTTCGATCTTGGATCTCTTGAGTGCCTCTCGGATTTGTTCATCGTCTTCAGAGTCACTGTCCAAATTGGGAGAACCCATCTATAATGTTGCGGTCATCCCTTGATAGTTCTGGAGCTGTTTGGTTCAGGATTCTTGGGGCATTCTGGAGTTGCCTTTCTGGGCGTCCAACATCTTTTGAGACCTTGTCTCCAGAAGGTTGTGCCTCTATTTCTTTTTGTTGGGGGCTTAGGTATTCTTTTGTGTTGAGTCCTTTTTCTCTTGGTAGTTTGAGGTTGAGCTGAAGCTGGCTCAGAAACCTTATCACCTTGCTGGGCAGTTTCTTCTTCTTCTGCCTCTCTGAGTGCTTTCTCAGCAGCAAGTCTCTCCTTTTCTTCAAAAGCGTGCCGGAAAAGGGAGTTGGTGACTGGAATTTCCTGACTCTCTCTGAGAGTGATTCCCATTGTTTCCAGAATGTGACAAATTCTGAGGCCAAAGTGCATATTGACCTTTGGCTCAGCAAGGCCATTGATGATCTTGGGCTCAAATTCTTCAATATGCCCAAGGAATTTGTTGAAGGCGTACTTCCCCAAATTGAAGTGGGTTTCCTGCCCTTCCTGCTTCTTGTTCAGAAGATGCATCATCATCCATCTCTCCATGCTTATCTGGTCTACTCCACCTTTATTGCCATCAAAGCAACGGACCAGAATGAGAGCTAAAGTACTCCAGTGTTTCTGGAGATGACTAGTTCTGATGGCTTTCAGAACAAAATCTCCTGGGCAACCCTTTGCGTTCTCTAATTGGATTGCTTCAAATAGCTCTTTAACACCTTGAATCATGGAAGCATCCCTGATGTTGATGTCTTCAATTGTTCCTCGATTTTTCAATCGAATATCTTGCAGAAAGTCTTCAATTTCTTGTCCTTGAACTTCAGTCTGCATGTATTTCTCTTCTTCATCATTCACAACCTTTGTGAAGATTTTGGAGTTGTTATAGAACTCCAGCACATCCAGTGTGGATAGTCCACTGGGTGCAGCAGACAGAAACTTGAAGATATGGGAACTTTTCAGCATCCCCAATATCAGTTTCCTATCTGGTCTTGAAGGTATGACTGCTGGTACATACTTCTTCACTAGAAAAAGCTCCCCAATTCATTTTGTGGTTTGGATTCCAGTCAGATGGGGTGAACTTTCCCAGAAGGCATTTATTCAACACCTTAAGTTCCTTTCCTCCTTACTTTTCAGCAGGAGCAGATGATACGGCCTTAGGGTTCTTGGTGGTCATCTTCTTGGGTGCCATCTCTTATATAGAGTCTTGAGTGAGTGTTTTCAAAGGGGTTTTGCAAGATTAATCGGGATTAGTCTATCTTTTCAGAAGACTAAACAGAAGAAGTTGAGTTTGCAGAAGGGGTTTTGCAGAAATCTTGAGAGATTTTGCTGTTTTGATGCAAGTATGAAATTTCGGATTTGGTAAAAGTGTTTGTCTTTTGCCCAAGTCCTATATATATATATATATATAGAAGACAAAATGTACATAGATACAACATACATACAACTTAATATGAATGTGTGTCTTTGTATCTGCATAGGCGTGGTATCACACACGTACTCCATTAAATGCGTAGTGGGCCATGTCTTCAACAGACATTACTTGCTTTGTTTTAATCTCAACCGTTGAGATCAAACGTTTATTCATCAAGGGCTTATATTGAATATCTTGTAATGATATCAATCAACAAATGGTATTGTGCCGACTTGATGGATTTTTGACAAGTTACATCCATTATGTCACTTAGTAAAGAGTAAGAACACTCAATCGTTTGAACTTATCATTCTGAGTGTCAAGTCCTTATCTTTATATTGTTTATCATAAAAATGGCAAAAATACAAGACATTGGACATGTTTGACTTCCAGAACTTATACTTTTCGGGCTTTGTGTGTCTTTTCTCTTTATGACTAAATAGCTTTCTGAATTCAAGTGTCAGAAGCTTCAGTTGTTTGAATGTATTTGACCCACTCTCAGTAAGTAAGTTCTAATCTTATTTACTTACTGAGTGTGTACCAACCTTTGCCTTTCTGGATACCCGTTCCAGAAATGTTTTGCCTTTCTGAGTGTTGCTACTCAGAAACCTTTACATCACTCCTTATCAACTTGGCTTTCTGAGAACATGTTCTCAGAGGCCTACTTCTTTTTTTTTTCTCACTTACTCAGACTTTAGAGATTCAGGGCATTTTTCAGTCCTTAGGCATCTCCATTAATCCAAGATTATGTCTTAAAGTCAAGAACCGGCTTTCTTGTAGGGGCTTGGTGAAGATATCTGCAAGTTGGTCTTCTGTGCCAATCTTGAGTATCTCTATATTGCCTTTCTCAACATGGTCTCTATTGAAGTGGTGTCTAACATCAATGTGCTTTGTTCTGGCATGGAACTTGGGGTTCTGTGTGATTGCAATAGCACTTGTGTTATCACAGAAAATGGGAGTTTTCTCTTCATTGAGTCCATAGTCTCTGAGTTGTTGTTGAATCCACAGAATTTGTGTTGCACAACAACCAGCAGCAATATATTCAGCCTCTGTGGTAGAAGTTGCAATTGAGTTTTGCTTTTTGCTAAACCATGAGATAAGTCTAGTTCGTAAACCGACAAGTTCACGAGGTACTTTTCCTATCAAGCATTGATCCAAAGATAATCGACATCGAGTAACCAAAGAAACTCAATCCACTTTCTTTAGGATACCACAAACCTACATCTACTGTACCTTTCACATACCTTAATATTTTCATAGCAATGTTGTAGTGTGATTGCATTGGATTTGTTTGAAATCTAGCACACACACCAACTGCATATTGAATATCAGGTCTGCTTGCAGTAAGGTAAAGTAATGAATCTATCAATTTCCTATACTTGTTTTCATTAACACTCTTATCTGATTCAGTATAGGTCATCTTGGTTCCTATGCTCATATGTATCTTAGCATTCTTTTCAGAAGGCTTAAGATTGAACTTTGTGAGCATGTCTTTTGCATACTTTGTCTGACTAATGAATATTCCATCATTGAGTTGCTTAACTTGCAATCCTAGGAAATAGTTCAATTCTCCCATCATGCTCATCTCAAACTTATTTTTCATGAGATTTGCAAAGTCATCACAAAGTTGCTTGCCCTTAGATCCAAATATAATTTCATCAACATATACTTGAACTAAGAGTAGTTTCCCATCATGATTTAAAGTAAATAAAGTTTTATCAACTTCACCTTTCTTGAAACCACTTTCCAGAAGGTATTTGGCCAAAGTGTCATACCATGCTCTTGGAGCCTGTTTCAGTCCATATAGAGCTTTCTGTAGCTTATAGACCATTCTACTTTCTGAGGAAACTTCAAAGCCAGGTGGTTGTTCAACATAGACTTCCTCAGCAAGTTCACCATTCAAGAATGCACTCTTGACATCCATCTGATAAACTTTAAAGTCTTTATGAGCTGCAAAGGCCAGGAAGAGTCTTATTGCATCCAATCTGGCAACTGGTGCATATGACTCATCAAAATCTAAACCTTCAGTCTGAGTGAATCCCTTGGCAACCAACCTTGCTTTATTTCTGGTTATTTCACCAGATTCATTCATCTTGTTTCTGAAAACCCACTTAGTTCCAATCACAGATATTCCTTCTAGAAATGGAACTAGTTTCCGGACTTTGTTTCGCTCAAACTGATCCAACTCTTCTTGCATTGCAGAGATCCAGTCTTGGTCTCTTAATGCTTCTTGTATAGTTTTAGGTTCAATGTTTGAGATGAAACATCCAAAGAGAGACTTAGCATTTTCAGCTATTGCTCTCCTAGTCCTAACACCTTGATTGATTGGTCCAATCACATCTTTTGCAGGATGATCCTTGATCCATATCATCATGGGTTTAGGGCTAGTTGGGTCAATATCTATGTGTTCTGAATGTGAATCACTATGATTATGACTTGATGCTTCTTCAGTATCTGTGACATCTTGCACCTCAGAGGGGCGGTGAATGTCTGACACTTGCTCAGTGTGAGAGCTTTCTGGGACATGCCTGTCAGAGAGGTCATTTCTAGAGTTAGCTCTTTGATGAACATCTTCAGTTTCCATTTCTGGAATTCTCATAGGAAATTCTTCATCATGTATGAGAATCATCTGGTTGTTACTAGGCATTTCATGCTTTTCTTCGTCAGAGTCATCCTCCCTTTCCACAATGATGTTTTTCCTTTCTGAGGGTTCTTCTTCAGAATCCTTTATCATTAGTTCCTTGAACCTTTCTGAGAGTTCATCAGCAAGGGGTGTTTTCTTGCTTCCTTCAAAGAATACAACATGAACTGATTCTTCAATCTTCTTTGTTCTTTTGTTGTAAACTCTGTATGCTTTGCTATTCATAGAATAACCAAGAAACACACCTTCATCTGCCTTTGGTTGAAATGTTCTTAGATACTCTTTTCCATTGTTAAGAACAAAACATCTACAACCAAACACTTTCAGATGTTTGATATTAGGGGGTCTACCAACCAAGAGTTCATATGGGGTCTTGTCATGGTGTTTGTTTATCAAAAATCTGTTCTGAGCTTAGTAACATAATTCTTCATCCCCGGAGCTGTTTTCACATTCCGAGCGCGAATCCAAGTTCCAAGCTTGGGAGCTTCACTAATTCTCGACTTATGCTTTCTTAGTTCTCGAATTAAGTTTTCTTAGTTCATCGTCGAAGAATTTTAGGAATATAATGTCAATTTTATGGGTCTTATTTTTTACAAGGGATTGTTAAAATGATTTGAGCATAATGAACTTGAGATTTCTTATTTAGTATCGCATAAGGGGTCGAAAACAATGAAAAAAATACGAAAAATCAAAGTAGAAATTTCAGCTATAAAAAATTCTAATATAATTTGAGGAGTAAATATCATATTATGTTTGAATATAGAATTAGAATATCTCCAAAAAAAATTAATAAGTTTTCTTTAGAACAATATAGGTATAAAATTATAATTAAATTTAATTATATACTGAAACAACCGCGCTCTATATACGCTCCCGCTCCCAAATATTTTTGAATTTGACGAATTCTCGCTCTCGCTCCCGTTCCCGCTCTTGTGCTCGAATTCGCTCTATGTGACTAAGGTTCTGAGTGTAGCATGTTGTGTTTACAGCTTCAACCCAATAAACTTCACTTATTTCAGTGTCAGCTAGCATTGTCCTTGCTGCTTCTTTAAGGGTTCTATTTTTTCCTTTCTGCAACACAATTTTGTTGTGGTGTTCTCACAGAGGAAAGTTGGTGTTGTATACCTTTGCTGGTATAAAACTCCTTTATGTACTGGTTGACAAACTCAGTACCATGGGCTGTTCTGATTGTAGATACTTTGTCATTTTTCATGACTTCAAGCTTATTCAGCAAGTTTGGTATCTCCACCCTAGCATCAGATTTTTGCTTCAGAAAGACAACCCAAGTGAAACTTGAGAAGTCATCTACAACAACCAGACCATACTTCTTTCCTGCATAACTAGTTACAGATGATTCAAAAATATCCATGTGTAATAGTTGCAGTGGTCTAACACTAGAGTGTCTGGTTTTGGTCTTGAAAGAGATCTTGGATTGTTTCCCCATCTGACAGGCAGAACAGATACCATCCTTTCTGAAAGATGTTTTGGGAAGACCAACCACTAACTCTTTCTTGGCAAGTTTGTTCAGATTTTTGAAATTCAAGTGACTCATTCTTTTGTGCCATAACCAATGCTCTTCTATGTGACCTGATTGACTCACCATGAGACATTCTTCAGTTGTGGCAGATGCCCAATCGGCAACATAAAGACTGCCTTTCCGCCGAGCAACAAGGTATGCGCTTTGACTCATTGTCAATAAGTTTGCAATACTTTGCTTTGAATTTCACAGTGAATCCCTTGTCTGCAAATTGGCTCATGCTAAATAGATTATATTTCAAACCTTTAACATGTAATACGTCAGTGATTGTTAATGATCCTAATTTGACGTTGCCAGATCCCAAAGAGGGATTTAATTCTCCTCCAGCAAATTTGATGTCTGGTCCAGTGTTGCAGGCTTTGTAGTTGACCAGATTTGCTTTGTCTCCTGTCATGTGCTTTCCGCATCCACTATCAAATAGCCATTGAGCCTTAGTCCAAGAGGCGTTCTGCACAAAACAGGAAACATGAGTTAGGTTCTTGCCTCAGAGATAGAACCACTTAGACTAAACATTCTTCCAGTAGGAATCCACATTTTAGTGAATTTCTTGGGAGTTTGTTCTTGTCTAACTTGATCAGAAGGAGATGCAATAAAATCAATAATTTTGATCTCAATCTTCCTTCTTGGGGTGTTTCTAGGTGTTCCCTTTAGTGCTTTCTGGACCCTGGGTTTCTGGGGTTGCTTTTTCAGAAAACTTAGCCTTTCTGGCCAGGTTCCTTCTAGCTCTGGCATTCAGTTTTTCAGTGGCTTGAGATTTCTTCCACTTCTGTCTATTGCTACGTGCAATATCAACCTTGCGCCATTGTTCTTGTCCTTCCTTATATTGTTGCAGAAGGACCTTTCCAATAGCACGATAGCCAATGCCATTTCGAACACCTTTGGCTTTCTGAATGCACTCTTCAGAAGCCTTACTAGTTTCTGCACCATCTTTATTTTCATAAAATGGTACAGTAGAGAATTTGCCTATTCCAGCAATTCTTCCCTTCCTAGTAATGCAACAATGTGAATGGTTGCATATCTGAGGGTTGTGTTTCTTTTCAGAAACCTTATCCACATGTTTCTTGTGAACTTGTTATTCTTTCAAAGGTTGGGTTGAAACTCCTTTTCCTTTGTCAACTACCCTAGCTTTCTGACCAATGCTATAGGTGGTTGAAGAATCATTTTGTTGACTTTTTACAAAGGTCAACCTTTCATCACTCTTCTTCAGAGGAGATGAATTACTTGATTGTTCATCAAGTCCAAGTCCACCTTTCTCAGATGGATCTCTCAGATAGGATTGAACCTCAGTGAGAGTGTCACTAGCCTTTGCATAAGATTGGAAGGATAGCTCTTTCTTTCTGAGTTCTTCATTCTCAGAAGGCAGCTTCATCATTTTCTTATTGAGTTCATCCAAGGCTAGTTTGTGAGAATTTTCATTCTCAGATATCTGAGTTTTCAGAAAGGCTATTTCAGCATTCTTGTTCTCAGATAGTCTGGTTAGCTCATAAACCTCTTTTTCAAGAGTTTCTTTGCTTTCCTCTAGAATTTTGGTTTTGGATTGTGCTTCCAGAAATTCTTTCTCATAACGATCCAATTCACTTTTGACCAACTCCAGATCCTCAATTCCATCATCACTCTCATAGTACAGAAATTGTGAATTGTTAGTTACCTCATCAGCCATAAGACATATTTCAATGTTGGAGATGTCTGGACCAGCAATCTCAGCAATTCCACACATTTCATTCTTCTTAAGGTCAAAGTCGATTACATCGTGGGTGATTCCACACAATTTTGGTGATGGTAGGTTTGAGTCATCTGAATCTTCATCTTCAGAATCTGTCTCAATGTCTAGAGCATCAAGTTGAATTTGAATCTTCTTCCTTTCTTCAGTCAGTAAGGCCCTTTGATTTCTCTTGAAATTTCTTCTGTCCTTCTTGTCACCTGTCTTGAGCTTGTTTAAAGCAGGACAATCTATTTTGAAGTGACCAGGATTTTGACAATAGAAGCAGATATCATTTCCTATTTCTGCAGCTTCAGTACTAACACCTTTCTGAATGGGGGTGTTCAGAGAGTTGTTCATTTGTATGTTCTTGTACTGATGATAGTTTGGGCCAAGATGCTTTTTCAGCTTTTCTTCTCTCAATCTCTTGACTCACAAATTTCTTCTGTCTTACTGCAAGAGCATTTTCTTCAGATGCATCTTTGGTATCCTACTTTTCAGAAGTACCTTGAGAAACTAGAGCAACACTTTGCAACTTTTCAGCTGTTTGTTCTCTCTGAGTTGTCTCATAGTCTACAGTAGCAAGATGAGAGAAGAGCTCCACTGGAGTAATATTTGGCATCCCTTGGTTGAAATAAAAGAACTTAGTGTGCTCCCAGTTGTGATTGAGACTTCTGACAATAGTCTTAATCTTTTCTGGCTGGGAGTATCTGTTGCTTTCACCAAGTGCAGTCATATCACTCATAAGTGTAGTAAACCTGAAATCAAGTTCTTCCAGAGTTTCAGTGGGACCTTGTTTGAAGTTTTGGAACATCAATTTAAGAACTTCGAACTTGGTTTCCTTGGTTTTCTCTGTTCCGGCACAGATTTCTTCAATCAATTGCCAGGCAACTTTTGCCGTTTTAGCACCCCACAGTTTACACTGTATGTGCTCAGGTGTCGATCTGATGATGATATTACGAGCTTGACCATCCAATCTATGTCTCTTGGAATCTTCAGATGTCCAGAGCTCTCTTGGCTTGTCTTCATACATAATGCTTCCATGAGCAACACGACCACTATCACTAGCAGCCGCATCCTCGCTTCCATCTTCCTTGTCTGAGGCTTTTCTTCCATCAGACACCTCAGTAACTTGTTTGAGTTGTCTGATTTTGATAGGACCTTCATTGATGACATAGATCATCTCGTCACTAATGGCCTCCAGATGGAGCAGCATGTTGTTCTTCAATTTCTCGTAGTTTTCTGGCTTCAGAACGGGTGCATCACTCAGAGTCATACCTGCACACTTAACACACAAATTATATAGTCCTCAGAAAGGGACAAAGTTCCTTCACCTATCTGGGGATCTAGGTTCAGTGCAGAAGGCTTGTGAACCTCCTGCTCTGATATCACTTGTTGGTCCAGATAACGGCAAAGTAAAAGACTAGAGGGGGGGGGGGTGAATAGTCTTTTAAAACTTTTGTTGATAAACACAGTTTCTCAGAAACCTGAGGGTTTCTGATACTTAAATTCAGGGCGCGGAAGACTTTAAGATAGGTAAGTGCAGAAACAATAAGTATGTGTGTGTGCGCTTTGCTGAAATGCAAATACAGAAAGGTAAATGACACAGCAAGTATAGTGGTATCTGGAGGTGGCGTAATCCTCCAACTAATCCAATTCGGTCATTCTGAGACCTAGAATTCACTAGAACAGATAAGTGAGTTCACCTTACAATAATCCTATTCTAAGATTCTTAAACAAATGGTTCCCAACCAAATGTTCCCCCTGAGTTATTCCCCAGATCCTAGAGATAAGTACTTCCTCTACTCAGATAACCTTGGAGTTATTCCTTGATTTCCCAAATCAAGTACTTCCTCTACTCCACGCCTTGATGGTGTTGGTTATAAGGTTTGTCAGAGAGGCTTCTCGTATAACTTTTCAGTTATGTTTTCAGAGAGCCTAATAGAACAAGACTACTTAATACACTTGTTCAGTGGATGGCGACCGCTCTTTATCGACCCAAGTAATTGATGTACGCTCGAGAATGAGCTTCAGAAAGGGTATCTGATAGTTCAACTCTTTCACGAATAACAATCTCTTGTTAAGGTTCAGGACAACTTAGAACTACTAGTGATTCTTCGAGCAATAGAAAGCTTTCAGAAAGGGTAGTAGAGTGCTTGAGAGAATACTTTGCTTGATGGTAAGTTTGCAAGATAGAGCGTTCTAAGGTGTATTTCTCAGCATCTAAGTGTGTGATATATATAGATGAATTTGAGAGTTGTTGGAATGATATCCGTTAGACACAATTCAAATTCAGTCCATACTAATCTTGAAATGAGTACTCAGAAGTCCTTGTCTCATGTCTCAGAGAGGACTGTACTTCAGCGGCTTTTCTGCAGATGCAATTAATGCACTTGTACTATTTCTTGTCCTGTAGTCTTCAACGGATACATGAGCCTTTTTGATGGCTTGCATGCTCCATACTCATGATGTCATATGTCCAGAATCATATTTCAAAAGTAAGTAAATATACTTATGAAAGGATTAATGACATAGTCTTTCTGAGTTAGACTAAACCTTGATGTCTTCATAAATCTTGTGCAATCTTCAGTCTTCTAATCTTCAGAAAAGCTCCATTGCTAGGATTGATCTTCATGGTCTTCTGGAAATAAAAATTACACTCATAGACCTATAATCCTAATACAAGATTTACTAGACTAATCATACTCAATGATTTCCTCTTTCACAATGTTCAAGTGAACCAAGAGTACTTAATCACCTTTCTGGCTAAGATAAGAACATGTGATGAGTGATCAAAATACTAACAGATATTCCTAACAGATGTGCTCCTTTAGCTTGCCCTCTCTCACCAGGTGTTCAACCTCTGTTTTCAGTTGAATACAGTCATCAGTCTCGTGACCACGACACTTGTGGAACTTGCAGTACCCCTTTGCATTCTTATTCCTCCGGTTGTTGTGAGAGGGCTTGGGCCATTGGACATCCAGCTTTTTCTCGATAATAGTCGCCAAGATGTCGGATCTTGGTCTGTTGAGACGGGTATAATCCGCATATCTCCTCGGCGGACTTCTCTCCCTGTGGAAGCCTTTATCTTTGTGATCCTTCTTTGAGTCAAACTTCCCCTGGCATTGCTCTTGCTTCACCGGATCCTTTCCTTTCTTGGAACCAGCTCTTACCGGAACATTACTTCGGTACTCCTCTCCGTACATCACTTCTTCACATATGTCATCTAAATGCTTTTCAATCCTCACCTCCTGACTAGATAGTTTTCTGCGGAGCTCTGAGTTGAAAGTATTAGCATACAGGTGACAGACCCATTCCTTAATATTGTGTGGCTCAACTCGAAGAAATTCCGCGTGAAAGTGATCTAAGAAGGTCCTTAGATCCTCTTGCTCCCGCTGTATAACTTCTGCCAGGTGCTCTACAGTACGCTTTCTCCTTTTTGCCTTTCCAAATCGTGCCAAGAACGTTGAAGAAAGGTCTGCATATGACTTTATCGACTTGTTCGGCAAAGCGGTGTACCAATCCATTGCCGTTCCGAAGAGAGTGGATGAGAACGTAAGAGCTTTTGTATTGTCGCTCATCCCTTTGGAATCAATCTTGCTATTGTACTTCGTCAGGTGACCAACGGGACAAGCATCCCCATAATAGTATTCCAAGCTCGGGATTACTTGATCCGAGTTTCTGTTTCTTTCCTTTTCTCTCATGATGTCATCGCACAAGGGATTTGGTGCACTAGTGGTTATCTGCTCATGGTCTTTTACCAGGCATCCGAGATTCAAAATCTGGGCCTCCAAAGCCTTCTGTTGAGCGTATATTTCGTCAGCAGTCATGATCTCTCCTGTCCTCGGATGAACAGCTACATCCGCGGGAAGTTCTTCTATCCAGACCACTGGAACAGTTTCTGCTACTTGATCTCTGTCTCTCTGAGGTGCTTGTCGCGGAACTCCTAGATGCCTATTATCCCCTTCTTGATACTCTCTCCTTCCGTTTGGGCTTCCTTCACCCCGAGCTTGAGAGGCAGACGCTCGCCGGTCCAAAAGGTTTCGCAAATCCTCTTGAGGTGGCTGATTCCCCAACCTCTGTTGGATCGGACGTTGCTTGTTTCTTGATAATGCAGGCTCTGCCTGAGGAGGGGTAACCACTGGCGGAGTGGCTTGCTGAGGATGAGCATTATTGAACCCCAGGCATCCTTGGATGATTGTGAGCAATCTATCGAACAGAGTCTCACTTAGTCCGAGATCACTAGTGCGGACAGTGCGACCATCGGGCATAGTGAACTGTTGACCTGCAGCAGGGCCTTGAGCTTCTGCCGGAGAAGCACGTACGACCCCTTCTCCATGGCTCACGGGCACATCATTCTCAGGGACACTTCGGACTCCTTTGTGTGGAGCGTCTCTCCCTTCATCTGAGGATGGGCTGGCTGTGCGCCCATTGCTCAGATATCTCCTTCCAGCGTTCCCTCCAGCCACAGCGGCTCTTCGTTCACGGGTGGGCGGACGTCCTCGTGGGCGTGGTGGTGGAGTCCCCACACATGCAGCACTAGTCCGCGTTGTCCGTCTTGTTCTTGCCATCAACTCAAACTCAAACACGAAAACTTTTTGTAAAGTTTCCCACAGACGGCACCAAAATGTTGAGGGGAAAAACCTCGAACACTAACTAACTAAACTATTACAAGCAACCTAGTCTAAGACCCGTCTCAGACTTGAAGCCCGGTGTAGTACTGGTCCGAGCTTGAGTACCCGAAAGGACTAAGTTGGGGGGGGGGGGGGTTTAGAATGGGTTACCCGGATTGCCTATGTCAATCCGGTAAGAGACTTTACTCAAGAGAGAGTTGGAAGCTCTCAATGTAATAGTTATAAGGGATTATGACTTAACACTTGTCACTTACCTTAAGGTCTTGGACCTTGTGCTATACTTATAGTTATCGTATCTTATGAGATTGCTCACAAGATGATGCCAAGTGTATGCTTCAGATTTGGACACCAATGCTACCTTTGTCCCATGGCCCATTAGTGAACAGTAATCCAATACTAATCAATGGGCCTGGGAGGGTAGTTTGGACCTTTCCCTCTGAGAGTACTGTTTCGCATGTTGGGTCCGTGTAAGTTCCTGATGACCGTATGCTTGGTTGATCCGCCCTAGTAACTCAAGGTGTCGACTAGAGTTCCAAAAAGTACCTCATTGTTCTTATATAATGCTTTGGTCTTCTTGTGATGGTGGCGTCCAGATTCTCTCATCCGTCCGTTTAGCATCTTAGGGTGACGATAGTGGTACTTGGAAGGTCCATGTGACCTTTTGTCAGGTTCAGAAGTCATCCATTTAGCTTGGTCGGACCTAGCTGAAATGGCGTGCTGACTTGTAAATACTAGTTGACCTGAGATGGTTTCCTTTACGTCGGACCATTTGAAGGTTAGACTAGCAATAAATAGGCTATCTCAGCCTTGATGCGCTTTAGGACACGCTCTATGGGGCCCTTAACGGATTGGACACATGTCTGTATCAACACCTGGAACTCCACATCAAAATGGAGTTGATGAAAGGTTCAATAGAACTGTGTTAGAGAGAGTAAGATGCATGTTGATTAGCTCAGGTTTGAGCAAAACATTCTGGGGAGAAGCAGCTACTACTGCTTGCTATTTAATCAACAGGAGTCCATCATCACCTCTGAATAACAAAAACTCCTGAGGAAGTGTGGTCAGGAAAACCACCTTTATATGCTCACATTAGGGTGTTTGGTTGCTTAGCACTAGTACACAACATACATGACAAGCTGGATCCTAGAGAAATTAAGTGTGTATTCCTTGGTTATCCACCTGGAGTGAAGGGGTACAAATTATGGAGTATCACACAGAAGAAATGCATCACTAGCAGGGATGTAATCTTTAATGAGCATTATGCCATTTAAGAAACCTCAGCATGGTACAGAGCTTGAGGTGGAGTCTTTAAGCAATGATCATGTTACTCCTATCAATCATGATCACAGAGAAGAGTTTTCAACTGATACAGGAAATAGAAAACAACATTTGTCATCAGAAGAGACAAATGCAACTGATCACACCACAAATGAGATGACAGATGCAGCTGAAAATCTGTCATCATACCAGTTAGCTAAAGATAGAGCCAAAAGAGTGAATAAAATTGCTCATGACATGCTTGGATATGGAAGAATAGGTAAATCCTATAATGTATCTTATGCTCTATCTGTAGCTGAGGAGATTAATTACTCAGAACCTGCAACATATCATGAAGCTGTAAGTTGTCCTGAAAGTGAGAAGTGGATTACTGCAATTCAGGAGGAATTATTGTCTCTAGAGAAGAATCACACCTGGAATGTTCTTGAGATACCTAAGAAGCAGAAGTTAGTTGGTTGTAAATGGATTTTTAAGAAGAAACATGAGACTGGTGCACAGGAATCTAGCAGATACAAGGCAAGATTAGTTGCCAGAGCTTTTACTCAAAAGGAGGGCATTGATTATACAGAAATCTTCTCACCAGTTGTCAATCATGTTTCAATAAGAGTTCTACTTGCTATGGTTACTCAGTGGAAGCTACATCTTCAACAAATGGATGTGAATACTGCATTCTTTCATGGGAAGCTTGATGAAATTATATATATGAGAATACCAGATGGTGTGCATGTGAATGATAAGGAGAATAAAGCTTGCATTCTCAGGAGATCATTGTATGGTCTTAAACAAAGTCCACGCCAATGGTATAGGAGGTTTGATGATTTCATGAGTTCTATACATTTTCAGAGGAGCAAGTATGATAGTTGCATTTACTTATCAGATGTTTCACTGAAGAATTGCATATATCTTCTACTGTATGTTGATGACATTCTTATTGCTGGGAATTCTATGAAAGATATTTGTGATTTGAAGCTAAAACTCAGTTCTGAATTTGAAATGAAAGATTTGGGGTGTGCTAAAAGAATTTTAGGCATGGATATAGTAAGATATGATGCAAATGGGAGCTTATCACTATCACAGGCTAGTTATCTTACTAAGGTACTTGCAAGATTCAATATGAATCTGTCTAAGCCTGCAAATGTGCCTATAAATCCAGGAGTGAAGTTATCTATGAGCCAATGTCCTACTACTCAGTTTGATATGATGAAAATGAGTAACATTCCCTATGCAAGTGTTGTAGGGAGAATTATGTATGCAATGATTTGTTGTAGGCCAGATCTGGCATTTGCTATGAGTATGATTAGTAGGTATATGAGTAATCCTGGTCAGGAACATTGGAATGTGGTGAAAGGTGTATTCAGATACATAAAGGGAACACTGGATCATGGTTTGAAGTTTCAAACAACTCAACAAAATGACTTTCCTCTACAGGGATTTGTGGATGTTGATAATAGGAAGTCAGTCACAGGTTTTGTTTTCACTCTCTTTGGTACTGTAATTTCTTGGAAATGCACACAACAATCTATTGTAGCATTATCAACTACAGAGGCAGAGTTCATAGCTGTTACAGAAGCTATTAAAGAAGCAATATGGTTGAGTGGTTTGCTAAAGGAGCTGGGAGTTAATCAAGATTGTGTCACAGTTTTCTGTGACAATCAGAGTGCAATTCAGTTGTCTAAACACCAGCATTTTCATGAGAGGACTAAGCATATTGATGTCAGGCTATACTTCATCAGAGACATCATTGAGAGTGGCACAATTAAGGTGGAAAAGGTTCATAGATTACACAATGCAGCAGACAGTTTTACTAAGCCTTTTTCTGCAGAAAAGTTCAGATATTGTGCAGATTTGATCAATGTAAGGAGCCTGAATTCTTTCTGTAAATGAGTAATTTGAGACTATGGCATGTTCTAGCCATTAAGGGAACCTAAAGGTTGAGAGTTCTACCTTCAAATGGACTGTAAAGGGAAGTAAGTCAGAGATCTTTGAGCTAAGGTGGAGATTGTTGGTTTTGTAGCTCAAATAGATTTGGACATATGAGATCAAATCTGGGAACATGAACGGTGGAGATGGTTTCTCGCAGTTAGAAACCGTTAGCTTATAACGGAAGTGAAGAAAACAGAGCAAGACAGACTGCGGAAGGAAATCTGATCAAATTGCAAGGCGGTTTCTTCTTCTACTATAAATTGATCATCACCAGTTGATTTGTAGAGCTAGCACAACACAATTTCATCATCAATTTCAATCTTTGTAACCGTTTCTATATCCAATTCGATTGTGATAGTTGATAGGTTGCGGTTTATCAGTTTTAGCTTGTTCTTAATCAACTTCGATTGATTCAAGCTTGTATTGTGTACAATTGAAAGCAATAAAGATTTGTGATCGTTTTTCGGTGGATGTAGGCTTGTTGTTGAGCCGAACCACGTAAATTCTCGCGTTGATTTCTTTGTTGTTTGATTGATTGTTTCTTTGTGTTTGTTGGTGTGAACGAAGAAGAAGATTGTTCTTGTTATACTCAACAAATTTGGATTAGACATATGACTAAACACCTTACTTGCCATAATAGTAGAAGCTATAGTAGTCATAGAACTGTTCCAGCGGCGTATCCAAAATAAAAATTTTGGGGGTCGAAATTTAGGGTGGTCAAGAAAAGTGAAAACAAGCTCCATCATGAACTTGCAACCTCCATCAAAGAGAAGGTAAAACAAGCAAGCAAAAAAAGGAAAAAAAAAAAAAAAAAGGTGATTTGAACTCGAACTTGCAACCTACATCATGAAAATTAACTTCACAACTAGAGTTGTTACGTGAGTCGAGCCTTAACGAGGGCTTGACTCGTTAAGGCTCGAGCTCGGCTCGCTCGATAAGATAAACGAGCTGAGTCAAATAGCTAAATCATGTGTACTAATCTTCTTTTAACGTATCAATACACATGTATTTTAATTTGTCATACTCATACAATATTAGCCGGATCGAGTGACCCCCTAGACCCGGCCTACCTCCGCCACGGGCAATATCTCATACTTAACCATGGTTAACGAGTAAACAGAATAATTTCCCCCAACTCTCTCTCCCAATACATCAACCATCTCCGTTTCACCTCTTCTTGCCATTTTTGTAGAACTGATACAACAAAAAACTTGTTCTACAAGTATAGTACTATTGTAATGTGATACCGAGTTGAACAATGAAAATAACTAACATACATACAACTTTACATTAAATATGAATTTCAAAGCCCAATGGATCTGTAATTTTCGCCTAGAATTCACAAGATCAATTGGGATGGATAATAATGATTGCGTATGAATTGTACAAAGATCTATTTACCGAATTGGGGATCTTTGGGAAAGACGCTAATCTATTTTAAGAGATGGAGGCATGGACGAGAAGTAGGAATGACAATTTGATGAAATCAATGGTTTTTTTAGATGCTAGGGGCGTAAACACTGGTATACCCTCTCACATGAAATGTAACCACCACAAATGGACCCCATACATTTTATTAGAGGATGTACCAATGGTTACACCCTTAACATCTAAAGACAGGGCCAGAACATATGAGCTGGAGTTTTTTAAACCAACTGTCCTATTTCTATTGGTTTGATGTACCAAATCATCCACATGACATGGTATGACAGTTGTATCAAAAAAAATTCTCGTAGAATAGAGTCCAACAGTTCACATTACCAACAAATGCGTCAAGCTGAGTACTTTTTTCACTTCAAATTCATTCCGTTAGTATTCACTTCATATCTACTTTTCATAACTTCAAAGATAATATGTACTAGTACTAACCCGTGGCGATGCCACGTTATAGTTTACTTTTGGTATATATAAACGATTGATAACGTAAGTAAATTCAGAAAATCAAATATAGTAAAGAATAGTTGAGATTACCATAAAATTATAAAAAAGTTATACATGATGGAAGGATATATGAAAAACTTCAAAGTAACTTTGAAAATACATAATTCCACACTTCAAAGTATTTCAAAGTAAAAAACAAAAATATCAAAAGTATTAATGCATACACACGTCTAAAGGTTACACAAAACCTCCTTATAAACCACGTTAGTTCTGGTATAAGTGGGTTTTCCTTCTTCATCCAGAATCAATACCTTCAAGCCCTTTTTTGATGTAACTCTCGAGAAAGCAACATAAAGCTGACCGTGGCTGAATACTGGGCTCGGCAAATATAGACCGACATGGGCCAACGATTGTCCTTGACTCTTATTTATCGTCATAGCATAGCAAACCGATATAGGAAACTGCCTCCTCTGAAACCTGATTGGAAACTTGGTAAGATCTGACGGTGTCAAAATCATACGGGCTATCAAATACTCTTTACCAGCATTTTTTCCATGTATCATCTTGGCCTTGATGACGTGTTTGCCGATAGAAGTTACGATCAATCTAGTTCCATTACACAGTTCTGCAGACTGGTCTATATTCCTTAATAGCATAATCGGACATCCAACTTTAAGACGGATCAAATGATTGGGAATACCTGATGTCTTAATGGTATTAAGAAATTCGGTCGAATATATATCCTCACGATTGACTATATCATCCTCATCAGGACAAATGCTATCGGAACTCATGAACTCAAATGCATCACCAGGCAACAAAGACATAACATAATCATTTATCTCATGAACAATCTCATTAGTCGGAGCTAATATAGCTCTATCCTAGAGGTATCGACCATCACCAATATGATCAATGAGTGACGGATAAGTACTACTTACAATTGCAGCTATTGGATCGGTTGCATCATGGATGAGTATATCATCAGGCAGTTTGAAGTCGACCTCACCATCGTTCTGTCCTCCAATTTCACCATCTCCAACTTTTAACAACCAATCCGCAAATTCCCTTATAGATTCAACTTCACCTGGAGATCCGCCAGCCTGAAATTGACACCGTTAAAAGTCGTAAATTATACTAATAAATCGTTAAGTATAAGATAATTAAATTTTTAGAACATGCGTCTATGTAAATAAACATTACGCTTATATTAAGAAAAATACTAACCTGTAAGCGCATATTCTTGGTTAACCTCATTACTTGACAATGACTCCATATAGAACCGAATGATGACAACGATGCATTAACTATGTCCTGTCTACTTCCTTTAGGAATAATCGCGTAATCATTCAAGTCACCCCCAAATACAACCACTTTGCCACCAAAGGGAAATCTAGAACCTTGTCCGTCTGGGCCTCTAACGACATCTCGGAGACTCCTGTCGAGTGCTTCAAAACAAAATCTATTTGTCATTGGACCTTCATCCCATATGATCAACTTAGTCTTTTCGAGAAGTCCTATCAGTTCACTACCGGGAGTAATCCTGATACATACAGTGGTCTCATCAACCATCAATGGTATTGAGAATCTGGAATGGGCTGTCCTTCCCTTAGGCAGAAAAAGAGAAGCAATACCGCTAGAAGCAACTGGCAAAATGATGTCACCCTTACCACGCAGTGCAGAGCACAACGTCCTCCATAAAAATTGTTTTACCGGTACCGCCATATCCATATAAGAAGAAAACACCACCCCTATCCGAAGACACAGCATCCATAATCTTATTGTATACATCCTCTGCTCATCAGTCAGATACGGATACAACCGATTGAATTCGGCCTGCATTTCTTCTACATCATGCGACATCTCTTCTGCAATAAGATTGTTACTTCCATCCCGGATGACCATGTTGTCCAGTAATAGCATCCCTTCAAATTGAGAAAGTGAACTACCATTTAGAGATAGCAGACGTTCAATATCTGCAAGGGCAAAATTCTTGATTTGCATCTCACTAAGTTCCAATCCTGCAATATTAGACAAACGTATTATAGTTAATTATCATATCAAATGCCACATATAAGTATTTGAAATTTGAAACAAAATTGATATAATGTATGAATAATAAAATTACCTGGATTATTCATCTTCTTACGATGAAAGTATAGTATATCATCAGAAAGATGATCCCATGTCTTTTCCCACACCTCAGGTATCGACCTGAACACCAGAAACTTGCTTCTTTTATTGCATCAATGTATTCTTTGTCATCATCCAGCAATCCCATTGCGTAACACGCATCCCAATATGTTGGATACAAAACACCGTCTATAGTCCTTAGATCCTCATAGCAAGTGGCACCCTGTATGTGATTCAACATGATTCTAAGATAATATACCGGCCCGGATTTAGGCGGGACGTGGTATATCCTACCAACCCTGTTCATCCTTTGATTCCTAACTTTCCAAACCTTATTCTTTTTATCAAACACATAATGTCGTGTAAACTCAGAGTATAGATACTGGCATGCTTCAGGGTTATCTTTGTTGTACTTCATCCACTGCAAGAATTTAGTTTGTGCAATAGTCGGCTTATCCATGAGATTTTCTATAAAGTCACCATCCTTGAAGCACAAATTCTGCTCACCGTCCAAGTGGAAAGATAACCGCTCTACAGTCGGGTCACGATAATGTATGTCAAAACCAAGCATACGCCATACAACTTCACAGGCGGATATATATCTGCAATTGACATAGTCTTTCACTTCATTGTCAACCGTAATCTTCGCACCTATTCTATCAACCCCTTTATTGACATACTTGAATAGGTATTTTATAGAGTTTGACTTGTTACACCACTCGACATTAATATGAGCATTATACCTCATCAAGAGATATGGATTGTATGGAACAATGTATCTGTAGTTATAAATAGTATTTTTAAATTACAAATAAATACAACATATGAAGTGTAAAAAAATGAACTTTAAATTTAAAAATGATAACACATACTTGTTATCAATAGAAACACCATTCTTGTCTATTGTTCGACCATCGTTACGCCTCCTATAAACAGGATACCCATTGCCATCAAATGATGTACGTTCATTGAAACTCTTTGGAAATTTCTTCGAGCATTTGTTTCCATCATGCATACATGGTGATGTGGGGTTCAACGCACCACATGGACCATGCACCATATACTCGAAAACAACATGAAACAATTCCGGATCAGCATCTTTGTCTGAATCTCCGCACTTATGACTTTATCAATGTTATCAACTGTCATATTTTTGTCCTCACGGTCTATCCATAATAGAATATGGGCATGTGGGAGACCACGCTTCTGAAACTCAATAGTATAGACAACTGCAAAATGAAATATATTGATATTATCCTTTCTATATGATAGAAAAATGAATTTACCTCCCATGCACTTCCCAAATATATTTTCTGTTTTCAAATCCTTGACTAGTTGATCTAGCTTAAGCTTGAAGACACGGCATAATATATCGGGCCTATCCTCAGGACGCAATCCCTTAGCTTCGCAAAAGCGTGTTATCTCAGGCCATTTGGGATTACACGTAAAAGTGATGAACAACTCAGGATATCCTATGGCCCTGCAAATTGCCATAGTGTCCTGAAAATTCTGAATCATGTACCTTGGGCCACCGATAAATGAAGACGGCAAGACAATCATCTTACCAACATTATCCATTGGATCATCAATATAAATAGCACCTCTACGAATTGCATCATCAAGTTTCTTGTAACTGTCAGACCTAAGCTTGGGTTGGTTGTTTACAATGAATGCTAGCCTTTGAGTCTCCATCATCATATAGCAATCAACTAAAAACTGCTGAAATAACTTCCTGCTGCGCAATATTGTGGATGCTTCATCCTCACGATCAAATATCCTAAAGGATATGAACTCTTTGATTGTGAGTCTATTCCGAACACCGGTTGACTTATTTGTGTGTGGAATATCCGTGTGGTATCCATCTTCACTGCATGGAAAAACTAACGGATATTGCATTGGGAGGTAGCTCGGATGCAGTTCGAAAATACGTCTTAGTCCAGTCATCTTGTGGTCAAGTAATATATCTCTCGGATCGTGTCATATTCATTATTACCTATTACATCATTAGATAATTAATCTATAGATATATCATTTAAATGAACGAATATCTTTTTAAGTTAAGATATTAAATAATTTAATCTACATACCGACTATAAGGGCAGCAACTTCATAACACGTCGGTAGATTGTACATACGGCCATCACGTGACCTACGACCGATAAGACAAAGCTTCACATTCTGTTCATCATTTTCTTTGAATCTATCAGCAGCCATTCTAAAGTTTTTTGCAATCGGGTTGTACTCGTCAACCATCTCCTTAAGTGAACTGACAACATTAGGTTCAATCACAACAGGATGTTTTGACCTACATATCAAAATAATATATAGATATGTTACATTTGGAAGAATAAGAATAATTAAAGGAAATGAAACAAATTTATTAGAAATACATACCTCACAGCGTCAATCCTATCTTGCGTTTCATCTTCACCACAATACATATATAGCTGCGAGAACTTTGCCGAATGGCCATTTGTTGGCAACAAACTCCCAAGACGATGGTAATTTTGACCACCATTTTTATACGTATATGGACCACGACCATTATTAATAGAGTTGTCCTGTATAACACCTATAGATGTAAACGCATACATCATGTTATAAGCACGTATATTCTCAACAAAGTTTCTACTGTTGCGATCCCTGTTACTGAGGAGATCTCTCAATAGTGGTGGAGGTTCTTGCAACTTTGGCAGTTGTATTTTTCCACGACTACAACATATAGAGAACTCGGGTTCATTGACAGGTGTATTCTTAATCTTCTCATCAAACCACATAAGAGCGCCACAATATGAGCATGGGTATATTGGGTCACCAAAGTCTTTATATGCTGTCACGGGTTATTTACATCGATGAATCGAGTAGTCAAATAAAATTAAATATAAATGGTAAATTTCAAGTAAAGTATTACCTATGACTTGTTCACCAAGTGCTCGTCTAGCAGCTTGACTTTTCTTCTGACAACGGGAATTAATTGCATTTTTTCGATTTCTTACAGTAGACGATTCGGGAATAGAAGATACCAAATTTCTCGGGGGCACAATTGTATCTTTATGAACTAACCAATCAACATGGCGATGAGCAATTCCCATTTGTTGTTCCATACCATTCGGTAAAGGAATGCCTAGAAAATGTAATCAGAAGAAACGAAAATTTAAGTATTAATGTATTGGGAAAATTGAGTTAAGCATCAAATTATCAACCTTTAACTTATCAATATATACTTACGATATGAAGTATTAGTTTTAATATAACAAACTTGTTTATCAGGAATATCCTTTAGGTATCTCTTGTTTGCTATAATCGCACGTCTGTTCTTCCGGTTGAATGAAGCCACTTGTTTGTACGCATCATTGACTTCACCTATTCATATCAAATTAAACTAATGAATCCATGCATAAATAAATATATAGAAAGTAAGACGGAAATAGTGAATTATACCAGGGCTTGCTAAATCAACAAATGAACTTTTGTATAGATCTCTTATAACTTCTCTACTTCGACTTGGAATAGACGTTGTCACTAAAACAACACATATAATAATTATAAAGTAAAATTAGTATATAAGAAAAATATGCATAATATAATTGTTAGACAAACGCGTGGAAATACAATTTTCAAGCTAACCGTTTGTTATATCGGACAAAGGTGTAGTCCGTGGGAATCCGTCAATATCAGGTCGTCGCCACTCATTGGAGTTCGCTACGATCGTGGATCGCCTATATACATTGACAAAATTACAAATATTAATACTTATAAGCTGGTAATAATTTGGAGCTTAAATTATAAAATGTAAGTACGTAAGTGAAAATACAACCATTTATTACTGTAGAAGAGTTCTCATCAGCATCTATCTCCATTGAATTTAAATGATGACTACTCGATCCAGAATTATAAATGATGTCACGTACGTACTTCATTCGCCTACCCATCAACACACCTATATTATAATAAAAAATCATTGAAGTAGGATCAATGACGTAATAAAATACATAGAATAACAAATAATAATGATAAAAAATTAATATTAGCTGAAAACTTAGCAAGTCAACTAACGAACCCTTAATTCGCGAATTACTCTACCTTAATTCGAGAATTAAGACCAAAGAACTACAAATACCCCCATGTCTTATAAATAAGACATCACCGATTATTCCCACTTTCTAAATCAACAGTCTACTCATCTCCCCCATTTTCGTCGTCATCCTTCTGCTTCATTTTCGTTTCATCTTCTGCTTAATTTTCGACGACAAAAACTGATAGCTAAAGGATTGATCTGATTACAATTATCATTTCGGAGGTTTTCAACATCTCAATACAGCTCAGAAGGTAAGATTCATTTCGTAATTCTCAATTTATCTATTATACCAGCTTTTAAGTATTCTGGATGAATCAAAACTTGTAAGAAATTGAATCTTATCTTCATAAATTGTTTTAATTTGATGATCTGCTTAATCTATCAATTCGAATTGATTCTTATGTTTATCCTTTAACTGTGGCATTTTTATGCATGTGCATGCAAGATCGGAACAGTTTGGGCTATCCCACAAACTCGCCGGAGACGATGACATTCAGATCTATGAATTTGGATGTAAGTTTTTTATCAAAATTGAAGCTGATTTAGTTGTTTAAAGCTTCGTAAACAGGGATACTAACATCTTTAGCTTGAATTTTGTCAGATCTGGTGAAATACGCTGAAATTGATGTCGAATTTGAAGATAATTTCAATTACCATTAAAAATCAGATAAACGGAATGAAGGTGCGAATGTTAATTTGTTTTTTTACATAATCGATAGTGTTCTGCATAATTCGAATTAGGGAATATCGTGCAACTTGTATATCAAATTAAATTTGAATGATTGTTCATTGAAAATGCTTTACGAATTATATTCATGGATCTTTGAAGACTAATTCTTCTTTTGACATGTAAACACGCAACGTGAATCGAGTTGATGGATGCTAAGAGGAAAGGATGCAACTGTTCCATTAAACAGAGTATACCACAGGTAAATTGGATTCATAAACATACTATTACAATATGCCCTGTCTTTTCTTTTAATTATTATCGAAGTGTGTAGCAGACAGTTTTCACTATAATTGAATAAAATGTATACTAAATCTATGGAACATACCACTGTTAATCAAGCCAAGAACTTCAACTTTTGATGAGCTTTTCTGCACAAAATAGTAAATAAAACAGTTCAATCGATTGTATAGTGTCAAAAATGTAAAAATGGCTTGAAAAGAAACTTGAGTTTTCTTACCTCAGCAGATATGAAGACGGCTATAGAATAATGATCTCTGCCTTTTATAATCCTTTGAAATTTTATATAAGTATAATGAGGTATTTGATTAGATTTCAAACTGTATAAATGGAGTTTATATATTGATGCTATAAGGGTATGTTTGTTCTATATGCGTAGAAAGATACACAACATATGAGTTAACAATAGTTATCCTTAACTACTTAGAAACCTTAACATTTTGAATCTAGGTTATTAAATAAACACACACAAAGAAGCTGTACTAAGCAATCTAATTTAGACAATATATTCTGTTTAACTTTGTGATCTTACATTGCTGTATGAATAATACTCAGGAAATGATAATCTGTCACTGGAACTCGTGTTGAAGAACTAAGAATGAAGACCAGGATGGGATTCGTCACTTAATAGGATAGCACTGTAATATTTTTGTAATATAATGTAATTTGTCATCAAAAAGCCTGTAAATAATTAATGTAGCTTGTATCAAAGTGACGAATCCTAATTCATGTTGCTTGGAGCATAACAGGTATATCCGTCAACTAACTCTGTTATTAAATTACTTAGTAAATTTTGATTATTTCTTGATGAATGCTACTTTCCTTAGTAAATTGTCTAGGATAACTTAGTTGAACTAAAATTATTATAAGTTCAGGCATGGCAAATAAAATATATATAGTATAAATAAAAATGTTTATATTAGTTCAACTGAGATCTATATAAATTATAGTGCAATATTAGGTTCCACGGGTTAGTAATAGACAATATAGTAAAAAAAAGAAGAAGTGCATTCGGTACATAGGAAAAATAAAGTGTTCCTTCTATAATAAAAATCAAGTCGAAACATAACTGTCCCAAAAAAGGTACCGATCATAAAAAATGACTAACTGAAATTGACATTGTCCTCAAATCAAACTTAAACTGAAATTATCAAATAAACTCCAAATTGAACTTAAAGAGAAACTAATAATTCAACATCAAAACGAACTCAAAATGAAACTATTAAAAAAACTTCAAAGTTTCTCCTTCTTCATTGGCCTGTTACTGGATTCCTGCTTGTTCATGAAACTGTCATCCTCATCATCTACGTCTATGCAAACGGATCTTTTCATTGGTGTCAAATTAGAATCTGATGTTTGACTTGAGTCCTAAGTAATTGAGTCTTCAAGCTTGCCTTTTCCCTTATTAGCATGCACCATTTCTTTGGAAGCAACTTCCTGTAAAATGGTATAAATGGAACTTAACATGCATAATAGTGGAGATATATATACATATAGAGTCTTAAGTATTGAATTTACAAACTTACATTCACAATGACGTTAAGATACTGGCACATAATATCCTCATCATCTGTTAGTTTGTCAACACTAAAATCCTTGAGTAATTGCGATGAATGAATACGTCAATCTGTGGAAAATTTAGACAATTGATTTTGTTAGAACAATGTATAACATGCACGGTTAATTTGATAATCATAATAAAACTGCGTGAAGGATACCATAAGCCAATAGAAGAATAAGCTTGAATTCGTAAGAATCATATTGTGATTTGCCAAGAAGGATTTGCGGATCGAAAAGAATATGAATCCATGAAACAACCTCGAGAACGATTTCTGACTGCAACAAAATGGTTCAAAACTGTAAAAATATGATATTTGAAATGAAAAGTGCTTTAGGTATTGAATACTGGAACTCACCAGAACAAAAACAAACCACATCCTGACAATGCATCAATAGATAGAAACAGCAAGATGCGGACTCTAACAGGAAATGGCAGCATATAGAACAATAAAATATGCCTGTTCTTCATTGACGGCGGAGAGAATTGGACGAAACCTCTTGGGAGCTTAATCTCGTCGTTCATTGCAACAGGATTACGTTTCTATGAAATGCAAGACGTGGTGTTGTATTTATGGCCACGTTTCTAGGTGTTAGAACTGTAGGACCGGGATTGGTACTTCTGGACAGTTTCGAACGATTCTTCTTGTCATTGTAAGAGAAATGGTTGTAAAATTCATTCAAACTTTCTATAATAAAAAAATTAGATAGAATAGCTTCAACCTTTTCGCAAATAAAAGTGCTAATGCTACAACCAATCCATAAATGGTTAAAGCTTCCATAAAAGCTAGAATAAGCAATAGAGTACCTCGTATTTTTTGTGGGTTTTTTTCTACCAATTGGGGCTCTCCCTTCCCCACCTCCGTGGGGATGGTCTACGATGAATTGCATTCGGATGAATTGCCAAACGGACCTCCCCAGAAGGTAATTTTAATGTGGTCGATTTCCCCTCTTTTGCAATAAGTTTCGCTACAGCACCCGCGGGAAAAGGGGAATCTTGTGTTAGAATAGAAGCAGAAGTGACTGTCTCAAACAAGAGAAAGAAACAAGTATGAAATTATTTATAGATATTCCGATATGTTCCCTATGCTAACCGAGCTCTTGAATTCTGGTCAACAAACAATACGAGCTGCCAGGTACATTGGTCACAAAAAGAGGGGAGCTACGTCCAAGTGAAACTTGGAGATGGAAGTCTAAGAACTTTATGTAAGAGTCGAAGCCCCAAAAGGGGAATTGACTATTGATGTTGAGTCAACACCGTTTCTCAACAGTGAACAGTGATCGACAAGACTACGACAATAGTAAACTGTGATTGACAGAACTCTGTAAAGTGCAGCGGAATAAAACTGAACACGAGATTTCTAAAGCCGGTATATAAAGATACCGACGGTGCCGTAGCAAAACTTCTACTAAAATTGAAAAGTAGAATTACAAAAAGAAGTTTAATTCAATCACAAACGATTGATTAAACTTACAAAAAACTAGACCTAGAACAGATAAGAAAAACCTATTCTAGTTCAATGATACTAGAGTAATTCTCAATCTTTAGAGAACACTCACAAGTAAACACCGAGGTAAAGGTCTAGTAAAGCAAGACAAACCTAAACTCAATGATCAGGAAGTTTAATCTCTATAGACGTGGTCTTGCTGAAAGCTTCTTCTTGTGTATATATATAGGGCTGGGGTCAAATTCACCAAGAAAGCGCGTAAGTCAAGTCAACTTAATGGGAAAGAACGCCGCAAAATATATTCAAGAGTTGCTCTTCGATCGTCACCGCTAAAAAGCGTGTTCTTCTGTATATATAATGTACAAGAATCGATCTTCTGAAGAAACACGGCTTGGCCCAAGTCGAAACCTGTTAGGTTTTCTCTAGGAAGGAAACTGCCTTTCTTATCTTTCAACAGTATAAGGAGTCTTCTATATATCAATCTCTTTTAATTCTCACTTTTCTTATAGCATCAAATTCTTCCTTGAACAATATGGCAGCTTCCTTCTTGCATTATGCTTCTTATTTTCCTTTTTGCTCTGATTGCTTTTGCTAAGAATCGGCTTCTACAGTGACCAATCGTGATCCATTAAGCATGTTGAGGCCCAACTTGATATATCCTACAAAATAACCATAGAAAAACAACTACAATTGTCGAACCGGTTAATAAACGAAGAAAAACCGAATTAACAAAACAAGTGCAATATAAATTGCACTTTCACTAGGGTTTGAAATCTTCTCATTAGTGGGCAATTTTAACAATATGAAAAAATGATTTTGATTGATAATAATACCAAGAATAGATAGATATTGATTGAAAGTACAATGAATGAGCCGAAATATGTGGGGAAAACGTGAAATTGTAGTATCAAAATGATTTCTTTCCTAATGTGTATTTTCTTTGATGAATTTAGAAAAAAAATCAAAATTGTTATTAATTACAACATTCATTTTGGCTTCAGTCATATACAAACTGGATGAAATAGAAACTGAGATTTTAATAATATATAGATGGACGACCACCGCGTATCAAACTTGCTCGTCGAGTACTAATTACTTTTTTATTATCGCAACATGATCTTGAAAATGTATTTTAATCCTATTTCAAAACCCGTTTCTCGGACGCGTTACAATTTGAAACTTACAGGGTTTTGGTGACAAGTTAAAGATTTCACAAGGCTAACTTGCAAAAAAGTGACAAGCAAGCTCACTACTCACTGACCACAGTCCTGAGTCAACAAAGAAGCAGAAAACTAACTCCAACAATCAATCACCGCCGTGATGAGCGACCAGAGCTCCGCCGCAACCCTCCTCCTCCTCCCAACGGACCCGTTCACCCTCGAATCCAGCCTCTGTCTGACCCCACGCCTGAAACTCAACCTCACAGTCCACCGTGCCGACAAATCCGTCTCACCGCTCGACGAATGGAAGCTCAAGCGCTCTCTAATCGACTACCTCCATAAATCACACTCCATCACCGCCGTAGAAGAAGACATCAAAATCCACAAGTACAAGGACCTCAAGAAGCGCAAGCGCGATGAGCCCGTGGCGCGTGGTGCGCTGTTTGTTCTCGATTTGGAAGCTTTTTTGACCAGGGCGAGGATGTTAGGGTTGGAGAAGGATGGTAAGGAGTTTGAGAAGGAGTATTTGGAGTGGAAGAAGGGGATTGTCAAGGAGATGGATGGAATGGAGCTCAGTTTAGAGGGGGTGAGGTTTAAGCTTGATGTGGTTATGCCGATTTCGGAGGGTGCTGAGGGGATGAGGAAGGAGTGGGAGGAGGTTGCCGCGTTTGGGAATCGAGGTTTGTTTCGATTTCGACGTGCATTTACGTGATTAATTAGCTGAAAATTTAAATTTGTAGTTGGGTCAAGTAATTGATTGAGGTAGGACTAGGAGATTCCTTATCAACTCATTTCTGATTATGTCATTAAAAGGATTGATTTTGTTATGTAAGCTTTTACATTGTTTTGCCTTGAACTTGTGAAAGATGGTGAGAACTGAGAACAAAGCATGTCTGGTTATAGCTTATTTGAATTTGATTAGGGTGTTTATGTGAGCTTGGATGTGATGCTGTCATTTAGAGTATGGATCCTTTAAAGCAATTAAGAAAGAATTCTGGAGTCTCGAGAAACAAGTTAATTGATTGATCATTGATAATCCAGTTAATTTTGCAATAACTGATATCCGACAAAGATATGGTCTTTTGATTCTTTTTTATGATTTGTTTTGGGTCGGGCAAAAGCGCTTGATGAAGCACGCAAAGTTTTCTATGCGTTTTTGCTGAATGGGCCTTTGCTGACAAATTACAATTGGTTGGTGTAAATTTGCATTGGTTATGGAATTGCCTGATCACAATGAGCTTTTCTTAAACCACACACTGATTGACATTAAAAACCTTCTTTTTTCTTGCATTCCAAATATCTTGACCTAGTTCACCACTGCCTTTCTACTCACTCATGCAGGCTTTGCATCTTTTACGTTTTTTGGCCGATTCATGCTGCGTTTGTATCAGAAGTTTGTCACTATACTGTTCTTTTTTCTTGTTGAGGCTCATCAGTCTCAGTTTCTATGTGTCTGACAGGACACTCGAGGGCCGACAGGCAACAACCTGATACTATTATATTAAAAGGCTTGCCATCAAGGTGGTTTGCTGAGACACGAGTCTCATCCAAGCCTTCAATGCTAGTCAGTCATACAATTTTCTCTTCACTTGGAAAAATCAGGTACCTATGCTCATTTTTAATATTCGCAAATGACTTTTCATTGGTTAATTGATCTGCATGTGAATGATGGAATTATGTTTATGGTTAATATGTAACTGCTTGAAAGAAAGACCTGGTGCATGATGGAATTCTGCTCGTAAGTTGTTCTTTTATGGCTTATGTTTTGGAATTCTGCTCATAAGATGGTTGAAGGCTCAGATTTTGGAAATCCTAATCATATAAGCCAAAGCCATAAAGGAGCATGGCGCAAGCCTCTTACTTAAAATGCACATAGTAGAGTATCAAACATCATTTAAGATTCATTTACTGCCGCTTCTTTTTTCTCTGACCAGACCTGCACAAACCTGATGTTCTCAGTCCTCAGTTTCTTCATTTCCAAAGTTTTAACACATTAAAGAATCTTTTCCGATTAAAGGATGTAATTTATGATATTGGAAATTAAATAAAATCCCAAAAAATATATTGTCAAATTAAAAGAATAGGGAGTTACTAAACACAGGATGAAAAATTACTAAATGTAAGACCTCATATTTCACGTTATTACTCAAACCTACTCCTAATATTCTGTCTGATCTGAAACAGAGTTTTTGGCACTTTGCTGAGAATCAGATGAGTGATGAAATCAATAGTTCTAATTATTTCAAGTTTATTACTTCGTAAGTTTCTGGCGCTAATTCCCAAAATCGACCACAACTTCATAGGACACCATGTGCGGTAATGTTTAATTTTTGTCTATGCTATGATTTTCTGAAAGCTGTTGCTTCTATAGGAATCTTGATGTTGCTGAGGACAATGATCTAGGTGATAATGAGGATGAAGATGACGGAGGCTTAGTCTCTGGCCTCAACTGTAAGATCGTAGTCCGGTTCAGAACTTACACAGACTTCTATAATGCCTTGAAGGTCTTATGTGGTCGCTCCCTAAATAAGGTAGAAAGCTTTTCTTATATTTCCTTTCTGCTTTTATTTTTTAGTGAACTACTAAGTTCATTTATATGCCCGTGTGATATCCAAAAATTTGCCTGGCCACCGGATGAATTATGGTACAAAATTAGTGAAAAGTGAACCATTATTGGTTTCGTCCTAATCCTTTGGCAGACCTTTAGATTTATTTATTCGGGAGAGAAATTGTTGTTGATCATTTCTGCAAATTCATGCTTCAACAATCTCTAGTTCAGTTTACCGATGTTCTCGACTTTGTTGTCTCTACTCTAGGCCTGTATACGAACCGAACGAGCCGAGCTTTACACTAAACGAGCCTTGTTCGTGAACAATGCACTTATGTTCGTGTTCGAGATCGACGATCTTTTCAAGATCGAGCTCGGCTCGTGTTCGGTCCACTTCTAATAATGATCGAATATGTTCGTGAACAGTTCGTTCGTTTATGTTCGTTTGTGTTCTGTTCGTTTGTGTTCTACAATTATGATCGTTTATGTTCGAAAAAGCTCGTTAATGCTCGAAATTTGCTCATTTAGCTCAAACAAGGTCAAATATATATCAATTTTCAAATCTAACATACACAAGATGCATAAAATACTTCTATTTGTTACATTCGAAACATGAGGTTTCAAATTTCCATTACAAAATATGCGTTCCACAAATTCGAAACCAAAAATGAAGTTCACAACTTCACATATACATTATCCTCAAAAATGTCTTCGCTTGCGTCACGGTATCTAGGAGGCAATCCTGAAATACAGATTATGTGTACCGAGTTAATATCTTGCAATTCAGATTCATCCATCTAAAGTTAAAACCACAGAATTAAACTCTTCAGGCCAATACAAAGTAAACATAAACTGACTCAAAATTTTATCATCAGAAAAGCATAAATAGTCCAAATAATTCTATAGTTTTGTTTGATTCCATAAACCATAAACAGTAAACAAACAGGACAAAGAATTCATAATATACACCATAACACTACCAGATCATAAATCAAGTTAAAGCTTGAAATTTCAATGACAAATATGCAAAAAATGAAAAAGAAAACCACACAAACACATAAAAAGCTTCAAACTTTCAAATCAATAGCAACTAAACCTTGTCTAATCCCATATAGAAACTACGAAACCAAGTCCAAGAAACAAGAGCAATATCCATAACACATCAATAATGATCAAACAAACACAATTCATAAACTCAAAAAAAAAAAAAATAAATAAAAAATAAAAAAATAAAACAGAAACAGAAAGAAAAACATACCAAAAAGCTCCCTTTTGAGATTCTCCGCCATGGTATCATTTTTGCAGACAAAAATATATCCCCAATAGGATACATGAACCATCACAACAAGAAAATTATACTACTCATTCTAAGATATGAAATTGATAAATACATTACATTTTCAGAGGGAGCAGTAAATGTGCTTAAAGCAGTAAGATAATCAACCACTAGGCATTTTATATTGAGAGACAAAATCAAAGATCTTCAGCAAAGTTCAACACATCAAACCAAACTTAATCCACATATTAAACACATGTTAAAAATGACAATGAGAAAAAAACTGAGATATAAAAAAAATGTGATTCAGACAATCAAACAACACAATTCTAAGTAATATAGCTTGTTAGATTGGTCGCAATGAACTCACATTTATAACTTATGAGTCGGGTAACTTATGGATCAGGTAGTGTAATCACAAATGGATCTTCCATCTTCTGTAAAAGAAAAGGGCAAATATTAGTTTGCGATTGGTAGTAGGAAAGAAAAATAATAAAGAATTACATAGTAGGAAAGTTAGGAAGCTTTTAATGGAACTAAGACTATAAATTAGATAGTAGGAAAGTATAAATATTAGTTTGCGAGTGGTAGTAGCCTAGTAAGAAAGAAAAATAATAAAGAATTAGCTAGTAGGAAAGTTAGGAAGCTTTTAATGGAACTAAGACTATAAATTAGATAGTAGGAAAGTATAAATATTAGTTTGCGAGTGGTAGTAGCCTAGTAGGAAAGAAAAATAATAAATAATTAGCTAGTAGGAAACTTAAGAAGCTTTTAATGGAACTAAGACTATAAATTAGATAGTAGGAAAGTATAAATATTAGTTTGCGAGTGGTAGTAGCCTAGTAGGAAAGAAAAATAATAAAGAATTAGCTAGTAGGAAAGTTAGGAAGCTTTTAATGGAACTAATAAGACTATAAATTAGATAGTAGGAAAGTATAAATATTAGTTTGCGAGTGGTAGTAGCCTAGTAGGAAAGAAAAAATAGTAAAGAATTAGCTAGTAGGAAAGTTATGAAGCTTTTAATGGAACTAATAAGACTAGTTTGCGACGGGCTGATTAATTTCAGCATTAGCTAGCTCTTCTCCAGTAATTAGTGACTCGGGATCAAGAATTTTAGGAGATGTAGCCATTTCAAAACCTTATAGCAAATATATCACAGTTATTTATGATTGTGAAATCAACCCCAAACTAATCAACATTTCTAATCCTATAACAAAATGCAATGAATACTCTTGCCCAAAAGCTTCTAGAGTACAAGAATTCAATCCAAAACAACCTAAATAGAATCTATAATTTCATTCCACAATAACCTAAATATGAGGAAGTACATTGTTTATAAAGTAGAGGTTGAGATTTGAAAATTAACCTGCAGAGAAGAGCAGCAGATCGGAAGTTCGAAACTCGTCGGGGGAGAGCCCAGCCGCCGGAAGTCGTTGGAGGGGGAGTGGCGGCAGAATTGGAGCAGCAGATCGGAACTTGGACAAGATTGGAAGTGGAGCAGAGTAGAGGAGAGGTGCGGCGGTAGAGGAGAGGTGCGGCAGTATAGGAGATGCGGCGGTAGAGGAGTGGAGCAGAGTGCGGCGGTGGAGACGAAGGAGGAGTTCGATTGTTGGAAGAAGACGAAGGAAGAAGTCGACTGGAACTGGAGTAGTGGAGTGTTTGAATAATTGGATCTGGATGTTAGGTTTAGGTATAATTGTTTTGTTTTATATAAATATCATTATAAAAATAATAATTGAATATATATACACCTATGTTCGCGAACCGTTCGCGAACACTCGAGCCATAACCAATTAAGCTCGAAACTCGTTCGATAATTACTCGAAACATGTTCGCGAACCGTTCGAGTTCGGTCAACTCGATAACGAACCGAGCGTTAGACTGAGCTTTTTCGCGAACGTTCACGAACGGCTCTGTTCATTTACACCCCTACTCTACTCTCTTGAAATGCTTGTGCAAGATCGAAGATTTAAGATTTTAACTTATATTTTTGTGCATAGACATATATAGGTATGTATTTATATATGTATATCTACCGTGTCTGATAGTTTCCTATCATGGATTAGGATTGACAACACTGGTTTCAACAATGAGTTCTTTGTGCATATATATTAAATCACTCAGATTGAGATTTTAACTAATGCAGCAAGGTTCTCGCTTAAGAGCTGATTATGAAGTGACCTGGGACAAGGATGGCTTCTTTCAAAGTTCTAGAAGCCAAGTAGATGAAAGAAAAAGATGGGCTCCAGCAACTGGAGCTGGTAATAACCGGAATGAACATTCTAGTCGTGGGTCACAAGTCTCAGGACTTGACTCTGATGACTCACGCAGAAGACGGTTCAAGGTCAGTCTATTTCTTTTAATACCTTGAGTTGGTATCACACATGTAGATTTTACTTCGATTCTGGCTATACTCAACTGATATATACCTATTTGCACATCAAAAGAAATATCTCTTCCCAGGTGACCAGATGGAGAATAACACTATACACCCTGTCAAGTCTATAACACTATACACCCCCTCAAGTCTGGGCTTTCAAATCGAAAGACAGTGTCCCTAAGCATTGAGATGTCTCACTTTGCCACACTGGCCTTTTATTTATTAAACATTACAATTTAAGAAGTTGTTGCACATCACATTTATCTAGTGTTGTTTTTATTTTTTACCCAATCTAGTCACTTGAAGTTCTCATGAGCCTGAGCAACCCTTGACCAAGTATCTCTTTGCAGGACTGATTTGAACCCTACAAACATGCCATGAATGGATATGTTTCCTTGGCTTCTCTCAATTATGTAGCATTAAAAGAGTGGCCTTTGTCAATGTACAATCCGACCCTATCTATAGAACTCGGGTGATCTTTGCCTCAAAACAGGCATTTTGGCAACCATACTCTCAGTCCCAGCTTACATGCCCAAAGGTGAATGATTCTCCTCGCCTTGACTTCTGAAATTTGTTGTATTATGGTAGAAAACTTGATTGCATTTTGACTTTAGACCCTTTAATATATCATTTTACAACGTATAGAGACATATACATGAGATATATGATCATGTTCAATCCTCTTCGATGGGAAAACATGTTCTTAAATTCCTTATTGGTATCAATTTGTACTTGTTTTTTACTTGTCCTGCTAGAGATTTAGTGAGGAAACTGAGATCTGAGCTAATCAAAACGTGTAAGAGCTCAAGATTATTATCTTACTCCAAATACTATTATTCCATCCTACAGTAGTTAATACTAGAGAATTAGATCACATGTTAATCTCTAAATTCTCTATTACAAAAAGTAAAAATCACATGTTCTTCTGGAAGCACATGACAACTTGGAAATGACCTGGATCAATTAGTACTATCTCCAAATATTTCTAGAAGCAAATAGGCCTAACCACCTAAGCTATTCTTCTTCTTAAGAGCAGTAAAATTAATATGTGATCACTGATAGTCTGGGCAAATTTCATCTACTCTCCCTTCAAAATTACCTTATTACAAAAAAGTCCCTGAAATTTGAACAATAACATATTGGTCCATTTTCCATTTTCTAAGTTCACCTCCCAAACATGGCCTTAATTTCCTATTTTGCATAAGTATAACTCACATTTTAATTAATTTAACTTAAACCCGTTATCTTTCAACATTATTTATTTTTTAATATTTTGTTAAAAACATTATTTTCGAACTGTATGATTATTAATTTTTTTTGTAGTAAGTGAAACTTATGGATTGTGTAACACTGCAATTTTTATGTTTCGTATTTTTAAATTCTTCTGTTTTTAAAAGAAAAGTTATGTGGACAGTGATAATAATGTTTATTTTAAGAAAAAGACATGATTATTCTCTTTTTGAGTTTAACCAATCATTGGTTAATCTTTTAAACTAAAATAAAGTAAATTATCAGTAAAACAAAAGAATAGCCAATAATTTCTTAATTTTGTATTATTAAAACTAAATATTTTGTGGTTATTAATTTACAACTAAAATAATAACTACTATTTTTTTAATATCATCTACCAATTATTTTATTTGTCATTTCATTTTCTATTCTTTTAAAAATGCTTCTATATTTATGAAGTAATTTTAGGTACATAAAAAGTTGAAAGTTAGCGGTTAGTAAGTTGAAACTTGACATGATCAACTTATGCATCTCAATTTGGAAAATAAAATATACTTTCGAGGTAAATATTGAATTTATTGTAAGTTAGAGTCAAATTTGTATTAAGCATATAAGGATGTGTTTGGCCATTTCAAAATGCAATTACCAATTCGTAATTATTTAAGAATTGTGGGGATTAATATGTTATTGTTCAAATATCAGGGACTTTTTTTAAATACGTGTATTTTCCATGGAGAACGGGTTAATTTTCGACCTCTCTTACTCCCATAAATGCATCATTTAGTGCAGAAATCAATTTTCACGAGCTCAATCTCAATACTATGGGATATTGATGTTTCCTCATTCAATTCCTTGGGATGTCATTTTTGAAAATTCACTCTTAGTAGTCACAAAAATAATCCGACGGATATATATGAATTATGAAGCCTAATTTCTCTTCAATGGCTCATACTCCGTATAACTTTCTTAATTAGTGGCTGCAACTTTGCAAGCAAGCTGTGGAATAGATGTGTGTACACCGAATGAATAAAATGCCCCCTGCAGTCTACCAGTACAATAATTTTTTGGCTTTATGGTTTCTACTTTCTAGAACTAGGACTCTGTACATGTATTTGTTATATACCAGACGAGTATATTGTAACGTCCCAAAGTTTGTATTTAGATCACGTGATCTTGAACAATTTTAGCATATGTAGAGTTAATATATCACCAAGAGATTGGCCCATGATTGTGTTGGCCCATAGAATCCAGTCTCGATCGATTAATAGTCTAGAAGTTGCACACTACATGTACATTGTCTACCAGTGTGTAACTTCTCGACTTACCGTAACATACATTATCATAATTTCCAAGTAGTACTAGTAGTAGTTCGTAAATCCGTTTCATACTGTACCTAATCACTTGTTTAATAGTCTACCTAATCAACTATTCATCACCAAATCAGAATTATAAAAATTCAACTACAAGATTAATATATTAAAATATATATAGTGAGAACTAGTCAATTCATCATAAATTTAGTACTAAATAAATAATAAATCCTCGGGCGGATAAAATTTTATACGGAAATCTAGAGTTAATGAACCCAAACACGTTATATGCTTGCTTTTCCACAACTGCTTCAACACGTTACATGAACATATCACCATTTCTACTAACATATTACAGGTACTGAGGTCTGAGGTACAGTTCAATTTAATAGAAGAACATGTCAAGGTTCATGTTCACAGACTTTTTCAAAGTCTCCCAACATTACATTCTGTGAGTTTCACAGGCCTCTTGGTAAATGCTGCAATTATGTATGACTATTATAAGTTCACCGAACACTGCAGAACGGTTTATTCTATGATATACAACATGTTATCGAACATTGTGCATAACGGTTTATTCTATTATATGAAATGATGTTAATGAAGCTAAAGAAAAAAAAAAGTGAACATTTAATGTTACACCACAAGGAACATGTCAAGATTCAACAAGAGAGACTTTTCTAAGTCTCCCAGATTACAATCGGAGAATTCAAAACTTCCCGAGGCCTCTTGGCGAAAACCACAGTTATGTACAGGTAGTGCAAGCGGCCTCGTAATGCAGTCGAGATCAAAACATTGTAGAACGATCGATTATAACATCAATTCGCTCTAACCAAAAACAAAACTATGAAAGAACAAAAGAAATATCAGCGAACTCATGAAACAACAGATCAAACTTGAAACATGAACGATCTTCATAAGCTTTTTCTTCTAGTTCGTGGACACAGTGGTCGATACCTATTATCCGCCACTGGACTTGTGAGCACACTTGTCGGAGAAGAAGGTCCTTCACTCTGCACCAAGCTCTTCGAGCTCAAGGTCTTGGAACATACTTTCTTCAGCGCCTTTGGCTTCTTCTTACTTGGCAATGTCACCACCGGTGTTAATGAACCGGTCTTGGGAGATAAGGGTCCCTCGCTGGGAACCATGTTTATCGCGCTCACTGTCTTTGAATACTCTTTCTTCAATGTCTTCGGTTTCTTCTTAGCTAACCATGGTTCTGCTGATGTTGATGAATTGATCGTAGGACTTATGTACCATAGAATAGCCGTGCACAGAATCGTCAAAGACCGCCCAAACACTGCCAGAAGCAACAAAACCAGTACCAGAAACACAGGAATTAAGTACCTGGGTTGCTTCAAGTCTTGCAGCTTAAAGCTTCCACTGTTGCTCATGTATGTCTTAATCAGACAACATCTATCCTCTTTTGCATGTACAATTTCAGATTGTACTGATTCGGATCCTCCGCTATGTCTTGGCGAAACGACTTCTCCTGTTACATTAGGTACTGTTTCAGCAGTGCTCGGTACAACACTTGCCACAACAGTGCCCTTGGGACTGTGCATCATGTCCTGCTTGTTCTTCTTCTCCTTAGCCGATCGAACAATTATCGGTTTCACACGTTTGGAGTTCGTGTAAACAAAACGAACGAAGGAGACCTGATCACCTCCCATCTGCATGTAAATTTGCTGCTTCTTGTCATCCAGGTCAGCTAGGAGCGCGTTGAATTTGTCTAATCCTCGATCAGCATAAGGATTCTTGTTGCCTGAATCCCTACCGATAATCTTGGAAAAACTTGTGCTCATTTTCGATTTCTTTGGCGTCGCACACTGCTGGGATTGGTAGTATTCGTAGTAGTCATCGTCGTCGTTGTGGGGAAAACTTCCACTGCCACAGATGAACATTTGTGATGATCAAATGAAGGTAAAGTTTTGTTGTGTTTTTTGGATGAGTTTTAGGATTGTGTGTTGTGTTTTGATGGAAATGGATTGGAAAAAAGTTTTAGAGATGGTATATAAAGAGATTGATGTGAGATTATTTTAATTGGGAGACTTGAACAAGAGGTAAAACAACATGGTGGTCAAATAAATGTAACAAAGTCTTGCAAGAACATGATTCAGAGAAGCTTCTATTGCATTTTCAGTTTATTTTTTATTTTATTTATTTATTTCTTGGGCTTGACTTCTTGGGGAGGGGGCTAGAGGAAGTATTAATTTCTGTACTTAATGTGTATTAGAATTAGAAGGTTCTATTGTTAATAAAATATTAAGTTCTTTGTTTGATTGGTTGGTTCCATATAGGATAGATATCTAGTTAGATTGGGAGTGTTAATAGCCATTTTTGAAATGGTCCAGAATCAGAAGTCTAATTTGGAAGTGACTAATATTCCTTGTCAATTTAGATTAGAGATTGATATAGGGTAAAACTGGATTAGTTTAGGTCAGAGGAGTCCGTCCAGAGCTTAGGTGTAGTTCTTTGTAATTCGTCAAGGTTCTGTTCAAAGTCCTTTCGTTCTTTTGGTCCGGCAAGAGATTGGAGTCCGCCAGAAATGCGAATTAAGCATGGAGGATTCCTTGATAGTGAAGGGTCCGTCAATATTGAGAGTCCGTCCTTTAGTGATGGTCCGTCACTGGAATGTTTCTATTGTTAATCTGTGAACAAGAGGAGAAGGGATTAAACCCTTTTGGGCCAGTCTGCCTGAGACAAACCGGGCTCGAACTTAACGGGTTAGGAGGTTGTTCAAGCTAGGGCTCGGACTACCAAATCTAGAGAGTGGATTATTGTGAAGTAGTTGTGTACCTTAATGAAGAGTAAATGCGCCCTATTTATAGTGTTGAGCTCTGGGGACAAGCTCTCTGACATTCCGGAGTTTGGTCGGCTTGGTGATAGGTTGTGCGTGGTGGAGATAGGTGGCGCGTTGGACTCTGACGATATTCGAGACAAGACCGGTAGTAGTCCATAGACTCCAAATAGGACAAAAGAGAATGACGGACTTATTTATATTGTTTTGATCAGAAGTCTAATTCCCCTAATGCATATATGTCCGTGGTGAGGAGTGTGGGGGTCGGACCGGCCCATCATTTCAACCTGGAATTCTGATCATAAAAAGGGTTCTGGTGTCGGACCATGAAGCTTGTGGGCGGACTCTAATAACGTGTATATATAGAACGTATTAAGTCGCCTTGGTTCGGCTAGAGGCGGGAGCGGACGTACATAATTGCAAGAGAATTATCTATAGTGTACCTTTGTAACGAGACTATTTGGGTACAAAAACGTGTGGCCTTTTGTGGATTAGGAATGGGCCAGAGCATAAAGGAATGTGTTGTACATGATTTAAATTATTCATGTCTCAATTAGTTGCAGCATTCACATTTTAGAATATGACACCATGAGTTTGTGCAAGGGATATAAAGGCGACGGTGGTGGGTGTGGAGGTGATGATGGAGTTGGCGGAGGTTATAGAGGCGGTTGCAGCTGATAGTCAAGTGGTTTTGGATATTTGGTCGGTCAATGTCAAAAAAATTAACCGTGGCGGTTTTTGTCAAAAAATAATCGACGGGTGCAATGACCAACGGGCGAAATGGCAGGATGGCAGCCAGTTATTTTTTCTTACACCCCTAGGTCTCATACACGCAATTTCACAACAGAATATTTAAATAGAGAAGGATCGAAATATTCGATTATCACAAAGTCTTAAAAGATACATGTATTAGTGAGAGACTGAGAGATGAATTGATTTATTTAAGTATATGTATAATGTTTTAAACAATATCATTAATGTTTATGTTATGAAATCCGGCGGGTCAACCCGGTTCGACCGCGACTCGGAGGGGGTCCGGGCCGAAAACCCCCCAAAACCGGAAAAAATCGGGTTTTGGTAAAAACGCGGTTCCACCCGGTTAAAACCGGGTTTCTAAATAAAAAAAAAAGAAAAAAAATCAAAAAACCCAATCACAACAAAAGCCCTAATCGCTCAGTTCCTTTTCCTTTTCAGTCTTCTTCCTTTTCCTTTTTTGCAGCTCATTCTTCTCCCGTGCTTTAATGTTATTTGTTATTTTGAACTCAATGTTATAGAGTTATGGTGACTTTGTGTTTGGAATTGAGGCATATGTCGTTTATAATGTTTTCTATCTTTTTTTTAGGTAAAAAATGTATATGTTGAATTTTTAAGGCATACATTATGTTTTATTTTTAAAAATATTTTTTATAGGTTGGCCGAGTTGGCCGGTTGAATCCTCCTACAGATGAGTAGGCGGCCTTGGTCCGAGTTTCAAAACACAGTGTTTTTATGTATATGTATATCATCGATATTATTAGTAAAACCTCTAATATATTTTAATATAACTGTAATGTTTATCCGTCTCTTATAATCTCTTCATAAACTGTCTGAGAATTACTATTCGAAAATATAGCATAAACAAGAAAAAGTTTAGCCGTGTCGGAGTTTAGTTTAATGTTGAAATCCAAAAGCGTGGGTCTCAAGGAGTAAAATAAATTGGTTGTTGTGGGGCATCATCCATTTCTTGTGGATCACATTTCAACTTTTTCCCAGAAAAAGAACATTTGCAGATTTGCAGGAGCAGAAATTCTTGAATCACACATGGAATTTCCTTGCAAACACAAGGCGCATCTTCAGTAGTTACAAGTACATAACCAACAACATGTATATTGAAGTAGATAATAATTGATAGGCAATGAAATGGGTTATCATTTCTTTCTTATTAATCTTCGATATAGTACATCATATAAATCTCAATGGCGTTCTTTTTCTATTAAAAAAAAACCATTTAAGTTGACTTGAATTCATCAAGACTTAAGCAATGACGCAGGTTGTATGATTACGTACATTCTTGCTAAATCTTCAAGCTTTTCTTTAATTACTTCTTATGTATCTTATTTACTATTCTAAAAGATAACTATCCAAAGGTAGTTGTTACACCAATCAATTTAATTTTGATCAATTGATTAATTTTGACTTTAGATTTAACCTATAAAAATAAAGCTAAAGAGGAAAAGAAAAAAAGAAGAGAGTTGCACATCATCTCTCACTACTTCCACCATTATAATCACCAAAATTTATATTTTTATTAATTACTTATATAATTAACATATATTATGATTGAATTTTTAATTAACTAAGTATAAGTTTAAATATATATTATAATGTTTATGTCATGCATATTTAAATTTTAATATGAGACTCATTTATTTGAATTCACGTGCACAATTTTACTAGTGTATGTATATACACATTCATTTAATTCATATCAATGATTAACTTGACTTGGAAAACAATGTGCTATGGTGGTTGACCCGGTTTTGTGTTCATCAAGTAAATTATCAGAAATTAAGCAAACAATGTGGTCTTAAAATGGAATCACATGCTATAAAGTTTATATAAACACTAATTATAATCTCCATTAGTTCAAAATAACATGCAACAAGGATTATATAAATTATCTTGCTTTTATTTTTCTTATGTAGGTTTACAATTCGTCAGAAAGTCCAGCCAATGAGCCAAACGTTTGAAAATTTGTTTGGAGTACCCTCTACTCCTCTTAGAAATCCACTGAAATCTCTAATGTGTACGATTAATTGCTCCCTGTTACAAGTACAATTGGGCAAATGTGAAAAACTTGAAATTCAGAGAGCACATCGCAATAATCCAAACTTTAAAGTTATAAACATCCGGTACTCAGTCTCAAACATCCGCGGGTCAAACTGCAAACTTGCAAAATTTATGGTCACTCCATACAAATGGTCAAATTGCAGTGGGTAAAGTAAAAAATGATTATTAAACATTTCAACTAATATATTACTATTATTTAATCTATAAATTCATTATCGAAGCTTTATGAACGTAAATCTGTACGGGAATCCTATGGAATTATGATATCTCAATGTAATCAATTGAGCTAAATTAACCTCATTTATACATAAGTATAATGTTTAAAACAATACTAATAATGTAACACATCTTATTAATAACATATGGTACATATGATGTTTATATCTATAATCATAATGTCTGTTGGTAACTTTAGTTTCTTATAAGGATTCTATAAAGATTGATGTACTTACCCAGACTATAAAATTACAAGAACCAAAATTTCTTGTACGAGGTTCTTTTCCATCTTTCATTAATTAGGGATAGTTATTGATATCGATCGATTAATAATCGAACAACATCTATGGCGGCTATGATTTAATTTGGAGTTCTTAGTGTGTTTCTACTAACTACAACTATGATCAGGTTGTTATTATCAATCTGAAGTGGATTACAACATTATTATAGTTGGATAATGGACGAAGACTATAAGCAACATTTACACTAGTAGTAGTATTAAATTGAGCAGAACTATAGCATGTTGTCTGATAATCTTACACGCCACAAATGAAACAAGGACAGCAACTTAAGAACAATTATAGTACTGCACATCAGATGCAGACTGGAAGAAGAAAAGGACCGTTGTTACTCCAAGTCTTTGATGTGCAAGAAAGTTTTAGCTTTTTTTATCAATCATCTAGAACCCTCTAGATCGATCATGTCTGCAAATAATTCTCTTCTCTTCAACTGAAAACTCATTCAGTTCAGTTCGGTTCATTAAATTCATATTATTATTATTATTATTATTATTATTGTTATTGTTGTTACTGTTGTTATTATTATTATTATTAGTATTATTATTATTATTAATATTTTATCATTTATTTACACACCCGATCTTTTGTACGAGAAAAATAATAAAATTTATCCAATTGAGTTATTTTCAACTTTTTTTTCTTTTTAATACGATTTTTAGTAGATCAATGAAATAAAGAGTATATTTACAATTTGAATTACCATTCTTTTCTACCGTAAAATGTGAGTTAAGATAAGAAACTACAGGAACCTGAGAGTACCATACAATCTGGTTCACATACTTTGTACGTACATCTCTAACAAAAAATCTGCATGTTCTTTTGTTGGAAGATATCGGAACAATAGAATTAAACTCAGAAGCTAATGTTGAGTTTTTTCTCAAACTTAACAAATAAAAAACAAGTTAAGCCAAACCAAAGTCAAACCAAACTCTACAAGTCTTTCAAATGACTCTAAGAAACTCCAAAACAAGTTAAACCAAATTAAAGTCGGACCAAACTATATAAAAAGAACATTATCACAAACATTATTCCTCCATATTATCTTCCTCGGACTCTATATTATCTTCCTCGGTTTGTACGACGATTAAAATTCGATTTTAATCGAGTTATGATTCTCATATTGTTTTCCACGCGGTTGATTTTAAAGTTTGTTATACAATAATAAATAAAAAGGTAAAGTGACAGAAAAAGAGTAGGAAGAGTGTGAGAAAGATGACAAAAATAATATATTTTTTTAATTGTGATTATATATACCATCATATAATTGTTATTATTATTACAAAATAATTTCTTCAGTTCAGTTCCATTCAGTTCAGTTCAGTTCAATTCAGAAAATTGCAGTTGAAGATAACATATCCTTAATACTGTCATCAAATTTGGAAATTTGGATTGTCATTTCAAGCTAAAAGGTTGCTTCTTTTCTTGACTTGAGAATGTCACTGACATTAAGAATATGACACAATGCATACCTCTCCAAGGGGAATTGTACACATCCATCCGGTTCATCATAATTTGTATTTGGAGGTAGATGTTAGGTTAGGATATTCAAGTCAACTCTACATACGACTATGACAAAATACGCTTCTATAATTATGTGATTGTTATTATATGATTGGAGAGGAATTAATTGGTAAAGAATGGTCGATCGATTTTCATGTTAGGATATTCTCCCGATTGGTGTTTCGTTTCATTATCATGTGCCTTTGTTCTATTGACTGAATTGTACAATTAAGGACATGCATCCACAACTCCACAAGTGCTGGATCTCATTCCATTTCAGTGCTAAGTTGTTTCCATGTGAAGAAAAAGGTGGTAACAAATAGGCCAACCAATTTAAGCCCATTTTGTCACAGCATTGTCAACTGGTCATTAGTTTGATCTTCTTGATATGATGGGCTTCAATAAATTAAGGCCCGTATCCAGTAACCAAATGATACTTGCAAGTGTGAATTATGGACCTCCATGGTTTAAGCGATTTCAAGGAAAAACGAAAAGAAATTGGAGTAGTGTTTTCCCGTAGCATGCAGCTTAACGGTGCAGTTTGAAAAAAAAAATCAGTTTAATGGTCACCACAGGGCCAACAAATCAAACATGTTTTGGATCTCAAACTGCAGATCAAATTTTTGTAGGAGTACTAACTACTAAAGAACAAGTAACCAAACGAATCACTAACTCTAAATCGCAGATAGCCTCTAGCTAGCTACACTGGCACTAGTTGACAGATTTCAGGGTTTTATAAGTAGTCTAAAATTATAAGAATGGTGAGAGAGAGAAGCCCTAGAGCCATCCCTAGGTTCCCATACCACCGCCACCAAAGTTTCAGCCATAGCCTCCCGCTTTACGTCTGTCACCCTAGAACCCCCTCGTAGGACCCCTATGAGTTTTGAAAAGGTTGAATGAGTTTTACCGGTGAAAGGTAGGTTTCGCGCAGTCCAGGAAAGGTGGGTCGAGAAGATTGCTAGGAGAACAAAGACCCTTTACGTATCAAATTTTCCTGAGGACTGGGAGTGTAATGACGTGAAGGATTGTATGGCAAAGCTGGGCCCTGTCAGAGACGCTTTTCTTCCACAAAAGAGGAACGCAGACGGGAAACGTTTTGCTTTTGTGAGGTACGACGACAGCGCAAACGTTGATGAAATTTTGGAAACTATAAAAGGTCTCCGGATCGGCAACTACAAGATACTGGCAAATTATGCAATGTTCGATAGAGAAGGGCCACATATCCCGTCCAGGAGGCCTTTAGGTAAGGAAATCGGAAAACCGAATTTTGTCGTCTGTGGAGTTTCTTAAAGGTGGCTGCCCAGGGTGAAAAGAAAGATATTAGTGAACCTGTTCATGGCGTTAATTTGAAAGGGACAGACTCAGAGGTGTTGAAAGAGAAATTTGTGTCAAGTGAGCAACATCAGAGGATTATTTCAAAGCCTCAAGTGTTGAAGGTTCACAAAGGAATTACAAATGAGGCTGAGATGTTGTTCACGCCTGACAAACGGACAGCAAGGTGGGCAAAAAATTGTTTAGTAGGATGCACTAAGAAGAATTTCAAGGCTGATGAAATCTCAGAATTCATGCATTCAAAAGGCTATACAAAAACTAAAGTCAATCGTTTGTCGTACGATTCTTGGATTATTGACTCCGAAACTGCGGAGGAAAGTGGTAAAATTCTCAATGAGAAGTCTGATTGGTTGAATACCATCTTTGCGTCACTTAGTCACTGGAAGGAAAATGATTCTAATGGAAGAAGAAGCGTATGGATTAGTGCATATGGTGTCCCTCTTCACGTTTGGTGTGATCCGTTTTTTAGAAAATTGGGTTCGCCTCTGGGAAAAGTTTTGGAAATTGATAAGATTACGTCAAGCAAACTAGATTTTAGCTGTGGTCGAGTCTTAATCGAAACACCAATATTCGAGAAAATTTGTAGGACGCTCAAGGTGAAAGTCAGGGGAAAATTGCATAATATTCATGTGATTGAAGAAGTCTTTTGTCATGGTCTGGAAAACGTTGATTTTGCATTATCATTGAGCGAGCCGGCTGAGCTCGAGCGGCTCGAAGGTGAGGAGTCAGAGTCTGATGTCAGCGGCGATGAGCTGTCCGACGAAGATTCAAATTTGAGGTATGGAATTGATGAAGAGAGAGAGTTGTGGGAGGTGAATGCATGGGTACCAGGAAAAGACAAAGTGTCGGCGGCAAATAAATGTAATGCAGAAGTTCCCATTGTCTCGAAGAATGTTGCTATCAATAAGGAAGAGTTGGCTGAAAGTTATTTGCTTGAGATTGATAATAGACTCTTGGAATGCTTTGGTGAAGATTCGGCGGAAACCGAATTAGGACATAGGTGCGTTGAACTTCAAGATCGTGGTGTGAGTTCGCCAGACATCCTGGATAATACGACAGGGCCTGCACTCATTGGATCTGCACATGTAGAATTGGGCTTGGGTGTTGTGGCCCAAGATGAGGGACCAAGTAATTTTGCCCAGCAAGAAAAGTCAATCTCTATGACTAAACAGATGGTGTCGGTTGAACCAGAGAGAGCAATTTGGCTAATCGATTGAATGACAATTCTTCCCAAATCTCTTCCGATCCTTTCAAGTTGCAGCCTCTAATTTCCTTTCTTAATCCGATTAAGCCAAATCGAAGTTCTGGAGGGTGTGCTAAAGAGATTGGTGGTGTGAGTGGGCTAGGTGTGGAGAAAACTATACCTATGGGTGAAAAGAATCCGATTCAGGCTGGTCATGAATTGGATAATCATGTGTGCGGTGTTCAGAGGAGATTAAAGGCAGGAAGAAAGGCCAAATGGATGATTTTGGCTAAAGAGAATGGTGCAAATCTTCTGGATGGTGGTACGTGTTTGTCGGACAAATGAAATTTAGAACCTTGACTATTGAGGAAATCAGCACAGGATGAAGCAGCAGATATATTTGAAATGGGGGAATCTATGGGGCTTCTGAATAATGTTGACAAGTCAGTAATCTTGGATGAGTTCGCGGACTGGGAAAATAGGGACAGAGTTGAGAAAGATAAGCTGGTTCCAGGGGAAAAGGTTATGGAGTCGAATGCAGTTGTCAATGCGGATAGTTAGTCTTAACATCAGAGGTTTGGGCGGTAGAATCAAGAAGAATTCGGTAAGGGAGCTGGTAATAAAGGAAAAGGTTGAGTTTTTGTGTCTTCAAGAAACCAAATTGGAGGCAGTAAATGATAGACTTGCGTATGTTCTTTGGGGAAGTAGTGATTGTCAATGGGTTTTTAGCGGAGCTGAAGGTATGTCGGGTGGTTTATGTTGCATTTGGGATAAGGAAGTGTTTGTTCGGACAAATTTGTGGGGCAGAAAAGGGTCTATTAGGAGTTTCAGGCATGTGGGAAGGGGTGCCGGTACACATAGTTAACGTGTATGCACCTTGTAATACGAAAGGAAAACAGAAATTATGGGAGGTATTGGCAGATCGTATGAAGGGAAAGGAGGCTGATCGATGGTGTATATGCGGCGATTTCAACTCGATCCGGTCTGCCGAGGAATTCAAGGGCAGGGGAAGTTGTGACAGGAGAACTGAAATAAGAAACTTCAACGAATTTATCAACAATACAAGGTTGATTGATCTTCCGTTGGAAAGGAGAAGGTTCACTTGGTACCAAGGAAAAAGAAAAAGTTGCTCACGCTTGGACAGATTTCTTTTGTCGAGTGAATGGTTGTGTAGCTGGCCGAGCCTTGCTCAGTTTGGTTTGAAACGCGATGTTTCTGACCACGCTGCGATTTTGCTAAAAGAGAATGCCAAAGAATGGGGGCCGAAGCCTTTCAAGTACTTAAACTGGTGGAGTACTGAAAAAGGTTTCAAGGAGTTGGTTGAATCGGAATGGAACAAGTGCAACATTTCTGGCTGGAAAGGATATATACTGAAGGAGAAGCTGAAAGTCCTTAGAGACAAGATTCGGAATTGGAAGGAGTTGCACATTGGTCAATTGGACAAGCGCATTCAACAGAAAACTGAGGAGCTATACGGACTTGACATGAGGTTAGAGGAGGATAACAGTGTGTCTACTAGTACTACAAGCTACAAGGAGGTGTGGGGTGATCTGAACAAGCTGTTGGAGCTTAAAGACCAAACCCGTTTTCAGCAAGCGAGAAACAAATGGGTTAAGTTTGGTGACACTAACTCTCGGTACTTCCACTAGTGCGTTGAAAGCAAGGGGCGGTTAAAAGGTCTGAAAGGAATTCGAGTAAAGAACAAATGGCTGGGTGGTGTTGAGGAAATAAGGTTTGGGGTGAAACAGCATTTTGAAGAATTATTTTCGCAAAATCAGAAACCCAACAGTGGGTTGCCTGATGGTCTGAGTGGCGCGGTTCTAAATGATCTAGATAATAAGTTGCTCGAAGAAAGATTTACTCTGGATGAAATTAAGAAAGCAGTATGGGACTGCGGTACAGACAAGTGCCCAGGTCCCGATGGATTTAATTTCCATTTTTTCAGGAATTACTGGAGCGTAGTTGAAACTGACTTCTTGGCTTTCTTTGAGGAATTTTATGAGAACTCTAGGCTCGTCAAAGGTCTCAACTCTTCTTATATTACTCTCATCCCGAAAAGAACCAACCCCCAGGCAATCGGGGACTATCGCCCCATTTCTCTTATCGGCAGCGTGTATAAAGTGTTAGCTAAGGTGTTAGCTAACAGATTGGGGCTGGTGATCCACAAAGTAATTGCGCCAAATCAGTCCGCCTTCTTGAAGGGGAGGAATATCCTAGATGGAGTGGTAGTAGCAAACGAGATTGTGGACGAGGTGAAAAAAAGAAAAAAGAAGGCTTTGGTGTTTAAAATCGATTTTGAGAAAGCTTTCGACTCAATAAGTTGGGATTTTCTTGGGGAAATGATGAAGTTGCTTGGTTTCGGGCCTAAGTGGTGTAAATGGATTCGGGAATGCGTTTCTTCGGCGGAGACATCTATTCTCATAAATGGCAGCCCCACGATGCCGTTTAAACTAGGAAGAGGTCTCCGGCAAGGCGACCCTTTATCGCCTCTTCTCTTCCTCATTATAGCGGAAGGTCTGGGTATGATGATGTCTAGAGCATGTATTTCCGGTTTTTTCTCGCCGGTGAAGGTGGGGAAAAAGGAAGTTTCGGTTTCCCACCTCCAATATGCGGACGACTCAATCTTCTTTGGTGAACCAACATCGGATAATATTGTGTCTTTGAAATGCGTTCTGAGGTGTTTTGAGTGGTACTCGGGCTTAAAGATAAATTTCCGGAAAAGCAGCCTCTTGTGTATTGGCGTGGAAGATAGCGTGGTGTCGAATTGGGCTGCGTATCTCAATTGCGGGGTGGATTCGCTACCTTTTTTGTACTTGGGGCTGCCCATTGGAGCTCGTCCTAGCGACAAGAAAATATGGAATAAAGTGCTTGAATAAATACCTATCCTTTGGCGATAGAATTACTTTGATCAATTCAGTACTCACATCCCTGCCCCTATATTTTTTTCTCCTTCTTCAAAGCACCTCCCTTTGTCATTAACCAAATATCTAAAGTGTTGCGCCACTTTCTCTGGGGTGGGTCGGTTGGGGGTAATAGAAAAGTCGCTTGGGTTAAATGGGAGTCCGTTTGCTTGCCAACAGAGTGTGGGGGACTAGGTGTTAAGAATCTAGAGTTGTTTAATGTTGCTCTTTTGGGGAAGTGGGTTTGGAGGTTTTTAGGAGGTGGCGAGGCGATTTGGCTTAAAATTCTAGAGTCGAAGTATGGGGGCTGGTCTCATGTATTGGAGTGTGTGTCGAAGGGTAAGACTCGGAACAAAGAGTGGTCGTCTTGGTGGCGGGATTTAGTTAATTTTGTTGGGTCAAATGAGTGGTTCTGGGAAGGTGTGTCTAGGTGTTTAGGAGACGGGAAGGATACCTCCTTTTGGTCAGACAAGTGGATTGAAGGTGGAGGGATTCTGGCGGTTAAATTTCCTAGGCTTTACAATTTGGAAGTTGATAAAAATTGTACTTTAGCCGAGAGAGTTCAGGATTCTGAGAGTGGGCTGGTGGGTGTCTGGAATTGGCGGAGAAAACTGTTCTCCTGGGAGTCTGATTTAGTCCAGAATGTTGCTTGCTTGATTAACAGGTTGAAACTCAAAGAAGGTGTAGCTGATAGCTGGTGTTGGAACTTTGGTGCGGAAAATACGTACTCGGTTAAATCTGGGTACGAACAATTGGTGCTGCTCAAACAAGGAGATCGAGTTCAAAGCCGGCTTGGGCTAAGGTGATATGGAGCAGATGGGTGCCGGTTAAAATTAGCGCATTCATTTGGAAAGCGGTGCAAAATAGATTCCTGTTTACCCGAATATGCAGGTTCATGGGCTGTGGCATAAGGATCTTCCTATTTGTTGCAAGTTATGTGATGATGGATGTGATGAAACTACAATCCACCTTTTCTTCGAGTGTAATTTAGTTGTTCGAGTATGGCATAACTTATGTAGCTGGCTGGATATTCCGGCATTTCAATGGAATGATGCCACTCCGAATTTCCCTGGGTTGTCTTCGTGTTTTGCTAAGTACTTCAAGGAGGTGGGTTTAATTTTCTGACAGTCTGCGGTTTGGTTCATCTGGAAGTCCAGGAATGAGTGCGTGTTTCATGGGACTAAGAAGACTTGCTCAGACATTATGGAGCTGATCAAATTCAACACTTGGACTTGGATAAAAAACAAGATGGCAATTAATTCAGCATATTCTATGGTCGATTGGATGGTCTGCCCCAAAGGAGTAGTACTCGATTCATGTTTGTTTTAGAAGAGGGGCTGCATATGCGGGTCCTGCTCTCGGAGTTTTGATTCTCGCTCATAGTGTAGCTCATCGTCTATTTTGGGAAATTTGGATGTAAATTGTTTTGGCTGTTTGGTTCACTCTGTTTTTGTATGCTGTGATTGTGTGGCATTTCTTATGCCCTCGTGAATCATTAATAAATTTTAAACTCTTCCAAAAAAAAAAATAAGTAGTCTAAAATTGTGAAATGGGGTTTCTATCGTTGGGAGGAGGGAGAGTCAAAAACGGCTGGGGAAGAAGTAAACTGAATTGAAATGTGTTAACCTCGGAGTAAAGTATAATTGATATTCGAGCGGCTCATCAAACTCCCCAATATTCAAACTTGGCTCGAGGGTTTTATCATGTTTTAATTAAACTTGAATTTGTCGAGCTTTTTTCGAGAAGGGCTCAAGTTGTTCAAATTATAACAATGATGAGTACATCTTAGATTTCCAGCTAAATTATGGACACTAAAATACTTTATGCCATTGAGTCTCCTTTCTTCACTAGTCTAAATTATAACAATGCAGCTTAACCATTTCAATGTTGACCAAATATAACTTGAGACATCTAGCTTAATAATAGTCATACACTTGAGCATTTGAAACTAGGTGATTTGGCCTGGATATTGATCACGGACCTAGTCCATTGTCGATTTGAAGAGGCGAGTCACTTGTTGCCATAGACCAATTTTGCCCTCAAATTTACAATCAAGGCCTACAGTATTTTCATGTTTCCAAATAAAGACCATTTGGTTTTACAACCCACCTGAATGGACATTTATGCCCCATACCTATTCAAAACATAACTAACACTTCTAAAAATAATTTTTAATATAATTTCACCTATTCAAATGTTTATTTTAATTTTTCAGATCAAATTTTGTTCATTCTTTTTTCCGTTTTCAAACAAAAATTGTAAGTTTACGCTTCATAATTTGTTTGATTGTATTAGTAGAGTTATGTAATACAGTCCGACGACTGTATTAGTAGACATGAATACAGTATATATAGAGTTCAATAATACAGTCGGACTGTATTAATAGACTTCAATGATACATTTTGACTGCATTAACAGACTTCCTTAATACAGTCCGACTGTATTAGTAGTGTTCATTAATACAGTCCCGATGTATTAATAGAGTTGAGAAATACAGTCTGACCGTATTAGTAAGTTTTATAATACAGACCCACACCAATCAGAAAAGGGGTAGGATACTTATAACATTTACTTACAATTTCTAAAATAAAAAATAATTTTGATAGAATGAAACAAAAAAAAAATGTTAAAAAAAAGAGATGAGAACGGATTTGAACAGATCGGACGGAGATCGGAAGGAGGGAGATCGATTCAGACGAGATGTGAATGGGGGAGAACAGATCGGACGAGATGAGAACGGATCTCGTGGCGACGTCATTTTCTTCTTCTTCTTGCCAGAGATGGTGGTGGTAAGTGGCGACGTCATTTTCTTCTTCTTGCCAGATCTCCCCATATCTTTGACGGATCTGGTGGTGGTTTGTGCGAATTTGGTGGGTGGGGCGTGGATTTGATGGTGGGTGGAAGTGGATGGTGGTGGTGGCTTGATGATGGGTTTGAGGTAGGGTGGGTGGTGGTTGTGGCAAACTGTGGGTGGTGAGAGGTGGTGGATGGTGGCGGTGGTGGTGGTGAGAGAGGGAGGGGCTGGACGGTGGTGGATGTACAGAGATGGTGCGGGTGGGTTGGACGGTGGTGGTGGTGGGAGGCAGCGGAGGTAACGGATCGGTGGTGGGGAGGTGGAGCACTGGCGGTGGATGGTGGGTGGCTCCGGTTGGTGGGTGGGTTGGGGTGCGGGGAGAGAGAAGAGAGAGGTGAGGTAAAATGGTAAATGATGACAATGAGTGAATGATGAGATAAATGGTGAGAGTGAGTAGATAAATAGGGGGTAGAATGGACATTTCAGTTGGGTTTTTTGTGTGGGTTTGCCTTTCTATGAATAAAAGCAAATGATTGGTCTCTCCTTGTGCTCTACTCTCACTTGTTTTGGTACACCTTGGGCTTTGCATTCTTGGGCTGCTAGGATCACACTTTGGATCACAGCATTGCTGGAGAGTGGAGACCAGTGTTCCTTTTCCGGCCTAGAAGGTCCACTGCCGTGCCCGTGTCGTATATAGTTTCTTGAGTGTTTGGTGTAGAGTTAAAACATTGAGTTAAGAAAAAATTTAAGTATTTTTAACCAAGTTTTCATGGTTTTTATTGCTAACCAAACACTCACTTAGTATTGTGCTTAAGATAGATTATAGTCCGAGTCTTCGAGACTAGTGTCTTTTCCTTTCATGTTGAAAGTGTAGTTTGTAGCTCGACTACTTAGCATTATGCAAGTTTTTGTACTAATGATTGGGATATATCCCTCTTAATTCATATATTTGGATTTCAATGAATTTAAATTGCTTTAAAAAATAATTTCAAACTTTACTCACAAGATTGAATTTTGTTAAAGTAAAGAAATACAATCATCTTGATTGCGGTTTATAATTTGTGTGGTTTACAAACTGTTATGCCCAGTATTGTGTAAATGAAAATTTTCAAATTTCAAGTTACATCTTACATGTATGGAGGAGGCATTTGGTTGGCAGATCTGATTGCTAAATAGAAGTGGCTATAAAAGACTTTCTTTATTATTTATTTTTTACCAGATATTACACACTGTTACAATCTTTAAAAAGAAGATTTCATGATGGAAAAATGGACAAGATTACATGAAAAATGCAACTTTGCCAGCTAACCTGGTGATATCTAAATATCTAATTGCTGGAATGCAAGAGGAAAAGTCCTTTGTGACTTTTGAGATGCAAATAGACAGCTTATAACTTTTCTTGATGATGCATTTTAATATTCCTAAACTTCACAGATTTGAAGAAAAAGATATGCAGACGGACCTCGTTGCATCAGATACGACTCTATTGAACCGAGTTGCTAATGCATTTGGCCTTCGCCCTTCGGTTCACACAGAGTTCGTCAACAGACAGATGCCTGATTTACCCCTGTCAAATGGCACCATCATTCCCATACTCTTGGCCTTGGTTTTGGCATAGAAAAATCATAGGACAGATCACAAGTCAGAACAAGTTATCATCATTCACTGCTGGCTTATCTAGAAGAAAAATATAGACATAAATTTGAATTTGAAAATCAATTGCTACAAGTGGTCCTCCACTTCTTTCATGAACATACCTTATGGTCCAAAACATGTCCAAAATTCAAAGCAAATATGCATATAGATGAATCATGAATGCATATATTAATTCCATATCAAGGTTAGTGCCTTGGAGCAGAACAGTCTGTTAGAGACTTAAGAGTAGTATTAATCTCAGCACTTTCGATAATTTTTCATGTTATAGGTTCAAACTTCAAAATGTCAAAAGTAATAGTACTAACAAAGACAACTAATGTGGGCTCCTACCACACATGTAGCTTCAATTAGTTAGCAAGGAACAATAATGAGTTCAAACAAATTTTTTTAAGGCTAACCAATCAATGTTATCAGATTTGGTAAAAGAAAAAAGAAAAAAATGACACCAACATATTATCTTCCTAGTAAAGCAAAATAACCCCTCAACTTCAGATACAAGTTATTTTCATTCCATACAAGCCTTTATATTCCCAAAAGAACCATAAATTCAATAAAAAGGACAAATTTTAAAACTAATAGATAGTGAAAATATTCAAGAACGATCAACAAAAGTAGTTGGATGCTTTAAACTTGGGACCAATTATTGCCAAATGGCTGTTGCCTCCATCTATTTACACCTGGGGCTAATGTCTCCTCTATAATCTGCAAATACTCTTTCAAGTTTCTCTCTCCAAACCCCTTATCTTGCCCACTCCTTTCATTCATTCTCTCCACAACACACAGTGAGAGCATTAGCTGATTTCTTGATTGGGAATTGTGTTTTACAGCAAAAATGGCATTTGCAGGAACAACACAGAAATGCATGGCATGTGAAAAGACTGTTTATCTGGTGGACAAGTTAACTGCAGATAACAGAATCTACCACAAGGCTTGTTTCAGATGCCATCACTGCAAAGGCACCCTCAAGGTCTGTTCACAAATTCTTGCACCATCTAGATCTCCAGCTAGTTGATCAATCTTGAATTTCAATAATATACTTTACAAAATTTCTTAACTACTTTTTTGCTTTCCCTTTGCAAGAATAACTTATTTCCCCAACAGAACTTTAAAGATCAAAAGGCATACTGATAAGTGATTACTGAATAACATAACATCTAGAAATTGTCAGTTTGCTGCAGAGGATTATCAGACATGGGAGTTTGTGTAGACAGATCTGTAGTTTCTAAAGTCAAACAGCAATATCTTCAAATGATATTAATTATAAAGGCCTATGCTTTTTCACTTTTTGGTTTGCTTGAATCACAGCTAGGGAACTACAACTCCTTTGAGGGAGTTCTGTATTGCAGACCACACTTTGATCAGCTCTTCAAGAGAACTGGCAGCTTGGACAAAAGCTTTGAAGGTAATTAACTATGTAAGAACTTAAACCACAGATGTATATATCCCAGCAAATGTACTTACATAGCTTGTTATTCTTGTATAGGGACGCCGAAAATCGCAAAACCGGAGAAACCTTCTGACATTGAGGTACTTATATTATTGTAATTCACTTGAGGAGATACTATGAATCATAGACTAATGTTTTCATAATTTGATACCTATTACCCTCCCTTTGTGATGGACCCATCACAGTATGATAGTGCATATTCTGACATTAATTATATCATGCAGAAACCAGATGCATTAGCCTCACTTTTATGAGATCACTTGAGAAGATATTATGAAATCATAGACTAATGTTTTATCATTTAGTACCTATTAGCCACCCTTTTATATGGACTCTATCATGGTGCATATTCTGATATCAGTTATATCATACAGAAACCAAATGCAGCTAAAGTCTCAAGTATGTTTGTTGGAACGAAAGACAAGTGCCTCGCCTGCAAGAAAACCGTCTACCCGATTGAGAAGGTATACTCAGAAGTTAGACCATATAAGTTATAACACAAGTTTTTGTTGCTAAGCAATTGACAAGTAGGAAAAGGAATTGGAGATTGCACTCTATAACCATCTAATATGTACAGGTTTCTGTTAATGGGACGGCGTACCATAGGAGCTGCTTCAAATGCAGCCATGGAGGATGCACCATCAGTCCATCAAACTACATTGCACACGAGGGGCGACTTTACTGCAAGCACCACCACATCCAACTAATCAAGGAGAAGGGCAACTTAAGCCAGCTTGAGGGTGATCATGACAAGACCAACGCCGTAGCTGCCTAAGTCATAATCCTATGAATCCATAAGATCTTGTTGCATTATCTTGTTTGCTTTTCGTCTCAACATATGTTTGAAACCGCTGGAGTGAATCATGGTTTCCTGCAATCAAGAATGAGTTTTATCACTTGGAACAATTGTAAGTTTTAATGTTCTGATATATGCATGTGTTGGATTGTATGGTTGGTATTCTTGGCTCCTGCTATAAAATTGTGGATTTTCTTTTATTCTACGTCCAAATTCTGTGAGAGAAACAATATTGGTCTAATTTCCTTCTTCATGTATTTCACTTTTGCTGCCCTTAAAAACTATCGTGATGCGTAACTTGTTATTGCTGCACGATTTTCCTTTAAGCATTACGACCCCTCCATTACGTTCCATGTTCCATTGATTACGATGGAGTCATGGAAAGTGCTAACAAATTCAAGGACATGAATCTCCATTGTCTCGACTAACATCTCTTCTAGATTCAAAGAAGACCATCTCCTACTTTGTAAATCAAACATTTGTTAAGACAGGCAGAGGCATACAATACTATTGGTTACCAAAACAAGATTTCTGGTAAAACAGTCCGGCTTAGAGACCATTTCACCATATGGCGCTGTTTAGCAATAGATTTTCAGCTCCAGGAGCTTCTTTGACCATTTACTAACAAAAAAAAACTCGTTACGTGAACGCGTTGCTAGCTTATCAGCTTAGATGAGCTAGCTGGTTGAGAAGCTATATAATATGTACACTAGTAGTGGGTCGAATTACGCTTTCAGGAAATGAATTGTGATATATTCTGCCTAGAAATTCTAGAATTGATATTTCAAATATCCCCAAACTAGCAGCAAAAAGAATCTCATATACAAGAAAGAAGAGTGGCACTTATTATAGCAGCATAGTTAGTATGTATCATTGCAACAATTTCAATTTTTCTTTTTTTTGGTAATTAACAATTTCAATTGAAGCATGAGAATGTTGGGATTCAATGCAATTCTATACACATACATGAAATCGAATACTAGTGATTAATTGAATGGATACCTGAAGGCTGAAGCTTTCTTTATTAAACCCGAAACAGATGAGACTAGTCACTAGCGTCCAGTGATTCACCTCCAAAGCTCCGGTACGGTACGGTATACTGTTACCGAAATGTACACCCTCATTTGTCCATAAGTCTGGCACTCCAAATTTAATGCGAAATTAACAAATCATAAATCGACCTGGAGTTTGCCACAATATACAGAAATGAACTACTTGGAAGAAGTTAGAAGTATGAGCTATATACCATACAAGAGTATTTATACTAATCCTATGAAGAAAAATGTCGACATTATGAGAAATTATGAAATACTCTATCCGGTCCTCTTGGCTTCCGGTTCTTTATGATGATTCCTACTTTTGTATTTGACTCCGGTTCTTGTGTTATACACTTTTGAGGTTTATTTTGATTTCAAACAGAGCTAGTCTCACAAGTCGTAACCTCGAATTCGCGAGCTATGAAGAATCATGAGTCTAAATAGTAATGATTGGTTGTTGGTGTTTAGTCTAGAAATTTCATTTATTTATTTTCCTTCTTTTTGGAGATAAGGTGTAAGGTGAAATGGTAAAACAGTATTTTCGAATTATTTAAATCCTTAAAAAACGTAAAACACACCAGCCGTTCATGTCTTGAATTTCGTAAGCAAAATTCGTGAAAATGCAGAAATTTAAACGTGCATATGACATGTACAAACCGCGCTAAAAACAAAGTATAAAACGACAATATGATACATGCTTCAAATGTAAAAGAGTACAAATTAATGGATGTAGGTTGTGATCACTGTTCCGGGACGTCAGTCTCCGCTCCAGGCAGCTCTACCTCCTCACCTGCGAAACTTCAACTAAAACCAACGCCTACAAACATGAACGGGTCTCCTTTTCTCTCGAGTAAACAACAAAAACCTTTCCATGAAATCTCGAATTCTCACTGCCCCATACTAGCGTGCTTGAAAATAAGGGAAGACCAATCAAATCTTATACCGGAGAAGACGATGAATAAAAGAACAAATCACGTTCAGAATTGTTAAACGCAGAACCGTTTTTACTAAACACATAACACTTTTTTATATATTACAAACAATACCACAATTATTGTAGTTTACAAATTAGTCCAATAATTTTAAAAAATTACTATTTTACCTAAGAAACATCTAAACAAGTTTATTCGAATCAATTATACCATCCGAACAAATAAATCCAAGAAACTTTTTAAAAAAACACAAGAACACGAAGATCATACACGAATAACACACACCGAACGAAGAACACGGTGACCGGTGCACAACTCCAGATCGGAGTCAGGTCGCCTGACTACCGTTTGAGTCAGATTCCCGATCCGAGTCAGAGCTTCTCAACCAGATCTGGTCGAAACTTGCACAGCCCGCCAGATCTGGTGGAGATGAGCTCGCCAGATCTGGCGGAGCTTGCAACTCCATATCGAGCAAAGATAGCTCGACAAGATCTGTGAATGTGAAGCTCGCCAGATCTGGCGGAGCGACTCGGCATCGGAGCGAGTGTGCTCCGATGTCGGAGCTTTCTGGTCAGCTTCAAAGCTAACCAGAAAGTTGTTCCGATCATCTTTGAGTGGTCAGCCGACAAGGTCGACTTTGACCAGACGGCCGACTTCAAAGTCGAAAATGGTCCTGTCGTCACTTTGAAGGCGACCAACTCATGTGAAGCTGACCACACTAGCGTTCTCGTTAGAATATGATGTTTTTTGTCATTTTTTACCATTTTTGCAAATTTTTTGTTATTTTTTGATGTTTTTTAAATCAATTTAAATATACTAAAATAATTGAGTAATAATTAACAACTAAAAATATCAAATTAAAATAATAATAATATTTTCATATTTGTCATTATCGGCATAATATGGCTAATGATTGTACGATATTGATTTTTGATGTTTTATGATACCGTAGTGTATATACGTTTATATATTTTTGAATATGTGATTATTTGAGAATTTTTTCGGAAAATGGGACTAATTCTATATTTTTATCAGTTGGAAGGACTTTTCCAATATATAAAAAAGTGTTCTGCATTTAGTAAAACCGGTTCTGCGTTTAACATGCCCCATCACGTTTACCAATTCTTATGTGAGAGTTGCCTACGAGCAGGGGAAAAGCAGGATTTCACGGTGGGAGGATATTAAGTTGGACCATCATTCCCTTTAAAAGTCCTTGTTACAGAGAGAGGGGGAGTTATCCAACTTATATGTTATTTGCATGATCTTCTCATAAGTGAAGTGAGATATTCTAACAATGTTAATTTAAAATTATATTTTTACTTATACTCCAAAAGATAAATACTGATATATTAAAAATAATATTACATAATAATGTTGAAATTACCACAATTATATTATATTTAACATTTAATAAACATATTGGGTGAGACTAATGATCAATATTCTTTTAAAAACATACATGCATAATTTTTATTTTTATTTTTGACCCACCTCTTCTTCCCCAATTGGCCAATTCTCAAAAAAAAAAAAAAAAAAAAAAAAGTCGTGCTAAATTGCAGGTTTAAATTTTGGAGTCGTTAAAATTTTACTAAAAAAGTACAGCAATAGATTTTTTTTTTTTTTTTTTTTTGGAACGAAAGAACTTGTCTTATTGATACCAAAAACATTGTAATACATTTAGGGGCCGATTAGAACTTCCAAGCCCAAAGCTATGTCATAACTAGTAAACAAAAGTGTCTTATAAATCAAATAGGAAACTAAGTGGTGTACATATCAAGAGCCTGAACCACCATTGTTGCTGTCCTTGTGCGGCTCCTCAGTGTCGTCATGTTGACAATGGATCGAATGATACCCTCTATATCAATGGCTCGATGCTGGAAGATCTTCTCTTTTGGTGCCTGCCAAATGTGATAGAAAGATTCTGCCAGGAGTGTTTAGAACACGACAGCCTTACCACCTTTGCCCTTTGCCATTTTCCGTAGCCAGACTATCAGTTGTTGCCAATCTAATATCTGGGAGTGCGGAACTCGTAGCCACAGTAAGCTTCCATGAAAAATCGCATAAGTTCCCCGACAATGGAAAAATAAGTGCTCAACTGTCTCACGTTCATCACAGAAGCTACATAGTCCATCCGTATCGATGCCAAAAAAAGCCAATCTTTCTTTTGTTGCTAGGCGCCTATGCAAAGCTAGCCATAGGATGAATATAGCTTTTGGCCGTGCTTGGTTGCGAATAATCAGGTCGCACCATTCCACTTTAGCTAGATTGCATCGCAAAGACTTGTAAATGCTGCGAACGGAGTACTTGGGCTTGCCAATTGAACCTCCCATTCATTCGAGCCGCGCAAGAGTTCCCTCACTCTAAGGATTGCTTTCATGATCGTAGAACTGCATAGTGGAACCACCCAATCCTCCATCTCTTGACCTTTTATATAATAGCTATGAACCCATCGAACCCACAAAGAATCCGCCTTTGTTTGGATTTTCCACAGGAGCTTAGATATAATTGCGGAGTTCCATACCTGTAGATTAATGATATTCAAACCACCACAACACCTGGGGGAACATATTTGCTGCCATGATACTAAGGCCTTGTGGTAATTCCCATCCTTACCACTCCATAAGAACCTCCGGCATATCCGTTGAATATGATCTAAGATGGCTTTCGGAAAAGGGAAAACCTGGAGCCAGTAAGCAATAATGGAAGTGATAACACTCTTGATCAACTGCTCCCTACCTGCATAGCTTAGGAGTCTCGTCGTCCAGTGTTTTATCCGTCCTAAGATGCGGTCGAGGAGAGGTTGGTACTGCTGAATGGTGAGTCGTCGATGGGATAAGGGAACACCCAAATAGCGCACCGGAAGAGATCCAGCCGCGAATCCCGTGGCACGAAGCAGCCGCTGCTGTTCTGCATGGGGGAGCCCACCAAAGAAGACTTTTGTCTTTGTCAAATTTGCCTTTAAACCGCATGCTTCTGAGAAGTGTTTAAGTTAAGTACAGCAATAGTGTGTTACATAACAAATATGTCAAAAGCAATTATGCCCAAAATGACTCATCCAAAAATGAAAATTTTCTATAATATGGAACACAAAATTATATTTATGCGAAATTATAGAAAGCGATCCCTCATTTATTATACTTACTTCTTTCAATAAAGGGGATGCAAGTTAATAATTGAAATTACGTTTTCTTTTATTTCAATCAATCCAAAGCTTAAAACGACAATATATATGCTTCCATCTATATATATATCCACCCGAAACACGATTAAATAATGAAATACCATTGAGTCAAACTCTTCTTTGTTTGATGCCAATGTTCACTATCATAGATAGTTGCCTAGTTGCATTCTCCATTTTTTTTATATACACCATAGTCCTACTCCTATCATATAGAGCTTTTAACCTCAATTAATTTTAGTCCGCAGATATACACATGAAATACTAATTGTTTGTTGAGTGGTGGTTCGGAGAATTAGTTGTACGTATCGGATATTGGTAGGAAGAAAGAAGAAGACTAGTCAGGTAATTTCTAACCGATTAATGATTGGGCTGGTTATTTTATTTATTTAGGTTGGTTAAGCTGGTGTTTTCTGCAACAAAGTCTGTACAGGAAAGGGTAAAAACCTAGAAATATCTATGGGGATTCTCATAATTCGCTTTGCGTGATCATCTTTCTTCTGTTTACTTACTGTTCTAATTTGCTTTTTTTATTGAAGCGTATAACAATGGATGAAAACGGGGAGAGGATAAAGAAGCCTCCATTTTTTCCTCCAAACTACGTGACGTTAGCTCAGCTCAAAGAGAAATGGCTTCTCAAGAAGGAACAAGAGAAAAAGCTCAAAGAAGAAGAGGAGTTGGAGAAGGAGAAACAGAATCAAATTCAGGAGATTGAGAATCAAAATCGGATGCAGATTGAAAAGCAAAATCGGAAGGAGGTTCAGAAACAAAATCAAAATCAGAGTTGGTGTCCTCCTGACTATGTAACATTAGCTCAATTGAAAGAGAAATGGCTTCTCAAGAAAGAACAGGAGAAAAAGCTTAAGGAAGAGGAGGAGGAGGAGGAGAAACTGAAGCAGAATCAGGATCAGAATCAGAGTGGTGTGGAAAATGAGGGGAAAATGATAGAGCAGAATGGAGTGGGTGTGCAGATTGGTGTAGACAAGGGGAAGGAGAAGCAATTGGGGATAGGTGATGATCGAATGCAGGGGAGGAATGGGTATACAGTAGAGAGAACTATTGCGAAAGATAGATTGAAGGTGGGAAATTTGGTTGGGAACAGTAGTAGTAATGGAAGGATAGAGTCTGAGAGTGGTTTGTCTGTGAGATTTAGGAGAAATGGCGATGATCCAGTAGGTAGGAATGCTTCGATGGAGTACAGAGATAGAATGGATGGCGGTGTGAACGGTGGTGAGGAAATGTTAAATGGGAAGGTGGATGGTGAGAAGAGGAAAGGTAACAAGTGGAAAGGGAAAAGGAGAAAGGGAAGAAAGGGTGGTGACCGGAGCGAAGGCTATATGTCTGGGGGTAATGCAGTGGAGAAAAGTTCAGGAAAGGTGGGTGAGAGTGAGGTTTTGGAGGTGAAAGATGGAGTTGTAGAGGAGGGTTTGGATGACAATAATGTTGGTGTGGATAGAAAGACTGAGGGAGAGAGTCGGGAGGCGGGCAAAAGGAATGGGGGGAGGAAAGGTAAGACGAGGGATAGATTCAGGAGATCGAATAGAGGTGAAAAACCAGGAAGAAATTTTGGTGGTGTGAGGATGGAAATGAATGTTGGGCATAATGAGAGTAAAAACTATAGTTCTAATGGTAATGGAGAGGAGCAAAGTGGAAAAATGTCAGAGAGTGAGAGTTTGGAGGTTGGAGTTACACTAGATGATGGTTTGGAGATGACAGAGAGAATTCCTGGGGAGGGATTAAATGATCATAGTATACAGGAGAAGAGTTTGGAGGTGGACAGGGTGAAATATGGTGAGAGGGGGGAAAGAAGATATGGGTTTAGGAGAAACTGTAGAAATGATCCTGTGTGTAGAAAATTTGGTGGTGTGAGATCAGGTAATGAGATGCTGTGGAGGGAGAAGAATGTTGTTGGCTATAGGAGTTCTGCAGGTCCTGGAAGTAAAGCTGAAATACATGAAGATGAAGGAGATTCAGAAAAGGTGGAAGAGAGTGAGATTGGTGTCAGTCTAGATTGTTTAGTGGTGAAAGATATTGTTCAAGAGGCTGAATTGAATGTGAATAACATTGCAGTGGAGGATAAGAATATAGCTGAGATTTCGGAGGCACAAATGGCCAAAGTTGAAGTAAGGAATGGTCGAGATCCCTTTAGGAGAAATTGGCATAAAGGAGAGAATGTACGAATAAAATTTGGGCATTCTAGGTTTGGTGGTGGCAGGTCTGGTAATGTGAGATCGAGGACTGAAACAGATGTTGTTTCTATGAATTCTGCAAGCTCTGGAAGTAAAGATGAAGTGCATGAGTTTGAGGGAAAAGAAGCGGAGCAAAATTTTGAGCAGATGCAAGGGGGTGAAGCCTTAGAGGTTGGTGTCAAGCCCGTTGATTTAAAGGTTACAGCTAATGTGCCAGGGGATGGATTGAACGAGAATATCATTGTGGTGGAGAACAAGAATAATGCTGAGAGTTCAAAGGCACACATGGCAAGAGATAGCGAAGAAGGGGAAGGTAGAAATGAGTTTAAGAGAAATTGGAATAGAGGAGGGAATCTGGGAAGAAAATTTGGGAGTTCTGGGTTTGGTCGTTGGAAATCAGGTAATGCGAGATCGAGGACTGAAGCAAATGTTGTTGGCTCTATGGATTCTGCAATCTCTGGAAATAAGGCTGAAGTACAAGAGGAAAAGAATTCAGAAAAGGCGACAGAGAGCAAAATTTCAGAGGTTGGTGCCAAACTAGATAATTTAGTGGTGATGGATAATGCTCAAGGGGCAGAATTGGATGAGAATAACATGGCGGTGGAGAATAAGAATAAGGCTGAAAGTTTGGAGGTGGACAGAGAGAAAGATGATAAAAAGTCGGGAGGGAGAGATGATGAGTTTAGGAGAAATTATTGGAATAGGGGTGGAAATGTAAGAAGGAATTTTGGTCGTCCGGCTTTTGGTGGCTCGAGATCAGCTTTTGGCTATAGGAATTCTGCAAGCACTTGTAGATATGGAGCCTTGCAAATGAATCAGAGCTATAGCCATGTGGTTTGGGTGAAAAGGGAAGAGAAACCCTGTGGTGCTAATGATGCTGAATCTGACTCCAGCGGTAAACCTCTCTTGCTACTATATTTTGTTGTGAATGATTGTGAACTGTCTGTTGCTACTATATTTTGTTGTGAATGATTGTGAACTCTCTGCTCCTATAGTGGTCGTGCTACCTGTTGTGTTTCCGTGTTTGGAGTTTAAAATTGTGTTTTTCTGTGGATTAGAATACTTGCATTTTGAGCTTGGTTGTAAGCTGGAAATGTTTTCGTAGCATTATATGCTTATGAGATAAAATTGGTGTCTTCAAAGAGCGTGCATTTGAATTTGGAATTGATTTCAAAATGCTTCCATAGTTTAGTTTGGTCTTATTCAGCATCGGTCTTGCTTGATTGAGCTGAAACAACTGTAAGCTCTGATTACCACGGCTCTCATGCTGGTTGACTTCATTAATTCCATGTTATGAACAAGTCAGGGTGCCTTGTGGTCCTGTTCTGGACGAAACACCCTGCAAATAATCTTGCTCTAGTTATGATAATTAATTGATCACATAGATTCATTGTGGTGACTTTTAGGATTAGAAAAGGCAAATAAGTTGCAGAGACATTTGTTAGGTATATTAACTACTTATAAGTTTGAATGTTCTGCAATGGGGCTACTTGTAAAATCTGAACATCATAGAGCACTCTACTGATAGTCAGACTTCTATACTACAATGAGAATATGAACGAGTCTTTGTTTGTCGAAGTTGAACGCACTGAGATAATTGCATCCTATAGTTCAAAGTTCCAACATTAATAAAACAAATTGGCTTTCTGCAACAAGAATGACCAAGTGTACAACGTTGGTCACTGAGGCCTTCTTTGTGAGTTCGAACAGGGGTGGAAATAGAATTATTGACTCTATGACCCCCTATAGATTACTCTAATATTGCGTCAGTTCTGTATATGTCTATACGCATTTAGTTTGGAGAAATGCACTTGTCATTCGATCATCAGATTCATGTAATTTTGTTTTTCACTCTTTTTCAGGAATTCACTAAGTCGGGAGTAACCAAAGCTCGCACCAAATCGGTTTCTGGATTTATCATGTCTATATGAAAGATGATTGTTGATGATGTCCTACGCCTGCAATCTGTTTCAAGCAATCACCAAGCAGTTTCTTGGATGATGTAGGTTCTTAGAAACATTTATGTTATTTAAAATCCATGATCTGTGTATATACCATTCTGTCTACAGATCCAATGGATTGAGCAGAGGTTTTTATAAATGAGCATGATCATCTCAGTTCGTAGACAATATAGTGGTTCTTGATTGAGCATTCTGTTAATTCTATGGGTTGTTTCTCGTTCGAAATTGTTGAAATCGGTTTCTGGAACTGTTGTACCTATGTTTCTGTTCAAGTCTTCGAGGTTTCTCAGTTCCTAGAATAATACCTGACTGAATGGTGAAGAACTCTATGTCTAGGAAAGGAAAAGAAACTTGAATTTCTGGGCAAACTCATTTTCACATGTGCCATTTAATAGGTTAAATGAACCGGAATCAGGAAAAATAAGTTCATCATAATTTCACAAATAAACAATTCTACTATTTGATAATTTGATATCCCTTAGCATCAAACGGTTTAAATTGGTTTGAATGCATCTAATACCAAGAGAAACTTGTCTCTCGCAATTATGTTCAGAATCAAGAATCAATTATTCTCTCCCTCAAATTATTTATCAGTAATAAATTATTTGATGAGTTACAATATCATTGCAAGATTATATTGTGTTGGTCATATTACAAATAGCCCATCACAAGGATACTGCTATTGTCATTCTGTTAAAGTTCTTAGTCTGGGAAAATGGCTGAGAATGCAAATGCTGCCAACAATGCAAATGCTCCCAAAAATGCAACCACAGGGGCTAAAAAACCCGAGGAGGCGCACCCTCATCCAGTGCTGGAGCAGCTACCTGGCGTCCAGTATTGCGTCAACAGTCCACCACCATGGTGTTAGTATTTTAGCTAAGATGGATTTTTTTTCTTTTCGTATACATTGATGCAAGTTCAGAAAATCTGAATCCTTTATCTTCTCATTGGTGCAGTGGACTCTGTAGCTTTAGGTTTTCAGCATTATATTCTAGCTCTTGGTTTGATAGTCCTGATTCCAAGCATACTTGTTCCAGAAATGGGCGGTACCGATGTAAGCTCGTGCTCATGTTTCTTAATGTAGTACGAAATCCTTTGTTTTACTTTCCCGTTTCTACATTATGCTTTAACCTTTTTTTTTCATTTTCAGAGCGAGAAGGCGAAGGTAATACAGACATTACTTTTTGTTTCTGGCGTAAATACACTATTGCATTCATTTTTCGGCACTAGGCTACCATCAGTTATAGGCGGATCCTATGCGTTCGTGGTTCCTGCAACTTCTATCATCCGTGAAGGAAGATATAGAACGCTTCACCCACCTGAGCTGGTGACTTCAATTAACCCATTCTTGCTCCTTGACGTACATTTTATTTTCCAAAAGAAATTGATCTTTTCTCACTGTTGAATTCCAATTTTTGTTTCTCAGAGATTTTTGCAAACAATGAGGGACATTCAAGGTGCTTTGATCATTTCGTCATGTTTCCTAATGGTCATCGGCTTCGTTGGTTTGTGGAGAAACATAATAAGGTCAGTTTGCTACGAATACGTTTCATGAGACAGTAACAAGAGATTTCGTTGTTCATTCAGTTTTGTTATGTGGTTTATAGGCTATTTAGCCCTCTCTCAATGGTTCCACTGGTTTCTCTCACTGGACTTGGACTATACCATCTTGGTTTTCCTGTGGTAAGAATAATTGTACACCATATAACACAGCATGATTCGTCGAACATAAATTACTTTGCTGATAAATTGACAGTCATTGAAATCTTGAACTATTAATTCTCTTTTTGGCCCTTGTAGATAGCTAAATGTCTTGAAGTGGGGATACCCGAGCTAGTTCTCATAATCGTCATCTCACAAGTACGACACATACAACTCAATCTTCGTGACTCGTTATTGTCTTTTTTTTTTTGTAAACGGACAAATATATGAACAAACGGATTATACATTAAACTCGCTTCACATTTGTTTTAGCTAGAAATATTTGAATTCTTACTGCAGAATTATTACTGCAGTATCTCCCAATATGGACAAAGCAAAAGAGGCCTGTCTGTGATAGATACGCTCTTCTGTTCTCTTTCGTGATAGTTTGGATTTACGCGTCCATTCTAACTTGGAGTGGTGCTTTTAAGAAATCTGGAAATGCTAGTTGCCGAACTGATGGCTCTGGTCTCATAAGCGGCGCTCCTTGGTATTGTTATCTGCTCAACTTCTTTCTCTTTTTTCTTCTCACGTATACATGAACTAGCCTGACTCGTTTAGGCCGACAACTTTTGTACCGAACGCTTTTTTAGATCATTGGACGTCTTATGATTTTGTGTTTCCATAACTTTCAGGTTTTACGTACCTTGTCCATTCCAATGGGGGCCTCCAACTTTTAGAACCAAAGATGTACTTGCCGCAATGGTTGCTTCATTCGTTGCTGCAACTGAGGTCTTGTACACAGCATGACTATACAGTTCTTACACGCATGACTATACAGTTCTTATCCATGACCATGGCATATTTAGGTGTATTTTGATAACATAAACTCTTGAATAGGAGTTCTCTATATTATTAGAATTTTCTTTCAATAAAGCAACTGGACTAACTACTAGTAATATGTAGTGTAGTTGTATTTCATATTGCATACATGCACAAGAAAGCTAATGAGCAAAACCTCATCTTTTACTTGTGCTGTTTACTTTATGTTGGCAGTCGACTGGTTCGTTTATTGCAGCAGCCAGATACGGCAGTGCAACACCAGTTCCACCTTCTGTAATTAGTCGTGGTGTCGGCTGGCTGGTAAGACTAAAAACTGTCATGGAGGTTCTAATGAACAGAGAACTCGTGTTTTTATGCATCAGTGAACTAATGAACATCTTATACGTTTTAGGGGGTTGGCACATTGCTTAATGCAGTTTTCGGAGGTGTCACTTGCTCCATGGCAACAGTGTAAGAAAACAAAATTTCAATATTGATTTGTACTAGTCTTACATGTACACAGAGACTGCAAGTAGATAGAACCTCATTTACACTATAAACCTTGCTCTTGTAACACGCGTGACTATAATAGTATTGAGCTGGATTTCGTACTCCATGCGTATCTTTTATTGAACAGATTCTCTGAGAAGTTTTTGGTTGCATATGCAGAGAAAATGCAGGTCTATTAGCCCTGACAAAAGCTGGAAGTAGAAGAGTTGTTCAAATTTCATCGGGCTTTATGATTCTCTTCTCCATGTTAGGTATGTTTGAACTTTCACAATCTTAGTTTCATGTGATCATTTCATAAGATGAACTGAGCCTATTTTCATGCACCAGGAAAATTTGGGGCGATTTTTGCTGCAATACCAACACCAATGATGGCAGCGTCATACTGCATTTTCTTCGGTTATGTTTGTATGTGCCTCTTTTCCGATTTTAAGTTTTCTTTTCGTAAATTTATGTAACTTGACATGTTCTAAGAACCTTCAATCACATGCAGCATCAGCAGGCCTTGGATTTCTCCAATTCTGCAACCTGAACAGTTTCAGATCGAAGCTAGTACTCGGGTTGTCATTCTTCGTTGGACTTTCTCTGCCGCAACACTTCAGAGAGAACAATCCAAATCCAGGCGGGGTATGCACTGACTTAACCAAATTCAAAAATATTTTGAAAAAATAAAACAATATTGAGTTGTATTGATAGGAATAAAGAAATGTTGTGTTGATGAAATGCAGTTCTATGAAGTAATATCATCCCTCCTCATGTCACACGCGACAGTAGCAGTTATTGTCGCTCTTCTGCTCGACTGCATGCTCCCCCAAGGAACCGATGCTGCTCAAAATCGCAAAGACAACGGATCGTATTGGTGGGATAAGTTCATGATATATAACAAAGATGTTAGGAACGATGAGTTCTATAGATTACCAGGTCCACTTAACAGATGTTTTCCAGCTACCTGAGTTTGCCAAATTGTTTAAAAAAAAAAAAATATGTATACCTTTTTGTTCTGCCATTCTATTTTGAACAAGATGTTTAAATCGTGAATCCATGAACCAATTTCACGTGGGTTGAAGTTGAAAATAATTTTCACAACAACAATCTAATTTAGTACTGAATACACTTTATAATAATAAATATCTTTAGTGTTACAAATATTACATGATGAGTAGTAATTAGTGAAAAGGTAACATAAATTTTTGACATATAAATGGATTTCTAGCGACCAAGGGACCGGATGAGTTGTTCTACTTTATGTATGAAAATCCAAGGGATCGTGCGTGCGTCTTTATTGTTTTCGTACATATACTTTTCAGTCTTCTCTAGCTAAATTATTATCACTTCCATTGTTTTATTTTATAGTAGTATTTTTTCTGTAATTTAGCACCACCAAATTCTGTCGGGCAGATTGCATTCACATAGCAATTTGATATGTGATGGATAATTATTATTCAAACCAATTTGTACTGTCCGGTTGTTATTTTCTCCGAAATTAAGCGTTATTTTGCCGAATGGAGTGCTGTAATTTATTTAATGAAGTATTCAGTTAGTTGATATATCATTTATTGTATATGCAAAACATAAATTCTTAAAAAAACGTGTATTCTCAATTAATATAATTAATTAATTAATTACTAGAAGGTAAAAACATTTCTTTTTCTTATCAGGAACGAAATTATTTGGGAGAAAATGATTTTACTCATAATTCTTTGGAATCACAATTCGCAAGTGGTTATGTGAAAATGTTTGGAGAAAAAACGTTTTGCTCCTTTACACAAGCCACTTAAAGTTACCATGCGTAATTTAGCTTTTTTTTTTTTTTACTTTTTTGTTATTTGACCCCACAATGTTATGTGTAAAATTCTGAATTACTCAGACCTCCGTTGAGTGTCTTCACTTTATTCACAACTATTGAGTAATCGATAATTAGATTTCACGATTATTTTAAAAGTTAAAAATTTTTATGAGATGAAAATTTATCATCATTAGAACCTCCGGCCTAATCTGGATTTCACGAAAACAAACTCGAGAAATATATAAGTGAAACTGTCCACCAGTGTAACAGAATATTGGAGAAATAATATATTATCAACAACCAAACTTTCACTCGAGTTTTTAGATGAGATGTAATACTATAACAACTTCACTTTCACTCAAACAGACTCACCAAAGAGGTTTAAATCGTCAAAGAAATAAAAATAATAATATAAATAAATAGATTTCTCAACTATACAAAAAGTCCGGGCTTTCAAATGGAATGGAAGTGTATTGACCAAACCAAGTTATCCCGGATCGATATTTTTCTTTAAGGAGAAAGAAGATAGTTTCAGTGTATTATTATAAGGATGGTGTGTTACACGAAAATATCTATTATTACATCACCATACTCATCGAGTCGATGAGTATCGACTTACTCGACGGGGCAAAAACTAGATGATGGATACAAATACAATTATGAACCGTCTTCTTTGCTATCGCACTCTGCCTATCTGGTTCTTTCTTTCTTCCGACTCATTTTCAAGCATTATTGAACATTACGATTAATAATCCCTGAGATATGTAGATTTGAGAAATCAAATTGACGAAAATCGAAGGCACATGGCTTGCAACAACACACGTGTGACGCTTGACTTAACTAAGGTACAATGTTTGGCCCACGTAGGATTTTGACATCTTATTATTATGATCATTATTATTATTGGAATTATCGCCAGAGAACCATTAAGTGGAGAATTAAGGGAAAATTGCTCCATGTATGTGAAAAATCCGGTCCTTTCATGTCTAAATCCGACCTTTTGAACAAATAATTTACTAGTGATGGTGTCGCACAAGTTGCATATGTATAATATTTGTTCATTTGTATGGAGACTTTACGATTTATTTTAAAAATCACTTAAAAGTTATTGTACAAGGAATATGCATGGTGTATGTCTACTAATATAACATTTATATATGCATGATCACGCTAAATTTCCAGGGTGTCATATATTATATCCCAACAATAATTGCTCCTTTCCCATGCCTAATGCAAGATAACGCGGTTGGCCATATGGCCTAATTTGTTGAAACCAAGCTAATCTAGCCACACTTTATTGTAATGTTACTTGTACCTCTTGGTCGATGTATTCTTAGAAGATATCATAAAAATAAAACTCCATATAATTGAAAATAAATATATACTTATCATATATGTATTGTCAAATGGTTGCAATAATTTGATTGTTAGGTGTGAGTTTTTGTAGAAAATGACTTAACATTAGAGATTCATGCAAGAATGAGATAAGATAGTACTATACCATACCATACTAGTATCATCTAGTAACAGTTTAATGTGACTTTGATCAGACTAATCAAAGACACGAACTTGGCTATTTATGGGGACCAGGTATTCTTGTCTATACTTAATTAACCCTCTAAACCTACGTACCATTATCAAACAATATTGTCACATCTCTCCATACTTTGCATTAAGATCCATACTTTGTTGTCTAATCAGGGGCGTAGCTACGTATAATTCGATTGACATTTTAACATTCCGCCCTACATATTTTAATGTGAAATTCTATTAATCTTTCCTATAATACACATATTTAGTTGATTTTTGATAAAAAAAACATAATTATTTGTATGTCATGAATATTATATTTTATCTATACCAGTTTAAAACTTTTTTCCTCTATTTCATAATAAATTTTTTTTAAGCCCCTGGTCTAATCCAATTCTATCTCTCACTCACAACATATATATGAACAATTATGGACTACTACTGTGAAACACTAGTTAATTTCAGCACTAATCTGTGAAAGTTTCTATTGTTTTTTCCTTGGGGTATTCGTTACAATCATCGAGCATGAGTTGGTACATCATTTAAATAAATTAAATTTCTAGAAATTAGGAACAAATTTACCAAATACTACTAGAGAGAGAAATAAACTCAAAATAAATTCACACAAGTAATAATGAAACTGTAATGTACAACCACTAATCAATCGAAATCCGATATTTTGGATAAGTGCGATTACTCATGGGTTGTTTTCTACACATGTCAGTTCTCATGTATTTCGTCCTCACTCGTGAACGCCCTAGGAGATTTATCAATCGGCTACTCATCATAAGATTGTTTCATGTGTTGGTTTATGTGATGATATATTGGCTCCACTGCACCACAGTCCACACATGTCATTTTCCCTGAACTCGGTCCTCAATCTCCCGACATACGTACTTTCTAATAGGAAACCCATCCTATAGTTGCTCTAGATCGCAAGCATGCTAACTTTAAAGTTATATATTATGTATGGATTCCTTAAAATAAATGTGTACCTTTTTTGTATAAGTAGAGATCCCTTTAAACCTTTTAATTAAATTAAACTTTGGGGTATAAAAAAAATCTCAGACCTAGTACTTTCAATTATTCCATTTTTCAGCACCTCATGAATACATATGTAATAAATTATTAGTACATTGTAACTGATTTTGATTCTAATGGAAACCTAAATGCACCTTAAATTTGAATGTTTTTTTAAGAATTCAATATCGGCGTGTTTACATATATCGATTGAAAAAATTACAATCAATGATAGATCAACTAATTAACGAAAGACTAACACAATCAATGACCGAGTGATTTGATTTTGTCATCTCACAAGTGTAGTAATGAATTTATGGTTACTAAACCGTACGATATGCTTATTTGGATGCATTGTAAATTTGTAATACTGTAGCATTCCTTATGATCATGTAAATTATTTGAGGATTCATATATTCTATGTCATTTAAAAAAAAAAAAACTAACTAAAAGCTAACGTTCCATTTCGGAGAAAGTCACCCCATAAAAATTTCACTCATGCTAGCAATTCCCATGTTTTATTACCGTTTGAACACCTATATGACTCCGTTCTAAGGTGATTATTGGCCTCCCCAATTGTTAAAACATTAGTTATTTATTAGTAGTTGATCTTGTGAAATTAGGTTTATGCATTCGGTTTGTTATCAAGTCATAAGATTTCTTTGAATTGGGGAGCAAGAGAGTTTGATGGATGACTAGCTAGCTAAGATAACTCTGTCATTACGGGCTTAAAATGCAGTTTGGAGAGTATAAACTAAAAGAGGCCACACAAGGAATTTAAATTACAAGAGACAAAACTAAATTAGGGAAGTCTCTCAAATTAAAGGGGTGGAGCCGTGTAGGTACAACAAGAGATGACTAGTGTAACGGTGTTGATTCCATCTTAGCCACCCGGTCTACCACATTGTTAGATTCTTTATAGTCGAACGAGCCTCAAATTGGTGCTCCTTTCTTTGAATCATGGATCTTGTTAAAATAGTTTATAAAGTATAAGTAACTGGTCAGTGTAAACATCGATACAAGTGTCAGATTAGGGCTGCTCATATGATCCGTATCAATGGATAATCCGGTCCGTTTATCTGCATTTACGAATCGGAACGATCCGATCCGTTAGCTAACCGATCGGATAATGGATACAATTTTTTCCTATTCCTTACGAACGGATCATATCCGGTATCCTTTTTTTTAATTACATATTAATATATTAGGTATATACAGAATTTTTGCCCTTTGCCCTAAACCTAAATCATTAGTCGCTCATTCAGTCACAACACACGCTTCTGATCTTCTGTCGTTGCTCTCTTCCGCCGGTCTTCGCCACTCCTCTTCCGCCGATGCTGTTCTGCGCCCTCTTCCGCGCTCATCCCTCATCCGCCACTGCTCATCTCGGACTCCATCTCCGACTTCCGGCTTCTAGGTTCGTCCACCTACTTCCTTCCCCAACTTGCTATTGTGACTAATTAACTGATTTGTGTCTCACTGTCTCTGATTCGATTTGCACTTTGTGTTTGGAATTTGCAGTACCTCTGTTCAATGTCGACACCCACACCTTCGGAGAGTGATTTCTATCGTTTTATTCGTCATTTTATTGTCTAATTGATGTTGAAAAACAGGTTTTTTTAATTTATTAAATTTCATGGATAACGGATATCCGACGGATTTATCCGTTATCCAGTCCGCTCTAAATGGATCGGATAACGGATAGACATTTTAGTCATCCGTTTGACTGGATATCCGGTCAAACGGATCGGATATGATCCGTATCCGTCCGTTGCGCAGCCCTAAGTCAGATTGCGCATAAATTGTACTACTATTTAAAAATGGGTATTTTTTAAAGAAGAGGTGAGCATTTCCCATGTGCTTTCATGATATAAACGATGCCCTCTGAAGTTATGAAGATGTCACGCTCAATCTGAAAAAATGAGACTACTTTACTTTTAAACAAATCAGTATTTGGGTAAGAAAAACTCCCTGAATATTCTCAAAATTAATAATTATTTGTCGAAATTAGAAATGAAATTAGAGAAATTAAATTTGGTAGAAATAAAAACGATAAGAATGTGACTGTGTGTAAAAGTTATAGTAGAAAACGAAATGGAAAAACTTGATTATTTTTTGACACACTATTTTCAGTGTAAAGAATGGATATTAGAGTAATAGAGTCGATATGAGTCGTTTTATTATTAGAGATGTCATGGTTAAAAAGAGAAGAAAATTCATAGAAACATTGTTGGAGGAGGTAATACGGTTAAATAATGAATTGTTTAAAATTCAATTGATTGGTGTGTTTACTGATCTGGGGAGTTAATTTTTAGAAGATTGTAGAGTAATTAAAAAAACAAGAGGAAGTTGAAGAAAAAAAAAAAGAAAATAGGCGGCCGTGCAAAACACCAATGAATAGTTGTAAATAGTGAATTAACGAAGTTAAAGTACGAATGTGTATAGTTTACTTCCTCAATAATGCACATAGGCCTCTGAGCAATCAATGCATGAGGGGACCTAACATATTGCACATCTGGATTCTGGACTCGCTGCTTTTCACACACTCATGTTCAATTTGCATCCATACACAAATTAACATATCATAATTCGCCACAAGTCTACTACGTATTTTTTCAAAATTATTCACTCAGATCCGGTCTTCCATCAATTGTCTATATCATTATTAACACCAATCACCATATGCATGTACGTGTGCTTCATTCCCAATAAATATGTGAGCCCGAGTATTTATAACGACTAACCAGTTATGACAAAGTCAACGTACCACTCAACTAAAAGTTTGTTTTAACGAAAATTCAATCAACACGTAATTTGAGTCAACAATTATACTCATTAACATTGCTATACCTTGAGCCTGTTGGTTACCTACAAGTAAGGGGATGGGAGGGTTTAAGATTCTATTACAGGCTTGTCGTGGACAAATTGAATGTGAGGTACAGTAGTTCGGGGGTTGCCTTTGAGTTCAATATATATCATTATGTTCAGGATTAACCTCAAAGGCTAGAGTATACTTTAGACACAAGTAGTTTTCTTGTGTCTTCACCCGATTTATGAGCAACCCCTCAACAAATACCCACGAGGATAAGGAGACCGACCCCCTCGAAGGGTTCTTATGTGAGGCTGAACTGATCTTCTAGTGAGTCGTCTTTAAAGGGGTTTAGATGGTAACTAATAAACTCGGCAACAACCATGGTAACAAATAACGATGGTCAATGTGTTCAGCAAAATCATTTGAAGAATTCTATTTTTCTTGTGACTTTTGTAATTAAAATATGATCATGAAATAAATGAACTCATTCGTCCCGTAAAACTTCATACATTAGGGCAGTGCGTAGTTTTAAGTTAAAATATTAAATAATAAAACATAATAAGGTAATAAAAAGATAATTTGTGCCAAATTTTCAGGATTGATTATATACGTATAAATCTAAAAAAATAAATTAGATTCCTATATTGTACTACTATGCTCCTATCAACTTCAAATTAAATGCAGTATATTAACGAGAACAGTTAACAGTACAAAAATACAACCTTAGCTCATTCCATCTATTAATATGTTTGTACTAGAATTACTCTTACTTTCTTAAAACTCAGGTTTGCAGTACTACACTTGCAGCCAACTGTACTATCCCAATATGCCTCGACCTTTTACTTCTTTATGGACAGCCTGGAAAACTTGTGTAATTAAAGGTTTTCTCACAGTACTTCTTTAGGGGTACCTTGGAATCTCTAAACTTGCTAATGGACTCAAATTATGAACCGTGATGTACTGTATACTACTGTTAGTATAACTATAAAGTAGATGTAAATAGGAGTTTAAAAGTTCCAAGCCTCACTGACCGTGAATTGATCATCGTAACTTAATTATAATGTATTCCCGTGATCGTTGCATTTTTTTTAATTTGAACCAATGGTATAGTATATGTCAACTTATAGTAATTTGAGACATGCTAACATGAAAAATGTACCTACATTTTAGGGAGAGATAGAGTAGTATTAAGCTAGAAATGGAAGCCTAAGATTTGTAGATTATGACATAAAGCAGATATCATTAACCATATTGCATATATAATCACATTACAACATGACAACAATATGCGCTCTCTGTCCCTTCATCTTTAAAAACACAGCTTGCACCCCTAAGAAATTTAAATGTTACATTTGTCACCTTAGGCTTTAGTGGTTTCTCATGAGTAACTCAAGACCATTTCATGGAATACTCTTTTGAAATACTCCAAAAACGTTTTTTCTCCGACCTCAATGTTCATTGTGGGACCCACTGTACAGTGATGAGATATCACCAGGGTCGATGATACCTCCAAAAACCAGAGGATTACAAGAGAAGGCCAGGTGTGTTGTACATCTTTGAATCAGACAATGGTTAGAAATCAAAAGTTGGAGTATGGAATTTCATAAGAATAAGTAAGGCCAAAAATGAGAAAACAAAGTGTCATTTGTATTATACTAGCCCACCCTAACTAAAATGCAAGAGTCGGTATTTAAGTAACGCAATCAATCGAAATATGATTGAAAGTTACCTGATTGAGCTTCTTAATAGTATATGTTTAAATTGTTATGGACTACAACCCATATAAAAAAACAAAATGGAACCACCCATGGTCCCAAGTATAATATTGAATTGACTAAAATAGCCCTGTTAACTTAATGTGTTGCTCTTTTCTGATAGAGAAGTCTTGTAAAGAGAGGAACATACTTTTCATGCATGGTAGGGGAGATTGGGATTTGGACTCAAGTTGATGTGGACTTGGGCCTTGTTTTAGACTTCAATTATCAGAGAAAAAGATGGTAAAAATATGTCCTTTTGTGAAAGATTTTGAATCCAAAAGCTATGATCTTTTGACCTTACATTTGTAAGGGACCATTAAGCCCATACACCACTAATAGATCTTGGTACCAAATGTCAACTCAAAAGTTGAAAACTGTAATAATTATAGAGAAATTTGAGTTCTTGGTATTCACCTAGCTGAAGTGGAGTATAATTCACTTTCTCCACCAAGCTAGGTAAAACTAGAAATGCCATTACCATAATGGGATGTTCTAGGAACCCCATGATTAGGGAAAAAATGAGGTAAAAAAGCAAAGGGAGCTAGTATTAATTGGCACATGTGATACAGAATCAAGTACTTTTATTTTTGTTTATTGGGGACCTTTATATGGCTACATCCAGTGTACTACATGTTGCAAGCCTTTGCTAAATGAAGAAAAGGTTAGCTGAAGAAAAATGGTACGGGAATAAACCTTTTTTCCATATTAAGATGTTGCAAGTGATGAATTTTGGGTAATCATGGTGAGAACTTAGGTAAATATGGTGATTGGTTTTTGTCCATCACCATGTAACTGCAGCAATGAGCATGTGCTCTTGAGAACACCTTCTGGGACCAGCTGACTCACAAGCATACCCCTATGCCTTCATTTCCCATTGTATTTCTTTTCATTTGTATTCTATCGACCTCTCAACTCAACCTTGCACCTATCTCTATGTTATGTATCTAACCTAATTTCATCAACTCACTTCTACTTTACCTTTTTCCCTTGAAAGCCAAAGCTCACTCGGTTCACCGTCCCAGGCTCATCATATATTCCCTTCCAAGGTTTTACTTGAACCTTAAACGTGAAGATTTTAGTGTATCCATGACTCTGTGTAGTATGAATTTACCACGTGACGATCCGGTTAAAAAAACCGGTCATTCTCATGTGACAAGTGGTATGGTGATATTGCGTCTTAAAATTTAGGTGCACGCCTTAAATACATGGCACATTTTGGTTGTTGCATGTTCTTGTTGTAAGAAAGCAAGATTAATGTAGAACAAGAATCGAATTTGGAATTGCATATTTGTATAGCATTGGTAGTACTATAGTGTATCTATCAAACACCATCTGTGCATGTTATCAGAAGCACATGATGGGCCAATAATCAAATGTACCATTTATCTCTCGGCTGGCTTCTCATCACATCCTTTGCCATTCTATTGCTCATAATGGGCCAATGCTGCAATAACTCTCTTTTGACATCATATGTGCTTTTAAACCCTTGAAGAAATTAAAAGACATTTCCATTTTCTAAATAATATCAATAATGAAAGAAAATAAAAATCATTCATATTCAAATTATTCTAGTCAAGAAAATGAGACAAATGCTTCGTGGTCACCAAGACCAAGTCAGCCCTTTTAAGTTCACTTTATGAACTAAAATAAAGTCAAAAAGTAAAACCAACATAAGTTATTTTATAATCATTATTCCAACAAAAGATCAGAGGATTAATTTGTTTGTAATAAAGCTCAGAGAGACAACCTTAGCACTTTATGTAAATTCTTGCCCAGTATGAAGCTGACCAACAGCATGCCTCTGCAGTTTGGTTTCATTTCTTGAAAATTAGGCATAACATGCAACCTTTTTTGCCTTAACATCCCAACAACTCTGTCTTGTTCAAATTAGAGAACTAAATTGACTAGTAACCTGCTAATTAATTTTGAACAGTAAAACAGTGTAGAACAGTTACCATTTGGTTTGCTACCATGCAAAACTAGTAACTTTACCATAGTAGAAAGTAAAATGTAAGTTACTGCAACATTAACATACCTGCTATATGGACTAAAAGTGATGTAAAATTCTAGACCATGCATTACTACCTTGTCAAAATATGGTATTGTCCAGGCTGCCTCTGGAGCCTATGTGTATGTGTAGATTAAGCTGCCATTTCAATTCATTGCCTAATTTGGCATGACATCAAATTTCGACAGCGAAATAGCCTTTATTGGTTTAGTTTTCTTTCCATGATTCGCCTTCATCAATGTCATGTTACGCTATACGTACACGTGAATAATCTTTTTAATTAACTGCCAACATCGCCATATGGGCGCTATAGTTCTCATGTTAACACTAACACGAATACGTACGGGATAGTTGTATGCTTACATATCGTACCCGATGATTAATTCGCTTAATAATTACTCTTTCTAAGTCCAAAATAATGAAACAGGTTCACAAAAATGTACGTTGTAAGTTTACCTTGTATTGCTAATTTGCTATTAGCTATTACTACTATCATAATCATTGTGTACATGTCAATGATCATCAACCTTCAACCTCCTACTCCTACCCTAACCCTCTACCCACCCCCACCCCACCCCACCCCCAAGACCATGACAACTGGCAAGTTTGATTCTTCTTCAAATAGATATATAATATTATGCAAAAGGATAGAGCCAAGGACAAAAATAGTCTAGGATTTGAGTGTCATTTCTTTGGTTTCATGTCATTAGGCCATTCTTTCTCTTCTTCTATAAATACCTCCACACACTAACTATTACTCAAACACTCTCAAAGTAAATTTTATTTTTCAAAACTCTCTCATCATGAATGCATCAACTAGTGAATGTAGCAGCGGTTGCGAATCCGGGTGGACTATGTACTTGGATCAGCTCTCAAACTCTACTGATCCATATTTTGCCACCAACAACTATCAGAAGGAAAGAGCTTATGCCAACCATGAGGATCAAGAAGATCTTTCCATGGTCTCCGATGCATCGTCTGGACCGCCTCCAAACGACTACTACGGCTATGCCAATTCAGTTCCTGTCCCTGAAGGTAAGAAGAAAAACAAGCAGAAAAACAAGGCAAAAGAGGCTAAAAGCTGCAAGAAGCAACAAAACTTGTGCCTTGATGACACTGCTAGCTCTCCTGCCTATGATTTCTCCCAAGTAAGTCCACTAAAACACGAAAATCGTTCTCTTTTCCGATTTTTTACTCGATTTCTATAAACCGTTATTGATTGTTCTATCAATGAATTGATTTCAGGACAATGTAGCGCAGAACGATTACCGTCAGGGGATGGAACATGTTCCTGGTTACTCACAAGCCTATTCTGGTGCTCATTTTGAGGTATGCTATTTTGTTTATGTCAGATGAACAATTAATATTAATGGATTGATTCCACGTCTATCTCTACAAGTTCGAACTTGTAAAGATATGATAGAATTAATTCTTTCATGTTATCAGAGACTGACGGGAATGAAAAGGTTTACAGGTGACATGATTAATTCATTTTGTTTTGTTGTTCCTTCATGATTGTTAACATGATATCTAATTTAATTTCAGACTGAATCTGCCTCAAAGAAGCATTTAGGATTCTTCAAATCTTCCTCCAAAGGGAAATCAAGTAAGTACTACTATTATTGGATTTTCTTATATCTTTACATATGAATAAAAAATTATTCTTTCTTTTTTTTTTTTTTTTTTTTTGGTATATGGTCTAGTTTTGGAGCTTATGATTGTAATCTTGAACTTGTCAGGCAGTTTGCTGGGAAGAAAAAGGCAATAAGAAGTAGCAGAAGAGTATGTTTAATTTCTGTCAATTCTGCTCAAGAGAGGGAAATCTCACAAGTAAAGAAGAAGATTGGCAGTTAAATTTAGAATATCTTTGTATCTGTCCCTTTTTTTATCTATTTTTATTTTAATCTTTCTATATGTATTTTTTTTTTCCTGTCCATGTAGTAGGGAACAATATGAGAGATGAGCTCATAAATGTAAAAAACAATTCCAAAACTTCAAAAAAAAGGAAAAAAATCTGTTAGAGTTAGAAAATAAAAACTGTCCCGGGTCATTTTTATTTTCATCGCCGCAATTAAGTACTGTGTACTCGTATACAATGTGGTTGTAATTTGTTCACATGGTTCGGAAATGGAGGCCAGCCAGAAGTTGATGAACTACACTGGCAAAAATATTTGGCGTAAACTTTAAACTGGGTAGAGGAGAAAGAGGTGGATAAACAGCAAAAGATGGTCACCAGTTACTGAAGCAAGTATGAAAATGCTGGTGCTTTAGAAAACAAGCACATGATATGAACATTTTGTGCACTCTTGTCATTAATAAAAGTAGGCAAAATAAAGCAAACAAAGCCAAGAATAATGGGAAATAAGTGGTCACACTTTGCCACTAATGGCTATTTGCCAGCCTAGCTAGCCAAGAAGTAATTAATTTCATATGGTATCATAAAGTTGTTTGATTATACTACTCCTTGGTCCGACAAATATTGTTGGTAAAATCAAGAGAAATAAATGTACAATACATACGCCCTCCGCGTACGTCTCAGTGTAAACATACCATTGAATATTCACAAGTTCGTTTCAGAGCAATTATTACATAATGATAGAGGGTTACGGGACAGCTAGTTATTTGCACAATAACAAAAGGCAATACGTTTATAACGGGACGTAGGTATCATTATAAATCAATATTATGGACCATGAGTGGTTTGGGCCGCAAGAGTCATGGCTAGGTGCGTCAGATGTGTATAGATTCGTATAGAATACATGGGAATATTGAAAGAGTATATCTTCTACTATATGAAGATCTTTTTTGCTATTTACAAATTTTCTCTATTATCATTTCCATGTGTATCTAATCAGATCTTTAATTCTTTACCTATCATTTATTTACTTGTTGGCTAAAGTAGGTTATGAATTATACTTGTAACGTTGATAAATACCGGAAGTTGGTGATCCTTAATTTTACGTTTTGATTACATGAATAAACCTAATTTTGAGAGATTGGATTTCTGCTTATACACATTTGCTCCAAATATCCTAATTCATAGGTGACTCTTGAATGTTGCTCAACTCGAATACGACTCATTGATAATAAGATTCGTTTAATAACACATCACAATGCATTGTTGAATTGATGAACAAGTCAATTGGTGCCACATTGTATTTTAGCATTTAGGCCACCAATGAAGCTAAAAGGGACATCTCACCACTTATATGACAGCTACTTCGGTAACTATATATACATTTGTGATCCCAATGTTTATAACTATACCAAAATAATTCGTGCAATTATTGAATTTTGTTCTAAATGAGTAATGGAGCCCTTTCCATCCTTAGAATTTTGAAGCCCATATCTTGGGGAATGAGGGTGATTTTGGGAAAAGGACAAGAGATCCCAGCTATGTGTCCTCACTTGTAACAATATCTCTCACTTCATGGTACTACTTCTACTAATAATTCATCATATATCTTCTAACAATAACAATAACAATATGCATATCACCATCATAAATATATATATACTACTAGAATATATATAACCCAGTCATTTTTTTGGAGGGTCAATCAAACCACTTGTAAGATTTTTACCCTAACAGTCACCTCAACAACTTGTAGCTCTAAACAACTCATGTTACATTTAGAATGCAACCATACATCAATCAAAATTTCACCTTTTGCTCTACAAATCATGTAGCAATGAGTACCACCATTCTACCCATCCTACAAAAAGATAAAAGGGAGACAAGCCCCATGTTATCGTGCAACTTTATTGTTTTTTATTGCACGACTTGTGCATTAAAACCTACACATGCATTGTTTCAATACAAATATCCCTAAAGAAATAAAAGGAGAATGGTGCAATTGCATAGTTTTGCAGGTAAAGGATGATTTTCCGTCTTTCTATCATCCACACATGTATTGTTTCAATACAAATATCCCTAAAGAGAATAAAAGAAGATAGGTGCAAGTGCAATGGCATGGTTTTGCAGGTGAAGTATGATTTTCCGATTTCATATTTCTGATGGTGCTATATCATCCAGATGTACGATTTAAAATGACATCTCGCACATCGAACAATGAAACACTAACTAAATCACGAGTGAGTGTGAGATTGCAATGATCCAAAGAATTGAAGACGAATACATGATGAATATTAAAAGTTGTTGCTTTCTATCTAGTCAAAGGTTTGTCCCATGTTGATAGAAATATTTGTCGACATTATGTTAAAGAAAACAAGAGTTAGGCCTCCAATTATTCTTTTTTATCTTTCTTCGTGGTTCAATTATTGGATAAATCAATGCACACACGTGCAGTCCTCGTAGACACACCACCAACAATTACAAAGGCCACCAAAAACATGTCATTATATTATTAATTTAATCGTCTCTTCAATCTTTAAAAACAAAGGATAAACATCCACATACCATATTAATTTTAACTATTAACAGGCTGTTTGGGTAGCGGTTAAAATCCTGTTTTATTCGAGTTATCATTTTCATCATGTTTGTCAGACGATTTTAATTGCGTTGAACAAGATTTTAATCATTATTATTTAATTAAATTTTATCTTCTTTCTTTTTTTTTTCCTCTCATTTACCTTTTCATTTATTACAACAACCTTAAACCAATCAAATAATCTTAAAAACTCTTACACACATCACTTCACTCTTACACACCCTATATAACAACCCTATAAAACCTATAAGTGTCTATTTGGGAATCGATTAAAATAGACAGTGTTTTAATTTGGTTTTAACCGTGAATAGTAACTTAATTATAATTGGGTTTTGAAAATTTATGTTTGGAATGGAATTAAAGTTTTATAGGTTTTATAGGATTGTTATATATGGTGTGTAAGAGTAAAGTGATGTGTGTAACAGTTTTTAAAATTATTTGATTGGTTTTAATGTCGTTTGAATTGTTTAAGATTGTTATAATAAATGAAAAAATAAAGTGAGAGAAAAATAGTAGGTATAAAGATAAAATTTAATTGAATTATGAATAGTTGGTGGTTAAAAACGGTTACTGTTCAACGCGATTAAAACCGCCTGGCAAACAGGATGAAAATGATAACTCGATTAAAACCGGGTTTTAGCCGCTACACAAACAGCCTCTAAAATTTTAATTCAATCCCAAACACAATATTTCAAAATCAATTATAATTTAGTTACTATTCACGGTTAAAACCCAATTAAAACCTTGTTCATTTTAATCGCTTGCCAAACAGCCACTAAAATATTTCATTTTCTACTAATCACATTTAGACACTAAGCCAAAGCTATTATTGCCTATTGCAGTCCCTTAATCTTTAAGTACTAGCTCGAATTGACTTGATAATCCCCATTGGTTATAGAAAAGCATGATGATAATTAACATATGTGCCAATAAATTAAGTCACTACTTCTAATTTCTAAAGCATTTAACCAACCCACTTATTACACTCGTACTCCTAATCCTTTGACGCATTCCCATTTCATTATTTATCATTTTTTTCTCCTACTTTAATACCACTAAACAAATTTATCATTATTATATTAATTTATATTATGTCTACCTAAAACTCCACTATTGTGAAGAATTAGTGAACAAAAGATTAGCATAAAAAGGAAAGTGTAACTTTGTGCTAACGAGTGATTACTCTATAAAGGTTGATTAACAAATGTTGAAAAGTACAAGTGTGCACTTGCAAACAAAATTTTATATCCGGACTTTATGGTAAATTTACAGATCCCAGGTAAAGGAATCTTCCTAATATTATTTTATACGCACAGCGGCGACTCAAATACTCAATTCAATTGTCGGATATCTCTTGGTCAATCCATTATTATTAACTACTCTAAACAAGAATTAGAGAAATTTGGATAACCAAAAGAAAAACTTAATCCACAGCAAAGTAGTTGATAAATGCAAACATGTGGAAGAAACACAGTACTGTTTTACTTCGACGAATACAGTCTCAGTTAAGTCTATGTTGTTGCATTCATAAGATGTTACGGGGTTGAGCTCAGAGTGGAACGAATTTTGATCATATCACAAACCACAATCCAAGCAATCTGTTTGTTCAATATGGTTTTTAGCATTGAGATTATAATTGAATAACATGCATTGAGGTTATATTGAGATTTTCGCGTTAGGTAGGAGTATAATTTATGCAAGAGACAATTTTCAGTTTATCTAGATCAACATCACATTTTCATCTATAAATATCGCATATTTAACTTCAGGCGTCGTATATTTAATATATCCAGGAACATCAGTGAAAAACTGAAGGAAAAAATGTAAAGTTTATAAGTAAATATGTGATATTTATATGATATTAACGGTATGGTATTACTCCCTCCGTCTTGGAGAACTTCATAGTTCATACATTAGGGTTGGCGCGTAGTTTTCGGTGAAAAAATTAAAATAAATTATGAAATTTGAAAAATGTGGTAAAAGTATGTACATTTAGTCGAAAATGTGTAAAGAGTAAGATTTTTATTATTTGTCGGGTGTAGGGTACCTTTATTTTTTAGACTTTTAGTAATGTATCTGTAAGATTATAAAATTAGATGGAGTATATGGAAGATGATCACATAGTATGATTTGGTTTTTGCACATTGAAAGTAGCAAGTTACCCATTGGATGACGAAATGGAGGAAAGAAGAGAACCCTATGTAGAGCAATTCATTTCCTGCGTCCACAGGCTTAAGAGGCTCGAGTAACTTTGACATACACCAAATTGTCCTATAGACTTATTGTCTCCATCACAAAACATTATCAACGTGTCGGAATTGAATCGAGTTCGATGTTTTTCACCTATGCCCAGTACCATAGATTCTACTCAACAGCTATTTTAACCATTCATGAACCACCAAAAGACGCGAAAAAGGGGAAATTTACTCTTTGCTACAACATGGTGTTGTGCGAAACCAACAAGATAACTGCAAACATCTGTCGGAAATTGTCTATCAACAAAATGCAGATACTTTGCTAGTACTTCTGAAGCAAAATTGAACTGTACAGGAGAAAATAAGAAAGAAACCCACTATACAGAAAGTTAACATGATGACAAAACAGTTTCCAATCAAATTTAAAAGGTGCATTCAAATTTGAATAACTAAAACTTGTACAACAGAATTGTCAAGAAATACATAGCAGAACATGGTCAAGACAGCCTTTACCTAACCCCCATCCCAACACCTATGTGATCTCAAAGTAGGCAGACAGTAAGAGCAAAATTTGATGGAAGGCACTGTTCGGACCTTCCTAACTAAGGACGCGGTAAGCTAGCCAATAATTAGACTAATTATGTCCCATAAATATGTCTGTGGACAGGCTGAGTATCCAAGGTTTTAAGGACTTGTGGCCATGGTTTCTCTACCACCAACAGGGAGTTATTAGAGAGATAGTCAACAAATAAAACAGGATTTCTGTGACTCTGCATATCAAAGTTCTTTCTAGTGTGTTTGCCTTCTAATTCCCGTTTGCGTTTTAGTCCTCCATTGCTGTGGGGCTTCCCTGCCAACCCATGACCATTAGGCAGATTTGCATCCGTGTCTCTATCAACAGGCTTCCCAAAATCAATCAAGCAAAGTGACCTGGTGAGTAAAGAGATGTTAGTTCTGCTATTGAAACATAGGCTACAGGCCGGAAAGCATGTGTAATATATTCCAGAAAAGGCCAACTAACAGATATAGAAATGGACAAATCGTAACTTAAAAGAGCTGGACTTGCTCAAGTCTTCTTTATGGATCACACTTAACTACGTAATGTCAAAATTACCATCAAACACTCTAAGATGAATACATTACTACTACTATCTGCAAACCATATACCGTCTTAATCAAATCGACATAAGATCTATAAGTGTTTGACTTACTATACAATGCTATGTGGCACAGATAAGTATGTGGGGTGGAAATCCATCTCAGCACATTTACTCAGGTCCTTCCGAAATGAATATCCTGCCTTTTCATTTATATTACAATCTATAACATCAATTCAACGATATATCATTCGATCAATAAATTATTACAAAGTCATCACAGACAATCATCAAAGCTGGCATATACTAGAACACAAATCCGCGCTCGACAGGAATCGGACCTGACCTATGGGGTTATGGTGCCTCAGGCGAGGAGCTAGAATTAGTTTGTTTAGGGTTGGAGAATAAGAAAGGAGTGCAAAATGATATAGAACTGTAATCAGAAAAATGAATCTGTATCCTGTTTTACAGAACTTTCCACATATCCGTAGCAATATCGATATCACTACTTCCTATTATAAGAGCATAATTATTAAAGTTGAGATTACAAACTAATGGGCTCCAAAACCAATCAAATCTTTACTCCCAAAAGGCTCCAGTAAAAATATCCCAGATCCACTGACTCAATACACACATGAAGGAAGTGAGTAAATGGTGCAGAATGACACATACTCCAGAAAAAAGTTAAAAACCCAGAATGACAAATAATAGAAAACGGAGTATACATATAGCAAGGAAACAACATAGTGTAGCACAAAAAGAACTATTACCTGGGACCGTATATGATAACAGGGGATGAACTAGAAGATGGCGGGAAAGAAAGACCAGTAACTCCTCCAGTAAATTCTTGATATCTCAGGGGCAAAGTATATGTATGCTCCATGGACCAATCACCAAACTTTTTGGCCTCCACATCCAGCGCATAAACATGGTTTGAGGATGTTGAGACAATGAGAATATTGCTGTTTTGAGGAGTAAAACCAGCGGCCGTAACAGAAGCTCCATCCAATCTTGATACAAACCAGTGTTGCCTGCATCATAATTATCACCTTACATCAATAAACAATTTCCACCAGCAAAGAGAGCACATGGCAGCACAACATAATCTCATATCCAAACAAAGTTTATCGTATAAATACCATTTACAACATAAATAAAAACTTGTTCCTACCTTACTGTCTCGAGATTGAATACATACAAATCCCCGAAGCAGTTAATAGCAGCTAGCCACTGACCGTCACTACTTGTGAACATTTTTGTAATCGGAGGTTCACCAGGTGGCAATTCATCACCGCCATCTCTTCGAGAGGGAGTGAAGGTATGAATCAACATTAAACTACCCACATCTACCACCTGGCACGGAATTAGAAGTTAAATGGTTAAGTGAGAAAACCAGCCCAGAATCTAATTAACAAGAAAAACATAATGTTAGCATACTCGGGACTATTTAACAATGAATAGAAATTTTAGCATTCATTAGAAAATCAGTAACAGAATACATGTTATAAAAAGGAATGAGAATATTCAACTTCATATTCATCCGGTTACCAGTATCATACGCTGGCCATGGTAACTTATTTGATATTAACTATATTACCTTTTACTTAATGAAGCTCATTGCCAACATATTTAAACATTTTTGTGCTGCATACGCATGGAGAATCATAAAATATTTGCTTCATACAGACAACAGAAAACTGCTTGGTTTAGATTTTATGGCTTTGGTTTCTTACTTGCCTTCCTTTACATCTATCTTTTTCATGGTGCGAATGGTGATTGGTGGGGGTGTCATACTGTGGCTTGTACCACATAAATGCTGGTTATTCTCTTTTTTAGGGAAAAAAAATGGCAAAAGCATATCCCAGTGAACAAAAATTAAAGGACAAGACTTACATATATTCTTCTATCACACCCGGCTAATATTAACTGTGACGAATCGGAACTATAAATCATGGAGTGAGCATATGGTATTTCTGGGGGCAGCTTCCTTTTAATCAGTTTCCATGACCTTTTGCTAGATTTTCTTGTCTCAAATTCAAATAACACGGGTTTGAAATTATCTGAATAGGAAAGTGACAAGCCTGAAGGAGATATTCCACTGCATATGATCTTCCTCTTACATCTAACTCGAGCAGCTAACTCAGCATTTGCTATCCCACCTGATGGACCTTCTTTTTCACTGACACACAAAATATCCACCGACTGAGAGGCCTGAACTAAAAGCAGTGGACGCTGCTTGGATACTGTTCCTGATACAAGTTTCATGGGCATTCTCTGTGGTGCAGGGCATATATCATGTGGTTTAAATTCAGTGAACTCCCTTACAGGGTAAGCAAATAGCTTTGTGTCATCACCACCTGAAATGAGCATAGGAACGCCTAAATGAGCCCATTTATGGTAGCTGGAGTCTAAGGGCTTCGCCTTGCCACGTAATCTTTTGACCTTTTCGTCAGGAGGCAAATCTGCTGACAGGAAGATAATATTATAGTAAGTTGCATCCCAGAAGGACACCAAAGCTTTGAAAATAAAGAAAGGGAAAATAGAAATAAGAAAGAAACAAAAGACATTCACACAGATGAATGCGGGACGACCTTCATGGCTGATAGGCACGGCGATTGTCATTGCCCTCACATCATGAGTATGAGTTTTAGATGACGAAGTCACATAGTTCCATTTCTTCATGGCCCCAGAAAGGCGGCTTGCATTATTAGAACCACTTGAATCACCAGAAAGTTTATACAGTGCAACCTACAAGAAGATAGATTATCAAAAAAGGATAGACTACTAAAAACAAGAAATGAAATTAGTGAAAACCGTAACCAGAATAATTTGAAACAAGAATAACATAAAGCTCTTAGATAATCTATCACATATAGGTAACAGAGAATGTTTACATCACAACTCATGCACTATCACAACTGCTTAAATAAACTTGCCAAACATTGCACCTATTCAAAAAGCTCAAGTGTTCGCTCTTCACCACAGCTTAATAATCTTATCTGGATTAAAACTGTCAGATTAGCTGTACTGATAAAGGAAAAAAAATACTAGACCGCGTAGGGTCTTCAACAGAATAGGTTTCATCAATCAATCACACTAACAAAATGACACTCATGTCCTTATATTTGTTCAATGCATTGCATGTATTTATCTTGCAGGTGTCTTTTGCAAATAAATTAAGATTTCTTTAGTTAGAGCTTTCGCAGACAAGAAAACATTCCCTCTTTGTTATCACAGATATACATGTTAGCCTTAATCTTTCTACCTTCAACATAAAAGGTCATTAACCACAATTTTCAGATGAAAAACAAGTTGAGCATTAAAAGGAAAGCCGTAACACCAAAGTTTTTTAAGAAATAATGGAGACAAGGATTGAAGCTTATAATGACCTCATTGATTGAAAATTTACAAGATTAATGTGCCTGAACCTTGTTTTACTAATACAGGAAAGAAGTTTTTTACCAATACAGTAAAGAAACCAATGAAGAATTTAATACATAAACCTCATGCAGCACAATGAAGCATGAATCTACCTGACCGTCAGAACCAGCAGAGAACACTCTATTATGGTTAGGAGATGCTACTAGTGCGTTCACATCACCCTTGTGATAAGAATGGGCTTGCAAAAGAGTTCCAAATCGTCCATCCCAGAACTGCACGCAACCTGAACTATCCCCACTAACAACGTCACCGGCCCTGAAACCAACAAATTCAACAGTTACCATCGAGTGCAAACCACAAACAACTGCTATCCATATGATACTAACCAAGTAATGAAAATTAATGGATACCATACCTCAATGCAAGTAATGACCATATGCAGAGATCGCTTCCAGTGCCCAGGCCTGCAGGCCCCACTGTTATTCTGTACATCTCATGAGCTAATATGGCATCCCAGCATCTTATAAACCTAGGTATTGAAAGTAATAAATGAGAAGAAGGAACAAGGCAGAAAGTAATGGTATATGATTGGGCAAGTATTCCTATAAGCTACCAACATAACTAACATCAATATTTTATAGGTTCTAGCCATATATTGATTTTAATTTATAGAAAGAATAGCCATAAACAACTTCAACATACCCATCGCTACTCCCAGAATAAATCCTACTGGCATCCGGACTCCACGCTACACTTAATGTGCGCCCTGCGAATAAGAGTTTTTAGTACCTGGACTGGACAAACCAAAAGTAAAAAGAAAAGGAGTTTTGGACGGAGTCTGACTCACCACTGACCCTCGGCAGGGTTCTAGTGTAAGTAAGAGTATCATCGTCATCATGAATGCTGTATATCCGCACACAGCCATCATCACAGGCAACTGCGAGGCGCGTGCTCCTAGTCTCATTTTCATCATGAAGCTGGACTGCTTTGCTATCATCTTCATCTTCACTGCTGCTCTCCTCTTCATCAATGTCACTTTGAATTGGAGGACTGGCATGGCCATTCTGATATGGTATGGTTTCCAGCTCCGAGTTGCTTTGCAAATCATCGCAGGGTTGCACTGCAATCTGCCATATAGAGACGTTGATGGAATCCAGAACCCTCTGCAAAATCGTACACGGCACAAGAAGTGGTACTCCATCAGTATCATCATAATTCCTTCTTTTGCAATCTAAACACATGGTTATGTATGCATTTTACAAGTGGCAACAATACAGACATATGTGTTTGATTAATGTATGCAGAATAAGTTGACTAAGCACAATACCTAGAAACCTCACAATTTCTCTCACCGGGTTACATTTTGTACGTGCCAAAAACACAAGCATTTGGTTTTTGTAGATAAAGAGGATCAAATCAACCCAGTGCAATACATAAAGAAATACATGTTCATTCATGGCAGCTGCAGCTTAATTAACTATGTTCTGCAAGTACTAGCATTACAAACATGTGCTTCTTGTCAGCTATCAGCGTATGCAGAATCACATAGTGATTTACAGTCTCTGCCTTAGTAAGGCTGCATATGGTTTTTATCAGGTATGCAGGAATCAGGATTATTAAGTGCAATACATAGAGAATAACAATTTCTCTCACAGCAGCTCACTAGTCTCCCACTTTTTTTTGGGGAGGCCATAACAACAAACATTCCACTTTCGCTTCAATTTTTACAAAAAGCTTAAAAACTAAGCAATGAAACTCAAAGCAACTATGTAAATATTGTGTTCACCAACCTTTTGTGTAAGATCAAACAAATCCCACTCATAAATGGACCCATCTATACTGGAAGAAAACAGGCGACCCAACTGCCCATTTCTCCGGCCCGACCGACACCACACAAGCGAAGTCGCAGTGGAATCAACTTCCCCGTGAATGGTCTACATATCAATTAATTCGAATGACAAAACAGAAATTTAGTACTAATTGAAACAGAATGGTACGAAAAATTAGTACTAAATTACAACTGTTCGAATCTTACGAGCTGACAGTGCCAGCCAACGGAACCGGGAGAAGCGAGCCAAATCTCTAAAGAGCCGTCGGCACGGGCAGCGGCCACCTTGGAGCCGTCGGCGCTCGTGGCTAGAGCTACGACCGCCGTTGGTTTCCAGTCCAATGAATCACACTTGTGAATCCGAAACATCTTGGAGGAGGAGGAGGTGCTGTTATCTTCTGTCAATTTGGATTTATGGCGCATGTGAAGAGATTTTTGGAGACGATCAAAGTGTAGGGATGGATGGATGGAGGCTAGGTTTTGTGTTCCAGTTCCGGTTCCAGGGTTTATCAACTCTAATTTTCATTTAAATACGCTTTTTTTTTCCTGTTTCTCTTTCCCTTTTTCTTTTTCCTTCTTTTTATTAAATTAAATTACACCAACTCACATAAGACCTCTATTAAAGATGTATCTCAATAATAATGTTGCTAGTTCTTACAAAATAACGATATCAATAATGTTTTATAATTATCAATAGTGTTTAAACATTTCATTTTATTTTATGTGTACGTTTTTAGTTAAAATATGTAATTGTACTATAACGATAATGTATGTCGGCCTCTCGGGTCCCTCTCTAACGTTGATCCCTCAAAGGACTTGCTCAATCTCTAATTCATGGTAAAAATCTACTTCCGGGATATTAAAAGGTACTCATGTGTTGCTCTCAATGTGATATGATGCCCAGGTGTTACCAACACAAGTATCTATACTACTTCTAAAAAGATATGAGTTTTTGTCTCACAATTGGCGGTTGTGATACCAAAATTTGCTTTTCCATTTTTGCCCTTAATTCAGCGGTTAGTGAAAGAAGCAGTTTCCTTCTCCATATTAATCCCTTTCCTTCGGCAATAAGAAAAGATAAAAACTGCCTTCTCATCCCTTCAAGTTAAGTCCCACTCATACCTTCCATAATTTCACCCTTTCATTTTCTATTTCCCCAAGCAACTATAACACGCGGAATTTCCATATTTACGACATACTGAAACGACAATGGCATGGAAAAAGAAAAATAATACTTCATGGCTAAAGATAAAATATTGTACATATATTTTAACAATCAATATGATATACGAAGTAGGTTCTTTTAATTTATGTACACAATTAAATGCATACGCGGGTACCTCGTGTCACATTTACTAGTTTTCCTAAACACTTTTGTCCTTGTTCATGCCTTCCAGTTCATCACTCACACTAAGATTACTACACACAAAACACGCTTAATTCTTGAGTTTTTATAAATGGATTCGAAATAAAGGTGCACCTTGTTGTTCGCATGAATAACGTTCTCAATCCCTTTAAGATCTTTGAAACTTATCTTGAAACTTTTGGGCGTTACATTTTAAGTCATCTATCTTGGAAAGAAAGACCGCATAAATGAGTCGGGGGATGCAAGAACGAAAAATGTGTTTGGTAGGTCTGAGTGCATAGATATGGTATTACGTTATTCAATATATGCACATATATTTCTCATATTTTTAAATTGCACGGGTGTATCATGTGTTCGTTAAAAGTCTGCACACTTGTCACAACTGTTAAAAATAATTGTATATGTATTACACTCCCCATTGATTTTGTTTTCTTGTGCTCTAAAATTCACATCAATTATCGGTATTAATAAATAGTTATGAAAATGATTTAAAAAAATAATAAATTCATGGAAATTCTAAAAAATAATAAAATTTATAATAGCTCTAAAAAATATGAAATAGTTAATAAATAAATAATATCATGATCTTGATATAGGGCTTTAATATTAGTGTTTTGAGAATGTAGTGAATATTATAAATTAGCATTAAGTTGGTTTGTTTTGAACTTTTGTAACTATAATCTAACTTCCATTAAAATTTAGTGGTACATTCTAACTCTTTTATAAAATTATTAAATACATTTTTACTAATTTTCAAAAAAAACAAACCATGGTTTTTTTTTTTTTTTTTTTTTTGCATTTTTCATATCTATATCTACATGATTCTCCAGTAATTTTTTCGAACTTCTACGAATTAATAGTTCTAAAAAGTGTAAACATTTTATTAATGGATTTATAGTTTTTGTGAATTAAGTTTTTATGGCTAAAAAATCAAAACTACATTATTTAATATACATAAGGTACATCCTTTCAATTTATAAAGCATGAGGAACATATGTGATATGTGCATAGTTTGAAATACTTAAGGTCCATTCATGCATTTTACCCATGGTTGCTACATGCACGTTGCCTGATTGGGAGCATATGCACAATAGTGCGATCGCACCCCTCATACAACATGTAAAGCCCGTATGTAAACCATCATGTGCTTCAACTGTTTTTCTTTCTTTTTTTAAACGCGTTCACTAGCAGAGTTTTTTTTCGTAATCGTCAAGTGAAATTGCATTCATCCACTGGTGTAGAAACTAAATAAACTCATTGTGTTGCTGCATTTTACATATCCAATTAGTAAATGTACTTAAATGCCCTTAAATATCACGACAAGTATTTAGGTGAATGGTATAAGCCATTGCATGAAGCAATTGATATATATGATTTTTTGCTATCCAAGATATTAGCAATAAAATGCCAATCTCGTATCTCTATACAGTGCAAATATCTACATGCTTTAAATGAATCAGATGGAATATTGGGACTTATTTGAAAGCATGTATGATACATACGAAACTACAGGAAACCCACGTACAATCCATGATCGAACACATGAACAAGATTATGTATAGAGTTTTGTAAACATACGAACAAACACATTACTATCAAATAGATTATGGGGTGTTACTAGTGTCATACTATGTAAATTTTATAATGGTGGCTTACATATTGAATTGCAGTGGGATCGTTGTTTGTCAGATTAATAGATGTACCATCTGAACCATGCACGTGAGCTAGACCATACTCAATTACACTACAAATGAACATTTAATTCTCAAGATTTATCATTCTTGACCTCATACGACTAATTCCACATTTGTATCCTCTATCATCCGTTGGTAAGTCTCATTCACATACTTTTTGTAATACTTGTTGTGTTTTGGTTCCATATAGTCCCAATAACAACATTCGTTTAATTATGAAAACGACAACATATATATTACAATGAACTAAAAGATAGAAAAGTACTTTAATAGCAGAGAAGTTCTTAGCCTGGTTAAATTTTGATCTACATGGTGAAATGAGCACCAGTTGTACTCCTTGACGGGTTGATGCTGGTGGAATAACACAGTCAGTAGTTGTGTATCATCATTGTTTATAGCAATTGGAGTTTGGGTGGAGGTTGCTCATTGTGTTTGTGCGCGCGGGGAGATTGATTTGATGCCCTCCATTGTGAGAAGAGGCATAACAATGACTTTTCCATTGGCTGGATGTTTTAAAGTATTCCTCAAATTTTATCCAATGACTGTCGGATTTATTGCTTGCCATCACTTGTTTTTATGCATGGGTGAAAATAAAAATGTCAGTTTTCATCGTGCCCTACCATGAATACTCATAGTACGCATCATGGTGAGGATAGGGGACGTCGGTGGTAAAGTGGGACAATCCACGTCGCTTCATCTGCCTGTCATCCATCTATTATCTCTCATCTCCACTCCATCCGTCCCATAGAACTTATGTAAACGCCTATAGTCGGAACGTCATACAAAATACGGAGCCGAAGCGTTTAGCGAAACATGCAAAGTTACGGACAAAATTCCATGTCAGATTTTTTGGAATAACAATATACAAATCCATGTAACAAACACCATAGGCATAAATAAGTAAGTCGTCTTAAACCAAGTATTAACAAACAAACCAAACATAAATAATTAATTCACCTTCTTATTACAATTTGGACAATAATGATATTTGCACCACGACCAGCAGACGCATGTAAACTCGGCTTCGACTGAATCACAACCATCTAGAAAATTCATTATCTTGAATTTAAGTAAGAAGCAACTCCTTATTTCACCAACTCTACGCAACACAATTTTACATATCAATCTGTTCTCAAAAATTAGCTTCAACCTAAACCACAACCAGCGAGTAACTCACAAAACTTATATTCCCGAAAGTAGACCGACGAGCTAAGGTTTAGCGGGAGAGGCTTGAGAAACGCACGTACCTCATTTTATGCTGGAAGATGAGGCCGTTGTTGTAAAATCCTGACATTTTAATAAGCATTTTCCAAAATTAGCCCTGTTAACGGGCATACGAAGTTATGTGCAATACAAATTCAATTATCCAAATTACACTATACAATGTTGTTTAGTGGCAAACTCCACTGGATTGGGATGTTGACTGGGGATTATGGAATTGGTGATGACCGATATTCCCCCGGTTTATGTGCAGTGGGGTTTATGGGTTTAGTTTGGGATTTTGACTCGGGTTGTGAGAATTTTAAGTGTTAGGTAGGAAAAAAATAAGAAGTTGATTATGTCTCCTTTAGTGTTTTGTCGATTATAGTGTTTTGCCCCTTTAAGTGGCAATTATGTAATAGTGAGTGACAAGTTTGGTAAATAAGTTGAACTTTTTATTGATTTTAGGTGAAAATGGACAATTCGCGTGTGCCATATATCACCATACCAATCCCAATTCATAAGACAACCCCCCACCTAGTATTGTAGATTGGTATGGTGTGGACAATTCACGAAAAGGACAATTCGCGTGTGCCACATGATAAATCCAAGAAATTTCGGGCAACACCACACCACTTTTGTTTTTTTGATTTTTTCCTTACCAAACAACCAAACGGGTGGTATTTCGTATTGAAGATCGTGTTTCACCATACAACACTCACTGCTAAACATCACATATGCGCTTAGCTTTTCCTGAAAATAACAATTAACTATACACTGTATGATTAAATAGAGTGAAAAGTCACCAACCACCGTATCATCGCCTCAACTTATATACACGACATAAACGTTGATTGTCTTTGCAAAGACATTGTTAGACAGACAAGTATTGAATCAAACATGCCACGGCCTTCATAAAATCGAATTGCGAAACACTCGAATCGAGTTGAAGTTGGTGAATCAGATCTCTCCTTATATAACATTTCGGTCCGGATCTATCCCTCCCTAGCTCTAACTAAATTAAATGATAATTTGAGGGGGGGGGGGGGGGGGGGGAAATTAAACATTGAAAATTACATAAAGGAGGAAATTGAGCAATCCAATCCGGGAGAGATAGAAGTAAGATAGATCTGCATAGTATTTTCTAACTGTTAGTTGAACTCACTCGAGTTGGGAAATCACAGTATAAAGTCGAGGGCATAGGAGCTTAGGAATAAGGCGTTGAAGATAATGAGACGAGGCCATGGTGCGATGTACGGTGGTGGTGGGTTTCTGATCGAAATGTGGTGAAAGATGAAAATGTGTAACGAGTGAAATACGAAAAGGAGAAGCAGAGTTTTGCCGTTTCTTCCCACGTGCATCTTCACGCGTCGAATTGCTCTTATTACTATTAACAATATCAATTCGTCTCTTATTCTTTGAGGTCCCTACGCATGATGTATCTTCTACTAAGACTTTGTTAGAAATGTAGGCTATGTTTAGCAAAACTAGCTGGTAGCTGGTTAGGTAGCTGGAAAACTAGTTGGTTTTAAATGTAGGTGTTTAGCAAATTAGCTGAAAAAGCTAGCTGGTATTTTGTAAAATGACATAAAATGGCATTACTCTTATTTTTCTTGTCTTTAAACTTTCTTATTGTATTATTAGTCTATAGTTTTTTAAATAATAATATATCATATTTTGTCCAATAATTCTAATATATACTTAATGTACTTTACATCGCCACTTTAATAACATCATCAAAATTATCAGAAGTTGAAAAAAATAATCGTTGAGCATAATATGGCTTCTTCTGACAGCTAGGGGTGAGCGCGGGCGGGTATTGGCGGGTATTTACAAAAAATCAAATCAACCCACCTACGGCGGGTGATTATTTGTCCGACCCACGACGGGTAGAATAATTTTTCAACCCGCGGCGGTTCGGGTGATAACAATGGCGGGTGGGTTGGCGGGCGGATTGGCGGGTAGATTACTACGTCAACATATCCATGAAATTAACAAAATATTTTGAAATCAAGTAAAATGATGAAATACCATTTTCACTTATGTAGTTTCTTAGTTTATACATGAAATAACCCTAGCTTTACTTTTATTAATCTATTATATATTTCTATATATTCATTTAAATGACAATTAATTTTTTTTAATATATATACATTTTTTGTTATGTAAATAATTTAATATATATACATTTTTTGTTATGTAAATAATATAATGGTGGGTTATGGTTTCAACCAACCCACCATGGATTAATGAGTTATAAAAATTTAACTTATAATTTAAAAAACATAATTTAATCGGTAGTCTTGAGTGAGATCGAGGCGGTTTGTGCTGAATTGTCGGGTGGATTGTTTGCACACCCCTAACAGCGATGGTTTCTTATTTTCTTTATTCTAATTTAGGTTAATATATGTTAGGGATATTTTCGAAATGAAAAAGATAAGAAGCTCCTTCTTTAAAAAGAAGCTACATTGACTAACTTCTTTTTCCAGCTAAAAGCTGCGTTAACGATCAAAAAAAAAGGAAATTTGGAAAAATGTAAACAGAGCGGTATTTTGATTAAAAAAAAAATTAAAAAAATCAATATTTGCAGGATTTGATTGTAATTTGAGGAAAGTAACGCAATTAAAAGCCCTAAAAAACCCCTTTTATTTCCCTGAGCTGGTGATAAAGCTTGCATTTTTCTTGCTTCACTGTAACGTTTCTTACTGATGATTTCTTGATCCCAGCTCATTGCGTAACAAGAAATCACACAAACTCGAGAAACAATGGAGGATGCCTATGCGAGATCCGTTTCCGAGGTAAGAATCTCGATTGTGATCCTCTGAAAACTACAACTTCGTCTTGAATCTAAAGTATGTTTCAATTTCAGCAAGCCTTTCAATGTGCTACAGTAGAATTCAGTTGAAACTTATGTGCTGGTGAAATTTGCCTAATTTGCTGTTTTGATTCCAGAGAAAGGCATGCACTTATAGTGTTACTTGACCTGCATGATTCCCAATCTGATTTGAACTATCATTAGTTTGTTTTCATGCAAGTCAATGTTACAGAGTTATGTTAATTGAAACAGGTGTTGGAGTTCTTCAGTGTAGATTCAACGAAAGGCTTGACGGAATCCCAGGTATGGTTATTGTTGCTTGATCATAAGGGTGCATTTCTTTTTTATGTATTAAGATCAATAGGAATATACATTGCTTGCATGTATACCGTACCATCTGCACTTCACAGTCACACTACCGTAAAATAAATTATTTGTGCACTTCAGCCGCATGTAATTCTACTAGTTTTGCAATTGAGTGTCCACCCCCAAACCCCCCAGGTCTGATTTTGTTTTATTTCCAAATTTAGCTGCATTAACAGAATTGTATGGATGTTTCAGGTCGCAGAACACACTAGATTATACGGCAAAAATGGTAAGTGCAGTGCTTTATGTACGTGGTTTGGATAGTCTCACATGAATGTGTTTGCCAACTTATACGTTTCGCTGTCTATATTGATCTACAAGTAAAAGCAAGCACTTTTATCGTCAGTTTACAAATGCCAATTTCTTGTTGCTGATATCTGGTATTCATCTAAGAAACTAAAACTACAGTTTACAAATGCCAATTTCTTGTTGCTGATATCTGGTATTCATCTAAGAAACTAAAACTACCAACTTTCCAGGCACTTATAGCCTCCTATTGTTTTGTAACTGAAAGAACTTATTTGTTTTTGATTTCCTATATTGCTGTTGTAGCGTTTCTAGTTTGTATTACTATATTCTGCTGGTAGTTTGCACTGAAAACACTAATGCTGAAATGTTCCTCTTACTCTTAGTATGTATAAAACAGGTAAGAAACCCTGTATTAATTTTATCGGGAAGATTACTTCCTTATATTTTTATAAATAGGTGCGAATCACCTCCTCCTTGGCGATTGGCACGCCACATATCAACTTGAGGGCCAATGTATCCCTTATAAACTCCACTATACACTTGGAATATGATTAAATTGCAATAAAAGTCATATTAAGGACTAAAAAAAAACTTGTGTTGGAGTGGATATCTGTTAAAATCACGGAGAAAATTGACATAGAATGTGATTTATGGTTGAATTTGAGAATGGAAACAACGATTTGAAAGTCTTAAAAAGTGATATACCCTACCAACAACTTATATAGTGTAGGCATTATCATTTTTACCACCCAGCATATATTTTTTTTCGTTTTGTAATATAAAGGGGTAAATTGTAATTTTTAATAAATTGGAGGGATAATCTGCCCGTTAAAAAACTCAAGAGGTTATCTGCCTTTTAGCAAAAAGTGAGGGGGGTAATTTGCCAAAAACCCCTTAGTATGCATTGTGGATTGTCAATACTCAATTGTATTAGGTTCTGGTATCGACATTTGATACGCTCTGATCAGTATTCTTAAGGACAGAAATTCAGATGTATATGATTGCTATTCAAATTGGAATACTCTACTTACTCAACAAGCAAGACTGCTTTTTCTAGGCAGATGATAGTGTCTTCTTATATTGTTCGATGTCCGAAAACAAAATGGTGACATAACCATCACTAAATTCCCGATCCGGAACTGGTTTCTGTTAACTAAAACACTGATTCTAGGATACATTGTCCTGAATTAATTATCATTACGCTAAGGCATATCTTTATTGGGCTCAATATTTGCCTTAAGCCTAGAAGTTAGTGTTCAACTAGGTATTTAATAGAAGAAACCTTACTTCATTATAAAAGTTCCCCCACTTAGGCATAATTTTGGGGTATAGTTGTTCAGCTGTTACTGCAATGTTTGAACGTTATATTATTGAAAAAAACTATATATGGCCCCCACAATGTTTATTCATCTGATGCTATCATTTTCATGGTTGAACTAAGTATATCTACTTTATATTCTATCTAATGTGCTTTGTAACTCTTTGATTTCATGTATGCTGCTTGGTTACAGTGCTGCCACAGGAAGAAAGTAAGTGGACTCGCTCTCTTCTGGCCTCTTATCTATTTTTCTTCCACCACAAGGCACTGCATGCTGGTCAATCTTTCAATTGAAATTTAAAGGCTGTCCAGCAAGTAAACTTATGACAGAAAGTACTTGAATGAAAAAGAGTACCAGATGATTAAGAATGTCAGAGACCCACAAATTTTTAAATTTCTTTCACTAATCTTTCAGTAATGCTTCTGTAGAAACTGAATCTATATTTTTTACTTTACAAGTGAAGTAGATTAAAGTTTTTTTGCTGACATGTTGGAGTTGTTAGACCTCTTAAGACTTAAGACACCATTGCCATGCTCTTTTTTCATAACTCATACCTTATAAACAGCCATAAATATTGATGAGCCATAAGTAATGTTTTGATTCCCAACTTATTTCTTATTGATAAGCTTCAACTTGTAGATGAAGTTTATCAATAAGAAGCAAGGCCAGGAAGACATAAGAAATGTTTGGCTCGTGTGAATTCGTGGTTTTTCTCATACTGAGCTAAGCAATGAATATTACTGTGCGCATCCAGTGCGAATGTTAAGTTGGAAAGTCCAGCATTGTATTTGTTGCTTTCCCTAATACTCTATAGTGACTAGTGCACCCTTGGATATGGACATCTGAGAAAACTGTCGCTGATTAGAAATATGTCGAACTTCTTCTTAATGCTTATGGTACTTTGCGACTGTAATTAGAAGTCTAGAATGGGGTGATATTTGATATTTTATTTCTTTTTGCTCAATGCAGGTACTCCGTTTTGGAAGTTAGTGCTGAAGCAATTCGAGGATTTGCTAGTAAAAATATTAATTGCAGCAGCAGTGATCTCTTTCGTACTAGCACTCGCGAACGGGGAGACAGGATTATCAGCCTTCCTGGAGCCTTCTGTAAGATAACAAACTTTTACACCTCCACTCTCTTCATTGCATCTTCATGTTTTAAGTGCATCGGACACTGTTCTGTACTGCATATCCACATGTCTTTGATGGTTTGTTATTAGAACCAATTATTGTGAATAGCGAATCACGGAATTGATATTTAATTTTTGTACCCTGTTATCTAGAATGATTTGAAAGTTAGCGAAGTAGTACCGTGAGGGAAGGGTGAAAAGAACCCCACCGTTATGTTATTCTTCAAGCAACATTTTTCTTTATTTATGACTTCGCCCAGTCTTTTCTCTTTTTCGTCCGATATTTCTTAAATAAATTAATAAAATAAAGATAAATTTCAAGATCAACGTAATCAAAGTATTGAATATGGATTGGTCAGAAGATGCAAAACAAGCGTTTTAATAGTGTATCCTAGGAATGCTATTTTTCTACTGGTATTATGGTTGGGAATTGTTGTTGAGTACTTGATTTGAGTGAATGTGTATTGCTATTCGAGGATTAGTAAGGAGTTCGTGGTATTAATTCTAGAAAAATATAAATTGTATAAAGAGGGAAGACTTTGAGACTTTGAAGTGAGAATGGATAAACTGCAACCAATGAAGGTAATTCTGTGAAAGACGGAGACCTCTGTAAACATTCATTTAGCTGATTGAAATTCCATTTCAGTTCTAAAATAACTACATTTTGGGACGAACAGAACAGGAGATGAATCCAGGTGTATTATCTAGGATGTATATTTTTTACCGGTCTGCTTTTTGAAACACCACATATCCTTGTAGTTTGTTCCCAAAGTCCAGACCCAGGAGCTCTATAATAGTAGATGGAGGGATAAATTCTGCTGTAAGACTCATTTATGCTCGCCCTCATTCATTCCTCATCCACCTTTTTACTTAAATTCAACTCAATTTACACACCTAATCATTACAGTATAAACCTATCAAGACATTGCATCCCTCTTACTTTTACATCCTGTCTCATACTTTATTTCTCAGGTAATTACACACCAACAATCTCAACCTAACTCATAAAACCAATCAAACACGTTCATGTCAATCGCAGTCTCTAGTTCTCCGTGAAGTATACCCTTCCCTGTTCTCTCCAATATGCATCTCATTGTTTTTGTATTACATGAGTATTGCGTGCAGTAAAGCTTTGCAGTATTAGTTACCATTCCTAGGATTCTGCTTTCTCAGCCTTTTTGGCCTTTTAAATTTTTTTTGCATCATTTTATCAGTCAATTGAGACCTCGCTTTAAATTTAGTCAATGCACAAAATTTCTTGGTTTGTGACCATGGATTCTTCAGTGTCATGGCTTTCGAAGTAGATGCCAAAGTTTTGGAAAGGAAGGTGGGGTCTATTTTTATGTTGCATATTAAACCACAGTCGGCTGTGCAGCAATTATAATAAATTTTGATATATACATTTCAGACCAAATATCTAGTCACAGGGAGATTATTTATTCAGAATAAGGTTGGGCACACTTTCTTATCAATTGATAGAGACGGTGCTGGGGACCCCATTAGTTGGGAGCTTATTATTTGAATGGATTCCCGTTATTATACAGTAGCCACACAATTACTTCTCAATAAAGTCTATAATGCTACACTACTGGCATAATTCTCTCATCATTCTGGAAATCTGAATATTAGTCACACAAGTCTCATGTTGATGTTGGTTTATCTAGCTGGTTGCTTGCTAAAAGCAGCTGAACACAAGCATATCTTTGAAAATGCTCTGGTTTTTGTTTTATATGTTGGCATATACTATATTTTATTGATCTTGATATTGATGAGTCTGAAGTGTATTTCTTTGGCTAACAGGTTATACTCATGATATTGGCCGCAAATGCGGCTGTAGGAGTAATCACAGAGACGAATGCTGAGAAGGCACTTGAGGTCAGTTGACTATCTTGTAAATTATTGGAGTTGCAGCTTCTTATTTGCATTTTTTGTTTTATTTTATTTTATTTTTGTGTATGAAACTTCTCCCTTTCTTACACTACACGTGTCCATATTCCCGAATATGAGGTTTTCACTTTCTGGTAAAAATATTGTTGACTGTGTGTTCCTTAACTAATTTTCTTAAACGTATTATCGTATAGGATGTGTCTCTGTGCATGTGTGTGCGTGAGATGAAGCATGGTTATTATGTCTTTGCATGTTTCTGGGCATGATACTTCTCCCGTTCTTACACAACATATATAAACTTCCTTGAATATGAAGTTTTCGCTTTCTGGTAATTATTCTCGACTGTTATCTTATTTCCTTAATTGAGTAACTCAAACATGTAAGGAAGAGCACCAATTGTGCATCAGATATTAAAGCTTGCCATGTTTCATGGGAAAATGGGTATAAAGATATTAAATGGAGGGAGATCAAATTTCTTTCCTCATTTTTCTACCTGTTTCCTTTTTATTTTCCACAATTTCCTTGCACCACAAGTTGGAAAAGTAAAATTTCCTACATTTCCATTTCCTTTCCTCCATTTTCCTCTGAAACATGCAAAGCCTAACTGAAGAAATTCAATACAAATGTTTTTATGATAACATGCTCCCAGACATGAAGTGCTCTCTTACAACTGCGTAGTACTATGCGAAAATTCTGTTTAAGCTTTTGCTTCATTTATTTTGTACTGGAATGAACATGAAGGCACCGGACTTCATCAGTCTAATTCATTACACCATCTGTATCAGCCAGCAGCAGAACGTATTGATTCTATTTGCTAAACAGTAGCAGCTTAATCTGAGCATCCCTCATAAACTGAAGTTTGTACAGCACTTAGCATTAGTGTTAACCTAAGCATCCCTCGCCAATTGAGATTGCATGGAACTTAAACGATAAAACTGGAAAGTATGCCTTAGGCATTAGAATTTGAAATGGCAAGGACAAGTATAGTGACTTCCTTGGAGGCTTGTACAGAATATGGCTTCTGGCAATACACAATTTTGGCATGTGTGGTACTATGAGTGGGTTCTCTGCTGTTTGTGTCATCAACATGAAAATAACTACTAGTAGAGTTTCGAGATCCTGTCAGTTGAAAATTCTGCATTTCCATCTAGTGCCAAAAAGGTATACTTATGCTAGGTAGAATTTAGTATATACTTTTATGGAAACTGGATTAAATATTAATGTCAGCTTACGTTCCTGGATACTGCCATGTTCCTGGAGATGATTTATTTACAAAAACATGATTTCCTTTTCTTTTTACCTTTTCGAGTTACAACTTTATACTGGTAAAGGTTGGTTGATGCATGTTAAACTCGTTCGCAGGAATTACGTGCATACCAAGCTGATATAGCTACTGTACTTCGAAACGGTAAGCAAGTTCATTTCCATTTTGATTTTAATAAAGTTTCTTGATTTATAAATAGTTTGTCAGGGAAGTACTTGTCATTAAACCTTGTGTGCTCATACATTTTGGTTGTTAAACTCAATTTTTGTTTTCTTGGCTTTTATCTGACCTATAAAACTCTTCAAAAGACATGAATTTATCGTTCCATTTCTTTACTTGTAATAGGTTGTTTCTCAATATTACCTGCTACGGATCTTGTTCCAGGGGATATCGTTGAGGTCAGCGGTATGTTTATAATGTCTTTAATATTTGCAAGTTCTAAATTTCAAACTTCATTGTTATTCGGGAATTCACTTGGTTGGTTTATTTGTTGTTGCCAATTTTGCCAATCCTAGTGGGCTGCAAAGTTCCTGCGGATTTGAGGATGATAGAGATGCTGAGCGACCACCTACGTGTTGATCAAGCCATTCTAACTGGTACTTCCTTGTATTTGTAACTATTTTCAATATTAGATTTACTTTATAAGTATAAAACGTTGTTTTGCAAATTCTCCTCATGCTAGCAAGTTTGTATGACAAAAGCAGCATGCTATGGAATGTCATCTAAAATTTCTGGAATCTGGAATGCTTTTGAGTTTTGACTATTACCAAATTAACCTTGGTAATTATGCCATGTTTACTCCATTAGGTTCTATTTCCTCCGTCCCGCCCGAAGCTTCCCATTTTGCCATTTTTGGTGTCCCATTTAAAGCTTCCTATTTCCATATTTGTCAATTCACACTCCAACTATAATATTTAATATATTCAACTTTTCACAAAATCCAATACAAAAAGTAAAGTCAATATAAAATTTCAACCCCACACCATTATTTTAATCAAGAAGTAATCTACCCTTATTTTTCTCACTCCAAATGTAAATGGGAAGCTTTGGGCGGGATGGAGGAAATACAAAGTTTTGGACACCTTTCTTATTTTCTTCTTGCTCTTTCTCCATCTTGGTTTTCCTCCACAAAACCACAGTTGTCCCACAATACATATGGTGTTTATTTCTTGTTTTTGGTGGGTCACTAGGAAGTTTAGTAATTAATTATTCTTGTTTGACCAATCTCAGGTGAGAGCTGTTCCGTGGAAAAAGAACTCGATACTACTATGGTAACTAACGCTGTATACCAAGACAAGACGAACATTCTCTTCTCGGTAAGATTGAACATAGTCCTTGAGTGGATTTAATTTCTGGTTCATATGATTATTATAACTGAAGGAGAACCAATGCATGTCTTATTCGTCTGAATATGGTTCCTAGTTTGATCCACACATGTGGTTCAGTTCCTGGTAAAATGTAAGCAAGCTATAAACTTGATCTTTGTGGATTACCTTTGGAGATGACTTTGTAAGGTTACTACAATGCATTGTTCTAGTCGAGCACTCCGGACTGCTCCCTCCTTTTCTTTTGTATGCAAAAGTTTTCCAGGAAGTCATGCTTTTTTAATACTCAACATATTAGAAAACAATCAATATGCTAGGATAAATGAATTTAACCAACAGTTAGGCTACTCAATTTCTTGACAAATTATTTATTTTAGACTACGCAATTTTCTTGAGGTCTATTCTTTTTGAATCCTATCTAAAGAATGGAACATTTTTATCCGTATAGTGTGTAAATAGCGTATACAATGTGGAAAATATCCAACATTCAATATTTGGTCAAGGAATATCAGAATTCAGAATTCTTAGTATTTTGATGGTATTGATGAGAAATTATAAGTTATATCGGATTGAACATAGGATGGAAGTGCTAAAAGGAAATGTTTGACGAAGCCTGTTAATTAAGTGAAATTCTTAGGATACACCACTTTCACCCAACACTAGGAAAACCATACCACCACCAGCTCATGTGTTTGACATGCTCACGCAATGTACACTAATGTCAAGTAGTTTTTGTTAATGTTAAGGAAAATTAGGTTTTTTTAGACTACTTGTGAATTAATTTAAAATAATATTTTAGCATCAATATCTTTGCAAAATCAAATGGCAAGGGCTTAAAGGTAACTATTGTAGGCTACGTGTTAGACATCTAGAATGAGGTCATCTGTGCATTATCTTGTCTGCGACCATAAATTGATCTGTTGGAATGCTAATTCATATTCTTCTGCAAGAATCCTTCTTTTCCTTTTTGTTGGCCCATATGAATCACAAATCAGTTCTGGCTAAAGCAATATTGTACATCAAGTTCTTTTTTTCTTCACTTGTGGATCTTCCGTTCGTTTCAGACTCTTGCACTTTACTGATTTTCCAGGGGACAGTTGTAGTTGCTGGAAGGGCAAGAACTGTTGTTGTTGGAGTTGGCTCGAATACTGCAATGGGAAACATTCGCGATTCTATGTTGAAAACAGAAGATGTGAGAATGATCTGTTCTTTCTAGAAACTTTTGTTTTATGGAATTACTGGGTTCATCATTTTTTAAAATCTGCACAATGGAAGATAAAACAGTTAATTAATTGCCATACATGGAAGTCTCCTTGATACGATTGAAATACAAAATATAAGCTCCTTGCATCCTGAAAGCCATTGACCTGGCTCTGGGTTTTAATACCTGGAAAAAAGATTCATAATTTTTTTTTCTGCATCCATAGTCGATCCTGCTTGTAAATGTAAATAAATACACATTGGAATTTGTTAGAATCTGGATGTCAGCTCCTATGTTAATGCAGGAAGCAACTCCCTTGAAGAAAAAGCTGGATGAATTTGGCACTTTTTTGGCCAAGGTGATTGTCTAATTATTGAAAGTAGTCCCCTCCTTTCTATATTCACTTCTCCTGGTTCTCCATTTTGAACGTTATTCCACCCACTGAATGTACTCTGTTTCTTGATTTAGGTCATTGCGGGCATATGCATATTAGTTTGGATTGTCAACATCGGACATTTCCGAGATCCTGCCCATGGAGGCTTCTTACGAGGTGCCATTCATTACTTCAAGGTACCTGTTATTGGCTCCTCTAAATTATTTTTGTTGCTAGCTTGCTTGCTATGTAGTACCAATTGAAGTTAATCGTACTTGGTACCATAGTAGATCTCTAGGTGGATACCTTTTGGCATGCGATCTAACTTTGTGCTGGAGGATACTTCCTGCCTGGACTTGTCACACTTGCTTATGCAGTGTGCAACGTCAGAAATCTCTAGTGGTCTGTTACTGTAGTAAATGGTTTGGGCTTTACTAGATTTTTTTTCTTTCTTTCAAATCCGATACTAGCTTGACAAGCTGATATTGCTTCACAAAGAGTTAATAAATGAATTATTGGTATCCCCAGTTGAACTAGAAGTCATGTATGTAATTCACGGCTTCACACAAACTTATGTTTTCAAATTTCAAGAAAGTTGTGAGAGAGTTCATCTTTCTTATGCACGGAGCAAATAATTTCCAGTGCTGAAATTAATGCATGTGTCGCATACTTACTCCACGACACCTTTCTTTATGTTATTTAATTTCTGATTGTTTGTTTCTTATGCAATTTACAAACTTGGGGTTAATAAAGTCAAGAAGTGGAACTGAGATTAACCCCACAGCATTTTCCTGCAGTTGATATGCCTCACCTGCTGACCAATTTGTGTCTTCTTGATTACTTGATTCGCCCCCATGTTATCCTTCGTTTTTATTGGCTCGGTTTTTATTATTTGTTTGTCACACCTGTTCCAAACATGTGTCTTTTAAACTTAATTATGTTATGCCTTTGTAGATTGCAGTTGCTCTTGCTGTTGCAGCGATCCCAGAAGGGCTTCCTGCTGTCGTGACAACGTAGGTGCTTAATCATGTCTCACACCATGTGATGTGGCTTAACTGTCACCATTATGTCATCATTACTTAAAGAGTAGTGAGCATTGCAAGGATGTTTACATCCGGAGAGAAAGAAACTCATGTATAATTCTGTACCTGAAGAAGCCTTGTTTTGAGTTGGCTTTGTTACCACAAAAAATGGCTTCGGCAGTTTCTGGTTTTATCCTTTAACTTTTGGAATCCTTGCAATTCAAAGGTCTCTAGCAGGTTCTTTTCAATGCAATGTTTGAGATGCAAAAAATTAGCACTCTTTTTGAAGTAATAAAAGACTGAGTCGCAATTTGTAGTAGTTGATTTGTCGTTCAATATGAATCTATGGGAACCATTTTCTATTTGTAGTGAAATGCTTTCACAATGGAATTTGTCATCCGTTCCTCATTCTCATTTAGAACACAAAAATCTTAGTCTACTTCACACTATCTGCTTGAGCATGGATCATACATTGTTATTTCACCTTTGAATTTATTTCTTGCTACGTGAACAGTTGTCTTGCTCTTGGAACAAAGCGAATGGCTCGTTTAAATGCTATTGTAAGGTCATTGCCGTCGGTGGAGACTTTGGGCTGCACGACAGTAATTTGCAGTGACAAGACTGGTACTCTGACTACCAACATGATGTCGGTTTCAAAGGTCCTAATCTCGCTCTGTATTTCTTTTTGCTGACCTTTGTCTTAGATTTTGTTTCCCTAATATGTTCCTCGAAGGTTGAAAGTGAAAAGTTGCGTCTCTTGATTATATAAATAATTACATTCTACTTTGTTTTAGGGGTGTTGTTGGGGGGGGGGGGGGGGATCGCAGGTTCCTTGAATGGCACTTGATAAAGTGTGGGGAACTCTAATTTACACAATGTACATACTACTTTCACCCATTTCTTCTGGTCTTAGTCCGTTGGTTTTATCACTTGTTGATTCGCTGTTACTTTATGAGGCAAACCTGCAAGTAATATAAACCTCGTATTTTTTTTCTTATAACAACTGTCACATAAGGTCAGCATGCCGTGGTGTTGTTTGTTTTCTTTTTCTGAAGATATAATTCCACTTGCTATCCTTGAATATAACAACATCAGCCAAAACAAAGTACTAATGTTGTTGATCACTAAAATGTTTGTTTTCAACTGTGCAGATATGTGTACTTAACTCCCTAAATCATGGGCCCGTTGCCTCTGAATACTATGTCAGTGGCACCACATATGCACCAGAGGGTTTTTTATGTGACAGCACAGGAGTGCAGGTAATTTCTCGGATATTTTAAGTAATATGCACTGCATAAATCTCATCTGGTCCACCAGTAAGTTTCGACTGGGATGAGATATTTGCAGGGTCTACCTTTTGAATACATAATATCTGATGGATTTGAGTGAGCAAAGATGGGTCTGGTGCAATAATGATTTGTCATGGAGCAGTTATTCTAGCTGAAAGAGCATATAATTGCCCCCTATCTGAAAGAGCATATAATTGCCCCCTTTTCGTTATGCCATGAAATCACAAATTTTTGTTAGGTTCTCTTTCCACATCCTACACTAAACAAACTTTAACGATTTTTTCTAAAATGGTCATGCAATTTTTATTTTCCTTTTCTTTTCCAATGAGTTTTCCATGCCAATAGTTTTAGTTTGTGCATTTACTCTTCTTATTATTATGTTTCAGATATCTTTTCTATTTTTACTGACAGTCAACATTGATTTGCTATGCAGCTAGAGATCCCCGCGCAATTTCACTGTCTTCTGCATATAGCAATGTGCTCAGCTCTTTGCAATGAGTCTGTAATCCAATACAATCCGGAGAAGAGAAAATATGAAAAGATTGGTGAGGCGACTGAAGTGGCGCTACGGGTACTTGCAGAGAAGGTGAGCTACAATTATGCTTAACAACTTAATCACTATTATACATCTCACCTGTTTTTATATGAATCTAAACTTATCTACTGTTGTACAGATTGGTCTTCCTGGTTTTGATTCCATGCCTTCAGCTCTTAATATGCTGACCAAGCATGAAAGAGTATCATACTGTAACCGGTACTGGGAAAACCAATTCAAAAAGGTTTGCTCTCATTGACAGTTATTGTTGGCTTAACTTACTAATCTAGCAATCTGGGGGTGGCTTATAGTAAGTGTAATTTATGCAAGTTATTGACGCACATTAATGCCGTTCTTATACAAATGAAGATGATATTGCGATTCATCACCCAGTAGACTTCATAAACTTACTGAATTATTGATGGATGGATCTGTTACTTATAAAGGTCATTCAGCGATGAATCGAATCCTGTGCTTCTTTTTTCTTCCCTTTTATTTTTGGGATGCGGGAGGGAGAGGTTTAATGCCCCTTGAAGAGTACTAAAGTCCAAATATATCTTTCAAAATTCCTCCGGGTTCTAATTCCTCTAGAAACGACATTCGTGGTGGCTTGGGGGTGGGGATAGGAAATAGTAAAAGAATCATGTAAGTTGGAATCTAAATCCAAGTGTTACATCCAAGTCCACAACTATTGTGTTTAGACAGAGCATCTCAATCTAATGGTAATGTAAGACCTTTATTCTCTCTTTTGAGATGCAGCATATAGTCCTTGACCATTAATCTTTTGCTGAAAATTGTTTCACTGTACAAATAATGCTCTCTTTTGTATTTCTGACATAGTTTTGTGAAGATTGTTGCAAGCATGCATGGTATTCAATGCTTTTGTTATTTTTCCATACACAATTCTTAATATTGATGCTCGTAGGTGTCAGTGCTGGAGTTTTCTCGTGATCGAAAGATGATGAGTGTGCTTTGTAACCGAAAGCACATTGAGATTATGTTCTCAAAAGGTGCTCCTGAGAGTATCTTATCCAGATGCACAACTATCTTATGCAATGACAATGGCTCTACTGTCCCCCTCTCGTCAAATATTAGAGCCGAGATAGAGTCAAAGTTCCACAGGTTATGACCAGTCTCTTGATATTCTCGTATAGTATGTATTTTCATATGTAGTAGTATATGTTTAAGCTTTGTAGTATACTTTTAGATGGGGATAATAAGGTCAAATAGCCATAGCTGATAGGTCTGTACAAACTTAAATTGATTTTTTTTTGAAGAAATTAAAGTTCACTGAAAGCCTGAAAATGTGCGTACAAAGTGATAGGGATGATCCAAGTACAAACACACTAAACTATCAAAAGTAGCAAGATCAGTGTAATCAAGCTAAATCTCTCAAAACAATCAAAGTCAGTAGCTCTAGATAAATCTATGACTACAAAGCTAAGAAATATGTAGCATCCAGAATATCCCCAAGCCCCACCTCTACAGCTAAGACTCCGGTACAAAACCGTGATCCAATTCTGTAGGTACTGCTCCAAGCTATCACACCATGACTCCGGCAATATCAAACCGTGATCATCCTCCAAGAAAGCTTTTATACGTCAGAATGCAGAGTTGTTTTGAATAGACTATCAATGAACCACCTAACATTCATCTGGCAACAACAAACACCAGTCAGGTAACCTGTAGAAGAAATTGCACACCGCAAGTGTTATATCCAGTATATACCCTTTATACAAGTAACAACTTCAGTAACAAACTATCTAGTATGTCTAGAAACAAAGAAAGAATAGAAGAGAAACTCCCTGGAACTCTTTCTTCAGACAGAGAAACCACACCAACACATCTGCACACAACTAAACAAAACCATTATCATATCCATTTCACTCAGTAGGCAAACAAACTTACAGTAGAAGCACCTGAAACTGAAGCCTAAACAAAAAAAGTCACAAACCACCTGCACACTGCAGCTGAGCACAGAAAAACCAAGGCTAAAGAGCATGCCTGTTTGGCTTCGTGACCGATCTATGAATCCTCTCACTTAACCCCATACCAATCTGGTGACAAACAACAGCTGGAGCAGCTTTGGTTTGATGAAATCCCACCTGATTCCTCAATCAACAAATAACCTCCCAGCCACTACATAAAACAGCAGCCCTTAGGCCATAGACTCCATGTTTGCCTAGTAGCTTTTGTAAACAAGTGGATGGCTCCTCATGGCTCCGGGACTGTGGCCATGACCACACTTCCGTTCAATAGCGTCACGAGCTTTAGGTGTGAAATATTCAAGGTAGCAGCTGGGATTCCGGAACCAAAGTAGAGAAAAGTACGTTAACCAAAGAAACCACAAACTGTACCAGGGTTCTGCAAACTCAGCGAACAGGAAATATGCACACACGCAAACAACCTGCAAATCACAAAAAAACCAAAACAGTACCACAGAATCACCAGGAACTAATAATTGCAATCAATTGTCTATGATGGCGATTACGCCGTTTTAAACGATAATCAATACGGACCAGGGGGTTATGTTGAAAGATAAAACTATTGCGCACCCTCCAAATAGCTGACCAAGTACAGCAGCGTACAGCTGCTTTAAGTCGGAACAGTGTGGAGGAAGAACAGCCTGAATCAACAAAAACCTTCAATAACTCGCACAAGAATATCTAGACAAACAAACAGCAAGTGTCATCAGAAATTTACAAGTTTATAATAAATCTACAACAATGTACAAAATCTTTTTTCTTCTTTCATTTATTTTCATTTTTTAGAGCCGTGCCAATGCTCCAACTACTTATATACTGTTTATTAAAATCAAAATACAACATAATTGTCATTATTTTTTATGCATTAAGATTAAGATTGTCATCATCTTTTTTACTTTAACGAGTATTATTGATACCGGAGTTTAAAATATCAAACTATGGTTTGTGAACTGTGTTAGTAATTGGTATTCAAACTGTTAAAAAAAGGCATCCTTGGATCTTGATGCTGACTGTGCTCCCAGGCCAGAAGCTTAACATGACTTGTACCTGTCCATGTCACTGGAATAGGAATCTTATGTTTGGTTTCAAGCTGAAAGTACTGTACTTTGTCAAGGTTTATGAGCTGCGAGAACATTTATGCTATCATCCCTCTCAAGTCAAAGCTGATGTCTTGTAATAGTGGGTTGCTGTAAATGTGCCTGAGTTGTTTTGTGGTAAATGCACAAATGATATTTGTAAACAAAGAAACAGTATCTGCAAAATTGAAATCAGGTTTTTTTTTTTTTTTTTTAATCTAGAGTGTTGGAACCCTGCATTATTGAATTTGTTCTTTCCATAACATATACTGATGATAATTGGTTTGCGTTTTCCAGAACATATACGAATAATAATTGGTTTGCGTTTTCCAGAACATATACGAATAATAATAATTGGATGATAATCTTTGTTGCATTCCTTTAGTTTATCCTGAGCTCCGATTTTCTTTTTAAGCTGAGTTTGATAAATGTCTCATAAAGGAGATTTTCTGTGTCTGTATCAGTTTTGCAGGGAAAGAAACGTTAAGATGCTTGGGGCTGGCCTTGAAAAGAATGCCCCAGGGGCAACAAGCTCTTTCCTTTGATGATGAGAAGGATCTTACATTTATTGGATTGGTATGCTTTCTTTTCTCTACTTGATGATTGTTCTCAATAATCACTTGTCTTTTTTGGTTTTCTGATTATGTATTCAAAATACAAAAATATTGTTCTATGGATTTTTCTTTCCGATAGTTCGTTCTTGTGGATCATTTCAGTGAACTGTTTGATTTGGAGAGCATGGAATTGTAATTTCAATGTGTATCAACGTTACAGGTTGGGATGCTTGATCCACCAAGGGAGGAAGTAAAAAATGCTATTCTTTCTTGTATGACTGCTGGAATACGTGTCATAGTTGTTACCGGAGATAACAAGGTAGATGAATGTATTAACTCTGCTCCACTCTTTTCGTTATAGTTGTGTTGAGTATTAGACTTATTGTGACCTCTTTAGACTACTGCCGAGTCATTGTGCCGGCGAATTGGTGCATTTGATCACTTGGATGACTTTGAGGGACTTTCTTTTACTGCTTCTGAATTTGAGAAACTTCCAGCAGTTCAGAAGACTGTTGCATTGCAGCGTATGACACTTTTCACCCGGTACTGCTACATCATTTGTTTTAGGGTTCATTACTGCACTGCAAATTTTTTTTTTATTATTATTATTATTATTTTTATTATTTTTATTTTTTTATATCCATTCTGATACATCCTTGAATGTCTTGATGCTAGGGTTGAACCATCTCACAAGAGGATGCTTGTTGAAGCATTACAACATCAAAATGAAGTGGTAACCTTTTTTCCATTTTGCATTCTGTATTATCATAATGGTCACTATATGTGGATCCATTTTGGTGTCATCAGTAATTATAAATGATTTGGCTTAAGAGGTCTGACTGGGATGGACCATGGATTGCTTCAGGGTATTTGGATCATTAAGATTTTGATTCTCTAAACACGCAAATTCAGAGAATCAAAATCATTACTTCTTTGAGAAATTAGCTACACAGAACTTCTTTGTGTTATAGTTGCAATAATTTCTTCAACAAAAATGGGGTATGAAAGATTGGCACTTGCGGGTTAGGTCCCTTATAGCGGTGAGACTTTAAGTGGGTAACTTAGGATGAACCTTATAGCGGTGAGACTTCAATTGGGTTTACTTAACAACATTGGTTCTCTTCACTCAGCATGCATGCAGAGTTTATCTTTGATTTGATTGTTAAATCAAGCCTGTAGTTACTTGCTTAGCCCATTTCATCTATTTCTCAAGGTAGCAATGACTGGAGATGGAGTCAATGATGCACCCGCACTAAAGAAAGCAGACATCGGGATTGCCATGGGATCAGGCACTGCAGTAGCAAAGGTGATAATCCATTAACTTTTTAACTCTAGTAAAGTACTGCTGTGGTAAAGGGGTTGTTTCCCTAATAATATCCCTACCTTTTCACCTTACCCTCACTCCATTAACCTTTCTGCCTGTACTTCTTACTCATTAGCCACTTCACACTAACACATATTTCTCACTCGATTTAGAATATTTATCTTTGAAGTTTCAACTTATTCACAACCCCAGAAACTGTGTATTAGCTTCTACTTATTTAGTTCTCCTATGAAAAAGCAACCCCGGAAAGTATCACAGACCTGGAAGCTACATAACAGAATTAGTTCGTGTGTCATTGTGTTCTTCCATATTTAATTAAATCATGATAAACCTGAGAGTCCATGCAATGTCGCAACTTACGAAGTTCTCGCTTGGAGTAGCATGCTTTATACTTCTGTTGCAAAATTAAATCTTTCATGTAATCTAATGACATGTATATTTGCCATTTGGTCTGATCTCTTTCGGTGTGCATTTCATCTTTCAGAGTGCTTCTGATATGGTTTTGGCGGATGACAATTTTGCCACAATTGTTGCGGTAAGAATTGAATCTTCATTTTGGATTTCATTCTGCCTTTTAGAGCTTGACAGGTTATTTTTGTACTCTGTGACCGTAAACATTCTTTAAGCACATTTGTTACATGTCAGTAAGATCTTGTGTTTGATCAGGCTGTTGCAGAGGGAAGAGCTATTTACAACAACACAAAGCAGTTCATCAGATACATGATCTCGTCTAATATTGGTGAAGTAGTTTGCATTTTTGTGGCTGCACTACTTGGAATTCCTGACACTCTTGTGCCTGTGAGTATATTGCTATGGTGCATGAAATGCATTCTGTTTTTGAAACTGTCCTTATTTATTCTGTTTGCAGTAAAATTTGCTGCATCTGCAGAAAATTTATTTAGCACTATGGTTTCCAATCTTAGTCTGTCTCATCTTCACCCACAAATTCATTTAGATGATTTGTTGAGAGGACAAATGCGACTTTTCCATATTATCATACAATCTTATTGCCTCACAGGTCCAATTACTCTGGGTAAATTTGGTCACTGACGGTTTGCCTGCCACTGCAATTGGATTTAATAAACAAGACTCTGATGTTATGAAGGCAAAACCTCGGAAGGTACAATGCTATATGAATTATTGACAACTGTGCACACTGTACAGCTTTAAAGTTGCACAATGGGAATGTGGGGTGGGATTCATGCTTATACTGTATTTTCTGAGACTACCATAGAGGAGAATTTATTTTCTCAAAAGTTCAACATTCATGTTCACTGAGGTCTTACAAAAAATCGTTCTTATAATATGTCCGCCTGTAATTATCTCAGGTTAATGAAGCTGTCGTAAGTGGATGGTTGTTCTTCCGTTATTTAGTCATTGGAGGTACCATTTGTCTGTGATTGTGAATTTTTTTATTCCTGATGTGATCTTTACTGTCTAATGAGATAGTAAAAGTTGTTTAATTGTTTTCTTAAAGCTATAGGCTAAATTATTTTTGTGGAGACTTTAGAATAGATTGTCACCGGCCTTGGCAATAATCTCTTATTCTTGTGGAGACTTTAGAATAGGCTGTCTCTTGATTTTAAATTATTCCTTCGAGCTTGTCTTGTGCAAGCTCTGAATTGATTTCTATTTGCTGAAAGAGGAATTAAATTTTAGATTAAGTAATCAAAAGGATCAAGGCAGTCTATCATCGGCTTGACTTTGTGTGGTTTTTTTCCAGATATATGGTAGTCCAGACCATGTAATGTTATTCATTTTGTATTCCCAGCTGATTTTGTTATCATTGTGGACATTCTTGATTGTCATGTTTCCATTGCATTGCTGATTTACCATCTACTTTAAATTCACTTTAAGAAATGGATCTCTGAATCCTCTTGAACAACTTCTGCTTGTGTTTATTGGTGATACTTCATGCTATGATGTCCTTTTTACTAATTTGAATAAAGTCTATGAGCCTTGAGATAGTGCATGTCATAGTTAGAAGCATGCGATTTCTACTCTGATAATTGGAAATCTAGACGGTAAAAGTGTTTTGAAACATTACTTTGCAAATGTTATTAGTTGTTGAGTTGATAGTATAGCAGCCTTGCCATTTTATCTATGTCCTTTAATGTTTTGACTATATTGGGAAACTCCAATGTGTACAGCAGCAATTTATATCTCATTCTTGGAGATTAGATGTCGGTAAAAAAAATAATTGAGCTTTGAAGCCTCATAGCCAGTCAATAGGCCCAAAACTCTTGTTTTTTAATTCTCTAAATTCTTATAGCTGAGAAATGGTTGTGCAGTTTATGTTGGGCTTGCTACTGTGGCTGGATTTGTGTGGTGGTTTCTTTACTCCGATAACGGCCCTAAACTGTCATACAGTGAACTGGTAAGTATCAGGTGAAAGGTGTTGTAGTTCTTGCTTGACAGGGATTTCGTCCCTGATTGTAAAAATATCTATGAATGGAACTTTCTCTACATGTGCTAGTTGTAATAATCAAAAGGTACTAGTATTTCCTTAAACCACGGCCGCTAGTCTTTAAATGAGAAGTGGCCAGTGTGTCATGCTCGTTTGCGGCAAGTGAGCTTCTCCATTCCAGTTAGCTGTGAGCCAATTAGATAGAATTCCAGTGCAATCATGTAGTGGATCTTTCATGTAATACGTGTACATTGAGCAGAAATACAGTTTTGGATAGGAGTTGGAGAAGTGAAAATATTAGATGTAGTGGATGAAAATTAGTGGGCAGGAAACCATCTGTTAAGTGGATAATGGTGCAATTACAGTGCGTTTTGCAAAATGGGTCCTGACAACAAAATTGGTCTCTTGAGGATGGATGTATATAACCTGCAGTGCCTTCTTTTTGTTCTAAATCTAATTGATTAATGTTCATGAAATTTTCAGTTATCCGTTTTTTAGTTTTTAGTGGACCAGAAGTGCCCCCCCCCCCCCAAAAAAAAAAAAAGTTATTAATTGATTGATTAATTAATTAATTATTTGTACAGATGAACTTTGACAGTTGCTCGACGAGGGAAACAATATATCCTTGCAGCGTGTTTAGTGACCGGCATCCATCAACTGTTGCGATGACTGTGCTTGTTGTTGTTGAGATGTTCAACGCGTTGAATAATCTCAGTGAAAATCAATCACTCCTGTGAGTATATCAGAGTATCTTAATTTTCTTGATAATTATAGTTTTTTTGCAACCCCCCCCCAACACCCAACAGAGTGGTCTGAGTTTGTGTTATCAGTTATCACTCTACCTAACATTGCCTCATATCTTAACGTCTCTATATGCTCCTGCGGAAATATCAGTTTATGTTGTGTGCACTATATGATCAACATATTTTGTAGTTCAGAAATGTTAGTATGGTGCTGAAAGAATTTCATTTCATCAACAAGCTCGATCTTGTAGAGAGTTGTTGAATTCCCTTATCTTAATTCTCTAACACCCCCCCTAATGTCATTGGCGGGATTCAATTTCTGGACCTTGGCATTTGACTGAATTCCATCTCATCTACAAGCTCGAATTTGTAGAGGGATGTGGAATATTAATTCTCTAACTAGCGCGTACATATTTTAATAAGAGAGTAACAAAGAAATTGTGCCTCAGAAGAGTTTGGATTCGTCACATAGGTGTTCAGTTGAGTTATTAGTTCCACATATTAGTTTATATGTCCTTTTATCTTTCTGATTAATAATCAGGTTGCACACAGTTCTGCATTCACACAGCTTGTTTGTTATAGCTTATGGCTATGCAGTAACTATGAATATAAAATGAGGTCACTAATATTTATATACGTGTATATAATATAATTATATTTATACATCAGACATAATTTGTATATATATATATATGTCAAACTATCAAAAAGCTGTACTTTAATTGGTATCGGCATGAATTAAAGACATGTGTGGGCCCGCGAGCATGAAAACTGGAGCACTATAGCACCAAAATAAGTTTCAGGGCTAGAGTTAAATTAGTAATGTTTTAGTACAACTTGCACGTATATCGAAAATGTTTTAAAGTAATACTACTATATATAGGAACACAAACAAGTCAGTCTCTGCTTAAGTAACCCATATATCTTGTTCATGTCTTTTTCTATCTAAGACATGGTATTGATCAAAGGACATGAAACGATTCAACTGTGACTAATGTTTTTTTTTTTTTTTTAAACATCCAGGGTTATTCCTCCATGGAGTAATTTATGGCTTCTTGGGTCAATAATCCTCACCATGCTACTTCATGTACTCATCCTATACGTAGAGCCGCTGGCTGTTCTTTTCTCTGTAAGTTAACATCTGGTTTCTCCAGATATCCACTATCTTTCAGTTGCTGTCTCTAGAGAACTATTTTCTGTTTTGGGAAATAAAAAAGTGAAATATTTTATGTGCAGGTGTCACCACTAAGTTGGGCTGACTGGACTGTTGTTTTATATCTTTCTTTTCCTGTAAGTGCTGCTAATCTATTTTCAAACTGACGTATACTTAAATGGATCTCTTTAACTTGTAAGAGTTATTGTCTTGAGAATCTCACCGCTGTGGGTTTCATAGCTTTCTCAGTATTGCATGTTCTTTCTCTCCACCACCATCACTATAATACAACATGATCTTGTCATAAACAATCAAGTCTATGTGAAAAGAGGATTAATATAGTATGATTGAAACTTGAAAGGTTAAAGGTGTACATTTGGTGGAAATGGTAGCCCACTTGCACATTTGATGCAGCGGTTCAATTCGGTAAATGAGCAAAGATGTTGATAAAATCAGGGCTGAGAGTTAATTAGAGCCATGTACCAACAAATTGTGGAGCTGATGTATTAGCATTTTGATATTTTTATTTCTCTGTTGCAGGTAATACTAATTGATGAGATTTTGAAATTCCTTTCAAGAAATTCTTATGGTAATCTTTTCTGAATACTTGCACTTATTGAGGTTTATAATTAATATGAACTAAAATAGAAAGTTGTAGTTGGTAACACAGTTCTGATGCTCTATGGTTTCCATTGCTTGCTCTCTTTATCAGGAACGAGGTTTAATTTTAGATTTAGGAGAGGGGATTTACTTCCAAGAAGAGAAGTACGTGATAAGTGACCGAGGACCATTTTCCACCTTTCTGTTATGAAGGTTTACTGGTATTGAGGCTCTTCCTGACAAGGAATTATGATGACCCACTCCAAGCTGCTGTGAGCCTCAAACTTAGGGCGAGATCTCGTTCTAGCGAGAGTCTCTCGGTGTTGTAATAGATGATCTAAGACCTCATCGACCCTGAACTTTTTTTAACAGCTTATAGACCAGAAACCATACTTAGGAAATCTTTAGATGATATTTATCAGTCTGCTCTTTTTTGGAGTGCAAAAATGTGACTATGATGTTGTACATGATGATTATAGATAATATAATTTGGTTATTTGCTGCATCTGATGAAAATTCTGTGTTACAATGGCTTATAAAAAATGAACTTGGATATATATTAGAAAAATAACAATGACTTTACAGTAGTTATTGTTGGATCCGATTATCAGTTTAGCTGCAACAAAGGTCAGTATAAATATATATGACAACAGCACAGGAATAAAAAAACTGTTAACACTTACTGAAATTTGATTACACAAACAAAAAACTAAACACAGGTTCGGATTTAATCCTGGACGAGTCAGTAGTGAGACCACTTTCCCTTAAGCTAAATTTGTCCGCCTTTAGTAAGCTTCAGGCCTTCCTCGGACAATTAGCTCCCAAGGTACAACGCCCAATCTCAAAGAATCTCGAAGTTTCAGCAGAAGCTCTGTCGAACTTCTGTGGTGAAAAACACTCGAATATCTAAAGTGCAGAAAGAAAACAGAGAAGAGAAGGGAAGAAGAATTTCTGGTGTCTGTTTGTCAAGTGAGGAAGGGGTATATATAGCTGTAGAAAAAACGTAACAGCTCTCACCATTAGTAGCCAAATTGATGCTGCAACATTTAAGCTCAGAGTAATGCAACATGTTAGTGGGGAATAGGAAGGCTGGAAATTTTCTGGAAGGCCAAAAGGTTTGTTTAGTGAAAAATTGTGGTAAAAAGATAAACGCGCGAGCCATATTTGCTCCCATCTCGCTTGGGTTTTCTAGTTCAAATTTTTCTCCACCCCCGCGCGCGCGTAGGAGGTTTGCCATAACCACAACACACACTTGTGACCATGAGTAAACACAAGCATACCTTTATACTACTCTTTCCTTTCATATGTTTCCAATGTGGGACAATTGCAAAAAGCAATTCCCAACTAGCTCACTTTAAGCCAATTTATCATTCACACCTAGAATTGGTTACCTCGCGTATCTTATACCGTTTTGAAGCTTGCGCATCCCACTTCGCAACGAGCTAAAGAACACGCAAAATCGAGTGGTGGAACTTAGATAATTAATTGCTCAAAGTTACCCACCTAACACATTATAACACATAACAATTTTGGCTCTCTCTTGGTTGCCTCTTGCAACCAATTCCCCAACAATCCCCCACATGAATGAGACAATTGGCTGGTAAATGCAAATGCAGCCTATCAATGCAAGTTCGAGAGTTCTTCGAGAAAAACGTTGCATCGGGAAAGGTGGTTGTTAGCCTTGAACCTTCCCTAGTGAAATACCATCGGATACACTTGCCAACAAGTGGACGCGATGCCTTGAACTTTTCGGATTTTGTGTGTAACAAGATAATGATATACACACAACGATTTCCTCTACACCACATAGGTCCTTTCGTTGTTGTCCGTTCTGGCCCTGGACTGCCTTGGAAACTTTCACCGAACGCTCTAGAGATTTAGCCCTGACTATCATCTCATAGAAGCGGCCCCTTCACGTTCGACATAGGTGATCTCTCGTTAGAAGTATCCTGTCATACCCCACGTTATCAACTTAACGTATAAGGATCATTAAAAGCTTTCGCTTATCCTCCACTGTACAGGTCTATCACTCTTTCATCATAGGAATAGGTAGGGAACTCTATTTCCCGAGTTCTTTGGTCGATCCCCCCCCCCCCCCCCAATTCGGTTGTCCCTTTGAACCTACAAATTAGGGTTTACAATTCAGGTAGGGTTGCCATCATGGGTGGTAATCATTTAATGGGCTTTAACCCCATTCCCCTCGATGATTCGTCCACACGGTCTCTAGTAAGACCTTTAGTTAATGGGTCCGCAATATTATCTTTGGATCTTACAAACTGCAAAGCTATAACTCCCGTTTTTAATAGTTTCTTCACGGATTTATGTCTCCTACGAATATGTGGAGACTTTCCATTATACACATTATTCCTTGCTCGTCCAATAGCAGACATACTGTCACAGTTCAAGCTAATTGGAGGCATAGGTTTTGTCCACATAGGAGTGTCTTCCAAGAAACTCCGTAACCAATCGGCCTCTTCTGCTGCAAGATCCAACGCTATGAATTCAGATTCCATAGTTGATCGTGTAATGCAGGTTTGTTTGCAAGATTTCCAAGAAATCGCTGCTCCACCGATTGTGAAAATATACCCACTCGTGGATTTCACTGTCAAGGAACCCGTAATCCAATTCGCATCACAATACCCTTCAAGCACAACTGGATATCTCGTAAAATGCAGCCCATAGTTAGCCATGCCCCTTAGATATCTAAGGACTCTAATAACTACTGCTTTCCAATGTTCATGATTCGGGTTACTCGTATATCGGGCTAACTTATTCACTGAATTAGCGATATCTGGTCTAGTACAGTCCATGAAGTACATTAGACTACCTATAATCCTAGAATACTCAAGTTGCCCCACACTTTCTCCCCTATTCTTGCAGAGCTTTGACACCACCTCCATAGGAGTTCTGACAATCTCATTACTGTCTTTGTCAAACTTCTCAAGAACCTTTTCAACATAATGACTTTGAGAAAGTGAGTATCCCACATCCGTTTTGGAAATTTTCATTCCAAGTATGACATCGGCTAGACCCATGTCCTTCATATCAAAATTCTGTGACAACATTCTCTTAGTAGTTATGAAGTTATCATTGTTGCCAATGATTATCATATCATCCACGTATAAGCACACTATGACATAGTCTTTGTCATCTCCCTTTACGTAGACACATTTGTCACATTGATTTATCCTAAACCCATTTGAAATCATAACACTATCAAATTTCTCATGCCATTGTTTAGGAGCTTGTTTTAATCCATACAAAGATTTAACAAGTCTACACACTTGTTTTTCTTTCCCGGGAACCACATACCCTTCGGGTTGTTCCATGTAGATTTCTTCCTCAAGTTCTCCATTGAGGAAAGCTGTTTTTACATCCATCTGATGAATCTCAAGATTAAACAATGCTGCAAAAGCAATGACTAATCTAATGGATGTCTTTCTAGATACAGGAGCATACGTGTCAAAGTAGTCAACACCCTCTGTTTGCTTGTATCCCTTAACTACAAGTCTTGCTTTGTATTTATCCACGGAACCATCTAGTTTCATCTTCCTCTTGAAGATCCACTTATGACCTAGTGGTTTAGAACCAGGTGGTAGATCCACAAGTTCCCATGTATGATTCTGCAGAATCGAATTCATCTCACTATCAATCGCCTCTTTCCAAAGATCAGAATCTGCTGATGAGATAGCCTCTTTGTAGGAGATCGGATCCTTATCTACCATGTAGGTTAGAAAATTCGGACCAAAAGTTTTTGTTGTCCTACCCCTCTTGCTACGTCTAGGTTCTTCTACTTCCTTTTGAGGATTCGCCTCCCCCACATTAGTCGCTTCTTTATTGATCTTCGAGTCAATAATAGTAGACCGATCAATGTAGGGAAAAACCCCCTCAAAGAAAGAAGCATCTCTTGCTTCAATAATAGTATTAATATGCATCTCAGAATTATCTGATTTGTAAATCAGAAATCTATATGCACTACTATCTTGAGCATATCCTATAAACACGCAATCTACCGTTTTAGGTCCAATCCGAGTCCTTTTGGGAGGAGGAATAAGAACCTTTGCTAGACACCCCCACACTTTAAGGAATTTATAAGAAGGTGCATGACCTTTCCATAATTCATAAGGTGTTTTGTCTAGCTTTTATGCTGATAACTTTGTTTAGGATGTAATTTGAGGAAAGCAAAGCTTCCCCCCCACAAATTTTGGGGTGCCCCCGAACCAAGAAATAATGAATTCATCATCTCTTTGAGTGTCCTATTCTTCCTCTCAGCAATTCCGTTTTGTTGAGGGGAGTAAGGAGCAGTTGTTTGATGAATGATTCCATTTTCAGCACATAACTGAGCAAATGGAGACTCATACTCTCCACCTCTATCGCTCCTCAACATTTTAATCTTCTTACCAAATTGATTTTCAACTTCATTCTTATAATGCACAAACATGTCAAGAGTCCGTTTTGCGAAAGACCCCTTATATATAGGAAAGTCCAAAAAGTCCACTTAAACGTTAAAACTAGACAATTTACCTTAAAAACTATGATCTAATTTTTCATGAATTGACCACTTGGGTCAAATCAACCGCATTTTTTAAAAATAAGTTACTTAGCTCATAAATGTTCATCCAAATCCACATGTTATGATTTTTACATCAAATTGTCTAGTTTTGTGATCAAATTGTCTATGTTTATCGTAAAAATGTCTATGTTTAACATGCATACATTAGTAACAACCTATTTATCCAATGAAAAAAAATTTAGAAAAATAAACATGAACTTCAATTTCATTCATCAAACAATAAATTTCAGTATACAAAATAATCAAAAATTTACAACCTATAAAAACACATGTATTTTTAAAAACATTAAATAAATCTACAAAATAGCTTTCATCACACTCGACTTGTTCGTAGACACCTTCTTCCACAACGTTTCAATTTCTTTGTTCGGCCACCATTTTTACGAAAACCTAATACATACAACAAAAACATAAAAAAAAACATATACAATTCCTACTAAAACATAGAATATTTAATTAAAAAAACTAGACAATTTATAGTAAAAAATAGACAATTTATACAAAAAAACTAAACCAACAACAACAAACAACATATACAATTTCTACTAAATCATAGCCAATTTATACAAAAAAACTAGACAATTTACAGTAAAACATAGACAATTTACAGTAAAACATAGACAATTTATACTAAACATATAATTTTTATACAAAAAACTAGACAATTTATAGTAAAACATAGACAATATCCACTAAAAACTAGACAATATCCACTAAAAACTAGAAAATATCCACTAAAAAATTATGTTCATGTTTGATAATAAAACTAGACAATATTTTATAAAAACTAGACAATATCCTCTAAAAACTAGACAAAACATACTAGTTAATTATGTTCATGTTTTATAATAAAACTAAACAATATTTCGTAAAATCTAGACAATATCCTATAAAAACTAGACAAAACTTCAGACACAATTATGTTTATGTTTGATAATAAAACTAGACAATATTTAATAAAAACTAGACAAAACTTCCTAGACAATTATGTTCATGTTTGATAATAAAACTAGACAGTATTTCCTAAAAACTAGACAATATATATCCTCTAAAAACTAGACAAAATTTCTAGACAATTATGTTCATGTTTGATAATAAAACTAGACAATATTTCATAAAAACAAGACAATATCCTCTAAAAACTAGACAAAACTTCCTAGACAATTATGTTCATGTTTGATAATAAAACTACACAATATTTCCTAAAAACTAGACAAAACATAAATTAAAACTGTAAATCAACAGATCTAGCAAAAACATTCATATCAAAACTCAACAAACACCATCAACACATCAGAAACTAACTTACACATGCCTGTAACATGTAAAACTAGACAATAAATACTAAAACCTAGATAGTTTCACACAAAATGAACCACAGATCTAAAAAACTATAGATCTAGCGAATAAACTATACCGGAAACAGAATTAAGAAGGAGAGGAAGCTCCGTGTTCACTTGTTCCATATTCGATTCCGCCATTTAATACCTATCAAGCAAAAACGAGTAGAAAAAAAGGTTAAAATCACCGATTAAACAGAAAACGAACTGAAAACAACTTTAAAAACACAATTATGTTCATGTTTGATGATAAAACTAGACAATATTTTTTAAAAACTAGACAATATCCTCCAAAAACTAGACAAAACTTCTTACACAATTATGTTCATGCTTGATAATAAAACTAGACAATATTTAGTAAAAACTAGACAATATCCTCTAAAAACTAGACAAAACTTCTTAGACAATTATGTTCATGTTTGATAATAAAACTAGACAATATTTCCTAAAAACTAGACAATATCCTCTAAAAACTAGACAAAACTTCATAGACAATTATGTTCATGTTTGATAATGAAACTAGGTATTTCCTAAAACTAGACAAAATTTCTAGACAATTATGTTCATGTTTGATAATAAAACTAGACAATATTTAAAAAACAAGACAATATCCTCTAAAAACTAGACAAAACTTCATAGACAATTATGTTCATGTTTGATAATGGAACTAGGCAGACAATATCCTCTAAAAACTAGACAAAATTTCTAGACAATTATGTTCATGTTTGATAATAAAACTAGACAATATTTCGTAAAAACAAGACAATATCCTCTAAAAACTAGACAAAACTTCCTAGACAATTATGTTCATGTTTGATAATAAAACTACACAATATTTCCTAAAAACTAGACAATATCCTCTAAAAACTAGACAAAAACATAAATTAAAACTGTAAATCAACAGATCTAGCAAAAACATTCATATTAAAACTCAACAAACACCATCAACACATCAGAAACTAACTTACACATGCCTGTAACATAAAATTCAATTACAAACCATAAAATTGAACTCGAATTTGCGATCGCACATTCCAGAAACAATGAATCACGCCATCAAACAGAAGTAACTTAATTCTCCCCACACGCTACAATTTCAGAAAACAGAGCACTCCACAGAAAATCGCCAATAAACAGCAATAATTTCAAGTTGAATCACTCATCTATACATAGGACCAACGGTAGTATTTAACCACCAAATCGTAACAAAAATGTAAGAGCACAATAGTATTGAAGTTATTGTTCATGCAGTCTGCATAAATTCAGCAGATGCAATTATCTGATTTACGGATTCATTATAATCCACTAACATTGACATCACACCTATAGTACACACAAAATGGAAGGAAAAAATAAAGGAGCAGAATCATCAGGCGCATGTGTAGAAGCACTTAAAACACCAACTCCACAATCACAGTCTACATTCATAGGAATCATAGCCTAAACTTAAACTAATTTACCTCGAAATCATTTCAATCCAACGGCACAATACACAAAACAAGCAATAAACCAGAATCGAAAGAGCAAATCGCAGAAAAAAGGATATGCAATAGAGAGAACGAAGACATCAAAGAACCAACGACAGCAACCTTAGATCCAGGTACGGTGTAACTCCGGAGATCGGAAGGAGAGCAGTAGGCGAAATTTGTGTAGAGTGTTCGTCACGATCATCATTGCAGGTTCCGGTAATGAATCAATCAAATGCGTGGGAACAAGCTCATCGGCAAAGATCCGCTTCAAAATAGGCTGAAATCCTCGCTCACTCACCTATATATAGGACCAAACGGTAGTATCTACACCACCGGAATCTCCATCGGCACCGACTACATCAACATTCAAGCTCGATTCGGCCATTGAAGAAACTAGAAATCGAAATGAAAAATCTCAGAAACAGATAAACAACAACTTTAAAACACTGAAAATCGAAGAGAAACGAAACAACCTGATGATCGCGAGTGAAAATGAGTAGATTAGGGTTCTTCACCAAATTTGAGAGAAAATAGACGGAACTGAAGAAACGGTAGAGAAATAAGAAGAAAAATAGAAGAAAAGGGGTAGAAAACCTATTTATACTATAACCATTATAAAATGGTATGACCCGAATACATTTTGACCCGCGAAATTCGGTTAATTTTGACCCGCGAAATTAAAAACGGGCCAACGTAAAAACTAGACAATTTCTGTAGAAACCAAGGGGACTTTTTGGACTTTCCAAATAGTATAGGACTTTTTTTATAAGACTAAGTAACATGTCAATTGCTTCGTCTTTACTTCTCATTAAGTAAACATAGCAATATCTTGTGCAATCATCGATAAAAGTGACATGGTTATTGTGGATCAATTGTACGATGTGAAGGCCGATGACTTTAAAACGGAATAAACTTCTCACAAATTCGTAAAGTGCATGATTTGTATTATTATTAATAATGTAGCCACGTGTTTATTTTGGCCATTTTATTATGATTTGACTTTCTTATTACAACACATATATATATTTGTGTCATATCGTAACGGATCAAATAGTTAGGATTTTTAAATTTCGAGTTTTGAGTATATACTCCACAATCCACATAGTAGTTGTGTTTCCTTTTTCATGATTTGAGCAAACGCGAAAATTGATATTTAAATTACATCCACGTCAGCTATGACAGTGCAATAAAAAAAAAGAAAAAACAGCATCATTGATGTTGGTTCGTTCTTTCTTTATTTCTTTCTCCTGCAAAACTTTTTACCTTTTTCAAATTCCATCATCAGAGTATCTCGTCAAATCCAATTCAATCCAATCTGCGAGCAACACGACGTCGTGTTGAACCATGTCGTGGCTCGCTCGCTCCATCGCCAATTCCCTCAACCTCGACGAGGACGCCGCTTCCCGATCTCCCCATAACGACGAACAATCGGAGCAAAATCCGCCAGATGAAGAAGATCAGCATCGATCGGGTAGCAATAGCGATGGAGAAGATGAAACCAATGGGCGTGGAGTGAAAGAGGATCTATCTGAATTGAAAGACAGTTTCACGCGTCAATTTTGGGGCGTCGCCTCATTTCTCGCTCCTCCACCTCCTCCGCCGCCGCCACCTCCGTTGCCTGGGAGGTGGAAATTGGATTCGGTGTCTGTCGAATCCGAACCTGATCGGAGTGGCTCGGAAGATGAATTGGATGTGGATTGTTCGATAAATGTGGGAGAGGAATTGAGTAGAGATTGTTCGGAATCGGAGGATTGTGAAGCGGAGGCGGTGGGGATTACGGAGGAAGTGTTGACGTTTGCTATGAACATTGCGCACCATCCGGAGACGTGGTTGGATTTCCCCTTGGAGGAAGAGGAATTTGATGGTCAGAAATTTGTTTTATTTTCGATTGGGATGCTTGTTCGTCTTGTTGAAGCTGATAGCTTGTCTAATTCATATTTGGTCCAAGATGTTGATTTCTAAACTTGCAGCTTCTGCCTGTTCATGCTTTTAGAACCATGGTTGTAGTAGGCAATTATCTAGTATCTCACCTAACCTTTTGTGGAATCATATGATTAGCTCATTTGCACTAGCATTATTATGGGCGTGAAGTGTGGTTATTTGTCTGTTTCTTTAAATATTTGGGCTAGGATGTTTCTGCAGAAATGTGAGTCTATATCTGCGGTTCGATGCGCTCCTTTTCTTTTACCTTTACATCGTTGATGGGCAAAGAGACACCTAATGATGGGGCCTTTTTTCATGTTGATTTGGTTGTCCTTTTCTTCACATCAATGTAGCCCCTATTAATGAAGCTAAGCAAACAGAGGTACTAGATTAAAGAGCTGTGGATAATGAAAATCTTAGCATCTAATCACTGGCATCGCTTAGGTTTTGATTTTAAATGTGCATTCATGTTTGCAACCAATTCATCAGTCTGGTACCATCAGAGAGATCAGCTTTTACTATATTGAAGAGCAATTTTATATAGAATAGGTTTAGTGTTTCGTCATTTGTGGAAGGCCTTTCCAGCAGCATAGTTTGTCTCTGTAGCCTAGCTGAGATGTACAAATTTACGCAACCATTGACACACATTTTGGCAATTTCTAAAATAAATTGGTCGTTACTTGAGCTTGGATGCATTAATTTGCTTATGTTATCAATACCTGGAAGGGAACAGTTATTAAAACTCAGACATTTCTTTTAGCAGAACTATGAATTTCCATTAATTTTCTTTTCTCATTTTAGGACTGTAACTCATTAGTAATCTGAAGTCCATGATATTGAGATTTTTAGAACCTGATCACTATCATGATTCATGACAACATTATTGGGCTCGGCCCTTCTGTGCTTCATTTCATTAAGTGGAAGGTGGTAGTCCCTTTTTTTTTGGTTAGGGGTCAATTGTAAACAGCCTCTCTTTGTTGCAGGGGAAATGTTGCATATGTCCGGCCCCCCCTTAAATTGCTTGTTGCGGGAGCCTCTCTAAAGCCACAAAATATCTAATGGGGACAGGGACAATGAAAACATGCATAGCTTACATGCCTTTAAAAAGAAAATCAAAAAGATCACCAAGTAGGTTACAACCATTAGATACATAGATAGGTCTGCCTTTTGCTCTGACATTCCTATCTAGGTTATTTTATATTTGCTAATGGTTAAATCTGCATCATTCCAACTGTGAGTTTTACTTGTTAGCCTAAAGAATTAAATTCTGTTCCTTAGTAAGGTGTATGTTTGGTTTTATCATTAGGTTAGTAGCACTGTTTATATCATTATATTTTCTTGTTTACTTAACTGATGAATAGTAATAACATGATATGCAATTCAATGTACGCCGGCATACACTGAAATAGAAGCAACGGGATGTTATCCGTGCATGTCATGAAAATATTTGTTGGCCAATTGGTGGCGTCTAATGGTGCTTTTGGACGTGTGTGTTGAGTGTTGACGATCATTATTAATTATTTAATGGACTACTTGGTTTTGGTACTTTGATTGCATGTTGAATGTAAGGTGCCCTACTGATTAAAAATGTCTCTGTAATGAAACATATGGTGGCGTTCTCATTATAATCACTTTTCTCTTTTCTTCTCCAGAATTTGACATATCCGATGCGCAATACGAGCATGCATCGGCTGTTGAACGTCTATCGCCAAGATTAGCTGCGCTTAGAATTGAACTTTGCCCAGTCCATATGAGTGAGGGTTACTTTTGGATGGTCTATTTTGTTCTTCTGCATTCGAGGTTGAATAAACACGATGCTGACCTGTTGTCTACTGCGCAGGTTTGTAAATATGAAACAACATAAACCAATTTATGTTCAACTCTCTTTTTTAAGTTTTATTTTATAAGATGAAATCTCTATTAAGCTTCAAACTTCCAGGATTTCAAATGCAATTACAAATATCTGAGATGATAATATCAGTGTTGGTGATCCTTGTTTTGTTTTTAAGCTGGAAAAAACTGTATGCCCGACCTTTTCAGTTAAAAATATTACCAGCTTTCTAGTTCTAGGAAATACTTGTTCATTACCAGCTTGCATTGTTCGGTTCTCAAGTCTTAATGGCTTTGTAGGCACAAGTGAATTTCTTCTTATTACCTACTGGCAGTTGTACTGCATGTTCTTCATCTCTTTGGCTATAGGATAGTATCTGTTTCCTGAATGTCACATTGAAGCTACATCATTGTCTAATAATCTGGTCACGTGGAGATGATGACTAGAGAATTTTTGTTCCCTATCAAATGGGTTTATTTGATTGAGCAGCTATCAGAAAGCATATCAGAAAGTTTTGAAATCTTGTATAAGTTAGTTTATGACAGAAATTGTTTGTCTGCAGCTTATGCAAGCAAGGGCGATATGGATGCAAGAGCTACAAAAGCAAACTAAGGAGGACCAACACTGGTTGAGTACCAGCATTCTGCAGGCAAAAAGGAGCGCTGAGTCGTCACCTCGTGACAATTCTGTTACACATTCAAATGAAGATTCTCCTCACTTTAGGAGTATGTCGAACGTGATATCTCCTTTTGAATCTACGGTGCAACATATGCCTGTTCGGTATGAAACTGTCAAGCACTCATTCGACATAGAGTTTGTTGACAAGTCTGTCATTAAAGAAGATCCGGTACCCAAACTTGAGGAGAAACAGATTGTTGTGGGCACATCCACTTTAAGACATGATTATGATGATGGTGATGATAGTGACGATGATTGGCTTAAAGAAGATGAAGACTTAGTTGTATTATCTGGCTCTTCTATTTTGGTAGATGAAGAAGATATATCTTTCAGTGATCTTGAGGATGATATTGACTGCACCTTACCTGTTAAAACAAAAGCAGTTTTTACTGAGTGGCTATGACAACCAGAACTTCATGAATCGGGATCAATACATTGCAAGATCCATGTTATCAGCCAGGGGCAATTCGCTGCACATTTTGTTGGAGTTCACAATCAGGGATGGTGTGCGCTCCATTCAATGTTCTTACACTTGCAGTCTTGAATTGATTGCTAAGATCGAGTCTGGTACTTCGATGATGTTGGCCGTCAAGAACAACCATAAAGTCTATTGGTTGAAAAAGTTCTTGTACAAGTAGATGGCCAGACAATGGGATCCGGTAGGTCATCTGATTTGCTATTGACTTTCATAAAATCCTTGAATGAAGATTGCTTTAGCTTTGTTGTCCTTGTAGTTTCTGGAATAGCATCACCAGTCAGCATTGAATATGGCATGTGATAAGTTTTTCTTTCCATTGTTTTACTTTGTTTATATCTATAGTTTGAGGTCATAAGATGTCTATGACCAGAAGGAAAGATTCTGAGAGATTGCAAATCTTGATTGTTTAAATGTAAATATCATATGGAAATATGAAGCATTGAATTGATTTTTGGATACTTTTCTGTTTCATTTACCTGTATTGGCCTGTCCAAAAATCAGACTGCACTGCAGATATTTTCTTCTTCTGTTTGAGAAAGAATGACTTCGCATCCAGTAAAACAAAGTTACAAGCACAAAAACATAAATGGATCAAAATAATTAGCAGGCTAATTATAAGTACTAAGTAGTAATAAAAGACATCCTTGAGTTTCTTCAATGTAATCAAAGGTAAGCATGCCAAAACTACAAGAATCCACTGCAAAGTTATGACAGGGCTTATGAGCGATCATAACTTCCCTGCGGATATGGCGCACTTGGCGCACTTGAGAACTCGGACAGCAGCCTCGTCGTGTATGCCAGCAGACAATCCCCTTCGATTAAAACACGCTGAAAATCCATCTGTTTTGCTAAGAGCAGGGCTAGTCGAGCCGCATAAGCTTCTGCCACTTACTAAGTCAAACCCTAATTCAAGTCGTAAAAAAGTAATTAATTATCAGAAACTTGTCTTCGCATACATATTACATTATTTGTAACCAGGTGCCACAATAACACGCGTAGCGTGTTTTAATATTATAGCATGTACATTAGACTTTAATTACCAAAAATAAATGTCTTCTCCAATGTAATTACAAGCCATAATTCCACCTCAACAAATCAATTCATCCGTTAGAAAAAATTCAATTTGTCTTCTCCAATTAAATTTCAAGCCATAATCCAATCTTAACAAAATCAATTCATCATAAAACAAACAAAGATAACCAATATTTCTTCCCTATCTTCTCCAATTAAATTAGAAGAGATCAATTCGCACCAACCCAAACCACAATTCAACTCGAAAAAATGCAGTCAATTATCATAAACAACGATTACTTATCTTCATATAGTTATTATATTATTTGTAATCAGATACCACAATACTGAAGGTATATCCTAGAGACAATCATATTGGGGATAAATATAATTATTCACATTCAATATTTGCATATAATTGTTATATGTAATTATAATGTATATATGGACATATACATGTATTGACATTACAGTGTTTAAATGTTTATTGTCTGTTTGTCTGCATTCATTAATACATGTGTTCCCATTAGTTTAATGTTTTCAATAAGAATGTGAGATCTTGAGTGATATAGCATAAGCTCTTAAATCGCACCAATCAATGATCATCGAGATTGGGATATCGATGATGCATAATATCCTAGGGAATTGAAGATTGGCATGTGGTTTGCATCATATCTTTAGATGGATGTCGTGGTTCTCACAACTACGAATAACTCGGTTATTCATGATGGACACATGGATACATTAGAGAGTGTTGGTATACCCTACCGAGAAACCATTTGACGTATTCTATTTATGTGTCTATGGAAGTATCGACATGTAGGGTGATGTAATAGTGCTTCGACTTAAGGTCAATATGACTTCATGTGTGAAGTGATGTACTTTGGTCATGATCAACGCTTGCACTCCTGAGGGGTTGTTAGGAATATCTGTTTAGATTTTGATCAGCAACCTAATGACTTATCTTAGCTCAGAAAGGTGGTTAGTATTCTTGGTTCACTTGAACACTGTAAAAGAGGAAACTCACTAAGTATGATAGTCTAGCAAATCTTGTATAGGATGTTAGGTCTCGAAATGTAATTTTTATTTTCTAAAAGAAGACCAAGAAGAAGACTTCCAGCAGGAAAAGTTCAACGGATTTGAAGATTTGAAGACTGCACAAGATTGCTGAAGACAAAGGTTTTTCACATACCTATGTCCAGATATCTTGAAGAAACAAGTGTTTCGAAACACAAGTGTTGCAAAAGATATCTGAGAATAAAAGGTTTCTGAGACGAGGAAAGTGCCCACATATATCTACACTCAGATACCTTGGATATAAACTATGTTTCCGAAAAAGAAATATTTTATAACAAAGTTGTTTGAGCAAATGGTATCTGGAGTTGTGATAAACGATGGAAAAGAAAATGCAAAGTTTCAGAAAACTCTGATTGTATAAAGATCTCTGATACCATGCATAGTTCCGTTGGCACTACAGGACAAAATATAGTACAGTGCATTAAATGCGCAGACAGAAATGTCTGAACAAAAACGGTAGCTTCTGAAGAAGAAGACAAACCTGCTACAGTACTATATTCAGATATCAATAGTTTGAATTTGATTTAAGCCTAACGGATACTATTCAAACGGCACTCAAATTCATCTATATATATCAACACTTAGACTGCTCGAGAACACACACAAAACACTGAACTTACATTGAATACTCACACACAAGCTCTCTCAAGCAAACTACTTACCTTCAAGCTTTCTGTTGCGACCAAAGCTCTTGATTCTAAGTAGCACAAAAGTTCTAAGTGTCCTGATCCTTAACAAGCATTGTTATCTGTGAAGGAGTTGAACTAAGATTTCATATCTGAGATTCATTCTCTGGAACACTTACAATAGACTTGGGTCAGTAGAGAACAAGATACCATACATTGAAAAGTGTATTAAGTATACTTGATTCATAGAACTATCTGAATAACTGAATAAGTTATTTAAGAAGCTCACCTGATAAACAAACCTAAAACCAACACCGTATTCGGCGTGGAGTATAGGAAGTACTTAGTTTGGGAAACTAAGGAATAACTCCAAGGTTGCTGAGCACAGGAAGTACTTAGCTTGGAAAGCTAAGGAATAGCTCAAAAAGGTTTCTGAGTACAGGAAGTACTTGGCTGTGAAAGCCGGGGAATAACTCAGGGGGAACACTTGGTTGGGAACCTAGTGTATTTAGGAATCAAGAGAAGATATCTGTAAGGTTAACTCATTTATCTGTCTTAGTGGATTCTAGGTCTGAGAAAGGCCGAAGTGGATTAGTTGAAGGATTACGCCACCTTCAGATACCACTATAAATAGACTTGTGTTATTTACTTTCTGCAGTTTATTACTTGCTTTACTTATCTTGCAAAGTACTTACACACATCTTGCTGAGCACGTGCACTTATCACATAAAAGTCTTCCGCTCTCTGAAATTAAGTAGTATCAGATATCTACACAGATATCTGAGAAACTGTGTTTATCGACAAAAGTTTTAAAAGACTATTCATCCCCCCTAGTCTTTTACTTTGCCGTTATCTGGACCAACAGGGGTAGATGCGGCGTGCGCTGCGTACATCATGGAGCATATGGAAGTCGTAGTTGAGCCAAGATAGAATTCATTCCTCATGATAAAATTTGAGAGAATACTCTACTTCTCATATTTAGTTGATCATTAGTCACTGGCCAGTGCATTGGATATGTATTCGAAATAGTGTTCGAATATATCAAGGACCAACTAATACGATTGATAGATATTGATTAAGTTATTTGAACAGACACAATATCAAGTTCTAGACTTAATCGAGTATTCGTTAATGAAGGGACCGTATCATCATTAACTCTACATTTCAGGAGTTTGTATAAGTCCTCACAAACGTCCTTATGTATCAAGAGTGTCCAGTGAATCGTCTAGGAGTTCATCCGGACCTTAATTTGATTAGTGCTTGTTATACATAAGGCCCTAAAGGTCACACAATATAGTAATTGTCCCACCAAACATATGTTGGATCTAATTAAATGTTAATTGGATTGAATATTTAATTGAATATCTAATTGGATTATTGATACTTAATTTATATTATGAAGGATTTCTATTTGATAGAAAGTAAATGATATCTGGATTACATTTAATTGAATTAAATATATAATTGGATTCAATATATTTAATGGAGAATTTTCTATTTGATAGAATATATTTAATCGAGTTAATTGGATTTATTTGGATTTTGGACTCAATTAGTTACTTATAAGGATGTTTAGAGTCCAAAGTCCAATAACGATAAAAGAGGAAGAAGAAACTGTTGGGCCTTCCTACGGATATGTATGAACGAGAAAAATGGCGTGCGTACAAAGACGTCTAGACGGAAAAATGCTTACAGGCGTAATTTTTCTTTTTCTTGGTGGCTAATTAATTCCTTTATCTTTGATTATTTGTTGGTAATTTTCCTTTTGAAGGATTATTGAAACCTTATAAATAGAATATCTCCCTTCATAATTTAATACACAGAAATTCGTTCGATGAATTCACAGTTGAGAATTCACAAGATAATTCATTTAATGAATTCTCTCAAGAATTCCAATAATTCTTATAAATAGTTTGCGTAGAATTTCTCTTAGAAGAATATCCTAGCAATTCTTCGAAGGAGAATCCAACAATACGCGAGATTGTGCTCAAGTGCTTTTGGTGCTCAATTGCTGTGGATCAACTAAGGTCGACCACTTATACAAATAACCGAATCTAGGGTTTCGTTGTTCAATGCATCAGGATCCAAGAAGCTTAATCTGCCGCCATAGCAAGTAAGCTTTCGATTTTTATGTTATCACAAATTATAAGTTTATGTATAGGTCATACGTTATTCATTGTTTGTGAAAATTTTAACTTTCCGTTGTGTTACCTTAGAGGTTATTTTCCCGAAAAACCCAACAAATACTACAATAACACGCGTAGCGTGTTCTATATATAAAAGTAGACAACTATCGGAGTTATGGAATTGAGTACTTAATTTAAGTTAAATTGGACCAATTTATAATATATATGTAAATTAGACTTTGATCACAAAAAACAAATATGCCTTCATCAATATAATTTCAAGCCCTAATTAAACTACTACAAAATTAATTCATCATAAAAAAATACAATATGTCTTATCCAATTAAATTTCAAGTCCTAATTCAACCCTAATAAACTCAATTCATCATTAAAAAGACAACAATAACCAAATTAAATTAAAACATACCACTTTGCACTATTTCAACTAAAAAAAAATCATTATCAGAAACAACGATATTACTTACTTTCATTCTTATTCCATTTGTAACTAAATGCCACCATAACAAGTGTGTTATCGCGTTCTATACAATTATACTCCCTCAGTCTCAGTTTCATTTATCCGTTTGACTTTTTCTGGTCAACGCTTAGAGACTTCGTCTACGAATTATTCATAAATAATGTTGGTAATTTTTTTTAGAATTCATATTATTAAATCTTACATTTTAAATTTTCATTATATATTTTTTAAAAATCCATTAAAAGTATCATAGTGAGTAATTCAAGTTTAAAATTGAACGGCGTTGAGTTGAAAAAATTAAACGGGTAAATGAAACTGGGACGGAGGAGGAAGTATACCACAACTTAGGGATGGAATGAAGTAAAAAGGAATTTTCATTATTGGCTTACTCGATTAGTATTTCTAGTAGACCTTCAGTCCATCACTTCACCTGTAAAAAGAGCTTTCATCTATCGAAAACTCTATTCATCCTCGGCAACCGCCTGTAAAAAAAGCTTTCGTCTACGATTCCGGTAAAACTGTAGACCTAATCTACGAGACTAATCGATTCACTCACTCCTCTCCTCTCTACATGAATTTACACTCGTCTAGATACGGGTGAATTTCGTCGGGCCGTACTCTTTTCGTGTTCGGTATTTCGGGTATGGGGGTGACGCAAAAGTGAGGTTTAGAGTTTTATGTTGCTGTGGTTTTGTACTTAGGATCATGTTGGTTGAGGACTTATTTTTCTGATGCTGTAAGATCTGAAAGTTGTGGCTAAGGAGCATTGCTTATGCTCTAGTCTTAGTGAATAAAATTTTTAAATTCTTCAAAAAAAAAAAAAGATATGTGGATTTCATTTCATGTTTTCTTTACATACAAAGCACGGTTTAGGGGAAGGAGTAATGGAAGGCATTTCTCTTTCACTTTCAAGTCTTGTAATTGTAACAGAGTAGTCCTCTTTGGTTTTGATTGTTGTAATCTTCTTATCCGTCTTATCCAATATTCTAATAGCGCTTCCTGTATGAGTCCTAAAGCTTTTGTTACATTATGCTGCTATCATGAACTTATCTTAGCGCTTGTTTTTCTTTTTCGAGAAATAATCTTTCGGCTAGTAGAATAGGAGATGTCAATTATATAAGTATTCCTCGTGTGCGCTCAATAGTGACTATAGACTTAGGTATGATCTGTTTTACGAATCAACGGGTCTGTTCAAATTAGGAAAGTACGGATCAAGCCTAAGAAATGTAGGTTTGGCGAAACCCAAAATGATAGGATAATTTTCATAGATAGGGTAATGGTGTCAAAAGGGACGAAAAATAGAGTCCACGATAATACGTCGTTTATCTTGTCAAACAACATAGGTTTTCTGCTCAAGCAAATGTCTACTCTCTCCTTTTAATAGATTTTAATAGAAATGAATATAAAAGAGGATTTCCCAAACCTTTTGAAATGCGGGTGTAGAGAGCTCTACTTATTTCCGTACATATTCATATTTAATTTTAATGTTGTCAAAACTGAGTTCTCGGTAGATTTTTAATTTCTATATTTCGAGAGGCCTGTACTTTTATTTTTAAGAGAAAATACTACCTTGAATGATCAAATTTCATAGTCAAATTTAGTTTATTATATGTATATCTCTAAGAAAGTTCCGCGTTCATAACAAGTAGCTCTATATTTTATTTTTTGTCCTACAAAGAAATATAAGAGGGGTAGAGGTTTCAACGAACAAATCACATATTTAATTCCTTATTTCCTCTATCAATGAAAACTATGAATCACACTTCCCCAAACTTACATTGCTCTTAGTAATTCCAATAATAATAATAATAATAATAATAATAATAATAATAATAATTTGGAAAGGGAATAGCTTCGGACAAGACAATCAAAGGAATGAATCTCTACCACAAGATTCAGAGATAATATTTAATAATAATAATATTTAAGCAGAATAAGCATAAAAAGATCTACATTAATTCAAAAAGTGACAGAAACGATATCTTTAACAAATACTCCCTCAATTTCAGAAAAAGTGTTATATTTCTTATTTATATATCGTTTTTATTTCTGATTAATTCTTTCTTAACGATATTAATAAATAAATTATTAAAATTATATAATGAAAATTTAGTAATTAAATTTTTATTATATGATTTTATTAAATTATTTACTATTATCGTTATGAGTAATTGTAATCAGCTCAAAACGATTAATGAAATCAAAGTTAAAATGTAACAATTTTTTACTAAATTTTCATTATATAATTTTAATAAATTATTTATTATTATCGTTTATGAGTAATTTGTAGTCAAACTCGAAGACAGTTGACCGATCAAAGTTAAAATGTAACAATTTCTCTGAAATGAAGGGAGTATAAAAAAGTAGGAACCGCATAAAATTAGAAGATCCTCGTAAAATAAGGTTGTACGAAAGAGAGAAAAGGAGGGAGAATATATTATCATAATTATATTATAAAAACAACAAGTAGCATAACCAAAGTGTGCAGCATACAAGAACTTTCTCATTTCGTGTGAGTTATTCTCTCATTGTCTTTTTGACCATATCCCACAGGTGTACATGAAAATCCTTTAACCTCTCTTACACGTCGCTCCTATTTTATCTTACCCGAAAGTAATTGTTGCTTAAAATTTATACACTGTTGCCGCCTAAATGTACGTGTAGTCTCTATTTATTACACTATTTAATAAACTATATTAAAATGTCAATTATAATAAGTCTCTGAGTCCTAAAAGCTAACCTATCTGATGTAGGGTAAATCCGGTTAAGTCAAAATGCCAAAGTTAAGTTCGAGTTAAATCGTACTAAGTCGTAGGACCGTTCGATTCGCCTTAAGTCGTTGTGTTTAGACCATCATATAAATCGTGATAGAGCAGATCGAATAAAAACATGATAATATGACAATGACACAAGGAATACGTGGTTCGGCCAATGTGCCTACATCCACAGGAGTAACATGGTAATCTTTATTGATAGTGTTTAGTACAAGTATCGTAAGAGTCGATAGTCGATCTCTTATTGTGTTATGATGTTCCGAGTGAGAAGTCCGAGTGTGGAAGTCCGTCGGAACTTGGAAGGGTCCGTCGATACTTCGGGAGTCCGAGTGTAGAAGTCCGTCGGTACTTGGAAGGGTCCGTCGGTACTTCAGGAGTCCGAGTGTAGAAGTGCGTCGGTACTTGGAAGGGTCCGTCGGTACTTCGGGAGTCCGAGTGTAGAAGTCCGTCGGTACTTAGAAGGGTCCGTCGGTACTTCGGGAGTCCGAGTGTAGAAGTCCGTCTGTACTTGGAAGGGTCCGTCGGTACTTCGGGAGTCCGAGTGTAGAAGTCCGTTGGTACTTGGAAGGGTCCGTCGGTACTTCGGGAGTCCGAGAGAGAGGGGAAGGCCGGAAGAGGATCGGGCTTCGGACTCAACGTGGTTTAGAGGCTGATCGAGCTCGGGCTCGGACCTCTAAACTTAGAGAGTGAAGTATGGAGAAGTTTATTCCCCCTCTCTCCTTTATGAAGAGTGGATGAGCTCCCATATATAGGTGAAGGCTCTTTGAAGTGTTCCCTTGGATGAGTGACAAGTGTACGGTCCAGATTCATCCAAGCTTGGGCTCATGGGCTTATGGGCTCTTAATGGACTTGGCCCAATTAAGTAGATGGCTTTGGATTGTAGTCCAAAGGTTAGGAGCCCAAACGTTGAAGTATTAGAGGGTTGGCCTCTTGACTTTGGTGGAGTCGGACTCATTTGAAACCCGGGTTCGGACCTCCTTTGGGATTCGGGGTAGGACATTAAATATTAGAACATACTTAAGTCGCCTTAATCCGTCAATCCTTAGGTCAGACTTATTTGTACATATCATAAGTCCCCCAGTTTCCAAGTATCTTAGTAGAAGATAGTTGAGAAATTATAAGTGTGAAGTCTTTCATTGATGTGGCGTCGGACACTTTGGTTCCGAGGCTAGATGAGATGGATTTTCTTTGGGTATCCATATTTGATGTGGCGTCGGAATACTTTTACCATGGTGGTTTTGTTCAAATCACCCTTTTAGGAGTTAGTTCGGACTCTCTGGGTCCGACTTTACCAAGGTGGTTTCATTCACATCACCCTTTTAGGAGTTAGTTCGGACTCTCTGGGTCCAACTTTACCGAGGTTGTTTTATTCACATCACCCTTTTAGGAGTTAGTTCGGACTCTATGGGTCCGACTTTACCAAGGTGGTTTTATTCACATCACCTTTTTAGGAGTTAGCTCGGACTCTCTGGGTCCGGCTTTACCAAGGTGGTTTTATTCACATCACCTTTTTAGGAGTTAGCTCGGACTCTATGGGTCCGACTTTACCAAGGTGGTTTTATTCACATCACCCTTTTAGGACTTAGCTCGGACTCTCTGGGTCCGGCTTTACCAAGGTGGTTTTATTCACACATCACCGTTTTTAGGAGTTAGCTCGGACTCTCTAGGTCCGGCTTTACCAAGGTGGTTTTTCTTTCTTCATCGTTTTAGGAAGAGCACTCGGCTCTAGGTTTCCACGATGGTTTTCTTTCTTCATCGTTTTAGGAAGAGCGCTCGGCATTTTAGCTCGAGGTTTCCACGATGGGTGGACGAACACTTCTTCTCGTTCAGCTTGACTTCTTTTCTTGAAGGAACATTTCGATGAACGTTTTTCTGAGGAAAGTTGTTCAACAAGTTCCCCTCGTCGGAATATTACTGACTATCCTCCCCCCAAGTGCTTATTCCACTTTTTAAAGTGAAGTGAGGACTTTGAAGAATCAATCATAACTTGTCTGAGGCCTGGGTTTGCTCGTATAGCTTGAATGTTCATGACCTTTGTCGAAGGCGGCATTTGATTTTCGGTTTGTGTAGCTTGGTGCTCTCAATTTTTTCCGGTCTTGAAAAATGAGGCGGAGCCCGAATATTTCACTGTCTTGAAAAATGAGGCGGAGCTCGAATTTTACGGATGGGGCGGAGCTCGACTTTTGACCTTCTTGAAAAATGAGGCGGAGCTCGAATTTTTCACCATCTCGAAAAATGAGGCGAGGCTCGAATTTTACGGATGGGGCGGAGCTCGACTTTTGACCTTCTTGAAAAATGAGGCGGAGCTCGGATTTTTCACCATCTTGAAAAATGAGGCTCGGCTCGAATTTTACGGATGGGGCGGAGCTCGACTTTTGACCTTCTTGAAAAATGAGGTGGAGCTCGGATTTTTCACCATCTTAAAAAATGAGGCGAGGCTCGAATTTTACGGATGGGGCGGAGCTTGAAGACTTGATGACCGTATATGAGTTTGAGTTTATTGGCCCATGGGCTTTTAGGGTTCAACCCATTTGATCACACACATATATATGCCATACACTCCTCTTGGTAGAACTCAAAATCTCAGCCTCCAATTTGTCTCGGTCTCCAATTTACAAATCAGCTCCAAAATAAATATAATTAATTAGCATAAGTAAGGTGTAGTAGGACTTCCTACAATTTTCATCTCCTTGTCAACAGGGGAATCCCTAAGGATAACCAAACGTCTTTCTGCGTCTTTGTGCTTTCTCAGATAAGTTCCGCGGTTGAAGTTTATACGTATAACGGAATTGTGATTTCAAAACGATAAAAGAAGACTCCTCTATATAAAAAAAGAAAGGAACTCGTAAAGGAGGCTCACGCACTTTAGAATATCATAGCGGTTTTCTATATACAGTTGATTGAGGTCGTTGTTGCACAATTTCGAAAGAGCAGCTTCAAAACAAATTCCTGAAATAGTATGCCTTGGTGGTCCCAAGCTCCAATGAATGGCGGATCTTTTGAAATATCAGTCTCGGAATCAAGCTTAGTGTCGGCCTCCTCCCCTTTTCAATCTTGAACCTCGGTCAACCTTGGTCCAATTTCTGCTTCGGTTTCTCAAAGTCGGCCTCAATCTCAGAAAATAGTAGTGACGGTCTCAAACTCAGTCTCGGACTTAATATACCTCCGAGCTCAACCCCTTTTCAGATCACGAATCCCATAAAATGGCAGCCTCCAAGCTGCCTCTCTCTCGGTCCTTCTCCGTCTCGGATCTCAATGACAAGCTTCGGAATTTGGCCTTCATCAGTTTAATCAACAAAGCAAATCGGAAATTGGAGTAACAGATCTCGAAAATCGGAAATGGCGAATCTCGGCCTCCAATTCTCTTGGACCTTCTTGCTCCAATGGCCTCTTCTCGTGAACAGTAAACCCTTGTCGGTCTAAATGGCGAATCTGTCTCTCTCTCGGTCACAAATCTCAACGTCGGCCTCTTCAAGAAAATGTCAGTCTCGATCTCTCAAAGTTGGATCTCGGGTCGAAGTGAATTCCAAGCTCAAATCTCGGGCTCCGAAATCAAGCTCCAACTCGGATCTCAGCCCCGAACCGAAAGTCAGCGCCGGTCTCCATGGTCCTTCAATCTAGGCCCTTCATTCAAGTCTCTGTCATATCTTGAAAAATGGACGGATGAAAAAGTCCGAGCTTCATATTCTAAATGGGCCCGACCCGCAACTCCAGATCCGGCAAAAGATTGGTCCGAGACTGAGCTTGGATTTGGCACCCAATATATCAAATCCGACATGTCAGTGGCATTGGCAAAGTCTCACACCAGCTATGTTAAATGAACCTTCTGTGTATACTTGAGATCAATTCTTTTGACTAGTTCGACCGGGGGTATGTCCTCGTGTAATTTTTGTAATGTGTCTAGCCGTCTGAAAGTTCTAGCTTGGGATTTATTTCTTCATTGGTTATCCCCTCGACCTGTGAGGGGGATTGGATCGAAACTTTTATTGATCAGAGATGACCGCCACTGTGAATGCTTTTGCACTTAAAGATATTTTCATAACTTTCGATCATATGCTCATTGTTAATATTTACTTTGTGTTTCAGACTCTATTTTTTCGATCTTGCTAGTTCTTGCACTTTGCACAATTTTAGTCTTGCTTTGTCTCCATTTCATCGAGTCGTCTAGGACTCTTGGGTCATAGAAACTTTAAGTTGTCTTCTTCTTGTTGAGTATTTAGTCGTCAAGGACTCTCTGGGTCCTAGACGCTTTGAGTTGTCTTCTTCATCTTATTGAGTTGTCTAGGACCTCGGGGTCCTAGATACTTTGAGATGTCTTCTTTTTTCATTCTAGGGTTGGCTCTTTAGGGGAGGACATCTTGTAGGAGTTGAGTTTGTCACCTGTTTGAACCGAAGGAGGAATGTCACTCCGCCCTGGGTAGTGGTCCGAGGTGGAGAGGGGGGCCTTGTTCCCATCTCTCTCATAGTGTTTGAAAATGATTCAGTTTTCATCGATTGGTCCGACTTCGAAAGAAGATTGGGTTTGGACCTGCTGGTTAGAGGGGCCGACGTCGGATGCTGTTGGCCTTAGACTTGTGGTGGCGGTGCCATGACTTTTCGTCCCGATTCCCACAGACGGCGCCAATATGATGTAGGGTAAATCCGGTTAAGTCAAAATGCCAAGGTTAAGGCCGAGGTAAATCGTACTAAGTCGTAGGACCGTTCGATTCGCCTTAAGTCGTTGTGTTTAGACCATCATATAAATCGTGATAGAGCGGATCGAATAAAAACATGATAATATGACAATGACACAAGGAATACGTGGTTCGGCCAATGTGCCTACATCCACGGGAGTAACATGGTAATCTTTATTGATAGTGTTTAGTACAAGTATAGTAAGAGTCGATAGTCGATCTCTTATTGTGTTATGATGTTCCGAGTGTAGAAGTCCGAGTGTGAAAGTCCGAGTGTGGAAGTCCGTCGGTACTTGGAAGGGTCTGTCGATACTTCGGGAGTCCGAGTGTAGAAGTCCGTCGGTACTTGGAAGGGTCCGTCGGTACTTCCGGAGTCCGAGTGTAGAAGTCCGTCGGTACTTGGAAGGGTCCGTCGGTACTTCGGGAGTCCGTCGGTACTTCCGGAGTCCGAGTGTAGAAGTCCGTCGGTACTTGGAAGGGTCCGTCGGTACTTCCGGAGTCCGAGTGTAGAAGTCCGTCGGTACTTGGAAGGGTCCGTCGGTACTTCGGGAGTCCGAGTGTAGAAGTCCGTCGGTACTTGGAAGGGTCCGTCGGTACTTGGAAGGGCCGTCGGTACTTCGGGAGTCCGAGTGTAGAAGTCTGTCGGTACTTGGAAGGGTCCGTCGGTACTTCGGGAGTCCGAGTGTAAGTCCGTCGGTACTTGGAAGGGTCCGTCGGTACTTCGGGAGTCCGAGTGTAGAAGTCCGTCGGTACTTGGAAGGGTCCGTCGGTACTTCGGGAGTCCGAGTGTAGAAGTCTGTCGGTACTTGGAAGGGTCCGTCGGTACTTCGGGAGTCCGAGTGCAGAAGTCCGTTGGTATTTGGAAGGGTCCGTCGGTACTTCGGGAGTCCGAGTGTAGGAGTCCGAGTGTAGAAGTCCGTCGGTGCTTGGAAGGGTCCGTCGGTACTTCGGGAGTCCGAGTGTAGAAGTCCGTTGGTACTTGGAAGGGTCCGTCGGTACTTCGGGAGTCCGAGAGAGAGGGGAAGGCCGGAAGAGGATCGGGCTTCGGACTCAACGTGGTTTAGAGGCTGATCGAGCTCGGGCTCGGACCTCTAAACTTAGAGAGTGAAGTATGGAGAAGTTCATTCCCCCTCTCCCCTTTATGAAGAGTGGATGAGCTCCTATATATAGGTGAAGGCTCTTTGGAGTGTTCCCTTGGATGAGTGACAAGTGTACGGTCCAGATTCATCCAAGCTTGGGCTTATGGGCTCTTAATGGACTTGGCCCAATTAAGTAGATGGCTTTGGATTGTAGTCCAAAGGTTAGGAGCCCAAACGTTGAAGTATTAGAGGGTCGGCCTCTTGACTTTGGTGGAGTCGGATTCATTTGAAACCCGGGTTCGGACCTCCTTTGGGATTCGGGGTAGGACATGAAATATTAGAACATACTTAAGTCGCTTTAATCCGTCAATTCTTAGGCCAAACTTATTTGTACATATCACTATCCTTGCCGGTCAATCCAAAAAGCCACAACTTTTAGTTTTTATTAGGTGGCTGTTCTGCTATTTGTGAGTGAGTTTTCCATTATTCATTTCGTCATTATAATTCCATATTCTATATTTATATAACTTATAGTTCAAAACATAGTAGAGCCTCTGAGCAAAAAACACTAAAAAGATGCGTCTCTGTTGACAGGTTTTGTTTGTCTAGATTTAAACAAGTAACCAATAAATAACTAAAAATATTACATAATACGAGTTGTTTCATCTCATAGGGTTAAAACTCAAAGCACACCCATATACTACTTAACTCGCTAAGTCCATACATGGTAGCAGGTTCCTCGTTCGATCAGCTTCTTTTTTCTGTTTACATGGTCTTTAAAATGCAACTTTTACCAATATACAAACGGCGAACAAGGAGTCCTTTCGCTTGAATCTTTTTCAATTGGGAGTCTTATGTCTCTTTTTGACTTAGTTTGGCTTAGAAAGGAGTGCATAAAATAAACTAATTTGTAAGACGTGTTAACGAAGGAAGAGAAACTATGTCTCTTTGATAGGGTACTGCGTAGGGTAAGTAATCTTCTTGGGTTGGATAGGGTATAATTACCAATACTGAATGAGTTTTCTCTTTTTGAGTCCTCTCTGTTTTTAGAATTGTATGTTGTGTTTGGTCGGCAAAAAACAACCTTTCTTGCTCTTTTTCTTACAAAGTAGAGCAACTTGTCCAATCTGCAATTGCAGGGCTGTACAACATAGCTTTTTCTTTGTTGGTTTTATGTAGTATAGACGGTCGTAGGTATATCCCGTACTCATGTTCCCGCTCAATAATGTTTTGTTAGTGCTATGTAATTTGTGTTCATTAATCCCCAAGAATCCACGGAAAATTTCTTTGATGTTTAATAATTTTGCTGTTTAATTATATTCTCAGGCAGAAAATGGAAGCCTATGCAACACTGAACAATATTTTTAATCAACTCGTTCAGCTTACTGCCTCCTCTAATGTCAATCAACAAACACTCAATGATTGTATATTGGGCAACTGGCCCAGCTTAATGCAGCCACTGTTAGCACTGTAGAGAGCTTGAACACTATCCTAGAGAAATCTAATGCTATATATACTGGGTTATCAGATCGGATTGAGTTGATTGAAAAAGCTCTGGCTGCCCGATTTAATGCAGCCATTGTTGGCACTACATAGAGATTGAACACTGTCCTAGAGGAATCTAATGCTATATATACTGGGTTATCAGATCGGACTGAGTTGATTGAAGAAGCTCTGGCTGCCCGATTTAATGCAGCCACTATTGGCACTACAGAGAGATTGAACACTGTCCTAGAGGAATCTAATGCTCTATATACTGGGTTATCAGATCGGACTGAGTTGATTGAAGAAGCTCTAGCTGCCTGATTTAATGCAGCCACTGTTGGCACTACAGAGTGATTGAACACTGTCTTAGAGGAATCTAATGCTATATATACTGGGTTATCAGATCGGATTGAGTTGATTGAAGAAGCTCTGGCTGCCCGATTTAATGCAGCCTTATATATACTGGGTTATAAGATCGGATTGAGTTGATTGTAGAATCTCTGGCTGTCCAATTTAATGCAGCCACTATTGGCACAACAGGGAGATTGAACACTGTCTTAGAGGAATCTAATGCTCTATATACTGGGTTATCAGATCGGACTGAGTTGATTGAAGAACCTATGGCTACCCGATTTAATGCAGCCACTATTGGCACTACAGAGAGATTGAACACTGTCATAGAGGAATCTAATGCTATATATACTGGGTTATCAGATCGGATTAAGTTGATTGAAGAAGCTCTGGCTGCCCGATTTAATGCGACTATTGCACTCTGAGAGAGATTGAACTTGTCTAGAAGAATCTAAAGCTATATATACTGGGTTATCAGATCAGATTGAGTTGATTGAAGAAGCTCTGGCTTCCCGATTTAATGCAGCCTTATATATACTGGGTTATAAGATCGGATTGAGTTGATTGAAGAAGCTCTGGCTGTCTGATTTAATGCAGCCACTATTGGCACAACAGAGAGATTGAACACTGTCTTAGAGGAATCTAATGCTATATATACTGGGTTATCAGATCGGATTGAGTTGATTGAAGAAGCTCTGGCTGCCCGATTTAATGCAGCCACTGTTGGCACTACAGAGAGATTGAACACTGTCCTAGGGGAATCTAATGCTATATATACTGGGTTATCAGATCGGATTGTGTTGATTGAAGAAGCTCTGGCTGCCCGATTTAATGCAGCCACTGTTGGCACTACAGAGAGATTGAACAACATCTAGAGGAATCTAATGCTATATATCTTTGGGTTATCGGATCGGTGAGTTGATTGAAGAAGCTCTGGCTGCCGATTTAATGTACCACTATGGCACTCTGAGATTGAACAACATCCTAGGAATCTAATGCTATATATACTGGGTTATCAGATCGGATTGAGTTGATTGAAGAAGCTCTGGCTGCCCGATTTAATGACCCCATTGGCACTGAGAGAGATTGAACAACATCCTAGAGGAATCTAATGCTATATCTTTGGGTTATTAGATCGGATTGAGTTGATTGAAGAAGCTACTACCGATTTAATGCAGCCACTATTGGCACTACAGAGAGATTGAACACTGTCCTAGGGGAATCTAATGCTATATATACTGGGTTATCAGATCGGATTGTGTTGATTGAAGAAGCTCTGGCTGCCCGATTTAATGCAGCCACTGTTGGCACTACAGAGAGATTGAACACTGTCCTAGAGGAATCTAATGCTATATATACTGGGTTATCAGATCGGACTGAGTTGATTGAAGAAGCTCTGGCTGCCCGATTTAATGCAGCCACTGTTGGCACTACAGAGAGATTGAACACTGTCCTAGAGGAATCTAATGCTCTATATACTGGGTTATCAGATCGGACTGAGTTGATTGAAGAAGCTACGCTGCGATTTAATGACCACTATTGGCTGTGAGAGATTGAACACTGTCCTAGAGGAATCTAATGCTATATATACTGGGTTATCAGATCGGATTGAGTTGATTGAAGAAGCTCTGGCTGCCCGATTTAATGCAGCCACTGTTGGCACTACAGAGAGATTGAACACTGTCCTAGAGGAATCTAATGCTATATATACTGGGTTATCAGATCGGATTAAGTTGATTGAAGAAGCTCTGCCTGCCCGATTTAAAGCAGCCACTATTGGCACTACAGAGAGATTGAACACTGTCATAGAGGAATCTAATGCTATATATACTGGGTTATCAGATCGGATTAAGTTGATTGAAGAAGCTCTGCCTGCCCGATTTAAAGCAGCCACTATTGGCACTACAGAGAGATTAAACACTGTCATAGAGGAATCTAATGCTATATATACTGGGTTATCAGATCGGATTAAGTTGATTGAAGAAGCTCTGGCTGCCCGATTTAATGCAGCCATTGTAGGCACTACAGAGAGATTGAACACTGTCCTAGAAGAATCTAAAGCTATATATACTGGGTTATCAGATCAGATTGAGTTGATTGAAGAAGCTCTGGCTTCCCGATTTAATGCAGCCTTATATATACTGGGTTATAAGATCGGATTGAGTTGATTGAAGAAGCTCGATTTAATGACCACTATTAGCTGTGAGAGATTGACCACTGTCTTAGAGGAATCTAATGCTATATATATTGGGTTATCAGATCGGACAGAGTTGATTGAAGAAGCTCTGCCTGCCCGATTTAAAGCAGCCATTATTGGCACTACAGAGAGATTGAACACTGTCATAGAGGAATCTAATGCTATATATACTGGGTTATCAGATCGGATTACGTTGATTGAAGAAGCTCTGCCTGCCCGATTTAAAGCAGCCACTATTGGCACTACAGAGAGATTGAACACTGTCCTAGAAGAATCTAAAGCTATATATACTGGGTTATCAGATCGGACTGAGTTGATTGAAGAAGCTCTGGCTGCCCGATTTAATGCAGCTACCGTTGGCAATATAGAGAGATTGAACACTGTCCTAGAGGAATCTAATGCTATATATACTGGGTTATCAGATCGGATTGAGTTGATTGAAGAAGCTCTGGCTGCCTGATTTAATGCGACTATTGGCAATATCTAGAGATTGAACACTGTCCTAAAGAAATCTAATGCTATATATACTGGGTTATCAGATCGGACTGAGTTGATTGAAGAAGCTCTGGCTGCCCGATTTAATGCAGCCACTGTTGGCACTACAGAGAGATTGAACACTGTCCTAGAGGAATCTAATGCTATATATACTGGGTTATCAGATCGGATTGAGTTGATTGAAGAAGCTCTGGCTGCCCGATTTAATGCAGCCACTATTGGCACTACAGAGAGATTGAACAACATGTCCTAGAATCTAATGCTATATATCTTTGGGTTATCGGATCGGATGAGTTGATTGAAGAAGCTGTTGATTGAAGAAGCTCTGCCTGGCCGATTTAATGCAGCCACTATTGGCACTTCAGAGAGATTGAACACTGTCCTAGAGGAATCTAATGCTATATATACTGGGTTATCAGATCGGACAGAGTTGATTGAAGAAGCTCTGCCTGCCCGATTTAATGCAGCCACTATTGGCACTACAGAGAGATTGAACACTGTCATAGAGGAATCTAATGCTATATATACTGGGTTATCAGATCGGATTAAGTTGATTGAAGAAGCTCTGGCTGCCCGATTTAATGCAGCCACTATAGGCACTACAAAGAGATTGAACACTGTCCTAGAGGAATCTAATGCTATATATACTGGGTTATCAGATCGGATTGAGTTGATTGAAGAAGCTCTGGTACTTGATTTAATCTGACCCTTGTTGGCACTACTGAGAGATTGAACACTGTCCTAGGGAATCTAATGCTATATATTCTGGGTTATCAGATCGGATTGTGTTGATTGAAGAAGCGCCGGCTGCCCGATTTAATGCATCCACTGTAGGCACTACAGAGAGATTGAACACTGTCCTAGAGGAATCTAATGCTATATATTCTGGGTTATCAGATCGGACTGAGTTGATTGAAGAAGCTCTAGCTGCCAGATTTAATGCGACTATTGGCACTCTGAGAGATTGAACAACATCCTAGAGGAATCTAATGCTATATATCTTTGGGTTATCGATCGGATTGAGTTGATTGAAGAAGCTCGTTGATGCCGATTTAATGCAGCCACTATTGGCACTACAGAGAGATTGAACACTGTCCTAGAGGAATCTAATGCTATATATACTGGGTTATCAGATCGGACTGAGTTGATTGAAGAAGCTCTGGCTGCCCGATTTAATGCAGCCACTGTTGGCACTACAGAGAGATTGAACACTGTCCTAGAGGAATCTAATGCTATATATACTGGGTTATCAGATCGGATTGAGTTGATTGAAGAAGCTCTGGCTGCCCGATTTAATGCAGCCTTGTGGCACTGAGAGAGATTGAACAACATCTAGAGGAATCTAATGCTATATATATATTGGGTTATCAGATCGGATTGAGTTGATTGAAGAAGCTCTGGCTGCCCGATTTAATGCAGCCACTGTTGGCACTACAGAGAGATTGAACACTGTCCTAGGGGAATCTAATGCTATATATACTGGGTTATCAGATCGGATTGTGTTGATTGAAGAAGCTCTGGCTGCCCGATTTAATGCAGCCACTGTTGGCACTACAGAGAGATTGAACACTGTCCTAGAGGAATCTAATGCTCTATATACTGGGTTATCAGATCGGACTGAGTTGATTGAAGAACCTATGGCTACCCGATTTAATGCAGCCACTGTTGGCACTACAGAGAGATTGAACACTGTCCTAGAGGAATCTAATGCTATATATACTGGGTTATCAGATCGGACTGAGTTGATTGAAGAACCTACGGCTACCCGATTTAATGCAGCCACTGTTGGCACTATAGAGAGATTGAACACTGTCCTAGAGGAATCTAATGCTATATATTCTGGGTTATCAGATCGGATTGTGTTGATTGAAGAAGCTCTAGTTACCTGATTTAATGCAGCCACTGTTGGCACTACAGAGTGATTGAACACTGTCTTAGAGGAATCTAATGCTCTATATACTGGGTTATCAGATCGGACTGAGTTGATTGAAGAACCTATGGCTACCCGATTTAATGCAGCCACTGTTGGCACTACAGAGAGATTGAACACTGTCCTAGAGGAATCTAATGCTATATATCTTTGGGTTATCGGATCGGATTGAGTTGATTGAAGAAGCTCTGGCCCGATTTAATCTGACCCTTGTTGGCACTCTGAGAGATTGAACCTTGTCTGAGGAATCTAATGCTATATATTCTGGGTTATCAGATCGGATTGTGTTGATTGAAGAAGCGCCGGCTGCCCGATTTAATGCACTATTGGCACTCTGAGAGATTGAACAACATTGTCTAGAGGAATCTAATGCTATATATCTTGGGTTATCGGATCGATTGAGTTGATTGAAGAAGCTCTACTGCCCGATTTAATGCACTATTGGCACTCTGAGAGATTGAACAATCCTAGAGGAATCTAATGCTATATATCTTTGGGTTATCGGATCGGATTGAGTTGATTGAAGAAGCTGCCTTTATGCGATTTAATGCAGCCACTGTTGGCACTATAGAGAGATTGAACACTGTCCTAGAGGAATCTAATGCAATATATACTGGGTTATCAGATCGGATTGAGTTGATTGAAGAAGCTCTGGCTGCCCGATTTAATGCAGCCACTGTTGGCACTACTGAGAGATTGAACACTGTCCTAGGGAATCTAATGCTATATATTCTGGGTTATCAGATCGGATTGTGTTGATTGAAGAAGCTCTAGCTGCCTGATTTAATGCAGCCACAGTTGGCACTCTGAGAGATTGAACAACATCTAGAGGAATCTAATGCTATATATCTTTGGGTTATCGGATCGGATTGAGTTGATTGAAGAAGCTCTGCTGCCGATTTAATGCACCACTATGGCACTGAGAGATTGAACAACATCCTAGAGGAATCTAATGCTATATATACTGGATTATCAGATCGGACTGAGTTGATTGAAGAACCTCTGGCTGCACGATTTAATGCAGCCACTATTGGCACTACAAAGAGATTGAATACTGTCCTAGAGGAATCTGATGCTATATATACTGGGTTATCAGATCTGATTGAGTTGATTGAAGAAGCTCTGGCTGCCGATTTAATGCAGCCACTGTTGCCACTACAGAGAGATTGAACACTGTCCTAGAGAAATGTAATGCTATATATACTGGGTTATCAGTTCGGATTGAGTTGATTGAAGAAGCTCTGGCTGCCGGATTTAATGACCACTTGTGGCACTCTGAGAGATTGAACAACATCCTAGAGGAATCTAATGCTATATATCTTTGGGTTATCGATCGGATGAGTTGATTGAAGAAGCTCTGGCCGATTTAATGCGACCATTGGCACTACGAGAGATTGAACAACATGTCTAGGAATCTAATGCTATATATCTTTGGGTTATCGAGATCGGATTGAGTTGATTGAAGAAGCTCTGGTACCCGATTTAATGTACTATTGGCACTGAGAGAGATTGAACAACATCCTAGAGAATCTAATGCTATATATCTTTGGGTTATCGGATCGGATTGAGTTGATTGAAGAAGCTCTGGCCGATTTAATCGACCTATTGGCACTAGAGAGATTGAACAACATCTAGAGGAATCTAATGCTATATATCTTTGGGTTATCAGATCGGATTGAGTTGATTGAAAAAGCTCTGGCTACCGATTTAATGCGTACTATTGGCACTCTGAGATTGAACAACGTCCTAGAGAATCTAATGCTATATATCTTTGGTTATCGGATCGGATTGAGTTGATTGAAGAAGCTCTGTTTCCGATTTAATGTAACGTTGGCACTCTGAGAGATTGAACAACATCTAGAGGAATCTAATGCTATATATACTGGGTTATCAGATCGGACTGAGTTAATTGAAGAAGTTCTGGCTGCCCGATTTAATGCAGCCATTGTTGGCACTACAGAGAGATTGAACACTATCCTAGAGGAATCTAATGCTCTATATACTGGGTTATCAGATCGGACTGAGTTGATTAAAGAAGCTCATTTGCCCGATTTAATGTAGTGTTTCTGAGAGAGATTGAACAACATCCTGAGAATCTAATGCTCTATATACTGGGTTATCAGATCGGACTGAGTTGAATGAAGAAGCTCTAGCTGCCTGATTTAACGCAGCCACTGTTGGCACTACAGAGTGATTGAACACTGTCTTAGAGGAATCTAATGCTCTATATACTGGGTTATCAGATCGGACTGAGTTGATTGAAGAACCTATGGCTACCCGAATTAATGCAACCACTGTTGGCACTACAGAGAGATTGAACACTATCCTAGAGGAATCTAATGCTCTATATACTGGGTTATCAGATCGGACTGAGTTGATTAAAGAAGTGCCGGCTGCCCGATTTAATGCAGCCACTATTGGCACTACAGAGAGATTGAACGCTGTCCTAGAGGAATCTAATGCTCTATATACTGGGTTATCAGATCGGACTGAGTTGATTGAAGAAGCTTTGGCTGAACGATTTAATGCAGCCACTGTTGGCACTACAGAGAGATTGAACACTGTTCTAGATGAATCTAATGCTATATATAATGGGTTATCAAATCAGATTGAGTTGATTGAAGAAGCTCTGGCTGCCAGATTTAATCGACCTTTGTTGGCACTCTGAGAGATTGAACAACATCTAGAGGAATCTAATGCTATATATCTTTGGGTTATCAGATCGGATTAAGTTGATTAAAGAAGCTCTGGCTGCCCGATTTAATGCGACGGCTATTGCACTGAGAGATTGAACAACATCCTAGAGGAATCTAATGCTATATATCTTTGGGTTATCGGATCGGATTGAGTTGATTGAAGAAGCTCTACCGATTTAATGTACTATTGGCACTCTGAGAGATTGAACAACATCCTAGAGGAATCTAATGCTATATATCTTTGGGTTATCGGATCGGATTGAGTTGATTGAAGAAGCTCTGGTACCCGATTTAATCGACCTTATTGGCACTCTGAGAGATTGAACAACATCTAGAGGAATCTAATGCTATATATCTTTGGGTTATCGGATCGGATTGAGTTGATTGAAGAAGCTCTTTGCCCGATTTAATCTGACCTTTATTGGCACTCTGAGAGAGATTGAACAACATCTAGAGGAATCTAATGCTATATATCTTTGGGTTATCGGATCGGATTGAGTTGATTGAAGAAGCTCTGGTGCCCGATTTAATCGACCCATTGGCCTCTGAGAGAGAGATTGAACAACATCCTAGAATCTAATGCTATATATCTTTGGGTTATCGGATCGGATTGAGTTGATTGAAGAAGCTCTGCTGCCCGATTTAATGCGACCCTTTGTGGCACTCTGAGAGATTGAACACTGTCCTAGAGGAATCTAATGCTATATATACTGGGTTATCAGATCGGACTGAGTTGATAGAAGAAGCTCTGGCTGCCCGATTTAATGCAGTGTTTGCACTACAGAGAGATAGAACACTGACCTACAGAAATCTAATGCTATATATACTGGGTTATCAGATCGGACTGAGTTGATTGAAGAAGCTCTGGCGCCGATTTAATCGACTTTATTGGCACTTGAGAGAGATTGAACAACATCTAGAGGAATCTAATGCTATATATACTGGGTTATCAGATCGGACAGAGTTGATTGAAGAAGCTCTGCCTGCCCGATTTAATGACCTATATATCTTTGGGTTATAAGATCGGATTGAGTTGATTGAAGAAGCTCTGGCTGTCTGATTTAATGCAGCCACTATTGGCACAACAGAGAGATTGAACACTGTCTTAGAGGAATCTAATGCTATATATACTGGGTTATCAGATCGGACAGAGTTGATTGAAGAAGCTCTGCCTGCCCGATTTAAAGCAGCCACTATTGGCACTACAGAGAGATTGAACTCTGTCATAGAGGAATATAATGCTATATATATACTGAGTTATCAGATCGGATTAAGTTGATTGAAGAAGCTCTGGCTGCCCGATTTAATGCAGCCATTGTAGGCACTACAGAGAGATTGAACACTGTCCTAGAGGAATCTAATGCTATATATACTGGGTTATCAGATCGGACTGAGTTGATTGAAGAAGCTCTGGCTGCCCGATTTAATGCAGCCACTGTTGGCACTACAGTGAGATTGAACACTGTCCTAGATGAATCTAATGTTATATATACTGGGTTATCAGATCGGACTGAGTTGATCGAAGAAGCTCTGGCTGCCCGATTTAATGCGACTTGTTGGCACTATAGAGATTGAACAACATGTCTAGGGAATCTAATGCTATATATCTTTGGGTTATCGGATCGGATGAGTTGATTGAAGAAGCTACTGCCCGATTTAATGCGACTATTAGCACTCTGAGAGATTGAACACTGTCCTAGAGGAATCTAATGCTATATATACTGGGTTATCAGATCGGACTGAGTTGATTGAAGAAGCTCTGACTTGATTTAATGTACCCTTTGTACTACTCTGAGAGATTGAACAACATCTAGAGGAATCTAATGCTATATATACTTGGTTATCAGATCGTACTGGGTTGATTGAAGAAGCTCTGGCTGCCTGATTTAATGCAGCCACTATTGGCACTCAAGAGAGATTGAACACTGTCCTAGAGGAATCTGATGCTATATATACTGGGTTATGAGATCGGATTGAGTTGATTGAAGAAGCTCTGGCTGCCCGATTTAATGCAGTGTTTGCACTACAGAGAGATTGAACACTGTCCTACAGAAATCTAATGCTATATATACTGGGTTATCAGATCGGACTGAGTTGATTGAAGAAGCTCTCGCAGCCCGATTTAATCGCCACTATTAGCACTCTGAGATTCAACACTGTCCTAGAGGAATCTAATGCTATATATATTGGGTTATCAGATCGGATTGAGTTGATTGAAGAAGCTCTGGCTGCCCGATTTAATGCCTTATATATACTGGGTTATAAGATCGGATTGAGTTGATTGTAGAAGCTCTGGCATGCGATTTAATGTATCCACTATTAGCTGTGAGAGAGATCGAACAACATCCTAGTGGAATCTAATGCTATATATCTTTGGGTTATCGGATCGGTGAGTTGATTGAAGAAGCTCTGCCCGATTTAATCGACCCTATTGGCACTCTGAGAGAGATTGAACAACATCTAGAGGAATCTAATGCTATATATCTTTGGGTTATCGGATCGGATTGAGTTGATTGAAGAAGCTACTTGATTTAATCGACCATTTAGGCACTCTGAGAGATTGAACACATCCTAGAGGAATCTAATGCTATATATCTTTGGGTTATCGGATCGGTGAGTTGATTGAAGAAGCTACTGCCCGATTTAATGCACCACTATTGGCACTCTGGAGAGATTGAACAACATCCTAGAGAATCTAATGCTATATATCTTTGGGTTATCGGATCGGTTGAGTTGATTGAAGAAGCTCTGGCTACCGATTTAATCACACTTGTTGGCACTATAGATAGATTGAACAACATCTAGGAATCTAATGCTATATATCTTTGGGTTATCGAGATCGGATTGAGTTGATTGAAGAAGCTCTGCCTGCCCGATTTAATCTGACCTATTAGGCACTCTGAGAGATTGAACAATGTCCTAGGAATCTAATGCTATATATCTTTGGGTTATCGGATCGGATTGAGTTGATTGAAGAAGCTCTGGTGCCGATTTAATGTACCACTGTAGCACCTCTGAGAGATTGAACAACATCCTAGAGGAATCTAATGCTATATATCTTTGGGTTATCGGATCGGATTGAGTTGATTGAAGAAGCTCTGCCCGATTTAATCTGACCACTATTGGCACTGGAGAGATTGAACACTGTCATAGAGGAATCTAATGCTATATACACTGGGTTGTCAGATCGGATTGAGTTGATTGACGAAGCTCTGGCTGCCTGATTTAATGCAGCCACTATTGTCACTAAAGAGAGATTGAACACTGTCCTAGGGGAATCTAATGCTATATATACTGGGTTATCAGATCGGACTGAGTTGATTGAAGAAGCTCTGGTTGCCCGATTTAATCGCCACTTGTAGCACTCTGAGAGATTGAACAACATCCTAGAGGAATCTAATGCTATATATCTTTGGGTTATCGGATCGGATTGAGTTGATTGAAGAAGCTCTGGTACTTGATTTAATGCGACCTTATATATCTTGGGTTATAAGATCGGATTGAGTTGATTGTAGAAGCTGGTACATACGATTTAATGTAGCCACTATTGGCTGTGAGAGATCGAACAACATCTAGTGGAATCTAATGCTATATATCTTTGGGTTATCGGATCGAGAGTTGATTGAAGAAGCTCTTTGCCCGATTTAATCGACCACTATTGGCACTGAGAGATTGAACAACATGTCCTAGGAATCTAATGCTATATATCTTTGGGTTATCGGATCGGATTGAGTTGATTGAAGAAGCTCTGGTGCCGATTTAATCTGACCCTTGGCACTCTGAGAGATTGAACAACATCTAGAGGAATCTAATGCTATATATCTTTGGGTTATCGGATCGGTGAGTTGATTGAAGAAGCTATGTTTGCCCGATTTAATCGACCCTTGTTGGCTCTGAGAGATTGAACCTTGTCTAGAGGAATCTAATGCTATATATACTTTGTTATCAGATCGGATTGGGTTGATCGAAGAAGCTCTGGCTGCCCGATTTAGTGCAGCCACTGTTGGCACTACAGAGAGATTGAACACTGTCCTAGAGGAATCTGATGCTATATATACTGGGTTATGAGATCGGATTGAGTTGATTGAAGAAGCTCTGGCTGCCCGATTTAATGCAGTGTTTGCACTACAGAGAGATTGAACAACATCTCTAGAATCTAATGCTATATATACTGGGTTATCAGATCGGACTGAGTTGATTGAAGAAGCTCTGGCAGCCCGATTTAATGCAGCCACTGTTGGCACTACAGAGAGATTGAACACTGTCCTAGAGGAATCTAATGCTATATATACTGGGTTATCAGATCGGACTGAGTTGATTGAAGAACCTCTGGCTGCCCGATTTAATGCAGCCACTGTTGGCACTACAGAGAGATTGAACACTGTCCTAGAGGAATCTAATGATATATATACTGGGTTATCAGATCGGATTGAGATGATTGAAGAAGCTCTGGCTGCCCGATTTAATACAGCCATATATATACAGGGTTATAAGATCGGATTGAGTTGATTGTAGAAGCTCTGGCTGTCTGATTTAATGCATCCACTATTGGCACAACAGAGAGATCGAACACTGTCCTAGTGGAATCTAATGCTATATATACTGGGTTATCAGATTGGACTGAGTTGATTGAAGAGGCTCTGGCTGCCCGATTTAATCGACCACTATTGGCACTCTGAGAGAGATTGAACAACATCATAGAGAATCTAATGCTATATATTCTGGGTTATTGGATCGGACTGAGTTGATTGAAGAAGCTCTGGTGACCGATTTAATCGACCATTGTTGGCACTCTGAGAGATTGAACAACATCCTAGAGGAATCTAATGCTATATATCTTTGGGTTATCGGATCGGTGAGTTGATTGAAGAAGCTATGGTGCCGATTTAATCCGACCACTATTGCACTCTGAGATTGAACAACATCTAGAGGAATCTAATGCTATATATACTGGGTTATCAGATCGGACTGAGTTGATTGAAGAAGCTCTGGCTGCCCGATTTAATGCAGCCACTGTTGGCACTACAGAGAGATTGAACACTGTCCTAGAGGAATCTAATGCTATATATACTGGGTTATCAGATCGGACTGAGTTGATTGAAGAAGCTCTGGCTGCCCGATTTAATGCAGAGTTTGCTCTAGAGAGATTGAACAACATCTCTAGAATCTAATGCTATATATCTTTGGGTTATCGGATCGGATTGAGTTGATTGAAGAAGCTCTGTGACCCGATTTAATCGACCCTTTATTAGCACTCTGAGAGAGATTGAACAACATCTAGAGGAATCTAATGCTATATATCTTTGGGTTATCGGATCGGATTGAGTTGATTGAAGAAGCTCTGGTACTTGATTTAATGCGACCTATATATATCTGAGGTTATAAGATCAGATTGAGTTGATTGAAGAAGCTCTGGCTGTCTGATTTTCTGCAGCCACTATTGGCACAACAGAGAGATTGAACAGTGTCCTAGTGGAATCTAATGCTATATATACTGGGTTATCAGATCGGACATAGTTGATTGAAGAATCTATGCCTGCCCGATTTAATCGACCACTATTGGCACTCTGGAGAGATTGAACAACATCTAGAGGAATCTAATGCTATATATATCTTTGGGTTATCAGTTGGATTGAGTTGATTGAAGAAGCTATTTGCCCGATTTAATCTGACCTTATATGGGTTATAAGATCGGATTGAGTTGATTGTAGAAGCTCTGGTATGCGATTTAATCGACCACTATTAGCTGTGAGAGATTGAACATTGTCTAGTGGAATCTAATGCTATATCTTTGGGTTATCGGATCGATTGAGTTGATTGAAGAAGCTCTGCCTTGATTTAATCGACCACTATGGCACTCTGAGAGAGATTGAACAACATCTAGAGGAATCTAATGCTATATATCTTTGGGTTATCGGATCGGATTGAGTTGATTGAAGAAGCTTTGGTGCCCGATTTAATCGACCTTATTGGCACTCTGAGAGATTGAACACTGTCCTAGAGGAATCTAATGCTATATATACTGGGTTATCAGATCGGATTGAGTTGATTGAAGAAGCTCTGGCTGACCGATTTAATGCAGCAACTATAGGCACTATAGAGAGATTGAACACTATCCTAGAGGAATCTGATGCTATATATACTGGGTTATCAGAACGGATTGAGTTGATTGAAGAAGCTCTGGCAGCCCGATTTAATGCAGCCACTGTTAGCACTACAGAGAGATTGAACACTGTCCTAGAGGAATCTAATGCTATATATATTGGGTTATCAGATCGGATTGAGTTGATTGAAGAAGCTCTGGCTGCCCGATTTAATGCAGCCTTATATATATACAGGGTTATAAGATCAGATTGAGTTGATTGAAGAAGCTACGTATGCGATTTCTGACCACTATTAGCTGTGAGAGAGATTGAACAGTGTCCTAGTGGAATCTAATGCTATATATACTGGGTTATCAGATCGGACATAGTTGATTGAAGAATCTATGCCTGTCTGATTTAATGCAGCCACTATTGGCACTACGGAGAGATTGAACACTGTCCTAGAGGAATCTAATGCTATATATATACTGGGTTATCAGATTGGATTGAGTTGATTGAAGAAGCTCTGGCTGCCCGATTTAATGCAGCCTTATATAGACTGGGTTATAAGATCGGATTGAGTTGATTGTAGAAGCTCGGTATGCGATTTAATGCGACTATTAGCTGTGAGAGAGATCGAACACTGTCCTAGTGGAATCTAATGCTATATATACTGGGTTATCAGATCGGACAGAGTTGATTGAAGAAGCTCTGCCTGCCCGATTTAATGCAGCCACTATTGGCACTCTGAGAGATTGAACAACATCTAGAGGAATCTAATGCTATATATACTGGGTTATCAGATCGGATTGAGTTGATTGAAGAAGCTTTGGCTGCCCGATTTAATGCAGCCACTGTTGGCACTACAAAGAGATTGAACACTGTCCTAGAGGAATCTAATGCTATATATACTGGGTTATCAGATCGGATTGAGTTGATTGAAGAAGCTCTGGCTGACCGATTTAATGCAGCCACTGTAGGCACTACAGAGAGATTGAACACTGTCCTAGAGGAATCTAATGCTATATATACTGGGTTATCAGATCGGACTGAGTTGATTGAAGAAGCTCTGGCTGCCCGATTTAATGCAGCCTTATATATACTGGGTTATAAGATCGGATTGAGTTGATTGTAGAAGCTCTGGTATGCGATTTAATCGACCACTATTAGCTGTGAGAGATCGAACACTGTCCTAGTGGAATCTAATGCTATATATACTGGGTTATCAGATCGGACAGAGTTGATTGAAGAAGCTCTGCCTGCCCGATTTAATGCAGCCACTATTGGCACTACAGAGAGATTGAACACTGTCATAGAGGAATCTAATGCTATATATACTGGGTTATCAGATCGGATTGAGTTGATTGAAGAAGCTTTGGCTACCCGATTTAATGCAGCCACTGTTGGCACTACAAAGAGATTGAACACTGTCCTAGAGGAATCTAATGCTATATATACTGGGTTATCAGATCGGATTGAGTTGATTGAAGAAGCTCTGGCTGACGATTTAATCTGACCTTGTAGGCTCTGAGAGAGATTGAACAACATCTAGAGGAATCTAATGCTATATATACTGGGTTATCAGATCGGACTGAGTTGATTGAAGAAGCTCTGGCTGCCCGATTTAATGCAGCCACTGTTGGCACTACAGAGAGATTGAACACTGTCCTAGAGGAATCTAATGCTATATATACTGGGTTATCAGATCGGACTGAGTTGATTGAAGAAGCTCTGGCTGCCCGATTTAATGCAGCCACTGTTGGCACTATAGATAGATTGAACACTGTCCTAGGGGAATCTAATGCTATATATACTAGGTTATCAGATCGGACAGAGTTGATTGAAAAAGCTCTGCCTTGATTTAATCGAACTATTAGCACTCTGAGAGAGATTGAACACTGTCATAGAGGAATCTAATGCTATATATACTGGGTTATCAGATCGGATTGAGTTGATTGAAGAAGCTTTGGCTACCCGATTTAATCGACCCTTTATTGGCACTACAAAGATTGAACAACATCTAGAGGAATCTAATGCTATATATCTTTGGGTTATCGGATCGGTTGAGTTGATTGAAGAAGCTCTGGTGCCCGATTTAATCTGACCACTATAGGCACTCTGAGAGATTGAACACTATCCTAGGAATCTAATGCTATATATCTTTGGGTTATCGGATCGGATGAGTTGATTGAAGAAGCTCTGGTGCCCGATTTAATCTGACCACTATTGGCACTCTGAGAGATTGAACAACATCCTAGAGGAATCTAATGCTATATATCTTTGGGTTATCAGATCGGATTGAGTTGATTGAAGAAGCTTTGGCTGCCCGATTTAATGCAGCCACTGTTGGCACTACAAAGAGATTGAACACTGTCCTAGAGGAATCTAATGCTATATATACTGGGTTATCAGATCGGATTGAGTTGATTGAAGAAGCTCTGGCTGACCGATTTAATGCAGCCACTGTAGGCACTACAGAGAGATTGAACACTGTCCTAGAGGAATCTAATGCTATATATACTGGGTTATCAGATCGGACTGAGTTGATTGAAGAAGCTCTGGCTGCCCGATTTAATGCAGCCACTGTTGGCACTACAGAGAGATTGAACACTGTCCTAGAGGAATCTAATGCTATATATACTGGGTTATCAGATCGGACTGAGTTGATAGAAGAAGCTCTGGCTGCCCGATTTAATGCAGCCACTGTTGGCACTATAGATAGATTGAACACTGTCCTAGGGGAATCTAATGCTATATATACTAGGTTATCAGATCGGACAGAGTTGATTGAAAAAGCTCTGCCTGCCCGATTTAATGCAGCAACTATTAGCACTACAGAGAGATTGAACACTGTCATAGAGGAATCTAATGCTATATATACTGGGTTATCAGATCGGATTGAGTTGATTGAAGAAGCTCTGGCTGACAGATTTAATGTAGCCACTGTAGACACTACAGAGAGATTGAACACTGTCCTAGAGGAATCTAATGCTATATATACTGGGTTATCAGATCGGACTGAGTTGATCGAAGCTCTGGTACTTGATTTAATGCGACCCTTTGTTGGCACTCTGGAGAGATTGAACAACATCTAGAGGAATCTGATGCTATATATACTGGGTTATGAGATCGGATTGAGTTGATTGAAGAAGCTCTGGCTGCCCGATTTAATGCAGTGTTTGCACTACAGAGAGATTGAACACTGTCCTACAGAAATCTAATGCTATATATACTGGGTTATCAGATCGGACTGAGTTGATTGAAGAAGCTCTGGCAGCCCGATTTAATGCAGCCACTGTTAGCACTACAGAGAGATTGAACACTGTCCTAGAGGAATCTAATGCTATATATATTGGGTTATCAGATCGGATTGAGTTGATTGAAGAAGCTCTGGCTGCCCGATTTAATGCAGCCTTATATATACTGGGTTATAAGATCGGATTGAGTTGATTGTAGAAGCTACGCATGCGATTTAATGTAGCCACTATTAGCTGTGAGAGATCGAACAACATCTAGTGGAATCTAATGCTATATATCTTTGGGTTATCGGATCGGATGAGTTGATTGAAGAAGCTCGCTGCCCGATTTAATCGACCACTATTGGCACTGAGAGATTGAACAACTTGTCATAGGAATCTAATGCTATATATCTTTGGGTTATCGGATCGGATTGAGTTGATTGAAGAAGCTCTGGTACCGATTTAATCTGACCCTTTAGGCACTCTGAGAGATTGAACAACATGTCCTAGAGGAATCTAATGCTATATATCTTTGGGTTATCGGATCGGTGAGTTGATTGAAGAAGCTCTGCCCGATTTAATCTGACCTTATTGGCACTACAGTGAGATTGAACACTGTCCTAGATGAATCTAATGTTATATATACTGGGTTATCAGATCGGACTGAGTTGATCGAAGAAGCTCTGGCTGCCCGATTTAATGCGACCTATTGGCACTCTGAGACATTGAACAACATCCTAGAGGAATCTAATGCTATATCTTTGGGTTATGAGATCGGATTGAGTTGATTGAAGAAGCTCTGGCTGCCCGATTTAATGCAGTGTTTGCACTACAGAGAGATTGAACACTGTCCTACAGAAATCTAATGATATATATACTGGGTTATCAGATCGGACTGAGTTGATTGAAGAAGCTCTGGCAGCCCGATTTAATCGACCCTTATGGCGCTTCGAGAGAGATTGAACACTGTCCTAGAGGAATCTAATGCTATATATACTGGGTTATCAGATCGGATTGAGTTGATTGAAGAAGCTCTGGCTGCCCGATTTAATGCAGCCTTATATATATACTGGGTTATAAGATCAGATTGAGTTGATTGAAGAAGCTCTGGTATGCGATTTAATGCTGCCACTATTGGCACAACAGAGAGATTGAACAGTGTCCTAGTGGAATCTAATGCTATATATACTGGGTTATCAGATCGGACAGAGTTGATTGAAGAAGCTCTGCCTGCCCGATTTAATGCAGCCACTATTGGCACTACAGAGAGATTGAACACTGTCCTAGAGGAATCTGATGCTATATATACTGGGTTATCAGATCGGATTGAGTTGATTGAAGAAGCTCTGGTTGCCCGATTTAATGCAGCCTTATATATACTGGGTTATAAGATCAGATTGTGTTGATTGTAGAAGCTCTGGCTGTCTGATTTAATACATCCACTATTGGCACAACAGAGAGATCGAACACTGTCCTAGTGGAATCTAATGCTATATATACTAGGTTATCAGATCGGACAGAGTTGATTGAAGAAGCTCTGCCTGCCCGATTTAATGCAGCCACTATTGGCACTACAGAGAGATTGAACACTGTTCTAGGGGAATCTAATGCTATATATACTGGGTTATCAGATCGGATTCAGTTGATTGAACAACCTCTGGTACTTGATTTAATCGACCCTTGTTGGCACTACAAAGAGATTGAACACTGTCCTAGAGGAATCTAATGCTATATATACTGGGTTATCAGATCGGATTGAGTTGATTGAAGAAGCTCTGGCTGACCGATTTAATGCAGCCACTATAGGCACTACAGAGAGATTGAACATTATCCTAGAGGAATCTGATGCTATATATACTGGGTTATCAGAACGGATTGAGTTGATTGAAGAAGCTCTGGTACTTGATTTAATCGACCATTGTTGGCACTACAGAGAGATTGAACACGGTCCTAGAGAAATCTAATGCTCTATATACTGGGTTATCAGATCGGACTGAGTTGATTGAAGAAGCTCTGCCTGCCCGATTTAATGCAGCCACTATTGGCACTACAGAGAGATTGAACACTGTCCTAGAGGAATCTTATGCTATAAATACTGGATTATCAGATCGGACTGAGTTGATAGAAGAAGCTCTGGCTGCCCGATTTAATGCAGCCACTGTTGGCACTACAAAGAGATTGAACACTGTCCTAGAGGAATCTAATGCTATATATACTGGGTTATCAGATCGGATTGAGTTGATTGAAGAAGCTCTGGCTGACCGATTTAATGCAGCCACTATAGGCACTACAGAGAGATTGAACACTATCCTAGAGGAATCTAATGCTATATATACTGGGTTATCAGATCGGACTGAGTTGATAGAAGAAGCTCTGGCTTGATTTAATCGACTTTATTGGCACTACAAAGAGATTGAACACTGTTCTAGAGAAATCTTATGCTATATATACTGGGTTATCAGATCGGACTGAGTTGATAGAAGAAGCTCTGGTACCGATTTAATCGACCACTATTGGCACTAAAGAGATTGAACAACATCTAGAAAAATCTAATGCTCTATATACTGGGTTATCAGATCGGACTGAGTTGATTGAAGAAGCTCTGGCTGCCCGATTTAATGCAGCCTTATATAGACTGGGTTATAAGATCGGATTGAGTTGATTGTAGAAGCTCTGGTATGCGATTTAATCTTGCCACTATTAGCTGTGAGAGATTGAACATTGTCCTAGTGGAATCTAATGATATATATACTGGGTTATCAGATCGGACATAGTTGATTGAAGAAGCTATGCCTGCCCGATTTAATGCAGCCACTATTGGCACTACGGAGAGATTGAACACTGTCCTAGAGGAATCTAATGCTATATATATACTGGGTTATCAGATTGGATTGAGTTGATTGAAGAAGCTCTGGCTGCCCGATTTAATGCAGCCTTATATAGACTGGGTTATAAGATAGGATTGAGTTGTAGAAGCTACGGTATGCGATTTAATCGACCACTATTAGCATGAGAGAGATTGAACATTGTCCTAGTGGAATCTAATGCTATATATACTGGGTTATCAGATCGGACAGAGTTGATTGAAGAAGCTCTGCCTGCCCGATTTAATGCAGCCACTATTGGCACTACAGAGAGATTGAACACTGTCCTAGAGGAATCTTATGCTATATATACTGGGTTATCAGATCGGATTGAGTTGATTGAAGAAGCTTTGGCTGCCCGATTTAATGCAGCCACTGTTGGCACTACAAAGAGATTGAACACTGTCCTAGAGGAATCTAATGCTATATATACTGGGTTATCAGATCGGATTGAGTTGATTGAAGAAGCTCTGGCTGACCGATTTAATGCAGCCACTATAGGCACTACAGAGAGATTGAACACTATCCTAGAGGAATCTGATGCTATATATCTTTGGGTTATCGAGCGGATTGAGTTGATTGAAGAAGCTCGGCTTGATTTAATCTGACCATTGTTGGCACTATAGAGAGATTGAACACTGTCCTAGAGAAATCTAAGGCTCTATATACTGGGTTATCAGATCGGACTGAGTTGATTGAAGAAGCTCTGCCTGCCCGATTTAATGCAGCCACTATTGGCACTACAGAGAGATTGAACACTATCCTAGAGGAATCTTATGCTATATATACTGGGTTATCAGATCGGACTGAGTTGATAGAAGAAGCTCTGGCTGCCCGATTTAATCTGACTTATTGGCATTCTGAAGATTGAACAACATCTAGAGGAATCTAATGCTATATATACTGGGTTATCAGATCGGATTGAGTTGATTGAAGAGGCTCTGGCTGACCGATTTAATGCAGCCACTATAGGCACTACAGAGAGATTGAACACTATCCTAGAGGAATCTAATGCTATATATACTGGGTTATCAGATCGGACTGATTGATAGAAGAAGCTCTGGCTGCCCAATCTAATGCAGCCACTGTTGGCACTACAGAGAGATTGATCACTGTCCTAGAGGAATCTGATGCTATATATACTGGGTTATCAGAACGGATTGAGTTGATTGAAGAAGCTCTGGCTGCCCAATTTAATGCAGCCATTGTTGGCACTACAGAGAGATTGAACACTGTCCTAGAGAAATCTAATGCTCTATATACTGGGTTATCAGATCGGACTGAGTTGATTGAAGAAGCTCTGGCTGCCCGATTTAATGCAGCCTTATATATACTGGGTTATAAGATCGGATTGAGTTGATTGTAGAAGCTCTGGCTGTCTGATTTAATGCTGCCACTATTAGCTGTGAGAGATTGATCAACATCTAGAGGAATCTGATGCTATATATACTGGGTTATCAGATCAGATTGAGTTGACTGAAGAAGCTCTGGCTGACCGATTTAATGCATCCACTGTAGTTACTACAGAGAGATTGAACATTGTCCTAGAGGAATCTAATGCTATATATTCTGGGTTATCAGATCGGACTGAGTTGATTGAAGAAGCTCTGCCTGCCCGATTTAATGCAGCCACTATTGGCACTACGGAGAGATTGAACACTGTCCTAGAGGAATCTAATGCTATATATATACTGGGTTATCAGATTGGATTGAGTTGATTGAAGAAGCTCTGGCTGCCCGATTTAATGCAGCCTTATATATACTGGGTTATAAGATCGGATTGAGTTGATTGTAGAAGCTCTGGTACATGCGATTTAATCGACCACTATTGGCTGAGAGAGATTGAACAGTGTCCTAGTGGAATCTAATGCTATATATACTGGGTTATCAGATCGGACAGAGTTGATTGAAGAAGCTCTGCCTGCCCGATTTAATGCAGCCACTATTGGCACTACAGAGAGATTGAACAACATCTAGAGGAATCTTATGCTATATATACTGGGTTATCAGATCGGATTGAGTTGATTGAAGAAGCTCTGGCTGCCCGATTTAATGCAGCCACTGTTGGCACTACAGAGAGATTGAACACTGTCCTAGAGGAATCTAATGCTATATATACTGGGTTATCAGATCGGATTGAGTTGATTGAAGAAGCTCTGGCTGACCGATTTAATGCAGCCACTGTAGGCACTACAGAGAGATTGAACACTGTCCTAGAGGAATCTAATGCTATATATACTGGGTTATCAGATCGGACTGAGTCGATAGAAGAAGCTCTGGCTGCCCGATCTAATGCAGCCACTGTTGGCACTACAGAGAGATTGAACAACATCCTAGGGAATCTAATGCTATATATCTTTGGGTTATCAGATCGGACTGAGTTGATTGAAAAAGCTCTGGCAGCCCGATTTGATCTGACCCTGTAGCACTCTGAGAGAGATTGAACAACATCCTAGAGGAATCTAATGCTATATCTTTGGGTTATCGGATCGACGAGTTGATTGAAGAAGATCTGCACTTGATTTAATTGACCCTTGTAGGCTCTGAGAGAGATTGAACACTGTCCTAGAGGAATCTAATGCTATATATACTGGGTTATCAGATCGGACTGAGTCTATTGAAGAAGCTCTGCCTGCCCGATTTAATGCAGCCACTATTGGCACTACAGAGAGATTGATCACTGTCCTAGAGGAATCTGATGCTATATATACTGGGTTATCAGAACGAATTGAGTTGATTGAAGAAGCTCTGGCTGCCCAATTTAATGCAGCCATTGTTGGCACTACAGAGAGATTGAACAACATCCTAGAAATCTAATGCTCTATATACTGGGTTATCAGATCGGACTGAGTTGATTGAAGAAGCTCTGGCTGCCCGATTTAATGCAGCCTTATATATACTGGGTTATAAGATCGGATTGAGTTGATTGTAGAAGCTCTGGCTGTCTGATTTAATGTAGCCACTATTGGCACAACAGAGAGATTGAACACTGTCATAGAGGAATCTAATGCTATATATACTGGGTTATCAGATCAGATTGAGTTGACTGAAGAAGCTCTGGCTGACCGATTTAATGCATCCACTGTAGGCACTATAGAGAGATTGAACACTGTCCTAGAGGAATCTAATGCAATATATTCTGGGTTATCAGATCGGACTGAGTTGATTGAAGAAGCTCTAGCTGCCAGATTTAATCGACCTTCTTTGGCACTATAGAGAGATTGAACAATGTCCTAGAGGAATCAAATGCTATATATACTGGGTTATCAGATCCGATTGAGTTGATTGAAGAAGCTCTGGCTGCCCGATTTAATGCAGCCTTATATATACTGGGTTATAAGATCGGATTGAGTTGATTGAAGAAGCTCTGGCTGTCTGATTTAATGCAGCCACTCTTGGCACAACAGAGAGAATGAACACTGTCCTAGTGGAATCTAATGCTATATATACTGGGTTATCAGATCGGACAGAGTTGATTGAAGAAGCTCTGCCTGCCCGATTTAATGCAGCCACTATTGGCACTACAGAGAGATTGAACACTGTCATAGAGGAATCTAATGCTATATATACTGGGTTATCAGATCGGATTGAGTTGATTGAAGAAGCTCTGGCTGACCGATTTAATGCAGCCACTGTTGGCACTACATGGAGATTGAACACTGTCCTAGAGGAATCTAATGCTATATATACTGGGTTATCAGATCGGATTGAGTTGATTGAAGAAGCTCTGCCTGCCCGATTTAATGCAGCCACCATTGGCACTACAGAGAGATTGAACACTGTCATAGAGGAATCTAATGCTATATATACTGGGTTATCAGATCGGACTGAGTTGATTGAAGAAGCTCTGGCAGCCCGATTTAATGCTGCCACTGTTAGCACTACAGAGAGATTGAACACTGTACTAGAGGAATAAAAAGCTATATATACTGGTTTATCAGATCGGACTGAGTTGATAGAAGAAGCTTTGGTACTTGATTTAATCGACCCTATTGGCACTATAGATAGATTGAACACTGTCCTAGGGGAATCTAATGCTATATATACTAGGTTATCAGATCGGACAGAGTTGATTGAAAAAGCTCTGCCTGCCCGATTTAATGCAGCAACTATTAGCACTACAGAGAGATTGAACACTGTCATAGAGGAATCTAATGCTATATATACTGGGTTATCAGATCGGATTGAGTTGATTGAAGAAGCTCTGGCTGACAGATTTAATGTAGCCACTGTAGACACTACAGAGAGATTGAACACTGTCCTAGAGGAATCTAATGCTATATATACTGGGTTATCAGATCGGACTGAGTTGATCGAAGAAGCTCTGGCTGCCCGATTTAGTGCAGCCACTGTTGGCACTACAGAGAGATTGAACACTGTCCTAGAGGAATCTGATGCTATATATACTGGGTTATGAGATCGGATTGAGTTGATTGAAGAAGCTCTGGCTGCCCGATTTAATGCAGTGTTTGCACTACAGAGAGATTGAACACTGTCCTACAGAAATCTAATGCTATATATACTGGGTTATCAGATCGGACTGAGTTGATTGAAGAAGCTCTGGCAGCCCGATTTAATGCAGCCACTGTTAGCACTACAGAGAGATTGAACAACATCTAGAGGAATCTAATGCTATATATTCTGGGTTATCAGATCGGATTGAGTTGATTGAAGAAGCTCTGCCTGCCCGATTTAATGCGATACGATTGGCTACAAAGAGATTGAACAACATCTAGAGGAATCTAATGCTATATCTTTGGGTTATCAGATCGGACTGAGTTGATTGAAGAAGCTCTGGCTAACCGATTTAATGACTGTTAGCTGTGAGAGATCGAACAACATCTAGTGGAATCTAATGCTATATATACTGGGTTATCAGATCGGACAGAGTTGATTGAAGAAGCTCTGCCTGCCCGATTTAATGCAGCCACTATTGGCACTACAGAGAGATTGAACACTGTCATAGAGGAATCTAATGCTATATATACTGGGTTATCAGATCGGATTGAGTTGATTGAAGAAGCTCTGGCTGACCGATTTAATGCAGCCACTGTAGGCACTACAGAGAGATTGAACACTGTCCTAGAGGAATCTAATGCTATATATACTGGGTTATCAGATCAGACTGAGTTGATTGAAGAAGCTCTGGCTGCCCGATTTAATGCAGCCACTGTTGGCACTACAGTGAGATTGAACACTGTCCTAGAGGAATCTAATGCTATATATACTGGGTTATCAGATCGGATTGAGTTGATTGAAGAAGCTCTGGCTGCCCGATTTAATGCAGCCTTATATATATACTGGGTTATAAGATCAGATTGAGTTGATTGAAGAAGCTCAATTTGCTGATTTTACGCAGCCACTATTAGCTATGAGAGAGATTGAACACTGTCCTAGTGGAATCTAATGCTATATATACTGGGTTACCAGATCGGACATAGTTGATTGAAGAAGCTCTGCCTGCCCGATTTAATGCAGCCACTATTGGCACTACGGAGAGATTGAACACTGTCCTAGAGGAATCTGATGCTATATATATACTGGGTTATCAGATCCGATTGAGTTGATTGAAGAAGCTCTGGCTGCCCGATTTAATGCAGCCTTATATATACTGGGTTATCAGATCAGACTGAGTTGATTGAAGAAGCTCTGGTACCGATTTAATCGACCCTTGGCACTGGTGAGATTGAACCTTGTCCTAGAGGAATCTAATGCTATATATCTTTGGGTTATCGGATCGGATTGAGTTGATTGAAGAAGCTCTGGTGCCGATTTAATCGACCTTATATATATCTTTGGGTTATAAGATCGATTGAGTTGATTGAAGAAGCTCTGGTACTTGATTTTCTGCGCACTATTAGCCTGAGAGAGATTGAACAACATCTAGTGGAATCTAATGCTATATATCTTTGGGTTACGGATCGGACATAGTTGATTGAAGAAGCTCTTTGCCCGATTTAATCGACCACTATTGGCACTACGGAGATTGAACAACATCTAGAGGAATCTAATGCTATATATATCTTTGGGTTATCAGTTGGATTGAGTTGATTGAAGAAGCTCTGGCCTTGATTTAATCTGACCTTATATATCTTTGGTTATAAGATCGGATTGAGTTTATTGTAGAAGCTACGGTATGCGATTTAATCGACCACTATTAGCTGTGAGAGAGATTGAACATTGTCTAGTGGAATCTAATGCTATATATCTTTGGGTTATCGGATCGACGAGGTGATTGAAGAAGCTCTGCTTGATTTAATCGACCACTATTGGCACTCTGAGAGAGATTGAACAACATCTAGAGGAATCTTATGCTATATATCTTTGGGTTATCGGATCGGATTGAGTTGATTGAAGAAGCTCTTGCCCGATTTAATGCGACCGATTGGCACTACAAAGAGATTGAACAACATCTAGAGGAATCTAATGCTATATATCTTTGGGTTATCGGATCGGATTGAGTTGATTGAAGAAGCTCGGCTAACCGATTTAATGCACCTTTGTTGGCACTCTGAGAGATTGAACAACATCTAGGGAATCTAATGCTATATATCTTGGGCTATCGGAATTTGAGTTGATTGAAGAAGCTCTGGCCCGATTTGATCGACCTTATTAGCACTCTGAGAGATTGAACAACATCCTAGAGGAATCTAATGCTATACATCTTTGGGTTATCGGATCGGATGAGTTGATTGAAGAAGCTCTGGTACTTGATTTAATTGACCTTTCGCTTTCTGAGAGAGATTGAACAACATGTCATAGAGGAATCTAATGCTATATATCTTTGGGTTATCGGATCGGATTGAGTTGATTGAAGAAGCTCGTGACCGATTTAATCTGACTTTGTAGCCTCTGAGAGAGATTGAACAACATCTAGAGGAATCTAATGCTATATATCTTTGGGTTATCGGATCGGTGAGTTGATTGAAGAAGCTCTGGCTGCCCGATTTAATGCAGCCACTGTTGGCACTACAGTGAGATTGAACACTGTCCTAGAGGAATCTAATGCTATATATTCTGGGTTATCAGATCGGATTGAGTTGATTGAAGAAGCTACATTTGCCCGATTTAATGCATCCTTATATATATCTTTGGGTTATAAGATCGATTGAGTTGATTGAAGAAGCTCTGGTACGATTTTTGCGACCACTATTGGCTGTGAGGAGAGATTGAACCTTGTCGGTGGAATCTAATGCTATATATCTTTGGGTTACCAGATCGGACATAGTTGATTGAAGAAGCTCTGCCTGCCCGATTTAATGCAGCCACTATTGGCACTACGGAGAGATTGAACACTGTCCTAGAGGAATCTAATGCTATATATATACTGGGTTATCAGATTGGATTGAGTTGATTGAAGACTGGCTGCCCGATTTAATGCAGCCTTATATATACTGGGTTATAAGATCGGATTGAGTTGATTGTAGAAGCTACGGTATGCGATTTAATCTGACCACTATTAGCTGTGAGAGAGATTGAACATTGTCTAGTGGAATCTAATGCTATATATCTTTGGGTTATCGGATCGACGGAGGTGATTGAAGAAGCTCACTGCCCGATTTAATCGACCACTATTGCACTCTGAGAGATTGAACAACATCCTAGAGGAATCTTATGCTATATATCTTTGGGTTATCGGATCGGATTGAGTTGATTGAAGAAGCTCTGGTGCCGATTTAATCGACCTTTATTGGCACTACAAAGAGATTGAACAACATCTAGTGGAATCTAATGCTATATATACTGGGTTATCAGATCGGATTGAGTTGATTGAAGAAGCTCTGGCTGACAGATTTAATGTAGCCACTGTAGACACTACAGAGAGATTGAACACTGTCCTAGAGGAATCTAATGCTATATATACTGGGTTATCAGATCGGACTGAGTTGATCGAAGAAGCTCTGGCTGCCCGATTTAATGCACCATTGGCACTCTGAGAGATTGAACAACATCCTAGGGAATCTAATGCTATATATCTTTGGGTTATCGGATCGGACTGAGTTGATTGAAGAAGCTCTGGCAGCCCGATTTAATGCAGCCACTGTTAGCACTACAGAGAGATTGAACACTGTCCTAATGGAATCTAATGCTATATATACTGGGTTATCAGATTGGACTGAGTTGATCGAAGAAGCTCTGGCTGCCCGATTTAGTCTGACCTTGTTGTACGAAAGAGATTGAACAACATCTAGAGGAATCTGATGCTATATATACTGGGTTATGAGATCGGATTGAGTTGATTGAAGAAGCTCTGGCTGCCCGATTTAATGCAGTGTTTGCACTACAGAGAGATTGAACACTGTCCTACAGAAATCTAATGCTATATATACTGGGTTATCAGATCGGACTGAGTTGATTGAAGAAGCTCTGGCAGCCCGATTTAATGCAGCCACTGTTAGCACTACAGAGAGATTGAACACTGTCCTAGAGGAATCTAATGCTATATATACTGGGTTATCAGATCGGATTGAGTTGATTGAAGAAGCTCTGGCTGCCCGATTTAATGCAGCCTTATATATACTGGGTTATAAGATCGGATTGAGTTGATTGTAGAAGCTCTGGCTGTCTGATTTAATGTAGCCACTATTAGCTGTGAGAGAGATCGAACAACATCTAGTGGAATCTAATGCTATATATCTTTGGGTTATCGGATCGGACGAGTTGATTGAAGAAGCTACTGCCCGATTTAATGACCACTATTACTCTGAGAGAGATTGAACACTGTCATAGAGGAATCTAATGCTATATATACTGGGTTATCAGATCGGATTGAGTTGATTGAAGAAGCTCTGGCTGACCGATTTAATGCAGCCACTGTAGGCACTACAGAGAGATTGAACACTGTCCTAGAGGAATCTAATGCTATATATACTGGGTTATCAGATCGGACTGAGTTGATTGAAGAAGCTCTGGCTGCCCGATTTAATGCAGCCACTGTTGGCACTACAGTGAGATTGAACACTGTCCTAGAGGAATCTAATGCTATATATACTGGGTTATCAGATCGGATTGAGTTGATTGAAGAAGCTCTGGCTGCCCGATTTAATGCAGCCTTATATATATACTGGGTTATAAGATCAGATTGAGTTGATTGAAGAAGCTCTGGTATGCGATTTTCTGACCACTATTAGCTGTGAGAGAGATTGAACAACATCTAGTGGAATCTAATGCTATATATACTGGGTTACCAGATCGGACATAGTTGATTGAAGAAGCTCTGCCTGCCCGATTTAATGCAGCCACTATTGGCACTACGGAGAGATTGAACACTGTCCTAGAGGAATCTAATGCTATATATATACTGGGTTATCAGATTGGATTGAGTTGATTGAAGAAGCTCTGGCTGCCCGATTTAATGCAGCCTTATATATACTGGGTTATAAGATCGGATTGAGTTGATTGTAGAAGCTCTGGTACATGCGATTTAATGCGACTATTAGCTGAGAGAGATTGAACATTGTCCTAGTGGAATCTAATGCTATATATACTGGGTTATCAGATCGGACAGAGGTGATTGAAGAAGCTCTGCCTGCCCGATTTAATGCAGCCACTATTGGCACTACAGAGAGATTGAACACTGTCCTAGAGGAATCTTATGCTATATATACTGGGTTATCAGATCGGATTGAGTTGATTGAAGAAGCTCTGGCTGCCCGATTTTATGCAGCCACTGTTGGCACTAGAAAGAGATTGAACACTGTCCTAGAGGAATCTAATGCTATATATACTGGGTTATCAGATCGGATTGAGTTGATTGAAGAAGCTCTGGCTGACCGATTTAATGCAGCCACTGTAGGCACTACAGAGAGATTGAACACTGTCCTAGAGGAATCTAATGCTATATATACTGGGTTATCAGATCGGACTGAGTTGATTGAAGAAGCTCTGGCAGCCCGATTTAATCGACCCTTTGGCACTCTGAGATTGAACACTGTCCTAGAGGAATCTAATGCTATATATACTGGGTTATCAGATCGGATTGAGTTGATTGAAGAAGCTCTGGCTGCCCGATTTAATGCAGCCTTATATATATACTGGGTTATAAGATCAGATTGAGTTGATTGAAGAAGCTCTGGTACATGCGATTTTCTGCGACCACTATTGGCTATGGAGAGATTGAACAACATCTAGTGGAATCTAATGCTATATATCTTTGGGTTACGGATCGGACATAGTTGATTGAAGAAGCTACTGCCCGATTTAATCGACCACTATTGGCACTCTGGAGAGATTGAACAACATCTAGAGGAATCTAATGCTATATATATCTTTGGGTTATCAGTTGGATTGAGTTGATTGAAGAAGCTCTGGTACCGATTTAATGCGACCTTATATATCTTTGGGTTATAAGATTGGATTGAGTTGATTGTAGAAGCTCTGGCATGCGATTTAATCGACCACTATTAGCTGTGAGAGATTGAACATTGTCCTAGTGGAATCTAATGCTATATATCTTTGGGTTATCGGATCGGATTTGAGTTGATAGAAGAAGCTTTGGGCCGATTTAATCGACCTTGTTGTCACTATAGAGATTGAACAACATGTCTAGGGAATCTAATGATATATATACTAGGTTATCAGATCGGACAGAGTTGATTGAAAAGCTCTGCACCGATTTAATGGCAACTATTAGCACTCTGAGAGATTGAACAACATCAGAGGAATCTAATGCTATATATACTGGGTTATCAGATCGGACTGAGTTGATTGAAGAAGCTCTGGTGATTTAATGTGAACCTTAGACACTACGAGAGATTGAACAACATCTAGAGGAATCTAATGCTATATATCTTTGGGTTATCGGATCGGATGAGTTGATCGAAGAAGCTCTGGTACTTGATTTAGTGCGACCTTTGGCACTCTGAGAGATTGAACAACATCTAGAGGAATCTGATGCTATATATACTGGGTTATGAGATCGGATTGAGTTGATTGAAGAAGCTCTGGCTGCCCGATTTAATGCAGTGTTTGCACTACAGAGAGATTGAACAACATCTCTGAAATCTAATGCTATATATCTTTGGGTTATCGGATCGGATTGAGTTGATTGAAGAAGCTCTGGCGCCCGATTTAATCGACCCTTATTAGCACTTCTGAGAGATTGAACAACATCTAGAGGAATCTAATGCTATATATACTGGGTTATCAGATCGGATTGAGTTGATTGAAGAAGCTCTGGCTGCCCGATTTAATGCAGCCTTATATATACTGGGTTATCAGATTGGATTGAGTTGATTGAAGAAGCTCTGGCTGCCCGATTTTATGCAGCCTTATATATACTGGGTTATAAGATCGGATTGAGTTGATTGTAGAAGCTCTGGTACATGCGATTTAATCTGACCACTATTAGCTGTGAGAGATTAAACATTGTCTAGTGGAATCTAATGCTATATATCTTTGGGTTATCGGATCGGACGGTGATTGAAGAAGCTCTGCTGCCGATTTAATCGACCACTATTGGCACTCTGAGAGAGATTGAACAACATCCTAGGAATCTAATGCTATATATACTGGGTTATCAGATCGGACTGAGTTGATTGAAGAAGCTCTGGCTGCCCGATTTAATGCAGCCACTGTTGGCACTACAGAGAGATTGAACACTATCCTAGAGGAATCTAATGCTATATATACTGGGTTATCAGATCGGACTGAGTTGATCGAAGAAGCTCTGGCTGCCGATTTAATGCACCTTTATTAGCACTGAGAGAGATTGAAAACTGTCCTAGAGGAATCTAATGCTCTATATACTGGGTTATCAGATCGGACTGAGTTGATTGAAGAAGCTCTGGCTGCCCGATTTAGATGCGACTTGTTGGCACTAAAGAGATTGAACAACATCTAGAGGAATCTGATGCTATATATACTGGGTTATCAGATCGGATTGAGTTGATTGAAGAAGCTCTGCATGCCCGATTTAATGATGTTTACTCTGAGAGATTGAACATCTCTGAAATCTAATGCTATATATCTTTGGGTTATCGGATCGGATGAGTTGATTGAAGAAGCTCTGGCGGCCGATTTAATCGACCCTTGTGCTTTCTGAGAGATTGAACACTGTCCTAGAGGAATCTGATGCTATATATACTGGGTTATCAGATCGGATTGAGTTGATTGAAGAAGCTCTGGTTGCCCGATTTAATGCAGCCTTATATATACTGGGTTATAAGATCAGATTGTGTTGATTGTAGAAGCTCTGGTATGCGATTTAATGTAGCCACTATTAGCTGTGAGAGAGATCGAACAACATCTAGTGGAATCTAATGCTATATCTTTGGGTTATCGGATCAGACGAGTTGATTGAAGAAGCTCTGCTGCCGATTTAATCGACCACTATTGGCACTCTGAGAGAGATTGAACACTGTCGTAGAGGAATCTAATGCTATATATACTGGGTTATCAGATCGGATTCAGTTGATTGAACAACCTCTGGCTGACCGATTTAATCGACCTTTACTAGGCACTCTGGAGAGATTGAACAACTTGTCTAGAGGAATCTAATGCTATATATACTGGGTTATCAGATCAGACTGAGTTGATTGAAGAAGCTCTGGCTGCCCGATTTAATGCAGCCACTGTTGGCACTACAGTGAGATTGAACACTGTCCTAGAGGAATCTAATGCTATATATTCTGGGTTATCAGATCGGATTGAGTTGATTGAAGAAGCTCTGGTGCTTGATTTAATGCGACCTTATATATCTTGGGTTATAAGATCAGTTGAGTTGATTGAAGAAGCTCTGGTATGCGATTTTCTGCGACCACTATTGGCTGTGAGAGATTGAACACTGTTCTAGTGGAATCTAATGCTATATATACTGGGTTACCAGATCGGACATAGTTGATTGAAGAAGCTCTGCCTGCCCGATTTAATGCAGCCACTATTGGCACTACGGAGAGATTGAACACTGTCCTAGAGGAATCTAATGCTATATATATACTGGGTTATCAGATTGGATTGAGTTGATTGAAGTAATTTGCCGATTTAATGCAGCCTTATATATACTGGGTTATAAGATCGGATTGAGTTGATTGTAGAAGCTCTGGTACATGCGATTTAATCGATCACTATTAGCTGTGAGAGAGAGATTGAACATTGTCCTAGTGGAATCTAATGCTATATATCTTTGGGTTATCGGATCGGTGAGTGATTGAAGAAGCTACTGCCCGATTTAATCGACCACTATTGGCTCTGAGAGAGATTGAACAACATCCTAGGGAATATAATGCTATATATCTTTGGGTTATCGGATCGGATGAGTTGATTGAAGAAGCTCTGCCCGATTTGATCTGACCTTATTAGCACTGAGAGAGATTGTACACTGTCCTAGAGGAATCTAATGCTATACATACTGGGTTATCAGATCGGACAGAGTTGATTGAAGAAGCTCTGGCTGCCCGATTTAATTGACCTTGCACTTTTCTGAGAGATTGAACACTGTCATAGAGGAATCTAATGCTATATATACTGGGTTATCAGATCGGATTGAGTTGATTGAAGAAGCTCTGGATGACCGATTTAATCGACCTTTGTAGGAACTACGAGAGATTGAACAACATCTAGAGGAATCTAATGCTATATATCTTTGGGTTATCGGATCGGTGAGTTGATTGAAGAAGCTCTGGCTGCCCGATTTAATGCAGCCACTGTTGGCACTACAGTGAGATTGAACACTGTCCTAGAGGAATCTAATGCTATATATACTGGGTTATCAGATCGGATTGAGTTGATTGAAGAAGCTCTGCTTCGATTTAATGCGGCTTATATATCTTTGGGTTATAAGATCTGACTGAGTTGATTGAAGAAGCTCTGGTATGCGATTTTACTGACCACTATTAGCTGTTGAGAGATTGAACAACATCTAGTGGAATCTAATGCTATATATACTGGGTTACCAGATCGGACATAGTTGATTGAAGAAGCTCTGCCTGCCCGATTTAATGCAGCCTCTATTGGCACTACGGAGAGATTGAACACTGTCCTAGAGGAATCTAATGCTATATATATACTGGGTTATCAGATTGGATTGAGTTGATTGAAGAAGCTCTGGCTGCCCGATTTAATGCAGCCTTATATATACTGTGTTATAAGATCGGATTCAGTTTATTGTAGAAGCTCGGTATGCGATTTAATCGACCACTATTAGCTGTGAGATTGAACATTGTCCTAGTGGAATCTAATGCTATATATCTTTGGGTTATCGGATCGGACGGTGATTGAAGAAGCTCTGCTTGATTTAATCTGACCACTATTGGCACTCTGAGAGATTGAACAACATCTAGAGGAATCTTATGCTATATATACTGGGTTATCAGATCGGATTGAGTTGATTGAAGAAGCTCTGGCTGCCCGATTTAATCGACCCTTGTTGGCACTACAAGAGATTGAACAACATCTGAGGAATCTAATGCTATATATCTTTGGGTTATCGGATCGGATTGAGTTGATTGAAGAAGCTCAGCTAACCGATTTAATGTACCCTGTAGGCACTCTGGAGAGATTGAACACTATCTAGAGGAATCTAATGCTATATATCTTTGGGTTATCGGATCGGATGAGTTGATAGAAGAAGCTCTGTTGCCCGATCTAATCGACCCTGTTGGCACTCTGAGAGATTGAACAACATCTAGGGAATCTAATGCTATATATCTTTGGGTTATCAGATCGGACTGAGTTGATTGAAGAAGCTCTGGCAGCCCGATTTGATCGACCCTTTATTAGCACTCTGAGAGATTGAACAACATCTAGAGGAATCTAATGCTATACATACTGGGTTATCAAATCGGACAGAGTTGATTGAAGAAGCTCTGCCTGCCCGATTTAATTGACCCTTGTAAACTCTGGAGAGATTGAACACTATCCTAGAGGAATCTAATGCTATATATACTGGGTTATCAGATCGGATTGAGTTGATTGAAGAAGCTCTGGCTGACCGATTTAATGCAGCCACTGTAGGCACTACAGAGAGATTGAACACTGTCCTAGGGGAATCTAATGATATATATACTAGGTTATCAGATCGGACAGAGTTGATTGAAAAAGCTCTGCCTGCCCGATTTAATGCAGCAACTATTAGCACTACAGAGAGATTGAACACTGTCATAGAGGAATCTAATGCTATATATACTGGGTTATCAGATCGGACTGAGTTGATTGAAGAAGCTCTGGCTGACCGATTTAATCACGACCACTTAGGCACTCTAGAGAAGATTGAACAACATCTAGAGGAATCTAATGCTATATATACTGGGTTATCAGATCAGACTGAGTTGATTGAAGAAGCTCTGGCTGCCCGATTTAATGCAGCCACTGTTGGCACTACAGTGAGATTGAACACTGTCCTAGAGGAATCTAATGCTATATATACTGGGTTATCAGATCGGATTGAGTTGATTGAAGAAGCTCTGGCTGCCCGATTTAATGCAGCCTTATATATATACTGGGTTATAAGATCAGATTGAGTTGATTGAAGAAGCTCTGGTACATGCGATTTTTGCGACCACTATTGGCTGTGAGAGAGATTGAACAACATTCTAGTGGAATCTAATGCTATATATCTTTGGGTTACGGATCGGACATAGTTGATTGAAGAAGCTCTTTGCCCGATTTAATCGACCACTATTGGCACTCTGGAGATTGAACAACATCTAGAGGAATCTAATGCTATATATATCTTTGGGTTATCAGTTGGATTGAGTTGATTGAAGGCCCTTGATTTAATGCAGCCTTATATATACAGGGTTATAAGATCGGATTGAGTTGATTGTAGAAGCTCTGGTACATGCGATTTAATCACGATCACTATTAGCTAGAGAGAGATTGAACACTGTCCTAGTGGAATCTAATGCTATATATACTGGGTTATCAGATCGGACAGAGGTGATTGAAGAAGCTCTGCCCGATTTAATCGACCACTATTGGCACTCTGAGAAGATTGAACAACATCTAGAGGAATCTTATGCTATATATACTGGGTTATCAGATCGGATTGAGTTGATTGAAGAAGCTCTGGCTGCCCGATTTAATGCATCCACTGTTGGCACTAGAAAGAGATTGAACACTGTCCTAGAGGAATCTAATGCTATATATACTGGGTTATCAGATCGGAGTGAGTTGATTGAAGAAGCTCTGGTGACGATTTAATCTCGACCTTTGTAGGCACTCTGAGAGATTGAACACTATCCTAGAGAATCTAATGCTATATATCTTTGGGTTATCGGATCGAATGAGTTGATAGAAGAAGCTCTGCCCGATCTAATCGACCTATTGGCACTACAGAGAGATTGAACACTCTCCTAGAGGAATATAATGCTATATATACTGGGTTATCAGATCGGACTGAGTTGATTGAAGAAGCTCTGGCAGCCCGATTTGATCGTTTATTAGCACTCTGAGAGATTGTACCATCTAGAGGAATCTAATGCTATACATCTTGGGTTATCGGATCGGACGAGTTGATTGAAGAAGCTCTGTGCCGATTTAATTCGACCCTTTATGCACTCTGAGAGAGATTGAACACTGTCATAGAGGAATCTAATGCTATATATACTGGGTTATCAGATCGGAGTGAGTTGATTGAAGAAGCTCTGGATGACCGATTTAATCGTACCTTGTAGGCACTCTGAGAGATTGAACTTGTCCTAGAGGAATCTAATGCTATATATCTTTGGGTTATCGGATCGGTGAGTTGATTGAAGAAGCTCTGGTACTTGATTTAATCGACCCTTTGTTGCACTACGGTGAGATTGAACAACATCTAGAGGAATCTAATGCTTTATATACTGGGTTATCAGATCGGATTGAGTTGATTGTAGAAGCTCTGGCTGCCCGATTTAATGCAGGCTTATATATATACTGGGTTATAAGATCAGATTGAGTTGATTGAAGAAGCTCTGGTGCGATTTTACTGACCACTATTAGCTGTTGAGAGATTGAACAACATCTAGTGGAATCTAATGTTATATATCTTTGGGTTACGGATCGGACATAGTTGATTGAAGAAGCTCACTGCCCGATTTAATCGACCTCTATTGGCACTCGGAGAGATTGAACAACATCTAGAGGAATCTAATGCTATATATATCTTTGGGTTATCAGTTGGATTGAGTTGATTGAAGAAGCTCATTTGCGATTTAATGACCTTATATATCTTGTGTTATAAGATCGGATTGATTCATTGTAGAAGCTCATTTATGCGATTTAATGCAGCCACTATTAGCTGTGAGAGATTGAACATTGTCTAGTGGAATCTAATGCTATATATCTTTGGGTTATCGGATCGGACGGTGATTGAAGAAGCTACACCTTGATTTAATCGACCACTATTGGCACTCTGAGAGAGATTGAACAACATCTAGAGGAATCTTATACTATATATCTTTGGGTTATCGGATCGGATTGAGTTGATTGAAGAAGCTCTGGTGCCGATTTAATCTGACCTTGTTGGCACTAAAGAGATTGAACAACATCCTAGAGGAATCTAATGCTATATATACTGGGTTATCAGATCGGATTGAGTTGATTGAAGAAGCTCTGGCTAACCGATTTAATCGTACTTGTAGGCACTCTGAGAGAGATTGAACACTATCCTAGAGGAATCTAATGCTATATATCTTTGGGTTATCGGATCGATGAGTTGATAGAAGAAGCTCTTTTGCCGATCTAATCTGACCCTTGGCACTCTGAGAGAGATTGAACAACATCTAGGGAATCTAATGCTATATATCTTTGGGTTATCGGATCGGTGAGTTGATTGAAGAAGCTCTGGCGGCCGATTTGATCGACCACTATTAGCACTGAGAGAGATTGAACAACATCCTAGAGGAATCTAATGCTATACATACTGGGTTATCAAATCGGACAGAGTTGATTGAAGAAGCTCTGCTGCCGATTTAATTGACGTATTAGGCACTCTGAGAGATTGAACACTGTCATAGAGGAATCTAATGCTATATATACTGGGTTATCAGATCGGATTGAGTTGATTGAAGAAACTCTGGCTGACCGATTTAATGCAGCCACTGTAGGCACTACAGAGAGATTGAACACTGTCCTAGGGGAATCTAATGATATATATACTAGGTTATCAGATCGGACAGAGTTGATTGAAAAAGCTCTGCCTGCCCGATTTAATGCAGCAACTATTAGCACTACAGAGAGATTGAACACTGTCATAGAGGAATCTAATGCTATATATACTGGGTTATCAGATCGGACTGAGTTGATTGAAGAAGCTCTGGCTGACAGATTTAATGTAGACACTGTAGACACTACAGAGAGATTGAACATTGTCCTAGAGGAATCTAATGCTATATATACTGGTTATCAGATCGGACTGAGTTGATCGAAGAAGCTCTGGCTGCCCGATTTAGTCTGACCTTTGTGGCAGCCTCTGAGAGATTGAACACTGTCCTAGAGGAATCTGATGCTATATATACTGGGTTATGAGATCGGATTGAGTTGATTGAAGAAGCTCTGGCTGCCCGATTTAATGCAGTGTTTGCACTACAGAGAGATTGAACACTGTCCTACAGAAATCTCATGCTATATATACTGGGTTATCAGATCGGACTGAGTTGTTTGAAGAAGCTCTGGCAGCCCGATTTAATCGACCTTTATTAGCACTCTGAGAGAGATTGAACACTGTCCTAGAGGAATCTAATGCTATATATACTGGGTTATCAGATCGGATTGAGTTGATTGAAGAAGCTCTGGCTGCCCGATTTAATGCAGCCTTATATATACTGGGTTATAAGATCGGATTGAGTTGATTGTAGAAGCTCTGGTACATACGATTTAATGTAGCCACTATTGGCTGTGAGAGATCGAACCTTGTCTAGTGGAATCTAATGCTATATATCTTTGGGTTATCGGATCGGACGAGTTGATTGAAGAAGCTCTGCACTTGATTTAATCGACCACTATTGGCACTCTGAGAGATTGAACAACATCATAGAGGAATCTAATGCTATATATCTTTGGGTTATCGGATCGGATTGAGTTGATTGAAGAAGCTCTGGTGACGATTTAATCACGACTTGTAGGCACTCTGAGTGATTGAACAACTTGTCCTAGAGGAATCTAATGCTATATATCTTTGGGTTATCGGATCGGTGAGTTGATTGAAGAAGCTCTGTTGCCCGATTTAATCTGACTTGTTGGCACTACGGTGAGATTGAACCTTGTCTAGGAATCTAATGCTATATATCTTTGGGTTATCAGATCGGATTGAGTTGATTGAAGAAGCTCTGGCTGCCCGATTTAATTCAGCCTTATATATATACTGGGTTATAAGATCAGAGTGAGTAGATTGAAGAAGCTTTGGCTATCTGATTTTCTGCAGCCACTATTAGCTGTGGAGGGATTGAACCATTGTCTAGTGGAATCTAATGCTATATATCTTTGGGTTACGGATCGGACATAGTTGATTGAAGAAGCTACTGCTTGATTTAATGCGACCACTATTGGCACTCTGGAGAGATTGAACAACATCTAGAGGAATCTAATGCTATATATATACTGGGTTATCAGATTGGATTGAGTTGATTGAAGAAGCTCTGGCTGCCCGATTTAATGCAGCCTTATATATACTGTGTTATAAGATCGGATTCAGTTTATTGTAGAAGCTCGGTATGCGATTTAATCACCCACTATTAGCTGTGAGAGATTGAACATTGTCCTAGTGGAATCTAATGCTATATATACTGGGTTATCAGATCGGACAGAGGTGATTGAAGAAGCTCTGCCTGCCCGATTTAATGCAGCCACTATTGGCACTACAGAGAGATTGAACACTGTCCTAGAGGAATCTTATGCTATATATACTGGGTTATCAGATCGGATTGAGTTGATTGAAGAAGCTATGGCTGCCCGATTTAATGCAGCCACTGTTGGCACTACAAAGAGATTGAACACTGTCCTAGAGGAATCTAATGCTATATATACTGGGTTATCAGATCGGATTGAGTTGATTGAAGAAGCTCGGCTAACGATTTAATGCACGACTTGTAGGCACTGAGAGAGATTGAACACTATCTAGAGGAATCTAATGCTATATATCTTTGGGTTATCGATCGGATGAGTTGATAGAAGAAGCTCTACTTGCCGATCTAATCGACTTTATTGGCACTCTGAGAGATTGAACAACATCCTAGGGAATCTAATGCTATATATCTTTGGGTTATCGGATCGGATGAGTTGATTGAAGAAGCTCGCGGCCGATTTGATCGACCCTATTAGCACTGAGAGATTGAACAACATCCTAGAGGAATCTAATGCTATACATCTTTGGGTTATCGGATGGACGAGTTGATTGAAGAAGCTCTTGCCCGATTTAATGCACCACTATTGGCACTGAGAGAGATTGAACAACATCTAGAGGAATCTTATACTATATATCTTTGGGTTATCAGATCGGATTGAGTTGATTGAAGAAGCTCTGGTACCGATTTAATCGACCTTTATTGGCACTACAAAGAGATTGAACAACATCTAGAGAATCTAATGCTATATATCTTGGGTTATCGAGCGGATTGAGTTGATTGAAGAAGCTCGCTAACCGATTTAATCGACCATTGTAGGCTCTGGAAAGATTGAACACTATCCTAGAGGAATCTAATGCTATATATCTTTGGGTTATCGGATCGGATGAGTTGATAGAAGAAGCTACATTGCCCGATCTAATCTGACCCTTTTGGCACTCTGAGAGATTGAACAACATCTAGGGAATCTAATGCTATATATCTTTGGGTTATCGGATCGGATTGAGTTGATTGAAGAAGCTCTGGCTAACCGATTTAATGCAGCCACTGTAGGCACTACAGAGAGATTGAACACTATCCTAGAGGAATCTAATGCTATATATCTTTGGGTTATCGGATCGGTTGAGTTGATAGAAGAAGCTCGTTGCCGATCTAATCGACCTATTGGCACTCTGAGAGATTGAACAACATCTAGAGGAATCTAATGCTATATATCTTTGGGTTATCGGATCGGATTGAGTTGATTGAAGAAGCTCGGTGACCGATTTAATCGACCCTTGTGGGCACTCTGAGAGATTGAACAACATCTAGAGGAATCTAATGCTATATATCTTTGGGTTATCGGATCGGTGAGTTGATTGAAGAAGCTCTGGTTGCTCGATTTAATCGACCATTGTTGGCACTACGTGAGATTGAACAACATCTAGAGGAATCTAATGCTATATATCTTTGGGTTATCGGATCGGTTTGAGTTGATAGAAGAAGCTCGTTGCCCGATCTAATCGACCTTTATTGGCACTCTGAGAGAGATTGAACAACATCTAGGGAATCTAATGCTATATATCTTTGGGTTATCGGATCGGATGAGTTGATTGAAGAAGCTCTGGCGGCCGATTTGATCGACCTATTAGCACTGAGAGATTGAACAACATCTAGAGGAATCTAATGCTATACATCTTTGGGTTATCGGATCGGATGAGTTGATTGAAGAAGCTCTGCCTGCCCGATTTAATTGACCCTTGTAGCACTCTGGAGAGATTGAATTTCTTGTCATAGAGGAATCTAATGCTATATATACTGGGTTATCAGATCGGATTGAGTTGATTGAAGAAGCTCTGGCTGCCCGATTTAATGCAGGCTTATATATATACTGGGTTATAAGATCAGAGTGAGGTGATTGAAGAAGCTCGGTATGCGATTTCTGCGACCACTATTAGCTGTTGAGAGATTGAACACTGTCCTAGTGGAATCTAATGCTATATATACTGGGTTACCAGATCGGACATAGTTGATTGAAGAAGCTCTGCCTGCCCGATTTAATGCAGCCTCTATTGGCACTACGGAGAGATTGAACACTGTCCTAGAGGAATCTAATGCTATATATATACTGGGTTATCAGATTGGATTGAGTTGATTGAAGAAGCTCTGGCTGCCCGATTTAATGCAGCCTTATATATACTGTGTTATAAGATCGGATTCAGTTCATTGTAGAAGCTCGGTTATGCGATTTAATGACCACTATTAGCTGTGAGAGATTGAACATTGTCCTAGTGGAATCTAATGCTATATATACTGGGTTATCAGATCGGACAGAGGTGATTGAAGAAGCTCTGCCTGCCCGATTTAATGCAGCCACTATTGGCACTACAGAGAGATTGAACACTGTCCTAGAGGAATCTTATGCTATATATCTTTGGGTTATCGGATCTGATTGAGTTGATTGAAGAAGCTCTTTGCTTGATTTAATCGTACTTTGTTGGCACTAAAGAGATTGAACAACATCCTAGAGGAATCTAATGCTATATATCTTTGGGTTATCGGATCGGATTGAGTTGATTGAAGAAGCTCGCTAACGATTTAATGCACCTTGTAGGCACTCTGAGAGATTGAACACTATCTAGAGGAATCTAATGCTATATATCTTTGGGTTATCGGATCGGATTTGAGTTGATAGAAGAAGCTACGGTGCTTGATCTAATCGCTTTGTTGGCTCTGAGAGAGATTGAACAACATCCTAGTGGAATCTAATGCTATATATACTGGGTTATCAGATCGGACTGAGTTGATTGAAGAAGCTCTGGCAGCCCGATTTGATGCAGCCACTGTTAGCACTACAGAGAGATTGAACACTGTCCTAGAGGAATCTAATGCTATACATACTGGGTTATCAAATCGGACAGAGTTGATTGAAGAAGCTCTGCCTGCCCGATTTAATTGATACCTTGTAGGCACTCTGAGAGATTGAACTTGTCATAGAATCTAATGCTATATATCTTTGGGTTATCGGATCGGATTGAGTTGATTGAAGAAACTCTGGCTGACCGATTTAATGCAGCCACTGTAGGCACTACAGAGAGATTGAACACTGTCCTAGGGGAATCTAATGATATATATACTAGGTTATCAGATCGGACAGAGTTGATTGAAAAAGCTCTGCCTGCCCGATTTAATGCAGCAACTATTAGCACTACAGAGAGATTGAACACTGTCATAGAGGAATCTAATGCTATATATACTGGGTTATCAGATCGGACTGAGTTGATTGAAGAAGCTCTGGTGTGATTTATTGTGAACCTTTGAACACTCTGAGAGAGATTGAACATTGTCCTAGAGGAATCTAATGCTATATATACTGGTTATCAGATCGGACTGAGTTGATCGAAGAAGCTCTGGTACGATTTAGTGCGACCCATTGGCACTCTGAGAGAGATTGAACAACATCTAGAGGAATCTGATGCTATATATACTGGGTTATGAGATCGGATTGAGTTGATTGAAGAAGCTCTGGCTGCCCGATTTAATGCGGTGTTTGCACTACAGAGAGATTGAACACTGTCCTACAGAAATCTCATGCTATATATACTGGGTTATCAGATCGGACTGAGTTGTTTGAAGAAGCTCTGGCAGCCCGATTTAATCGACCCTTATTAGCACTGAGAGAGATTGAACAACATCTAGAGGAATCTAATGCTATATATACTGGGTTATCAGATCGGATTGAGTTGATTGAAGAAGCTCTGGCTGCCCGATTTAATGCAGCCTTATATATACTGGGTTATAAGATCGGATTGAGTTGATTGTAGAAGCTCTGGCTGTCTGATTTAATGTAGCCACTATTAGCTGTGAGAGAGATCGAACAACATCTAGTGGAATCTAATGCTATATATCTTTGGGTTATCGGATCGGACGAGTTGATTGAAGAAGCTCTGCCCGATTTAATGACCACTATTGGCACTCTGAGAGATTGAACAACATCATAGAGGAATCTAATGCTATATATCTTTGGGTTATCGGATCGGATTGAGTTGATTGAAGAAGCTCTGGTGACGATTTAATCGACCCTTTGTAGGCACTCTGAGAGATTGAACAACATCTAGAGGAATCTAATGCTATATATACTGGGTTATCAGATCAGACTGAGTTGATTGAAGAAGCTATGGCTGCCCGATTTAATCTGACCCTTTGTTGGCACTCTGGTGAGATTGAACAACATCTAGAGGAATCTAATGCTATATATACTGGGTTATCAGATCGGATTGAGTTGATTGAAGAAGCTCTGGCTGCCCGATTTAATTCAGCCTTATATATATACTGGGTTATAAGATCAGATTGAGTTGATTGAAGAAGCTTTGGCTATCTGATTTTCTGCAGCCACTATTAGCTGTGAGAGGATTGAACAACATCTAGTGGAATCTAATGCTATATATCTTTGGGTTACGGATCGGACATAGTTGATTGAAGAAGCTCACCCGATTTAATGCGACCACTATTGGCACTACGGAGAGATTGAACACTGTCCTAGAGGAATCTAATGCTATATATATACTGGGTTATCAGATTGGATTGAGTTGATTGAAGAAGCTCTGCTTGATTTAATGCGACCTTATATACTGTGTTATAAGATCGGATTCAGTTTATTGTAGAAGCTCGGTATGCGATTTAATCTGACCACTATTAGCTGTGAGAGAGATTGAACATTGTCCTAGTGGAATCTAATGCTATATATCTTTGGGTTATCGGATCGAGACGGTGATTGAAGAAGCTCTGCTGCTTGATTTAATCGACCACTATTGGCACTCTGAGAGATTGAACAACATCCTAGAGGAATCTTATGCTATATATACTGGGTTATCAGATCGGATTGAGTTGATTGAAGAAGCTCTGGTGCTTGATTTAATCGACCCTGTTGGCACTACAAAGAGATTGAACAACATCTGAGGAATCTAATGCTATATATCTTTGGGTTATCGGATCGGATTGAGTTGATTGAAGAAGCTACGGCTAACGATTTAATCGACCACTATAGGCACTCTGAAGATTGAACACTATCCTAGAGGAATCTAATGCTATATATACTGGGTTATCAGATCGGACTGAGTTGATAGAAGAAGCTCTGGCTGCCCGATCTAATCGACCCTTGGCACTCTGAGAGATTGAACAACATCCTAGGGAATCTAATGCTATATATCTTTGGGTTATCGGATCGGTGAGTTGATTGAAGAAGCTCTGGCCCGATTTGATCGACCTTTATTAGCACTCTGAGAGATTGAACAACATCTGAGGAATCTAATGCTATACATCTTTGGGTTATCGGATCGGACGAGTTGATTGAAGAAGCTACTTGCCCGATTTAATGCACCACTATTGGCTCTGAGAGAGATTGAACAACATCCTAGAGGAATCTTATGCTATATATCTTTGGGTTATCGGATCGGATTGAGTTGATTGAAGAAGCTGGTTTGCCCGATTTAATCGACCCTTTGGCACTACAAAGAGATTGAACAACATCTAGAGGAATCTAATGCTATATATCTTTGGGTTATCGGATCGGATTGAGTTGATTGAAGAAGCTACGCTAACCGATTTAATCACGACCCTTGTAGGCACTCTGAAGATTGGACACTATCCTAGAGGAATCTAATGCTATATATCTTTGGGTTATCGGATCGGTGAGTTGATAGAAGAAGCTCATTTGCCGATCTAATCACTGACCCATTGGCACTCTGAGAGATTGAACAACATCTAGGGAATCTAATGCTATATATCTTTGGGTTATCGGATCGAATGAGTTGATTGAAGAAGCTCTGGCGGCCCGATTTGATCGACCAACTATTAGCACTGAGAGAGATTGAACAACATCTAGAGGAATCTAATGCTATACATCTTTGGGTTATCGGATCGGACGAGTTGATTGAAGAAGCTCTGCACCTTGATTTAATTGACCACTGTAGGCACTCTGAGAGATTGAATTTCTTGTCATAGAGGAATCTAATGCTATATATCTTTGGTTATCGGATCGGATTGAGTTGATTGAAGAAGCTCTGGTGACCGATTTAATCTCGACCCTTGTAGGCACTCTGAGAGAGATTGAACAACATCCTAGAGGAATCTAATGCTATATATCTTTGGGTTATCGATCGGTGAGTTGGTGAAGAAGCTCGGCTTCGATTTAATCGACCATTGGCACCTGATTGAGATTGAACAACATCTAGAGGAATCTAATGCTATATATCTTTGGGTTATCGGATCGAATTTGAGTTGATAGAAGAAGCTCACTTTGATCTAATCGACCCTTTGGCACTTCTGAGAGATTGAACAACATCTAGGGAATCTAATGCTATATATCTTTGGGTTATCGGATCGGATGAGTTGATTGAAGAAGCTCTGGCCCGATTTGATCACGACTATTAGCACTCTGAGAGATTGAACAACATCTAGAGGAATCTAATGCTATACATCTTTGGGTTATCGGATCGACGAGTTGATTGAAGAAGCTACTGCCGATTTAATTGACCTTTGTAGGCACTCTGAGAGAGATTGAATTTCTTGTCATAGAGGAATCTAATGCTATATATCTTTGGGTTATCGGATCGGATTGAGTTGATTGAAGAAGCTCTGGTGACCGATTTAATCGACCTTTGTAGGCACTCTGAGAGATTGAACAACATCTAGAGGAATCTAATGCTATATATCTTTGGGTTATCGGATCGGTGAGTTGATTGAAGAAGCTACATTGCTCGATTTAATCGACCATTGTTGGCACTGGTGAGATTGAACAACATCTAGAGGAATCTAATGCTATATATCTTTGGGTTATCGGATCGAATTTGAGTTGATAGAAGAAGCTCTGGTGCCGATCTAATCTGACCTTTGTTGCACTCTGAGATTGAACAACATCCTAGGGGAATCTAATGCTATATATCTTTGGGTTATCGGATCAATTTGAGTTGATTGAAGAAGCTCTGGCGGCCGATTTGATCGACCTTATTAGCACTCTGAGAGGATTGAACAACATCCTAGAGGAATCTAATGCTATACATCTTGGGTTATCGGATCGGATGAGTTGATTGAAGAAGCTCACTGCCGATTTAATTGACCGCTTTAGGCACTGGAGAGATTGAACAACATAGAGGAATCTAATGCTATATATCTTTGGGTTATCGGATCGGATGAGTTGATAGAAGAAGCTCTGGTGCCCGATCTAATCGACTTATTGGCACTCTGAGAGATTGAACAACATCCTAGGGGAATCTAATGCTATATATCTTTGGGTTATCGGATCGGTTGAGTTGATTGAAGAAGCTCTGGCCCCGATTTGATCACGTATTAGCACTTCTGAGAGAGATTGAACAACATCTAGAGGAATCTAATGCTATACATCTTTGGGTTATCAGATCGGACAGAGTTGATTGAAGAAGCTCTGCCTGCCCGATTTAATGCAGCCACTATTGGCACTACAGAGAGATTGAACACTGTCCTAGAGGAATCTTATGCTATATATACTGGGTTATCAGATCGGATTGAGTTGATTGAAGAAGCTCTGCCGATTTAATCACGACTATGGCACTACAAAGAGATTGAACAACATCTAGAGGAATCTAATGCTATATATCTTTGGGTTATCGGATCGGATTGAGTTGATTGAAGAAGCTCGCTAACGATTTAATCGACGACTTTGTAGGCACTACAGAAAGATTGAACACTATCCTAGAGGAATCTAATGCTATATATACTGGGTTATCAGATCGGACTGAGTTGATAGAAGAAGCTCTGGCTGCCCGATCTAATCGACCTTTGTTGGCACTCTGAGAGATTGAACAACATCCTAGGGGAATCTAATGCTATATATCTTTGGGTTATCGGATCGATGAGTTGATTGAAGAAGCTCTGGCGCCGATTTGATCTGACCTTATTAGCACTGAGAGATTGAACAACATCTAGAGGAATCTAATGCTATACATCTTGGGTTATCGGATCAGACGAGTTGATTGAAGAAGCTCTGCTGCCCGATTTAATTGACCCTTTGTAGGCACTCTGAGAGATTGAATTTCTTGTCATAGGAATCTAATGCTATATATACTGGGTTATCAGATCGGATTGAGTTGATTGAAGAAGCTCTGGCTGACCGATTTAATGTAGCCACTGTAGACACTACAGAGAGATTGAACACTGTCCTAGAGGAATCTAATGCTATATATCTTTGGGTTATCGATCGGTGAGTTGATTGAAGAAGCTCTGGCTGCTCGATTTAATGCAGCCATTGTTGGCACTACAGTGAGATTGAACACTGTCCTAGAGGAATCTAATGCTATATATACTGGGTTATCAGATCGGACTGAGTTGATAGAAGAAGCTCTGGCTGCCCGATCTAATGCAGCCACTGTTGGCACTACAGAGAGATTGAACACTGTCCTAGGGGAATCTAATGCTATATATACTGGGTTATCAGATCGGACTGAGTTGATTGAAGAAGCTCTGGCAGCCCGATTTGATCACGTTATTAGCACTTCTGAGAGATTGAACAACATCTAGAGGAATCTAATGCTATACATACTGGGTTATCAGATCGGACAGAGTTGATTGAAGAAGCTCTGCCTGCCCGATTTAATTCAGCCACTGTAGGCACTACAGAGAGATTGAACACTGTCATAGAGGAATCTAATGCTATATATACTGGGTTATCAGATCGGATTGAGTTGATTGAAGAAGCTCTGGCTGACCGATTTAATGCAGCCACTGTAGGCACTACAGAGAGATTGAACACTGTCCTAGAGGAATCTAATGCTATATATACTGGGTTATCAGATCAGACTGAGTTGATTGAAGAAGCTCTGGCTGCTCGATTTAATGCAGCCATTGTTGGCACTACAGTGAGATTGAACACTGTCCTAGAGGAATCTAATGCTATATATACTGGGTTATCAGATCGGACTGAGTTGATAGAAGAAGCTCTGGCTGCCCGATCTAATCGACTTATTGGCACTCTGAGAGATTGAACAACATCTGGGAATCTAATGCTATATATCTTTGGGTTATCGGATCGGATTGAGTTGATTGAAGAAGCTCTGGCGGCCGATTTGATCGTGCTATTAGCACTCTGGAGGATTGAACAACATCTAGAGGAATCTAATGCTATACATCTTTGGGTTATCGGATCGGATGAGTTGATTGAAGAAGCTCTTGCCCGATTTAATTGACCCGCTTTAGGCACTCTGAGAGATTGAACAACATGTCATAGAATCTAATGCTATATATCTTTGGGTTATCGGATCGGATTGAGTTGATTGAAGAAGCTCTGGTGACCGATTTAATCACGACCCTGTAGGCACTCTGAGAGATTGAACAACTTGTCTAGAGGAATCTAATGCTATATATCTTTGGGTTATCGGATCGGTGAGTTGATTGAAGAAGCTCTGTGCCCGATTTAATCTGACCCTTTGGCACTCGGTGAGATTGAACAACATCCTAGAGGAATCTAATGCTATATATCTTTGGGTTATCAGATCGGATTGAGTTGATTGAAGAAGCTCTGGCAGCCCGATTTAATCGACCTGTTGGCACTCTGATGAGATTGAACAACATCTTAGAGGAATCTAATGCTATATATACTGGGTTATCAGATCAGACTGAGTTAATTGAAGAAGCTCTGGCTGCCCGATTTAATCTGACCTTATATATATCTTTGGGTTATAAGATCGATTGAGTTGATTGAAGAAGCTGGGTATGCGATTTTCTGACCACTATTAGCTGAGAGAGATTGAACAACATCTAGTGGAATCTAATGCTATATATCTTTGGGTTACGGATCGGACATAGTTGATTGAAGAAGCTCTGCCTGCCCGATTTAATGCAGCCACTATTGGCACTACGGAGAGATTGAACACTGTCCTAGAGGAATCTAATCCTATATATATACTGGGTTATCAGATTGGATTGAGTTGATTGAAGAAGCTCTGGCTGCCCGATTTAATGCAGCCTTATATATACTGGGTTATAAGATCGGATTGAGTTGATTGAAGAAGCTCTGGCTGCCCGATTTAATGCAGCCTTATATATATACTGGGTTATAAGATCAGATTGAGTTGATTGAAGAAGCTACGCTGTCGATTTTACTGACCACTATTAGCTGTGAGAGATTGAACATTGTCTAGTGGAATCTAATGCTATATATCTTTGGGTTATCGGATCGGAGAGGTGATTGAAGAAGCTCACCTTGATTTAATCGACCACTATTGGCACTGAGAGATTGAACAACATCCTAGAGGAATCTTATGCTATATATCTTTGGGTTATCGGATCGGATTGAGTTGATTGAAGAAGCCACTTGCCGATTTAATCGACCCTTTGTTGGCACTACAAAGAGATTGAACAACATCTAGAGGAATCTAATGCTATATATCTTTGGGTTATCGGATCGGATTGAGTTGATTGAAGAAGCTGGTGACCGATTTAATCTGACCCTTTGTAGGCACTCTGAGATTGAATTTCTTGTCATAGAGGAATCTAATGCTATATATACTGGGTTATCAGATCGGATTGAGTTGATTGAAGAAGCTCTGGCTGACCGATTTAATCACGACCCTTGTAGGCACTGAGAGATTGAATTCTTGTCTAGGGAATCTAATGCTATATATCTTTGGGTTATCGGATCGGATTGAGTTGATTGAAGAAGCTCGTGACGATTTAATCTCGACCTTGTAGGCACTCTGAGAGATTGAACAACTTATCCTAGAGGAATCTAATGCTATATATACTGGGTTATCAGATCAGACTGAGTTAATTGAAGAAGCTCTGGCTGCCCGATTTAATGCAGCCACTGTTGGCACTACAGAGAGATTGAACACTATCCTAGAGGAATCTAATGCTGTATATACTGGGTAATTAGATCGGACTGAGTTGATAGAAGAAGCTCTGGCTGACCGATCTAATCGCGACCTTGTTGGCACTCTGAGAGAGATTGAACACTGTCCTAGTGGAATCTAATGCTATATATACTGGGTTACCAGATCGGACATAGTTGATTGAAGAAGCTCTGCCTGCCCGATTTAATGCAGCCACTATTGGCACTACGGAGAGATTGAACACTGTCCTAGAGGAATCTAATCCTATATATATACTGGGTTATCAGATTGGATTGAGTTGATTGAAGAAGCTCTGGCTGCCCGATTTAATGCAGCCTTATATATACTGGGTTATAAGATCGGATTGAGTTGATTGTAGAAGCTCTGGCTGTCTGATTTAATGCAGCCACTATTGGCACAACAGAGAGATTGAACATTGTCCTAGTGGAATCTAATGCTATATATCTTTGGGTTATCGGATCGACGAGTTGATTGAAGAAGCTCTGCCAGATTTAATCTGACCACTATTGGCACTCTGAGAGATTGAACAACATCTAGAGGAATCTTATGCTATATATACTGGGTTATCAGATCGGATTGAGTTGATTGAAGAAGCTCTGTTGCCCGATTTAATCGACCTTATTGGCACTACAAAGAGATTGAACACTGTCCTAGAGGAATCTAATGCTATATATACTGGGTTATCAGATCGGATTGAGTTGATTGAAGAAGTTCTGGCTGACCGATTTAATGCAGCCCCTGTAGGCACTACAGAGAGATTGAACACTATCCTAGAGGAATCTAATGCTGTATATACTGGGTTATTAGATCGGACTGAGTTGATAGAAGAAGCTCTGGCTGCCCGATCTAATCGACCCTTGGCACTCTGAGAGATTGAACAACATCCTAGGGAATCTAATGCTATATATCTTTGGGTTATCGGATCGGTGAGTTGATTGAAGAAGCTCTGGCGGCCGATTTGGTGACCCTTAGCACTCTTGAGAGATTGAACACTGTCCTAGAGGAATCTAATGCTATACATACTGGGTTATCAGATCGGACTGAGTTGATTGAAGAAGCTCTGGCTGCCCGATTTAATTCGTGCTGTAGGCACTCTGAGAGAGATTGAATTTCTTGTCATAGAGGAATCTAATGCTATATATCTTTGGGTTATCGGATCGGATTGAGTTGATTGAAGAAGCTCTGGTGACCGATTTAATCACGACTTTGTAGGCACTCTGAGAGAGATTGTTCTTGTCCTAGAAATCTAATGCTATATATCTTTGGGTTATCGGATCGGTGAGTTAATTGAAGAAGCTCGGTGCCCGATTTAATGACTTTATTGGCACTCGGTGAGATTGAACAACATCTAGAGGAATCTAATGCTATATATCTTTGGGTTATCGGATCGGATTGAGTTGATTGAAGAAGCTCTGGTACTTGATTTAATGCGACCTTATATATATCTTGGGTTATAAGATCAGTTGAGTTGATTGAAGAAGCTCTTTACATGCGATTTTATCGACCACTATTAGCTGTGAGAGATTGAACCTTTGTCTAGTGGAATCTAATGCTATATATCTTTGGGTTACGGATCGGACATAGTTGATTGAAGAAGCTCTGCCTGCCCGATTTAATGCAGCCACTATTGGCACTACGGAGATTGAACAACATCTAGGAATCTAATCCTATATATATATCTTTGGGTTATCAGTTGGATTGAGTTGATTGAAGAAGCTCTGGTTTGCCGATTTAATGCGACCTTATATATCTTGGGTTATAAGATCGGATTGAGTTGATTGTAGAAGCTCTGGTATCGATTTAATCGACCACTATTGGCACAATAGAGATTGAACATTGTCCTAGTGGAATCTAATTATATAGATAATGGGTTATCAGATCGGACAGAGTTGATTGAAGAAGCTCTGACTGCCCGATTTAATCGACCACTATTGGCACTCTGAGAGATTGAACAACATCTAGGGAATCTAATGCTATATATCTTTGGGTTATCGGATCGGATGAGTTGATTGAAGAAGCTCTGGCGGCCGATTTGATCTGACCCTTGATAGCACTCTGAGAGAGATTGAACAACATCCTAGAGGAATCTAATGCTATACATCTTTGGGTTATCGGATCGGATGAGTTGATTGAAGAAGCTCTGGTGACCGATTTAATTGACAGCTGTAGGCACTCTGAGAGATTGAACAACTTATCTAGAGGAATCTAATGCTATATATCTTTGGGTTATCGGATCGGATGAGTTGATTGAAGAAGCTCTGGTGCCGATTTAATCGACCCTTTGTTGGCACTACAGTGAGATTGAACACTGTCTTAGAGGAATCTAATGCTATATATACTGGGTTATCAGATCGGACTGAGTTGATTGAAGAAGCTCTGGCTGCCCGATTTAATTCAGCCACTGTAGGCACTACAGAGAGATTGAACACTGTCATAGAGGAATCTAATGCTATATATACTGGGTTATCAGATCGGATTGAGTTGATTGAAGAAGCTCGGTGACCGATTTAATCGACCCTGTAGGCACTCTGAGAGATTGAAACATCCTAAAGGAATCTAATGCTATATATCTTTGGGTTATCGGATCGGTGAGTTGATTGAAGAAGCTATTTGCCCGATTTAATCGACCTTGTTGGCGCCGGTGAGATTGAACAACATGCTAGGGAATCTAATGCTATATATCTTTGGGTTATCGGATCGGTTGAGTTGATTGAAGAAGCTCTGGCGATTTGATCTGACCCTTTAGCACTCTGAGAGAGATTGAACAACATCTTAGAGGAATCTAATGCTATACATCTTTGGGTTATCGGATCGGATGAGTTGATTGAAGAAGCTCTTTTGCCCGATTTAATTGACCACTTGTAGGCACTCTGAGAGAGATTGAATTTCTTGTCAGAGGAATCTAATGCTATATATCTTTGGGTTATCGGATCGGATTGAGTTGATTGAAGAAGCTCTGGTGACCGATTTAATCGTACTTGTAGGCACTCTGAGAGAGATTGAACAACATCCTAGAGGAATCTAATGCTATATATCTTTGGGTTATCGGATCGGATGAGTTGATTGAAGAAGCTCTGCTGCCCGATTTAATCTGACCATTGGCACTCGGTGAGATTGAACAACATCTAGAGGAATCTAATGCTATATATCTTTGGGTTATCGGATCGGATTGAGTTGATTGAAGAAGCTCTGGTGCTTGATTTAATGCGACCTTATATATATCTTGGTTTATAAGATCGATTGAGTTGATTGAAGAAGCTCTGGTACATGCGATTTTATCGACCACTATTAGCTGTGAGAGATTGAACAACATGTCCTAGTGGAATCTAATGCTATATATCTTTGGGTTATCGGATCGGACGAGTTGATTGAAGAAGCTCTGCCCTTGATTTAATGCGACCACTATTGGCACTCTGAGAGATTGAACAACATCCTAGAGGAATCTTATGCTATATATCTTTGGGTTATCGGATCGGATTGAGTTGATTGAAGAAGCTCTGGTACTTGATTTAATCGACCCTTGTTGGCACTACAAGAGATTGAACAACATCTAGAGGAATCTAATGCTATATATCTTTGGGTTATCAGATCGGACTGAGTTGATTGAAGAAGCTCGGTGACCGATTTAATCGACCTTTGTAGGCACTCTGAGAGATTGAACACTATCTTAGAGGAATCTAATTCTCTATATACTGGGTTATCAGATCGGACTGAGTTGATTGAAGAAGCTCTGGTACTTGCGATCTAATCGACCCTTTGGCACTCTGAGAGAGATTGAACAACATCTAGGGAATCTAATGCTATATATCTTTGGGTTATCGGATCGATTTGAGTTGATTGAAGAAGCTCTGGCGGCCGATTTGATCGACGCTATTAGCACTCTGAGAGATTGAACAACATCCTAGAGGAATCTAATGCTATACATCTTTGGGTTATCGGATCGGTGAGTTGATTGAAGAAGCTCTGGTGCCGATTTAATTGATACTGTAGGCACTCTGAGAGATTGAATCTTGTCTAGAGGAATCTAATGCTATATATCTTTGGGTTATCGGATCGGATGAGTTGATTGAAGAAGCTCTGGTGCTTGATTTAATCGACCCATTGGCACTCTGGTGAGATTGAACAACACTGTCTTAGAGGAATCTAATGCTCTATATACTGGGTTATCAGATCGGACTGAGTTGATTGAAGAAGCTCTGGTGCCGATTTAATTGACGACTTGTAGGCACTCTGAGAGAGAGATTCTTGTCATAGAGGAATCTAATGCTATATATCTTTGGGTTATCGGATCGGATTGAGTTGATTGAAGAAGCTCTGGTGACCGATTTAATCGACCCTTGTAGGCACTCTGAGAGATTGAACAACATCTAGAGGAATCTAATGCTATATATCTTTGGGTTATCGGATCGGATGAGTTGATTGAAGAAGCTCTGGTACCCGATTTAATCGACCCTTTGTTGGCACTTGATTGAGATTGAACAACATCCTAGGGAATCTAATGCTATATATCTTTGGGTTATCGGATCGGATTTGAGTTGATTGAAGAAGCTCTGGCGGCCGATTTGATCTGACTTGTTAGCACTTCTGAGAGATTGAACAACATCTTAGAGGAATCTAATGCTATACATCTTTGGGTTATCGGATCGATGAGTTGATTGAAGAAGCTCTGGCCCGATTTAATTGACCCTTGTAGGCACTCTGAGAGAGATTGAATTCTTGTCATAGAGGAATCTAATGCTATATATCTTTGGGTTATCGGATCGGATTGAGTTGATTGAAGAAGCTCTGGTGACCGATTTAATCGTACCTGTAGGCACTCTGAGAGATTGAACTCTTGTAGAGGAATCTAATGCTATATATCTTTGGGTTATCGGATCGGATGAGTTGATTGAAGAAGCTCTGCTGCCCGATTTAATCGACCTATTGGCGCCGGTGAGATTGAACAACATCTAGAGGAATCTAATGCTATATATCTTTGGGTTATCGGATCGGATTGAGTTGATTGAAGAAGCTACATTTGCCGATTTAATCTGACCTTATATATATCTTGGGTTATAAGATCGATTGAGTTGATTGAAGAAGCTCTGGTACATGCGATTTTATCGACCACTATTAGCTACGGAGAGATTGAACAACATCTAGTGGAATCTAATGCTATATATCTTTGGGTTATCGGATCGGACATAGTTGATTGAAGAAGCTACTTTTGCCCGATTTAATCACGAACACTATTGGCACTACAGAGAGATTGAACATTGTCCTAGAGGAATCTAATGCTATATATATACTGGGTTATCAGATTGGATTGAGTTGATTGAAGAAGCTCTGGCTGCCCGATTTAATGCAGCCTTATATATACTGGGTTATAAGATCGGATTGAGTTGATTGTAGAAGCTCGGTATACGATTTAATGCGACCACTATTAGCTGTGAGAGATTGAACACTGTCCTAGTGGAATCTAATGCTATATATACTGGGTTATCAGATCGGACAGAGTTGATTGAAGAAGCTCTGCCTGCCCGATTTAATGCAGCCACTATTGGCACTACAGAGAGATTGAACACTGTCCTAGAGGAATCTAATGCTATATATACTGGGTTATCAGATCGGATTGAGTTGATTGAAGAAGCTCTGGCTGCCCGATTTAATGCAGCCACTGTTGGCACTACAGAGAGATTGAACACTGTCATAGAGGAATCTAATGCTATTTATACTGGGTTATCAGATCGGATTGAGTTGTTTGAAGAAGCTCTGGCTGACCGATTTAATGCAGTCACTGTAGGCACTACAGAGAGATTGAACACTGTCCTAAAGAAATCTAATGCTATATATTCTGGGTTATTGGATCGGACTGAGTTGATTGAAGAAGCTCATTTGCCCGATCTAATCACGACCTTGTTGGCACTCTGAGAGATTGAACAACATCTAGAGGAATCTAATGCTATATATACTGGGTTATCAGATCGGATTGAGTTGATTGAAGAAGCTCTGGCTGACCGATTTAATGCAGCCACTGTAGGCACTACAGAGAGATTGAACACTATCCAGAGGAATCTAATCTTTGTATATCTTTGGGTTATTAGATCGGATTTGAGTTGATAGAAGAAGCTCATTTGCCCGATCTAATCTGACGATTGTAGGCACTACAGAGAGATTGAACACTGTCCTAGTGGAATCTAATGCTATATATACTGGGTTATCAGATCGGACAGAGTTGATTGAAGAAGCTCTGCCTGCCCGATTTAATCACGATGTTGGCACTCTGAGAGATTGATCAACATCTAGAGAAATCGATGCTATATATCTTTGGGTTATCGGATCGGATTGAGTTGATTGAAGAAGCTCTGCTGCCGATTTAATCTGACCATTGTTGGCACTGAGAGAGATTGAACAACATCTAGAGAAATCTAATGCTCTATATCTTTGGGTTATCAGTTGGTGAGTAGATTGAAGAACTATGGATGCCGATTTATTGCGTGATGTTGGCACTGAGAGATTGAACAACATCTAGAGGAATCTAATGCTATATATCTTTGGGTTATCAGATCGGACTGAGTTGATTGAAGAAGCTCTGGCTGCCCGATTTAATGCAGCCATTGTTAGCACTACAGAGAGATTGAACACTGTCCTAGAGGAATCTTATTCTATGTATACTGGGTTATCAGATCGGACTGAGTTGATTGAAGAAGCTCTGGTTGCCCGATTTAATGCAGCCACTGTTGGCACTACAGAGAGATTGAACATTGTCCTAGAGGTATCTGATGCTATATATACTGGGTTATTAGATCGGATTGAGTTGATTGAAGAAACTCTGGCTGCCCGATTTAATCGTACTGTTGGCACTCTGAGAGATTGAACAACATCTAGAGAAATCTAATGCTATATATCTTTGGGTTATCGGATCGGATGAGTTGATTGAAGAAGCTCGTTGCCGATTTAATCGACCATTGGCACTACAGAGAGATTGAACATTGTCCTAGAGGTATCTGATGCTATATATACTGGGTTATTAGATCGGATTGAGTTGATTGAAGAAACTCTGTTGCCGATTTAATCTGACCCTTGTTGGCACTCTGAGAGAGATTGAACAACATCCTAGAAATCTAATGCTATATATCTTTGGGTTATCGGACTGAGTTGATTGAAGAAACTCTGGCTGCCCGATTTAATGCAGCCACTGTTGGCACTACAGAGAGATTGAACACTGTCCTAGAGGAATCTAATGCTATATATACTGGGTTATCAAATCGCATTGAGTTGATTGAAGAAGCTTTGGCTGCCCGATTTAATGCAGCCACTGTTGGCACTACAGAGAGATTGAACACTATCCTATAGGAATCTAATGCTATATATCTTTGGGTTATCAGATCGGACTGAGTTGATTGAAGAAGCTCTTTGCCCGATTTAATCGACCTTTATTGACACTACATCGAGATTGAACATTGTCCTAGATGAATCTAATGCTATATATCTTTGGGTTATCGGTCGGATTGAGTTGAGGTTAAAATTGTATTAAGTAATTTACCTTCTTCAATTCATAGTTCATAGTTCATAGAGGTTAATTCATTGGTAGAATTCTTAATTCATATTACGAAGTTTTATCAATTTTTAGTGCATAACAATTTCAATTTTAGTTCGTAGAGGTTATATATATATATATATATATATATATATATATATATATATATATATATATATATATATATATATATATATATATATAATTATTGAGATTTACCTTCTTTCAATTAATATGAGTCGTAAACGTTATAATTCATAATTATTGTTAGAATTCGTAGTTTTAATACGATTTATAAATTTTACGACTCTTTATAAGAGTCGTAAAAGTTAACTAAAAGATGTCCTAAATATTAATTTAACGAAGGCAAAAAAATACGAATTCTAATTTTGAGTCGTAATTTTAGAATTATAACTCTTAATTTGTATTTCAACCGAAAATACGACACACCTTTTTGAGACCACTTTACAATTTGCGTCCCTTATTAAGAGTCATAATTTTTAAATACGACTATTATTTACATGCTACGATCTTTTTAAGGGTTGAATTAGATGAAATCTATTTACTGTCAATTCACTGACTTGGATATGTAAGTTATGCAAATCCACTGGCCAGAAGCTAACTTGCTGATGGAGAAATTGTTTCAATCTTACCAACAGATTTAAGGGTACTGGAACGAACATGAATATGATTAGTGTTTTGTATGCAGCTTTAATTTCTGTAAATTTTTATTACAAAGTCCTTGAAAGAGAATAAGAAAATAATATTAATGAGTATCTTAGGACGGTTAATATTTTAAAATAGAGTAAGAGCCCCTCAAGGCCGTCTTTAAATATCTTAATTAAAGACATATTTATGTTATTAAGAAAAACTTCTGTATTATTAATCAAAATGTCTAAGTTATAAACAAAATACACTTTTTGTAGTAGATTATTAGTGCCTTGCTATTTTAATTGCATAAAAAAATGGAGTGAGGGTAGCTTTCTTTATATACTCCCTCACTTGAATTTATTTAACCTATTCTGGTCGAAGTTACTTTTCAACAATAATTTTGAAATCCTAAAAATGAGTTTGTACATACACAACTCGGAATTAGGGTTCTTGATTAAGATTTTGGAGCTTTCGATTTTGTGATTTAGGGGAATTATTATATATATTTGATGTGAAAAAGACAGTTTTACTTGTTAGCCTAAAGAATTAAATTCTGTTTCTTACTAAGATGTATGTTTGGTTTTATCATTAGGTTAGTAACACTGTTTATATCAATATATTTTCTTGTTTACTTAACTGACGAATAGTAATAACATGATATGCAGTTCAATACTTGAATGTACGCCGGCATACACTGAAATAGAAGCAACGGGATGTTATCCGTGCGTGTCATGAAAATATTTGTTGGCCAATTGGTGGCGCCTAATGGTGCTTTTGGACGTGTGTGTTGAGTGTTGACGATTATTAACAATTATTTAATGGACTTCTTGGTTTTGGTACTTTTATTGTATGTTGAATGTTATTGTTAGGTGCCTTGCTGATTAAAAATGTCTCTGTAATGATACATATGGTGGCGTTCTCATTATAATCACTTTCTTTTCTTCTCCAGAATTTGACATATCCGATGCGCAATACGAGCATGCATTGGCTGTTGAACCTCTATCGCCAAGATTAGCTGCGCTTAGAATTGAACTTTGCCCAGTCCATATGAGCGAGGGTTACTTTTGGATGGTCTATTTTGTTCATCTGCATTTTGTTGTTCCCGGTTGATTTTTCTCCGCATGACATGCCAACAAAAAAATATGTAAGAATATGATTAGTATATTATACAAATCATATTTATAAATCTCAACAAGAGTAAAAAACATCTTCTCTGTCAGTTTTATCAATGCAAAATCTGTGATTATTCGATTGGTGAATGTGGAAGACTTTGATTATCTGTGGATGAAGCAATGTATTTCTGTGGAAATGTCAAATGAGAGTTGTAAAATGGACTCCTACCTTCAATACTGCTATAGATTCCCCTGTTGTACCGGTATGGATTTCTTTGAGACATGTCCCAATCATGTTGTTTCACCCGGAGGCTTTATTTGAATTAGTTAGGCCTTTTGGTAAACCATTGAAAGTAGATTAAACCTAGCCGTTTACCAGGTTGGAAAAAGCTAGAGTTATGGTTGAACTCGACATCTCAAAAGTTATGCCAGAAGCTATTTTTGCTGAGTTTAGAGGTCAGAAGGTTAAAATCAAGGTGTCCCATGATTCTTTGCCTTTGTATTGTGATTTTTGCTTGAAGATTGGTCATAGAGCAGATTCTTGCTTTATAAAAAATCCCCGAGTTAAATCAGTCAGCAACTTAGATAAGAGATGTGGTTCGTCAGAAGAGTTGCATACTAATCAGGATTCCTCCATTAGAAATGCCCAAAAGGATGTTATATTAGAAGAAGACAGGATTAACAGTAACCCTAATTGGGATGTTCGACAAGATGTTGATTTGGAAGGTGAAAGAAACGACAACAACTATAATTGGGAGGTCCCATCGAAAACTGTTCGAAGTATTTGTAGACAAGAAGTGCAAAGGGAATCAGCGACAGAGAAAGCAAAAAATAATTTTTCGGTTTTGGATAATCTAGAGGTTCAAGAAAAGGATTTGGAATCCCCTCTAGAAGATATAGAAGACATCTCGGATACACTGATAGAGCATCTTTTAGTAGCCTCTTCGGCGTGTGTTGGTTCTGCAAGTGCTAGTTCCGGGTGTGTTTCTCTGCCTTTGGAGAATCTTGGTGTTTCATCTTCAGTTCCTACTGTTTTGGTGGAGCAGGTTGCTCCTGTTTTTGGACAAGTTGTAGAGTCCCATGTGCCCCCACCCCAGCCACCCGAAAAGAAAAAAGGAAGAGCCACGAAGAACTCGATTAAAGCTTCATACTCTTCCTCTCTTCCTATGATGAAGGCTGTTTTAAGAAAGTCTCGTAGGTATAGCCCCAAAAAAGTTAAATGAAGATCGAGTATATAAGATTGACTCGTTGGCACTTGTGTAGGTGGCTGGAGCTCGTTGGATTGTAGTTTTCACTTGGATGATTGATATTTTGTTGGTGCAGCAGAAGTATTTATTGCTTGCCCTTGGATTCTCGGTTGTTGTCTGTGGTGCTAATAGAGTGTGGATTAGAAGAACTCTTGGATGGACTAGCTTTTGCTCCTTTGTCTTTTGTGTTAGTTTGGACTTTCATTTGAGTATTTTCTTGGAGTTGTACTCGGGTTCCTATAAACCCCCGTGATCATATCGTTTTTATTTTGAATAATAGGAGCTTGACTCCACCTTTAACCAAAAAAAAAAAAAAAAAAAAAAAAATTAACAACACTTACGTTCATATTTTTATTTTAGTAGAAATAAGGCATTGACCAAGTACTATGAATTCGGATTTAATCCTGGACGAGACAGTGGTGTGACCACTTCCCCTTAAGCACAATTTGCCCGCCTTTCTATGCTTCAGGCCTACTTGAGCAATGTGCTCCCAAGGTTCAACGTCCAATCACAACTAATTTTGGAAGCAACAAAATTAGTTCCTTCGAACCTTCCAAGTGTTAGAACTCTCTAAATGTTAAGTGTATGCCTACTATATATGCAAACTCTATCTAATATAATGAGAAAGACGATGCCAATGGATGAGGGGGGAGGAGAAGAATGATTACTCCAAAGTGGTGGAGAGACCACCTTTTATAGCCAAAAGAGGCTACCTCAAAGGTCACAAATTAACCCATGTACTAAAGCCACCATAAAACCTCATTAGAGGTGCAATACCATGAGTTACAAAATTAATTCATTTTAATTCCGAAAATTAAAGAATTAATTGGTAAAATTGGAGTAATAACATGGGAGTAGTGTAAAAGACTTCTTCTAGAATATGTATACTCCCAACTTGTACCTCACTAGTTCGAGCCAACTTTTATTCACACCGAGAATTGGTTTTCGCCCATGTATTACATTTTCACGTAGCTTGCGCAACCCACTACGTGATCAACTATAAAACATGTCAAAACAAAGGGTGGACAACATATAAAATTTGCTCAAAGATATGTCCTCTTGACATTTCAACTTTAAAGTTAAGTTGCACATTTTATGGTTTTAGAACGTATAAAGGGTTGCTCAATCAACCAATTCTCCAACAATCCCTCACATGAATAAAATTGGCAAAAAAATGCTCATGCAAATGAAGAAATGCAATTCGAGAGTTCTCGAGAATTCGTTGCATATGTAAAGGTGGTTGGTAGCCTTGAACCTTCCATAGTGAAATACCATCGGATACACTTGCCAACCAGTGGACGTGATGCCTTGAATTGTTCGGCATTTTGTGTGTAACAAGACAATGATACTCACACAACGTTTCCTCACACTTTAATCGGTCCTTTCGTTGTTGTCCATTTTGGCCGTGGACTGCCTTGGAAGTATTCATCGAATGCTCTAAAGATTTAGCCCTTTGTTTCATCTCATAGAAGTGGCCCCCTTCACATTCGATATAGGTGATCTTTTATTTAGGAGTACCCTGTCTTACCCCACGTTATATCATCAACGTATAAGGATCATTAAAAGTTTTTCACTTTTCCTACCATGGACAGGTCGATCACTCTTTCATCATAGGAATAGGTTGGGAACTCTATTTCCCGAGTGCTTTGGTCGATCCCCCCACAATTCGGTTGTCCCTTTGAACCTGCAGATTGAGGTTTACAATCCAGGTAGGGTTGCCATCATGGGCGGTAATCATTTAATGGGCTTCTAACCCCATTCCCCTCGATGAAATCTCTTATGGTCTCTTAAACGACCATTTATTAATGGATCCGTGATACTCTCTTTGGATTCTACAATAATACAACATGTCAATACCGGTTTTTATAAATTTACTCACGGATTTGACTTTTAAGTCAACAACTCCCATTAAATAAAACTCTTCCAATAGCATTTGAAACTAACACAGTTTTAACTATTGGTGATATTATTTCCAGATAATAATGTTTCTCAAAATATTGATATACCAAGCATATCATACTTATTTTGAGATTCTCAACTATGAACTCTAATTTCATAGTTAATCTAGACACAACAATAAGATTTGATATATTTCCTAGTAAATACTAGAAAAGTCTCATTATAGAAATATAGCCTCAATTAATCCGGAAATCATATTCATCAGTGCACCAACTCATGCACATCTTTGTATCTCATAGTTAGTTGGATCTCACAACCAGTCTTAACTATCTCTTTTCCAATCCTCTTGATTGAAACTATTATAATACCAAGCCAACCAAATAATTTGGACCACAAAAACTGGTCTATCATATAGACACACAAGTTTTTCCCAAATTTACCGTTTAGGTACTTGTATTAAATCACACAAGTAAACCCATCCAAAATAGATTCTTTCATAAAACAAACAAGATTCACATCCTCTTGATGTATCACAGAAGTTTGTTTTGATGAAATAGAAATCTTTGTATGTGGGAATTTAGATCTCACACATTTTCTCACCATCAATTTGTTCAGTCAATAGCTTCTCAAAAGTATTACTGAGCCATTTGATCTCATCTTCCTCTAGAAGATCATTTTGAGACTTGATAATTAATGATATGAATTTGCAAGTCCATATATTCCTAGTAGGAATAAACTAGAACACTTGATCAACATTTCAAGTTTGCGACCTTAATATGCCTCTTCATTATCGAAGTCTCCTCCCCCCACATTTCACACCTCAATAGTGACTAATAAGTGCACATGAGAGCGAACATAATATGGAGGTTTTCCTTTCATGTGAAATAATCATAACTATCCTCAATGATATTGTTCACATGCGCTAGAATTCGTTCTCTTCTTCACAAGAGATACATAATCTCTGGCTCCAAACCTTAAGAACTTAAAGGTTGATAACACTTTCACATTTCATAAGCAATTACATCTCTACTAGTAGTAGTATGTAAGCAACAAGTTATGAAAATCAAAGACTTAACCCCACAATATATGGGCAAACCATAACTCAATTATGGGTGACCCATACATTTCCACACACTCAATTCTTCACATCGTTTCCACCACAAATCTCAAAATTTCATTTTATGAAATGCACACACACAAGTTTAATAAGTGAATGGTAAATCCATGTTTCCCATCCAAGTACGATTAAAACTTGCTTTGTCAATATTTCTCAATAAGTAGACATGGCTAAACACCCATTGAAAAAATAAAATATAGTAGTTGTAGGCGCCACAATGTTGTTATGAACACGACTTGGTTTTTATTAAAAAAAAAATGTTTAACCAAGAAAACTAAATTTAACAAATTTGGAAGAAGTACAATTCATTTTTCATTTTCCATGGGAATTTTTTTTTTTTTTTACTACGCTTGACATAGTTGTCAATGACAGTAACAATTGTCCGAATACGTAGAACTCAAATACTACAATAAAATAAATTCCATCATCTTTGTTTTAGCAATCGAAGTACATCTACCCACTTCAAGATGAACCCCGTCGGACTCGTAGATCTTGCATATCTCTAGCATATGCACGTTTATCTATTAGATAAGACATGACCACAAGAATCACTTAGTAATCCACCATGTCTTTTTATCCAACTTGTAGACATTGGAGTTCCCACACTAGACTTTAAAGTCTACTTGTAAATGTTATAAACATTATCATACGTGAGCTAAGTGGCCTCAATGCCAACTTAATATAATTTTCTTCAAACACGTACTCAAGTGTGTTATTAAGAAGCCATATCTCAAATGGGACCATTGAGTAGATTTTTCACACCCAACTTTCATAGTAAAGGAGTTCACATGAAAATGGTGAAATTCTAGCTCAATCACATTTTTCCTTTAATATTAGCAACAATAATATTTTCTCGAAACATTGTTGTTTGTCACATCCACATGATTGAACATCAATTCTTGTCATATGTGGGATTTAAAGCCCGTGCCAACCCATCATTTAATGGCATATTTCTTTTCCATATACTACCCCCACAGTTGAGTGTATCTCTTCGAAAGGATATGTTTTAAGGGTGGCAAATCACGACCTCAATGTCGTGACCACTTACAACCGGAACCTCAACGTTCACGGTGTTATTCTCTAGACATTTCACCATGCTTCACATTATAAAATGTGGGAATTACATTCAAGTTAATGAAATACAACATAAAGTTGTGATAATTTTACTTACTTGAAATTAACAACAATTGAACAACAAGATTTGAAAGTTCCATTTCACTAATCACTTCTAAGTAAAACCAACTTAGAAATACATATTTAACAACACAAGGTGAAAAATTATCTCCACAAGTTACTCACACTTGTTCCAACAAAATAGCTTCACAAGCTTAATTCCCACAACAAGGTATGGTCAAATTTACTTCATCAATATTTCATAACAAGTAGTACTTTAAAAGACATAAAGTACCACACAATTTCTATTCTCAAATAATAGAAAACATACTTTGAAAAATTTCTCGAATACCACTCCAACACAAATGCATCATAACATAGATGCTTCACAAATAAAAAAAAAAGTGCATCAAGCAAGAATTCATTCACAATCAATGATTCTTTATATGCTTCAGAAATAAATCACAAAGTATAGTTACTCTTGAAACGTCAACAAGTCTTTCAACCTTCTTTGACTAAGACAATTGATTTATAATTAACTCAGCAAAATAAAAGGTCTGAATTTAAATGACAAAATCATTTACATGACCTCCCTCACGCATGAGAGCACCAAATGCAAACCATAAAAAAATTGACTTATCAAATACCCACAATCGGAAGGCACTTTGAACTTTTGTAACTACTCAAACAACTTAAATACTGGCTAATAACTGAAGGGGTTACATTCAGTAAATATCACACAAATATTTGGAACTGAAGATCAAATAGCACACTTGCTAAAAAACAGTCCCTCGCGCATGATATTAAAGAATCAAAACCAACCCAAAGTAATATAAGCAACACGCATAAACAAGTATCGAAAATATAATTAGTGCATGTAGCACTCTTAACCATCATCGATCTTCAAATTAAAAGCTAAAAAGTAAACAAAATATTAGCTTGCTCACATGACTAATTTTTTACAATTAGCAAAAGTTTGCAATAACAAATTAGCCAGAGGTATCAGCAACAAAAACTTGGAAAATACCCAATGACGCAATATGGACCAATTAAAATTATCCTTGGTTTCTCAAAACACCACAAAGCATTTTTCAAGATTTACTTATTATACTGTAGTAATCTTCATGTTCCAAAAAAATAGCTACGTGTACCAACCATATAAAAAAATAACCGAGTAACTATAAACCTTTATTTATACGGAGATAAGAATGGTCACCACTTTACTTACTCCGAATCTGGCTTTAGAATTCTCAAATAAGAACCAAGAAGATTGTTAAAACTTATTCCATTATTATGTTCAAAAGACAACCGGAAATGGAAGAAATTGTGCTTAAGACTGTTGTCCCGGTTGATTTTCCTCCGCATGACATGCCAACAAAAGAATATGTAAGAATATGATTAGTATATTGTTGATACGGAAATATGTCCAATCCGTCATAAAGGACCTAGGAACGAATCCTAAGGCGTCCTAAGTCATCCAAAGGATCCGAGGCACTTTAGTCCGAGCCAATGGTCCGATCCGGGCAGACCATCCATGGTCCGACCCACCCTAAAAGAAAGGGACAAAGGATTTGGACCTGCAAGGCCCGACTCGGAACCATAGGTCCGACCCACCTTGGTCCGGGCCTCCCTGGGAAAGGAGCATAGTGCTAAGTCAGTACCCTCTCCGACCCAAAGACTCCGATACGGATGTCAACTCGTATTCAGTATGACCATCTCATAAAGCTACCAAGCAAGTGGGCACCAAAGAGTGAGATGTCCGAACCCAGGAGCTCCGAATCGGAAGAGTTGGACAGGTAGGAGAACTTCCTCAGCTGACAACCAGGAACTGTCCGGATCAGGCATCCGGACCGACCTCTCCGAACCTGGGACCTCGGCAGACTCTGTCACATCCTCAAGAACTCCCCCAATAATGACCAAACTACCCCTAAAGCCCAAGATGGCATGGGCTAAAGCTTCATTATTGGGCTACGGGCCTCATCTTAGCATTGGTGGCTCAATCCTAGCCGTACACATGGCGCAATCCTAGCAAGGCCTTCCATTTTGATGATAGTCTATAAATAAGGCACACATCTCAACAAGTAAGTCACTTAACTTCACTTCGAACAAGTCATCTCGCTAGTCACATCACGACCCCAATCCCAAATATTGTACAGAGTTGATCCTCAGTCACTCTCGAGTAAAGTCTCATCCCGGTTTGACACTTAGCAAACCGGGCACTAACACCCCGCTCAGTGTGCGAGTCCTTCTAGGAGTTGTTGGTCGCTGGTTCTTATGCCTCGGTCCTCACCTAGCAAGGAGCCTCTTACCTTGGCACCCATTGGAAGAGTTAAATAAATCTAAGTAGTTGGGGAGTTAAACCCTCAACATTTTGGCGCCGTCTGTGGGAATCTTTACAAAAAGTCCCGTTCTCTTCAGTAATGGCAAGAACAAGAAGGTCCGCAAGAACCAATGCCATTGCCATTGGTACGCCTGCTCCAAGACAAAGGGGGAGACCTCCCACTAGAAGAGGTGGAGTAACAAGAGTCTCAACAAGAGAAGTAGTCGATGATCCAAGTGATGGCCATACCGCTAGTCTTTCTTCTGGCGAGGAAAGAGCCACTAATCCACGATGAGATCCAGACACTTGGGGATGAAGGACAGTTTCCTCCGTCAGGAACACATGGTCCTCCCCCAGGAAGAAACTTTACCCTCCCAAATGGACAGATCGTCCGTCCTAGTGAGTTCGGGATGAATGAGAATCAGTTTGGCCTCTTACTCACCACTATTCAAGGGTGTTTTGGATCAAACAACCTCCAGCCTCCTCAGCCCACCCCGCCTACGCCGATCCCAAGGCAAGCTGAACCCGCTCAATCAAGAAATGAGCACCGTCTGATCCAACAAAGGCTGGGGGAACAAGCCCAACCAGAAGATCTGAGACATCTTCTCAATAGGAGAGCCGCTGCTTCTCATGAACAACGAGGTAGAAGTCCAGAAGTGCCACGAGTAGACGAAGTGGGAACCAGTCGGCGAGAAGCTCAACAACAAGTGCCCAGAGATCAAATGGCGGAAAGCACTCTGATAGTTCCAATCGGTGGTCTCCCTCCAGATGTAGCTATCAACCCAGGCAGTGAAAGGCCGATAGCCGAACAGATCTATCTCCAGCAGAAGGCCTTGGAAACACAAATTGCCACCCTGAGTAGGATGGTCAAAGCACATGAGAAGGTGGTAGTTAAAACTCCCAACCCTCTGTGCGATGAGATCAGAAGAGAAAGAAAGCGCCCCGACTGTGTTATCCCAAACCTTGAACATTACCATGGAGATACTTGCCCTGTAGGGCATCTTACTAGATACGAAAGTAAGATGGAAAGCAATGGACTCAACGATAACATGAAAGCTCTCAACTTTTCCACCACACTCTTTGGAGAAGCAATGGATTGGTGGACACTACCTAATGGTTCCATCAAATCCTATGCGGACGTTGCCTCCCTTTTCTTGAAAAGGTTTGAGAAAGCAAAAAGAAGGAAGAGGTCAGTTGAGCACCTGGCAGGCATAATCCAGAAAGAGCATGAGGACCTCAGAACCTTCCTTGACCGCTTCAACGCTGAAATCTGACGGTGTAGAGCCTCATATCATCAAAGAGCGGGTCCGACACCTATATGCCAACACTTATAATGATGAGCTTAGAAGGAAGCTTTCCAATGAAGAAATTACCACTGAAAAGTACTTGGAAGATATCTGCGAAGGAGTCTTGTATGGAGAAGATTACCGAAGGAATGTCCGATAAGGCGAGGATCAAGAAGGAAAAGAACAATGCGACAGAACTCCCTCCTCGTGGGAAGTTCGAGCAAAAGAGATCTCGAGAGGTAAAAGAATTCCACAGAAAGAACTCCACCGGGAGATCGCCGAGTATACGCCTCAACAGACCAAGATCCGACATCTTGGCTTCTATTGTTGAGAAGGACTTAGATATACAATGGCCTAAACCTGTCAAGAGTAGCAAGAAGAATAAATTCTCTAAATAGTACTGTAGGTTCCACAAGCAGAAAGGTCATCCGACTGAGGATTGCATCCAATTAAAGACAGAAATTGAAAGACTAGTGAGAAGCGGGAAGTTGTAAGAACCAACAGGCGAAGAAGAGCCCTCCAGGCATAGAAGGAATGAGCAAAGAAGTGAGGAGCGTGGTTCTGAACCTCCGACAGGATCTTTACCGCCACCTCGGTGAAATCCCACCTCGGAGCCCAAAGATATCAAGGGTACCACGAAGACAGAATGGAGAACCTCCCTTACGGTGGAGTTATCAGCGCCATTGCGGGAGGACCAACAGGGGAGATAGCGAATGCAAGGGAAAGGACCGCGCAACACTTGAGAAACAACGACAGAGCTTACGGCCCACCAGCCTTAAAAGGCACAAATGCAATCACCTTTGACGATAGCGAGATCCCCCCACCAACGTCTGGCAAAGGAGATCTCAAGGACCCCGATGTCCCTTTGGTTGTTTCTCTAGTGATTGCCACTTATAAAGTCAACAAGGTACTAATCGACACAGGAAGCTCCTCCAATGTCCTATCCAAAAGGACTGTTGAGCAAATGCATCTGGGGCAAATACAATATGGACGAGTATATACCTCATTAGTAGGTTTTGGAGGGTCTCGTGCGCCCATTGGAAGTATACCACGCAAGTCTCCATGGGCACTTTTCGACAAGAGTGACCCACTATCCTCTTTGGTAGTAGATAGCACCTTCGACTATAACAGCGATCTTGGGCGCCGGGACTTAACCAATTGAGCAATTGCTTCTCCCCTACACAACGGTGAAGTTTCCAACCCCGAACGCGTAGGGGGAAGAAATGGGCAACATTAGAGAAGCACAGGAGTGCTACATCATGTCGACCGGAGGGCCTGAGAACTGTCCTTTCGGTCACTAAGGGCCCTCTTAGCCATTCTCCCATTACTCTAACGCCACCAAAGGAAGAGATCGGTATTGGATCGTTCAGAGAAAAGTTCCCCAAGACAGCTAGAATAGAATCCCATGAAGCCTTGAAAGAGGTCCAACTGGTCGAAGGAAATCTGGAGAGAACAACTCGGATTGGAACGGAGATGAGCACGGAAATAGAGCTGAAGCTCATCACTTGCCTTCGTGACAATCGCGACGTCTTTGCTTGGAGCACAGATGATCTCAAGGGGATAGACCGAGGATCGCGGTTCACCGTCGAACATGGATCCTACACACGCATCCAGCAAAGAGGAAAGACTTGGACGATTGAGGATGCTATCATAGAAGGGAGGTTGACAAGTTGATGAAAGGGTCATATCGAAGAAGTCGGATACTCGATTGGAGTGCATAGCGTGGTCCTCGTCGAAAAAGCTCCGGAAAGTGGAGAATGTGCAATGACTTCACTAGACTCGACAAGTTTTGTCGAAAGGATCCTATCCATTGCCACGCATAGACCAATTTGGTTGATTCCACTGCAGGATGTGCACTTCTAAGCTTCATGGATGCATACCAAGGCTTCTACCAAATTAGGATGGCTCGAAGACATCGAAAGCGGCATTCTTTGCGGCCGGAGGAGTCTATTGCTTCAAGGTCATGCCCTTTGGCCTCAAGAATGGGAGTTACTTACCAACGGTAAACAAGATGTTGAAGGAAGAATTGGGAAAAACCATGGAAGTCTATGTGGATGACATGCTTGTGAAAAGCAAGGCGAAGAGGAGCACATCGAACACCTCAACAATTGCTTTTCTATTCTCGGAAATATGGAATGAAGTGAACCTGAAAAGTGCACTTCGGGGTGAAAGGAGGAAAATTCCTCGGCTACATGGTCTGAGAAAGAGGCATCGCTAACCCATAGAAAATAAAGGCAATCGTAGATGCACGACCCAAGACCGTCGATGAAGTTGAAGCTTCTAGGAAAGGTGATGGCGTTGGGCGTTTTATCTCAAGGTCATGAGAAGAACCTTCCTTCTTTAAGATCTTACGAAAAGGAAATAAGTTCGAGTGGACAAAGGAGTGTGAAGAGCCTGGAAAACTTGAAAAGTATCTCCTCTAGCCCTTACGCCTAAACCCATGGAGGATGAAACTCTTTACCTCTATTTGGCCACCACTGATGAAGCAATGAGTTCTGTACTAGTACGGCTACAAGACAACGAGCATTTACCAATCTAGTACTTGAGCAAAGCTCTTGTAGGCTCTGAGGCCAGATATGTCAAGGTTGAGAAGCTCGCCAGCCTTTGGTTTACTTTACTGACGACTAAAGCCTTACTTCAAGTCGCATCGGATTGTGGTCCTTACAAATGAGCCACTCAAACATGTCTTGGAAAAACCGGATCAGTCAGGACGCCTGTCCAAATGGGCTATTGAGCTAAGTGAATATGATATTGGGTATCAAGCCCCATCTGCCAAGAAAGCGCAAGTTTTGGCCGACTTCCTGGTAGACTATCCAGAGAAAGCAGAAGAAGAGAACAAAAATTCCCAGGAAAAGGCTAGTCATGTGGTGATTGCCCAGATTAAGGAATCAAGTGGAGAGGAAGAAGCAGAAGAGACACAAAGAGGTAGCGTCCGACTTATGGTGAATACTACCAACCTATGGACGATTCACTGAGAGTGAGACACATGTTTCTCTTGGATGAAGAACTCGATACCTCGACAACTGCATCTTCCGACAAGAAGCAGGAGGTTGAGAAAGCCCTCACTCCCACTTTAGGAGGAAAGGAAGGAAATAAAGAATGGTGGACATTACAAGTGGATGGATCATCAACTGGACGATTGGGAGGAATAGGAATTTTCCTTGAAAGTCCTGAAGGAGCCAAGTTAGAGTACGCCATCACCCTCAATTTTAAGGTGACAAACAACGAGGCCGAGTATGAAGCACTTATCACCGGCCTAAGAATGGCGAAAGCCCTTCAAGTAAAAAGGATCAAAGCCTACACAGACTCCCAGCTCGTACAATCCCAGTTCTCCGGGTCTTTCACCACCAAAGGACCTAACGTGATCAAATACTTGGAACTCCTCAAGAAAGAGGTTGAGCAATTTGAAGAATTTACTCTTGACCAATTTCACAGAGAATGGAATGAAAAGGCCGATGCCCTCTCCAAGTACGCCTCGGCCTTGGGAGCTTTGGACACAAGAAGTGTCATCCTAATGACCCACGCGGAATCCTCCCTGGCAAACCCCAACGGAAAGATATTCCTTGTGAGCACAGAAAGGAATTGGATGACTGATATATTCCGTTACCTCAAGGACGGTACTTTACCTATGGATCCTAGAGAGGCCAGGAAGATTCAATGTCGAGCTAACAGATACTTTATTCTGGGAGAAGATCTCTACAAGAGATCTTCTGGTGAACTCATCTGAGGTTCCTAGATCCTCAAGAGGCGAAAACGGCGATGGAAGAAATCCACGCCGGAAGTTGTGGAAGTCATTCTGGAGGAAGAACTTTGGCGCAAAAGATCATAAGGCAAGGATACTATTGGCCAACTATCGACATGGACGCTGCCAACATCGCCCGCGCCTGTGAAGACTGCCAATACTATGCCAACATACCACACCGCCCGACCAACCCTATGATTCCGTCAATCATAGCTTGCCCATTTGATTAATGGGGCATAGACATAGTTGGTCCCTTTCCGCGAGGAACACATCAAAAGAAGTTCTTGATAGTGGCAGTGGAGTACTTCACTAAGTGGGTCGAAGCTGAAGCAGTGTCAACCATCACCGAAAGCAGAGTTCGGACATTCATCTGGAAGAACATCATCTGCCGGTTTGGACTCCCACGAGTACTAGTTTCAGACAATGGAGCACAATTTTCTGGGTCAAGACTGAAGGAGTGGCTTCAGTCCTTCAAAATAGAACAACGCTTTACTTCCGTTGGCCACCCCCAAGCCAATGGCCAGGTGGAAGCCACCAACAAGACCATAGTCAAAATTTGGAGAAAAGGTTGGGAACTTCCCAAGACAGTTGGGCGGATGATCTTGACGCGGTCCTTTGGGCGCATCGAACGCATTGAAGCGCCACACAAGAAACACCTTTCTCCTTGGTCTATGGATCCGAGGCGGTCATCCTTCGAGGCGGTGGTGGCAACCCGAGAATCCAAAGAATACCCCAGTTGATAATGAGCTCGCAAGGATCTATGACCTTGAGCTCCTTAAGACAAGCGATATGGCATTGTGACATTCTTGATACCAAGCCATGACCGCTCGAGCCTACAATAAACGTGTCCTTCCCAAGGACATACAAGTTGGAGACTTAGTCCTCAGAAGAGCTGATATACTAAGTCATGTGGGGAAACTTAAGCCCAAGTGGGAAGGACCGTACAAGGTTACTAGGGCAAGAGTTAATGGAAGCTTTGAACTAGAAGATGAACAAGGGCGGGCCTTGAAGAGAACTTGGAATGCCAAGAATCTCCAAAAGTTTTACACTTAGAGAAGTATGGCAACGACTGTCACCTTCCTCTATTTTGTAGACCTGTTTTTTGTGTTTGTTCTTTTGAAAAAGGCCTCGAAGCCCTCAAGTTGTAATCCGATTTCCGTCAAATCAATACAACTGTGATCTCATAAACATTGTGGATAATCATGTCCTCCGAATCTCATGATTCGAACGGGCCATGAAGATATTTAACTACTCGATCCGAACCTAGATCATACATTGATCCGGATCGGACCAACACTATCAAACAGTGTCCGACCTTCACAAAGGTAAATACGCTTTTATTAAAACAGGGGTACAGATTTACAAAGTCAGGGTCCGAAGAGCCTTAATCAGGCTTACAAAAACAAGCTCCTACTCTATCTATTTACTTCTACAGCGAAGCTTCCTAATTAACTCTGGTCTTCCGAACCAAACCCCGTCCGAGCACTATTAGCTACATTTTTGGGCGCTCCGAAGGAAGAAGGAATTCCACCATCCCAACCTTGATTGTTTACTGACAAAGGCTTCGAAGCCCCCTTCGGACGATCTAAAGACTAACAGCAGCCGGACGAGATAACCAAGACCATTCAATGCTTCCAGAAAGGATACTTCATCACTTCTGAACGAAAGAAAGCTCCGAAGCAAGCAAGAAGCACACTGACAATCCGGATCGCCTCATACCAAATACTATAAATACACCCTAGATTCAGAGTATTTGGAAAGCGACCAACCCGGATAGTCGGATCAACCCAAGTCACTCCGGAGGCTCCTGTTGGTCCGAGTCCCAACAAGACCGGCATTATGGGGACTCCGTTCGAGTGTAAGTCGCTCCTCGAGCCTTCAATTACGAGCGTACAAACAAAACCGAGCTGCTCGGACGAAAGACCTTGGGTGCAAGACAAACGAGTCACCAGAAAGGTTACTTCCGGAAGTCCCCAATGATCCGACTCCAAACAAGCTCAAGACCATTGTGGGGACTCCTTTCCAAAATTGCAAGTAGCTCCCTTGAGCCCTCAATCCTGGAGACAAAGTCACCAACAGAACCAAACTGCTCGGATACGTATCTTCAAGGACGGGCTGGAAGACCCACTAAAAAGGATACATCCGGAGCTCCCTCAATCCGAGAAACGAACAACTAGACACAACAGGATTGGTAGAAAGCCTTCCAACATCTCGGGCGGTTTTTTACGACCGAACCACGGAATACTGGAAGGGATTCTATCAAACCAATTCTGCCAACTTGTCGCCCCCCGGGCGCATACTCAGAAGCGGATTGCCTCGGATGCATGGAGGTTCACAAACAACTATTTGAAGATCCCCGAACCATCCAGCTAACCTACCTCTCCGGGGCTAAAAGTCACGAATATAGACCACAGCCCCGGAGAAAGAAGATTAGCCTGACGATCAGAGGAATCGATTGGCAAAATTCCAGGCCTCACTCGGCACGGATCGTATCCTCGAAGATCCGAGGCTGGCTTTCCGAGCAATCTAATGCTCCCCAGCCGTTCGGACTCGAGCTCCGGACCTTTGATTACTATAAAAGGGCGAGATGTCCTAATGGAAAGCCGTACAAGGCAGGAGTATATATAGAAAGAGAAGACCAATTAGCAGCGGACACGTGTCCCATATTTACCGGAAATTGGCTTGGGCCGAACATGGGCCTGGCTCTTCGGCTTCCATTGGCCCAACCCAACAATCCATCCTTACGGTCGAGCATATCGACTAAGCTACTCATTCGGACGTGTCAAGCTCGGGGCTGACATAACAACATCCGAAGCAACGGTGATTCGTATAGAGTCACCTGCACTTTAATGTTGATCATCTTCTCATTATCTCACAAGTCTGCATGACTCGGGATAACACACCAAGTCAACGTCCGAATTGCCACTACTGATCACGATACAAGGAGATTCTCTTTCTCGCAAATCTGATCACTCTAAGACGTGGCTCCGAATCGTTCGTGATCCGGTTTATTTCTATTAAAGATTCCGATTCGGATGGGAACAAGGGTTGATCGTCCCCCAAGACACGCAAAGGAAAATTTGCACCAGGCAAATTAATGTCCTGGCGGTATGAATCACAAGGGTCCGAACCCACTATCCGAGTCTGCGAGAGTTGATGAGTTACTACGCAAATACGAAATTAAAACGCGCAAGGATGAACACAGCAACATTAGCATTCTTGTGACAAAAATAGTTCCGAGCCACCAAGGGGCCCGAACCAACAAACGTTCATCAAAACCAAGTATATATTTATCCAACAAAAGATGATGAGCAAAAGAAAAAACAACATTGTTTTTAGGCCCGGAGGCACCCTACTACAAAAAACCCGGGGCATACCCCGTCTTCACTGCCTAGTCGCTCGGACGAACTAGGTTGAGACCGAGAGGGGCCCCCCGTATCCTTCTCCGGAGGCGCTTGACCTTGCTGTTGGGCTGCTTGGGCTAACCTCCGTTCTCTCCGAGCCTCAACCTCTTTCAGGAAGGCTGGACACTCCTCCATCAAGTCAAGGTTGCGGTCAAAGCCTTGGACAGGCCCGGGCAGAGTCAGCCAGTCTCGGTTGTGCTCCAAGTGATCCTCCAAAGGAACGAAGACACTGGACATAAGCACCCGAGGGACGAAGGATGGGAGATACGGACCTCCCTGGTTGTACTTCTTGCCCTCCGACTCGTCGCAGACCAGCTCCACAAATTCACATTTAAGCAGGTCTTCGTCCAAGACATTCTCCGGAGCAAAGTCCGAGCCATCTCCATTTTTAAAGGCGGACACCCCCTCAGCCTCCAAGTCGCAGTCATTCGGAATCCAACCCTTCCTCTGGCACTACTCCACAGCTGCAGCAAACCCATCTTGACGGGCCTCATCATATTTCGACTCGAGCAAAAACTTGTAGGAGTCCGAATCAAGGAAATCTTGGACAGCCCTTGTCCGGACTCCCCGAAGCTCCTTCAGCATCTTATCCTTGAAAGTCCTAGAGACGGCCACGAAATCGTCCAAACTATCTTGGTGCACTTTCAAGTCAGCCTCCAAAGATCGAATGGCACTTTTCATCTTGGCCGTCTCCGACTCGGCCTCTTGTTTCGCAGCTATGGCCTTCTTCAGGCGCTCGGTCTTTGTTCAACCGACGCTTCAATCGCCGGCAGCCTCCAGCTAAATCCTCTTCGAGGTAGCCTCCCGACTACCAAGGAGCATGCTTCAACAAAGACAAGCTAAAAACAAAACGAAACATCGGAAGTGTTAGATACCTCCGAACCACAAGAAGATGTAAAACCAACGGAAAACTTAAACTCACTTTGCGTTGAGCGGCAGTTAACTCCGAAATCCGCTCCAACTTCGAAGCGGCAACCAACCGAGCAACTTCAGCATCCGAATCCAGCTCGGGTGCCTCGCTCACCTTTCCCTTGCCTTTCTTGGCGGGAGGATTCGGACCTTCGGAGGAGCGCTTTTTCGCAGCCGCAGCGCTCGACCCGCTTGCAGGAGGATCTCGGGACACGGATCTTGGAGGCTTTTTCGAGCCCTTAGAGCCGACCACCTTACCCTTGTCCGGAGTAGGGATAGTTTGGGCCTCTTCGCCCGCAGCAGCTCTTCGAGACTCCTCCACACGGAACACAACAGCATTTCTTGGCTCTTTCATCGGAAGTACGGTGGAAGTCTTGATAATCTGGGTCCGAGAACCCTCTGCCAACTCCTTCCGCTGCGCAGCGTTTTGCTGACGCTTCAACTCCCGCATGGTCGACATCGTATACTCGAACCAGAAAGCTGCACATCCGAATCACAATAAGTTGCAAGATACAAAAGAATCTACAAATAGTAATCATATAGTCGACAAACAGACAACCGACTCGGACAACCAACCAGAGGTAGAGAGAAACCACTTACTCAAATCCTCCATGTTGTCACAAAAACTTGGCTCGGACAAGCCGGCCAAGAAAGGCAGAGGCTGACATATCAGACCTCGGAAGAAGTACTTCTCCGGCTCTTGACTCCGATGGAACGCTTGCATCCACAAGGGATGTTCGTGCGGTGGCTTCAATCTGGCGATTGCCTCGGAAGATCTTCTTCTCGAAATGCCACGTGGGCCTCTCCGCTCGGATTGCGGGCTTGAGCCGACGGACAAAATGTACCTCTTGAACCATTGGATTCCCAACGAGGACAAGGGATCAACAAAAAATGTGTACGCCTGGCGACATACGAACGTATAAAACCATGTGTTCCTATTACTAACACTAATGTTGAATAATTTACGGAAATTATCGAAGGTGAGCGGGATGCCTTTATATTTACATAGCACTCCGAAGCACATCAAATTTCCGAGGGAGTTGGGGATGACCTGGTGCGGACTCAAACCCATGCTGTTCAAAATCTCCAGAAACTCGGACGATACTGGTAGCCGCCACCCGCAATGGAGACTTATCTCATAGACCGACATGTAGCCCGGAGGCTGATTATAAAAAGCATGAGATTCGTCCGGGATGAGAATCTCCACACAATCCGGGATCTCATATCTTCTCCGGAGCTCATCCACTTCATCGGCCCGGATGGTTGAGGCACAAGTAGGCAGAGTACCATCTTCATTCATCTCGCCCTCCGGATCGGGGTGAGTGACCTGGTCTCTAGACCGAGGGAACTTCACTTGGAAAACGTCCTCACCCTTCCTTAGCCTCTCCGGACGCTCTTCCTCGCCCACCGCCACTCGCCCCTTGAAGTTTCCACACGGAGCACATTAGCGGATGGCTCTGCACCTTCTTCCTCCTCGGAACCAGAATCTTCGCCCCGCACACCTTCTTCTGCCTCATCTTCCTCGGATGAGGTTCACCTTCTTCAAATGCACCTAAGCTAGGAAGTGCCTCCGAAGTATCATGCACTTCCTCGATAGTTGGCGTCATGATCCGAACGAACGGGACTCGATTAGGATTACTCTAAAATTATAACCAAGGTTGCGAATTAAAGATCGGATCTCTACGGAAGTTCGATTCTTGGCGCCACCGACCGGCGACGAGTTCCTACAACTCGCGAACTTGTTTCTTGAGCCGCTACAATAACCTGCACATGGGACACTCGCAGGTAATCCTGACGCCTCGGAGGACCTGGATCCGGAACAACTAACCGAAGTAAGGAACTTACCTCGGGCTCTTACAGGCTCGGATGGGACGCTTGTTCCACCTCCAGTACTTCGTCATCATCCACGATCTCAATCTCCTCGGAGCTATCGGTCAAGGATATCGCCTCGGAGTCATATCCCTCAGCCTCGGATCGATTTTGGCTATCACTCTCGGACATCCTAGGGAAACGAGAAAGCAATATCGTAAGCTTTAAGATGGCAGTCCGAGAGGTCGTTTATGTATATTAAAGTGGCCAGTTCAAAGCCAAAACTAGCGGCTTTACTAAAGCATGATTAGTTCGGAGTTAGTACTACGCTTATTCGGTGTTCGTCAACATCAAGTACGTATTGGTTATCAACTATACTACACATCATAAGCATACATCCGAGTAACTTGAAGATGAAAGACAACAGAGATAATTTAATCATAAGACGAGACAAGTAAACTTACTTGGACTCGGATGATTAGATAGAAGTGACTTGACTCAAGACAGATCACGCTCCGAACCGCTCGTTGCTCGCTTCGGATTGCTGGTAGTTGCTTCGGATGTACTCGGAATGCAAAAATTATCTCTCTAAACGATGGGAAATGAACCGGCCAACCCCTCTATTTATAGAGGGCCATATTGGGAACTCCAACCGTCATGATTTTTCGGATTTAATCTCCACCGTCGATCAAAAACCATCCAACGGTATAGTACAATTATACCAAGTGAAATGACGAATGGGTACAACAAATTTACCTCTTGGATAGATGAATACAACAACTCTCCCTCTCTCGGCGATGCACAACACGAGAGCTCGGAGTATCATCTTCTGGACGCCTAGCGGCTTACGATCAATATAACTTGTCCACACAAGGAACCTCGTATACTCGGCGATTATCCTTGGACCTTCCCACGACCACGAGAGGTTGGTTCGGACGGAACGCACCTATGGTCCGCCACCGTAGCTCATCAAAGGTACACTACCAATGTTGGAGCCTAAGACTTAGTCGTTACAAATACCCTTTTTCTTTTTCTTCACTTGCCCTTCGGACCTAGTCCCTCGGACGACGCAGATGTTTTAGAAAAGAAAAAGGGAGAGAGAGAGACTAAGTCAATGGCCACACGATCTGAGTACACCTTTTTCAACGAGATCAAACGGATTGGGTGAAGAACGGATTCTCTCCTCAAAACGACTTCCCAAACCAATAGTTCCACAACTATCTTCTACTAAGATACTTGGAAACTAGGGGACATATGTTGATCTGAAATATGTCCAATCGTCATAAAGGACCTAGGAGCGAATCCTAAGGCGTCATAAGTCATCCAAAGGATCCGAGGCACTTTAGTCCGAGCCAATGGTCCGATCCGGCGGACCATCCATGGTCCGACCCACCCTAAAAGAAAGGGACAAAGGATTTGGACTGCAAGGCCCGACTTCGGAACCATAGGTCCGACCCACTCGTCCGGGCCTCCACAGGAAAGGAGCATAGTGCTAAGTCGGTACCTCTCCACCCAAAGACTCCAATACGGATGTCAACTCGGATTCAAAGATGACCATCTCATAAAGCTACCAAGCAAGTGGGCACCAAAGAGTTAGATGTCCAACCAGAGCTCGAATCGGAAGAGTTGACGGTAGGAGAACTTCCTCACCGACACCAGAACTGTCCGGATCAGCATCCGACCGACCTCTCGAACACAGGACCTCGGCAGACTCTGTCACATCCTCAAGAACTCCCCCAATAATGACCAAACTACCCCTAAAGCCCAAGATGGCATGGGCTAAAGCTTCATTATTGGGCTACGGGCCTCATCTTAGCATTGGTGGCTCAATCCTGGCAAGGCCTTCCATTTTGATGATAGTCTATAAATAAGGCACACATCCCAACAAGTAAGTCACTTAACTTCACTTCGAACAAGTCATCTCGCTAGTCACATCAAGACCCCAATCCTAAATATTGTACAAAGTTGATCCTCAGTCACTCTCGAGTAAAGTCTCATCCCGGTTTGACACTTAGCAAACCGGGCACTAACCCCCCCCCCCCAAGTGTGCAGGTCCTTACCGGAGTAGTTGGTCGCTGGTTCTTACGCCTCGGTCCTCACCTAGCAAGGAGCCTCTTACCTTGGCACCCATTGGAAGAGTTAAATAAATCTAAGTAGTTGGGGAGTTAAACCCTCAACATATATTATACAAATCATATTTATAAATCTCAACAAGAGTAAAAAACAATATTAACAACACTTACGTTCATATTTTAGTAGAAATAAGGCATTGACCAAGTACTATGAATTCAGATTTAATCCTGGACGAGACAGTGGTGTGACCACTTCCCATTAAACACAATTTGCCCGCCTTTCTATGCTTCAGGCCTACTTGAGCAATGTGCTCCCAAGGTACAACTTCCAATCACAACTAATTTTGGAAGCAACAAAATTAGTTCCTTCGAACCTTCCAAGTGTTAGAACTCTCTAGATGTTAAGTGTATGCCTACTATATATGCAAACTCTATCTAATATAATGAGAAAGACGATGCCAATGGATGAGGGGGGAGGAGAAGAATGATTACTCCAAAGTGGTGGAGATACCACCTTTTATAGCCAAAAAAGCTACCTCAAAGGTCACAAATTAACTCATGTACTAAAGCCACCAAAAAACCTCATTAGAGGTGCAATACCATGAGTTACAAAATTAATTCATTTTAATTCCGAAAATTAAAGAATTAATTGGTAAAATTTGAGTAATAACATGGGAGAAGTGTAAAAGACTTCTTCTAGAATATGTATACTCCCAACTTGTACCTCACTAGTTCGAGCCAACTTTTATTCACACCGAGAATTGGTTTTCGCCCATGTATTACATTATCACGTAGCTTGCGCAACCCACTACTTGATCAACTATGAAACATGTCAAAACAAAGGGTGAACGACATATAAAATTTGCTCAAAGATATGTCTTCTTGACATTTCAACTTTAAAGTTAAGTTGCACATTTTATGGCTTTAGAACGTATAAATGGTTGCTCAATCAACCAATTCTCCAACACATTTGAGGTTGAATAAACACGATGCTGATTAAAAATTAAACTATATGCCCGACCTTTTCTCAGTTAAAAATATCGCCAGCTTTCTAGTTCTAGGAAATACTTGGTCATCACCAGCTTGCATTGTTCGGGTCTCAAGTCTTAATGGCTTTGTAGACACAAGTGAATTTCTTCTTATTACATACTGGCAGTTGTACTGCATGTTCTTCATCTCTTTGGCTATAGGATAGTATCTGTTTCCTGAATGTCACATTGAAGCTACATCATTGTCTAATAATCTGGTCACGTGGAGATGATGACTAGAGAATTTTTGTTCCCTATCAAATGGGTTTATTTGATTGAGAAGCTATCAGAAAGCATATCAGAAAGTTTTGAAATCTTGAATAAGTTAGTTTATGACAGAAATTGTTTGTCTGCAGCTTATGCAAGCAAGGGCGATATGGATGCAAGAGCTACAAAAGCAAACTAAGGAGGACCAACACTGGTTGAGTACCAGCATTCTGCAGGCAAAAAGGAGCGCTGAGTCGTCACCTCGTGACAATTCTGTTACACATTCTAATGAAGATTCTCCTCACTTTAGAAGTATGTCGAACGTGATATCTCCTTTTGAATCTACGGTGCAACATATGCTGCTCGGTATGAAACTGTCAGCACTCATACGACATAGAGTTTGTTGACAAGTCTGTCATTAAAGAAGATCCGTAACCCAAACTTGAGGAGAAACAGATTGTTGTGGGCACATCCACTCTAAGAAGACATGATTATGATGATGGTGATGATAGTGACGATGATTGGCTTAAAGAAGATGAAGACTTGGTTGTATTATCTGGCTCTTCGATTTTGGTAGATGAAGAAGATATATCTTTCAGTGATCTTGAGGATCATATTTGTAGACACGCAAAATGTGTCAAATAAATTATTAAAATCATTATATTTAATTTACCGTATTTAATTAATCGTAACAGTTGTAGGCAATAAATCCTTACCTGTTTTTCCGTGGATGTAGGCTTACAAAGCCGAACCACGTAATCTCTCGTGTTGCTTAGTCTATTGTTTGTGCGATTGTTTGGTCGTTTGATTTATTGTTTGTGAACGAAGAAGAGACTGATTGTTGAATCGGGAAATGCCGATTTGGACTCTGTAATAATTTATTCACAGACTGCCGATTTGGAATTTGTAGTAATTTATTCACCATGACCAAGCTTGCTGCACAAGGAATCAAGACAAGGATCATGTACTGTACTTTTGGCATTTAATATAGAATAATGTTGATTATCTCATAATGGATGAGACTTGCATTTTAGCACGCCAATGTTTACTCAATGTTTACGTAGTTGCGTATTTTATTAAAGTAAACCATCTTTCAGTTAAGACCAAAATGAAGATAAGTGTAACAATAGGCACATCGATTAAGACCAAAACGAAGAAAAAAACGATCTGAAATTTTTCCAGTTTTACAACTACTCTATAGAAAATCCAAGGAACTGAAATGTCAGTTAATCACAAAATCTCTTGCTAATAAGAATTTTGTTGCTAACTTTATCCACCAAGAAACTAGTTTGAAAATGGTCGATGGTTCAAAATTACAATTCAACTCGGATCGGAAGATTAGAATGTTTTTTCTGAAAGTCCGAGAATTCTACTTCCTTCGGTTAACTTCATCAATTAAAACTTGGTGTGTGGTTTCGGTAAAACTAAAAATGTAATGAAGGGTGTAATTTGGAGTTAAATGCATAACACCCCTGAGTTATTAATAATGTGCGCGAAACCTCCTCCGAAGCTTAACAATTAATCAAACCCTCAAGCGAGTTATTAAAATAAGACAAAACCTCCCACCTTTATTTTTAAAGTGTATGACACTCATTAGGTCATTATAGATGTTTGTTTATGTTATATTACACCAAATCAATGCAAAAAAAAAAAAAAAGGACCATAGTTATTAAAAATATGCGTAAAATCCCATGGAATTCTTATAAAGTCATTGCAATACCCCTTTTACATAAATATTAAATATACATGATGAATTCGTATTGTGTGCAGTTTGATTCGTTAGTCTAAATTTTCAAAAATATTAAAATGACTTAAATTTGAGCTATTAAAAATAGTAAAACTCTACTTTTTTCCTGGTTAAATGAACAACAAAAATCGATCACACTACTGGTTATATAGCACTTAAATATACAAATAACAACCATAGATAACACTAATTAAGATTGTTTTTACATATCAACAACATATACCAATTCATTATTAGTGTAAACGGAAAAAAGTGAGGGCAAAAGATAATAAACTAAAACTATGAATGTCCACCTAATCGCGTTAATTTGGAGTAAGAAAACCTAAAAGAACATCCATTGTCGACCTAACACGAAAGACGTAAAAAAATAAATTTGAGGGTTCCACGCACATGTTTTAATAACTCTAGCCAAGACATTTTTCATAACTCATGGACTAATTTATTAACTCATGGGGGTTTCACGCACATTTTTTAATAACTCATTGGGGTTTGGTACTAATTTGTTAACTCAAGGGGATTTCGCGCACATTTACAATAATTTAGGGGGGTATTTTGCATTTAACTGGTGTAATTTGTGTGTAAAAAAGTAGGAGTTTTCTTTAAATTTGTTGGGTGTGTTGTATTTTTTTATGAAATTATATTCGATTTACAAAAGATATGAATGTATAAAGTTTACGGCATAAAGTGAGAATATTGTTCGTGAAGTCACAGAGAAGTGCCAAATTAAAATTGAAATTTCATATCAAAGTGAATTACTATAGTATGTTGTTTTCTTTTCTTGAAGTGGTAAAAAACGATAATTTTATATAAGACAAGTCGAACTACAAAAAGTATAAGAAAGACTCAGACCAGATTTACAACCTTTCAATACACGATAACGTGATGCGCTCGAGCCGCTACAAACATGTTGTTAACGTGAATTTATTCTAACTAGGAGTAGGACAGACTCGATACTCGATAGTAATAAAACTGTGAATCGTTGTAATATCTAGTCGAGTCCTAATTCAATTCGACTAATCACGTGAGTAGTGTCCATAGGCACGTGAGATCTGTTATCGATTGGTTAATTATGACCTCAACCTTGTGAGAAAGACAAGAAATATCATCGATCCATCTCGCAAGCAGAAAGAAAGAATCCCAATTTCCGTTGATTTTCCCTCTCTTTTTTTCTGCACCACATCTCATCAATTCCACACTTTACAAACCAACAACCATCTCTTTGTCTTTCTCTCTGTCCATCTACTGTTCGTTGCAGGTCCGTTTACTCCAAATTCAATCCAATTTTCTGCCTATTTTAACAGAAGTTTGAAATCCATGCTGTCAAGTTGAAGTCTTTATTTATTGCACCAACTAAACGGTAAAACTCTCGGTATCTGCAATTTTTATCTTCTTTCACAGGACTAGCTCTACTTTTGTTTTTTTCGTTAAATTGGTGTTATTTCTTGGTAAATTCTTGAAATTGAGCTGTGAATTTGGAGATTAGGATTGTGGGTTTTGATTGAGCTGGGTTATTCAGCTGAATGGATAGTCGGTTGGTTTTAAAGGTTTGGATTTTTCTAGAAGGAAGAAAAAATTGATAATTTTGCTGGGGTTAGTGGGGTTTTCGAGTTATGGTGCGTATAGGGTGTATCACATGCCATCTGTGGTCCGGAGAAGGAAGAGGGTTATGAAGCTGTTTGGGTCTCTTCTTTCGATTGCTGAAATGGTTTCGGATTCGACCGAGACGGTTTCTGTGGTGTCTAGGGATTTGAAGGAGTTTCTGAAGTCGGATTCGGATGAGATTCCGAATAGTTTGAGGCAGTTGTCGAAGCTTGCACGGTCTGAGGAGTTTTCGGAGTCTGTAGCTCGAGTTACACAAGCAATGACAGTTGGGATGATGAGGGGTTATAGTGTGGAGAGTGGGGGGAATGAGATTCAAGAAGCGGATACGTCGAGTTTCTCTGATAGGGTGATGGATAAGTTGATGTCCAAGGCAGGGACAGGGTTTGTTTCGGTGATTGTTGGTAGTTTTGCTAGGAATTTGGTGCTGGGGTTTTATGCAGGTGGTGGAGGTGAAAATGGGGATTTGGGTGCGGCTGATGAGAAGTCTGGTTCTTCAGTATGGGTGAATGTGGTGACAGACGATAGATGTAGAGTTTTGGTGGCTGATTGCATCAAAAATTTTGTCAGCACGGCGGTTGCAGTCTATTTGGATAAAACTATGGATGTCAACGTTTATGATGAGATGTTTTCTGGTTTGACTAATCCTAAACATCAGACTAAAATTACAGACCTCTTGGTTTCTCTGTGTAATGGGGCTGTTGAAACTCTTATCAAGACCTCTCATCAAGTGTTGACAGCTTCAAAGCAACCGGAATCAAGTGATTCTTATTCCATCGTTGATGAGGGTGCTGCTTTAAGCTTGAAGAAGATGAAGGATTTCAAGCCAGAAGCCTATCCAAGAAAAGAGATGAATGGGACGATTGACCTTCAGAAAAATGGATGGGTTAATAGTGTCTCCTCAACACTGGCGGTACCAAGCAATCGGAAGTTTGTTCTTGATGTGACGGGCAGGGTCACTTTTGAAACAGTTAGATCTGTCGTTGAGTTTGTCATGTTGAAAATATCAGATGGGTGCAAAAGAAGTATGAATGTTGTTCATGATGAGGTTTTGGACAGGGGGTTTCAAGTTGTTAGATATGTTGGTGCCAAATCCTATGTTATTTTTACTATTGTTCTTGCATTGTTCTTGCATATGCTGGGTAATACCCGAGCTATGTTGCCTGCATAAGGTGAACAATGTTTTGTTCGTGATGGTCAAAGATCAAATGTTATGAATGTGTATTAGTCATTCATCATTGAACTGCAAATTTTTTGCCAGACTTCCACGTCTACTCATTTTGGTCCTCTTAGATGTGGCGACTTGGGTCCAGAATAGAAGCCCTTCATGTACATTTTGGCTTTTATCTGAACAATAGACAGAAAGAGAATCGCATAATCTAATGGTGCTGCATTTGTTGCATGTGTACTGAGTTAAGATGCTGATGGACGTTTTTAGTGCAAAGAAATGAGGTAAACAGATGAGTTCTCTGATGCTGCCATTCTGTTAGGCTAAATAATCTTGTGAACTTGGTGCCATGCCAATTAGAAACAGGTAGAAACTGTTCTATTCTTTTGGTCTGTTGTTCTTAGTTGTAATATTATAGAATCATTTACTCCATAGTAACGTATGTTGTGCTGTATGAAGAATATGAATTCAGCTATGTTTTTAAGGATGTCATGATACTGGATGAAATAGTTATGTTGAAAACCTTGTTGCTTTCTTGATTATCTTTCGAAACATGAATATCTTTGAGTTTCCGAATTCTTAGTCATGTAATCGAGCCTCCAAGTTTATACATGTTACAGGCACAGATCACAGATTGTTCATTATGGTTTGCGTGTTTAAGACCTAAACGAACAGTTGATCTGTGATCTATGGCTGCAGTTGTGTGAAGGCGACCAAATAATTTTGATTTGGGCCTTTTATCTGAGACTGCTGTTTTACTTCTACCAATATTAGCAAAATGGCAACCAGATAATTTTCTACAAGAAAGCCTCTTGTTGCCCTTGATAATGAGCTGTAAGCTGAAATCTTTGTTGTCTCATGTGTGATATGTTGCAAAATTTATCTGAGCAATCTCCTACACCATTCAATATGCATGTTTTGAGTCCTGAAGAGAGACATAACCATAAGTTAAGGTAATCTATACCACCTGTAGTATAGAACACACAGTTTGAATGACAGTGAGTACAAGTATCACAAGGGCAACAGCTATAGAGAGAACACCCCAGGGGCTATGCAAATAGTTACGCCTCAAAATTGCCAACCATCTGTTTCTGCATTTTTCGCAATGCCTATTCACACTGTCGAAAATTTCACCATAAACGAAGTGTTGCCCAGGATCGGTAACCAAATCCGTAAGTTTGTTGAAAACGCCCGCGGCAGCTTCATCATCGCCTAGCCAGTTCTCGATTACCCCATACTTGGAAAGTATTTCAACATCTGTAGATGTATCAATGAGGCAGTCCAAGAACTTGGCATAATTAGTTACAAAACACGGTTCAGAATCTTGAAAATACTGCTCATATGCGATCAGATTCCTGAAGAAAGCTTCAGTCCTGTCTTCCACTGTCAACGGGGCGAGTACCTGATACAGAGAAGATATCAGTGAGAAGATGTTTGAACTGTTTTTATCAAGAAAAGAACACGAAAATCTCTGTTAAGGCTCTGTTACCATTGCACCATATAGAAAACTGATATCGAATAAGCTGCCTCCATCTTCATTGCTTCGTTGAAACTTCACATTTGCTTCTTTCAGCTCCTTTGCACTGTCAATAAACCTCCACTTTTTTCTGATAGGTTTCCTCATGTCCCCATCAACACTATCATTCTTTGGTACATAGGCAGGATGGAGCCAGTTACCGTGTATCACGTCGAGCAAATGCTTGAATGTGTCTGGACTTCTACCCGTCATCTCTCTGCATCCTTTTCCTGGGAAGATATTACTGGAGAATCGAAGAATGAGATACATAAAACGACTATGCTGCCCTTGGACCTCAATCAGTTCATATATCTTAAGTAACACAAAGAAAGGTATCTGATTTTCGAATAGCATCAGATCACGCTGCAAACTCTTCATGATCCAGTCCATGTGGAAAATAGAATCGTTGTTTTCTCTGAGATACGGCATGTCATACTTGCGTACCAGTTCAACAATGAAGCAACCGTCTAACAACAACATCTCTATGAACTCTGACGAACTAAGGCTAATAGGCTCTGCGTAGCATCCCCGCGCTTTCTGTTCCAGCTGTTTAATTGCTGAAGTAAACATTTTGACTTTAACATCCATATTCTGCTGAAGAAGTGACTGCAAGTATAGTGACTTGTGCTCTTCCAACATTCTTAGATTAGCTTTTCCGCGGTGATAAGGGCCGATGGATGTGACCTCTGGATCATAAGCCTTGTTGTTTATGCTGCGCAGATGCCTGTGCAGTCTATAAATCGTGCTGCGTGGCTGTTTACTGAAAAGCTGCTGATGATCATGAACAGGATTGTCTTTTTTTGTTATGTGAGGTTGAGTACCTTCTGGTTCTTGTTCATTTGAAAGCTGAATAAGTTTGGTTTCTGGTATTCTAAGCTCAGTTTGCATTTTTACTGAAACATCACAAGTACAAAGATTTCTGATGAATAATGAACACAAACAGTAACAACATTGTTAAGAATAATAAATTATGAACATATGCAGTAGCCGACACTTGAATTATTGAAAGTTAAACAGAACTAGAACAAGAAAACAAGAAAAATAGTTAGATCAAGTAAACACACAGCAGAAGAAGGTTCTGTGAAACCGAATTCTGGTGCTACAGATAAATCACACAGTTAGTTTGTTTTGGCTATGTATTTAAGAAATGTAAGGAGAATGATTGATACTTTGGTTAGTGTATGAAGTACAAATAACTTGAAGTCACTGAACAGGACAAAGAAAAGAATAAAAGAAGACTTGGTGCATTAGAGCAAGTTTAAGGCAAAAGTCCTTGTTTTATGCTGGCTAACATCACTTTAAGCAAGAATAACTCATGTTATATAATGCCTGGTTGATGACCAACACTCAAAGTTGTTTTCTCTGCTTGATTAACTTTACACCATTGTTTCTAAATCTTTACTTGTTAAGTCGCATTGAACAATACCTAGGTTAACTTTTCAGTCCGTCTTTAACCCAACGTTGGTCTCAAATTATAAATAACGAACAAGAAAGCTTTAGCCCTTTCATAGGACTATATTTATTAGATTTCCTCATTATTATTGGATGGCTCTATGACAAGGATACAAAACATAGATGATGTTATCATAGAACAAGACAGTAACTATTTTTCGAGTTTAGTGATGATGAGGCCCCTTCTGAGTGTAGATGTAATCAAGATGAGCATCAGCCAATGTTCTGCGCATAAAACACTCATCTTCTCCCTTTCCCGAGCAGATTGTTTCATCAGCCACATTGTCGTTCGCCTCAGTAGCCTATACATGCCACAACAGGAAAAGAAAATGATAACCAAATACGCGGTAAAGCAAATATATTCAAATATGCAATGCAAGATCTCTCCATGTAATGATGTAAAGAAACAAAAACAAAACATTGTGAAAATCAAGTGCTATATACGTGCATTTCTTAGCTATGCATTTGGAATGATTCTTGAAAACATAGATACCTTGGCCATGACAGATTCGTCAGGGCGAATAGCGACTGCTACAGAAAAGAGCAGGCAGAGCATCACACATAGAGCAGCTGTTCTAGACATGCTTGGATTCAGAATTTGTGTGTTTCTAATGTAAAAGGATAGTTTTATGATTGATAAATTTCGTATAGAAATTGTTGATTTATTTATAGGTGAAAATATATGTCATTTGGAGAAAGGCAATTAATTCATTTGTTGTCAAGATTTTTTGGGCTTATTTAGGTTACTAGTGCTTTAATATCTTGGCATTATTTTGCACGAGATGAAAAAGGAAAAGAATAAATGGGAGAAAGAAATTGCATTACAGGAAGTGAATTTTTTTGAAAAATCATATTTTTCTTAAATACCATATTCCCCTATCAAATTGTTTGGTATACTCGTATAATATACCATCTAGACTTGCTCAAGTGGAATATATGGTCAAATATTATTCAAAAGGTCAGATTGGAAAGGAACCGCTGATCTTCTTTACGTGTTGTTTTATGAACGGTTTAGATTTATTGACATGGTAATTTGGGAACAAATTGATCGCGAACTAGAGCAACGCGACCTGCGTTTTCTTGTGCACGCCCTAGAGTCTGGTGGTTAAACCGTCCGAGCGTTATCGTATCGACATGAATTATGTCACTTTTGATTTGGGAATTCATTTGTCATACGACTCCGTTCGATTGTGATAACTATGACATTTGTTTGTTGGAATCTTGTAATTTTTTGTTCTGGTCCAAGTTACTTATGAGAAGCAGACATTTGCATTTCATCAATGTGTGTTTATGAGTATTGATAGCCAATGTGTGTACATTCTAGTACTTGTTAATAAGATTATTTATTGCCTTGTTTTATAATATTTGAGGTTGTCACGTTGTGTGCATTATGGTTCTTGTTAAACATTTGGAAGCAAACACAACTTTCATAGAAGCGTTAAGAAACCCAAAGAAATCAAACCAACATAATATGTCTACTTTTTCACCATTGTTTCTAAAGCATTACAAATCTTAAAAATTCCTAGAATAAGGACATGTAAATCGTAAGACTTCAATGGTATGAGGGAGGTGAGCCGGGCTTGTGGTGTTGGCCCGGGTGAGGCTGTGGATCAAGGTAGTCGATATGCTCATCCAACGTGATCCGACGCATCAAGCATTCTTCACTCTCTACTCTTTCGCAATGGTCTGACGGAGGTGAGCCTGCCTTGTAGTGTTTGCCCGGGTGAGGCTGTAGATCAAGGTAGTCGATATGCTCATCCAATGTGATCCGACGCATCAAGCATTCTTTACTCTCTACTCTTTCGCAATGGTCTGACAGAGGTGAGCCTACCTTGTAGTGTTTGCCCGGGTGAGGCTGTGGATCAAGGTAGTCGATATGCTCATCCAATGTGATCCGACGCATCAAGCATTCTTCACTCTCTAGTCTTTCGCACTTAACTTCAGCTGAAAAATCCTGCGTATAAAATCACAATCGAGAATTCATTAATGATCACGAAATGTTCTTTCAATACTTCTTTGACATTTAGAAACCAGCAAAAAATAGACAAACAAAACATATTGTAAATTGTCCACACGTGTTGTAAGTTGTAACAGATCTTCAAGGGCATCTCGGTAATAATAGGACCAGTTCGTGAAGCTTCGAAACATGAGCAAACAAGAGAAAGCACCAAAAGAAAGCTCAAGATTTTAGTAGACATGGTGTGAAATTGATATTAGTTCTAGGTAGCTCGTTGATTTGTTTGATGCAATTTGCAAGAATGTTATGGCTCATTTTATAGCTATTGCGTTAATTAGGACTTATTATAGGAAGGAGAATTCCAGTATAATTTTTTTCCAGATTTCATTGTATTCAAATTCAAGTTTATATAGGTACTAAATATATACTTGTTTCGTAAAAGATTTTCTAAAGCGGTCCTTTATTTATTTTTACTCAAGTTCACTAGACATTATTTTATTATTTAGGCAGGACAGGATTGTAATATTTATTTATTATTATTATTATTATTATTATTATTATTAATATTATTATTATTATTATTATTATACATTCACCATAGCATCACAGTATCACACGTTAAGCAACTGGTCTCGACGTGCTTGGTTCCAAATTTTATTGTCTTGTGGTAAAATGTTATTCTAGGCATGAGAAACTTTGTACGGTATTGTTATTAATAGTCTACGACATGGTAAACAAATGATAAAGTATATGAAATTCCACAATTTGCACAATAACATTTTACGTTCACAAACATATAAAGTTCACAATAGTTGAGTATTTATGATTCTATAGCATTGACAATTTATAAATATTATATATCACATGTTCGTATAAAATGAAAGACGCTTGATATACATATAAGATACTAGAATATAAGACACATGTTCAGAATGTACCTATGATTTAGACACTCATATTAGCCAAAATAAGACACATGTTCAAAATATATTTTTTTAAAACAATATCTTGCGGGTGACACTAATCATATGTTTCAAAATATTTCTTCAGAAGATCACATCTTCATCTAGAGCGCTTGCTTTCTTAGCCAAAATGTTTGCCACACAATTTTCCTCCCGATACACAAAAGTTAGTTGCACTTCTAGTCCTTGATTTGTTAGTCCAATGATGTCCTCAACGAGGGATCTGTAGAACCACTGCATCTTCATCGACCTGTTCAAACAGTTAATGGCATAGTTCAAATCAGATTGAATAATAAACTTTTTAATGTTTAGTTGAAGGGCTAAGAGAATTCATGATTTAATCGCAATAAGTTATGAAGTGTTGATGTTTGTCCTTCCTAGAAAAGCCGCAGCTACCCTTACAAAATTTCCATTTGAATCCTTATTATACAACCTATTATCGTATTTCCATTCTCAAGGTTAACTGATCCATCTGTGTTAAGTGAATACACTTCTTCGTTGCATTTTTTGTTATTAAGTATTTCGAAAGCCAAAGTCTTGGAAAAGGTAAGATTTTCTTAAAATATAGGAAAGTCGAGGGTTTTTGTGGTTTTTTGCGGTTTTAGCGGTCTGACCGGTCGAGTTTCTTAAAAAACCGCCGAAACACACATTTTTGTTTTGCTTTTAAGAGATTATGTTATGTTTTTAAGTTGTTAACATTGAAAGTTTCAGCTATAATTTTAACGTCTTTTGTTAATATTTTAAGAGATGATATGATGGTTTTTAAATTTTAATGTGTCAGTAGTATTGTATGTTTTAATTACAGCCTTAATCTCTTTTGTTAATTTTTTAAGAGATGGTGTGATGGTTTTAATGAGCTACATGATCGTTTTAAGTGATCATTCACAAATATCATTAAACAAATATAAAAATTTCAGGGATGCCTTAAAATATCAATGAACAAGCTTTAAAAAACTACTTGAAACATTCGTTCATTACAACGTTGAAAAATTCAGTCATTTCAATGTTGAAATAAGTTTTTTTTCCCGATTAAACTTGTTGGTGAACTTCGGCTTCCTACCTTTTGTTGCTTGTTGTTCAATACTGCAGTGACACCTTTAATAGATCTATCATCAAACTCGATGTTATCATCAGTACCTGCTTAAAACATTCAGTAATTGAGTTAAAGCCATAACTTCTCTTATTAAAACTATCACATTTCGTGCTTAAAACAATAACAAAGTAGGAACATATGCAACACATGCTAAAACAGTAACATTGATGCTTAAAACCATAATAGTGACTCTTTAAAACTATAACAATGCCTCTTAAAACTATAACAAAGCAGGAACATGCAACACAATCTAAAAACAGTAACATTAATGCTTAAAATAATAATTGTGTTTATTAAAACTATAACAAATCACAAAAATACAACACAAGTTAAAACCATTAAAAAATAGAAAAATACAACACAAGCTAAAAACAGTAACATTTATGCTTAAAACAATAATAATGTCTCTTAAAACTATATCAATGCCTCTTTAAATTATAACAAAACAGAGACATGCAACGCAAGCTAAAAACAGTAACATTGATGCTTAAATGTTAAAACCATAACAGTGCATTTTAAAACTATAACAATGCCTCTTAAAACTATAACAAAGCACGAACATGCAACACAACCTAAAAACAGTAACATTGATGCTTAAAACCATAATAATGACTCTTAAAATTATAGTAATGTATATTAAAACTATAATAAAACATTTACAAAAAATCAAATCATAAATATTTTACGAGAGGCTAAAAACAATAACGTTGCAGCTTAAAATTACCACAATAGATCTAGAAACAACACCATAAAAAAAATCCAAACAAACACAAACAAAAACTCCAAACAAACTCAAACTCCATTAATGGCAAAGCAGATCTGAAAATTCGTAAATTCGTGTGACCTTAGAGAGGACAAATAGAGAGATAGCAAGGACAAATAGAGAGAATTCGCTTTAGTTTCCATCCCAGCAAAGATCCAACATAGAGAAGCTAGGAATACATGGCAAAGGACCAAACCGAATCGATAGAAGCTACCAGAAGTGAGCTATGACATGTGACAACAGAAAAAGCAGATCGAAAAAAAGCTTAAGTGAATGAGGACAAATAGAGATATGGCAAGGACAAATAGAGAGATGGCAAAGCAAATCCCTCTCGAGTACAACATGGAAATTGAATCGGTGAATGAGGGTAGATAGAATCGATAACAGAGAATCGACGAGGTGGAGTGGAGGATCGGCGATGGAGGATAGGATGCGATCGGGAGATGAGCAGGTGGCGATTTCTTCGACATAGTCGTCGGCACCGGAATCGGCGCTCTCCTCGCCGACGATGGCTCCCGCCGAGGTCCAGTGATGAGAATGAGAGAGAATGACAATGTTTCTCTCACTAGGGTTTTGTAGAGAGAGAAAGATGGTTAAATGGTATGAATTTTGTGAGAGGTTGTGTTGTTTATTTGGGGTATTTATATAAAATCTACTGACAGGTTTTGTAGTATTTCTGACCGGTTCTTTATTATGAAAAATGAATTTTCCTATAGATTAGGAAAATCTTTCCTTTTACTGTCTTTGGCTAAGTTATATAATTCCTTCTTACGTTTAAAAACCGAAATGTCTTGATTAGTGAAAAGTTTGGCGTTCCTAGCTTTCCACATTAAACAGGAGCTGTGATCCAAATTATTTGTCCAGGGGAATTTGCTGGATTATGAAAAATAAGTCCCCGTAAGGAAGTGAATTTTATATCTTGGGAAATAAGTCGCCTTAAGGTGTCAAAAGCTGAGCACTGGAAGAAGAGATGGTGTAGAGATTCATCAGTTTGTTTGCAAAGGGGGCAAACAGGGGAATCGATGATTGTTTGTTTGTAGCAGTTGGTAATTTGTCATGATGGGCAGTCCAAATAAAAAAATTTATTCTAGGAATTAATTTTAAATCCCAAATTCGTTTTCAGGGCCAATTTACACTTGAAAGGGCGTGTAAATTCGTTAAGTAATTATAGGCAGATTTCAACGTGAAATTTCTTGAATTGTCCTGGCCCCAAGCTAACGAGTCAGGTTGTTTCAGGATTGGGATTGGAGTTGCTAAGATTTCCTCAAGAATTTCTCTAGGTAGTAAATCTTGGAGTTTTCGCGATTCCGAACGCCATTATCTATAAAATCCGCGACCTTACCCTCCAAGGGTGTATTTAAGGTGTAATCATTTAAAACTTTGTTATTAAGCCACTTATATGTCCAAAATTTTATAGACTTCCCATCTCCAAGGTTCCAGCTTAAATCGTTAAAAAGAAAATGTTTGTGTTTTTGTAAGTTTTTTCAAAACCAATTGTGAGAAGGTTTAAAAGTGTAATCCGGAAAGGAAGTATTAGGAAAATACTTAGCTTCCACTACATCAATCCAGAGTGAATTTTCATTTTTCAAAAGCTTCCACCCTAGTTTAAGTTGGTATGCCATATTTAGGGTATCTAGGTTTCGAATATGTAGACCTCCCAGGCCTTTTAGTAAACAGACAATTTTCCAATTTATTCTAGCTTTTTTATTCATTTCCTTGCTTGCATTCCAAAGAAAATTCTTATTAGTTTTGTTTATGTTATCTTTTTTTTTTGAAACGACAAAAAAGTTATTAATAAATATTAACGAGTTTACATGAGCATAAGGGATGCTCGATGAACTAATACAACATACATCTGAACCAATAATTACATTCCACAACCAACACTAACAGAATATTAAGTTGCTTTCCTTCCTCCACCAAGTACCAAGAAAAACTTGTCCATAATAGAAACATTTATGCCAGCTTTTGCTTCTCCTAAGATGTTCATCCCACTTTCACTTTCAACCACAATTTATTGTCAAGATTTCACTAGATCCAAAACCGTCAATTCCACAAACCGATCTTTACTTGCCTACACTCCCTCCACCCTATGCTCTTTAATAGAGCAAGTTGCAAGAAGTTTAAGGTGAGGTCAAAGATCGTTTCACCCAAAAGGGACCCGGCCATTTCAAAAATAAAACTATGATAATCATGCTCCTACACCCTATGTTTGTAAGAAGGCAAGTGGCAAATAATTTAAGATGTAGCCATAGAACGCATCACAAAATATGCTAATAGCAACACCCCCTACACCCTATGCTTACGAAGAAGCAAGTGGCAAGTAGTTTAAGATGTTGTCCCGACATTCGTGAAAGCCCCCTATATTCACTACACCTCTACACCCTATGCCCACAAGTTCACAAGTGGCAAGCAATTTAAAGCATGACTATATCAATGAAATATCAAGAGCCAAGGTAAAAGAAAAGAAGACTTCCCCTAAGTTATTTAAAACTAAATCTCAATGGTTTAGTTCCTTGAGTTAATACTCGGAAAATCATTTGAAGCTTTTGAAAACACCTCATTTCCAAGTCGCCTCACCCATGCCAAAGTATAATATCAAGCCAATTCACCAAAGATTCACCTGCCACACTTAAACACACAAGACTTTGGATTGCCACCAACACACATTAGTAATTATAAAAGAAAAAAATGGACCTTTGCATAGATACAATAGGCGTTTGATTTGGTGCAATTAAATCTCAAAACCTTACCTACTGATGTGATGTTAAAATGTGCGATATAGCATGCTTTTGGACTCTTGTTTTTTGCTTTAGATTCAATTTTATATCATTTTATGGCCATTTACCAACTTTTCATGTTTTCTGTTGGTCATGATTGCGGTTTTGAGGATTTGCACAATTTCAGGCACCAAAACGGCATAATTGTGCAAATTTGAGAAAAGGAGGCAAATACGCTAGATCAACCATTGCACGGAGTTCGAGGAGTCAAAATATGTCATGTGACCAGCCAGTGCGAACTGCTGTTTTACTTCTGGTCTGTTCTGTTAGCCCGTCAGTCTGAGGTCTGCCTTCCTGAACCTTCCTTATTGGAGAATGGGGGTTTGGAGGTCGAAAATTCACCTATAAATATGACCTCAGGGTTTCAGATTTCAGGGCGAGCACACAAAAAAGCAACTCTCCTAGAGAGAGAAACAGTCAGCTCTCCTAGGGAGAGAAACAGTCATCGGGGAAGTGAAACCCCAAAACCCTAGCCGTCAGCAAGCATCCAAGAAGACATCAAGATCAATAGCAAGGAGGAATCGAAGAGGAGAAGCAGAGGGTCGACACTCGCCATCTTCTACGGTTTAGTTATTTCAAACATGATTTCAATTCAATTTTCTGTTTATTTACTTTCAGTTATGTTAGGCTAATTTACATGTGTAAGGGTTAGCCGAGATCTTTGACTACTTGGTTTATATATGATGGAATAGTTTTAGTATCTATGTTGGTTATGCGATTGTTGTTCATATCTGTGCTGTTTGAGAAAGATGCTTTGCATGTTTATGTTTTCGCGAGACATGAGTATTCATTGCACTAGGTTAGGAGGTATCAGCTGTGTCTGTAGGTTGATATACTGCCTGAGGTATGAAGTTGAGCTAGCCACTGGTGACAGCTTTGAGCTAGACGATAGTGTACATAGGGTATCTTTACTTACTGCGCCTTGGTATATGATATGTTGCATATGTGACTCTTCAACCGTAACTATCGCTATCTATTATTCCTGATATAACCAATTAGCAAAGTGAAGGTTAACGCTTACATGCTTTTCTCTATAAGTTCTTAGTTCGTCAAGTCTTAATTAAGTTATTTTCCTGCTTACGTGTTTATTTTCCTTATTCAAAAAATCCAAAAATCTGTTATTTACTTTTTATTGAAAATCAACCATCTAATATTCTATTTCAATCGATCGTTATTCCTGAGAGAACAACATCTCGAGTTAACTTACCGCTATAAACTGTGTGTTAGTAAGCTTTGGCAATTATAAATTTAATCTTCTGATAGTATTTGGGAATTACAGTCTTTACAACGAAATCAAAATTTCCGAATACTCATTACCTACTTACCTCATATTTTGTCCCTGATCATGCATGCTCTTGTCCATGCTTCCTTCACCTCATCACATCACCTTGTCTCCTTCTTTACACACAAAGCCGGCTACCTTTACCCCAAATGCATGCGCCAATATGTCCTTTTAAATTTCAGTTTATTTGCAGATTTAGGCAAAGCATTGGTTCCAAGTGCCACGATTCTAATTGATTATACGATTTCAATCTTCCTTTTCCTTTCAACCAAAGCCAAACATTTAATTTTATTTTTTCAAAAACTTGCCAAGGAGTAAGGCTTTCATCATTGTAAATCAAATTATTTCTCGCCAACCAAAGATTCCATTGCATGGAAAAATACAAACCACACTTGTTTCTCACCCCTCACTCTCACATTCCCATGGTTTTCTAAAAAAAATTCCAAATTCGAACCTTGCACCCTTTCCATTTTGACCCAATTATACACCAAACTCCACACTTTTTTTGCAAGGCTACATTCTCCGAAAACATGCCAAGTACTCTCAATCTCTTTAATTTCTCACATTTTTTTACAACAAAGATCATTTTCATTAAAAAAAATTCCCCTTTTATGCAAGTTTTCTTTCGTTCGTATCTTATCTTGAATCATTTTCCAAACAAAAGCATTCACCTTCGAGGGGATCAATTTATTCCAAATCACACTTGTCCATTTTTTTAAAGGATTTTCATCTTCTTTCAAAAAAAGTGTTATCGATGCGGCTAGAAGGGAGTTTGGCTATAGACATGGAGTAGAGGAGAAAGTATTTGTGATTGATCGTATTAAAACCGACCGTCCCGCATAAGAAAGATACTTAGTATACCAATTATTTATTTTTCCATTTATTCTATCTATACTATGATCGAATAAATCCGACTGCTTTTTTCCAAAGATAAATGGAAGCCCGAGATACTTGTCCAAAAAATTAGGAGTTTTTGAAGCTTTAAAATTATCAAGTATGCCATGTATAAAACAAAAATTCCTTTGTTGGTTAGACGCGTAGGCGTGAAAAAAGTTAGTGTTTGCGTCACCCAACCTAAGCCAATTATTTTTTGCTCGTTGTGCCCAGTATAAAAAATTTTGAAGACGAAGTTTATTTAAATTGTTTTTTAGATTTGTATCTAATTGACCATAAAAGGGCGGGTTAGTATGAAGCTTTAGGTTAATATCATTAAGAATTTTGTTTCTCTTGGTTATTTCATCTTTAGGCTCTGTTTAGGAAAACTAGCTGGAAAGCTTTAAATTTGCCAGAAATTTAAAATTTTTAAATGTAGTGTTTAAAGAAATTAAATTAAAATTAAATTTCAGATTTTAAAATGACATAAAATGGCATTACTCTTATTTTTCTTGTCTTTAACCTTTCTTATCGTATTATTAGTCTATAGTTTTTTAAATAATAATATATCATATTTTGTCCAATAATTATAATATATATTTAATATACTTTACATCGCCACTTTAATAACATCATCAGAAGTTGAAAGAAATAATCGTTGAGCATTTTAACTTAGTAATGAAAAAAATCAGTATTTGATGTGTACTACATGTATGCATTTTAAAGAGGTGTGGATACATTAATCCTTATGCTAGTTATAAAAAAAGTACACAAAATGTATAACAAAGGATCCTACATGTATGCATTTTAAAGAGTTTCTTATTTTCTTTATTCTAATTTAGGTTAATATAGGTTAGGGATATTTTCGGAATGAAAAAGATAAGAAGCTCCTTCTTTAAAAAAAGTTTGACTTATTTTCTTTTTCCAAATTTTCCAAAGTTAAAAAGTTCAAGGCTCACATAATCTAACTTTTTATTACCAATTCAGAAAAAGTTTCATAAATTTGAAATGAAATTTGGAAAATTTGGAAACTAATGGTAAAGAGAGCCTTAATATCTTTAAGGGTGGCTCGGGCCTTTTGAGCAAAATTATCACAAATTTGTGGTAATTATCACAAAATTACCACACTTGTTTCTCACCCCTCACTCTCACATTCCATCTCTCTTACCCAAAAAATTTCAAAATAATTTAAAAAATGTTTATTTTTCATCTATCTCTGTTAAATACTCATTTTTCTTCTAGTGATATAATTAAGTTATTAGAAAGCAATATATCTCTCTTTATTACTCGTTTTTCTTGTAGTGATATTTGTCCAAAGCTTCCAAGTCTTCTAACCCATAATCAATCACAGTCTTCTGGTTGGGGCTGGGCCAATGCATTCTCAACATCTTCCGCACTGTCGAGTTTTGAATAAGGATATGAAGCCCATCAATATTCATGTCAATCGCGTCCAGACGCGATCTGACAGTGGTGAGTTTTGCATTGAAAGCCCAAAATATACATGATGTATCCCAAAGCGTACAGAAATCTAATTCTCTAAATCTAGAAAAAAAAAAAAGGCACCCACGAGGTCTTGTTGAAGCAAATCCAATCTTTCAGATGTACCAATATACACTGAATCCAGTTCTGCAACAACATAGTTGAGTCTGTCTGCATTCGCAGCATTCAGTTGACCCACTTGTCCAAGATCATTATTGAGCCTTTCTGCATTTGTAGCATTCAACTGACCCATTTTCTACTGCTGCATTATTGAGTATTCACAGCTGCCTGAACAGACTGCACAACCTGGATATGTTGGCATCCATTTTCTACATGTAGAGTACAAATAAATCTTGAAGTAAGAAACGGAAAAGATGCTTGGACTATAAATTTGTTGGTCCAAATAACGACAAAGGAAAAGACGGGGGTGAATAGTCTTTTACAACTTTTGTCGTTAAACACAATTTTTCAGATATCTGATACTTAATTTCAGAGAGCGAAAGATTTTTCTGTGATAAGTGCACGTGCTCAACAAGATATAATGTGTTTAAATACTTAGTAGGATAAAGAGAACGATAAGTAAATTCCTGAAAGTAAATAACACGTCTATTATAGTGGTATCTGAAGGTGGCGTAATCCTTCAACTAATCCACTTTACTTTCTCGCACTGAATCCACTAAGACAGATAATTGAGTTCACCTTACAAATATCTTCTCTCGATTCCTAAATACACTAGGTTCCCAACCAAGTGTTCCCCTTGAGTTATTCCTCGGCTCCCAGCCAAGTACTTACTATACTCAGAAACCTTTGAGCTGTTCCTTAGTTTCCCAAACTAAGTATTTTCTTTGCTCAGTAACCTTGGAGTTATTCCTTAGTTTCCCAAACTGAGTATTTCCTGTACTCCACGCCGTTTAAGGTGTTGGTTATGATGGTTTGTCGGGTGAGTAGTCTTACTAACTTTTCAGTTATTTAAGAGTACTCTATAGAACAAGAATCACTTAACACACTTCACAATGTGTGGTGATATGTTCTTTACTGACCCAAGTCTATATTAAATGTTCTGGAGAATGAAACTCAGATACTTGATCTTTTGATTCAACTCCTTCACAGATAGCAATGCTTGTTAAGTATCAGGACACTTAGAACTTTCGTGCTACTTAGAATTCAAGAGCTTAGTTGCAACTGTAAGCTAAAGAGTAAGTAGCTAGGTTGAAGGCTTGTATACTTGAATGAATAAGTTCGTTCTGTGTGTAAGTTCAAGGTGTAAGTTCTTGGTGTGTTTTTCAAGCATTTTAAGTGGTGATATTTATAGTTGAAAATCATGTCGTTTGAATAGTATCCGTTAGGCTTAATGAAATTCAAACTAATTGATATCTGAAAATAGTACTGCAGAAGACGTTGTCTCTTTCGTAGACTTCCTCTTGTTCGTATGTCTCGCTTCACGCATTTATTACATTGTACTATTTTTGTCCCAGAGTGTCAACGGAACTATGCACGCTTTCTGAAGAGTTGCATGTCCCTTTCCAGAGACCTTCACCTCTCCAGATACATGTTGAAACATTGTTTCCCAGAAACAAAGTTTTGTCCAAGGTATCCGAGTGTAGGTATCTATGGGCACTTTTCCTCGTTCAGAAACCTTGTGTTCTCATATATCTTTTGTGAAACCTGTTTATTGAAAAACTCTTGTTTCTTCAAGATATCTGGACATAAGTATCTGATGACCTTTGTCTTCAGCAATCTTGTGCAGTCTTCAAATCTTCAAATCTGTTGAACACTTCTGTTGGATGCCTTCTTCTTGGTCTTCTTCAAAGATATAAAATTACATTCAGAGACCTAACATCCTATACAAGATTTGCTAGACTAACATACTTAGTGATTTTCCTCTTTTACAGTGTTCAAGTGAACCAAGAGTATTAACCACCTTTCTAAGCTAAGATAAGTCATTAGGTTGCTGATCAAAATCTAAACAAATATTCCTAACATTTCCCCCTTTTTTATCAGTCAACGATGACTATCTTTAAAACCTATTACAATTTGGAAGATGGAACAATCCAACACTTAATCATTTTTTATGATCTTTTCAATTCATTTTAACTAAGTGCAGAAAGTAAACATCAACCAAATCACAAGGTGTGATCTTTGCTGACAAGTTATCATTTTATAAATTGATATCTGAGAGTAGGTTCATCAGATATGTTACAAAGAAAGTTCACAGATAACTTAATAAATAACACATTACAGCTCAGTCAGCAAGATACAAAACACTTAGTTAAATTAGAACAACAAGAGTAACCAAGCTCCAAGTAATCATTCTAATTTACTAGTCTTCAAGTCTTCAATCAGTAGATCTATGGATCAGTTAGCAAACTCCCTATCCCCAAACCTTTTGATATCATCTGAGTAGTCATAGAGCAAGGTCCTGACTATCATCTCAGTGTTTCTGGCAAATCCACAAACTTCCTTGTAGGTTTTGGTGGGATTCTTCTTAGCAAAGTGTTTGACCCATAGATACTTTCTCCATTTCCAGGCATGCTCAATTCTGATATCTGATAGCTTGAAATATTCATAAATAATCCTCAGATATCTTATGTCACCCTTGTATTGCTCTTGAGTCATGTAAAAAAGACTCATAGGGTTCCACAACAAGTCTTGCTCTTGTTCGCTCCATGATGTTGGAATTCTGCACATCATCCGGCTTTCCATAAGGACAATCATCGACAGTCCTTCTTCATGGCTTCTATTCTCTTGATTACTTCAAAATCCAACCAGGCTTTGATGTGGTTGGTGTTAATCAAGACTGGCTTGTCTTTTCTCCATGCCATGAGTTGTTTATAGATTGGTTCTGGAAATTTTTCATTTACCAGTAAGTGCTTGAGTTCCAGAATTCAGTAGCCATTCTTCTGATTAATGCACCTGTAGACAGAGGAGTCATTGTTGGTCTTCACATACTCAATCTTGGCTTCTTCAAGCCTGAGTGGTAGTTGAAGTTTTCTTTGTTCAGCTCTCAGCCTGTTCCTCTTCTGTCTTGAATTCTCCCTTGGGGGACTGCTTGAAGAACCACCCTGGATTGACTTGGTATTTACAGAGAGTGTTTTAGCTGCTAAAGGCTTTGCAGCTATGGGCTCAGATAGGCTATCAACCCTTTTTCTTTTTCTGTGAAAAGGAGCTTTATCTTCATCAGTCTCTTCATCATCATCATCAAGATCAATTCTTGTGGGAATTTTGCAGCCTTCTTCATTACCCTGGGATTTGATTTGTCCTTCTTCTTCTTCTTCTTCTTCTTCTTCTTCTTCTTCTTCTTCAGAAGACTTATCAACCCCTTTCACTTGTCTTCTCCTTGGAGGTTTCTGTGCCCTGGCCCTTGTTGTCATTCCTTTTTCAGGAAGTTGCTGAGTAGTGACTATTACTTGTAAAGAAGCTTGACTTGAGGAGGGCTCATTGATTCTGAGTGGTGGTTGGGAAGATTTCTTCTTATTTCCTCTTCTTTTCTGAACACCAGAACCTTCCCCTTGTCTTGGATACTTTTCCCCCTTAGTCATTGTTGACTAACTAAGTATCACAAAGGATTCTGGGAGAGATTCAAAGTTTCCTTGTAGATAATTGTAAGCAGTAACCAACTTCTGAAGTTCAGCCTTGAGCTCCTGATTTTGTTTGATAAAGCCTGTTTCCTTATCAGTGAGCTCGCTTAGTGGACCTTGAGTAGCATCCGCTTCAAAGAAAGATAGCTAGCCTCATCGAGGGCTTTTTCAAAGAAGATTATTGTCATCATCCCTTACCATGCCTAGGTCTCTCTCGAGCAATGACTGCTTGTTGTTCTCTGAGTGATTAACTCAGTGAACTTCTTCATTTCAGCAGGGACTGATGCAATTACTTCTTCATTTTGATGAGAAAACTTCTTTCTTAGAGTTGCTAGAACCTGGTATCTGGCCATGTAATCATGGGAGTTGTGATTTGGTATCTTGCTGAAGCTTTGAGGAGCTACGCTTTCTTTAAGTGAGAAACTCCCAAGTGAACATTGCATGTTCTGCCAAGGGTCTGTCTTCTTTATCATCTGAGTCTTCATCTCAGTGATCTTCATCCTCTTGGGCATTTTCATCAATATTTTCTAGCCCAACAACCATTTCAGAGATGGACTTCTTTCCTTTCAAAGGAGGCGGATGGTACATCTTTGGTGATGCCGCTTAGCATCATGCTTGTCTTTAGATACTTGCTCAAGATTCATTTCTCAAAGAATTGCCCGAACGGCAAGTCGGAGTTCTTTCATCTCAAAGATAAGCTTCATATTTCCTTGATTGTTTGATCTTCAATCTTTTGGATCTTTGCTTTGGATTCAACTATCTTCTCTTCCAGTTGAAGATTTATCTATTGTTCTTCCTCCAACAACTGTTTGAGTTGAGCAACTCTAGCTTGTGCATCCAATATTTTCTGAGTGTTGTCCTCAGTGTGCTCAACTACTTGTTCAGTAGAGTCTCTTTGTTGGGGAGAGGATGGGTAGATTTTTGAGGAGATGGAGGAGGGAATTTTTTTGATGTCCTCTCAGTGTACTTTTCAGCAACTGAGGCATTGTTTCCTTGTGCAATCCCTCCTGTCCCTGGTGCAGGGGCATCATCATCATCCTTCTTATCATCCTCACCTTGTGATGGTCAGAAGGAGGTTCAACATATTCATTCTCATCAGTCTCCTTCTCTTCTTCATCTTCAGAGACCAGATTGATCACTTCTGGAATAGTGACCATTTGCCCATTAACTTCCTCTTGCTCAGAGGGTATGAACTGTAGGGTCTGGGGCAAAATAGGCTTGAATGCCATCTGCATTCTGGTCTGACCTTCTGCTTGGTTAAAAGCTTGAATAAGCTTTCTGGCCACTTCCTTGACGAAGTCCTTATGCATTAATGTTCCAAAAGAGTATTGTTCAGTGGGGAACATAGCATGGACATAATTTTCCAAGTCAAGGGCTCGTGCTCTCCTTATGGGTTGATCAGTCACCTTTATGATCTTAGATAGATCGGAGCATCGAAGAAAGGAAGCAGGTCTTTATTCTCATCAACAGGGACCTTAGTGGCACTTGTTCGAGCCTGAAAGAAAGAGTTTTGAATTAGTTTCAAAACTTTGGTAGATATCTGGGCTTTAGAGTAGAAAGGTATCTGAGTTACCTGTGTGACAGGCTTAGATGATTTGACTACTGAGGTTCCAGGTGCCTCAGATATCTGGATATGAGGAGGAGACTGGGAAGTCTGATCCTCAGTGATCTTTCTTTCTGCTTGAATTTTAGAATATAGCATAACACTTAGAAATTTGTTAAGAGAAATAATTAGACAATTTCAGATATCTGAGAAGTCAATTACCTCCACAATATGAGATTCAGATATTTGTCTCTCAGAAACTTGTGCAGCTTCTGGTATTCTCTCAGATGATGAAGGCTTGTTGGCCTCATCAACTTCCATTGGTTGTGGGGATTGAGGTGGCATATCTCTAGCAACTTCTACTTCTTTTTTAGTCTTCTTAGTAGAAGGCCTGCATCTTGTTCCTCGTAGACTATGCGAGTCTCGGTCGATTCTCCGATGAGCTAGCTTCAAATTTCATCATTCTTCTTCTCAGTTGGAGCCTATTAGAAACAGTCACTTAATTAGTTAAGTGTATTAAGATATATCTGAAAAGTAATATCTTAAGGAACTCTCTATCACCTGTAGCACAGGCTCAGATTCCTTAAGAGATGAGGCTGTGGTGGCCTCCTTCGGCCCTCGAGGTAAGCTTTCACTTCCTCTTGTTCTTGTGCTTCTAATTCAGCCAGAATAAAGAAATTTTAATAAGTAACAAGATTTAAGCATAAGTTATCACAAGTAAGAGTTAAACCATTCACCACCCGAGCTTTGTCAGTCGACCGTCTCTCGAACTTGTGAAGTTTCCATGCTGGTCTTGTTGTTCTCGGACCACTTCTTTGTTGGAAGTTTGAGGTACTTCGGACCTATCCTCGAGTGTGCAACTCCGCTTGCCTCGGTTGATCATTCCGGCAGATGCCCCGCTTGATCCTCGCATCGAGTCAGGGAACCCGCTTTACGTAATTTTCTTCAGAAGGAAAGATGGTATCTCATGTCAGAACTCAAGTATCATCTCAACAAAGATCCACTAATGGTCGTTGTGGTTGGTGTGGTGATTCGATCCGGATGAAGAAGGTGATGTCAGATGGGCCTATCTAGATCCGCTGAGATGATTTTTAAGTGTCGAGGCAATGGCAAGATACTCCAACACTAAGTTGCCACTCATCGAGCATCTTCAAGATGCTTAAGTGTTACTTGCTCGATGGTTTGTTTTGTCCAAAGGACTCGACACATTGCTTCTTCAGCAACCTTTGAACTAGTTGCTCTTTCAGCAATCTTGGGGATTATTTCTCCCCCCTCATCTTCAGATTCTTCATTGAAATCTGGGACTGAATTATCAACAATCCCTGCTGCTTCTGCAGAGAGTGTTTGAAGTTTCTCACTGCTTTTATCAGCATTGATAAGTTCATTAGCATGGTACTGCAAAGATTGATGAGTTCATCAGCTGTGGTGTTAACAACATTGATGAGTTCATCAGCAGTGGCGGCAGATATCTGAGAGTCGACATCCACAATGGGTATGCCTTCTGATTTGCCAGCAAACTTCTTTCGTGAAGTTCTGGGCTTTTTGGTCTGAACGGAACCCTCAGATACCTCATCAATCTTTCATTTCTTGGAACCTTTCTGAGATGCAAGAACCTTTTCATCATGTTTGTATACTCATATTTGTAGAGTAGGTTACTATTGGCAATGTCTGCTGTCTCTCTGAGCTCAATGCAAAGACACTCCAGTAAGTAGCATATCTTCAATCCATAGCTTACTATGGCTTTTGGCTCAGTAAGGCCCTTAACGATTTTAGGCTCAAAGCCTTGTATCTTCTTCATGAATTTCATGAAGGCGTACTTCCCCCAATTAAAAGGGTTTTCCAGCCTTTTGTTTTGTTGATTCAACAAGAACATCATCATCCAGCGTTCTTGGCTTATCTGGTCAGCTCCTCCTTGTAGACCATCAAAGCATATGTGAAGGATACATGCCACATCCCAAAGGACCAACAGATGTCCGGTCCTTATGTCGCCAAGTTTAAAGTCTATGGGTGTGTCCGGCTTGTCAAGATCACACATCATCAGAGAGCTTTTGACACCCTCAAGGAGATCTTCATCTCAGTGTCAATTTCAAAATCCTTTCCAAGATTTTGAAGCTCAAAAATTTCACGAAGTCAAGTCGTTTACCAATGTGATTTTCTATCTCGACTTTAGTCTTGATAGATCGCCTCAGTGCCTTCAGAGACTTGGGAAATAATTGTGGAGTTGTTGTAAAACTCCAGGACATCCAGTGAAGAAACTCCACAAGGAAAAGCAGATAGAAAGCCCTTGATTTGTGCCTTTTCAAGCATATCAAGTACCAACTTCCTGTCAGCCTGCGTTTCTATTGTAGCAACAAGGTATTCCTCAATCATGGCACCACCCTAAATCATCCTGTGATTTGAAGTCCAATGATCAGGATTGAAGTCTCCTATCAATCGATTGTTCGTGATAACCAACACTGGTGCTTGCTTTTCAGCAGTACCAGAGGTAGTAGCTTGGAATTTCTGAGTAGAAGCACGTTTTGGAGCCATCTCTTTAAATAGTGAAAGTTTTTGAAAGTCAGAAAGAGATTAAGGTGTGAGTTTAGTGATTCTTTGCAGAATAACTAAGCGAAGAACAGGGATTTGCAGAAAACTTTGAAAGGTTTTTGCTATTTATGTGTAAGTGTGAATGTTGGATTAGGCGAAAGTGATTTCTTTTGCCAAAATCCTATATATATAGAATTGTACTTTCAGTAGATATATACATACAAATTGATTTTGTGCATATGTATCTGTGCAAATGCAGAAGGTCGTGGGTAAAAATCGTTTTGCATTAAATGCTTAGTGGGCTTAATCGAAGTTTTGATACCCAATATTTTACCGAGAATTAATCTCGTCCGTTAAGATTAAACGCCCATTTCATCAAGGGTCACGTTTGCTTCTTCAACAATGATCACAATCAGTAATTGTAATTGTGCTCAATTAATGAAATTTGACGAATGGCTTTCCCAATTAATGAAATTGTCTTTGAACTTATGTAGTCAGTTCAGAGACTGTGTGTAACTTAACATATAAATGGAAAGATAAAAAACACCATAGATGTAGTTGACTGAATACAGTTTTACCACATTTTTCTTTTGTGTTCCCCCTCACTTTGTGATCTCATAGATATTTGAGTACCCGTCTCTGAAATCTTTGAAAGACACTTTTACCCATCCTTTTAGTATATGAGTTCTCGTCTCAGATACCTTTTTGCCTTAGATATCTAGATGCCTGTTCCAGATATTTTTCTCCTTTCTGATTTTCTGTCTCACAGATTAGAACTTTTCAGTTCCTTCGGTAGCTCCATTAACCCAAGACTATGTCTCAAGGTTAAGAACCTGCTTTCTTGCAAAGTCTTTGTAAAGATATCTGCAAGTTGGTCTTCAGTACCAATCTTGAGTATCTCTATATTGCCTTTTTCAACATGGTCTCTAATGAAGTGGTGTCTAACATCATTGTGCTTTGTTCTTGCATGAAACTTAGGATTTTGAGTTATGGCAATAGCACTTGTGTTGTCACAGAAAATCGAAGTTTTCTCTTCATTGATCTCATAGTCTCTGAGTTGTTGTTGTATCCACAATATCTGTGAAGCACAACACCCAACAACAATATATTCAGCCTCTGTTGTAGATGTGGCAATCGAGTTTTGTTTCTTGTTGATCCATGATATTAATCTGGCACCAAGAAATTGACAAGTTCCTGAGGTGTTTTTTCTATCAAGCAATGATCCAAAGATAGTCAAGAGATCGAATAGCCAACTAAACTCAATCCACTGTCTTTTGGATACCACAATCCAACTTCTACAGGACCCTTTACATACCTTAATATTTTCATAGCAATGTTGTAGTGTGATTGCATTGGATTTGTCTGAAATCTAGCACACACTCCAACTGTATATTGAATATCAGATCTACTTGCAGTGAGGTACAATAGAGTCCCAATGAATTTCCTATACTTGTGTTCTTCAACACTCTTGTCAGATTCAATATAGGTCATTTTGGTTCCAATGCTCATGGGTATCTTAGCATTCTTTTCAGAAGGCTTAAGATTAAACTTGTTGAGCATATCTTTTGCATACTTTGTTTGACTGATGAATATTCCATCATTAAGTTGCTTGACTTGCAATCCTAGGAAGTAGTTTAATTCTCCCATCATGCTCATCTCAAATTTACTTTTCATGAGCTCAGTAAAGTCTTCACAAAGTTGCTTGTCTTTAAATCCAAATATAATGTCAGCAACATATACTTGAACTAAAAGTAATTTCCCTTAACGGTTCAAAGTAAATAGTGTTTTATCAACATCTCCTTTCTTGAAGCCACTTTCCAGCAAGTATTTGGCTAAAGTAACATACCATGCTCTTGGAGCCTGCTTTCACCATACAGAGCTCAAGCTTATAAACCATTCTACTTTCTGTGGAAACTTCAAAGCCTGGTGGTTGTTCAACATAGACTTCCTCAGCAAGTTCATTGTTGAGGAATGCACTTTTGACATCTATTTGATAAACTTTAAAGTCATTATGAGCTGCAAAGGCTAGAAATAGTCTAATTGCATCCAATCTTGCAACTGGAGCATATGACTCATCAAAATCCAAATTCTTCGCCCAGTAAATCCTTTGGCAACCAACCTTGCTTTGTTTCTGGTTATTTCACCAGACTCATTCATTTTGTTTCTGAAAACCCACTTGGTTCCAATTACAGATATTCCGTCAACAAATGGAACCAATTTCCAGACTTTATTTCTCTCAAATTGATCAAACTCTTCTTGCATTACAGAGATCCAATCTTGATCCTTCAATGCTTCTTCTATAGTTTTAGGTTCAATGTTTGAGATGAAACATCCATAAAGAGAGTTTGCATTTCCAGCAATTGCTCTCCTAGTTCTAACCCTCGTTTAAAGGATCAATCACATCCTCGCGTGATGATTTCTTATCTATTTTATAATGGGTTTTGAACTAGTAGGACTAATATCATTTTGATATGAATGTGAATTAATATGATCGTGACAGGATACTTGTTCAGTATCTGAGATATCTGGCACACGGGAAATGCCATTGATATCTGACACTTTTTCAGTGTTAAAGATATCTGGGATTGAATTTTCAGCAATCTCATTCTCAGAAATCTCTTCATGATGAAGGTTCTCAGTAACCTATTCCATTTCTGGAATTCTCATAGGAAATTCTTCATCATGTCTTAGAGTCATCTGGTTGTTACTAAGCAATGGTTGCTTTTCATCGTCAGAGTCATCGTCTAAGTGAATGACAGAGTTGTTTCCTTTTGAGGATTCTTCTTCAGAATCTTTAATCATTAGTTCTTTGAACCTATCTGAGAGTTCTTCATTCAAGGGTATTTTCTTGTTTCATTCGTAGAAAACTACATGAACAGATTCTTCAGTCTTTTGCGTTCTTTTGTTGTAGATTCTGTAGGCTTTGCTATTCAGAGAATAACCAAGAAATACTCCTTCATCTGCTTTTGGTTGAAATATTCTCAAGTATTCTTTTTCATTGTTAAGAACAAAACATTTGCAACCAAACACCCTTAGATGTTTGATACTAGGGGGTCTACCAATAAAAAGTTCATAAGGAGTTTCGTCATGGTGTTTGTTAATCAAACATCTATTTTGAGTGTAGCAGGCTGTATTAACAGCTTCAACCCAATAGATTTCACTTATTTCAGTGTCAGCAAGCATTGTTCTTGCTGCTTCTTTTAAGGTCCTATTCTTCCTTTCAGCAACACCATTTTGTTGTGCTGTCCTTACTGAGGATAGTTGATGTTGTATACCTTTGCAGGTACAAAACTATTTTATGTACTGGTTCACAAACTCAGTACCATGGTCTGTTCTGATTACAGATATCATGTCATTTTTCATGACTTCAAGCTTATTCAGCAAGTTGGGTATTTTAACCCTTGCATCAGATTTTTGTTTGAGAAATACAACCCAAGTGAATCTTGAGTAATCATCAACAACAACCAGACCATACTTCTTTCCTGCATAGCTAGTTACAGAGGATTCAAAAAGATCCATATGTAACATTTGCAGTGATCTTTCCGAGTGTCTAGTTTTAGACTTGAAAGATGTTTTGGATTGTTTTCCCATTCGCAAGTCGAGCATATACCATCTTTTCTATATGCCATTTTGGGTAAACCAACCACCAATTCTTTCTTGGCTAGCTTGTTCAAAATTTTGAAGTTCAAGTGACTCATTCTTTTATGCCATGGCCAGTTTTCTTCAGTGTGGCCAGATTGACTCACCATGAGACATTCTTTAGTTGTGGCAGATGCCCAACAAGAATATAAAGATTTCTTTCCGCCTAGCAACCAAGACCGCTCGCTTGACTCATTCTCAATTACTTTACATAGTTTTGACTTGATCTTTACAAAGGTACCCTTTGTCTACCAATCGACTCATGATTAGAGATTATATTTCAATCCCTTTACATGTAGTACTTCAGAGATTGTAAGTACTCCAAGCTTTAGATTGCCAAAACCTATGGTTGGATTTTCATCTCCTCCAGCAAATCTAATAATTGATCCTTTATTGCATTTTCTATAGTTAATCAGATTTACTTTGTCTCCTGTCATGTGCTTCCCACATCCACTATCAAAATGCCACTTTGGGTTCTTCCTCAGAGTGTTCTGCACAAAAGAATGGAGTTAGGCTCTCATTCCAACAATGGAACCTTCTGGACTAAAGAATCTCCCTGTAGGAATCCATTTCTGAATGAACTTCCTTGGGGTATTCTTTTGTCTTGTTGGAACATAAGGAGGAATTTTAGGTAAATGATTAGTGTCATTATCATTTAAAGCTATTTTCCTTCTTGGTGTGTTCCTTGGTGCTTCTCGTGGTGCTTTCAGACACTGCCGATTGCCGAGTCGCTTTCAAAGAACTTAGCTTTCCTTGCCAGATTTCTTCTAGCCCTGGCATTCAGAGTGGTCGCAACCTGTTCTTTCTTCCACTTCTGATGATTGCTATGCGCAATCCTGGCTTTCATCCATCGTTCTTGCTCTTGTTTATACTCACGAGCGAGTTGTTTCCCGATGGGGTTATAGCCAATGCCATTTCGAGCACCTGGTGCTATCTGAGTTCTCTTCTCAGCAGCTTTGCTAGTCTCTGGAACGTCTTTCTTTCCAGAAAATGTGATGTTGGAAATTTGCCTGCTCCCACAATTTTTCCTTTCTGAGAGACATAGCACTGTGGGTGGTTACACTTTTCAGTGTTATGTTTCTTTACAGAAACGTTCCCAATAGTTTTCTTTTGGACTTGTTTTTCCCACAAAGGTTTGGTTGCAACTGCCTTTCCTTTGTCAACAACCTTATATTTCTGAGCAATGCTGTAGGTTATTTGAGAACCATCTTCCTGAGCACTAACAAATGTTATTCTTTCGTTACTCTTATTTAGAGTAGTAGAGCTATTTGTTTGTGTGTCCAGCCAAAGTCCTCCCTTTTCTGAAGGATCTCTTAAATAAGAGTGTAGTTCAGTAAGAGTGTCACTAGCTTTGGCATAGGATTGAAAAGATGGTTCTTTCTTTTTGAGTTCCTCATTTTCAGAAAGAAGATATTTATTTTCCTTTTGGAGTATATCCATTGCCTTTCTGTGTGACTTCTCCATCTTAGATATCTGTGCTTTGAGAAATGCATTTTCAAAGATCCTTTTCTCGATATCTTGAGTAATTGTGAATTTTCCTTCTCAAGAGAATTCTTTTCTTCTTCAAAAATGTCGGCTCTAGCTCGGACCATTTGAAATTCTCTTTTGTAGAGATGAAGCTCTCTTCTGAGATATTCTAAATCTCTGATTTCTTCCTCATGACTCTGATAATTTATGAATTGAGAAATATTGGTTACCTCGTCAGCCATTAAGCAAGGCTCAATGTTGGAGCAATCTGGATAGATCTCCTCAGCAACCCCACAGAATTCCCTTTTCTTTTGACCAAAGTCAAACAATTCATGAGTGATACCACATTATCCTGGAGAAGGTAGTTTGGAGTCATCTGAGTTGTTAGGAATATCTGTTTAGATTTTGATCAGCAACCTAATGACTTATCTTAGCTTAGAAAGGTGGTTAGTACTCTTGGTTCACTCAACACCGTAAAGAGGAAACTCACTAAGTATGATAGTCTAGCAAATCTTGTATAGGATGTTAGGTCTCCGAATGTAATTTTTATTTTCTGAAGAAGACCAAGAAGAAGGCATCCAGCAAGAAAAGTTCAATGAATTTGAAGAGTTGAAGACTGCACAAGATTGCTAAAGACAAAGGTTTTTCAGATACCTATGTCCAGATATCTTGAAGAAACAAGTGTTTCGAAACACAAGTGTTGCAAAAGATATCTGAGAATAAAAGGTTTCTGAGACGAGGAAAGTGCCCACAGATATCTACACTCAGATACCATGGACGTAAATTATGTTTCTGAAAAGAAATATATTATAACAAGTTGTTTCAACAAGTGGTATCTGAAGTTGTGATAATTTCTGAAAAGGACGTGCAAAGCTTCAGAGAACTCTGATAGTAAAAGATCTCTGATACAATGCATAGTTCCGTTGGCACTACAGGAAAAAGTATAGTACAATGCATTAAATGCGCGGACAGAGATGTCTGAACAAAAACGGTAGCTTCTGAAGAAGAAGACAAACGTACTACAGTACTATACTCAGATATCAATAGTTTGAATTTGTTTTAAGCCTAACGGATACTATTCAAACGACACTCAAATTCATCTATAAATATCAACACTTAGACTCCTTGAGAACACACACACAGAACTTATACCTTAGAACACTGAACTTACATTGAATAATCTCACAAGTTCTCTCAAGCACACTACTTACCTTCAAGCTTTCTGTTGCGACCAAAGCTCTTGATTCTAAGTAGCACAAAAGTTCTAAGTGTCCTGATCCTTAACAAGCATTGTTATTTGTGAAAGAGTTGAACTAAGATTTCATATATGAGATTCATTCTCTTGAACACTTATCATAGACTTGGGTCAGTAAAGAACAAGATACCATACATTGCAAAGTGTATTAAGTATACTTGATTCACAGAGCTATCTGAATAACTGAACAAGTTACTAAAGAAGCTCACCTGACAAACTACCTTAACCAACACCTTAATCGGCGTGGAGTACATGAAGTACTTAGTTGGGGAAACTAAGGAATAACTCCAAGGTTACTGAGCATAAGAAGTACTTAGTTTGGGAAACTAAGGAATAGCTCAAAAGGTTTATGAGTACAGGAAGTACTTGGCTGTGAAAGCCGGGGAATAACTCTGGGGGAACACTTGGTTGGGAACCTAGTGTTATTTAGGAATCTAGAGAAGATACTTGTAAGGTTACCTCATATCTGTCTTAGTGGATTCTAGGTCTGAGAAAGGCCGAAGTGGATTAGTTGAAGGATTACGCCACCTTCAGATACCACTATAAAAAGACTTGTGTTATTTACTTTCTGCAGTTTATTACTTGCTTTATTTATCTTGCAAAGTATTTACACTTATCTTGCTGAGCACGTGCACTTATAACAGAAAAGTCTTCCGCTCTCTGAAATTAAGTATCAGATATCTTCACACATATTTGAGAAACTGTGTTTATCGACAAAAGTTTTAAAAGACTATTCACTCCCCCCCCTTCTAGTCTTTTACTTTGCCGTTATCTGGACCAACAAGTGGTATCGAAAGGTGAGGTTCCCAAGCCTTCCGTGACCAACCTAGATCCCAGATAAGTGCCCACTAACTGCTTTTCACCTACACTTGATTTGTTTGTTTAGTGTGTTTGCTGCAGGATGTCTTTAAGTGACGCCCCAATTCTCAAGCCAGGGAATTATGAGAAATGGAAGAACAACATGATGCTCCACCTAGAAGCCATCAGTGACTAAATGATCGAAGTGATAAAGAATGGCCCAATAGTCATTCAACAACTCAAGCAAGTCATTTCTAATGGTAGAGACAGAGAACAAAGTGATGGGTCTTCACAAACAGATGTGTCAACCAGTGGTAGACCTGCTAGTCAAGTTATTTACGAACCAAAACCCAGAGAGCTCTGGACATCGGAAGATGCCAAGAGAAATCGATCGATGGTCAGCTCGTAATATCATCATACGTTTCTACTCTACAAAGACATACAAAGGTAAACTGGGTAAAAACGGTGAAAGTGGCCTGAAACGATTGAAGAAATCAAGACCGAGAAAACAAAGGAAAATAAGTTCGAAGTTTTGAAGCTCAAATTCCAAAACTTTAAACAAGGTCCCACCGAGACTCTTGAAGAACTAGATTTCCGGTTTACAACACTTATGAGTGACATGGCTGCACTTCGTGAAAGTAATAGATATACCCAGTCAGAGAAGATTAAGACTATTGTGAGAAGTCTAAATCATAACTGGGAGCACACAAAGTTTTTCTATTTTAACCAAGGAATGCCATATATCACTCCAATGGAACTTTTCTCTCACCTTGCCACTGTTGACTATGAGACAACTCAAAGAGAACAAACAACTGAGAAGTTGCAGAATGTTGCTCTAGTCGCTCAAGGAACTTCTGAAAAGAAGAAAGGCAAGGAGATGACTGAGGATACTCTTGCTGTAAAGCAAATGGGAAAATATGTCAGTCGAGAAATTGAGAGAAGAAAAGCCAAAGAGAAGCTCAAAAAGCATCTAGGCTCAAACTATCACCAGTACAAAAATATGCAAAGTTTGCTGAACAAGACGGCTCAGAAAGCATCAAGTACTGAGGAAGCAGAAATCGGAAACGATATCTGTTTCTATTGTCAGAAACCTGGTCATTTCAAGAAAGATTGCCCTGCCTTCAACAAACTTAAGACAGGTGACAAAAAAGATAGAAGCAACTTCAAGAGAAGTCAGAGAGCTATGCTCACTGAAGAACGGAAAAAGATTCAACTCCAATTGGATGCTCTAGACATTGAGTCTGATTCTGAGGATGAAGACTCAGATGATTCTACACTGCCTCTCCGTAATTGCGGTGTTTCTCATGAAGTGATCGACTTTGGACAAAAGAAGAAAGAAGTGTGTGGAATGGCTGAAGAGATCTTTCTAGATATCTCCAATATTGAACCTTGTCTAATGGCTGATGAGGTAACACATACTTCTTGTTATACATATGAAAGTGATGAGGAAGGAATCAAAGATCTGGAACATCTCAGAAGAGAGCTTGATCTCTACGAAAGAGAATTTCTAATGGTCCGAGCTAGAGGAGAAATTCTTGAAGAAGAAAAGAATTCTCTTGTAAAGGAAAATTCACAATTACTCAAGATATCTGAGAAAAAGGATGTTGAAAATGCATTTCTCAAGGCTCAGATATCTGAGACCTAAAAGTCACATAAAGAAGCATCGCCAATCTTCAAAAGAAATGTGAAGATCTTCTTTCCGAGAATAAAGAACTCAAAAGAAAGAACTATCTTTTCAATCTTATGCCAAAGCTAGTGACACTCTCATCAAGTACAATCTTATTTAAGAGATCCTTTAAAATAGAGGACTCAATGGACACACAGAGATAGTTCTACCACTCAATAAGAGTGATGAAAGACTTAACATTTGTCGCTGCTCAAAGAAGGTGGTTCCCAAACAACCCATGACGGCCGAAAGCTAAGGTTGTTGACAAAGGAAAGGCAATATGACTAAACCTTTGTGGGAAAAACAAGTCCAAAAGAAATCTGGGAATATTTCAAAAGAAACATTACATCGAAAAGTGTAATCACCCACAAGCATATGTCTCTCGAAAGGAAAAATTGCAGAGTCGACAAATTCTCCTATGTCGTTTTCTCGAAAGAAAATAGATTACCCAGAGACTAGCAAAGTCACGAGAAAAGATCTCGATAGCACCAGTGCTCGAAATGGCATCGCTATAAAGCTATCGGAAACAACTTGCTCGTGAATACAAACAAGAGCAAGAACGATGGTTAAAGGCTAGAATTGCTCACAAAGAATTACCAAGTGGAAGTTGAATCATGCCATCGAAAATCAATGCTGTGGCTAGAAGAAATCTGGCTAGGAAAGCTAAGTTTGCTGAGAAGCAGACTCAGAAACCTGACAGGTATCTGAAAGCACCAAATGGAGCACCAAGGAACACACCAACGAAGAAAATAGTTCTTAATGACAATAATACTATTCATTTAACTAGAATTCCTCCTTATGTTCCTGTTAGACAAAAGAATTCTCCTAAGAAATTCATTCAAAAGTGGATTCTTAATGGAAGATTCTTTAGTCCAAATGGTTCCATTGTTGGTATGTGAACCTAATCTCCTGTTTCCTATTTTGTGCAGAACACTCTAAAGACTAACCCAAAGTGGCATTTTGATAGTGGATGTGGGAAGCACATGACAGGAGACAAAGCAAATCTGATTGACTACAGAAAATGCAATGATGGACCAATTATCAGGTTTGCTGGAGGAAATGAAAATCCAACCATAGGATTTGGCAATCTAAAGTTTGGATCCCTTAAAATCTCTGAAGTACTACATGTAAAGGGATTGAAATATAATCTCCTAAGCATGAGTCAACTGGTAGACAAAGGGTACACTGTCAAGATCAAGTCAAAACTATGCAAAGTGATTGACAATGAGTCAAAGCAGACAGTCTTGGTTGCAAGGCATAAAGGAAATCTTTATGTTACTGATTGGGCATCCGCCACAACTGAAGAATGTCTCATGGTGAGTCAATCTGGCCACACTGAAGAAATTGGCTATGGCATAAAAGAATGAGTCACTTGAATTTCAAAACTCTAAATAAGCTAGCCAAGAAAGAGTTGGTGGTTGGTTTACCCAAAATGTCATATAGAAAAGAAGGTGTATGTACAGCTTGCCAAATGGGAAAACAATCTAAAACATCTTTCAAGTCTAAAACTAGACATTCCAAAGGAAAGGTTATCGCAAATGTTACATATGGATCTTTTTGAATCCTCTGTAACTAGTTATATAGGAAAGAAATATGGTCTGGTTGTTGTTGATGATTACTCAAGATTCACTTGGGTTGTCTTTCTCAAACACAAATATGATGCAAGGGTTGAGATACCCAACTTGTCAATAAGTCGCATGAAAATGACAAGGTATCTCAGAATCGTAATGCACTATGGTACTGAGTTTGTGAACCAGTACATAAAAGAGTTTTGTACCTGCAAAGGTATACATCATCAACTATCTTCTGTAAGGACACCACAACAAAATGGTGTTGCTGAAAGAAAGAATAGGACCCTGAAAGAAGCAGCAAGAACAATGCTTGCTGACACTGAAATAAGTGAAATCTATTGGGTTGAAGCTGTAAACGCAGCATGCTACACCATGACAAACACCATGACAAAACTCCTTACGAGCTTTTCATTGGTAGACCCCCTAGTATCAAACATCTAAGGGTGTTTGGTTGCAGATGTTTCGTTCTAAATAATGGAAAAGAATACTTGAGAACATTTCAACCAAAGGCAGATGAAGGAGTATTTCTTGGTTATTCTCTGAATAGCAAAGCCTATAGAATCTACAACAAAAGAACGCAAAAGATTGAGGAATCTGTTCATGTAGTATTCTATGAAGAAAACAAGAAAGTACTCTTGAATGATGATCTCTCAGATAGGTTCAAAGAATTGATGATTAAAGATTCTGAAAAAGGATCCTCAGAAGGAAACAATTCTATCAGTCAAATAGAGGATGAGTCTGACGATGAAAAGCAACCATAGCTTAGTAACAACCAGATGACTCTAAGACATAATGAAGAATTTCCTATGAGAATTCCAGAAATGGAACAGGTTACTGAGAACCTTCATCATGAAAAGGTATCTGAAAATGAGATTGCTGAAATGCAATATTTAGATATCTCTAACACTGAAAGAGTGTCAGATATCCATGGTATTTCCCATGTGTCAGATATCTCAGATACTGCACAAGTATCTCATCAAGATCATATTGATTCACATTCTAATCAAAATGATATTGATCCAACTAGTTCAAAACCCATTATGAAATGGATAAGAAATCATCCTGCAAAGGATGTGATTGGTTCCATAGACCAAGGAGTTAGAACTACAAGAGCAATCGCTGAAAATGCAAATTGTCTCTATGGATATTTCATCTCAAACATTGAACCAAAAACTATTGAAGAAGCATTAAAGGATCAAGATTGGATCTCTGCAATGCAAGAAGAATTGGATCAATTTGAGAGAAACAAAGTCTGGAAACTAGTTTCATTTGTTGACGGAATATCTTTAATCGGAACCAAGTGGGTTTTCAGAAACAAAATGAATGAATCTGGTGAAATAACCAGAAACAAAGCTAGGTTGGTTGCCAAGGGATTCACCTGCATCAAGGACTAGATTTTGATGAATCTTATGCACCAGTTGCAAGATTGGATGCAATAAGACTCTTTCTAGCCTTTGCAGCTCATAATGACTTTACAGTTTATCAGATGGATGTCAAGAATGCATTTCTAAATGGTGAACTTGCTAAGGAAGTCTATGTTGAGCAACCACCAGGTTTTGAAGTTTCCTTAGAAAGTAGGATGGTCTATAAGCTCGTAAAGCTCAGATAATGAAACAAGCTCCAAGAGCATGATATGATACATTGGCCAGATACCTACTAGAAAGTGATTTCAAGAAAGGAGATGTTGATAAAACACTCTTTACATTGAACCATAATGGGAAACTACTTTTAGTTCAAGTGTATGTTGATGACATTATATTTTGATCTAAAGACAAGCAACTTTGTGAAGACTTTGCTGAACTCATGAAATGTAAATTTGAGATGAGCATGATGGGAGAATTGAATTACTTCCTAGGACTGCAAGTCAAGCAACTCAATGATGGAATATTCATTAGTCAAATAAAGTATGCAAAGGATATGCTCAATAAGTTTAATCTAAAGCCTTCTGAAAAGAATGCTAAGATACCAATGAGCATTGGAACCAAAATGACCTATACTGAATCTGACAAGAGTGTTGAAGAACACAAGTATAGGAAATTGATTGGATCTCTACTATACCTCACTGCAAATAGACCTGATATTCAATATGCGCTGTGTGCTAGATTTCGCATAAATCCAATGCAATCACACTACAACATTGCTCTGAAAATATTGAGGTATGTAAAAGGTACTGTAGAAGTTGGATTGTGGTATCCAAAAGATAGTGGATTGAGTTTGGTTGGCTATTCAGTTGCCGACTATGCTGGATCATTGCTTGACAGAAAAAGCACCTCAGGAACATGTCAATTTCTTGGTGCCAGATTGATATCTTGGTTTAGCAAGAAACAAAATTCAATTGCCACATCTACTACAAAGGCTGAATATATTGCTGCTGGGTATTGTGTGCTTCACAGATATTGTGGACACAACAACAACTCAGAGACTATGGACTCAATGAATAGAAAACTCCCATTTTCTGTGACAACAAAAGTGCTATTGCCATAACTCAGAATCCTAAGTTTCACGCAAGAACAAAGCACATTGATGTTAGACACCACTTCATCAGAGACCATGTTGAAAAAGGCAATATAGAGATACTCAAGATTGGCACTGAAGACCAACTTGCAGATATCTTTACTAAGCCACTACAAGAAAGTAGATTCTTAACCTTAAGACATAGTCTTGGAGTAATGGAGCTACCAAAGAACTGAAAAATGTTCAGATATCTGAAGAAGATATCAAAGGAGAGAGAAAAGAAATCTGGAACGGGTATCCAGAGAAGAGGTATCTGGAACGGGTATCCAGAAAAGAAGAATCTGGAACGGGTATCCAGAAACCAAAGTATAAAGGGTAAAATGGCTATTTGAAGATTTCTGAGACGGGTACTCAGATATCTAGATCACTCAGTGAGGGGGAAAACCAAAGAGAATGGTACAACTGTCTACAGTTAACTACTATCTTGAAATTTGTATTATTTCTATCTTTGTGAAAACTTTGAAAAGACAACAAGTATAAGATAGAATCAGCTACAAACAGTGTTCTCATTCACACAGAAACATGATTCAGATAGCTAATAGCCAACATTCATTAAATGGGCACAATTACAATTGTTGATTGTGATCATTTCTGAAGAAGCAATGGTGACCCTTGATGAAATAGGCGATTGATCTTTACGGCAGAGATTAATTCTCGGTAAATAATGGACTGTTGAAATTCCGACATGGCCCACTATGCATTTAATATCGAACAAACTTTTACCCACGCCTTACTGCAATTCACATATACGTATATACAAAACCAATTTGTATGTATATGTTTGTCTGAATTACGCTGCTATATATATAAGATTTTGGCAAAAGAAATTACTTTCGCCTAATCCAACATTCAGACTTGCACAAGAATAGCAAAAACCATTCTTCAACCTCTGCAAATTTCTGTAAGTTTTTCTGCAAAGAATCACTAATCTCTCACCCAAATCTCTTTCAAACTTTCAAAACACTTGCACTATATAAAGAGATGGCTCCTAAGCGTTCGTCTACCTAGAAACCCCAATCTTCTACCACTGGTACTGCTGAAAAGCAAGCACCAGAGTTGGTTATAGTAAACAATCGATTGGTAGGAGACTTTAATCCCGATCATTGGACTTCAAATCACAGAATGATTTGGGGTGGTTCCATGATTGAGGAATAACTCACGGCTGCTATTGAAAATTAAGCCGATAGGAAGCTAATTCTTGACATGCTTGAAAAGGCACAAATCAAGGGTTTTTATCCGCTTCTTCCCAAAGGGAATTTCTTCACTAGATGTGTTAGAATTCTACAATAACTCCAGGATTATATCCTGTGTTTCTGAAGGCACTGCAATGGTGTCTATAAAAACTAAAGTCCAAGGAAAGGAAATCCTTTTGGACTTAACAACTTTCTGTAAGTTGTTTGATCTTCAAAAGCTTGGAAAGGATTTTGAAATAGACACCAAGGATGATGATCTCTTTGAAGGTGTAAAATAGTCAGAAAATGACGCAGTGTGATCTTGAAAATCGATACACCCACCGATTTCAAGCTTGTCGACATCGTAACCGCATATCCGCTGTTCACCGATGTGTTGGCATGCATTCTTCACAGATGCTTTGATGGTCTACAAGGAGGTGCTGACCAGATAAGCCAAGAACGCTGGATGATGATGTTCTTGTTGCAATAACAAAACAAAAGGCTGGAAAACCCCTTCAATTGGGGAAAGTATGCCTTTATGAAGCTTGTGAAGAAGATTCAAGGCTTTGAGCCTAAAATCGCTAAGGGACTCGCCGAGCCAAATGCCACAGTAAGCTATGGTCTAAAGATATGCTACTTGCTGGAGAAGCTTGGCATTGAGCTCAGAGAGAAAGATGATATAGCCAACAGTAACCTACTCTACGAATATGAATATACAAACTTGCTGAAAAAGGTTACTGGATCTCAGAAAGGTTCCAAGAAGTGAAAGACTGAAGAGGTATCTGAGGGAAAGGTTGCGACCAAGAAATCTTAAAGGTGACTAATCACCACACAAGGAGAGCACGAGCCCTTGACTTGGAAAACTACGTCCATGCAATGTTCCCATCAACAATATTCTTCTAACATTGATGGATAAGGATTTTGTCAAGGAAGTGGCCGAAGTCGATCCAAGCTTTCAAACAAGCGGATGGTCGCACTGCACTACGATGGCATTCAAGCCTACTTTTCCCTGCACTTCAATACATACCCTCTGAACAAGAGGAAGTTAATGGGCAAACGGTCACTATTCCAGAAGTGATCAACCTGGTCTCTGAAGATGAAGAAGAGAAGGAAACTGATGAGAACAATTATGAAGATCCTCCTTCTGACCATCATAAGGATGAGGATAAGAAGGATGATGATGATGCCCCTGCACCAGGGACATGAAGGATTCCACAAGGAAACAATGCCTCAGCTGCTGAAAAGCACACTGAGAGGACATCACAAAAATCCCCTCCTCCATCTCCTCAGAAATCTACTCATCCAACTCCCCAACACAAAGATACTACTGAACAAGTAGTTGAGCACTCTGAGGAAGCAACTCAGAAAATATCAGATGCACAAGCCAGAGTTGCTCAACTCAAACAATTGTTGGAGGAAGAACAACAGCTACATCTTCAAATGGAAGAAAAGATAGCTGAATCCAGAGTCAAGCTAGACAAACTTGAAGAACAAACACGCAAGGAAACACAAGCTTACTCTGAGATTAAAGAGCCCCGGGAAGCTTTTGACTATATTACTAAGGAGCTAGATGTTGAACAAGCATCTGAAGCAAAGCATGATGCTAACGCTGCATCTTCACCAAAGAAACCATACTCCAAAGGCAAGAAACCCATATCTGAGATGGTTGTCGCTATCAGAAACCTTGATGAAGAAGTACAAGAGGATGAAGATCACTGGGCTGATGACTCAGATGATGAAGAAGCTAGAACCTTGGCAGAACATGCAAATGTTCACTTGGGAGTTTCTCACTTAAAGAGAAAATTGATAGCTCCTCAAAGCTTCAGTAAGAAACCAAATCTCAACTCCCATGATTACATGGCTAGATACCAGGTTCTAGCAACTCTAAGAAACGAGTTGTCTCAACAAAATGAAGAAGTAATTGCATCAGTCCCTGCTGAAATGAAAAAGTTCACTGAGCTAATCACTCAAAGAACAACATGCTTGGTCATTGCTCAGAGAGACCTAGGCATGGTAAGGGATGATGACAATAATATTGCTGAAAAAGCCCTCAATGAGGCTAGCTATGCTGCTGGAAAAGCAGATGCTACTCAAGGCCCACTGGCAGAGCTCACTGCTAAGAATAATGGTCTTATCAAACAAAATCAGTAGCTCAAGGCCAAACTGGAATAGGTGGTTGCGCCATAACTCCAAGAAGGCAACTTTGACTCCCTTTCAGAATCCTTTGTGATTCTTAGTCAGTCAACGGGAAGGATTTCAAGATGCTCAGAGAGGAAGAGGAAACAAAAGAAAATCTGAACAACCACCTCTCAGAATTAATGAGCCCTCCTCCAGTCAGACTGCTCTACAGATAGTAGCCACCACTCAGAAACTTCCTGAAAAAGGAATGACAACAAGGGCCAGAGCACAGAAACCTCCAAGGAGTACCAAGGCTCCAAGGAGAAGACAAGTAAGAGGGATTGATGAGTCTTCTGAAGAAGAAGAAGAAGAGGAAGGCCAAATCAAATCCCTGGGCAATGAAGAAGGCTGCAAGATTCTCACAAGAATTGATCTTGATGATGATGAAGATGAAGCTCCTCTCATAGAAAAAGAAAAATTGATAGCCTAACTGAGCCCATAGCTGCAAAGCCTTTGGCAGCTAAGACACCCTCTGGAAATACCAAGTCTATCCAGGGTGGTTCTTCAAGCAATCCCCCAAGGGAAAATTTAAAGCAAAAGAGGAATAGACTAAGAGCTGAAAAGAGAAAAAGTCAACTTCCACTCAGGCCAGAAGAAGCCAAAATTGAGTATGTGAAGAATGACAACAACTCCTCTGTCTACAGGTGCATAAATCAGAAAAATGGCTACTGGATTCTAGAACTCAGGCATTTACTGCTAAATTCAAGGTTTCCAGAACCAATCCATAAACAGCTCATGGCATGGAGAAAAGACAAGCCAATCTTGATTAACACCAACCACATCAAAGCCTGGTTGGATTTTAAAGTAATCAAGAGAATAGAAGCCATGAAAAAGGACCTCTATGATGAATGTACTTATGGAAAGCCAGATGATGTGCACAGAATTCCCAACATCACTGGAACAGGCACAAGAGCAAGACTTGCTGTGGAACCCTATGAGTCCTTCTACTTGACTGAAGATCAATACAAGGGTGACATCAGATATCTGAAGATCATATATGAATACTTTAAGCTATCAGATATCAGAATCGAGCATGCCTGGAAGTGGGGAAAGTATCTGTGGGTCAAGCACTTTGCCAAGAAGAATCCCACCAAAACCTACAAGGAAGTCTGTGGATTTACCAGAGACACAGAGATGATTGTCAGAACACTTCTCTATGACTACTTTGATGATGTTTAAAGGTTTGATGATAGGAAATTTGCAGATTGATCCATGGAACTGCTTTTGAAGACTTGAAGTGTTGAAGACTTGAAGACTAGTTTATTAGGATGTCTACTTGGAGCTTGGTTACTCCTGTTGTCCTAATTTACTATGTAATCTTTTGTATCTTGCTGACTGTACCTTATTGTTGTTTTATCTTGTAAAAGTTATCTGAACTTTCATTGTAACATATCTGATGAACCTACTCTCAGATATCAATCTATAAAAGATAACTTGTCAGCAAAAATCACACCTAGTGATTTGGTTGATGTTTACTTTCTGCACTTAATTATATGAATTGAAAGATCATAAGAAATGATTAAGTGGTGGATTGTTTCCTCATCCAGATTTGTAATAGGTTAGATAGTCATCGTTGACTAATCAAAATGGGGAAAATTTGTTAGGAATATCTGTTTAGATTTTGAACATCAACCTAATGACTTATCTTAGCTCAGAAAGGTGGTTAGTACTCTTGGTTCACTTGAACACTGTAAAAGAGGAAACTCACTATGTATTATAGTCTAGCAAATCCTGTATAGGATGTTAGGTCTCTGAATGTAATTTTTATTTTCTGAAGAAGACCAAGAAGAAGGCATCCAGCAGGAAAAGTTCAACGGATTTGAAGATTTGAAGACTACACAAGATTGCTAAAGACAAAGGTTTTTCAGATACCTATGTCCAGATATCTTGAAGAAACAAGTGTTTCGAAACACAAGTGTTGCAAAAGATATATGAGAATAAAAGGTTTCTGAGACGAGGAAAGTGCCCATAGATATCTACACTCAGATACCTTGGACGTAAATTATGTTCCTGAAAAGAAATATATTATAACAAGTTGTTTCAACAAGTGGTATCTGAAGTTGTGATAATTTCTGAAAAGGACGTGCAAAGCTTCAGAGAACTCTGATAGTAAAAGATCTCTGATACAATGCATAGTTCCGTTGGCACTACAGGACAAAGTATAGTACAATGCATTAAATGCGCGGACAGAGATGTCTGAACAAAAACGGTAGCTTCTGAAGAATAAGACAATCGTACTACAGTACTATACTCAGATATCAATAGTTTGAATTTGTTTTAAGCCTAACGGATACTATTCAAACGACACTCAAATTCATCTATAAATATCAACACTTAGACTGCTTGAGAACACACACACAGAACTTATACCTTAGAACACTGAACTTACATTGAATACTCTCACAAGTTCTCTCAAGCACACTACTTACCTTCAGGCTTTCTGTTGCGACCAAAGCTCTTGATTCTAAGTAGCACAAAAGTTCTATGTGTCCTGATCCTTAACAAACATTGTTATTTGTGAAAGAGTTGAACTAAGATTTCATATCTGAGATTCATTCTCTTGAACACTTATCATAGACTTGGGTCAGTAAAGAACAAGATACCATACATTACAAAGTGTATTAAGTATACTTGATTCACAGAGCTATCTGAATAACTGAACAAGTTACTAAAGAAGCTCACCTGACAAACTACCTTAACCAACACCTTAATCGGCGTGGAGTACAGGAAGTACTTAGTTTGGGAAACTAAGGAATAACTCCAAGGTTATCGAAAGATAGGAAGTACTTAGTTTGGAAAACTAAGGAATAGCTCAAAAGGTTTATGAGTACAGGAAGTACTTGGCTGTGAAAGTCGGGGAGTAACTCAGGGGGAACACTTGGTTGGGAACCTAGTGTTATTTAGGGATCTAGAGAAGATACTTGTAAGGTTACCTCAATTATTTGTCTTAGTGGATTCTAGCTCTGAGAAAGGCCAAAGTGAATTAGTTGAAGGATTATGCCACCTTCAGATACCACTATAAAATGACTTGTGTTATTTACTTTCTGCAGTTTATTACTTGCTTTATTTATCTTGCAAAGTATTTACACTTATCTTGCTGAGCACGTGCACTTATAACAGAAAAGTCTCCCGCTCTCTGAAATTAAGTATCAGATATCTTCACAGATATCTGAGAAACTGTGTTTATGGACAAAAGTTTTAAAAGACTATTCACCCCCTCTAGTCTTTTACTTTGTCGTTATCTCGATCAACAAGTGGTATCGAAAGGTGAGGTTCCCAAGCCTTCAAGACCAACCTAGATCCCAGATAAGTGCCCACTAACTGCTTTTCACCTACACTTGATTTGTTTGTTTAGTGTGTTTGCTGCAGGATGTCTTTAAGTGATGCCCCAATTCTCAAGCCAGAGAATTATGAGAAATGGAAGAACAACATGATGCTCCACCTAGAAGAGAAACGAAAAGAAAATCAGAACGTTGATCGAAACATAGCTGAAACATAGCATGTGACATTCGACATTACAAACGACCTTTCGTATCGTAACATGAAAAAGAAAGAAAAATATTTCATTCATCAAAGAAACCTCAAGTTACCAAACTCTTGTATTTTGAAATATATGAATATAAAATAACACTTTAATTTCTAAACATTAAGAGAGCCCCACACACATAAGACATGCATGTACATTACATAATTCAAAAGTGACTCTTCACATTATAAATCAATCAAAGAACATATATAATTAGCTTGTATTGAATTAGTTAATTAAAAGGAAGACTCTTCACATAAATCATCAATAAAGCACATACATAAAGACTTGTATTCATTAGAGAATTAACACTTCACATTATTCATCAATAAAGCACATACATAAAGACTTACATTTAAATAAGATAATTAAAGACTCTTAGACTTCTTCTAACTTAACTAATATTGATATAACATATAATGAACTCACATGAAGGCAATTGAAGTTAATCTTTAAATCTAATCAAGCCACACAAATAATGACATACATTAAAATACATAATTAAAATGGCACTCTTCACATTATACATCATTCAAAGCAAACAAATAAAGTACTGAATTAAGCTAGACAATTAAAAAGAAGTCTTGGCACATTAATCATTCATAAAGATAAATTTAAGAGATGACTATCAAATTATTTTCAAATAATTACACCAACAAATTAAAGGATAAAATAATCATATTTTTAAGTAGGAAAATACACCAAAAATAATTTCTCTTCTTTAAAGAAAGTACAAAATAAATAACCACACATATTACAAACTGACAAGTTATATTAACTTCTCAAACTAATAATGAACTTTTAAAACAAACTTCACCACATACTAAAATAATTCTAATATACTTCGAGACAAATAAAGTAACACTAATAAATCATGCAAGGACAAAAAGTACTATGGTACGTCAAAATCTGGGGTGTCACACAGATGATTCTACACTGCCCTCTCCAGAATTGTGCGGTGTTTCTCTTGAAGTGATCGAATTTGGACAAAAGAAGAAAGAAGTGTGTGGAATGGCTGAAGAGATCTTTCCAGATATGTCCAATATTGAACCTTGTCTAATGGCTGATGAGGTAACACATACTTCTTGTTATACATATGAAAGTGATGAGGAAGGAATCAAAGATCTGGAACATCTCAGAAGAGAGCTTGATCTCTACGAAAGAGAATTTCTAATGGTCCGAGCTAGAGGAGAAATTCTTGAAGAAGAAAAGAATTCTCTTGTAAAGGAAAATTCACAATTACTCAAGATATCTGAGAAAAAGGATGTTGAAAATGCATTTCTCAAGGCTCAGATATCTGAGACTGAAAAGTCACATAAAGAAGCATTGGTCAATCTTCAAAAGAAATGTGAAGATCTTCTTTCTGAGAATAAAGAACTCAAAAAGAAAGAACTATCTTTTCAATCTTATGCCAAAGCTAGTGACACTCTTACTGAAGTACAATCTTATTTAAGAGATCCTTTAGAAAAGAGAGGACTTGGGCTGGACACACACACAGACAGTTCTACCACTCTGAATAAGAGTGATGAAAGACGAACATTTGTCGTTGTCAAGAAGGTGGTTCCCAACCAACCTACAGTATCGGTCAGAAAGCTAAGGTTGTTGACAAAGGAAAGGCAGTTGCGACTAAACCTTTGTGGGAAAAACAAGTCCAAAAGAAATCTGTTGGGAATATTTCTGAAAAGAAACATTAGAATGAAAAGTGTAATCACCCACAGTGCTATGTCTCTCATAAAGGAAAAATTGCAGGAGCTGACAAATTCTCCTATGTCAGGTTTTCTGGAAAGAAAATAGATTACCCAGAGACTAGCAAAGCTACTGAGAAAAGATCTCAGATAGCACCAGGTGCTCGAAATGGCATTGGCTATAAAGCTATTGGAAAAAAACTTGCTCGTGAATACAAACAAGAGCAAGAACGATGGTTAAAGGCTAGAATTGCTCACAAAGAATTACCGTATGGAAGTTGAATCAAGCCACCGAAAATCAATGCTGGCTAGAAGAAATCTAGGAAAGCTAAGTTTGTCGAGAAGGCACTCGTAAACCGACAGTATCTGAAAGCACCAAATGGAGCACTAAGGAACACACCAAGGAAGAAAATAGTTCTTAATGACAATGATACTAATTATTTAACTAGAATTTCTCCTTATGTTTCTCTTAGACAAAAGAATGTTCCTAAGAAATTCATTCAAAAATGGATTCCTACTGGAAGATTCTTTAGTCCAGATGGTTCCATTGTTGGTATGAGAACCTAATCTCCTGTTTCCTGTCTTGTGCAGAACACTCGAAAGACCAATCCAAAGTGGCGTTTTGATAGCGGATGTGGGAAGCACATGACAGGAGACAAAGCAAATCTGATTAACTACAGAAAATGCGATGATGGACCAATTATTAGATTTGCTGGAGGAGATGAAAATCCAACCATAGGATTTGGCAATCTGAAGTTTGGAGCCCTTACAATCTCTGAAGTACTACATGTAAAGGGATTGAAATATAATCTCCTAAGCATGAGTCAACTAGTAGACAAAGGGTATACTGTCAAGATCAAGTCAAAACTATGCAAAGTGATTGACAATGAGTCAAAGCAGACAGTCTTGGTTGCTAGGCGAAAAGGAAGTCTTTATGTTGCTGATTGGGCATCCGCCACAACTGAAGAATGTCTCATGGTGAGTCAATCTGGCCACACTGAAGAAAATTGGCTATGGCATAAAAGAATGAGTCACTTGAATTTCAAAACACTGAATAAGCTAGCCAAGAAAGAGTTGGTGGTTGGTTTACCCAAAATGGCATATAGAAAAGAAGGTGTATGTTCAGCTTGCCAAATGGGAAAACAATCCAAAGCATTTTTCAAGTCTAAAACTAGACATTCCAGTGAAAGGCCACTGCAAATGTTACATATGGATCTTTTTGAATCCTCTGTAACTAGTTATATAGGAAAGAAATATGGTCTGGTTGTTGTTGATGATTACTCAAGATTCATTTGGGTTGTCTTTCTCAAACATAAATCTGATGCAAGGGTTGAGATACCCAACTTGCTGAATAAGCTTTTTTGAAAAATGACAAGGTATCTGTAATCAGAAAGACCATGGTACTGAGTTTGTGAACCAGTACATAAAAGAGTTTTGTACCTGCAAAGGTATACATCATCAACTATCTTCTGTAAGGACACCACAACAAAATGGTGTTGCTGAAAGAAAGAATAGGACTCGAAAAGAAGCAAAGAAGAACAATGCTTGCTAACACCGAAATAAGTGAAATCTATCGGGTTCAGAAACACAAGATGCTACACTCAAAATAGATGTCCGATTAACAAACACCATGACAAAACTCCTTACGAGCTTTTCATTGGTAGACCCCTAGTATCAAACATCTAAGGGTGTTTGCGTATGTTTCGTTCTAAATAATCGAAAAGAATACTTGTGAACATTTCAACCAAAGACAGATGAAGGAGTATTTCTTGGTTATTCTCTGAATAGCAAAGACTATAGAATCTACAACAAAAGAACGCAAAAGATTGAGGAATCTGTTCATGTAGTATTCTATGAAGAAAACAAGAAAGTACTCTTGAATGATGATCTCTCAGATAGGTTCAAAGAACTGATGATTAAAGATTCTGAAAAAGGATCCTCATAAGGAAACAATTCTATCAGTCAAATAGAGGATGAGTCTGACGATGAAAAGCAACCTATGCTTAGTAACAACCAGATGACTCTAGGACATGATGAAGAATTTCCTATGAGAATTCCAGAAATGGAACAGGTTACTGAGAACCTTCATCATGAAAAGGTATCTGAAAATGAGACTGCTGAAATGCAATATTCAGATATCTCTAACACTGAAAGAGTGTAAGATATCCATGGCATTTCCCATGTGTCAGATATCTCAGATACTGCACAAGTATCTCATCAAGATCATATTGATTCACATTCTAATCAAAATGATATTGATCCAACTAGTTCAAAACCCATTATGAAATGGATAAGAAATCATCCTGCAAAGGATGTGATTGGTCCCATAGACCAAGGAGTTAGAACTAGAAGAGCAATCGCTGAAAATGCAAATTGTCTCTATGGATATTTCATCTCAAACATTGAACCAAAACCTATTGAAGAAGCATTAAAGGATCAAGATTGGATCTCTGCAATGCAAGAAGAATTGGATCAATTTGAGAGAAACAAAGTCTGGAAACTAGTTTCATTTGTTGACGAAATATCTGTAATCGGAACCAAGTGGGTTTTCAGAAACAAAATGAATGAATCTGGTGAAATAACCAGAAACAAAGCTAGGTTGGTTGCCAAGGGATTCACCCAGACTGAAGGACTAGATTTTGATGAATCTTATGCACCAGTTGCAAGATTGGATGCAATAAGACTCTTTCTAGCCTTTGCAGCTCATAATGACTTTACGCTTTATCGATGGATGTCAAGAGTGCATTTCTAAATGGTGAACTTGCGAGGAAGTCTATGTTGAGCAACCACCGTGTTTTGAAGTTTCTAAAGTAGGATGGTCTATAAGCTTCGTAAAGCTCAGTAATGGTCAAACAAGCTCCAAGTGCATGGTATGATACATTGGCCAGATACCTACTAGAAAGTGGTTTCAAGAAAGGAGATGTTGATAAAACACTCTTCACATTGAACCATAATGGGAAACTACTTTTATTTCAAGTGTATGTTGATGACATTATATTTTGATCTAAAGACAAGCAACTTTGTGAAGACTTTGCTGAACTCATGAAATGTAAATTTGAGATGAGCATGATGGGAGAATTGAATTACTTCCTAGGGCTGCAAGTCAAGCAACTCAATGATGGAATATTCATTAGTCAAACAAAGTATGCAAAGGACATGCTCAATAAGTTTAATCTAAAGCCTTCTGAAAAGAATGCTAAGATACCAATGAGCATTGGAACCAAAATGACCTATATCGAATCGACAAGAGTGTTGAAGAACACAAGTATAGGAAATTGATCGATCTCTACTATACCTCACCGCAAGTAGACTCGATATTCAATATGCGCTTGGAGTGCTAGATTTCGCATAAATCCAATGCAATTACACTACAACATTGCTATGAAAATATCGAGGTATGTAAAAGGTCAGAGAAGTTGGATTGTGGTATCCAAAAGATAGTGGATTGAGTTTGGTTGGCTATTCAGATGCCGACTATGCTGGATCATTGCTTGACAGAAAAAGCACCTCAGGAACAAGTCAATTTCTTGGTGCCAGATTGATATCTTGGTTTAGCAAGAAACAAAATTCAATTGCCACATCTACTACAGGGTTTAATATATTGTCATTGGGTGTGTGCTTCATGATATTGTGGATACAACAACAACTCAGAGACTATGGACTCAATGAAGAGAAAACTCCCATTTTCTGTGACAACACAAGTGCTATTGCCATAACTCAGAATCCTAAGTTTCACGCAAGAACAAAGCACATTGATGTTAGACACCACTTCATCAGAGACCATGTTGAAAAAGGTAATATAGAGATACTCAAGATTGACACTGAAGACCAACTTGCAGATATCTTTACTAAGCCACTACAAGAAAGTAGATTCTTAACCTTAAGACATAGTCTTGTACTAATGGAGCTACCAAAGAACTGAAAAAAGTTCAGATATCTGAAGAAGATATCAAAGGAGAGAGAAAAGAAATCTGGAACGGGTATCCAGAGAAGAGGTATCCGAACGGTATCCGTAAAAGAGGAACTGAACGTATCCGTAAACCAAAGGATAAAGGGTAAATGGCTATTTGAAGATTTCGAGATGGGTACTCGATATCTAGATCACTCAATGAGGGAGAACATGTAAGAGAATAGTACAACCGCTCACGCTAACTACTATCTTGAAATTTGTATTATTTCTATCTTTGTGAAAAACTTTGAAAAGACAACAAGTATAAGATAGAATCAGATCAAACAGTGTTCTCATTCACACAGAAACATGATTCAGATAGCTAATAGCCAACATTCATTAAATGGGCACATTACAATTGTTGATTGTGATCATTGCTGAAGAAGCAATGGTGACCCTTGATGAAATAGGCTGTAATACCCCAGTTTTTAAGTTAACTTGGTATTTTTGGGTCTTGTATGATTTAATAAAAGTGTGTTTATTTGTGCGAAAATGTTTTAGTAAATTTTGAAGAGTGAATTTGGGGACCAAATTCTTTTAAGGAAGGGTGAGTGTGATACCCCAGATTTTGACGTACCATAGTACTTTTTGTCCTTGCATGATTTATTAGTGTTACTTTATTTGTCTCGAAGTATATTAGAATTATTTTAGTATGTGGTGAAGTTAGTTTTAAAAGTTCATTATTAGTTTTAGAAGTCAATATAACTTGTCAGTTTGTAATATGTGTGGTTATTTATTTTGTACTTTATTTAAAGAAGAGAAATTATTTTTGGTGTATTTTCCTACTTAAAAATATGATTATTTTATCCTTTAATTTGTTGGTGTAATTATTTGAAAATAATTTGATAGTCATCCCTTAAATTTATCTTTATGAATGATTAATGTGCAAAGACTTCTTTTTAATTGTTTAGCTTAATTCAGTACTTTATTTGTTTGCTTTGAATGATGTATAATATGAAGAGTGCCATTTTAATTATGTATTTTAATGTATGTCATTATTTGTGTGGCTTGATTAGATTTAAAGATTAACTTCAATTGCATTCATGTGAGTTCATTATATGTTAAATTAATAGTAGTTAAGTTAGAAGAAGTCTAAGAGTCTTTTTAATTATCTTATTTAAATGTAAGTCTTTATGTATGTGCTTTATTGATGAATAATGTGAAGTGTTAATTCTCTAATGAATACAAGTCTTTATGTATGTGCTTTATTGATGATTTATGTGAAGAGTCTTCCTTTTAATTAACTAATTCAATACAAGCTAATTATATATGTTCTTTGATTGATTTATAATGTGAAGAGTCACTTTTGAGTTATGTAATGTACATGCATGTCTTATGTGTGTGGGGCTCTCTTAATGTTTAGAAATTAAAGTGTTATTTTATATTAATATATTTCAAAATACAAGAGTTTGGTAACTTGAGGTTTCTTTGATGAATGAAATAGTTTTCTTTCTTTTTCATGTTACGATACGAAAGGTAGCTTGTAATGTCGAATGTCACATGCTATGTTTCAAATGTTTCGATCAACGCTCGATTTTCTTTTCGCTTTCTTTTATGTTACTTATGCATGTCTAAGTGTAATATTCCCTATGCATGTTCAATATTTTAAGTTTAATTGTTGCATATGCATGTGTAATTGTGAGTTCAATTTAATTGCTCTAAGTGTTGCATTTTTGGTGTGTCACATTTTATTTTTGTGTACAAATGACCCTAAGTCATGCCAAAAACGTTTTTGAGCTTTTTCCCAAGTAAAATATGATAATTTATCATTAGTTATTGTTTTTAAAGTTTGGAAAAAAATGTGAAAGGTCTCTCTTAATTTTGCACCTTTATTGTTGGTTTTAAAATGAGTTTTAAGTGCAATTTAAGCCATTTAAATTGCCATTTAATTTTAGCTCTTCAACCCTTTGATCTTCACTCAATCCACTCTATAAATACTGTTGATACGGAAATGTGTCCAATCCGTTAAGGGCGCTATAGAGCGTGTCCTAGAGCGCATCAAGGCTAAGATAGCCATTCAAAGCTAGTCCGACCTTCGAGTGGTCCGTCCTAAAGGAAATCATCTCAGGTCAACTAGTACTCACAAGTCAGCACGCCATTTCAGCTAGGTCCGACCAAGCTAGATGGATGACTTCCGAGCCAGACAAAAGGTTACCTGGTCCTCCAAGTACCGCAAACTGTCAGTCCTAAGATGCTAAACGGACCGCACAAGAGAATCTCGGACGCCACTAGTACAGTAAGACCAAACGTATTTGACAGAACCACTGAGAGGCTTCCGTGGAACTCTAAGGTCCGGACACCTAGAGTTACCCAAGGCAGAGTCATCCAATCATGCGGATCTGTCCGAGGGACTTACACGGGCCCAACATGCGAACAAGATTTCAGAGGAAAAGGACCAAACTACCCTCCCAAATTTCATTAATTAGTATCGATTACTATTCACTTACGGGCCATGGGCCAAAGGTAGCATTGGTGTCCAAATCGAGGCATACACTGGCATCATCTTATGAGCTACTTCATGAGTATACGATAACTATAAATATAACACAAGGTCCAATACCTTGAGGTAAAGGGAAATCTAGGAAACCGTGTGCCTCCTAAGTCCTAAACATCCTTGATTTCATTACCATTCCCATTACTATCAGATTGAGAGCTTTCATCTCTCCTTCGAGTAAGCCTCCTTCCGGATCGACTTAGTAATCCGGTAACCCATTCTAACCCCCCCACTTGGTCCTTTCTGTACTCTTGCTCGACAAGCCTTCTCTCGCTTCAAGTTGGAGGCGGATCTTAGATTAGGTTACTTGTAGTAGTAGTGTTGGTGTTTGAGGTTTTATCCTCAACATTTTGGCACCGCCTGGGAAGCTTTACAAAAGATCTGTGGTTTCAGGCCGATGGCTAGAACGAGACGAACAGCTCGGACTAGCGCTGCAGGCGTGGGAACACCACCACCACGCCCACGAGGACGTCCGACCACCCGGGGATGAAGGGCCGCTGTGGCTGGAAGGAACGCTGGAAGGAGATATCCGAGCGACGGGCGGACCGCCAGCCCATCCTCGGATGAGGGAAGAGACGCCCCGCTTAGAGGAGGCAAGAGCGTCCCTGTGAATATCGTGCTTACGGACCATGGAGAAGGGGTAGCACGAGCCCTAAGGCTCAAGGCCTACCACAGTCATCATTTACGATGCCCGATGGTCGCGTTGTCCGCACAAGCGACCTCGGACTAAGCGAAACCCAGTTTGATAGGTTGCTCACGATTATCCAAGGATGCCTAGGGTCTAACAATGCCCACCCTCAGCAAGCCACTCCGCCAGTGGTTACTGCGGTTCAAGCGGAGCCCGCCTTGTCAAGAAACAGACAGCATCCGATCCAACAGAGGTTGGGAGATCAGCTGCCCCATGAGGATTTGCGAAACCTTCTAGACCGACGGGCCTCTGCTTCGCAAGTTCGGGGTGAGGGAAGCCCGAATGGGAGGAGAGAGTACCAAGAAGGAGGTAACAGGCAGCCAGGAGGTCCGCGACAAGCTCCCATGAGGGACAGAGATCATGTAGCAGAAACCATTCCAGTTGTCCGGCTAGATTTAACTCCCGTGGATGTCCCACCATCCACGGACGGAGAGGTCATGACAATGACGAAATCTACGCCCAACAAAAATCTTTAGAAACCCAAATCCTGAACCTCAGACGCCTGGTAAAAGACCACGAGCAGATCACTACAAGTGCACCAAACCCTCTGTGTGATGATATCATGAGGGAAAAGGAAAGAAATAGGAACTCGGACCAAGTGATTCCGAACTTGGAATACTACTACGGGGATACTTGTCCCATGGGTCACCTGACAAGGTACAACAAAGAAGATGGATTCCAAGGGTGAGGACAATACTAAAGCCCTTACGCTTCATCCACCCTCTTCGCACGGCCATGGATCGGTACACCTTTGCCAAACAAGTCAATAAGGTCGTATGCAGATCTATCTTCTAAGTTCTTAGAACGGTTCGAAAATCAAAAGAAGAAAACGATCAGAGAGCACCCGTCAAGTCATCCAAAGGGAACAGGAAGATCTTTGAACTTTCCTAGATCGCTTCAATACGGAAGTACTCCGAGTTGAGCCCCATAGTATTAAAGAACGGGTCCGTCACCTGTACGCTAATACTTACAACTCCGAGCTGCGGAGGAAGTTCTCTAGTCAGGAAGTGAGGAGCGAAAAGCACTTGGATGACATCTGTGAGGAGGTGATGTACGGAGAAGAATACCGAAGGAACGTACCAGTCCGAGCAGGATCGAAGAAGGAAAGGAACCGCAAAGACAAGAGCAACGCTAGGGGAAGTTTGACCCGAAGAAAGATCACAGAGACAAAGGCATTTACAGGGAGAGGAGTCCGCCCAGGAGATTCGCGGACTACACGCGACTCAATAAGCCGAGATCCGACATCTTGGCCACTATTGTTGAGAAAAAGTTGGACATCCAATGGCCAAAGCCATCCCATAATCGGAGAAACAGAAATGCGAAGGGATAATGCAAGTTTCACAAGAGCAGAGGCCATGAGACTGACGACTGTATCCAGTTAAAAACAGAGGTCGAACACCTGGTGAGAGAAGGAAAGTTGAAGGAGCACATATATGCGGACGAGCCCTCCAGGCACGTTAGAACGGAGCGGAGGAGGGAGGATAACGCTGCTGACCCACCACCTCGCCCACTATCTTTGCCACCTCTGCCAGTAGGCTATCCGCCACGCAAGGAAGGACATCCGTACAGATACAGCGATGAGACGGAAATGGAGAAACCTCCGTACAGCGGAGTGATCAACACTATCGCAGGCGGACCCTCTGGAGGTGATAGCAGGAATGCGAGAGAGCGGACCGCCCAAAACCTTCGGAACAATAATAGGGCGTACGGTGCCCCCGCGATTCGAGGAACAAATGCAATATCTTTCGACGATAGCGAAATCCCCCCTCCTACGGAAGGAGGCGAGGAGATTGACGACCCGGACGTTCCTCTTGTAGTTTCATTGACCATCGCGACTTATCGAGTGAACAAAATTCTGGTGGATACCGGGAGTTCTTCGAATATCATCTCTAAGAGAACACTAGATCAGATGGAGTTGGGAAGAATCCGCTACGACAGAGTTCACACCTCTATACTAGGGTTTGGAGGAGGAACTGTTCGACCACTAGGAAGTGTTACGTTACACGTTTCACTCGGAAACTTCCCGGCCAGGGTAACACAGTCGGTCCGATTTGTCGTGGTTGATCGGACCTTCGACTATAACGCCATCTTTGGGCGCCTAGGACTTAATCAATTCCGGGCTATTTCATCCACCTTACACAACAGAATGAAATTTCCAACTCCCTTCGGAGTAGGAGAAGAGGTAGGAAACATCCGAGAAGCTTGGGAGTGTTACATTATGTCCACGAGAAGGGCATCTGCCTGCTTTGGCAAATAGGTGACCTCCGATCCGAGAGTTGTTCTCTCGCCCAAACAGGAGAATCCGCAGATAGGGGTAGGAAGCCAGAAGGAGAAGTTCCCTAGAACTGCACGGATCGAGCCTCACGAAACTCTCAAGGAAATTGAGATTGTTGTTGGAAGCCCGGATAAGAAGACTAGTATCGGAACAGAGATGAGCACAGAAGTGGAGATGAGACTTATTGCTTGTCTCCGAGATAACAGGGATGTATTTGCTTGGAGTACTGATGATTTGAAGGGAATAGATCCGAGAATCACTGTTCACCGTCTGAACATGGATCCCTCGATCAAATATATCCGACAGAAGAGGAAAGACTTTGGCCTACCAAGGACGCAATCATATCTACGGAAGTCGACCGCCTTGAAAGCCGCACATTGAAGAAGTTAGATACCTGACCGGTCTCGTAATGTGGTACTCACGAGAAGGCCCTGTGAAAGTGGAGGATGTGCAATGACTTCACAAGGCTTAACAAGTTTTGTCCAAAGAATCCTTATCCCCACCTCGTGATAGACCAGCTTGGTAGATTCTACCATGGATGTGCGCCCTAAGCTTCATGGACGATATCGTGGCTTCTATCAACCGGATGGCCAAGGATGACATCAAGAAAATTTTCTTCGCGGTGAGGAGTGTATTGTTTCAAGGTGATGCCATTCGGTTGAAAATGCGGAGCTACATACCAAAGTTGGTGAATAAAATGTTCAAGGAGGAGTTGCAAGACTATGGAAGTCTACGAGATAATATGCTTGTTAAAAGTAAGACTGACGCAGAGCATATTAAGCATCTCAACAATTGCTTTTCCATTCTTCGGAAGTATGGAATGAAGTTGAACCCCGAAAAGTATACATTCGGGGTGAAAGGAGGAAAGTTTCTGGGATACATGGTCACAGAAAGAGGGATAAGTGAAAATCCTGAGAAGATCAAGGCAATCCTAGATTTGCCCCATCCAAGAACCTCAACGAGGTACAATAGCTTATCACGCCTAATGTCCTTAAGTCGTTTCATTTCTCGACCGCAGAAAAGAACCTTCCGTTCTTCAAAATCCTCCTAAGGGAGAGAGCTTGAGTGGACCGCGAATGTTCCGAGGCTTTTGAAAATTTGAAAAGTACCTCCATTCCTCCGCCGCTCTCCAAACCCGTGGAAGGAGAACCACTCTACCTCTACCTAGCAATCACTAAGAGGCAATGAGTTCCGCATTAGTGCGGATTCAAGCTAATGATCATTTGCCAATCTACTATCTTAGTAAAGTTCTTGCCGGGCGGAGACAAGATATGTGAAGATTGAGAAATTACAGATGCTCGGGTTTACACCGCCCGACGGTTGAAACCATATTTTAAGTCTCACAAAATAGTGGTACTAATCATGAACCTTTGAAACAGTCCTAGGAAAGCCCGACCAATCACGACGACTCTCTAAGTGGGCGATCGAGCTAAGCTTAATACGACATTTGCTACCAGTTCACACCAAAAAGGCTCAAGTCCTCGCCGACTTCTTAGCGGATTATCCAGAGAAGGATTCAGAGAAAGTCCCCGATAAGGTGTGCTCGAGTGCTTAATCACCAAGCATATTGTCCAAAGCCGCCGCCAAAGTTCAACCCGAAAACCACGAGGAAGCCTACCATCAATCGCCCTTTCCTATGTCGATGGGGAAACTCGTCAACCCAATGTTTCTACTTGGTGATGTTCCTGTAAACTCCAAAGGTCGACAACATCGTAACGGAAATCACTAAGGGGATGAACCAAGAGCGGAACCTCAAGAACCGCAGGAGATCTCCAAACCCAAAACATCCTTCCGATATTTGGACATTGAAGTGGATGGTTCTTCCACCGGAAGAGTGGGAGGAATCGAATCTACCTTAAGAGCTCGGATGGCGCTGAACTCGACTATGCGATTTCCTGAGTTCAAAGTTACCAATAATGAGGCCGAGTATGAGGCACTTTTAGTGGGCTGCCTAGCCAAGTCACCCAAGCCGGAAGTTCAAAGCTTACACGGACTCACAAATTGCCGAGGCTCAATTTTCGTGAACTTTTACAAAAAGGTCCTTCGATGATCAAGTATCTTGAGCTACTCAAGAATGAGGCCAGCCACTTCGAGGAATTCACCTTGGAAAAGTTTGATAGAGCTTGGAACGAAAGAGCTGATGCCTTGGCAAAATACACATCTGCTACAGCGGCTCTAGACACAAGGAGAGTAATCCTACTCACCATTATCGACTATCCATTATGAGTCCCAGTCAAGGCCATGATACTTGACACGGGAAGAAACTGGATGACTGACATTTTTAACTATCTCAAGGACGGATCTTTGCCAGTCGATCCGAAAGAGTCAAGGAGTGTGCAATGCCGAGCAAATAGATACTTTATAATGGGTGATGATTTGTACAAGAGATCTTTTTCCGGGACTCACCTGAGATGTTTGAACCCACAAGAAGCACAAACTGTGCTAGAAGAGATACACAACGGAAGCTGTGGGAGTCATTCCGGGGGGAGGACTCTCGCCCAGAAAATCATACGACAAGGCTACTATTGGCCTACCATCGGTAAAGATTCCGCCGACCACGCCCGGAGATGTCAGGATTGCCAATATTACGCAAACATCCCACATCGTCCGACGAACCCTATGATTCCATCAATCATAGCGTGTCCGTTCATCAGTGGGGTATCGACATTGTCGGACCATTTCCGAGGGGTACCCAACAGAAAAAATTTCTCATTGTGGCGGTAGAATATTTTACCAAGTGGGTAGAAGCGGAGGCTGTAGCGACTATCACGGAAAGTCGAGTGCGGACCTTCATTTGGAAGAACATCATTTGCCGCCGCCTACCAAGAGTTCTAGTCTCAATAACGGCGCCGCTTCGTGCAAGAGCTCAAGGAATGGCTTGCCTTCAAAATCGAACAACGCTTTCACATCCGCTTGATACCCATAAGCCAATGGTCAGTCAATCCACAAACAAGACAATAGTCAAAACTCGGAGAAGCGCTTGAGAACTTCCCGAGAAAGTCAAGGCGACGACCTAGAAGGCGTATGGGCTCATCGCACCACTCCACGGATCGCGACCAAAGAAACTCCATTCTCCTCGGTATATGGTTCGGAGGCATATACCGTCCGAGATTGCCGCTGAGACTTTGAGGATCCAAGAATTCAAAGGCAATGTAAACCGAGAAGCTCGGATATCCGACCTAGACTTGCTTCAATGTAAAAGGTCCGAGGCAATCGCTAATATCCATAGGTATCAAAATCGCCGCCGAACCTACAACAGGAATGTTCGAGCGGCTAACTTGAAAATCGGAGACCTGGTGCTTCGACGAGCCGACATTTTGAACAATATTGGAAAACTCAAGCCCAAGTGGGAAGGACCCTACAAGATTATTTCCAAGGCAAGAGTGAATGGCAGTTATGAATTAGAAGATGAGAACGAACATCCCCTCAAGCGTCCGTGGAATGCTAGGAACCTTCAGAGGTTCTATGCATAGAGATAACTGTGCGGATCTCCTTCAGATCGATTGGTCATTTCAGTTTCAACAAATTACTACACGGAACTCCGCCAGTTCTGTTTTTCGATCCTTTGTCATTGGCCTTAGAGCCCACAAGTTCTAATTGAATTTCCGGCAAATCAATACAACCCCTATCTTTCGATTTGTGATCTTTCGATCCATGCATATATGATTTAACGTTCGATTAATGACAAGGAAAGCAAGAGATTTCATTCATACAAAGACGAATTATGCATAATCTTGTCTGTACAATTTACAATCTCGGATCTATATCCGGACTTACGGACGCAATATGAAAAAGGCAGAAAACGTCTCTAAAGATACGTCATCTCCCAGCAAAGATCGTTCCCCCATCGGAAAAAGCCTCTTCCATGTCAAGCGGCGAATCTGGTTTCCGCGGAGGCCAGGAACTCGATCTACCTGCACATAGGAAAATGGTTAAACGTGGTGGAATCCCTCATGATACCACCCAAACGTGGCATTGCAAATCCTGTGCCCGGGGAAAACAAAGTACGGACAGGAAGGGATTTCCGCCTCACCGGCTTTAGAGACTCAAACTCTCTTGAAATTCGGAAACCATTTCCAATATAAGAGAGATTTGAACCACTAAAGTGGGGTTGGAAGAAAGCAGAGGAGACGGACGGATATACATTCAAACCGAGATCTATGCTTTTCTATGACTGATCTTCAACAATTTTCCCCTCTAGACCCACGCCACTCTCAAGTTCAGGATGAACGCCGACCTGGGAGTGGACGGGAGTCTCGAGGGGGAAACTATTCAAGAAATCATCTTCTTGCTAATTGAATAGATATGGAAATTGGAAGTTGGACTTGCACGACCAAGGCCAAGAGGGATCCGGAGTATTTATAGAAGTAACGAACCAATAGGCGTCCGACACGTCAGAACTTCGACGTTGACAATGGGCTTAAACTATTCATTTGGGTGAATAAAGTTGTCAGACGGGTTTATCCAATCAAGCCTAAACAAGCCCATCAACCACGTCCGAGTTTCTTAGTCATTTTACAAAAATATGTGCGTCAATATAATCCGACGAAGCTTGCACAAGAAAAAGATGGCGATCTCATCTGAGGCAAAATAGTTCGAATTTTATAGACAAAATTATCCGAACATTTACATAATGTATATAACTGAAAGATCCAAGGATCAGTACATACTTCCACGGGGCATACCCCGCCTTGTTCCTTTACCAGATCCCAGAAGTGGAGCCCTGAGATTCCGAGCCACCACCGCGAGCTTCGAGCTTGTCACGATTCAATCCTCCCGGATCATCCTCACAATCCGCCCTTTCTACGGCTAGCCCACTAACTATCCCCAACACGGAGGAGGGTCCCTTCAAGTCAAGGATGATCGATCATCCGCGTCCCTCTCCGGATAATATGGGGATGTTTGACCTCGCAGTACGCCCACCCAAAGGACGGAAGCGATCAAACCTGGAATGGTTTAGTTCTCTGGCTGCAGCGGACATTTGGACTGACTTTCTGGAAGGATAGGGAAATCTGATCAGGAGAAAGGGTTAAAAAGTACAACAGTAAGAAAAGGGCACTTACCCCTTTCTTATTTATAGTAGTGACAAACCCGTACGATCTCAACACATGTCACTCATCCGACGGCTTGGAAGTTGATGGGACGCAGTAATAATGACAAATTCACTGTTTCACCTTCCTCCCTTCTAGAAGAATTACGCATCCCAAAGGTCGATTGAATTTAGCAATCACGGACGGTACGAAATTCGTGAAACGATGGTTTTGACTTCTACGTCGGACGCCATCTACTGCGATCCGTGTTCTTTAAAGATGTGTTTTATGATAGTAAAACATACGAACGATGAACGGAAGCAAACAAAGCGGAAGACAGGCAATGACTCGGACTTACGAGAAATATTGTTTTACAGACAGTTGGTACGGATAAAAAATAAAGCAGCATTGTTCAAGGCATTGTTCCGTGCCACAAAGAGATGCAGATTCCAGACATTACATAGGTTTCACGGGGCATACCCCGGATTCTTCACTGAGGATTAGGCTGGCTCGGACCTATTTCTTCAATTCGAGGCGGATCAGCAGTAGACGAGTTGGCAGCAGCTGATGTTAAGGACTCATGAGCTCGAACAAGTTGAAGTCTTCAAGAAGACCAACTACCCGGAAGGCATGTAATACCACCCTCGAGGAAGGCCCGTAATTCTCGAACGGACGAAGCACACCTTTGTAAGGCATCCGCACACACTTCGGAAGGTAGGGTACACCGTTCTTGATCTCCAATTCTCCTTCCTCGCTGACGAGTTCAAGAACTCACAAGCGCCAACCGATCGTCTCGAGACAACATCCACGGAACTTCCATGCCGTTAGCATCCGTCAAGGGTTTAACCTTCCGCCTTCCAATTTAAATCTTGAGGAAGTAGCCCTGATCAGAAGTTGACCGATTGCAGCGGAGAACCCATTCAGCCGAGATTCGTCGGACTTGTCTGCCATGAAGAACTTGAAAGAATCCGACCTCATAAAATCCCGGCCCACCTCAAGACGAGAGTATTGGAGGTCTTCAAGCAAGAAATCCTTCATGTCTCGGAAGGCCCTCATTGATTTCTGGATGAAACCCTCCTGCCAATCCAAGTCCACCTTGATTGCCTCCCAGCTGGTCTTGAGCTTATGGAACTTCACCTCGTGCTCCTTCAGCTGCATCTCCAACTGCTTCACTTTTTCATCCTCATCCGCGGACCTGGCCATGGCCTTGAACAACTTGTGCTCTATGGTAGTCCGCTCACTCGCCTTCCATCAGATAGCTCGGATGAAGCACCCAAGCTGCAAAGAATCCGTATAGACATAAGTCGCACGCTTGTCATAAGGACATAATGAAAAAACCATTAGGAGATCACGAACCTGCTGATATAGCACATTGAGGCCGCCGACCCGCTCAACTTCGGAAAGTCCGCAGGCACGCTCATACTCCTTATCGAGAGCGGCCTGGTCAGATGGTAAAACGGCGGCCAGCTGCTGCCTCTTGCTTGATTGGGAGGCCTCCGCGGGAGCTCTTCTCTTCTGCCCAGACGTTATGGCATCCCGCATGAACACTTCTTGTTGAGGCCCGGATCCAGCAGCGGATGGTGGTCTGGAGGCAGTAACGCTCCGAGTAACAAGGGCTTTGCCCTTGTCAGGCACGCCGAGGGCTTGCGGATCTTCTCCGCCTTTGTTCCGCCTCTCCTCCTTCGCGTAACACTACCGCATTCTTGGGATCTCGCCATAGGAAGACCAATGGACGTGTTGTTGATCTTCGCCTCGCATCGGGCGACCTCCGAGATTGTTGCTCTCACGCTTCTTCTTTTTAGCGAGTGTCAACATGATATAGTTGAACCGGAGCTACATAGCAATGTAAACATTTCGTAACGCGACGTAATAATGTAAAAACAACAGAATATCGGAGATGAGAAAATTCATAATGAGATATTCAAAACACGGAGTCGCACAAATCATAAGTTAGACTCTCATCAAATCGCCTTTCCTCCGACTTCCATGGCATCGGTCAGTCCGCATAGATATGGCAGCGGCTGACAAATAAGTCCGTGGAACGGGTAGGTAGGCGGATCATTCTTCTTGTGGATCGCCACCACCTAGGGAGCAACGTTCTTCGGAAGCGGACGCCAATCAGGGATACTCTCTCTAAGGAATTTTGTGGGCAGCCCCCATTGTTCCCTCTGTCTCTTGGACATCCCTGGCTTCAAAGCCATCCGTACAAAAATGTACCTATCCCACCATTTCGACCCCAACGACGAGATGGAGTCCGAGATGAAGTTATAGGGTTTCCTATTCATAAAAGTTTAAAAAAGGGGATTCCCCGGACTGAAAGAGACATGGAAAAGCTGCCTGAAGTTTTCAAAATTCACTGTTTGCCCCTTCTTCTTACAAAAGATTACAAAACAAATAAGGTTACCCAGGGACTTGGGGATAACCTGACTCGGACCTATGCCAATATGGTTGAGGATGTTCTTCGCCTGCGGCAATGGGGATCTTCCATCCGCAGGAGAAGGCAACCTCGTGCACGCACATATACCCAGCAGGTGGGTTATAGAATGCATGCCCGGGATCAGGGATCATTATTTCTACAGACTCAGGGATCTCCCATCTTCGCCTCATTTCCGGAATCTCCTCGGGCCGGACCCTCGATGGACAGGTAGGAAGAAGCCCGTCCGCGTTTAGCTCTCCGAACTCGCTCGCTATCACCATCATGGATGCGGACGAGGAAATTTGATCCTCGCCTTGGCACCACGGCCTTCAACCAACGAAAGGCTGGATTGAGCGGCAGCTACGGAGTGCAATACAACCCGACGACCAGCACCTCTCCGAGGACGGACATCGGGAGAACCTTCCTCTTCTTCCTCCCCGTCTTCACCTTCTTCCTCTCAAAATTTCTTCCTCCCGACCACCATCAGTCTCCCAGATCTACCAGATTGACGGACTGCCTCTACCACAACACGGTCCTCCACTCCGAACATATCCACGCCATCGCCTCATGCCCGCCGCCGCCGCCTGCTCAAGTTGAAGCTCATTCGGATCTATAGCTCTCCCACACCGCCTATAGTCCGAGATCGACCAACGCTCGCCTCATTAACACCTTCTTCACCATCGCCCGTCCGTCGGAGGATTGACTGTTTCATGGGTTCCGTGCCTAGCATCGGAATCTCTGCAAGATAAGACATCCACGAGATAGTCTTCTATGGACACGTTCACGTCCGCGGATTCACCGCCCGAATCTACTCCATCCCGGTAATCCCGCACTCGTGAACGCTTTTGACTATCGCTCCCCGACATCCTAGGTCAGAAGGAAACGGATCAGAAACGATGATTGTTATTGTCCGAGAGTTCATTTATATGTCTTATTAAGTCCAGAGGTCCGGGAAAATTTTAAACCCTAAGATCTTCTATACATCAAGGATGGGGCCCCAAGACCGGCACATTAAGTCGCGCATCGGCACTATTAATCGCCGGCCATGGCATGACAATAAAAGAAACAATTTACAGGCGAACACCACAACCAATACCGATTTATCATCAAGTAAGCATGCATTGTCAAGACGGGTCAGGTCGGACTTGACGTACTCAAATAAAAGTACAAGGCATCAAGAAGGAAAATTGGCATATTATAAGCATGCAAAGAAAAACACATCAACTACCATCTCAACCAAGGTATCGCAAGAGCCAATTACTAAAGACAAGCACAATTACTAAGCGAAGGGAAGCTACACTAGACATGCAATGGGCGTATAGCGAATACAGGCAACTTTAACAAAGCCAAAAAATGAGGGGTACTTACTTGCTAATATTCAAACAGGAAAGTTCAACGGACGATCAAGTTTGGATAATGCCCCGAGGTTACAGATCTCAGCTGGATAGCCCAAAGTCTTACAAGTCCCAGTTGCTCGGATCGATCTTGTGTTGTTTGAATAGCTTAAAGATTGCTCAGAGTTTCAATTTAGCTAAAGTGTGAAAGTGACCGATCGCCTAACTATTTATAGGGGCAAAGTGGGAAGGCCAAGCGTCACATCACTTAGGTTTAAACCGCGACCGTTGATCTGTTCAAATCCAACGGTCATGACGATTCACTTAATAGACGGCTAAACAGACACGCTTAGTGCCCGATGAGGAGTCGCCACTTGATCTCAACCGCTGAGGCTTCCCAATCCAACGGCCGATCGCTCCCTCGATCTTACCCCATGGGCCGGACAAGCAACTCGTTGGACCCCGTTGATTTACTGTTGAAAGGTCCATCAGGACCATTTCACAAATTTGGCCCAACGGATAACCTCCTACTTGATCTTCCAAGAAAGACTTCGTCAGATCCTAACCGTACTCGGACCCATATATCTCGGATACAAATACCTTTTCCCTCTACAATCCCAGTTATGTGATAACTCGGACTGTAGACGGAAAAGGGGGGGGGGGAAAGAGATATATTGAATCCTTGAGGACACGGACGACGGATCCCGACAAAAAGGATTTTCTCCTTTTTCTTTTAACTAACGATTCGGACACGCTCCACATTACCCATCGATCCCTCATAGTTACCAACTATCTTCTACTAAGATACTTGGAAACTGGGGGGACATATGTTGATACGGAAATGTGTCCAATCCGTTAAGGGCGCCATATAGCGTGTCCTAGAGCGCATCAAGGCTAAGATAGCCATTCAAAGCTAGTCCGACCTTCGAGTGGTCCGTCCTAAAGGAAACCATCTCAGGTCAACTAGTACTCACAAGTCATCATGCCATTTCAGCTAGGTCCGACCAAGCTAGATGGATGACTTCCGAGCCAGACAAAAGGTTACATGGTCCTCCCAAGTACCGCAAACTGTCAGTCCTAAGATGCTAAACGGACCGGACGAGAGAATCTCGGACGCCACCAAAGACAAAGAAGACCAAAAGTATTCGATGTAACCACTGAGAGGCTTCCGTGGAACTCTAAGGTCCGGACACCTAGAGTTACCCAAGGCAGAGTCATCCAATCATGCGGATCTGTCCGAGGGACTTACACGGACCTAACATGCGGAACAGTACTCTCAGAGGGAAAGGACCAAACTACCCTCCCAGCCCATTAATTAGTATTGGATTACTATTCACTAATGGGCCATGGGCCAAAGGTAGCATTGGTGTCCAAATCTGAGGCATACACTTGGCATCATCTTATGAGCTACTTCATGAGTATACGATAACTATAAATATAACACAAGGTCCAATACCTTGAGGTAAAGGGAAATCCCCTAGGAAATTGTGCTGTCTCCTAAGTCCTAAACATCCTTGATTTCATTACCATTCCCATTACTATTGCATTGAGAGCTTTCATCTCTCCTTTGAGTAAAGCCTCCTTCCGGATTGACTTAGGCAATCCGGGTAACCCATTCTAACCCCCCCCCCCCACTTGGTCCTTTCAGGTACTCTTGCTCGGACAAGCCTTCTCTCGGGCTTCAAGTTGGAGGCGGATCTTAGATTAGGTTACTTGTAGTAGTAGTGTTGGTGTTTGAGGTTTTATCCCTCAACAAATACCCTCTTTTTCCAGCCCTCATTTGTCCAAAAACGTTTTGGACATTTTCTTCCAAAAAGTCTTCAAGTACTATCTTTTTCTTTCAAGTTTGTAGCTTGTTCTTCTTGCAAGTAATTTCATGGTTCTTACTCTTCCTAACCTTCAAATGTGAGTGTTCTACAAAACTATATATATCTATTATTTTAAAAACCTGGAAGGTATTTTAATATGTTTTCAACTTATATATAAGTAATGCATGGTTGCCAAAACGCATGTTCTATTGCATAAAACCAAATCACGAAAGAGTTTTAGCATGCTTCCGCTGATTTTGAAAGATATATATATATATTTTTTATATATATGATTGTTATTTTATTTTGATTGACGGTTCAAGAAAGATACGTACGTTTGGTTCAGGTTAATTGGCTTGTAGTTTGGTCAGTTGTGTCTGGCGAGCTACTTGTCGGTTTCCTTTGCCCATTCCCTTTAAATCGAGTGATAGAAGCCTTCACTGATTTAGTTGGTCGAGAATTCCACCCTCGCATAATGGCGGTGGTCCTCGATCGGATAGTTTGATCGACTATCGTGAGACATAAGGCCTGCTTTTACCGGGGTCATAAGGAGCGCATGAAATAATGTTTTTTTCAAAAGTATATGTTATCGAAAGTTTATCGATTTTAAGTTCTTGATTTTTATGATTTTAATGAAAACTTCTCACGAAAATCTTTGAACACTCATTGAGGTTTTTCTCACACTTGTTTTATTCCTTCCTTGTAGGTGAGATGGCGCTAAGAATGAACAACCGATAAACTCAAAGAAACTAAGTGTGTAGTCGATTCGGGATTTTTGTCAATGAAAATAGTGTCTTATTGTCTTTTTCAAAAACTCATGTCATTTCCCCGTTATATTGTGTATCTTTAAAGAAAAGAATGTTGAAATCTTGTGGTTTTATTTGCTGAATAAAATATATTTTTTATTCCAAAGAATTGTAACTAAAGGTTTTCTCAGAATCTCCCATGTTTCACTAAACGCTTCGCCTGTTACCGACGTCATGATCAAATTCACTCCTTTTAAAAACCCAAAAGTCGGGGCGTTACATAGGCGATTGATCTTTACGGCAGAGATTAATTCTCGGTAAATAGTGGACTGTTGAAATTCCGACATGGCCCACTATGCATTTAATGCCGAACAAACTTTTACCCACGCCTTACTGCTATTCACAGATACGTATATAAAAAACCAATTTGTATGTATATGTTCGTCAATTACGTTATATATATACGTGATTTTGGCAAAAGAAATTACTACTAATCCAACATTCAGACTTGCACAAGAATAGCAAAAACCATTCTTCAACCTCTGCAAATTTCTGTTAGTTTTTCTGCAAAGAATCACTAATCTCTCACCCAAATCTCTTTCAAACTTTCAAAACACTTGCACTATATAAAGAGATGGCTCCTAAGCGTTTGTCTACCCAGAAACCCCAATCTTCTACCACTGGTACTGCTGAATAGCAAGCACCAGAGTTGGTTATAGTAAACAATCGATTGGTAGGAGACTTTAATCCCGATCATTGGACTTCAAATCACAGAATGATTTGGGGTGGTGCCATGATTGAGGAATACCTCACGGCTGCTGTTGAAAATCAAGCCGATAGGAAGCTAATTCTTGACATGCTTGAAAAGGCACAAATCAAGGGTTTTTTATCTGCTCTTCCCAGTGGAATTTCTTCACTAGATGTGTTAGAATTCTACAATAACTCCAGGATTATATCCTGTGTTTCTGAAGGCACTGCAATAGTGTCTATAAAAACTAAAGTCCAAGGAAAGGAAATCCTTTTGGACTTCACAGATGCTTTGATGGTCTACAAGGAGGTGCTGACCAGATAAGCCAAGAACGCTGGATGATGATGTTCTTGTTGCAACAACAAGATAAAAGGCTGGAAAACCCCTTCAATTGGGGAAGTACGCCTTTATGAAGCTTGTGAAGAAGATTCAAGGCTTTGAGCCTAAAATCGCTAAGGGACTCGCTGAGCCAAAGGCCACAGTAAGCTATGGTCTAAAGATATGCTACTTGCTGGAGAAGCTTGGCATTGAGCTCAGAGAGAAAGCTGATATAGCCAACAGTAACCTACTCTACAAATATGAATATACAAACTTGATGAAAAAGGTTACTGGATCTCAGAAAGGTTCCAAGAAGCGAAAGACTGAAGAGGTATCTGAGGGAAAGGTTGCTACCAAGAAGCCCAGAACTTCACGAAAGCTGTCTGGTGGCAAATCAGAAGGCACACCCATTGAGGTTGTTGATTCTCAGATACCTCCGCCATTGCTGATGAACTCATAAATGCAGATGAACTCATCAAGGTCGCAAAATGTATCGATCGAACAAGTAGACTCAGCAAGAGAAAGTGCTTTCAGAAATGTTAAGACTATTGCCGAAAGCCTTGCTGATGAACTCATCAATGCTGCTAAAGAAAGTAGTGATAGATACCAAGCCCTATCTACAGAAACCGCAGGGATTATGGACCAATCAGTTCCTAATGCTGATGAGAGCTCTGACGATGAAGATGATGAATTAGTCATTTCTCAAATCCTAGAAATATCACAAAGGGCTAAGGTTACTGAAAAAGTAACTGGTGTAGAGGTATCTGAAGAAGAACCTACACCACAGGTTGCTGAACAAGCACCTATATCAAAGGTTGCTGAAGAAGCAACTATGTCTAAGGTCACTGGGCAGATTACACCATCAGGGCAAGAAAGACTGAAAGATATTGAAGATGCTCTGATGAGTGATAGCTTAGTGTTGGAGGATACTATCATTGCCTCAACACTCAACAGTTTGTCTCAAGCACAACAACCACAACAGCCAGATGTGAATACTGCTAAAATGGTACTTGAGTTACAGAAACCAGCATCTTTCATTGCTGAAGAAAGTCCTGCAAAAGAGCAGGTTTCCCAACTCAATGAGAGGAATCAAACTGAGGCATCTGCTCAGAATGATCAATTAGGGGAGGCAACTGAGTTGCATACTCGTGAAAGGTCCAAGCACCAAACTTCAAACAAAAAAGCTGAAATGGAGCAACAAGACCAAAACATAGAAGGGTCACAAGTTCAAGAGACCAATCAGCCTGACACTGCTCAGGTAGCTGAATGGTTTAACTTTCTACTTGTGATAATTTGTGTTTATTAATCTTGTTATTTAATAAAATTTCTTTGTTACAGGCTGAATTAGAAACACAAGAACAAGAGGAAGCTGGAAAGCTTGCCTCAGAGACTGAGAAGGAGGCTACTAAAACGTCACCTCTTAAGGAATCTGAGCCTGTGCTACAGGTGATAGAGAGTTTCTTAATATATTACTTTTCAGTTATACGTTAATACACTTAACTAATTAAGTGGATGTTTCTAATAGGCTCCAACTGAGAAAGAAGAAGATAAGGCAGAAATGCCAGAAAAGGACCCAGAAACCGTCAAGGTTTCTGAAGAAAATGTCATTGAGTCTTCTAGTATAGGTATATGAAAATCAGTGATAATCATTCTTCATTATGGGTTAATATAAGTTCTTCTCTAATTACTCAATACTTTCTACTTACAGGCTCATTCAGAAGTAGAAGTGCAAGGGGAAAGAGTTGTGACATCCCCTGCAACCATGGAAATTGATGAAGCCCCCAAGGCAACATCACCAGAAAGAACACCAGAAACTGAGAAAGTTTCTGAGAACAATGACTCTGAGTCTCCTGTTAAGGAAGTAAGTGAAAAACTCAGAGATCATTGAAGTTTAATTGCATATATTCTTTCATGACAATTTCCTAAGTATTGTGTTAATTTTAATTCTCAGATTCAAACAGAAAGAAAGACAACTGAGGATCAGACTTCCCAGTCTCCTCCTCATATCCAGATATCTGAGGCACCTGGAACCTCAGTAGTCAAGTCATCTGAGCCTGTCACACAGGTAACTCAGATATACCTTTCTACTCTAAAGCCCAGATATCTACTAAAGTTTTGAAATTAATTCAGAACGCTTTCTTTCAGGCTCAAACAAATGCCACTAAGGTCCCTGTTGATGAGAAAGAGGACCGGCTTCCTTTCTTCAAGGAACACACTTTGCCAAAGCATCTGAAATGCTTCAAGAAATGGCAAAAGCTCCAATGCTCCGATCTATCTGAAATCTTAAAGGTGACTGATCACCACACAAGGAGAGCACGAGCCCTTGACTTGGAAAACTACGTCCATGCAATGTTCCCCACTGAACAATATTCTTTCGGAACATTGATGGATAAGGATTTTGTCAAGGAAGTGGCCAAAAAGCTGATCCAAGCTTTCAAACAAGCGGATGGTTAGACTGCATCACGATGGCATTGCCTACTTTGCCCCAGACTCTACAATACGTACCCTCTGAACAAGAGGAAGTTAATGGGCAAATGGTCACTATTCCAGAAGTGATCAACCTGGTCTCTGAAGATGAAGAAGAGAAGGAAACTGATGAGAACAATTATGAAGATCCTCCTTCTGACCATCACAATGATGAGGATAAGAAGGATGATGATGATGCCCCTGCACCAGGGACAGGAAGGATTCCACAAGGAAACAATCCCTCAGCTGCTGAAAAGCACACTGAGAGGACATCACAAAAATCCCCTCCTCCATCTCCTCAGAAATCTACTCATCTAACTCCCAAACACAAAGATACTACTGAACAAGTAGTTGAGCACTCTGAGGAAGCAACTCAGAAAATATCAGATGCACAAGCCAGAGTTGCTCAACTCAAACAATTGTTGGAGGAAGAACAACAGCTACATCTTCAACTGGAAGAAAAGATAGCTGAATCCAGAGTCAAGTTAGACAAACTTGAAGAACAAACACGCAAGGAAACGCAAGCTTACTCTGAGATTAAAGAGCTCCAGGAAGTTGTTGCTATATTACTAAGGAGCTAGATGCTGAACAAGCATCTGAAGCAAAGCATGATGCTAACGCTGCATCTTCACCAAAGAAACCATCCTCCAAAGGCAGGAAACCCATATCTGAGATGCTTGCCGCTATCAGAAACCTTGATGAAGAAGTACAAGAGGATGAAGATCACTGGGCTGATGACTCAGATGATGAAGAAGACAGAACCTTGGCAGAACATGCAAATGTTCACTTGGAGTTTCTCACATAAAGAGAAAACTGATAGCTCCTCAAAGCTTCAGTAAGAAACCAAATCTCAACTCCCATGATTACATGGCCAGATACCAGGTTCTAGCAACTCTAAGAAAGGAGTTGTCTCAACAAAATGAAGAAGTAGTTGCATCAGTCCCTGCTGAAATGAAAAAGTTCACTGAGCTAATCACTCAAAGAACAACAAGCTTGGTCATTGCTCAGAGAGACCTAGGCATGGTAAGGGATGATGACAATAATCTTGCTGAAAAAGCCCTCAATGAGGCTAGCTATGCTGCTGGAAAAGTAGATGCTACTCAAGGCCCACTAGCAGAGCTCACTGATAAGAATACTGGTCTTATCAAACAAAATCAGGAGCTCAAGGCCAAACCGAAATGCTTGGTTGTCACATAACTATCTGCAAGGCAACTTTGACTCCCTTTCAGAATTCTTTGTGATTCTTAGTCAGTCAACAATGACTATGGGGGAAGGATTTCAAGATGCTCAGAGAGGAAGAGGAAACAAAAGAAAATCTGAACAACCACTTCTCAGAATTAATGAGCCCTCCTCCAGTCAGACTGCTCCACAGATAGTAGCCACCACTCAGCAACTTCCTGAAAAAGGAATAAAAACAAGGTCCAGAGCACAGAAACCTCCAAGGAGTACCAAGGATCCAAGGAGAAGACAAGTAAGAGGGATTGATGAGTCTTCTGAAGAAGAAGAAGAAGGCCAAATCAAATCCCTGGGCAATGAAGAAGGCCGCAAAATTCTCACAAGAATTGATCTTGATAATGATGAAGATGAAGCTCCTCTTCATAGAAAAAGAAAAATTGATAGCCTAACTGAGCCCATAGCTGCAAAGCCTTTGGCAGCTAAGACACCCTCTGGAAATACCAAGTCTATCCAGGGTGGTTCTTCAAGCAATCCCCTAAGGGAAAATTTAAGGAAAAAGAGGAATAGACTAAGAGCTGAAAAGAGAAAAAGTCAACTTCCACTCAGGCCAGAAGAAGCCAAAATTGAGTATGTGAAGAATGACAACAACTCCTCTGTCTACAGGTGCATAAATGAGAAAATGGCTACTGGATTCTAGAACTCAGGCATTTACTGCTAAATTCAAGGTTTCCAGAACCAATCCATAAACAGCTCATGGCATGGAGAAAAGACAAGCCAATCTTGATTAACACCAACCACATCAAAGCCTGGTTGGATTTTGAAGTAATCAAGAGAATAGAAGCCATGAAAAAGGACCTCTCTGATGAATGTCCTTATGGAAAGCCAGATGATGTGCACAGAATTTCCAACATCACTAGAACAGGCACAAGAGCAAGACTTGCTGTGGAACCCTATGAGTCCTTCTACTTGACTGAAGATCAATATAAGGGTGACATCAGATATCTGAAGATCATATATGAATACTTCAAGCTATCAGATATCAGAATCGAGCATGCCTGGAAGTGGGGAAAGTATCTGTGGGTCAAGCACTTTGCCAAGAAGAATCCCACCAAAAACTACAAGGAAGTTTGTGGATTTGCCAGAGACACAGAGATGATTGTCATAACACTTCTCTATGACTACTCTGATGATGTCAAAAGGTTTGGTGATAGGAAATTTGCAGATTGATCCATGGAACTGCTTTTGAAGAATTGAAGTGTTGAAGACTTGAAGACTAGTTTATTAGATGTCTACTTGGAGCTTGGTTACTCCTGTTGTCCTAATTTACTATGTAATCTTTTGTATCTTGCTGACTGTACCTTATTGTTGTTTTATCTTGTAAAAGTTATCTGAACTTTCATTGTAACATATCTGATGAACCTACTCTCAGATATCAATCTATAAAAGATAACTTGTCAGCAAAAATCACACCTTGTGATTTGGTTGATGTTTACTTTTTGCACTTAATTATATGAATTGAAAGATCATAAGAAATGATTAAGTGGTGGATTGTTTCCTCATCCAGATTTGTAATAGGTCAGATAGTCATCGTTGACTGATCAAAATGGGGGAAATTTGTTAGGAATATCTGTTTAGATTTTGATCAGCAACCTAATGACTTATCTTAGCTCAGAAAGGTGGTTAGTACTCTTGGTTCACTTGAACACTGTAAAAGAGGAAACTCACTAAGAATGATAGTCTAGCAAATCTTGTATAGGATGTTAGGTCTCTGAATGTAATTTTTATTTTTTGAAGAAGACCAAGAAGAAGGCATCCAGCAGGAAAAGTTCAACGGATTTGAAGATTTGAAGACTGCACAAGATTGCTAAAGACAAAGGTTTTTCAGATACCTATGTCCAGATATCTTGAAGAAACAAGTGTTTTGAAACACAAGTGTTGCAAAAGATATCTGAGAATAAAAGGTTTGTGAGACGAGGAAAGTGCCCACAGATATCTACGCTTAGATACCTTGGACGTAAATTATGTTTCTGAAAAGAAATATATTATAACAAGTTGTTTCAACAAGTGGTATCTGAAGTTGTGATAATTTCTGAAAAGGACGTGCAAAGCTTCAGAGAACTCTGATAGTAAAAGATCTCTGATACAATGCATAGTTCCGTTGGCACTACAGGACAAAGTATAGTACAATGCATTAAATGCGCGGATAGAGATGTCTGAACAAAAACGGTAGCTTCTGAAGAAGAAGACAAACGTACTACAGAATTTGTTTTAAGCCTAACGGATACTATGCAAACGGCACTCAAATTCATCTATAAATATCAACACTTAGACTGCTTGAGAACACACACACAGAACTTATAACATAGAACACTGAACTTACATTGAATACTCTCACAAGTTCTCTCAAGCACACTACTTACCTTCAAGCTTTCTGTTGCGACCAAAGCTCTTGATTCTAAATAGCACAAAAGTTCTAAGTGTCCTGATCCTTAACAAGCATTGTTATTTGTGAAAGAGTTGAACTAAGATTTCATATCTGAGATTCATTCTCTTGAACACTTATCATAGACTTGGGTCAGTAAAGAGCAAGATACCATACATTGCAAAGTGTATTAAGTATACTTACAGAGCTATCTTAATAACTGAACAAGTTACTAAAGAAGCTCATCTGACAAACTACCTTAACCAACACCTTAATCGGCGTGGAGTACAGGAAGTAATTAGTTTGGGAAACTAAGGAATAACTCCAAGGTTACTGAGCATAGGAAGTACTTAGTTTGGGAAACTAAGGAATAGCTCAAAAGGTTTATGAGTACATGAAGTACTTGGCTGTGAAAGCCGGGGAATAGCTCAAGGGGAACACTTGGTTGGGAACCTAGTGTTATTTAGGAATCTAGAGAAGATACTTTTAAGGTTACCTCAATTATCTGTCTTAGTGGATTCTAGGTCTGAGAAAGGCCGACGTGGATTAGTTGAAGGATTACGCCACCTTCAGATACCACTATAAAAAGACTTGTGTTATTTACTTTCTGCAGTTTATTACTTGCTTTATTTATCTTGCAAAGTATTTACACTTATCTTGCTAAGCACGTGAACTTATAACAGAAAAGTCTTCCGCCCTCTGAAATTAAGTATCAGATATCTGCACAGATATCTGAGAAACTATGTTTATTGACAAAAGTTTTAAAAGACTATTCACCCCCCCCCCCCCTCTAGTCTTTTACTTTGCCGTTATCTGGACCAACATGAGTCTTCTTCCTCAGATTCTGACTCAATATCAAGAGCATCCAGTTGGATTTGAATCTTTTTCCTTTCTTCAGTGAGCATAGCTCTCTGACCTCTCTTGAAGTTTCTTCTATCTTTCTTGTCACCCGTCTTTAGATTATTGAAAACAGGGCAGTCTCTTTTAAAATGACCAGGTTTCTGACAATAGAAACAGATATCGTTTCTAATTTCTACTTCCTCAGTACTAGATGCTTGTCGAGTTATTGTTCAATGAGCTTGATAACATATTATTATACTGGTGATAGTTTGAGCCTAGATGCTTTTTCAACTTCTCTTTGGCTTTTCTTCTCTCAATCTCCCGACTGACATATTTTCTCATTTGCTTCACAGCAAGAGCATCTTCCTCAGTCATTTCTTTGGTATCCTTCTTTTCAGAAGTACCTTGTGTTACTAAAGCAACATTGTGAACTTTCTCATAAATCATTTGTTCTCTCTGAGTAGTTTCATATTTGACAGTAGCTAAGTGGGAAAAGAGTTCTACTGGAGTGATATTTGGCATTCCTTGGTTGAAATAAAAGTACTGAGTATGTTCCCAATTTTGATTCAAGCTTCTCAAGATAGTCTTAACCTTTTCAGAGTTAGAGTATCTCTCACTTTCACCAAGTGCAGTCATTTCACTCATCAATGTTGTGAACCGGAAATCTAGTTCTTCAAGAGTCTCTGTGGGACCTTGTTTAAAGTTTCGGAATTTGAGCTTCAAAACTTCGAACTTATTTTCCTTTGTTTTCTCAGTGCTGGCACAGATTTCTTCAATCAGTTGCCAGGCCATTTTCGCTATTTTTTAACCCCATAGTTTACACTGTATATGCTCTGGAGTGGAACATATGATGATATTGCGAGCCTGACCATCCAGTCAATTTCTCTTGGCATCTTCCGATGTCCAAAGCTCTCTGGGCTTTAGCTCATAAACAACTTGACCAGTAGGTCTTCCACTAGTTGACGCACCTGTTTGTGATGAACCACCACTTGGTTCTTCATTAGTGGGAACTCTGTCTCTACCATTAGAAACCTCCATGAACTGCTTGAGTTGTTGAATGACTATGGGGCCATTCCTTATCACTTCTATCATTTCGTCACTGATGGCTTCTAGGTGGAGTATCATGTTGTTCTTCCATTTCTCATAGTTCTCTGGCTTGAGAATTGGAGCGTCACTTAAAGACATCCTGCAGCAAACACACTAAACAGACAAATAAAGTGTAGGTGAAAAGCAGTCAGTGGGCACTTATCTGGGATCTAGGTTCAGTGCAGAAGGCTTGGGAACCTCCTGCTCTGATACCACTTGTTGGTCCAGATAACGGCAAAGGAAAAGACTAGAGGGGGGGGGGGAGGGTGAATAGTCTTTTACAACTTGTATTGTTAAACACAATTTCTCAGATATCTGTGAAGTTATTTGATACTTAATTTCAGAGAGCGGAAGACTTTTCTGTGATAAGTGCACGTGCTCAGCAAGATATAATGTGTTTAAATACTTAGCAGGATAAAGAGAACGATAAGTAAATTGCTGAAAGTAAATAACACGTCTTTTATAGTGGTATCTGAAGGTGGCGTAATCCTTCAACTAATCCATTTCGGCCTTTCTCAGACCTGGAATCCACTAAGACAGATAATTGAGTTCACCTTACAAATATCTTCTCTCGATTCCTAAATACACTAGGTTCCCAACCAAGTGTTCCCCCTGAGTTATTACTCGGCTCCCAGCCAAGTACTTCCTATACTCAGAAACCTTTGAGTTGTTCCTTAGTTTCCCAAACTAAATACTTCCTATGCTCAGTAACCTTGGAGTTATTCCTTAGTTTCCCAAACTAAGTACTTCCTGTACTCCACGCCATTTAAGGTGTTGGTTATGATGGTTTGTCAGGTGAGTAGTCTTAATAACTTTTCAGTTATTTAAGAATACTCTATAGAACAAGAATCACTTAACACACTTCGCAATGTGTGGTGATATGTTCTTTACTGACCCAAGTCTATGTTAAATGTTCTGGAGAATGAAACTCAGATACTTGATCTTTTGATTCAACTCCTTCACAGATAGCAATGCTTGTTAAGGATCAGGACTCTTAGAACTTTCGTGCTACTTAGAATTCAAGAGCTTAGTCGCAACTGTAAGCTAAAGAGTAAGTAGGTTGAAGGCTTGTATGCTTGAATGAATAAGTTTGTTCTGTGTGTAACTTCAAGGTGTAAGTTCTTGGTGTGTGTTTCAAGCATTCTAAGTGGTGATATTTATAGTTGAAAATCATGCCGTTTGAATAGTATCCGTTAGGCTTAATGAAATTCAAATTATTGATATCTGAAAATAGTACTGCAGAAGACGTTGTCTCTTTTCAGAGATTTCATCTTTTGTTCAGATGTCTCTGTCTGCGCATTTATTGCATTGTACTATTTTTGTCCTGTAGTGCCAACGGAACTATGCACGCTTTCTAAAGCATTGCATGTCCCTTTCCAGAGACCTTCACCTCTCCAGATACCTGTTGAAACATTGTTTCCCAGAAACAAAGTTTTGTCCTAGGTATCTGTGGGCACTTTTTCTCGTTCAGAAATTAGATATCTTTTGTGAAACCTGTTTATTGAAAAACACTTGTTTCTTCAAGATATCTGGACATAGGTATCTGATGACCTTTGTCTTCAGCAATCTTGTGCAGTCTTCAAATCTTCAAATTTGTTGAACACTTCTGCCGGATGCCTTCTTCTTGGTCTTCTTCAAAGATATAAAAATTACATTCAGAGACCTAAAATCCTATACAAGATGTGCTAGACTAACGTACTTAGTGATTTTCCTCTTTTACAGTGTTCAAGTGAACCAAGAGTACTAACCACCTTTCTGAGTTAAGATAAGTCATTAGGTTGCTAATCAAAATCTAAAGAGATGTTCCTAACAAAATTAATAACTACCGTTGTTTTTTATGAAAAAATTGTTAATGTATTTCTTTTTTTATGTTTTTCCTATCAGAAAGTATACCACTCCCACCCCTGAAAAGTTCCAAGGGAAAGCGGAACATGTGTCACCTTTAGTTGAGGATGAGATGCTTTGCTTATTGTTCGTTATGGAACAGACCCGGAAACAAAAAGAATATTCTACTTGGCGATGAACTCTTGGGTCGTCATTGGTGGGGTTTTGGTGGCTATATCCAACTGGTCGCGGACATGTTTCGAAAATGTTCCGCAGCATATTATATTCATGATGTAATTGTGAGTTAGCTTCTACAATGTTAACAAAATATGCAAATATCTTAGATTTTCGCTAACTCATTAATTAGTTTTCCGTTACCTATTTGAGAAAGTTAAATATAGTTGTATAGGACGATAGGTTATTGGTAGCCCGAGATATCAAGTAAAATGTCGTTCATATTTAATAATTGAATATGTTGTATATTTTTATCTTGTACGATTTAAAATAATAAATTTTTATTTTTCAGATTGTTGTGTTGCATGTGTGGTGTACGATAACATAATTGTTGTTTTGGCAGGAAATAGAATATCTTCAACAAAAGATAATTTAATTTTTATCACTTGAGTACTCGATACTTCCATTGTCATTTTCAATATATTATATCCATTAATCTCATCGACGATGGAACTATTGTGTGAGGGTGATATATTAACTAAATTATATAATAATGATGGATACGTGATTTGCACGATCGTTGAAATAGGAAGAATTACTTTTCAGATTAGTATATCATCGACTAGCTTGATATTAACCCATCACCATTCTGCTCACCGGCAACCCCATCACTCAACTTCAATATCAATTTTGTGAATTTTCTTGAATTTCATAAAATGGCACATCATAGTAAATATATTTGAAAAGGGCGCTAATACAAAAAAAATCAAGTATATGAATTCAAAAAGTCATGATAAAAATGACAAATTTAGACGCATTTTCTTTGTAAGCTAATGCGCCTCACATGAGTCACATATCCTTGAAAAGAAGATGATAGTGTTCCAACTATCATACATACTCTCCAAAAACGACAAATAAAATCAGTCTGAAGTCTCCATCAAAGACAACAAACAACTACCAAAAAGGATTATTTAAACAATGCGTATCCTCCATCAAATTCCATCAAGCACTTCGAAGAAGTCCCTCCAAAATAATAATCCTTGTTTGCTTGAATATTCTCGTCACACCATATATAAGTTGATTCATCATGAACTTTTATTGGTATCATATATCTAGAATAAGTAGTATGATGTGAAAATAACCGTCTTTTTCATATTCAAGCAAAAAAGTTTATGAAATTATGTGTATTGTAAGTGTTGAGGGGTTTAGCCTCGAACACTAACCGACTAAACTACTACAAATCCCTAATCTACGATCTGCCACCAACTTGAGATCCGGCCTGACGACTCGGTCCGAGGTTGATCACCTGAAAAGACTAAGTGGGGGGGGGGGGGGTTAGATAGGTAACCCGGGTTGCAAGTTGTCAACCCGGTAAGAGACTTTACTCAAGAGAGAGTTGTAAAGCTCTCGATGTTGTAGTTATGAGGAAGGTTATGATATTAATATGGCTTCCCTCAAAGTTTGGACCTTGAGTTATATTTATAGAGACCATAGCTTATAAAGTGACTCATAAGATGGTGCCAAGTGTATTATTCAGATTTGGACTCCAATGCTACCTTTGGCCCATAGCCCAATAGTGAACAATAGTCCAATACCGATTAGTGGGCCTGGGAGGGTAGTTTGGACCTTTTCCCTCTGAGAGTACTGTTCCGCATGTTGGGTCCGTGTCAGTCCTTCGGACAGATCTGTCTGCTTGGTTGATCTGCCGTTAGGTAACTCTGGGTGTCCGAGCCTGGAGTTCCACGGAAGTATCTCAGTGGTTCTGTTATATACGTTTTGGTCTTAATGTGAGGGTGGCGTCCGAGAGTCTATCTCATCCGGTCCGTTGGGCATATTTGTACTGGCTCGGTCAGGTTTAGAAGTCCTTTTCCCAGCTAGCTCGGACTAGGCGTGAGAGTGTAGTGACTTGGGCGTACTGGTTGACTCACTAGGACGGACCATGCGAGGTCAGACCAGTACTGAATTGGCTATTAAACTGTGATGCGCTCTAGGACACGCTCTATGGCGCCCTTAACGGATTGGACATATATCCGTATCAACATATGTCCCCCTAGTTTCCAAGTATCTTAGTAGAAGATGGTAACTATGAAAAGGATAGGTGTGTCGTGGAGCGTGTCCGAATCGTTAATTGTGAGGGAGAAAAATTCCTTCTTTTCATGTGAAAAAATTCGTATCTGTGTTCTTAGGAATCAATATCTCTCTCTTCCCCCCCCCCCCCCTTTAACATTCTACAGTCCGAGCTATGTAGTAGCTTGGACTGTAGAAGAAAAATGTATTTGTATCCGAGATATAGAGACCCGAGTACGGTTTTAGGATCTGAAGAAGTCTTCTGTGGAAGAGTGTATAGGAAGCAATTCGTTGGGCTATATATGTGGGATGGCCTTCCTGGTCTGGTGAAAGTGAACCAAAAGGCCCAATAGGTTGCCCGTCCGGCTCATGGGCAAAGATCCTGAGTGAACCGATGCAACCCTTGGATTGAGAAGATCAGTCGTTGGGATTTAAACCCAAGTGATGTGACGTTTCTGCCAAGAAATAAATGGGGTGTAACGTCAATTCAACACTTGTGAACCGGCGCAACCGTTGGATTGAAAAGATCGACGGTTGGGATTTGAATCCAGGTGATGTGACGCTTCGCCTTCCCCAATTGCCCCCTATAAATAGGTGTCGCGTCTGTCATTTTCACACTTTAGCCAAACCGAAACTCAGAGCGATTCTCAAGCAATTCGAGCTATCAAAAAACATTCCGAGCAACCAAAACTCGCAAAATCTTTCACTTTTCAACTGAGATATGTACTCTCGGAGAGCTAGCAAGGCTTTGACGTCCGTCCACACTTACCAAAACAACTTCATCAAGTAAGTATGTCTTGGTTCTTCCTGAATTTTCTTCCTATGATATGCGCGTTTAATGCTTGTATGCTTCTCCCTTGTTCGAACGCCTATTTGTTGATTCCGTGATTTCAAACGCTGCTCGTGGTAGATTCCCATTATGCTTAGATGGAATAACCTCTCCCGTATGCTGTATTGTGCTAGTTTCCTTCAATAGCAACTTGTTGAACTGGCTTGTATATTATGTCAAATGTGACTAAAAATCGACAATGCATGTCTCTATGGTGGTATTTTGGTGTTGATTGGCACATAGACCTTTATAGGTTGTTCCTGTCAGTGCGGTATGTAGGGTAGATAATAGTGCCAATGGCACGTCTTTGTGTGCCAAGCTTAGTGCCCATAGTGTTATGAGATTGTGTTCCATGTAGAAAATCTGATAAAGTAGAACTTCCTCAGACCACTTGACTTAATAAGATACCTAAACGAACTCTCGGACAACCACAATCATGCCCTAGGATGTCCGGGAGTGATAGTCAGAACCATCACGAGGCTCAAGGTTACGACGATGGAGTAAGCCAGGGGACTGAGTCCATGGACGCAACCGCATCCGTGGCAGATTACCTGGTTGTTGAACTCCTTTCTTCCAGGGATTCCGATGCTGGGCAAGGGGTCCGTGATGTAGCAAAAACTCGGTCTGAAGTGGTAGTGGGCCCCTTGCCCAGCATCTCGGACCATAGGTGGTGGCGGTGTGCCCGCTGGTTTGAATGAACCTCGAAGTGAGCAAGGAGGCGATAGTGGTCAGGATGCGGATGATGTGGAGATGTTCGAGTCTGGGGAGGAGTACCGTGTGGAGATGGAAGCAGGTCCTTCCAATCCTAATACGTCCGCGGTTCCAGTGGTTGAAGGAGAAGAGGAAGAGGAAGATGAGGAAGAGGACGAAGAGGAAGACGCCTCCGAGAGTGTCCGTCCGCGTAGGCGCTCAGTGCGGAACAATCGTCAGATTGTTCTCCATCCTAGAGCAACTGTGAACCCTACTCTTCCACTGGTAGCTGGTCGTGGAGCGCAAGCAGCATGGACCAAATTTCCTCGTCCCGCATCCGCCGTTGTGATAGCGGACAAATACGGAGAGCTCAACACAGACGGACTGCTCCCTACTTTTCCGTCCAAAGTGAAGTTGGCGGATATCCCGGAGTGGAGGCGGAAGTGGGAGATTCCCGATACGGTGGAGATAATGGTCCCGAAGCCCGGGCACGCATTTTATAATCCATCCGCCGGATATATATGTGTGCATCAGGCGGCATTCTCTTGCGGGTGGAGAATCCCTATTGCGCCCGAGCTTAAGCAAATCCTGAATCACATTGGGATCGGTCCGAGCCAGGTTATCCCCAAATCTTTGGGTAACCTTATCCGTTTTGTTATTTTTTGTAAAAATAAGGGACAGCCGGTGAACTTCGAGAACTTCCGGCAACTCTTCCATGTGACTTTCAGTCCGGGGAACCCCCTCTTCTATACTTTTATAAATAGAAAAGCCTATAATTTTATTTCCGATTCCATCTCCTCACTCGGATCTAAATGGTGGAGTAAATACATTTTTATGCGGATGGCTTTGAAGCCTGGGGAGTCCGCAAGGAGGCGAGAGCAGTGGGGATTGCCCAAAAAGTTTTTGAGGGACAATATCCCGGATTGGCGCCCACTCCCGAAGAACGTGGCTCCGTAGGTGGCGGAGATCCACAAGAAAAATGATCCGCCCACGTATCCGTTCCACGGATTAATTTGTCAGCCGCTACCCTACTTGTGTGGACTGACAGATGCCGTGGAAGTCGGGGGAAAGACAGATTTCAGTAAGGATCTTTAATTTAGGATTTGTGCTGCCTTTCCTTTTGAATGCCCTACTTTGAATTTTTATTTCCGAGATTCCCGTTATGCTTCCTTTATGCATCCGTATCTGACACTTGTATTTTGTTTCATAGCTCATTGGTTTGATTATATCATGTCGACCCTTCGCGAGAAAAAGAGGTTGCAGAGAGAGCAACAGGTCCTGGAACTGGCTACTGGGCAGAGGAAGAAAATCATCAATACTTCCTTGGGTCTACCTATGCCGGACCCAAAAAACACTGCAGTGTTTGCTGCTGAGGAGGAGCAGCGGAATAAGGCGGGGGAGGATCCGCAAGTGATGGAGGTACCCGACAGGGGTAAAGGTCCCGCAACTCGTAGCACCACTGCGTCTCAACAGCCTGCTGCCTCCGCGGGATGCCCTAATGCGGGACGCCATCGTATCCGGGAACAAGAGGAAGGCGACCTCGGGTGCCTCTCCCGCATCGAAGAGGCAACTCTTCTCTGCTTTGCCGACTTGGCTTGACGCGAGTAATGAAGGCTGCGCATCTGATGGGTTGGGGCGCTCCATGAGCTTCATCAGAGGGTACGTATATTTTCCTTTCTTGTGTGTTATCTGAATAAAATGTGCAACTTTTCACTATACGGATCTCTTGTAGCTCGGATGCCTCATCAAAGCAATGCAGTGGAAGGCCAGTGAGCGGGCCACTATCGAAACGGACCTGCATAAGGCAGTGGCTGCAGCGGCGGAGGAGGCGGAAAAAGCCAGGCGGGCGGAAACCCACCTGAAGCAGAAGGACACATCAATAGCCAAGATGGAAGGCTAACATGGAGACTCTTACGTCGGACGTGGAGTGGCAGGAGAACTTTATCGATAAGTCGATGGAGGCATTCCTGGAGTCCAAGGATGCGTTCCTCGAAGATCTCCAGTTTTCCCGGCTCGAAGCGGTGAAGGACTTCATGAAGTCGGACTCCTTCAAGTTCTTTATGGTGGACAAGGCCGATGATCTTCGTCTAGAGGGGTTCTCGTCCTCCATTGGCCAACTGCAGGCGAAAGGGCTAGTGTCTCCGAGCTTCGATTGGAAGGCGGAAGGATTGGATCCATCCGCGGACGCCAGTGGAGTCGAATTCCCGGTGGAGGTCGTCCCGGATGAGCGTTTAGCGGCATGTGAGTTCGCAGAAGTGGTCACCGAGGAAGGTGAAATTGAAATCACCAATGGCGGACCTTTCCTCCCCAAATGTGTCCCGAGGGCTATAGGGAAGGTATGCTTCACGCCGTTCCATGAAAACATGAACTATCTGAAGGATTGGTACTTCATGCCTTCTCAGATCGCGGACTTCAACTTGTTCAAGAACATAAAGGCTTCCTTTGATGAAGTTGCTGCATCCCGCGCTGCTGCTGCTGCCAATGTCAATGACAATCCGTCCTCCACTAATCCGCTTAGAGTTGATGAAGCTGGTCCGAGCCAACCTCCTCCTCAGTAAGAAGTTCGGGGTATGCCCCGGGAAAAAATTTGTAAACATTTGAATTTTAAGATCTTTTGACGGCACGGAACGTTACCAAGTACCATATTTATCATTTCTATTGTCTGTAGTAGTCGTTCCCGGTACAATGTTACATTTTCTTTGATATAACAATTGTTTGCTCCTTTATTGTCCTTGATCCGTCCTTCATATGCTCAGTTATCGTAAGTAGTAAATACACAACTCTTGTAAACTCGGACATCTTTCTTTGATCCGCAAATTAGGCGAATAAGTACGGATCCAGTACCTCTCAATACACCCCGTAGACAGGCAACGTTGACTCTCTTGGAATGAAACACTCGGATAGGCCAGCGAGTACTTACTCGGACACATTTAATGGGCTCGTCTAGATCGAGTAGAGCAAGCTTAATTGATCCAATACTGTTCGGCCCAAACGGGTAGCCCAAGCCCATCGTCAACATCAATCTTTTCGCGTTACGGACGCTGATTGGTTCATCCATTCTATAAATATCTAGATTCACAAGTGTATTGATGACATATAATCTTTCTTATACTCGGATGCATCTGTATGGTCAAACCAGCCAATTGATTCCAACTGTCTTATTAAGGATATGGCTTCTCGAACAGTCTTCCCATCGAGACTCCCGTCCACTCTCAAATAAGTATATGTATTATTTTTAGTTAGAGAGTGGCGTGGGTCTAGAGGGGTGGATTATTTGGGATTTGTCGGTAGGAAGTGTGGAACTTTTAGGAAGTGTTCCGACGGGCGATCCCACTGGTCGTATGCGTGATCTACCCTGTAAGAGCTTTTCCTTCATGAGGAGCTGTTGGCGGGTAGGCCATAATACGATCAGTGTGTAAGATCCGTGCTTAGATTCAAACAAACAGTTATCTTTGAAGGATCCTCTGCCCGTAGATAGGGATTTGATGTCATGCATCCGAGGTAATTCCGCTTGTTTCTCTTCATCAGTGTAATCCGATGATGATTGATTAGAACTAGTAGGATGTCAGACAGAATAGATGTGTCCGTCTAATCTACTTATGAGTATGGGCTTCTGAGTGTCCTTTTTAATAGGCTGGTCATGATGAGTTTCCGTCTCATGATTGCTCGGACTTTGGCGGACCATTACTGGTGACGCCTACCCGTTCAAGGATCTACTTGGACAATCCCTTTTCGAGATATGTAAAGCTTCCATTCATGGGCTTAATGAGACCATCAATGGGCTAACCCAAGTGACTATCCACTTAACTAGCCCAAACGAATGATCCAGGCCCATCGGTTGCCCCGACCTTAATACGTGGCGGGCAATGATTGGTCGGAGCTTTCTATAAAAAGGTACGAGCCAAGTACAAAAACCATACAAACTGATCTCAGATTCTCCCTCTTCTTCTATCTCTATAGTTTTGACTTGCCTGCCTTTCAATACTCCCATCCTTTCCTAGTTTGGTGCAAACCCTAAATCCAGGAAAGGTGGGGGTCTTGAACGATAGGCTGCTCAAAAGAAAGCACCAAAGCCAAGCTAAATCCCTTCTCCTTTCTTCCAATCCTACTTTAGTGGCTCAAATCTCTCTTGAATCGGTAGAAATCCCTCGATTCTGAGAGAGTTGGGGTCTCTAAAGACGGTTAGGCAGAAATCTGTTCGTTTCGACTGCCAAATACCATTGTCCATTGGGACTCTGTACTTCCCAGACACGGGATCAGTACGAGTACACCAAGGTACGGTGACATCATAAAAAATCCTACCATGCCTAACCGTTTTTCAATGTGCAGGTAGATCTGACTCTTGGAGTCCACGGAAGTTATGGTCACTGATTGACATGGAAAAAGCTTTCCTGATGAAGGAATAATCCCGGGAGAAGATGACAAGTTTGTGGAGACTCTTTGTTACCCTTAAGCATTGTATCTGTAGATCTTGCAAAGATCCGAGATTGTAAACTGTAAAGACAGTATTATGGCTGCCTTTTTCCGTGTATGAATAAGATTGCTTGCTTTTCCGCTGTCTGAATACGAGTTTTCATATTTATGAATTGAAAAATAAAAGTTGTATTGATTTGACGGAAATTCAATTACAACCTGTGGGCCGTAAAGCCAATGACAAAAGAATAACAAAAATAGAACTGGCGGAGTTCCGCGTAACAAACATTTTTAATCCTAAAATATCCAAATGACTGGCAAAGATCCATGTGACATACCCTAAGCATAGAAATTTTGAAGGTTTTTGGCATTCCAAGTACACTTGAGTGGGTGTCCCTGGTTATCCTCTAATTCATAACTTCCGTTCACTCTCGCACCAACAATCTTGTAAGGTCCTTCCCACTTTAGCTCAAGCTTCCCTACCTTGCTTAAGATATCAGCTCTGCGGAGCACCAGGTCTCCAACTTGTAAATCTTTAGCTTGAATATTTTTGTTGTAGGACCGGGCTGCAGTTGCTTGATATCTGTGGATTTTGGCCAATGCTTCGGTCCTCTTTTGTTCTAACATATCTAGATCATAGATCCGAGCTTCATGATTGATGGAATCATCGAACTCTTGGACCCTCATCGTTTCAACTGGAATTTCCACTGGTATGACTGCTTCCAAGCCATAGACCAGGGAAAATGGGGTTTCTCTAGTTGCGGTCCGCGCAGTGGTGCGATGAGCCCATAGTATGCCATCTAGGTCATCCGCCCAACTCTCCTGAGAAGTCCTTAGCCGCTTTACCAAGATCTTAACAATCGTTTTGTTTGTGGACTCCGCTTGTCCATTGGCCTGTGGATATCCGACAGATGTAAAGCGTTGCTCAATCTTGAAAGAGGCCAACCATTCCTTGAGTTTATTGCCTGAAAATTGAGCGCCATTATCCGAGACAAGAATTCTTGGTAAGCCAAAGCGACAAATGATGTTTTTCCAAATGAAGGTCCGTACGCGACTTTCCGTGATAGTCGCCACAGCTTCTGCTTCCACCCATTTGGTGAAATATTCCACAGCCACAATTAAGAATTTGTTCTGTTGAGTGCCCCTTGGGAATGGCCCGACAATATCGCTGCCCCATTGATAAAACGGATATGTTACGACTGACGGAATCATTGGGTGTGTCGGACGATGGGGAACATTCGCATAGTATTGACAGTTAGGGCAACTTCGGGCGTAGCTCGCGGAATCCTTATCAATAGTAGGCCAGTAATAACCTTGTCGAATGATCTTTTGCGCAAGAGTTCGTCCTCCGGAATGGCTTCCATCTTCCACTGTGAATTTCCTCAAGTACTGTCTTCGCTTCTTAAGGACCCAAATATCTCATATGAGTCCCAGCGCAGGATTTCTTATACAAATCTTCTCCGAGTATAAAATATCTATTTGCTCGGCGCTGTACACTCCTTGATTCCTTCGGATCAGCTGGTAATGATCCGTCCTTGAGATAACTAAAGATATCAGTCATCCAGTTTCTTCCTGTTTCAGTTATCATAACATTTGGAGTAGGACTCATGATGGATGAGTCCGTAATAGTGAGTAGAATAACTCTCCTTATGTCTAGAGCAGCTGTTGCGGACGCATACTTTGCCAGAGCGTCCGCTCTTTCATTCCATGCCCTGTCAAACTTCTCCAATGTAAACTCATCAAAGAGACTAACTTCTTGCTTAAGTAGCTCAAGATACTTGATCATTGAAGGGCCCTTTGTGGCAAAAGCACCAGAAAATTGGGCTTCAACTAACTGTGAATCCGTGTAAGCTTTAAGTTTCCAGATCTGTAGGGACTTGGCTAGACGTAGTCCGACTAATAGTGCTTCGTATTCAGCCTCATTATTTGTGACTCTGAAGTCCAAGGATATCGCATAGTCGAGTTCCGCGCCATCAGGGCTTTTAAGATAGATTCCAATACCTCCTACTCTTCCAGTGGATGAACCATCCACTTCCAATGTCCAAATATAAGAGGGATGTTCCTTGGTTTGGAGATCTTCTGTAAACTCCCGAATTTCCAACCTTTGTTCTTTCTCCTCTTTAGCACCCGGGTCGGAGTTATTAGTATCGGATTCCCTTGTGATATCATCAAGAAGGAACATTTGGTTAACTCGAGTTTCCTCCCATGATGTAGTCCGAGATCGGTTAATGAACTGAGCATCCTCGAGGTTTTCTGGCTGATCTTTGGCGGAACTGGCTTTCGGTTGATCTGCTTGGTAATTAGGCATTCAAATGCCTGTTTATACGGGACTTTCTCTGACTCCGCTTCAGGGTATTCTGCTAGGAAGTCAGCAACAACTTGAGCCTTCTGGCCGCTTGAGCTCGATAGCTAATGCCGTAGATTCGCCAAATTTCATTGCCCATTTAGAGAGTCATCCGGATTGGTCGGGCTTTCCCAGGACCTATTTCAAAGGTTCCGTAGTTAGTACTACTATTTTATGAGACTTGAAATATGGCTTTAACCACCTTGCAGTGTAAACCAAAGCATATGCAAATTTCTCAATCTTTACGTATCTTGTTTCCGCCCCAGCAAGGGCTTTACTAAGATAGTAGATTGGCAAGTGATCATTAGCTTGGACCCGTACTAATACGGAACTCATTGCCTCTTCCGTAATTGTTAGGTAGAGGTAGAGTGGTTCTCCTTCGACAGGTTTGGAGAGCAGTGGAGGGGAATGGAGGTACTTTTTCAAGTTTTCAAAAGCCTCGGAACATTCCTTAGACCACTCAAAGTTCTCTCCTTTCCGGAGGATTTTGAAGAATGGGAGATTCTTCTCTGCGGATAGCGAAATAAAACGACTTAAGGACATGAGTCATCCGATAAGCTGTTGTACCTCATTGAGGTTCTTCGAATGAGGCAGATCTAAGATTGCTTTGATCTTCTCAGGATTTGCACTTATTCCCCTTTCTGTGACCATGTATCCTAAGAACTTCCCGCCCTTTAATCCGAAGGTACACTTCTCCGGATTGAGTTTCATTTCGTATTTTCTAAGGATAGCAAAGCACTTGTTCAAGTGATCCACAAGTTGTTCCTCAGTTTTGCTTTTAACGAGCATGTCATCCACATACACCTCCATAGTCTTGCCGATTTCTTGCTGGAACATTTGATTCACCAGTCGTTGGTAAGTAGCTCCCGCGTTTTTCAATCCAAAGGGCATCACTTTAAAGCAATACACCCCTCCCGCAGCAAAGAAAGTTGTTTTCTTAATATCCTCCTTGGCCATTCGAATCTGGTAAAAGCCTTGGTACGCGTCCATGAAACTCAGTAACGCGCATCCGGCTGTGGAATCAACCAATTGGTCTATCCGTGGCAAAGGGTATGAATCCTTTGGGCAAAATTTATTTATCCTGGTGAAATCATTGCACATCCGCCATTTGCCGGGTGACTTTTCCACTAAAACCACGTTGCAAACCCAATCAGAATAACGGACCTCCTCGATATGTCCGGCTTTCATGAGTCGATCAACTTCGGCGGATATGATGGCATCCTTGATCGGACCGAAATCTTTTCTCTTTTGGCGGATATATTTAATCGAGGGATCCATGTTCAGACGGTGAACAGTAACCCTCGGGTCTATCCCCTTGAGGTCGTCAGTACTCCAAGCAAAGACATCACTGTTGTCTCGGAGACAAGCAATGAGCTTCATTTCCACTTCCGCAATCATCTCTGTTCCGATTCTATCTTCTTATCCGGGTTCCCAACAACAAGTTCAACTTCTCTGAGAGTTTCGTGAGGTTCGATCCGTGAAGTTTTAGGAATCTTGTCCTTCTGGCTCCCAATCCCAACGTTAGAATTCTCCTTTTTTGGTGGGAGAACAACCTGCGGATCAGGAGTCACTGTAACCGCCAACACAGGTGTGGACGCTCTCCTTATGGACATAATGTAACACATGAATCCAGCAGGATAAGTCTTGTCAGTCCTGACCTTGCCATCAACAAGCACATGACGTTGCATCAGAATTGCAATAACCTCACGGTAGGTCAGAGCATACTTAAGCCTATTACGGATGATCAGCATCAAAGGTAAGCATTCCCTAGATTTATGGGGTCCAGATGATGGTTTGGGGGCCTGCACATTGGAAGTTACGAATACATTTTCGTAAAGCGCCCCAAGTCTCTTATTGAAATATAACCAAGGACCTTAGTACAAGTTACTTACAAAAGCACCACCAAGCTTGTCCAACATCCAATGCTTGGGGCATTGAGCCTCTTCAAATGTTTCTTCAAACCCTCAAAAAACGCAAATAACACAAAATATATAAAGTTAATAAGAATGCGAGAGGATGCTTGTGACAACATTACTTCGCTCATTCAAAACACAAAACGATATTCAAAACTTGAACAGTAATCCATGTTTTTACCGATCAAATCCATATCGTGCATCGATAATATATAAACTACAGGAACATCGAAGGAAAAAACACAAAATGCAACAAGAATAGTCAATAAACACATTACACTATTGTTTGCAGACACGGATTATGTTAAACACAAATCAAAGTGTGAAATGGGAAAACAATTACATCAAGTCGATTCACGCTACGAAAAGAAAGTCACGATAGAGCCACTATAATCGCTTTATGCATAGAGATGGTGATTCAAAACAGCTAAAATCGGTTTATGCAAGACATGCCGGGTTCGAAAAAGCTAAAATCGGTTTGTGCATAGAGATACCGATATTCAAAAAAGCTAAAAGCAGTTTGTGCATATACATACCGATTCAAAAAAGCTAAAATCGGTTTACGAGAGATCTTGATTCAAAAAGGTAAAATCAGTTTGAGATATTGCTTGAGAATAGTCAAATCAATACGAAGATAGAACTGAGCAAAATGTAATCGCATGTAACAATGCGATAGATAGGTGTACATACATGAATCTGGAATCAATTTGACATAGCAGGTGAGCTAAAAACATAGAGGAATCACAGATACAACGAAAATCTAAATCAAATACCAGATCATAGATCGAAATTGAAAAGTTATAGCTATTAAGATACAAATGATAAGATTGATAATAGAAAGATGAGAAAATCTCACCATTTTGTTGGATAGATGAACGGCGGCGACTTCACTTCTCTACTTCATCCCAAACTCACAAGGTACATTTTTTTCAACTCCTTTCTCCCTTATTCTTTCAAGTTCTTCTTGACTTATGTGGTTGATTGCAGTTCGATATTATCGCGTGAGCTTTGTGTGTTGCTACAGGATTGTGCATAGGTTTAGGGAGATCGTTTTCTCTTCTTTCTCTCACCCTTTTGTTATCACCTGCATGTTCTTGAATAGGTTTGGGGAGGTAGTTCTCTAACCCCACCACTATCTACTAACATCTTCTTCGCACGTTCCATGGCTCCTAGGGCACGACGCACACCCCACCGTGGTGACTCAAGCAGAGCACGGGCTAATTTTGGCCCTCATCTTATCACTACAAGGAGCTTGGTTTACAGGCAACAACATGCTAACATGGAGTTTATCCTCGATCTCGGGGTGGATTTGACAGGGGAACGTGAATACACCAAGCTGTTTTTGGAATACAATACCCCCCTGAAAGAGATGCTGCAAACTAGGAGGTGGATCAAATTGGTAGAAAATCCAGGCTCCTATGATCGTGATCTTGTGATGGAGTTCGATGCGAATTATGCTGACAGGAAGGTTGATGAGCAGTCACACACCGCTTGGGTCCCAGTCTGTGGGGGATATGTGGAATTTTCACCTAGTGCCATTAACCGCTTCTTCGAGACCCCCCGACGAAGACGATCAGCTGAGGGCAACTTGTCGGATCCCTAATGAGCAGCTCCACATCTTCTACCACTGGCTCGCCAACTCCTTTTTCCCAGGAGGGCATTTGGATTTCTTCAGATCCGTTTTCGGCCCTACTCTCCGGGATATCATGGCCAGAACCCCTATCCACATTGGAAGAGTGATCGTCACACAGTTCGAGCACATTCATACTCGCCCTTGGGGTAACAAGATGGTTTTCCCCTTCCTTATCACTTCCTTGTGCCGACGTGCTGGCATTGCGGTCCTGCAAAATGTTACTGCTGAAGGATTGCTCACTGGAAGGAAGTTGTTCCACCTGCATGTGATGGATGATTTTGACGGAATTCGGGCCAAGCGCAAGCGTGCGCTTGAGCGCTTGGAGAGGCAAGCGCACTCTGGAAGGCACAACAGGATTTCTGGGAGCAGCGATTCGGTGGTGGCCCCTCTAGATCCACCTGATCACCCCTGCTGAGACAACACTATGGTTAGTCATTCTATACAGTCGTTCTTACACTATTCATTGCTAGGTACTAGCACTTGTTTAGGTTTGGGGAGGTGGTTGACTGTATCTTTAGCTTAAGTTGTCTCGTTTTGTACTTTATTTCCGATATTTATACTCTATTTCGTACTCCGTTTTTTATTCTTTATTTTTATGTATTCTGTTCAAGTGGTATGTTAGCCACTTGCCTTTTTTTGTTATGTGACTGTGGTGGTAGGTTAGCCACATGTACGTGTTAGTCATATACTCCCTCCCTTTCAGAAAAAAGTGTTACATTTTACTATTCTGCGGTCAATTGTCTCCGCATTTTACCATAATTTACTCTTAAACGCTATTAATAAATAAATTATTAAAATTATATAATAAAAATTTAGTAACTAAATTTTTATTATATGATTTTATTAAATTATTTACTATTATCGTTTATGAGTAATTTGTGGTCAAACTCGAAGACAGTTGACCGGTCAAAGTCAAAATGTAACACTTTCTCTGAAATGGAGGGAGTATTTCCTTTCCAGATGAGTCCAGTATAGATGTTAGTACTTTTATTTTCTCTTGTGGTGAGTCTGAGTCAATTACCAAGTCGAACGTCTATTGCGAATGGTAAATTCTCTTGCTGCTTACGTTTTGTTTAATGTCTAACTAGAAGTAGTGTAGTAGGCTTTTAATCCTACAAGGTCGTTTCTCTTGTAAATAGCAAGTCTGGTTAGCCCTGTAGTCCAAAAGCCTGTGAGGAGCCTAGCCGAAGAAAAAATATTGTACCGGCACCTGTTATTGTGTGATCTCCTGGGATGTGCAAGTTTTTACGTATTACTTGCGCCTTTTCATACTTATGTGTACTTAGTTTCGTTGGGGATGACGAACGACATGCTTTACTTTGCGGATTTTATTTTTCCCCGTTCTGTCGAACTGGTTTGGGGAGAGGATTATTCACTATGATGTTATGAGCTGTTATAATTGTGCTGCGGAAATCTGTCTATTGTTCCCTTAACTTATGATATTTGAATCTCGGGGTGGATCTATGGTCTTTATTGATCACCGTTAGTCATGTTAGGCGTGTTTCAAATACTACCTATATACCGGCGTGGCCTTTAAAAGCCATATGTCCGTGAGGGTTGATGGCACGTATACCAAACTGACACGCACAAAAGTGCGGACTTTCGGTAAAACAGACACCTGCAAAAAATTGAGATTAAAAGAGCCCAGGTGGCCACGCGCTGAATTCAGTGAGGGATTATGAGATTTGATGTTGTTTTGCAATGGATGAAGGGAGAGTTCCAGTTTTTCGAAATTTTTGGAGGAATACATCTTGTGCCAAAGTCCCTTTCGACTCAATGAGACAAGTGCAATAGCATAAGATATTTGAGGCATCCTTATGACGAAAGTCATCTTCCCAGTTTATTTTTTGAGCTATACCCTATATGGATACCTCCATGAGTGTGAGTGATACACTTTATACACCTGTGAGGGACTAGCGGGTTAGGCTTAATTGTTATTTACTTGAGAAACGATCGTGTCTGATAACCTGCCTACTATTTCTGCCAAGGTTATGTTGAGAACAAAATTTTTGCATGTTGTGAATTTAATGTTTTCAATGGTAGATTCGGTCGCTTTGGGAATTTGACTCTTTGTTTGTCTACATGGTTTAGAGTCTAGTGTGTTTAGGTTGTGTGTTTGCTCGGGGACGAGCAAAGGTTCGGTTTGGGAATTTTGATGAGACAATATTCTAACGTCTCATTTGGTCTTTTTTTAGTGATCTTTGTGAGTCTTTGTCTTTAGTTTTGTAGTCTTTTTAGTTCGTTTTTACGCTTTGGTGTTTTGTTTGTGTTTTGTAGAAATCTGTGTCTTTTGAGTCGAATGAAGACAAGCTGGTTAGCATGGCTCATGTGACGAGGGATTGATCACTTGTGGTGAGATTTTGAGCTTGACATTGAAGTTCAAGATGGCTCATGAAATCGATCAAATGGAAGTAGATTTTACAGTGATGCTCCTGTTGAAGATTGAAGCTTCGCCATGTTAAGGAATTGTCCTTGTGGCAAGTAGATTATGCGAAATGGATATACAAGGCGATTAAGAAGCAACGCAGATTTTATTTTATTTTCCTTATTAGATTAGAATTTTGATTCCTTCTCATTCATACTTCTTTTAACCTAGTTTGGAGAAAAGCTCCATGAGCCATACATTGACATTGAGACATCTTTGGAGCTAGGTTATCCATTGATTTTGTTCATCAAGATTATTGTATTGATTTCTCAATTGCTTTGTTCTTTGCAATTTTGTTCATCTATGTTTCATATGATTATTACCATGAATCTTTGCATGCAATTATCAATTATGAGTAGCTAAACACCTTTGAATACAGTAGTATGTGAAGATTATGCATATTCGTTCTAGGGTTTATCAAAGCACTCATATAGGTTTAGTCTCGTATTAAATCTTCGTAAAAACCTTCAATTCGATAGGTCCGTATTAAATTCTCTAAATTGTTCATGTTTAAGGATCGTGAATTGACGACTCACGATTTCTCCAGTATAATATCTCCTAAGAACAATTGGTTGAATCGAATTGATTGATTTTCTGTACAACAACCGTGTGACAAATATGAGTGCTATCCCTAGTTCGAATTAGCATAATTGGATCTTGCTACTGTATTTATCTTTCTCTTATTGTTAATCGTTATCTTAGCTTTAATTAAACTAGTTAGAAGTACAACTAAACCATCAATCAGATTATTACTCGCAAGCATCTGTTTACTCTCACTGCTACATAGCTTAATTAATTCCCTAGAGATCGATCACGAGTTAGGCTTTAGTCTACAACTATAGATTATTCTCTAATTGCTTTTTAGAGTATAATTTGAGCTCATCATGAGGGTGTAGTGACTTGGACGTACTGGTTGATTCACTAGGACGGATCATGCGAGGTCGGACCAGTACTGAATTGGCTATTAAACCGTGATGCGCTCTAGGACACGCTCTATGACGCCCTTAACGAATTGGACATATATCCGTATCAACAGTAAGTATGTAATTTTTTTCTAATGAACCAAGCTGAAAGTGCAGATCCTGAGTTTACTTGAAATAAAATACATGTCTGGAGTAGAGAACACTACTTCAAACAACAACGCGGAATCTATAGCAATTAACTAGTAGTAGCTGGAATTGCGAAATACTAAGAAATCAACTACTAAAAGTTTTTCATTTCCAAAGAAAAGCCAAACTCCATATTTCAATTTCCACCATGATCAGTAGTCAACATCAGTAATCATGATGTTCAACCACAAGCTTATAAGAAGCAACATCATTAAGGCAAGCAAATTGTACCTGATGCTCAGAAAGCGGTATTATGTCCTAACCACGAGTAGCACAAATAGTTTCAAATGGCGTCTCAATGTTCTCATTGAACACAATGCCATACAGTTTCTTCAACACATACTATCTCAGCTGCTTGGTTCCATACTTGACAGCAGCATCGCTCCCCAAATTCTTGGATTTCATGTCTCTTCCAACCCCATGTTCCTCGTGCAGCTTATTCAACTGCTTTTTAATTATACCAACTCCAGAAAAAAGTGTAGTGGTGGTTGGACATAATGGTTTTAAGCGAGTCTAGAAAGTGAGCAGCGTCGCCGAGCTGGAAAATTAGACACTTCTAATTGATGCACAGAACAGAAGGAGAGGGCCCCATCGGTACGTAATGATGTCACATGACTCATCATACCATTTGACATCGAGGGCAATGGGGATTCCGAAAGATTTGGCCCTACAAATGTGTTCCGGTTCGAAGATTATTCAATATGTGACTTAATTTCCACGGGAGGCATGTCACCGTCGTCCTGATGTTGTTTCGAAGACATATTACATCGTAGCTAGATTTGGTAGTTTTCGTGACACACCACCTCACTGATCATAGTCGACATCGGTTAGGGCTGGAGTGAGTGTGAATCGTAAGTATTTAATCTTTTGTTGTTTTATTAAGAGTGTATAAGTTTCTCTGAAAAAGTAAATTGTAAATCATTGTACCTTAGCCACTAATACTCCATAATCTATAGGAAAACTATATTTGATGCATGAAAACAACATGACCCTAATCCAATTCAAAGTGCATGTTTACCCGTGGTCCTCAAATCCACGTGTCATTCATTTTGTGGTGAATTGAGATGCGTTCTCAATAATAGTTAAAACTCAATATTCTTCACAATTGCATTTTATGTGATTGCTCTACAATTTTATGCTTTTTTAATAGCAAATTTAAACTTTCTTGAGTGACATATTGAGAAGTTTACTAGTACGTGTACAAGTGGAGACAAAGTGTACGATAAAATTATATGTGTTCATATGGGGCAACATATCACCCTATGGGCAGTATATGAGTTACCACATGTCCAAATGGTAGGGTATCGGCCCAGGCGTTACAAATGTTATTGGAGCCTAACCAACCTAAAACTCATAATTAATGGGTGGACAGCAGGTATATGGAAGGCGCGACGAGAACTTCAGATAATTTAAAAGGGGTGAGTGTAACTCCCTCAAAGCTTTATTTTAGAGAGTTTCAAGCAATCTACAATATTACTAATCATACCAAACAAAATATCACGGCCTATATTTGGAACAATGAATTAGTAAAAAGAAATAAAAAAGAAAAAGATAAAAAAGAAAGATCAATGCCAAAATTATGGGAGCAATATATATAGAGCTTAATTACTATAGCTAGCCAGGCATGTAAAAAAGTAAAAATTATATGAAGGCACAAAATATGATGCATTTAATCGATCATATTATAAGTTGCACAGACATAGTAATTGATTCAACTTGATAGCATTATAACATCAATGCAAAACAAATTAACTCAAAGCACAAAGTAAGTAGAAATACAAGCGATTTAACATGTTAAGTAGAAATTCCTTAACATAATTTGAGTTCATCTTTTAGCTTTACCTCTCCTTCGCCTAAGATTACCGTAACTACAAACACCTCGATCATTTGCATCATTAAAAATCAATGGCAAATCATTGGCATCGTCTCCAAAATCATCTTCGTACGTAGTGATACGGATGCACGAACACCTCTCTAAAGAAGCGAAAAATGCACCGGTCAAGCTGTTAACAAACCACATCGCCACTCCATCGAGTTTGGCACAGCTCGACATCGGCCGGGCAGCCCTGGGGACAGCGGGCGTGGTGGCTCTAATGTTGCATGTGGTGGTTGCCATGGCAGGTGAAGGAATCAAGGAACTAAGGAAGATTGGTTTATTTGATGTGTAGATGTGTAATGGAAATAAAGAAGACAAGGAGAGATGTTTGTTTTTAATCACACAAGAATAGTACTCCTACTATTGAAGATTTTAAAAGTTGAATTCATGATGAATTTGTAATAAAGTACCACGCGTGAATGATGTTAAATATTTATAAAGAGGAGTAGATTTTTTTAGCTCCTTTTCTCTTCTCTTTTCATAGCTGGACAACATGGCCTACATATAAAATGTTTATTAATGGTCAATTAAATCTTATTTACGGTTTAAATAACCAAATTCATGATGTCGTAATTAGACGGTATATTACTAGACCAACAGTATGTCTATCTTAGGCTATGTTATTTTTGTCTACAAACTCATTCAGTTCAGTTCTATTCTGTTTAGTTATATTTTATATATTTTATACTATAATTCAGTTCAGATGAAGAGAACATATCTTTAGTTTTCCAATTTCGAGTGATTCTGCCATGATACTAATCGTTAAAGTTAGACATTTTCGTTTGAGCCAATATAGCTAGCAATAACGGGTCTATACCAGCTCTATTGATGTAAGTCAACTTTCCATTTCAGTTTTGGTCCATTCCTAATTTCCTACCTCAACTTTCCCTTTCTAAAATGTAAAATCTATATCAAACTATTTATTATAATTCACAATATCTACTATAATAGTTTATTCACACTCTCTAATATTTTATTTCTTTTCTTTTCTAATCTTTCTACTATATTTGTTTGGCTTGTTTTTTTTAATTTACAACTTGTACCTGGATCAAGAGGAAGTTGGGTCTGGAATGGAGGTAGGGAGTATGATTTAAGTCAGAAGTATTGGATATGTACATTAATTGTAACAACCAAAATGATGCATAACTCATGTAAACTCTACTTGTGTATTAGGCCTGCACAACGGACGGATACGGATCATATCCGATCTGTTTGACAGGATATCCGGTCAAACGGATGATCCGGTCAAACGGATGACTAAAAGGTCTATCTGTTATCTGATCCGTTCAGAGCGTATCGGATAACGGATAAATCCGCAGGATAACAGATAAATCCACCGGATATCCGTTATCCACAAAATATAATTTTTTTTAAAAAAAAACTTTTTTTTCAACATTATTGAACGATAAAATGACGAAAATAACGAAGAACACCAAACAACATAGGTTCGAATAATCGAATTACATATCAAAAGTTCAAAAACAAACCTACGCAATTCAAATATCCATATTCCATACTCCATAGTACCATAAATCCATAATACATTACACATGATTCAAAATGTCCAAATTAAATGCAAGATGAAAAGTAAATAAAACAGCTTCAAGCCTTCAAGTCTCTTGTAGTCTTGTTCAACTTCATCAACATCAAGTCCACGGAAGTCTGCAAAGTACAAATAGATACTTTAGGAAAAAATTTGCAATACAAGGAAAAAAAATGCTCAATAGCATGTTGCAGAATTTGCACAGCACAGCAGAATAGGAGCAGAAAGAAGGCAAAAAGAAGAGAACAGAAATGCAGAAATGAAGAACAACACAGCAGAACAGGAGCAGTCTGCAGAAAGAAGAAAAAAAGAGAGAAATGCATAAATGCAGAAAAACAGGAGCAGATTTATCCGTTTAATACCTAATATATTAGAATATAATTAAAAAATAAAACGGATAACGGATATCTGACGGATTTATCCGTTTTTCGCGGATAGAAAAAAATCGTATCCGATTCGTTAGCTAACGGACCGGATCGATCCGATCCGTAAATGAACTATATATGTCATATTAAAAATGACGAAATGAACTAAATTAGTAAATAATTAGTGCATGGAAGCTGGTTGATCAAATCACTTTTGACCGTTTGGTTATTAAAAACGTGAATGAAAAGGAACATAATGACTTGAACACAATGATGAGGATCGAGTGCGTTTAATCATTCGGTTGTATTATTATTCTTTGATATCTGAGACAAATAACTTTATTTCGATCTTTTTCTAATTTCTAGGTAAAATAACAGTTGATTTGGTGCAGGCCGGCTCTAAATTATTATATACTTTTGCTCTAAATATTTCATTTCATGTTCTAAACATCACTCATAAACGCTGTCAATTTTTATTTCCTTTAATTTGATATCTTAGACAAATAAGTTTATATTTCGATCTTTTTCTAATTTCTAGGTATAAAGAAAAAAAAAAAAGAAATTTTCCTTTGTTTTGGATGTAGCCAATCCATTTAACGGTGACTTAATTTTGTGCTTGCTTACGGACTTTTCCACGGTTTATTACGCTGTTTCTGTTGCACCTGATAAGAGGAAATTGAAGATATTAGTATTAAAAAAGTGAATTAAAATGTGTAGAGAAAAACAGTAATTGAATCATCCTTTAACCAAACAAAAAACCGAGGCATGTGCTTGCACATTTCTCTTAAAACAATTATGTCCCCTCACTACAGTGCTTGAGGTATCGTTGAACGCTTGTTTCCCAGAATACAACGGTTAAACCTTAACAACTAGCTGCACTCGCTAACTATTCTTGGCGAACTAAACTGGAGCCCAGATTATACGAAAGGGGAGAGGAGAAGAAAAGCCACAGAGAGAGAAGAGAAAAGGGGTGGGTTTTCTTCTACTCTTTTCCAAAGCAAATGAGACCCTTTTATAGGTGAGGAATTGAGAATGTAACTTCATTCTTCATTACACAATATTCATTAGAAAATATTTTGTAACTTATGCAACAAATGTCAAATTGACTACTTGTAACCTATGTTTTGAAACTCGGATTCGGACGTTGACCCGGCCTACCTACTGTAGGAGGTTCAACCGGGTCAACTCGGGTCAACCTACAAAAAATATTTTTAAAAATAAAACATAATGTATACCTTAAAAATTCAACATATACATTTTTTGCCTTAAAAAAAAGATAGAATACATTGCATAAACGACATATGCCTCAATTCCATTGTCACAATTCATATAAAATATAGAAATAACAACAATCCATAAACCACAAACACAAAGTCACCATAACTCCATAACATTAAGTTCAAAATAACAAATAACATCAAAGCATCATAGTTCCAACTTAGTCTCTAAAGCATCTTAAGATTGCAACAATCCATAAACAATCAAAACAAAGTTCACTTGAAGATGTTTTTGAACAACAAAGTCGTAAAATGCCTAGCTTTCTTCTCCGGCGCCTTCCCCTTCATTCGTTGGCTCACATCCCCAGTTTTGATCATCTCCCCACATAGGATCATCATCGTCAAGAAGAGTTGTGTCAAGGATATTGTCACTGCCTATACAAAAGCCATGATAATGATACAAATTACTTAACCAAAAGACCAAAACAAAGTAAGGGATAGTGAAATATACAAATAGAACAATGGATAAGCAAATGATACCTTCAACACACTGTGAACTCTCACCAGCATCACCTGTTCCATTCTCAAGCCTCTCCAATTCATCATAGTCTAGCTCTCCATTAGGTTCTTCATCAATTACCCAATGATCAACTCTATCAACACATTCTATATCAATGGGATCATACGAAACTTTCTTTGGACTACAAACTGTTAGGAATATCTGTTTAGATTTTGATCAGCAACCTAATGACTTATCTTAGCTCAAAACGGTGATTAGTACTCTTAGTTCACTTGAACACTGTAAAAGAGGAATCTCACTAAGTATGATAGTCTAGCAAATCTTGTATAGGATGTTAGGTCTCGAAATGTAATTTTTATCTTCTGAAGAAGACCAAGAAGAAGGCATCCAGCAGGAAAAGTTCAACAAATTTGAAGATTTGAAGACTGCACAAGATTGCTGAAGACAAGGGTTTTTCAGATACCTATGTCCAGATATCTTGAAGAAAAGTGTTTCGAAACACGTTGCAAAATATATCTGAGAATAAAAGGTTTCTGAGACGAGGAAAGTGCCCACAGATATCTACACTCAGATACCTTGGACATATAATACGCTTCTGAAAAAGAAACATATTATAACAAGTTGTTTAAACAAGTGGTATCTGGAGCTATGATGATATCTGGAAAAGAACGTGCAAAGCCTCAGAAAGCTTGCATAGTTCCGTTGGCACTACAGGACAAAGTATAGTACAGTGCATTAAATACGCAGACAGAAATGTCCGAACAAAAGCTGTAGCTTCTGAAGAAGAAGACAAACCTGCTACAGTACTATACTCAGATATCAATAGTTTGAATTTGATTTAATCCTAACGGATACTATTCAAACGGCACTCAAAATTCATCTATAAATATCAACACTTAGACTGCTTGAGAATACACACAAGACACTGAACACTTTAGATCACTGAACTTATACTGAAGATTCATACAAGCTCTCTCAAGCAAACTACTTACTTTCAAGCTTTCTGTTGCGACCAAAGCTCTTGATTCTAAGTAGCACAAAAGTTCTAAGTGTCCTGATCCTTAACGAGCATTGTTATCTGTAAAGGAATTGAACTAAGATTTCGTATCTGAGATTCATTCTCTGGAACACTTACAATAGACTTGGGTCAGTAGAGAACAAGATACCATACATTGAAAAGTGTATTAAGTATACTTGATTCATAGAGCTATCTGAATAACTGAATAAGTTATTTAAGAAGCTCACCTGACAAACAAACCTAAAACCAACACCTTAAACGGCGTGGAGTACAAGAAATACTTAGTTTGGGAAACTAAGGAATAACTCCAAGGTTATTGAGCACAGGAAGTACTTAGTTTGGGAAACTAAGGAACAGCTCAAAAAGGTTTCTGAGTAAAGGAAGTACTTGGCCGTGAAAGCCGGGGAATAACTCAGGGGGAACACTTGGTTGGGAACCTAGTGTATTTAGGAATCAAGAAAAGATATCTGTAAGGTTACCTCATTTATCTTAGTGGATTCTAGGTCTGAGAAAGACCGAAGTGAATTAGTTGAAGGATTACGCCACCTTCAGATACCACTATAAAAAGACTTGTGTTATTTACTTTCTGCAGATTATTACTTGTTTTACTCATATTGCAAAGTACTTACACTTATCTTGCTAAACACGTGCACTTATCTTAAGAAAGTCTTCCGCTCTCTGAAATTAAGTATCAGATATCTGAGAAACTGTGCTTATCGACAAAAGTTTTAAAAGACTACACCCCCCCCCCCCCCCCAGTCTTTTACTTTGCCGTTATCTGGACCAACAAGTGGTATCAGAGCAGGAGGTTCCCAAGCCTTCTGCACTGAACCTAGATCCCAGATAAGTGCCCACTAACTGCTTTTCACCTACACTTGATTTGTTTGTTTAGTGTGTTTACTGTAGGATGTCTTTAAGTGACGCCCCAATTCTCAAGCCAGAGAATTATGAGAAATGGAAGAACAACATGATGCTCCACCTAGAAGCCATCAGTGACGAAATGATCGAAGTAATAAAGAATGGCCCAATAGTCATTCAACAACTCAAGCAAGTCATAGAGGTTTCTAATGGTAGAGACAGAGAACAAAGTGATGGGTCTTCACAGACAGATGCGTCAACCAGCGGGAGACCTGCCAGTCAAGTCATTTACGAACCTAAGCCCAGAGAACTCTGGACATCGGAAGATGCCTTAGAAATCGTTTGGATGGACAGGCTCGTAATATCATCATACGTTCTACTCCAGAGCACATACGGTGTAAATTGTGGGGTGCAAAAACGGCGAAAGTGGCCTGGCAACTGATTGAAGAAATCTGTGCTGGCACTGAAAATACAAAGGAAAATAAGTTCGAAGTTTTGAATCTAAAATTCCAAAACTTTAAACAAGGTCCCTCAGAGACTCTTGAAGAACTAGATTTCCGGTTTACAACACTTATGAGTGACATGGCTGCACTTAGTGAAAGTAATAGATATACCCAGTCAGAAAAGATTAAAACCATTGTGAGAAGTCTTAATCATAAATGGGAACACACAAAGTTTTTCTACTTTAACCAAGGAATGCCAGATATCACTCCTGTGAAACTTTTCTCTCACCTTGCCACTGTTGACTATGAGACAACTCAAAGGGGACAAACAACTGAGAAGTTGCAGAATGTTGCTCTAGTTGCTCAAGGAACTTCTGAAAAGAAGAAAGGCAAGGATATGACTGAGGATGCTCTTGATGTAAAGCAAATGGGAAAATATGTCAGTCGAGAAATTGAGAGAAGAAAAGCCAAAGAGAAGCTGAAAAAGCATCTAGGCTCAAACTATCACCAGTACAAAAATATGCAGAGCTCGCTGAACAAGCCAGCTCAAAAAGCATCAAGTACTGAAGAAGCAGAAATCGGAAATGATATCTGTTTCTATTGTCAGAAACCTGGTCATTTCAAGAAGGATTGTCCTGCCTTCAACAAACTTAAGACAGGTGACAAGAAAGATAGAAGAATCTTCAAAAGAAGTCAAAGAGCTATGCTCACTGAAGAAAGGAAAAAGATTCAACTTCAACTGGATGCTCTAGATATTGAGTCTGATTCTGAGGATGAGGATTCAGATGATTCCACACTGCCTTCCCCAGAAATATGCGGTGTTTCTCATGAAGTAATTGACTTTGGTCAAAAGAATAAAGAAGTGTGTGGAATGGTTGAAGAAATCTTCCCCGATATCTCCAATATTGAACCTTGTCTAATGGCTGATGAGGTAACACATACTTCCTGTTATACTTGTGAAAGTGATGGAGAAGGAATCAAAGAACTAGAAAATCTCAGAAAAGAAATTGATCTTTACAAAAGAGAATTTCTAATGTTCCAAACTAGAGCCGAAATATTCGAAGAAGAAAAGAATTCTCTTGCAAAGGAAAATTCTCAATTAATCAAGATATCTGAGAAAAAGGATGCTGAAAATGCATTTCTCAAGGCTCAGATATCTGAGACCGAAAAGTCACATAAAGAAGCAATGGCTAATCTTCAAAAGAAATAAGAAGGTCTTCTTTCAGAGAATGAGGAACTCAAAAAGAAAGAGCTATCTTTTCAATCTTATGCCAAAGCTAGTGACACTCTTACTGAAGTACAATCTTATTTAAGAGATCCTTCAGAAAAGAGAGGACTTGGGCTGGACATACAAACAGATAGTCCCACCACTCTGAATAAGAGTAATAGAGGACTAACATTCGTCAGTGCTCAGCAAAGTGATTCCCAAACAATCTACAGCATCGGTCAGAAAGCTAAGATTGCGGACAAAGGAAAGGCAGTTGCAACCAAGCCTTTGTGGGAAAAACAAGTCCAAAAGAAAACTGTGGGAAATGTCTCTGAAAAGAAACATAACACTGAGAAGTGCAATCACCCACAGTGCTATGTCTCTCAAAAAGGAAAAATTGCAGGAGCTGGCAAATTTTCTTATGTCACGTTTTCTGGAAAGAAAATTGATCATCCAGAGACTAGCAAAGTCATGAGAGAGATCTCGACGACATCAGTGCTCGTAATGGTATTGGCTATAAAGCCATCGGGAAACAACTTGCTCATGAATACAAACAAGAGCAAGAACGATGGTTAAAGGCTAGAATTGCTCACAGCAATTATCAGAAGTGGAAGAAAAATCAAGCCACTGAAAATCTGAATGCCAGGGCTAGAAGAAATCTGACTAGAAAAGCTAAGTTTGCTGGAAAGCAGACTCAGAAATCTGACAGGTATCTGAAAGCACCAAATGAAGCACCTAGGAACACACCAAGGAAGAAAATAGTTTTAAACAACAATGATACCAATCATTTAACTAAGATTCCTCCTTATGTTCCTATTAGACAAAAGAATGTTCCCAAGAAATTCATTCAAAAATGGATTCCTACTGGAAGATTCTTTAGTCCAGATGGTTCCATTGTTGGTATGAGAACCTAATCTCCTGTTTCCTGTTTTGTGCAGAACACTCTAAAGACTAACTCAAAGTGGCATTTTGATAGTGGATGTGGGAAGCACATGACAGGAGACAAAGCAAATCTGATTAACTACAAAAAGTGCAATGATGGACCAATTATCAGGTTTGCTGGAGGAGATAAAAATCCAACCATAGGTTTTGGCAATTTGAAATTTGGAGCCTTCACAATCTCTGAAGTACTTCATGTAAAGGGATTGAAATATAATCTCCTAAGCATGAGTCAACTAGTAGACAAAGGGTACTCTGTCAAGATCAAGTCAAAACTATGTAAAGTGATTGACAATGAGTCAAAGCAGACAGTCTTGGTTGCAAGGCGTAAAGGAAATCTTTATGTTGCTGATTGGGCATCCGCTACAACCGAAGAATGTCTCATGGTGAGTCAATCTGGCCACACTGAAGAAAATTGGCTATGGCATAAAAGAATGAGTCACTTGAATTTCAAAACTCTGAATAAGCTAGCCAAGGAAGAGTTGGTGGTTGGTTTGCCCAAAATGGCATATAGAAAAGAAGGAGTATGCTCAGCTTGACAAATGGGAAAACAATCCAAAACATCTTTCAAGTCTAAGACTAGACATTCCAGTGAAAGGCCACTGCAATTGTTACATATGGATTTGTTTGAATCCTCAGTAACTAGTTATGCAGGAAAGAAGTATAGTCTGGTTGTTGTTGATGATTACTTAAGATTCACTTGGGTTGTATTTCTCAAACACAAATCTGATGCAAGGGTTGAGATACCTAACTTGCTGAATACGCTCGAAGTCATGAAAAATGACAAGGTATCTCAGAATCGTAATGACATGGTATCGAATTTGTGAACCAGTACATCAAAGAGTTTTGTACCTGCAAATGTATCCAACATCAACTATCTTCTGTAAGGACACCACAACAAAATGGTGTTGCTGAAAGAAAGAAAAGGACCCTAAAAGAAGCAGCAAGAACAATGCTTGCTGACACTGAAATAAGTGAAATCTATTGGGTTGAAGCTGTAAACACAACATGCTACACTCAAAATAGATGTCTGATTAACAAACACCATGACAAAACTCCGTATGAGCTTTTCATTGGTAGACCACCAAGTATCAAACATCTAAGGGTGTTTGATTGCAGATGTTTTGTTCTTAACAATGGAAAAGAATACTTGAGAACATTTCAACCAAAGGCAGATGAAGGAGTATTTCTTGGTTATTCTCTGAATAGCAAAGCCTACAGAATCTACAACAAAAGAACACAAAACATCGAGGAATCTATTCATGTAGTATTCTATGAAGGAAACAAGAAAATACTCTTGAATGATGATCTCTCAGATAGGTTCAAAGAACTAATAATTAAAGATTCTGAAAAAGGATCCTCAGAAGGAAACAATTTTATCATTCAAATAGAGGATGAGTCTGACGATGAAAAGCAATCTATGCTTAGTAACAACCAGATGACTCTAAGACATGATGAAGAATTTCCTATGAGAATTCCAGAAATAGAACAGGTTACTGAGAACCGTCATCATGAAGAGGTATCTGAAAGAGAGTTTGCCGAAATGCAAGTTCCAGATATCTCTAACACTGAAAGAGTGTCAGATATCCATGGCATTTCCCATACGTCAGATATCTCAGATACTGCACAAGTATCTCATCAAGATCATACTGATTAACATTCAAATCAAAATGATATTGATCCTACTAGTTCAAAACCCATTATGAAATGGATAAGAAATCATCCTGCAAAGGATGTGATTGGTCCCATAGAACAAGGAGTTAGAACTAGAAGAGCAATCGCTAAAAAAGCAAGTTGTCTCTATGGATGTTTCATCTCAAAAATTGAACCAAAGACAATAAAAGAAGCATTAAAGGATCAAGATTGGATCTCTGCAATGCAAGAAGAGTTGGATCAATTTGAGAGAAACAAAGTCTGGAAACTGGTTCCATTTGCTGATGGAATATCTGTAATCGGAACCAAGTGGGTTTTCAGAAACAAAATGAATGAGTCTGGTGAAATAACCAGAAACAAAGCTAGGTTGGTTGCCAAGGGATTCACCCAGACTGAAGGACTACATTTTGATGAATCTTATGCACCAGTTGCAAGACTGGATGCAATCACTACAAAAATCAACATGTGACGGATAGATCCGTCGATGCATGACTATCCGTCGCCCGACTCTGGCGGATCGGGCGACGGATAGAAAATCGTGCCGCCCCTGAAGCTATGTGACGGATAAAAATCCGTCGTCCCAATTCATGACAGTTGACGACGGATTGACCTTTTTAAAAAAAAAAATGATTATGGGCGACGGATAGATCTATCTGGCCCATTACAAAAAATAAAATCGATATCAATTTTATATTCAGTACACGGATTAATCCGGTGGTGCGGTGGTGGCAGTGGTGGTGCGGTGGGTGTGGTGCAGGTGGTGGTGGGAGGTGGTGGTGGTGGAAGGGTGGTGGTGGTGGTGGAGGAGATGGTGGTGGTGGCAGGGTGGTGGTGCGGTGGTGGTGGGAGTAGAGAGGTGGTGGTGGTGGAGATGGTGGTGGAGGAGGATGGTGGAGGAAAGGAGGTGGTGGAGGAGATGGTGGTGGTGGTGGTTGGTGGTGGTGGCTGGGTGGTGGTGGTGGGAGGAGAGAGGTGGTGGTGGTGGTGGTGAGATGGTGGTGGAGGAAAGGAGGTGGTGGAGGAGATGGTGGTGGTGGGAGGAGAAAGGTGGTGGTGGGAGGAGAAAGGTGGTGGAGGAGATGGTGGTGGTGGTGGATGGTGGTGGTGGGAGGAGATGGTGGTGGTGGAGGATGGTGGTGGTGGGAGGAGAAAGGTGGTGGTGGGAGGAGGAGGAGGAGAAGTAGTGGAGAAAAGGAGGTGGTGGAGGAGATATATTATATTTTTTTTAGGTTTTTAGCGACGGATAGATCTAGATCTATCCCTCGCTAATTTTTTTTTTTTAATTTTCCGGCCTTGTAGCGACGGATAAATCTATCCGTCGCTACATAGCGACGGATAGATTTATCCGTCGCTAAAAATAGCGACGGATAAATCTATCCGTCGCTAAAATTTTTTTTTTATTTTGGTCAACGCTCTGTAGCGACGGATAATTTTATCCGTCGCTACAGAGCGACGGATAACCTTTATCCGTCGCCAAACGGGGCGACGGATAGAATCCGTCGCCCCAAGTAGCGATCCGTCGCTATTTATCCGTCGCCCCTTTCCGTCCCGTTACGGATGGATAAGACTCTTTCTAGCCTTTGCAGCTCATAATGACTTTACAGTTTATCAGATGGATGTCAAGAGTGCATTTCTAAATGGTGAACTGGCTGAGAAAGTCTATGTTAAGCAACCACCAGGTTTTGAAGTTCCCTCAGAAAGTAGGATGGTCTATAAGCTTCAGAAAGCTCAGATGAAACAAGCTCCAAGAGCGTGGTATGATACATTGGCCAGATACCTACTAGAAAGTGGTTTCAAGAAAGGAGATGTTGATAAAACACTCTTCACATTGAACCATGATGGGAAACTACTTTTAGTTCAAGTATATGTCGATGACATTATATTTGGATCTAAAGACAAGCAACTTTGTGAAGACTTTGCTGAACTCATGAAATGTAAATTTGAGATGAGCATGATGGGAGAATTGAATTACTTCCTAGGGCTGCAAGTCAAGCAACTCAATGATGGAATATTCATTAGTCAAACAAAGTATGCAAATGATATGCTCAATAAGTTCAATCTAAAGCCTTCTGAAAAGAATGCTAAGATACCAATGAGCATTGGAACCAAAATGACCTATACTGAATGTGACAAGAGTGTTGAAGAACACAAGTATAGGAAATTGATTGGGTCTCTACTATACCTCACTGAAAGTAGACCTGATATTCAATATGCAGTTGGAGTGTGTGCTAGATTTCAGACAAATCCAGTGCAGTCACACTACAACATTGCTATGAAGATATTAAGGTATGTAAAAGGTACTGTAGAAGTTAGATTGTGGTATCCAAAAGATAGTGGATTGAGTTTGGTTGGCTATTCAGATGCCGACTATGCTGGATCATTGCTTGATAGAAAAAGCACCTCAGGAACTTGTCAATTTCTTGGTGCTAGATTAATATCATGGTTCAGCAAGAAACAAAACTCAATTGCCACATCTACCACAGAAGCTGAATATATTGTTGCTGGATGTTGTGCTTCACAGATATTGTGGATACAACAACAACTCAGAGACTATGGACTCAATGAAGAAAAGACTCCCATTTTCTGTGACAACACTAGTGCTATTGCCATAACTCAGAATCCTAAGTTTCATGCAAGAACAAAGCACATTGATGTTAGACACCACTTCATCAGAGACCATGTTGAAAAAGGCAATATAGAGATACTCAAGATTGGCACTGAAGACCAACTTGCAGATATCTTCACTAAGCCACTACAAGAAAGTAGATTCTTAGCCTTAAGACACAGTCTTGGACTAATGGAGCTACCAAAGAACTGAAAAAGTTCAGAGAAGAGATATCTGAAGAAGATATCAAAGAAGAGAGAAAACGTATCTGGAACGGGTATCCAGAGAAAAGGAATCTGGAACGGGTATCCAGAAACTAAAGGCTAAAGGGTAAAACGGCTATTCAAAGATTTATGTGACGGGTACTCAGATATCTGGATCACTCAGTGAGGGGGAACACAAAAGAGAATAGTACAACTGTATGCAGTCAACTACTCTCTTGAAATTTGTATTATTTCTATCTTTGTGTAAAACTTGGACAAATACCATGTGTGAGATAAATTCAGATGCAAACAGTGTTCTTGGTCATACAGAAACGTGATTCAGAAAGCTAATAGCCAAAATTCATTAAATGGGCACAATTACATTTGTTGATTGTTATCATTGCTGAAGAAGCAATGGTGACCCTTGATGAATTGGGCGATTGATCTTTATGACAGAGATTAACTCTCAGTAAATCGTGAACTGTTAAAATTCCGACAGGGCCCACTATGCATTTAATGCCGAACAAACTTTTACTCACGCCTGCCTGCAATTCACAGATACTTACACACAAAATTAATTTGTATGTATATGTCTGTAGAGATTACATTGCTATATATATATGGGATTTTGGCAAAAGAGATTACTTTCGCCTAATCTAACATACAGACTTGCACAAGAATAGAAAAAACTCTTCTACAACCTCTGCAAATCTCTGTTAGTTTTTCTGCAAATAATTACTAATCTCTCACCCAAATCTCTTTCTCGTTTTTCAAAAAATTCACTATTTAAAGAGATGGCTCCCAAACGTGCTTCTTCTCAGAAATCCAAGTTACCACTGCATCGAAAAGCAAGCACCAGTGCTAGTTATAACAAACAATCGGTTGATCGGAGAATTCGACCCTGATCATTGGACTTCAAATCACAGGATGATTTGGGGTGGTGCCATGATTGAGGAATACCTGGTTACCGCAATAGAAAACCAGACTGACATAAAGTTGGTACTTGATATGCTTGAAAAGGCAAAAATCAAGGGCTTTCTATCTGCTCTTCCCAGTGGAGTTTCTTCACTGGATGTTCTGGAGTTTTACAACAACTCCACAATTATCTCCAAGATCTCTGAAGGCACTGAGATAGTGTCTATCAAGACCAAAGTCCAAGGACAAGAAATCCTGTTGGACGAAACATCTTTTTGTGAGCTGTTTGAACTTCAAAATCTTGGAAAGGATTTGAAATTGACACCAAGGATGAAGATCTCCTTGAAGGTGTGAAGCAACTATACAGTAATGTGTGTGATCTTGACAAACCAGACACACCCATCGACTTTAGGCTTGTTGACATAAGGACCAGACATCTTTTGGTCCACTGGGATGTGTTGGCATGTATCCTTCACAGAGGCTTCGATGGTCTACAAGGAGGTGCTGACCAAATAAGCCAAGAATGCTGGATGATGTTGTTCTTGTTGAATCAACAAGACAAAAGGCTGGAAAACCCTTTTAATTGGGGGAAGTACGCCTTCATGAAATTCGTGAAGAAGATACAAGGCTTTGAGCCTAAAATCGTTAAGGGCCTTGCTGAGCCAAAAGCCACAGTAAGCTATGGACTGCAAATTTGCTACTTACTGGAATGTCTTGGCATTGAGCTCAGAGAGACGGCAAATATTGCCAACAGTAACCTACTCTACAAATACAAGTATACAAACATGATGAAAAAGGTTACTGGATCTCAGAAAGGTTCCAAGAAGCGAAAGACTGAAGAGGTATCTGAGGGAAAAGTTGCGACCAAGAAGCCCAGAACTTCACGGAAGAAGTCTGCTGGCAAATCAGAAGGCACACCCATTGAGGTTGTCGATTCCCAGATACCTAACGTCGCTGCAGATGAACTCATCAATGAAGATGAACTCATCAATGCTGCAAAAGAGGCATCGACTACTGAACAAGTAGATTCAGCAAGAGAAAGTGCTTTCAGAAATGTCAAGACTATTGCCGAAAGCCTTGCTGATGAACTCATAAATGCTGAGAAACTTCAAACTCTTTCTGCAGAAGCAGCAGGGATTGTTGATAACTCTGTTCCAGATTTCGATGACGAATTGGACGAGGAGAAGATTCCATCCCCCAAGGTTGCTGAAAAAGTAACCAAGGCAAAGGGGAAGAACAAAAGGTCCAAGGTTGCTGAGAAAGCAACTAGCTCACAGGTTGCTGAACAAGCACCTATAGCAAAGGTTGTTGGTGCCAACACACCATCAGGGAAAGTCACGTATAAACAACTTCAAGAAGCCCTGATGAGTGGTGACCTAGTGTTGGTAGACGTTGATGTCAACACCACACTTAAAAATATGGAAGAGCTCTCAACTACTCAAACTTCTGCTTCCAGACAACCACAACAGCCACAAGTGGTTGATGAAATGGTAAATGAACTCCATTTCGACATATCAGCTATGCAACATGCTGAAGAAAATCCTGCAAACAAGCAGGTTCCCCAACTCCTAGAGAGGGATCAAACTGAGACACCTGCTCAGAATGATCAAACAAGGGAGGCAACTGAGTCAGTCACTCAGGAAAGGTCTGAAGTACCAGAAAATTCAAACAAAGAAGCTATAATGGAACAGCAAGACCAAAGCATAGAAGGGTCACAAGTTCCAGAGACCAAACAGCTTGACAATGCTCAGGTAGCTGAATGGTTTAACTATCCACTTGAGAAATTTTATGTTCATCAATCTTGTTACTTATAAAAATTTCTTTGTTACAGGCTGAATTAGAAACAAAAAAACAAGAGGAAGCTGAAAAGCTTGCCTCAGAGACTGAGAAGGAGGCTACTACCTCACCTCTTAAGGAATCTGAGCCTGTACTACAGGAGATAGAGAATTCCCTAAGAAATTACTTTTCAGATATTTGTTAATTCACTTAACTAATCAAGTGGATGTTTCTAATAGGCTCCAACTAAGAAAGAAATTGATAAGGCTGAAAAGCCTAACTCATCAGAGAATCAACCAGAGACTCACAAAGTCTCTGAGAAACAAGTATCTATATATATATATATATATATATATATATATATATATATATATATATATATATATATATATATATATATATATATATATATATATATACATGCATATATATATATGTATATGTATACATATATATATATATGCATGTATATATATATATGCATGTATATATATATATATGCATGTATATATATATATATATATATATATATATATATATATATATATATATATATATATATATATATATATATATATATTTCAGATACCTATAATCTTCAAAGACAAATCTGTGATCATTTTTCTCAAACTAACACTTTCTACTTAACAGGTTCAAAAAGAAGTAGAAGTTGCTGGGGAATTGCCCGCTCAATCCCCACAACAAATGAAAATTGATGAGGCATCAAAGTCTTCATCACAAGAAAATTTTCTAGAGACTGCACAAGTCTCTGAGCAACAAGTATCTGAGCCTCCAATAGTGGAGGTAATTGACCTCTCTGATATCTGATTTTGTAAATAGAATTTTTCTTGATGAAATTTCCTAAAGTGTTATAATTCTCAGGTTCAAGAAGAAAGAGAGGATGTTGAGGATCAGACTTCCAAGTCTCCTCCTCACACGAAGTTATCTGAGGCACCTGGAACCTCAGTAGTCCAACCTTCTGAGCCTGTTGCTGTTGCACAGGTAACACAGATCTTGACTACTCTAAAACTCAGATATCTACACAAGTTTTGAAACTAATTCAAAACTCTTTCAGGTTCAAAGTGGTGCCAAGAAGGAGTCACATGATGACTATGAAAACCTTCTTCCCTTCTTCAAGACTCATACCTTGCCAAAGCATATTCAATGCTTCAAGAAATGGCAAAGGTTAAGGTGCTCTGATCTCTCTGAAATACTGAGAATCACAGATCAACCAACAAGACGAGCACGAGCTCTTGATCTGGAAAACTATATCCACGCAATGTTCCCTACTAAACAATATCAAGTTGCGACCTTAATGCGTAAGGATTTTTCCAAGGAAGTGGCACACAAATTGGTGCAAGCCTTCAAACAGGCAGATGGTCAGACAAGATTGCAGATGGCATTCAAGCCAGTCCTGCCCCAGACACTACAATTTATTCCTTCTGAACAAGAAGAGGTTAATGGGCAGAAGATCACTATTCCTGTAGTGATTAATCTTGTATCTGAAGACGGTGAGGAGGAAGAAATAAATGAGAATAACTTTGATGAACCTCCCTCTGACCATCACAAAAAGGATGATGATGATATGACGGATGATGATGCCCTTGCACCAGGGACAGGAGGAATTCCACAAGGAAACAATGCCTCAGCTGCTGAAAAGCACACCGAGAGGACATCACAGAAATCCCCTCCTCCATCTCCTCAGAAATCCACCCATCCTTCACAGCAATCCCAACAACAAAAAGACACTACTGAACAAGTAGTTGAGTACTCTGAGGAAACAACTCAGAAGATGTTAAATACTCAAAACAGAGCTGCTCAACTCAAACAACTGTTGGAAGAAGAGCAACAGCTCCATCTTCAACTTGAAGAAGAGCTAGTTAAATCCAGAGATAACCTCAACAACTACAAGATCAATACTTACAAGAGACAGTAGCTTACTCTGAGGTTAAAGAGCTCCAGGATGCTGTAAATGCTATTGCTAAGGAATTAGATACTGAAGAAGTATCTAAAGAAAAGCATGATGCTAAGGCTCCATCACCAGAAAAAGACATACCATCCTCCTCTCAGAAAGGAAAGAAGCCTATCTATGAGATGGTTGCTGGACTAGAAAATCTTGAACATGTCCAAGAGGATGAAGATCACTGGGCTGAAGACTCAGATGATGAAGAAGACAAGACTTTGGCAGCACACCGCAATGAACATTTGAGGGTTTCTCATCTTAAAAGGAAGCTAATTGCTCCAGAAGTTTTCAACAAACTACCAAATGTCCACTCCCATGAATACATGAATAGATACCAAGTTTTGGCACATCTTAAAAAGGAGATGTCTTTACAAAACAAAGATGTAATTGCCTCCGTCCCCTCAGAAATGAAGAAGTTCACAGAACTCATTACTCAGAGAACAACCAGTATGGTTATTGCTCAGAATGATCTGGGAATGATAAGGGACGATGATATGTCATTAGCTGAAAAAGCTTTTCATGAGGCAAGTTACACTGCTGGAAAAGCAGATGCCATACTAGGCCCATTGGTAGAGCTCACTGATAAGGAAAATGGACTTATCAAACAAAATCAGGAGCTCAAGGCTGAACTTCAGAAGTTGGTTACTGCCTACAACTACTTGCAAAAGAATTTTGAGTCCCTCTCAGATTCTTTTGTGGTACTTAGTCAGTCAACAATGACTAAGGGGGAAGAATTTGGATCTCAAGATCAGGGGGAAGGAAAGAAGAAATCTAGAGTTGGTGCCGCTCAGAAAGGAAGAGGAAATAAGAAAACTTCCCAGCCACCACTCAGAATAAATGATCCCTCATCAAATCAAGCTGCTTTGCAAATAGTAGCTACTTCCCAGCAGCCAACTGAAGAAACTACAATGGTAACAAGGGCCATGGCAAAAAGACCTCCAAGGAGTACCAAGGCTCCAAGGAGAAGACAAGTAAGAGGGATTGATGAATCTTCTTCTGAAGAAGAAGAAGGCCAAATCAAATCCCTGGGCAATGAAGAAAGCTCCAAAAGTCTCATAAGAATTAATCTTGATGATGATGAAGAGACTGATGAAGATGAAGCTCCTCTTCACAGAAAAAGAAAAATCGATAGCCTAACTGAGCCCATAGCTACAAAGCCTTTAGCAGCTGAAACACCCTCTGGAAATAACAAGTCAATCCAGGGTGGTTCTTCAAGCAATCCCCCAAAGGAGAATTCTAGACAAAGAAGGAACAGGCTGAGAGCTGAACAAAGACAAAGTCAACTTCCACTCAGGCCAGAAGAAGCCAAAATTGAGTATGTGAAGAATAACAACAATTCCTCTGTCTACAGGTGCATTAATCAGAAGAATGGCTACTGAATTCTGGAACTCAAGCACTTACTGGTAAATTCAAGGTTTCCAGAACCAATCCATAAACAGCTCATGGCATGGAGAAAAGATAAGCCAATCTTGATTAACACCAACCACATCAAAGCATGGTTGGATTTTGAAGTAATCAAGAGAACATAAGCCATGAAGAAGGACCTCTCTGATGAATGTCCTTATGGAAAGCCAGATGATGTGCAGAATTCTAACATTCTCGAACAGGCACAAGAGCAAGACTTGCGGTGGAACCCTATGAGTCCTTCTACTTAACTGAAGATCAATACAAGGGTGACATCAGATATCTGAAGATTATTTATGAATACTTCAAACTATCAGATATCAGAATCGAGCATGTCTGGAAGTGGGGAAAGTATCTGTGGGTCAAGCATTTTTTCAAGAGAAATCCCACCAAAACCTACAAGGAAGTCTGTGGATTTGCCAGAGACACAGAGATGATTGTCAGAACCCTTCTCTATGACTACTCTGATGATATCAAAAGGTTTGGTGATAGGAAATTTGCAGACTGATTCATGGAGCTATTTTGAAGACTTGAAGATCTTTGAAGGCTTGTCATTTAGAATGGTCACTTGGAGCTTGGTAACTCCTGTTGTTCTATTTCACTAAGTAGTTTCTGTGATTTTGCTGATTGATCTTTTCTGTTAAATCTTGAAAAAGTTATCTGTAAGCTTTCTCTGTATCATATCTGATGAACTTACTCTCAGATATCATTTTATATATAAGATAACTTGTCAGCAAAGATCACACCTTGTGATTTGGTTGATGTTTACTTTCTGCACTTAATTATATGAATTAAAAGATCATAAGAAATGATTAAGTGGTGGATTGTTTCCTCATCCAGACTTGTAATAGGTCAGATAGTCATTGTTGACTGATCAAAATGGGGGAAATTTGTTAGGAATATCTGTTTAGATTTTGATCAGCAACCTAATGACTTATCTTAGCTCAAAAAGGTGATTAGTACTCTTAGTTCACTTGAACACTGTAAAAGAGGAATCTCACTAAGTATGATAGTCTAGCAAATCTTGTATAGGATGTTAGGTCTCGAAATGTAATTTTTATCTTCTGAAGAAGACCAAGAAGAAGGCATCCACCAGGAAAAGTTCAACAAATTTGAAGATTTGAAGACTGCACAAGATTGCTGAAGACAAGGGTTTTTCAGATACCTATGTCCAGATATCTTGAAGAAAAGTGTTTCGAAACACGTTGCAAAAGATATCTGAGAATAAAAGGTTTCTGAGACGAGGAAAGTGCCCACAGATATCTACACTCAGATACCTTGGACATATAATACGCTTCTGAAAAAGAAACATATTATAACAAGTTGTTTAAACAAGTGGTATCTGGAGCTATGATGATCTCTGGAAAAGAACGTGCAAAGCCTCAGAAAGCTTGCATAGTTCCGTTGGCAATACAGGACAAAGTATAGTACAGTGCATTAAATACGCAGACAGAAATGTCTGAACAAAAGTCAGCTTCAAGAAGAAGACAAACCTGCTACAGTACTATACTCAGATATCAATAGTTTGAATTTGATTTAAGCCTAACGGATACTATTCAAACGGCACTCAAAATTCATCTATAAATATCAACACTTAGACTGCTTGAGAATACACACAAGACACTGAACACTTTAGATCACTGAACTTATACTGAAGATTCATACAAGCTCTCTCAAGCAAACTACTTACTTTCAAGCTTTCTGTTGCGACCAAAGCTCTTGATTCTAAGTAGCACAAAAGTTCTAAGTGTCCTGATCCGTAACGAGCATTGTTATCTGTGAAGGAATTGAACTAAGATTTCGTATCTGAGATTCATTCTCTGGAACACTTACAATAGACTTGGGTCAGTAGAGAACAAGATACCATACATTGAAAAGTGTATTAAGTATACTTGATTCATAGAGCTATCTGAATAACTGAATAAGTTATTTAAGAAGCTCACTTGACAAACAAACCTAAAACTAACACCTTAAACGGCGTGGAGTACAAGAAGTACTTAGTTTGGGAAACTAAGGAATAACTCCAAGGTTATTGAGCACAGGAAGTACTTAGTTTGGGAAACTAAGGAACAGCTCAAAAAGGTTTCTGAGTACAGGAAGTACTTAGCCGTGAAAGCTGGGGAATAACTCAGGGGGAACACTTGGTTGGGAACCTAGTGTATTTAGGAATCAAGAAAAGATATCTGTAAGGTTACCTCATTTATCTTAGTGGATTCTAGGTCTGAGAAAGACCGAAGTGGATTAGTTGAAGGATTACGCCACCTTCAGATACCACTATAAAAAGACTTGTGTTATTTACTTTCTGCAGCTTATTACTTGTTTTACTCATATTGCAAAGTACTTACACTTATCTTGCTGAACACGTGCACTTATCTTAAGAAAGTCTTCCGCTATCTGAAATTAAGTATTAGATATCTTCACAGATATCTGAGAAACTGTGCTTATCGACAAAAGTTTTAAAAGACTATTCACCCCTCCCCCCCCCCCCCCCAGTCTTTTACTTTGCCGTTATCTGGACCAACACAAACAATATAAAAACAAAGGTCAAGTAATCATCAAGATCAATATTCAATACGTTATATAACTATAACAAAACATGAGTTAAAGAACCATATACTGATTCTTCAAGCGCAAATTGTAGTGTACAAAGACAAGATCATTAAGCCTTTTATGCTCCAGCCTATTTCTCTTCTTAGTATGAATGCGCTCAAACACACTCCAATTGCGCTCACAACCTGAAGAGGATGATGTCTGACTCAGAAGTCTGATGGCAAGATTCTGCAAGTTTGGTGCACCATTGCCAAATATTCTCCACCATTCATCTAAATATGAAGAAATAATTGTGAGTTACAAACATAATAACACTTATACATATGCAAGACTATATACAATTCAATAAACATACCCGGTCTGATCCTTTTTGCATCTTTTTTAGCAAGTGACATTCCAAACCTACCTTGAGCCTCACGGAACATTGTAAGCTCTGATGTGACACCTTCAGAATCCCCATAAAGCTCTTGAATAAGGTCAAGAAAACCATCATAAGCAAGAGAAGGCATTGGAGTCTCTCTATCATATTGGAATGTTGGATTCAACCAGTATGCAGCTGCGTGGAGATCCTTCCTCAACATCTTATCCCTCCTCTCCTCAATGATATCAACAAATGGTTTGTATCTCCTCTCAACATTATTAAATACAGCCTTTGTACCATTAACAGCTCTTGTCAACCCCTCAAACACATAACCCAAAGAAGGTTTCTCATCAGTGTCACAAATACGCAACAATCTCATCAATGGTTCAGTCACTTTCACAATGAGTAAGCAATTATTCCAAAACCTACTATCAAATACAATGTCTTTCACTCTCTTACCCTTTGCAGTTCTCAAGAACTTTTTAAAACCAGGGTCTATGACCAATGCCTCCAAATGATGTTTATGATCATACAAACTCTTCAATGCAATGAAACTAGTGCCAAATCTAGTAGCTCTAGGAGTAATTATGTCAGTCCATCCAGGCCTTTCACGCAACCAACCACGTGTCCATTTGGTGTTATAAACAAACACAGTGATTCTAGAAGCTCGAAAGATGCAATTGCTTACTCTTTCCATTTTGCCAATATCTTGCAACATCAAATTGATACAGTGAGCAGAGCATGGAGACCAAAAAATCTTAGGATATTCCTTGTGAATCTTAGCCCCAACAGCTTTGTAGTTAGCTACATTGTCACTAACCACATGAACAACATTCTCTTTCCCAACATACTCAATGATTCTTGCAAACAGATTATACAAATCATCAGCAGTTGAAGCAGTGTTAGAGACATCACATGACTCAATAAACGATATACCATTAGGGCTATACACCAAGTAATTGATCAAAGATCTACCATGGTTATCAGTCTAACCATCACCCATAATGGTACACCCCTCCTTAACCCACCTAGATCGCAAAGCATCAATGCTTAAAGACACTTGAGTTTTAGCTTCTTTAAGTAAAGGAACTCTCAATGCATGATAAGTTGGACCAGTGTATCCAGAGCCCATGGTTGCTACCTTATTCATTGCAGCCTTAAAGTATTCAGAGTTGACGTCATTAAAGGGAATACAAGCATCATAGAACCACAATGCAACAGACATATCAGCTTCATGCTTTCTTTCTTTATTTTGCCATTCTTTTATGCTAGGCTGTTTCAGGTCTAACGATGCATTGCCTTTCATGTAACTCCATATCGTTTTCATTTTTTTTTTATCCCAGAGCCACCAATAGTTTCTTCATCCTCAACTACAAACGTATCATCCATTTCCATCTTAGTTTGTCTTTCAACATCCCTAGTAGCTAGAATACCATTCATTTCATCACTGATATCTTTAGTAACCTTTAGATAACCCGCAACCTCACCTTTCTTGCGTGCTAAATGTTGTTTCACTCTATTAATCCCTCCCCCTTTGAACACTTTTTCACAAAGAGTGCATTGCAGAATCTTATTCTTACCAGATTGTCCAATTTCAACACAATACTGCCAAGCTGGATCAACTTTTTGATGAACTGAGTGAGCAGCTGGAGCATTTTCAGAAGCATTTGCACTAGCAGAAGCTGCTGATGATGGCGTCCGACGGTCCATATCCTACAAGATACATATGCATTTGCACTAGCAGAAGCTAAATTACTAACTAAACAAAACTCAACACTACAGAAGCAAAATACAAGTAGAAGAGCAACTACAAAATGCCAAAATGCAACAAGAAGCAACATACTACATAGTACATACAAGTAGAAGGAGCAACTGAAAAACGCAAGAACAAGATTAATACTTTACTTACCAAGAGCCGATTGAATGAACAGAGCCCAACAGAGACACATCCGAACTGCACAGAGACAGAGCCAACCGCAAAACTGAAGAAAGAACGGGAGAAGAACTGAATAGAGAATAGAGACGAACTGAAGAAAGAACGGGAGAAGAACTGAAGAAGAGCCGCAAAAGCCAAAAACGGAAAAGGAAGAAGAACCGAAGAAGACTGAAAAGTGAAAAGGAAGGAACGCGATTAGGGTTGTTTTGATTGGGGATTTTTTCTCATCTCCTATTTTAGACTTTAGTTTTTTTTTTTTTTTTAATAACAAACCCGGTTGGAACCGGTTTTTAACCGTGTTTTTACCGGTTCCGCCGGGTTTTTACCGAAATTCGATTTTTTCCAGTTTTGGGGGGTTTTCGGCCCGGACCCCCCTCCGAGTCGCGGTTAAACCGGGTCGACCCGCCGGGTTTCATAACATAGCTTGTAACTTACATGAGTTACAAACTTCAATTTGAAGTAAAAGCTTCTAGAAGGTTGAAGAAGTTGAACCAACAAAACCTTAGCTCACAAGGGCTAACCCATTTGAGCTTGGTTCGGTTCAACATTCATGTCAGAGGTTCGCGCGCACCCCACTCACACATAAGTCCACTAGTTTTGTATACAAATCTGGCCAGGATTTGCACTCAACTCACCTAGCTACACAACTTGAACACCAAGTAGGAACTAGTAGATTATAAACTAAAGACTATACTTGCTCTCAAGTAATGTGGTATAAAACCACTACACCTTCTAACTTTAAGCACTTATTCCTCACTAACCCAAGGTCCGTTCTGGGCGTACAATATATCGATTCGAAACTTTTACCGAGTTGCTTACGAATATATATTTTATTTTCTTAATTAACAAATAACTAAGAAATGGTCTCTATGTAAATATACCCTTCAAGGAATTATTTACATTTTCTTTTTTCTTCATTATTTCCAACAATCCCCCACATGAAGAAAAACTTCATCTTCAGGTCATATAATCCTACGATCGAATACCTGCATAGGATAGGTAGGTGTTACCACCCTTGAACCCTCCCTCGTAAGAATGCACCTTCTTTACTAGCTGACCAGTAGACATGATGTCTTTGAACTGTTCTGTCGTTATGTAAACGACGGTGTATTCCACATAGATTTCTATCTGGCATAGCTTTGTTCTCATGGTTGTATTCGTTTAGTCCATGAACACCTTTCCTGGTTCTGCAAGAGCATACAAGAATTTGGGATTTAATTCTTGTTGAAGCGGCCCACACTTCACTCTCACATAGGTGATCCCATACCCCGTGTAACAAAGTTACTAGAAAAAATCATTAAAAACCACATGTTTAACCTCTTTAACTCTCGTCACTATATTGGTAAACCCCCACAGTGAACTCCACGTCGATACAATCAGGTTGTCCCTTTGAACCTAGATCTTGGGATCTCCAGTCAACTAGGTTGGGTTTTCCTTCGCATCAACCCTAAGTCAAAGTCTGCAATCCCATTCCAGTGGAAGACTTTGCTATCATCTCACGACATAACCCTCTGGTTAATGGATCCGCTAAATTATCTTTAGACATCACAAATTCTATCGAGATAATACTAGTCGTGAGAAGTTGTCTAACGGGGCTTATGCATTTGTCTAATATGTCTAGACTTACCGTTATACAAATAACTTTGTGCTCTACCAATTGCAGATTGGCTAAAACAATGCAAACATATTGCTTGGCACAAGTTCTGGCCAATAAGGAAGACTTTTAAAAAATATGCGTAGCCACCCGGCTTCCTCTACACATGAGTTCAACGCAATAAACTTTGCTTCCATCGTGGATCTTGTTATAATAATTTGTTTAGAAAATTTCCGAGAAATTGTTGCACCCCACAAAAAATGAGGACAATATCCACTAGTGGATTTAACATTCTTGAAATTAGAGATCCAGTAGCACAACACGATATCTAGTATACTGCAGCCCACAATCACGAGTAAATCTCAAGTACTTCGGTACTCTCATTATAGCCTTCAATGACTAACTCATAGATTTTTATTTTTTTTTCGTGTAGCGACTCAGTTTACTTACAACAGAGGCAAGATCAGGCCTTGTGTCGTGCATCAAGTACATTTGGCTTCTGATTATCCTAGAGTACTCAACTCAAGACACTCCCAAGCCACTATTCTTTGCAAGTTGAACACTGATGGCCAATGGAGTTCTAGTTGTTTCAACACCATCTTTGTTGAATTTCTCAAGAATCTTGTCCACATAGTGAGACTGATTCAACATCAACCCATTCAGTGTTCTAACAATTTGAATCCCAAGGATTACATCAGCTCGGCCCATGTCTTTCATATCAAATCTGGATTTCAACATATCCTTCGTAGATTTGACCATTTTATCATCACTCCCAATGATAAGCATGTCGTCTACATAAAGACGTAAAATGAGCCATTTTCTGTTTCCTTTATGTACACACATTTGTCAATTTCATAATGACAAACCTATTCTCCATCATGGCATTATCAAACTTCTCATGCCACTGCTTTGGTGCTTGTTTCAAGCCATACAAAGACTTCACCAATTTAAAAACCTCATTTTCCTGACCGGGTGCAGAAAAACCTTCATGTTGTTCCATATAAATCCCTTCTTCTAAATCACAATTTAGAAAAGCGATCTTTTCTTCCATCTGATGAAGTTCAAGATTTCGCAAAGAAGCAAACACAATTATCATCCTAAAGGATGTTAATCTCGACACATGATAATATGTCTCAAAATAGTCTTGACTTTATCCTTATCAATAGTTCCATCAAGCTTCAATTTTCTCTTGAAAATCCACTTGTAACCTAGTGGTTTACTTCCTAAGGAAGATCTACTAATTCTCAAGTATAATTTTGCAAAATAGATTGAATTTCACTATTGATAGCTTCTTTCCACATGGGTCCTTTCGTTGAGGTCACAACCTCTTGGTAACTTTGAGGTTCACTTTCAAGCATGAAAGTAGTCAAGTACTCAGGACCCCAATCTTTTGCAATTCTTACACGTTTGCCTCGTGTCGGTTCAATATCTTATTTTTCACTCTCTTCATTCTTTTCTTGCGTTTCCTCATGTGTCTGTTTAGAAGAGCTGCTAACAACATCTTCTAACCTTTTACATGGAAACACATCGTCAAAAAATGAAGCATCCGTGATTCCATTATCGTGTTCTTGTGTATGTCAGAAATTTCGGATTTCACCACCAAGAATCGATAAGAACCACTGTTATGTGCATAACCAAAAAATGCAACCAACCGTCTTTAGGTCCTACCTTAATATTCTTAGGTAAAGGACCATCATAGCAAGACACCCCCACACTCACAAGTGTTTATAGAAGACAAGCTTTCATGCCACAACACATAAGGGCACTTATATTCCGCTTTTAGAACCTTGTTAAAAATGTGGTTAGCTTTTAGAATAGCTTCTCTCCCACATTTCTTGGTTCGTCTCAAAAGTGATTAACATAGCATTCATCTTTTCTTTCCAAGTACCGGTTATGCCATGTTTGATTGAAGTGAGTAAGGAGCATTAATCATATATCTTATGCCACTAAACGCACACAAATTTTCAAGTGGCGAAACATATTCCCCACACAATTACTCCTCATCACATTAACCCTTTTGTTGAGCTTATTCTCAACTTCATTCTTATAGAGAGCACAACTTCTCTATTTCTTCATCTTTACTTTTGATAAATTACACAAACCAAAACTTAGTGCAGTCATCTATAAAAGTAATCTATAAAAGTAATGACAAACATGTTAACCATACACATTGGATTTAATTTGAAATCATACACATATGTATGAATTAAATCAAGTGGTCCAGTTTTCCTTTCAACATATTGAAAAGATTTTTTCAACTTTGCTTTGTCACATACTTCACTATTGGGTGAGGCATCTACGTGAAACGTTGGTAAACATTTCATGTTAATTAATTTACTCAAAGTAGTATAATTAACATGTCCAAGTCTACCATTTCATGTGTCAAAAGACTCAAACAAGTACGTAGAATTCATAGCTTTTCCATTAGTATTGGTGTCAACAAGCATTACATTGATTTTGAACATGCCTTCGGTAACATACCATTGGCCAATATAGACATCATTCATGGTCACAGTAACCTTAATAGACTCAACCAAAATACATATGTCATACTTGATTAGGAAAGAATTAAAAAAATTAGATTCATCCTAATCTTATATACATATAACACTTTATTAAAAAAAATTGAGCCAATATGTCATTTCAAAATCACCTTCCCATGACCTTGATGTCATAGGAATCAGAATTCTCCATGTACAACTTTTCAACTATCTCATTTTCATCCAACTAGCTTGACAAAGCGCACGTGACTGGTAGCACCAGTATCATTTAACCACTCTTTTGGTGTTTAAACCAAAAAGGTTCACCTCATATACGACAGTACATAGGAGGTTCCATAATCCAATGGCACTCGCCATTCCAATGTTAAACTCACCCTCAAGAGCTACACAAGCCACCATGGTGAGCTAACCCACAAGACCCAACATGATCAAATGAAAGATCATATATTGTGAAAGATTCACAATTAATCATGATGTATCAACGAATTTTTAATGTTGTAACCATCAACATAAACACATTGGCCCTTCAAACTTGGAACTCAAAAGCACACAAATGAATTTTCTCAATAATTCCATCAAAACAAAATGGAATTAAAGTTCATTTTGAAACATCCAATCAATGACAATATTATTGGTCTAATAAAATGTAGTCGCATGCCTTGTAATTCCAAAAGAATTTTGAATATAAGTAAATGATATTATCATTACCGACCAACAAAATTCAATTCCAAAATCCATTTACATGTCAATTACCACATGCATACTTCTGTTTCTCAATTCCAAAGGAAATATATAAGTTTTGTAAGAACTTTAAATCTAATGTTAACAATTGATATAAAATCATACTAAAGTCCAATGTAACAAATACCATTAAGATTGTAATCCAACAAAATAAGTGTGGCAATTTGAGAATTACCAACCATCACCAACAACTCAATACTCACCATATTGAAAATGGTTTTAAACATTCACCATTTTTCTCCAATTGGTGTTACAAAAACGATCGAGGACAACTTGTTGTTGGAAATCAAACGATTACCAATTCTTCCTTTTTTCCTACACAAGAAATTCATAAAATTAATATCTCCAATATCAAAATGACTATAAACTCGAATCCAAAATGATAAGAGAATACACTCCATAATTGTTTTAAGATTGGTGCACCTATAAGAGGAAATTGAAGATATTAGTATTAAAAAAATGAATTAAAATGTGTAGAGAAAAATAGTAATTGAATCATCCTTTTACCAAACATAAAACCGAGGCATGTGCTTGCAGATTTCCCTTAAAACAATTACATCCCCTCACTACGGTGCTTGAGGTATCGTTGAACGCTTGTTTCCCAGGATACAATGATTAAACCTTAACAACTAGCTGCACTCGCTAGCTATTCCTGGCGAACTAAACTGGAGCCCGGATTATACGAAAGGGGAGAGGAGAGAAGAAAAGCCACAAAGAGAGAAGAGAAAATGGGTGGGTTTTCTTCTACTCTTTTCCAAAGCAAATGAGACCCTTTTATAGGTGAGGAATTTAGAATGTAACTTCATTCTTCATTACAAAATATTCATTAGAAAATATTTTGTAACTTATGCAACAAATGTCAAATTGACTACTTGTAACTTACATGAGTTACAAACTTCAATTTGAAGCAAAAGCTTCTAGAAGGTTGAAGAAGTTGAATCAACAAAACCTTAGCTCACAAGGGCTAACCTATTTGAGCTTGGTTCGGTTCAACATTCGTGTTAGATGGTCACGCGCACCCCACTCGCACACAAGTCCACTAGTTTTGTATACAAATCTGGCCATAATTTGCACTCAACTCACCTAGCTGCACAACTTGAACACCAAGTAGGACCTAGTAGATTATAAACTAGAGACTATACTTGCTCTCAAGTAACGTTGTAAGAACCCGTACTTTTTATTTTAATTATATTCTATGGTTTAATTTATCTTTTTTAGTGGACTGGGCCAAGTAATATTTTCCAAACTGATTTTCGATTATTAGACCCAAGCCCATATAACTACCCAATATATAAATTTCAAAACCCTTATTTCCGTTCAAAATACAGAAACTTATATTTCTATCTTCTCCACTGCCGCAAAATCACCAAAACTTTTCCATTCATCAAAGATAAATTAGCCTGCATGTTTTCATGCAATCTGAAAGAATTGCATCAACCACGGAAGGAATCTCAATCTTTTTGCTTGATGACATCATCGATTGAAGACATCATCATTGCTGATTCATCATCATCATGGTTTTGATAGGTTGACATTGTGACATCATCGTGATGTCATCCCATCTTATTTATGTGCCTTAATTTAATTAACTTATATTTTTATATTTGGGTTCTTACATTATAGTGGTGATTTTCGGAGGATTCGAGGTGCAAGTCAGTAGAGCTTTGGTGGTCTAGCTAGGTTAAGCTGGTAAGGGGGATTTTCTGACACTTTTGCTTATATTTTCTGTATTATCGTATATGTATAGTTTTAATGTTTGACAAAGAGCTTATGATTATTATATCATGTTATGGGACTTGATATAATATTCTATTCGAAAGGATCAAGTATGTGAATTTCCAAAAGTATGTTTTATGATGCATGTGAAGTGTGAAAATTATGTTTCTGTACATGAAGATAAAATATGTTTTGGCTCTCAGTTTTGCCTACGCTCTGTACTGACCTCTCATGAGGGTTTATTGGCATAGAAGTATACTTCCTACCGTTTACTGTTCCTTTTCGCGGGGGAACCTACCGTTATTGTATCCTGTTTAGGAAACCTACTGTTTATGTTTCCTTTCGGGAAAACCTACTGTTACTGTTATGTATGCCATCTTCCCTGCCACGGGATCTAATAGTGGCCTAGTGTAAAATCTGATTGAGCTAAACTACTGTCTTACTCTTTTGTGAAAGAACTCCATGTTCTGATTTTGGATATGTGAATTGTTATCGTGTGGTGTGGGTGTGTGTGTGTGTGTGTGTGTGTGTGTATGTATGTATGTATGTATGTATGTATATATATATATATATATATATATATATATATATATATATGATTTACTACTCTGCTTGATCCGGTAAAAGTGCCAGGAGATTCACCCTTACACTTTTTTTTCAGTGGTATGGTTTCGTGAAGGTTGCTAGTAGAGGCAAGTCGGGTTACAACAGCTAGTATAGTTAGTGGAAGTTTTGTAATTTCTGAAGATGTATAAGTTCGAGTGTTTATTTATTGTATTTGTGTTTTAGACGCTCTGAATTACCTTTAAAAAACTGTTTTGTAAATAAAATTGAGGCTTCGTCTTGGCGTGAGCCCATCTCACGATAGACGGTCGGTCGCGCCAAAGTATTGTGGTTTTGGGGCGTGACAAACGTGGTATAAAACTACTACACCTTCTAACTTTAAGCAATTATTCCTCACTAAAATCACGAGACTTTCCTTTAGAACTTTCCCAATTAGTCAAGTGAGCGGAGATATACATATAAGAGGTGATAATGATATGAACAAATTATCAAGTACTCCATCTGTTCTAAAACTCCTCATAACTCATCCCCTATGGCAAAATGTATTGGATAAATAATATAAATGAATAGATTTCACACCTTTCTACACATTCGAGCTTTTAGATAAGATGAATTTTATCAAAATATTTATTAAACATATTATAGTTGAACATACGTTTGTTTTAAAACGAAGCATTCAATTTACCCTAAACGAATTTACCCAATTAGATTATTCGGAATATTTATATGAGTCCGTCTTGCGAGAGACCCCGACATATTGGAGAGTTCCGAAAATCCTCTATAACAGACAAACATAGATAATTTACCCTAAAAACTAGACAATCTGATTTTTCGTGGGTCGACCCGCAATTTATTTATTTATTTATTTTTTTTTTTTGAAAAAAAACTTACTCAGCTCATCAATGTTCATCCAAATCCACATATGTTGATTTTTACATCAAATTGTCTAGGTTTATCATCAAATTGTCTATGTTTATCGTGAAATTATATATGTTTAGCATCCAGACATTAGTAACAACCTATTTATCCAATCAAAACACAATATTTAAAAAAATACATGAACTTCAATTTCATTCGTCAACCAATAAATTTCAATACACAAAATAATAAAAAAATTAAAAATTTACAACCTATAAAAATATATGTCTTTTCAAAAATATTTAATACATCTACAAAATAGATTTCTTCACACTCTTCACTTGTTCGTCGATCCCTTCTTCCACAACGTCTCAATTTTTGTGACCAATCAATTTCTTTGTTCGACCACCCTTTTTACGAAAACCTAATACATACAACAAAAACATCAAAAAACATATACAATTTATACATAAACATAGACCATTTATACAAAAAAAACTAGACAATTTATAGTAAAACATAGACAATTTATACAAAAAACTAAACCAGCAACAACGAACATCATAGACAATTTCTACTAAAACATAGACCATTTATACAAAAAAAAACTAGACAATTTATAGTAAAACATAGACAATTTATACAAAAAAAAACCTAAACTAGCAACAACGAACAACATAGACAATTTCTACTAAAACATAGACCATTTATACCAAAAAAACTAGATAATTTATAGTAAAACATAGACAATTTATACAAAAAACTAAACCCGCAACAACGAACAACATAGACAATTTCTTCTAAAACATACACAATTAATTTCTACTAAAACATAGACCATTTATACAAAAAACTAGACAATTTATACTAAAACATATACAATTTATACAAAAAACTAAACCAGCGACAACGAACAAAATAGACAATTTCTACTAAAACACAGATCATTTATACAAAAAACTGACAATTTATACAAAAAAACTAAACCAGCAACAACGAAGAACATAGACAATTTCTAATAAAACATAGATAATTTATAAAAAAAGACAATATACAAAACATTAGTCCATGCCTTTATTATCAGAGTTTCCATTTTTATCTTTTATACCTTTTTAGTATTCTATAAAATCATATAAAAATCAATTGGTAGAGTTCTATCTTTTCACAATAAACCAACAACGGAGAACAACATAGACAATTTCTACTAAAACATAGGGCATTTATACAAAAAACTAGATAATTTTTACCAAAATATAGAAAATTACTAAATGAAAGCATATAAAACGCATGGATACTAATTCGAAACATCATATATACATTCAAATTAACACTGAACAAACTAGATAATTTCGACTAAAATGTAGACATTTAAACAAAAAACTAAACGAAATCGGGAAAAACATAAGTGACCTGAAAATTGAGGAAATGACAAGGTAATGACTTATGTGTGTTGAGTAGTCGGAGATTCGCCGGAGAAGACAACCAGAGAGCTTCGAAGTCCGGTCAACAATTTTGAAAGTCGACAAAACGGAAAAACGAAAACGATAGAAAGGTAGATCGGCTCATGAGTTACTCAAATATGCAATCGGATTTAGTATTGGTGGTCGGACGACGGAGTTACGGCGGATTTAGTGGTGGTTGAGTGGTGGTCTAAGAGAGATAAAGAGATTGGAAGATAGAGAGAGACGTGAAGAAGTAAATGAAGAAAGTGAAATAAAACCATAAAAAAATTGACTCTTATACTAAAACCGTTTTCGGATCCGGATTCGGATCCAATTGTTAAAAATTCCATCTTCAATCCAGATCCGCGAAAAATATTAAAATGAATAAATATAAAATATAGATAATTTTTATGTGAAAATATATTGACTTTTTTGACTCTAAAAAATGAGTAGGACTTTTATAAGAATTTGTATATTTATATTAATTAATACATTTTGGTAGAAAAAGAGTCGTGTGTGCGAGCTTTCTCTGTCAGCGCGATTTAAGAGAAAATGGTGGAATGAGAAAACTGCTGCATATTTACTGAAGAAGAAGAAGACGACCATCTGGCACAAATAACCGCACAATCGAAGGTGATATTTAAGCAAGCAGATTCAATCAAATCTGAAACTGATTTCAATTTCCATTGGTAAACACAATCTCAATTTCTTCTACTTCTTCGACTTCAGCTCCAAAATGCTCGCCGATAATTCTCAGACTCCAACTCGGTAACAATTTATCCCCAACTTCAGTTTACCCCCTTAAATTTGTGCTTTAATCAGTTTCTTTGCTTCGTCAAATTGTGTTCAACTTGATAACTTGTGAGAAATCAGTTAATTATACGTGGAAATCGATGTTACCAATGGCGATGTTATTTTGATAGTCATTTGTTAGGTATATATGTGTTAGAGATAGTACTGAGGGAGGTTATTTTGCAGGAGTGAGTTGTTGAGTATGGTGAGGAAGCATTCTAAGACGATAGGGCAGACGGTATTGGATGAGGACGATACATCGTCGGATGTGGAAATGGATTCGAGGTTTTGGCATGACATCATTGATTTGTATTTCGTCCGTGGCAGGGAGGCGAGGGGGCGACAAGATGATGATCTCTTGTTTTTTGTTAGAAAACTGGTAGTCTTCTTTGGTTCATAAATTGATCTTTTCTTTTAACTAGCTGCGTTTGACTTTAATGGATGTTTATATGGCTTGTTTTATGCAGTTACAAAGACCTGCTGATAATGCTGATGACAACTCACCTTACTTTGTACGCAGGTGGGCACCTAAGGTAAATGCACTGAATGATTACTTTGTAATGATTGCGGAAGAATCCGTGTTTGTGTGAATGAATGTCTTATGACTCTTATCTGATCATATAATACAAGAAGGACCATTTTTCATTGCCATCTTGAATAATCTGTTTATTCTGTAAAATGTTTAGTTGAGTATTCAAGAGTTGTGGAAAGTTTGGAAATCACCCAATGATGCAGCTGTCAACCAAAATGTTACTGTCATGTTTTCCCTTGAAGTGCTTCCTTAATCTAACTACTATTTGACTGCAATAAAGGGTGTTGCCTGTGCACCCTAATGATTCATGAAATTTATCTAGTTATAAGTCCTATGAAGTGGAATTCACTGCAAAATTCCTAGCTCCAACCTGCCTGAGTTGCTGCTGAGCCTGTCTGCCTTACCAATCTCTTGCCAGATCTAAAGTGCTCACGGAAATTTTTTATAAGTATTGACACGATCCATTATGTACACTCCAAAATTTTCTCACGTTATATATGTGGCATGAAGGGATTACAACTGACTGCCCCAGTCCCCACTCACCTATCACCTCTTTGCTTCAGACCATTGTTCAATCATTTCTGTAGGACTCCAGGCATAGCCACTACTGCTTTGGCGCACCATGTTCTCTCTGCAATACCTGCCGTTTCTTGATTTGGTATTATTAGTAAGGAGTCGAGATCCTTTAGGACCAAAGAATAATTAAAATTCTTGTCCTTTTGAAAACTTGGACTTTGTAATACAATTTCAATTTTTCAAGTCTGTGTGATGATCTATATAGATCTCGGAATTATGAGTTAATTCATGACTATCTTTTGATTTGCAACCTCTTACTTACATCTGAAGCATTCAGGAACCTTTTCTCTGTCATACTATTTCATCTGATTTATTCTACGGAATGTTTCGATCCTGACGATGTTTATATTGCATATCATTACTTTGTTGTTCTTCTTAAGTTTCTTTTTTTAAGCAGGTGGTTATGTTTGTATTTTTACAGTCTGATAAACATCATGTTGTCTTGTTCAGGTTTGTTTTGCATTTGATTTCGAGTTGAAAGTTTATGTATATCCCTATACAGGTTAAAAGTGTCTGATGACAAATTACTTTGGAATGTAATAGGCTGAACAAATATGAATGCTATCACATTCTGTGTTTAAGTCTCAATGATTTCTGTATCTATTTTGAAGCTTGTGTCCATGTTAACTCCATAATACCATTCGAAATGTTTGCCTGTGTTATGTAAGGACCTTCGTTTCAGAGTAGTGAGTCGCTGTTTATTTGCTATGGACTTAGTCATCTTCATCTTGTAATGTGTAACAGTTGGATGACTTGATTGGCAACAGTTCCATGGATATAGATTGGAGACGCTCATTTTACTTGAATTTGATTGCTCATACTTCTTTCAGTGTCACTGTAGCAATTTGCAGGTGATTCTTATGTAATCCTTTGTTTACTGAAAGTTCTTTTGCTATGTCAACAAGATCTGCCTGCATTCTCATCATCATCATATCATGTTAGTTTTGTACTTTGAGAGGGAGTTATATACATTTTTAGAGGCACCTTCTCCTTTTCCTCATATTAAACCCAAATGAGATTGTTTATTGGTACCTTGTGGACTAGAGTTAGTATTATGAAACTAGGTGATATTATTGGATATCCATTGGAAGTCTTCTACACACTCGTCATGGTAATCAGTATGTACTTGCACTATTTTATGCTGATAAAAAAGTTCAACATGTTTTAGCTTATATTGCCTCCGCAAATACTTATTTTTTATGCTTGCTCCACTGCTACATCATTGCTCTGTTATATTTTTCCGTTGGATGCAGATTACTGATTTCCTTCTCTCATCAGTAATCAGGTCCTTCAACAATATCAGGGTGGCCAAGGGAAACCACTGTCTCCCGTCTATAAGGTTCTAAATTCATGATTATACTGCTTGCATGGTTTTGATTCTTTGATGCCGATACTTGTTATATGCAGTCTACACTCCAGTTGCATTTCATCTATTTTCTTTCACTTTTCTTCGGTACCTCAAATTTGACTGTTTGCTGCATATACTTGGGAATATTCAACTTACAACATACCCATATTGCAGGTTGTGAAGACAGTATATGCATCTCCAAGTCGTGTTAATTTTCATTTGGATTCAAGAAAGGTCGTTTTCTGATTCCAAAAACTATTTTTATCTCGATTGAATTGTCAGTGTCAATCATGCATAGTGAATTGGTGATTGTTCTTGTTGTGATTTCAGGAAGTGGAAACCACACCTGCCTATCCAGATATATGTTTTGCAGTAGATGATTTCGATTCCACTTTCGATGCAGTGGTAAGGTGCAGGTTTACAATTTCAATTGTCACAAAATGAAGCACTCCCTCTGTCCCAGACCAGATGTCACATATTCCATTTATATTTGTGCTCAAATGTACTGTTTCCATTTTTGGCACAATTTACATGCATGCACTTCACACTTATTACCTTTCCCACTCTATCTTAAAATCTATGTCCCAGAACCAATTGTATGATATGGGACGGAGAGGAAGTATGATTGTTTGCAATTTGTTTCTGGCTTTGCTCTATATCTTATTAGGTTTATATTGTATAGATTGATTTGGCACTTTGTTAGACCATTAGTCAGCTATTAGCCTATATCCCTCTTTACTGAGTAGTATATTGTTCTAGTTTATATCTCCCGCAGGTGTTGCCAAAGTAAACTCATTAATATAGAGATATCTTAATAGTTTCCAAGGTGTGCAATGAAAACTCAAAACATTTCCAGTTTATTAGTAGACAGACAAAATTTCTACATATTTTTATTCAAAATATTTTGAAACATTCTGAAGAACAAATAGTATTGGTTTTTAACATACTGAACCATATTTCGAAAAGCAAGGTTTCTTTTGTTTTCTGAGGTACAGGGGATTCTAAATATCACCCAGAAATCTTACATTCATGTGTACGAAGCACGAATGTAAGCTTCTTACGGGCATCTAATAGAGTTGTGGAAACTGGCAATGGTGATATTTTTTAAACTTTGAACTGGGTTTGTAGACTTCAGATTTCTTTTCAGAATGCCCGTTTTGCTGAATAATGTATATGGATTTAGTCATATACTAGAAGGTTGACAATTGATTGAAAGAATCTCACTCAGTTTATATGCTCCGGCATTGCATGCTTTTGCATCTCAATCTGAATTATCTGGTTTCTTTCCGCATTTTTTTATAATTTTATTTGTCTTTATTATTATTTTTCTTTTTACCACGTTAAAGCCTGTTTATTAACCATGTTCTGATTTCCACAGGTCTTGACTGATACAGACCATTGCTACTGTGTGATCCTAAATGCTCATGAAGGGGGAGCACTCACCTCTGATAACACAGATCAACGTAGTGGTTCTGCTGTTTCTTCATCAGGGACTGTTACAAGCCCTGGAAAAATAAAAAATCCCAAGGTATTCCGGACAAAGTTCCAATACTTCTTTTGAATCGATCAACCATTAATATAATGCAAGCATCCAGTTCATAATTACTAGATGTCTTAGACACATCTATTTACTTCTTCTTTACATAATTTGTTATTGAACAATTGCAACACCGTTTCTGTTATCTATTACTTTGTGCATGGCATTGCAGGTTGCTATCCTTTCTTGCTTGTTTGTGCCGTCTCTCTTACTTATCAGCACACTTTCATTGTCGTCATTAATCAGAAAACTTTTCTGAACCACAAACATAGCGTTCTTATGTTATACTCTGCCCATCGAATAAATGTTTTGTTTATTCGAATAATTTTAAGCCTAATTGCATTCAAACCTCCAATCTCTTTCCCAAAGTAAGCATTGTGCTACCCTAATTCACCAAAGTTGAAACCTCACCCCCCACCCCCCCAAAAAAATAATCTCGGATTTGTGCAGGATGCCTGACTCAGTAATACCTGCATGCTCCTTATCCCTCAAGGTATAATTTTGTAGAAGCTCATTTTATCAGAAATTACCACAACCATTTCCTAACTTCATTAAATTTCAAACCTAATCTGCAAACCCCTGCCTGCATCATTTCCCAAGTTTCATCATATTTCAGATTATTTCAAAGGCTAACCTCAGTTAAATCTGCCAAAGTCACAAGTAATGAACTGATGGTTTTTTCCAGCAGATATTGAGAACTTAGATTGCTTTAGATTTTGTTAGAGCTGCTCTCATTTGAATTAAACTTGTTTATTCATGCCTACTCCTTAGTTCTTTAGTAATAAGTCGAGTATTGTTCCATTCCTGCGTACTTGTGCTATGGTGCATGCTTGGGAGATGGGCTCTATCTTATATTTAGACAAGCAAACATTGCACGCGGATACCCGCGTGACTTTGCTCTCTCATGTAGTGAAGGATGACATACAAAATTCTATAATAATTATTTTAGTTGATAAAGCTTGGCATCAATTAGTTAAAGTTAAGTACATTTGATAATTTATTAATGGTTATCATAAAGTGTAATACTCTTTTTTTTTTTTTTTTTTTTTATTCCGGGGCGGGCTGCAAGCAAAGATATACCATGCTTGTTTTTCAACTATATGAAATTAACTCACGAAAATATGTAATAATTCAATTAAAAATGGACGTACCTAAAGAGTGTATTCAAAATCCATGAATTCCTCTCAAGTTTCAAACTTGAAATGAGGAGTAGAAGAGTTTGTAGCAGTTTGCATGTAACGGTAATTGAATGGAAGATGGAAGTTTATATTGCACCATGACAATTACAATAGTGGCCTTGAAAGTACTCTTATTTGTGTGGGAGTTTTGAGGGGTAGAAATGGAATACCAAATATTTGGTATTACAACCGCTTGTGATGTTGTAAAATTCCAAAATTGGCCACTACAATTCAGTTAATTCCAAGTTAACTGAAATGGATGAGATAACCTTTTCAAAAGCCAGGAGGGTAACTTTGTAAACAAACACATATAACTACCTCTTGTGAGAGAGAATTGCCTTTCTTTTTATAATTAGTATAGATGTTAAATCTAAAACACATGAGCTTAGTTAACAGAACTTAATAGTTATTGGATGGTCTTTAAATGGCTGTTTAATCAGTATATCTTGTCTTTGCAGATCACCCTGTTCTCAGGTTTTGTTAGCTATCAGATGGTTCGAGAAGCATATGATGGTAAAAGACCTTGCTTTTTTCAAACTATATATAATTAGTCTTCTAGAATTTGTCATACCTTCTAACTCTCCCTTCCTCTCGTACTTTTAAAATTGCACTTTTGGTGTTTTCTTATGGTTTAAAGCCTCAACTTTTGGATGAATAAACTTCAAAATAACTTGAACATGAAATCTTATGATGCACATACAACTGAGACCTAACATTTTGTTAACATCTTAAGATATTAAAATTGCAGTGATTTTCCTATTATGAAAACCATGGGCATTGATTGTTGATAATGCCAATATATTCTATGTAAAGGAATTTTGCAGCACTTCTCTTTGGCATTGGCCTTAAAAGACATGTAGGTAGGATGTAGCCAGTAAATATTAATCTGAAGGATTATTAGCTAGGTCTAGACGAAAGAGCTCACTTGAATTGCTTTCCAGTTTTCCACTAAAGGATTATCAAATTGTCATCTACTTATTTACATTGTACAAGTAACAAGTTTTTGTTATAAGGTAAAGAACACCAATCATATTGGTGAACTTTAATTGTTTGATTCAGTTGTTTATGTGATTATCCTCCACTAGTTCTTCCAAATCTACAATGGCTTTCTTTGGGACTACCTTTCCTTTGCTAATTTACATGGTAAATGGCTATCCATTACCCTTCCTTCTTTCATATGTAGACCTTCCTTCTATCTAAATTTTCCCAGAAACCATTTTCAGAATTCTTTTTTGATATAATTGCTGATTCAGATGGGAGTCAGATGATTTGTTGCATTGCTCTCTTGACACTTCCTAACCTTTTCTAACTCACGTGGTGAATGTCTAAATTCGTCACCCTGCACCCTTTCATGCTGTTGGCCCTTTTTTTCTGATATAAATTTGCATGGAAACCATATTTCAGAGTCATTTTTTGTTATTATCTGTCCAATTTCTTTATTCCCTGCGGAGATGTATTAATTACAATGATATACATATGTTTTGGGGAAAGAACCAACGCTACTGGGTTGTGTATTGATGATAAGTTGAGTGATATTGACGGTTTAAAGTAATTTACTTAATTAGAGTAGTTACAAACTGCACTGATTGGCATTTATTCAGATAGTCCACAATACTTCTGTCTGATAAAAAAGGTGCAGTTAGCATCGTAGACTAGATATTAATTTGAATCTGACTGTATTCGTTCATCTTATCATTTTACAGCTGGGAGAACTGGCTTTGGAAGCCTTTTATCTCTCGGGCATTCTTCTGGGAAAACTGATAGAATTTACATGAAAGGTCCTGGTGGAAGGGGAGAGGTTGAGGTGGCCGTCTCAGGGGTTCTGGGTAAGTTCAGGTAGCTAGCAATCTTGAGTTATTGTAGTTGATATGGTTCAGTATTTCAGGTTGCAGAAACATTCTGAGGGGTGATATACTTAATATTTTTCAAACATCTGACAATATTGGATGTAACGTTTCCAACTAACACAAAGAAAATGACCATTTTTCGTGGGGTATATTTGCAATTACTTCTAATTTATTTATTTGAAGGAAATGTCAGATCTTGGTGCTTTTATGCTCATGCCTTATATTCAACTTTGTTTAACATTTTGTCAGATCAAAGCAAGGTGGACCCAGGTCCTCACTCACCTATTCAGATACCTAAGAAAGGACTTGGTTTAGGAACTATTGTCCGGAATGCAGCATCTGTAGCGTCGTCCGCAGCAAAACAAGCTTATGCAGCTGCTTCATCTCAACGGCCTTCTGAAGGAGAGATGCTACCCCTCAAATGCTGCTTAATGTCCATATCGTTGCCATGGGAATACATTGCCCATGATCTTTTGTTCAAGGTGAGATCTGCTGATATATTGCTTTTATTTTCTCAAGTTCAAGGTACTGGCAAGTGGCAATAATAGCTTTATGCTTGATCTTTTGAATGATGGTTTGTAGTATTTGGTTTGTTTTTTGATTGAAAAAGTAATAACAAGAAAAGCTCATATGCTGGAGAAGTGGGGAGTAAAGTGAGTCGAACATGTTTTGCGTGTTCAAATTGAATAACACTACAGGAGAAACGTTATGTCGTTAAGATTATGCTATTAGTAAAACTGATTTGACATTTATGCTTCGTCAATTGCAGGGAACTCCTCCTGTGAACATGTAAGAGTTGAGTTATACATGCAAAGGGGAGTTACAGTTTTACGGTTGATAGCAAAACAGATGTTGATGTTCAATTGTAAATAACTTGTATCATGGGTACCTGTTATAGTTTTGAATTAGCAATTTGTTTCAATGTCTAATAAAGTGTGTTCCTTACTCCATCAATAATTCAGTATTATATCATTTCGTTCATTTTTCATTTTTAGGTATCAAAATTCATACATTACCGAAAATAGGAATTACCAACACATAAAAAATAATTTAAAATCCTTAACGAATTCAATGCAACTGGAATAATATTGTTTGGGTCAGATTAAGGGTTACTCCTATTTTTGAGTTTATTGAAGGGACAAATAATATTTGATAACGTAAGAGGAAAAAAGGGCTGATCGGGGTTAAATTTAAGGAAATGACGAGGTTGATAACGAGTTGAAAGTTGCAGCGTGATTAACTGATGTTAAGGAAGAACATAACAAATACGACTCCTTCCATCCGTCATTTGTGAGGCACCTGGATTGATTTCTCAATCCGTACGTCTTTGATGAAATACTATTGATTATAAAGGTGTCGAAAATTTGGACAACATTAAATACTTGGGAACTTTTAATGTGTTTTTTTTTTCTGAAATATAATTTGTTTTAAATATTTTTTTTCCCACGGTATTCTCTCGGAGGAGAGAGTGCTAGCTTCTTTGCCAATATTTTTGTCCATTCTTATAGACTAGTTTATAAAGTCTACTGAACGAGTACCTGAATTATATGTAAGCACATGATGTCCAATTGTGGCTTAAAATTAAAATATTGATCTATTGATTAAAAGAGAATATATAATTGTCATATATATTAAATAAAATTGTTGGAATATTTAACATAATTACCAAAAATGTAGAGACTAGGGCGCACGTTAGAGCAGGGGCGAAGCCACCATGGCTGCCAGCCCGTGCCCGGCATTCAGAAATTTTCATTTATATATGTATTAAGTTTTAATTTTTAACGATTGACACGGTCTATATTTTTAACTGAATTTTAAAAAAGACAATAGCACAACCATACAAGTGCATCTGGAGTGGTTGCATTCATTATATTTGTAGAAAACGATAATATTTAAAGATTTTTCGTCTAATTATAAATGGCTTTTTAGTACAAATTAGTTAAAACGATTGATTTGTGAATAATATACATTCCTAATAATGGTTTTAAAATGTAACTTTCTATAATACTTAGAAAAAGATCGGTGTTCTCTGTAAATGTAACACATTTTACATTTATTAATTTGAAGTTTAAAATAATTATTTATTATTTTTAAATTAGTTATAGTTGAGCACGGTGTGACTGAAAATTCTAGCTTCGTCCATGCGTTAGAGGCCACCTATGTTGGTCTACAACTATAACAACACTAACTAACATGAGAAAAGTACAGTGTATATATATTTCCTTTCTTAATTAAAGGAATATTCCCAGTAAGCTTTTGTAGAGCATACTCTGGCATTGCTTCTTAATGTAAAGCATCAAGAAAATATATATATATATATATATATATATATGTATATATATATATATACACACACACAAAAAAGAAGCTGAATCAATGCAACTGAAAACCTAACAACATTATCAATCACAAATTCGTTACTTGTGTATAATCATCGTTCAACATACCTTGAAACAAAAAGGAACACACTATCTATGAATGAACGGTGTTTTTGCATCTCAGGGTTTTGGGTCTAATACAAATTTTATAATGCTAGATTGATATACGGATAATATTCTTCCAGACGGAGAAAGTAGTAGATTAAGAATGTTGACATTAAATTGGTCTTAGAAGGGTGGGTTCTCATACCATTTGAAATACTATATTCTAGTACTATATTGGAGTGAGTATCATTTAAAACTATATATACATTTTCAAATCAAACATTTTCACCAAAAAACCACATTAATCAACATTACAACAATAAAATACATGGGTACTAAAAACCATGAAGCATGGGACAAAATAAAGCATGAGATTGAAAATGTATCCACATGGCTCCCGAACGTAAATTAGCAATTCTAATTAACCTTTCCGCTTAGATTCTTAAACCCACGTGAGTTCATTATGCCGCATCTGTGTTGATTATCTTAGATTAGATAGATTGGCTTTGGAGAAATTAATGAATTCATTCGGTATAATGTAAGAGACTAATAGTAATAAAATTAGGTAAGTAAAAAGTACTATTGATTAGTTAATTAATTAATCTGGTATGTTTGTAGTTAGTGTTTTCTGTGTTGCAGAGTGAGTGTATATATATATATATCTTCGTGATTAAGCTAATAATCTATGGATGGATCGATATGATACCCACCTTTTCTTTTGTTTTGTTATAGTACTAGTGTAGAAATTAAAGAAAGAAATTAAAGGTAGGCCACCTGAAGAAATAAAAAGCAATTAAGCAGATTATGATTATGACCCTCCAACAACTCCCAACCATGTGGAGCTTTCCTTCCATTTCATTTTCCTAAAATTACAGATATACACGGAACGCAACCCCCTTCACTTTTTAACTTTTGCTGCGAATATCCGAACCTTATGATCAAATTCTTAAAACTTTACCTTTTATACCAAAAATATGTATTGAATATGGTGGAATCTGCGTGTGGTTTCAAATATAATTACTTCAACCATGAATCCTAACCGTCCAGGGTCTATTAATCTGGGACGTCCTTCTCGAGGAATGATTAGCTTCTAATTATACGGTGAGAAAACCCAGGTTTTGAGGTGAATACGAAACTATTAATTGAAGAAAGAAAGGTCTGAAGTGCAATTTGGAGTTAAGTTGTTGGTAAATAACAATTGTATATTTGATCTCAGCCGTTGGATGATAGCGGATTCGCAAAGATCGGGCGTCAACTGCTTATCCTGGAGTTCTTCGTCTTTCTTGTCCATATACATATTATTAGCAAGATCGAGATGAACAGTTACAATTCATTTATAGAGAGTGAGTTTTCAGGTTTTCATAGACGTCGGTTCTCAAGGGATTGGTACGATTGTAATCGAGACGATCTTGTCAACACAGTGAAATCTTTCATTGTTCTTCCGTGGATGATGAATTGTTTAATCCGAACCACGTAAATTCATGTGTCAATTGTGTGATTTTAATCCGAACCACGTAAATTCTATGATTAATTAAGCACTTAAGTGTTTGTGATACAATAGGATTAATAACGTGATGGATAAGGAAGATGGAGATATAGATATTGTGTAGTTATTATTTTTTCTTAAGAGTCATGTATGATTGGCACGACCTAAATAGTGTTATGGATACTTGATGCTAAAAACAATCGGACTGGTTTGAACTACATATCACACCCTTCTCGGTTTGTGCTCAATGATGCGTACGAGGTTCCTGCTGCGGGAGATTTCCAAGATAAATAGTGGGAGAATTAGGTAATTAATAATTTTCACATTGAAAATGAAAGATGGGCTTTAGAAAGTGTGATGTCATAAATAATCTAATACGCTTAATTTTTCCATATGGAAAAAGTAAGTGTGTAAAAATTAATTTGTATAAGAAAGTGCATTAATGATGTGCACACAAATCATTTAGTAATTTTACTTGGCAGAACCATGCATACGAGTTCGAGCTCGTGTCGCACAGGATGTGGCGCTTTTGTTAGGATTTAACCCGGGAAAAGACAACAACTTTTTGAATTTGAACCAACAATCATTCAATGATGGTCATTGATTTGAACAGGTGTGATCTAATGGTAGAGAATTACTCCTAATCCATTGCATATGTTCTCGATATAGAATTTTGTATAGACACAACACTTAATCTATATATATAGTAAGGGTTGCTTCAAATTGCAAACACACTCTCTCATCCTCATGCTCTACATGAACAATATATGCATATATGGGGCTCCATTGTATCATGTTAGCGATTCACTGCAACCTAATTGTACACTAGTAGTTGGGACGAATTACGCTTAAAGAAAAGTGATTCTTATTGTCCCAATTGTGTCATAATTGACATTTCAAATATTCCCAACCACCAACATCCGGAACACATTAGTAGTGGCGTTGAATTTTGTTTAAATGATAGTGATTCCTATTGTCACCAAACGATTCATAATTGACATTTTAAATATTTCCAAACACTAATATCTCGATGAGGTTAATTTTACCGACAACTTTTTTATTAAGTTGGGATTGTATTCGACATGCCCGGAGAGATATATAAATGTGTATTTAAGGAGGAAGGCCATTAATGGTGTGTGTACCTTTAAGACTATGTTCTCTTCAACTGCAATTTTTTGAACTGAACTGAATTGTAGTATAAAATATAACTAAAGAAGCTAAATCCGAATGAGTTTTAGGTTGAAGAAAAGCAGGCAAGTAGGATAATGTATATAGTATATTCATATTAGTATTCCGAGTTTGAGACACAATACTTGGAAGGGAACACACATTTTGTCCAGAGCACGACATATATTCACTTCTTAATCTTAAGCAGTGAAGTTTTGACTTGTCAAAAACAAAAGGAGAAGATGACCTAATAAAGGCTGGTAATGTGTAAAAAGACTTGCAATACTTAATTACCGACACTATTTCCTCCCTAGAAACGGAATGATGATAAGATTCGAGGACCCCTTTAATCTCCATTTCTAGGTTCTTGTTCCTTTAATTTGGTAAACATGATTTTTTTTGGATAAATACATACCACTGTGAAAGCAAAACACTAGCTTAATCTACTTTTTGAAAGTTCTAAATTTTAGTGGAGCTCACATGTCACAATGTACACTCCCTAAATCCCCAATAAATACCCCTCTCCTACAACTCACTTCTTCCCTTTTCCCCTCCTTTCCTCTCCCCCCTATAAGAAAATTTGCAACCATGATGTCTTCAATGAACCCGATTCTTGACAACCAGTTCCCTCTTTTCGAGCACGCATTCACCCCAAATGAAATCCATGACTTGTTTTCTATACTCGAATCTGAACCTTCGTCAATGCAATCGACATCTAGCTCGGAAACGACCCGGTCAATCTATTCACTTGAAGAAAGGAAGCATAGACGTATGATGTCGAACCGGGAATCAGCCCGAAGGTCCCGGTTCAGGAAGAAGAGACATTTGGAGAAAATCACTCTTGAAGCAAAGCGGTTCAAACTTGAGAACCGGGAACTTAAAAACCGGTTGTGCATGCTTACTCACAAGTGTCACTTGCTTCAAAGTGACTCAAACCGGCTCTTATCCGAATCAATTTACTTACAACAGAGACTTACCGGTTTAAACCAAATCTTGGCAACCATGCAGCTACAAAATCACCATCTTATTTAACATGGAGAAAAACTAATCGTGGCCCAACGCAATATCGAGCACTAAAATTGGTAGTAACGTGACATATATACAACTTTTTATGTATCATTTTGTACATGTATAATTAGTATTTCCTCCGTTCCGGAACAAGTTTCTCACTTTGACTTTTACGGTTAAACTTTTCAACTTTGACTACGAATTAATCTTAAACCGCAAATATAAAATGTTCAATTTTTTTATATAATGAAAATTAGCCCCTAAAGTTTCATTATATAAAAAAATTGATCATTTTACATTTGCGGTTTAAAATTAATTCGTAGTCAAAGTTTGACCGCAAAAGGTCAAAGTTGGAAAGTTTGTTTCGGGACGGAGAAAGTACAAATTAAGCCCCATGTATGATAGACTCTAGTCACTCTATTACATTTAATTTAACGTTTGTATCCGTAGATGTTATATAAAGAATTTGTGACGGAACTATATATAGTATGTGATTAATTTTTCTAATGTTTTATATTGGTCTGTAATTGGGCTAGTGTTAAATTGAATGCAAAAAATTTACATTGAGAGAAAATTTCCTTAATTTCCTTTCCTACCCTTTTGTTAATTAGTCAAATTTTAGATTCTATTTCATATTTCCAGATTAGCATCTATAAATAAGTAAACAATATCCCACTTATTTAGGAACATATTATTCCGTTAATAACAATAAAAAACCTTAGAATAACATTAGAAGTCATAACTAAGGCTTTATTCTCTTCAACTTAAAACTCATTCAGTTCAATTCACCTCAGTTCAGTTCAAAAAATTGCAGTTGAAGATAACAGAGCCTAACTAGACTAACCTTCTACCAAATCACAACAAAGCATACAAGATTTTTTTTCTTAACAATTTATATCAAATCTAACAAACAAAGTATTCCATACCTCAATGTTTTACATTCTGTTCTCACTATCCATGAAAGAATTAGTAAAATTTCTCAAAAAAAATCAATGTACATGAAAAATTCAGAAGCGTACATGTGCATCCTGATCTCTTCCGTCTCATAAATTTCGTTTTTCCACCTTCAAGAGTGATATGAGAAGAATAGGAATATATTTTGCAAAAAATAGCCTTTATCCTCCATAGTTTTGCCGCGATTTGTTACCGGTATTTGGGGAAAGTTCTTGAGAGAAATTGGAGAAAGTGAATCTGTAAATATGGAACTGAGACTTTGAGATTGATAATATAAGGGTAGAAAAGTAAATTTAAAAAATTTGCTCTCAATGTAAGTTTTGTGCTCTCAATTTAACACTAGTCCTGTAATTGCTTTATCAATCATCTTAATTAGTTTAACGAACCATATACACTAAAGTATCATACGATAATATCTTGTCGACAAAATCATGACCTAGTAAGTAGATAAACTGAAGCTCTGGTTTTCAGGGCTAAATCTCTATAGTAGCCAGTTTCGTAGTTGAGCATTATTTGTGATGCAGATCTTTTGATATACATACAACAATTTTATAGTTTCAATTTTTCGATTAGTTTCGATTATGAAGAGGGAATTATCATGAATTCTAAATAAAAAAAATGAATTCGTGACATCTTGATTGCGTTGTATTTTACAAACCCTTAGAAATAATTATGAGAGAAAATTGAGCACTACTTTTGGGTAATCATGAGGTTTGCATATTAACGCAATTTAAGGAGTGCCATGTATAACTATGTAAGTATCGTCATTATGATAACCGTGCAATTAATATTTTACAACATTTGATAGTGTAATCATTAGGTGAATCGAAAGTCTTGTTTGTTTTATTAAAGAACTGGTAGTAACAGTCGGGTTTACTACTTTTCTCCATACTTATTAGGTTTCCTCTTGCCTATAGCATGTTGCACTACCTCCTGGTGCTTTACAGGTTGTACTATAGTTATACCATATATATTCAATGTTGTATTGTACAACACATTAAAGAACCAGGAGGTAGTGCAACATGTTTTAGGGTATAAAAAACCACTTATTATAGGCTAAATTAGAAAGTAGTAGAACCTTTGGAAAAAGAATTGATTAAGAGACAACACACATTTTTGTTGTTGATCCTAGTACAACATTGTTAAATGTGTGGTTATGATTGATTATTGGCAATTATGAAGAGACAATCATACAATTATCCCATATCAGTTACGAAATTCATTATGAAAGCATTAATTAAGCTGGAGTAAATATAAAATGTAATTGTAAACACATATCAATATTTTTTCATACATATGTCACTGCCAATACATACATATGTCTATAGCATTAACGGACATGTTCAGAATCTGAGACTTGTAGACACATATCAGTACCATTTCAGATATATGTTAGTGGCGATACTAACATATATCCGTGACATGTTCAAAATCTCCACTTGTAGACTTGTTTATCAACAGATTAAACATGAAGTGTGAAGTTTTGTATCAACAAAATATTCTGGACAATGAGCAAAGTTGTAGTAAATGTTGAATATATTAATTAATGTTTTAATTAAGATGGTCTTGGTAATTTTGAATTGCAAAATTTAGGATCAAGGGCATAGATGAAAACTCAATTACGAGTTTGTACTAAAATTAATAAATTTTGTTTGGATATTACACAATCAATAAAAAGTAATATAGTTGTACTTCCTACAACATTCCCCCTTATTATACTCCTTGGGCCAATAAGAAGTTTACACCTAGCCTAGAAAACTAGCAGCACAACAAAATTCTCTTTATGTTAATTAAATATTTAATAATTATAATTACTCCTATTATAATTCTTTCTCTTTTCTGTTGAACGTCTTGCAACCGCTTCTCTCCAACCGCTCACATCGCCGCCGCGGCATCGAACTCTTTGGTCATCCAAAATTACCCCTTTTTGCTTTGCACATCGGTTATGCTACTGTTCTAGATCTCATTTACTATTATCGTTTAATAGTAATTTGTGGTCAAAGTCGAAGACAGTTCACCGTAGAATAGTAAAATGACAGGTTTTATAAAGATTGGAGGTAGTATTACATTTGATGAAGAATTATATCGCACGCTTGGTAAACAAAATGACAATATGACCTAGTAGTTCCGAGGCTATTAAACCATTAAAAATTTAACACACTACTTCAGTGTCTAGACGATGTTGTGGCCATTTTCCTTCTCCAAATTATGTTCCATGAATCCGAGGCTTGTCAATCTAGTGGTTAGACGGTCTTGTAAAAATAGAGAGTAATGCAAGAAGGAAAGTGTGTTGTATTTTTTGCTGAATCAATGGACTACAGAGGAGTATATATACACGGAAAAGAAATGAAAAAGTGTGAGGTTCAAACTCATATTTCTGCTAAATTACAAAGCTAATGTACTCGATAATAATCCAGCTCATAACCTTGATCACCAAGCTCTCGATGACAACCATTGATTGAAGAATTCATGGTCACGATCGAATAGTACCAATTCGTACTCTGCAACCCTAAACGAGTAGTTTTGTCTTCTTTGTTGAGGATGACGATGAACAGTGATGTGCTGGAGAAGTCGCTAATTCGTTTAGCAACTTTGCCTTTGTTTTGTCTTCAATCCGTTTCCGTTTTTCACTTAAGTCCTTATACGTTTCTTGTCCATTCGATTCAGTCTCAATTTCCTTCGCGCCTTTCATACAGGTCCTATAACTTTTAAATTCTTTGCAATCAACTTTCATTAAATTGCATTTCTTCCCATTTCTGTCTTTGAATTTCCAATATTCCCTCTCAAGAGGAACATATGAATTTCTTATGTTCATCTTGCTCAGGGTTTTAACTAGATTTGCGGAGCAAACTGCTTTAGTAAAAATGTCTGTCAATTGTTCTTGAGATTTGATGTAATCAATCTCTATTTTTCCTTCAATTACTTTCTCTCTTATGAAGTGACAATCCACTTCTATATGCTTCGTTCTCTCATGGAAAACGGGATTCTTAGTTAAGTGAATGGCTGATTGATTATCACAAAGGAGCTTGACTGGATTAAGTTTATCAATCTCAAAATCTTTCAGTAATTTTGTTAACCACAGAATTTCACAACAGACATAAGCAATAGCCCTATATTCAGCTTCTGCTGAGGATATGCTCACTATTGCATGTTTCTTAGATTTCCAGCTTACTAATGAACTTCCAATGAAAATGCAATAACCTGAAGTTGATCTTCTTGGTATTGGACAACCTGCATAATTTGAGTCACTGTAAGCTGTGACCTGTGTATCACTCTCTTTAGGAAAGAAAATTCAAAGTCCAATATCTCCCTTAAGATATTTAATTACTCTCAGTATCCCATCAAGATGTAATTTGCATGGTTTTTCCATGAACTGACTGAAAATGCTAATAGCATAAGCTGTATCAGACCTTGTTATACCTAAGTATATTAGTTTGCCTATTAATTTTCTATAGAAAGTGGGATCATGCAGAGGTTCTGAATTATTAGGAAGATATTTGGTGTTTTGCTCTATTGGTGTTACAGTTGGTTTGCAACCCAATAAACCTGCTATTTCAATGATCTCTGGGGCATATTTCTTTTGTGAAACATATATACCTGTAGCATTTCTTGCTATTTCAAGTCCAAGAAAATATTTTAAATTTCCAATATCTCTGATTTTAAAATGTTGTTTCAGGCTTGTTTTAATGAGATCAATTTTTCTTGATTTTTACTTCCAATGATGATATCATCAACCTATACCAGTAAGGCAATATAATCTTCATTGTTCAGGGATGATCTCTTAGTGAAGAGTGAATAATCACTTTTAGATTGATCAAAACCCAAGGATTTCAGATAATTAGTAAGCTTGCAGTTCCATTGTCTTGATGCCTGCTTTAAACCATATAAAGATTTATGTAGTTTGCATACAAGTTGTCCTGGATTAGGATGATTAGTTCCCCCCTGAATTGAAAGACCTTGAGATAATTTCATGTAAATTTCTTCTTCAAGTCCCCATTTAGAAAAGCATTATGGACATCTAATTGACTTAAAATCTAGTTCTTTTTAGCAGCAATTGACATAAATACTTTAACTGTAGTCATTTTTTGCTACAGGACTGAAAGTTTCAGTATAATCAAAACCATATTGTTGAGTGAAACCTTTAGCTACTAATCTAGCTTTATGTTTGTCAATTTGTCCATCTGAATTTAATTTTGTTTTAAAAACAAATCTGCACCCAAAAGGTTTTACATTAGGAGGTAGTTTAACTATACTCCATGTTTTATTCTCTTCAAGGGCTTTTAATTCATCAGATATTGCAATTCTCCAATGCTTTTCAGTTATAGCTTCTTCATAAGACTCTGGTTCATGTATGAGAGCAAGATTTATTGAATATGTTTTATATTCATTAGAGAATTTTTCATAACCAAGAAAGTCGGATATCGGGTATCTAGTTTGCATGTCATTATGCAATTGAAAATTGTATGATTTTGCTTGATGATGATAAATATCTAGTTTAGAAGGAAGTTTTCTAGATCTTGCAGTTCTTCTCAATTGTATTATCTCTGCATGATTTTCTTCTTCTTCCTGTTCTGATATTTCATTATGATCAATTTCTTCTGTATCATAATGTTGTTCAGGTAAAAAGTCATTGACTTGTTCTGTTTCCTGATTTTCATTTTCTATGGTTGGATTGACATTTTTATTTATGTTTATCCAATCATAATCACCTGTATCAGGTGCATTTAGTTTGATCTCATTATCTGTGTTTTTCTTTTCTTTATAAGGAAAAACTGTTTCTATAAATATCACATTTCTTGAAATGAAAACAATTCTTTTGTTTAAATCAAAAAGTTTGTAACCCTTGATATTAGTTGAAAATCCAATAAAAATACATTTCTGTGATCTTGGATCTAACTTTGTTCTTCCTATTTTCTCTGTACAAGAGAAACACAGACATCCAAAGGTCTTGATTAATGAATAATCAGGTTTCTTTCCATGAAAGAGTTCAAAAGGTGTTTTATTGTCAAGCATTTTACTTAGTGTTCTGTTGATTAAGTAAGCTGCAGTCATGACTACATCTCCCCATAAAATTTTTGGTAATTTAGACTGAAAAAGGAGAGCTCTTGTTACATTTAACAAGTGTTGGTGTTTTCTTTCCACCACACCATTTTGTTGTGGTGTGTATGCACAGGTCTTTTAGTGTATTATGCCGTATTTATCTGTGACATCAGGCATATGGAATTCCATTCCATTATCAGTTCTAATTTTCTTCACTCTCTTTTGAGTCTGATTTTGTATCAGCTCTATGAAGTTTCTGAGAGTGTCTTTTGTTTCATACTTGTGTCTTAACAAGTGAATCCATGTCTGTTGGTCCAGATAACGGCAAAGTAAAAGACTAGGGGGGGGGGGGGGGGTTGAATAGTCTTTTAAAACTTTTGTCGATAAAAACTATTTCTCAGATATCTGAGTAGATATCTGATACTTAGAATCAGAGCGCGGAAGACTTAAGATAGATAAGTACAGAAACAGTTAAAGTGTGTGTGTGTGTTGCTAAAATGTAAATACAGAAAAGGTAAATAACACAGCAAGTATAGTGGTATCTGGAGGTGGCGTAATCCTCCAACTAATCCACTTCGGTCTTCCAGAGACCTAGAATTTACTAGAATAGATAATTGAGTTCTCCTTACAAAAATCCTATTCTAAGATTCCTTTAAACAAATGGTTCACAACCAAATGTTCCCCCTGAGTTGTTCCCCAGCTTTCTCAGCCAAGTACTTCCTGTACTCAGAAACCTTTTTGAGTTATTCCCTAGCTTCCCAAGCTAAGTACTTCCTAAACTCAATAACCTTGGAGTTATTCCTTAGTTTCCCAAATCAAGTACTTCCTATACTCAGAACCTTGGAGTTATTCCCGATTTTCCAAACTAAGTACTTCACCTACTCCACTTGATTATGGTGTTGGTTTCGGTTTGAGTTGTCGATGAGCTTCTTTAATAACTTATTCAGTTATTCAGATAGCTCGTGAATCAAGTATACTTAATACACTTTTCAATGTATGGTATCTTGTTCTTTTCTTGACCCAAGTCTTAGATAAGTGTTTAAGAGAATGAATCTCAGATACTTGATCTTTCGTTTCAACTCTTTCACAGATAGCTATGCTTGTTTAGGATCAGGACACTTAGAACTTCAGTGTTACTCAATATCAAAAGCTTTGGTCGCAACAGAAAGCTTTGAGGATAAGTAATTTGCTTTGAGAGAGTAAGATGTTCAGTAAGTTCTGTGTAGTTCAAGGTGTCTCAGTATCTTCCCAAGCAGTCTAAGTGTTGATATTTATAGATGAATTTGAGTGCCGTTTGAATAGTATCCGTTAGGCTCAAATTCAAGCTATTGATATCTGTATCTTTATGTGAGTTTTGTCTTCTTCTTCGAGTCATTGCTTTTGTTCGAGACATCTGTCCGTGCATTAAATGCATTGTACTATACTTTTTGTCCTGTAGTGTCAACGGAACTATGCTTTGTATCAGAGACTAGTATTATCTGATTCTTTGCACGTCCTTTATCTTCAATCTTCAGATACCACATTTATTAAAACAACTTTGTTTGCAATATATATATATATATATATTTCTTTTTCAGAAATGTGGTTAAATTTTCCTATGGGCTCAGTTAGGCTTTTAATTTTCCTTTTCTTGTGAAGAGGAGCTTCATCTTCATCAGTTTCCTCATCATCATCAAGATTTAATCTTGTGAGAGTTTTACAGCCTTCTTCATTGCCCAGGGACTTGATTTGACCTTCTTCTTCTTCTTCTTCTTCAGAAGATTCATCAATCCCTTTAACTTGTCTTCTCCTTGGAGCCTTGGTACTCCTTGGAGGTTTCTGTGCCATGGCCCTTGTTACCATTGTAGTTTCTTCAGTGAATTTCTGGGAAGCAGCTACTATTTGCAAAGCAGCTTGGCTTGAGGAGGGTTCATAGATTCTGAGTGGTGGCTGAGAAGTTTTCATGTTTCTTCTTCTTCTCTGAGCCGCACCAGCTCCAGATTTCTTCTTGTTTTCTTCTCCTTCTTCCCATTCCCCCTGACTTTGAGGTCCAGATTTGTACACTCTTTCCCCCTTAGTCATTGTTGGCTGACTCAGTCTTATAAAGGAATCTGAGAGAGACTCAAAATGTCCTTGTAAGAGATTGTAGGCAGTGACCAACTTCTAAAGTTCGGCTTTGAGCTCCTGATTTTGTTTGATAAGTCCATTGTCCTTATCAGTGAGCTCTGCCAATGGGCCTAGGATGGCATCTGCTTTTCCAGCAGTGTAACTTGCCTCTTGGAAAGCTTTTTCAGCTAAAGACGCATCATCGTCCCTTATCATTCCCAGATCTTTCTGAGAAATGACTATGCTAGTTGTTCTCTGAGTGATGAGCTCAGTGAACTTTTTCATTTCAGAGGGGACGGAGGCAATTACTTCCTTGTTCTGTGAAGACATCTTCTTGTTCAGATGAGGCAGTTTGCTGAATATTGCAGGAGCAATCAGCTTCCTTTTCAAGTGAGAAACCGCTAGATGTTCATTGCGGTGCTCTGCCAAAGTCTTGTCTTCTTCATCATCTGAGTAATCAGCCCAGTGATCTTCATCCTCTTGGACATTCTCATCGATTGTATCGAGTCCAGCAACCATTTCCGAGATTGGTTTCTTCCCTTTCTGGGAGGAGGATGGTACTTCTTTTGAAGATGATGCAGCCTTAGCATCATGCTTGACTTCAGATACTTCTTCAGTATCGAGTTCTTTGGTGATATCATGCACAAAGATCCAGTAGCTCTTTAACCTCAGAGTAAGCAATCATTTCTTGTAAGTATTGATCTTGTAGTTGATCAAGCTTGTCTCTGGATCTAGCTATTTGATCTTCCAGTTGAAGATGGAGCTGTTGTTCTTCTTCCAACAGTTGTCTGAGTTGAGCAGTTCTGGTTTGAGTGTTTAATATTTTCTGATTGGTTTCTTCAGAAAGCTCAACTACTTGTTCAGTAGTTACTGGGTGTTGGTTAGAAGATGGATGAGTAGATTTCTGAGGAGATGGAGACGGAGATTTCTGTGAAGTCTTCTCAGTGCTTTTCAAATGGTGAGGCATCATTTCTTAGCGAAATTCCTCCGGTCCACAGTGCGAGGCATCATCATCATCCTTTTATTTGTGTCATCCTTTTGGTGATGGTCGTGGGAGGTTCATCAAGTCATTTTCGTTTATTTCTTCCTCCTCATCATCTTGATACAAGATTGATCACTTCAGAATAGTGATCTTCGCCCATTAACCTCTTCTTGTTCGAAGGTATAAATTGCGAGTTTGGGGCGAATCGGCTTGAAAGCCATCTGTAATCTTGTCGACCATCCGCTGTTCAAAGTCTTCAGTATCAAGCGTATGCCACTTCTAGAGAAATCCTTATGCAATAGAGTCGAATCTGTGTCTTTTCGGTGAGAGAACATTGCATGGATATATGTCTCCAAGTCAAGAGCTCGTGCTAAATGCATTTGGATGATCTGTGATTCTCAATATTTCGGAGATCGAGCACCTTAACCTTTGCCATTTCTTGAAGCATTGAATATGCTTTAGCGGGTGTGTGAGCTTTGAAGAAGGGAAGTAGGTCCTTTCTCAACATTGGGAGCCCGCTTGGCACTTGTTTGAGCTGAAAGAAAGAGTTTTGAGTGAGCTTCAAAACTTTGTAGATATCGAGTAGAAGTGTAGTTTAGTTTCGAGTTACCCGAGTAAGTACTTGTGCTCAGAGACTTGTGCTCTTGAGACAATTGGTGTCTTAGATATCTTGTTGTGGCGGAGACTTGGAAGTCCGGTCCTCATCAACCTTTCTTTCTTGAACACGAGAATTAAAATTATCACAATACTTAGGAAATTTTATCAAGAAAACTTTAGATGACAAATCCGATATCGAGAGGTCAATTACCTCCATGGGAGGCTCAGATATTTGTCTCTCGAGACTTGTGCGCTCTGGAATCTTTTCTTGTGATGAAGGCCTTGATGCCTCATCAATTTCCATAGGTGAGGATGTCAACTCTCCCCTTGCACTTCTACTCGAGTGAGCCTGAGTAGAACGTATTGAGTAATTTAGAAGAAGTTTGAGATAACCCAAGGTGAAGAATTTTATCACCGATTTTCATGTACCTTTATCGGAAGGCTCAATGATCATTCTTGAAACCTTGTCGGTTTCGGTTTTCTTCGCATTTCGCTTATCTTCTTCTTTCTCGGTTGGAGCTGTTAGAAACATTTATTTTAATGATTAAGCACATAAACATATAACTGAAGAAGTGTTATCTTAAGAATCCATTATTACATGTGGCACAGGCTCAGATATCTTAAGAGGCGAGGTTGAGGGAACCTCCTTCTCAGTTTCTGAGGTAAGCTTTTCAGCTTCCTCTTGTTTTTGCGTTTCTAACTCAGCCTGTAACAAAGAATTTCTATAAATAACAAGATGTACAAGCATAAAAATTTTCACAAGATAAGAGTTAAACCGGTCAGCTACCTGAGTAGTTTCAGGCTGATTGGTCTCTGGAACTTGTGACCTTTCTATACTTTGGTCTTCTTGTCCCAGAATTTCTTCTTTGTTTGAAGTGTCATGTACTTCACACGTTTCCTGAGTGTGCAACTCAGTTGCCTCCCCTGGTTGATCATTCTGAGTTGATGTCTCAGTTTGATCCCTCTCATTGAGTTGGGGAACCTGCTCTTTTGTAGGATTTTCTTCAGCATACTGCATTGCTGGTAATTCAAAATGGAGTTCATTTACCATTTCATCAACCACTTGTGGCTGTTGTGGTTGTTGTGTTTGTGGTTGTTGTGGTTGTCTGGAAGCAGAGGATTGGTCAGTAGAGTGTTCTTCCAGAGATGTGGCATTTTTATCAATATCTGCCAGCACTAAATTACCACTTATCGGGGCTTCTTGAAGTTGTGCATAAGAAACATTCCATGATGATGTGTTTGCACCAACAACCTTTGTTATAGGTGCTCTCATTTAGTCCTTTGGAAACTTTGAGGTGTAGGTTCTTTTCACAAATTTCATGAAGGCGTATTTCCCGATTAAAAGGGTTTTCCCTTTTGTCTTGTTAATTCAAGAACATCATAATCCATCGTTCTTCGCTTATCTCAGCACCTCCTTGTAGACCATCAAAGCATCCGTGAAGAATGCAAGTAATACATCGAAGTGAACCATCGATGTCCGGTTCGGATGTCGACAAGCTTTGTACTCGGTGGGTGTATCGATTTTCAAGATCACACACGCCATCTGATAATTTTAACACCTTCAAGGAGATCATCATCCTTGGTGTTTATTTCAAAATCCTTTCCAAGATTTTGAAACTCAAACAACTTCTGAGAAAGTTGTTAAGTCCGTATGATTTCCTTTCCTTGATGATGTTTTTCTGAACTATTTCAAAGGTTGCCTTGAAACACAGAAATAATCTCGAGTTGTTGTAGAATTCCAACCGGAAGTGATGAAATTCCACTAGAAGCGGATAGAAGCCCTTGATTTGTGCCTTTCAAGCATGTCAAGAATTAGCTTTACGTCGGCTTGGTTCTCTATGCGTGCGGAGGTATTCCTCAACCATGGCACCACCCCAAATCATTCTGTGATTTGAAGTCCAGTGGTCAGGATTAAAATCTCCTACCAGCCGGTTGTTCACAATAACCAACTCTGGTGCTTGCTTTTCAGCAGTACCAGTGGAGGATTGAGATTTTTGTATGGTTGAACTTTTAAGGGCCATCTCTTTATATAGTGTAGGGATTTGAAATTGGTGTTTGAAAGAGATTTGATTCAGTAATTCTTTGCAGAAAAACTTTAATCTTGATTTGCAGAGATTGTAGAAGGTTTGCAGAGAATCAAGAGAAGGGTTTGCTATTTTTGTGCAAGATGAGTTTTCGGATTAGGCAAAAGTGATTTCCTATGCCAAAATCCTATATATATAGCAATTGAATCTCAACAGACATATACATACAAATTGATTTTGTGTGTACGTATCTGTGATTTGCAAGCAGGCATGAGCAAAAGATAGTTCGCCATTAAATGCATAGTGGGCCATGTCTGAATTTCAACAGTCCACTATTTACTATGAATTAATTTCCACCGTATAGATCAATCGCTTAATTTCATCAAGGGTCACCATTGCTTCTTCAGCAATGATCACAATCAACAAGTGTAATTGTGCCCATTTAATGAATTTTGGCTAATAGCTATCTGAATCACGTTTTTGTAAGACCAAGAACACTATTTGCATCTGAACCTGTCTTATACTTAGGATTTTTCCAAGTTTTTCATCAAGATAGAAATAATGCGAATTTCAGGAGAGTAGTTGACTGCAGATAGTTGTACTATTCTCTTTTTGTGTTCCCCTTTTATAGATTGATTCAGATATCTGAGTTCCCGTCTCAGAGATCTTAAGCTGTCTTTTTGCTCTTTAGCCTTTTTGACTTCTGGATACCCGTTCCAGATTTCTCTTTTCTCTTCTCTAGATACCCGTTCCAGATACCTCTTCTCTGGTTGCCCGTTCCAGATACCTGAACTCTTTCAGTTCATTGGTAGTTCCACTAGTCCAAGACTGTGTCTTAAGACTAAGAATCTACTTTCTTGTAGTGGCTTAGTGAAGATATCTGCAAGTTGGTCTTCAGTGCCAATTTTGAGTATCTCTATATTGCCTTTTTCAACATGGTCTCTGATGAAGTGATGTCTAACATCAATATGCTTTGTTCTGGCATGAAATTTAGGATTCGTAATGTAATAATAGCACTTGTGTTGTCACAAAATGGGAGTTTTCTTCTCATCGAGTCCATAGTCTTTAAGTTGTTGTTGTATCACGTAATTTGTGTTGCACAACAACCTGACAATATATTCACCTCTGTGGTAGAAGTTGCAATTGAGTTTTGCTTCTTGCTAAACCATGAGATAAGTCTAGTACCTTAAACCGACAAGTTCACGAGGTGCTTTTCTATCTAGCGTTGATCCAAGATAATCGCCATTCGAGTACCCAGCTAAACTCAATCCGCTTTCTTTAGAATACCACAATCCTACATCTATTGTACCTTTTACATACCTTAATATTTTCATAGCCACGTTGTAGTGTGTTTGCATCGGATTTGTCTGAAATCTACTTTACTCAACGGCGTATTAATATCGTGTCTACTTGCAGTGAGGTAGAGTAGTGAACCTATCAATTTCCTATACTTATGTTCTTCAACACTCTTATCTGATTCAGTATAGGTCATTTTGGTTCCAATGCTCATAGGTATCTTAGCATTCTTTTCAGAAGGCTTAAGATTGAATTTTGTGAGCATATCTTTTGCATACTTTGTTTGACTAATGAATATTCCATCATTGAGTGTTGACTTGCAATCCTAGAAAATAATTCATTTCTCCCATCATGCTCATCTCAAACTTGCTTTTCATGAGATTTGCAAAGTCATTACAAAGTTGCTTGTCCTTAGATCCAAATATGATATCATCAACATATACTTGAACTAAGAGTAGTTTCCCGTCATGATTTAAGGTAAATAAAGTTTTATCAACTTCACCTTTCTTGAAACCACTTTCCAGAAGGTATTTGGCCAAAGTGTCATACCATGCTCTTGGAGCCTATTTCATCCATCTGAGCTTCATGGTTTATAGACCATTCTACTTTCCGAGAAACTTCAAACCCGGTGGTTGCTCAACATAAACTTCTTACGCAAGTTCACCGCTCAAGAATGCACTTTTGACATCCATCGATAAACTTTAAAATCTTTATGAGTGCAAAGGCTAGAAAGAGTCTTATTGCATCCAATCTGCAGGTGCATATGACTCATCAAAATCTAAGCCTTCAGGTAATTTGGTAAATCCCAATCTTGCTTTGTTTCTGGTTATTTCACCAGATTCATTCATTTTGTTTCTGAAAACCCATTTAGTTCCAATGACAGATATTCCTTCTACAAATGGAACTAGTTTCCAGACTTTTCTCTCAAATTGATCCAACTCTTCTTGCATTGCAGAGATCCAGTCTTGGTCTCCTAATGCTTCTTCTATATTTTTAGCTTCAATATTTGAGATAAAACATCCAAAGAGAGAATTAGCATTTTCAGCTATTGCTCTCCTAGTCCTAACACCTTGATTAATTGGTCCAATTACATCCTTTGCAGGATGATCTTTGATCCATCTCATCATAGGTTTAGTGCTAGTAGGATCAATATCCAAGTGATTTGAATGTGAATCACTAAGATTATGATTTGATGCTTTTTCAGTATCTGAGATATCTGACACATGGGAAATGTCATGGATATCTGACACTTTTTCAGTGTTAGAGATATCTGGAACTTGCATTTCAGCAGTCTCATTTTCAGATACCTCTTCATGATGAAGGTTCTCAAGAACTTTGTTCCATTTCGGAAAACTTATAGGAAATTCCTCATCATGTCCATGAGTCATCTTGTTGTTACTAGGCATATCAAGCTTTTCTACGTCAGAGTCATCCTCACTTTCCATAATGATGTTTCTCCTTTCTGAGGATTCTTCTTCAGAATCCCTCAGCAATAGTTCTTTGAACCTCTGAGAGTTCATCAATAGGAGGTGTTTTCTTACTTCCTTCATAGAATACAACATGAACTGATTCTTCAATTTTCTTTGTTCTTTTGTTGTAGATTCTGTAGGCTTTGCTATTCATGGAATAACCAAGAAATACACCTTCATCTGCCTTTGGTTGAAATGTTCTCAGATAATCTTTCCCATTGTTTAGAACGAAACATTTACAACCAAATACTCTCAGATGTTTGATATTAGGGGGTCTACCAACCAAGAATTCATAAGGGGTCTTGTCATGGTGTTTGTTTATCAAACATACATTACGAGTGTAGTGTGTTTCTGACTTCAACCCAATAAATTTCACTTATTTCGATTGCATTAGCATTGTCCTTGCGGCTTCTTTAAGGGTTCTGTTTTCCTTTGCAACACCATTTTGTTGAGGTGTTCTTACAGAGGAAAGTTGGTGTTGTATTCCTTTGCAGTGAAACTCCTTTATGTCTTGGTTGACAAACTCGATTACCATGTGCATTCGATTGCAGATACCTTGTCATTTTTCATGACTTCAAGCTTTTTCAGCAAGTTTGGTATCTCCACCCTGACATCAGATTTGTGTTTCAGAAAGACAACCCAAGTGAATCTTGAGAAGTCATCTATAACAACCAGACCATACTTCTTTCCTGCATAACTAGTTACAAATGATTCAAAAAGATCCATGTGTAATAGTTGCAGTGGTCTAACACTAGAGTGTCTGATTTTGGACTTGAAAGAGATCTTAGATTGTTTCCCCATCGGCGAGCAAAATGATACCATCCTTTCCGAAAGATGTTCTGGGAAGGCCAACCACTAACTCTTTCTTGGCAAGTCTATTCAGAGTTTTGAAGTTCAAGTGACTCATTCTTTTGTGCCATAACCAGTGCTCTTCTATGTGACCAGATTGACTCACCATGAGACATTCTTCAGTTGTGGCAGGTTCCCAATCGGCAACATAAAAGGCGCCTTTCGCCGAGCAACTAAGGTATGCCTTTGACTCATTGTCAATTAGTTTGCAGTATTTTGCTTTGAATTTTATAGTAAAACCCTTGTCTGCAAACTGGCTCATGCTAAATAGATTATATTTCAAATCCTTAACATGTAATATGTCAGTGATTGTTAATGTTCCCAATTTGACGTTGCCAAATCCCAGAGAGGGATTTAATTCTCCTCCAGCAAATCTGATATCTAGTCCTGTGTTGCAAGCTTTGTAATCGACCAGATTTGCTTTGTCTCCTGTCATGTGCTTTCCGCATCCACTATCAAATAGCCATTGTGCTTTAGTCCAGGAAGCATTCTGCACACAACAGGAAACAGGAGATTAGGTTCTCATATCTTTGATGGAACCGTCAGGATTAAAAGATCTTCCAGTAGGAATCCATTTTTGAATGAATTTCTTTGAAATATTCTTTGTCTGACAGGAACATAAGGAAGAATTCTATTTGAATGAATGTTATCATTAGTAAGAATTATTTTCTTCCTTGGTGTGTTCCCTAGGTGCTTCATTTGGTGCTTTCAGATACCTGTCAGGTTTCTGAGTTTGCTTTTCAGCAAACTTAGCTTTCCTTGCCAGATTTCTTCTGGCCCTGGCATTCCGATTTTCAGTGGCTTGATTTAACTTCCACTTCTGATAATTGCTTTGAGCAATTCTAGCTTTCAGCCATCGTTCTTGCTCCTGCTTGTACTCATGAGTAAGTTGTTTTCCGATGCCTTTGTAGCCAATACCGTTTCGAGCACTTGAAGATATCTGAGATCTTTCCTCAGCAACTTTGCTAGTCTCTGGTTGGTCCAATTTCTTTTCAGAAAAAGTGACATGGGAGAATTTGCCAGCTCCTGCAATTCTACCCTTTTGAGAGACATAGCACTGTGGGTGTTTACACTTTCCAGTGTTGTGTTTCTTTTCAGAGACGTGTTCAACAGTTTTGTTTTTGACTTGTTTTTCCCACAAAGGTTTAGTCGCAACTGCCTTTCCTTTGTCAACAATCTTCGTATTCTCACCGATACTATAGATTGTATGGGAACCGTCTTGCTGAGTACTTACAAATGTTCTTCTTTCCTTACTCTTATTCAGAGTAATAGAACAATCATCGTGTATTCACTCAAGTCCTTTCTTTTCTGAAGGATCTCTTAAGTAAGATTGTACTTCAGTAAGAGTGTCACTAGCTTTGGCATAAGATTGAAAAGATAATTCTTTCTTCTTAAGTTCCTTGTTCTCAGAAAGAAGATCTTCATATTTCTTTCGTAATTCAGCCATTGCTTCTTTATATGACTTTTCAGTCTCAGATATCTGAGCTTTGAGAAATGCATTTTCAGCATCCTTTTTCTCAGATACCTTGACTAATTGAGAATTTTCCTTCGCAAGAGAATTATTTTCTTCTTCAAGATTTTCGGTTCTAGCTCGGATCATTAGAAATTCTCTTTCATAGATGTCAAGTTCTTTCCTGAGATTTTCTAGATCTTTTATTTCTTCTTCATCACTTTCATAAGTATAAGAAGTATGTGTTACCTCATCAGCCATAAGATGTTTTCAATGTTAGAGATGTCCGACCACAATCTCAAAGAACTCCACACATTTCATTTTTCTTGAGGTCAAGTCGATTACATCGTGAGTAACTCCACATAATTCGGTGATGGTAAAGTTGAGTCATCGAATCATCTTGAGCATCTCAATATCTAGAGCATCCAGTTGAATTTGGATTTTCTTTCTTTCTTCAGTTAACAAAGCTTTCTGGCTTCTTCTGAAGATTCTTCTATCTTTCTTGTCACCTGTCCTTAGTTTGTTGAGGGCAGGACAATCCTTCTTGAAGTGGCCAGGTTTCTGACAATAGAAATAGATGTCGTTTCCAATTTCTGCTTCCTCAGTACATGACGCTTTCTGAGCTGGCTTGTTCAGCGAGCTTTGCATATTTTTGTACTGGTGATAGTTTGAGCCTAGATGCTTTTTCAGCTTCTCTTTGGCTTTTCTTCTCTCAATTTCTCGACTGACAAATTTGCTCATTTGCTTTGCAGCAAGAGCATCCTCAGTCTCTTCCTTGCTTTTCTTCTTTTCAGAAGTTCCTTGAGTGACTAGAGCAACATTCTGCAACTTTTCAGTTGTTTGTTCTCTTTGAGTTGTCTCATAATCAACAGTAGCAAGATGAGAGAAAAGTTCCACTGGAGTGATATTTGGCATTCCTTGGTTAAAATAAAAGAATTTGGTATGCTCCCAGTTGTGGTTAAGACTTCTGACAATAATCTTAATCTTTTCTGACTGGGAGTATCTGTTGCTTTCCCCAAGTGCTGCCATATCACTCATGAGAGTGGTAAATCTGAAATCAAGTTCTTCCAGAGTTTCAGTGGGTCCTTGTTTGAAATTTTGAAATTTCAACTTGAGAACTTCGAACTTGTTTTCTTTGGTTTTCGATTCGCACAGATTTCTTCAATCGGTTGCGATGACTTTCGCGTTTAGCACCCCACAGTTTACACTGTATGTGCTCAGGTGTCGATCTGATGATGATATTACGAGCTTGACCATCCAGATGATTTCTCTTGGCATCTTCCGATGTCCAGAGTTCTATGGGCTTTGGTTCGTAAATAACTTGACTAGTAGATCTCCCACTTGTTGACGCATCAGTTTGTGAAGATCCTTCGCTTTGATCTCTGTCTCTACCATTAGAAACCTCCATGACTTGTTTGAGTTGTTGAATGACTATTGGGCCATTCTTTATCACTTCGATCATTTCGTCCCTTATGGCTTCAAGGTGGAGCATCATGTTATTTTTCCATTTCTCGTAGTTCTCTGGTTTGAGAACGGGTGCATCACTCAGAGACATACCTGCACACTTAACACACAAATTAAATAGTCCTCGAAAATGGACAAAGTTCCTTCACCTATCTGGGGATCTAGGTTCAGTGCAGAAGGCTTGTGAACCTCCCCTCGATACCACTTGTTGGTCGGATAACGGCAAAGTAAAAGACTAGAGGGGGTGAATAGTCTTTTAAAACTTTTGTCGATAAAACTATTTCTCGATATCCGAGTAGATATCGATACTTAGAATCGAGCTTGAAGACTTAAGATAGATAAGTGCAGAAACAATTAAAGTGTGTGTGTGTGTGTTGCTGAAATGTAAATACAGAAAAGGTAAATAACACAGCAAGTATAGTGGTATCTGGAGGTGGCGTAATCCTCCAACTAATCCACTTCGGTCTTCCAGAGACCTAGAATTTACTAGAATAGATAATTGAGTTCTCCTTACAAAAATCCTATTCTAAGATTCCTTTAAACAAATGGTTCCCAACCAAATGTTCCCCCTGAGTTGTTCCCCAGCTTTCTCAGCCAAGTACTTCCTGTACTCAGAAACCTTTTTGAGTTATTCCCTAGCTTCCCAAGCTAAGTACTTCCTATACTCAATAACCTTGGAGTTATTCCTTAGTTTCCCAAATCAAGTACTTCCTATACTCCGGTAACCTTGGAGTTATTCCCTGATTTTCCAAACTAAGTACTTCATGTACTCCACGCCAGTTATGGTGTTGGTTTCGGTTTGAGTTGTCAGATGAGCTTCTTTAATAACTTATTCAGTTATTCAGATAGCTCTGTGAATCAAGTATACTTAATACACTTTTCAATGTATGGTATCTTGTTCTTTTTACTGACCCAAGTCTTAGATAAGTGTTTAAGAGAATGAATCTCAGATACTTGATCTTTCGTTTCAACTCTTTCACAGATAGCTATGCTTGTTTAGGATCAGGACACTTAGAACTTCAGTGTTACTCAAGATCAAAAGCTTTGGTCGCAACAGAAAGCTTTGAGGATAAGTAATTTGCTTTGAGAGAGTAAGATGTTCAGTAAGTTCTGTGTAGTTCAAGGTGTCTCAGTATCTTCCCAAGCAGTCTAAGTGTTGATATTTATAGATGAATTTGAGTGCCGTTTGAATAGTATCCGTTAGGATCAAATTCAAGCTATTGATATCTGTGTATAGTACTGTAGCAGGTTTTGTCTTCTTCTTCAGAAGCTGCCGTTGCTTTTGTTCAGACATCTCTGTCCGTGCATTAAATGCATTGTACTATACTTTTTGTCCTGTAGTGTCAACGGAACTATGCTTTGTATCAGAGACTAGTATTATCTGATTCTTTGCACGTCCTTTATCTTCAATCTTCAGATACCACATTTATTGAAACAACTTTGTTTGCAATATATATATATATTTGTTTTTCAGAAATGTGGTTAAAGCTCAAGGTATCTGAGAATAGACATTTGTGGACACTTTCCTTGTTTTCAGATAGACCTTTCATTTCTCAGATATGTCTTGTGACACAGTTTGTTTAAAAACTATTTGTGTCTTCAAGATATCTGGCTAAGGTATCTGAAAAACTGTTCCAGTAATCTTGTGCAGTTTCTTCAAGTCTTCAATGTCGTTGAGTTTGTTCTGCTTGGATGTCTTCTTCTTGGTCTTCTCTTCATAAAATAAAAATTACATTTTGAGACCTAACATCCTATACAAGTTTAGCTAGACTATCATACTTAGTGGGTTTCCTCTTTTACAATGTTCAAGTGAACCAAGAGTACTAATCACCTTTCTGAGACTAAGATAAGTCATCATGTTGTTGATCAAAATCTAAACAGATATTTCTAACAAAATATCTAACAAATTTCCTAACAATGTCATCCTGCTATAATCATCTACAATTGTCAAGAAATAAACATGTTTGTTCAGAGTGGGTACTGAGAAGGGTCCCCATAGATCACAATGCAATAACTCAATAATAGAACTTGTATTTTTATTACTAACATAAAATGGGAGTTTCTTTTGCTTAGCCTGCATACAGACTTCACAATAAGTAAACTCTTTACAACTGATATTAGGATTGAAAGCTTTAATAACTACTAATCTACTTGGACTGAGATGGCCTAATCTAAAATGCCATATGTGATCTTTAACAGCAGCTGATCCATCATGGTCATTGAGATTGGCAATGGCTAGTGCCTTAGGTAAAGCAGGAAAATCTTCAACTACTAAAATTCTTCAATCTCATAGAGTCCTCTCTTGGCTTCAATCATCCCAGTCCTTGTCGGTGATGCTATCGATGAAGAGCTTGTCTGCATAATTTTGCAGAAATTATCAGTAAATAAGAAAGCAACTTCATTGTCTCTGCACACTTTATTTATAGACATTAGGTTTAGCGTAAAAGTTGGTACACATAGTACTCCTTTTAATATGCATTTATCACTGAGTTTAATATCACCTATATGAGTAATAGGTATTTTTAGTGAGATTAGGTAGCTGAACAAAACCATATACAAAGTTAACATTATCAGTGTAGAGAGCTTTATTATAAATGACATTAGGAAGCACCTGAATCAATAATCCAACTATTTATTGATCTTATAGAGATAATATTTGCAGTAAATCTCATGCCTGCATAGTTGAGTTCCGGTGTGCCTTCTCTAGTAGGGCCAGTTGGACCAGTTCGGGTGCTTGAGCCAGGAGTCTGCTGACCAGTGTTAACAGCAGTAGCACCATGATTTTGTTGTGCAAAAGTCATCAGTTGATGCAATTGATCATTAGTGAGACTGACAGAACCAGCCTGAGTAACATTACCAGTGAAAGATTGAACAAATCCGTCATTGGTGTTGTATTTTCCACCCCTGCCTCTATAGTTTCCTCTACTAGTTCCTTCATATGGTTTCTTGCTTTGTGGAAAACCATGGACTTTAAAGCAAGTTTCCACAGTATGATTGCTCAGATTAGGGCAGTTTGGACAAGACAAATTCTTCTTTTCCTTTCTTTTATAACCAACATTCATAGCAGATGGTTCATAACTCATCATAATATCTCTTGAAGATTTATGAGACTCTTCTTGTAGAACCATAGCATATGCTGTGTCAAGTGAAGGTTTTGGCTTCATGAGTAGGATTTGTCCTCTCACCATATCATAAGCATCATTTAAGCTCATCAAGAATTTGAAAATTTTATCAACTTCCTCACAGACTTTGCAAGATTCATCTTTGCATAAACCAGTTGGTACTGGTCTATAGTCATCAAGTTCTTCCCATAGTGCTGATAACTTAATAAAGAAATCAGTCACAGGTGAGTTTCCTTGAGTAGTGAGCATGATTTCTTTTTGCAGATGGAATATGCGCACATCATTAGGCTGCGCATACCTCATCTTTAGTTTTAACCAACCTTCAGCAGCTGTTTTTGCATAGAATAAGGCGCTTTTGATATCTGGAGACACTGAGTGCATCATCCGTGAAAGTATTAACATATTGCACCTTTTCCATGCCTCTTTACTGTCCTCATTTTCTGGTTGAGGAACAGTTCCATTGATAAAGCCTAGTTTGTTTCTGATACTCAAAGACATCAAGAAAACTCTTGACCAAGTGTGATAGTTTCTTTTGTTAAGCAATGGAGTGATGGCTCCGGATATAGAATTATCCGAATGATGGAGAAACAATGGACTGTTAGAGTTTTCATGCTCAGGAAGAGTGTTTGTGACGGGAGTGGGTTTGATCATTGTCAGTCATGGTTCAAGGTGGCAGAAAAGAGATTAAGAGAGGCTAGTGTTTGAAAGATAGGCAGATAAAAAGCATTGATTAGTGAGATGGCTCTGGTGCCATGTAAAAATAGAGAGTAATGCAAGAAGGAAAGTGTGTTGTATTTCTTGCTGAATCAATGGACTACAGAGGAGTATATATACACGGAAAAGAAATGAAAAAGCGTGAGTTTCAAACTCATATTTCTGCTAAATTACAAAGCTAATGTACTCGATAATAATCCAGCTCATAACCTTGATCACCAAGCTCTCGATGACAACCGTTGATTGAAGAATTCATGGTCACAATCGAATAGTACCAATTCGTACTCTGCAAACCCTAAACGAGTAGTTTTGTCTTCTTTGCTGAGGATGACGATGAACAGTGATGTGCTGGAGAAGTCGCTAATTCGTTTAGCAACTTTGCCTTTGTTTTGTCTTCAATCCGTTTCCGTTTTTCACTTAAGTCCTTTTGCGTTTCTTGTCCATTCGATTCAGTCTCAATTTCCTTCGCGCCTTTCATACAGGTCCTATAACTTTTAAATTCTTTGCAATCAACTTTCGTTAAATTGCATTTCTTCCCATTTCTGTCTTTGAATTTCCAATAAGTGTTTTTAATAGTTTTCAATTGTCGAGAATTCCTTATGCTCATTGTACGTTTGTTAGTTGTTCCATCAATAAATTTCACCGGTTCGAAAAAAGAAGTATTATTGTCGCTTTTACTTGGTTTCATGACATTTCATAATGCATATCATGATATGATTATTCAGTACACCATATGACGCATTATGTATGTATAGTGTACTAGTTAACCCTAAAAAGCCCGATCATGCATGATCATAAATCATCATCATCATATATAATAAGAATAAAGGTGGCTCGATCTTTGTTGAAAATCAATCTTATCTCACAGCTATTCTTTTACATGCAGACCAATTATATTAAATACGTACTGATTTCTTTTCTCGTGCTCTTTATCACTTCAACTTTCTTGCGAAGTCGTATTCCATTTCTTATCTCGTATAACAAATTATTATATCAGTAGTAAGTAGTATATAACTTTTATTTACTCGATCAACACATAAGACCATCTCGATCAGAGTCCCAAAATGATTTTGGAACGATTTTGAGATTTTGATGGGATTCACTTTGAAACTTCAACGGAGTCTTGGAGTCTCAAAGTGAGTTGGAAGTTTGGGACTATAGGGCTGACCCTAAAATTGGGCCAAGCCCCTTAGCCATTTAAGCTTTTTTTTAAATTTTTTTTTTTTTTTATTTTCTGTTTCTTTCTGTCATTTGATGCTTTGTTTGCTTTTAATTTGGGCTTTGTTTGCTTTTATGTTTTTATCATTTCTTCATTTTGTTTGCTTTTATTTTTTTAAATATATAAACTAAAATTTCAAGTAATATATTGTTTTTCAAATAGAAGCGGGACTTCACCGGAATACGAAGCTCTACAAGGAAGATTGTGAGTTTCTCGGGTATGATAACTGATTAACTGGGATTTGAATGTAGTATTTTAATTGTTGTAATTTTCAGTTTTAATTATTGTAATTTTCAATTTAATTTCAAGTATTTTAATTTTCAATTTCAACTATTGTAGGGAATGAGAAAAGAAAATAATAAAGTTTAAAGTATTATATTTAATTAACGACATTTAAAATAAATTCAAGAATAAAGTTTAAAAGGAATTGAGAAAAGAAAATGAAATGAAAAATTAAGTTTGAAAGAAATGTGAAAAGAAAATAAATTTGGGCCTCAACTATTGGAGTAGAGAATTGCATTGAGTTGCAAAGTAAGTTGCAGTGAGTGAAATGCTGACGTGGCAGATATTTTAGGACTCAGAAAGTTGCAACTGTTGGAGATCGTATGACACTTGTAACTAGGTCGTATTTCACTTTTCAGAAAGAAACTTTGAAGTTACACTGAAATAACGTTACAACTTTTACTGCTACTTGATTGTTGCTTTAATTTACTTTTACTTTACTATAGTCTATACGTCATTCATTTTTTTCTCAATGCCTAATTTAATTTGACCAGTAGATTAAAAATTGGCTAGCTTGGATGCACTAATTAATTTACATTTTACAATACGTGAAAATTGTCTAAGAAGAATATTTATGGGATTGATTTAGGCGTTGTTATCTTCAACTGCAATTTTCTGAATTGAACTGTAGTATAAAATATAACTAAGCAGAATTGAACTGAACTGAATTTAACTTAACTGAACGAAACTGAACTAAACTGAACTGAATGAGTTTTAAGTTGAAGAAAACATAGCACTAATGTGGTTTGGCTTGAATCTTGATTAGCAATACGTGTGAAAAATAGAGAAGAATAAAACTTTATTAGTAGAGAGAATGAAAGATGTAGAATCGACCAAGATTCTGGACAAATCACAGTCGAAAGAATGGCTGAAACGCTGTACCAACCTCTTAACTAGCTTTTATAATTTCTTAATTTTATGATCTCTTGACTCTTAATCAGCACTTTTATTCAAAATCATGTCCACATTTGCTAGCTAGCTGTTACTATGAAAATGACTGCACTACGTAGTAGTATGATGGAAAGAGGTCCTAATTTTATCTTAAAGTCTTTAACTTTTTATTAGGATAGATCCATGCATGTTCCAGTGTCTAGCATTGTCATGTTTGGAAGTCACAATATTGTAATCCAATTGTGACATTTAAACGGTCTGGTAGTGATGGTGATTTGTTCTTTTTAATTAACACTTAAAATGTGTAACTAAGCATCAGATTGTTCGAACTTATACAAAAGTGTGGAATCTCTAGTCATTTATATTAATAATACTTCAATACTTCATTGTACTCGTGGCCAATTTCAACTTCTTTAGGGAGGCCATTCGAGTGTATATTTAATATGGGACGGAAATTTTCTCCGATAAAATTAATTTGAACCCAGACAGATATATCATTTTCCATCCATTTAAACTGTCTAAAACTATGTGACAATTACACACTAATTTGCTGGTCACACAATTTAATTATCACATTTTATTTCCATTTCACATACACTTGCAATACGCGCGTTACAACGATTTAAGCGTAATGTCACACCCTTGTTAAGAATGCAGTACCCCTCAGATTATTTAAGGAAAAGGAAGAAACAATGCCCCCTTGAAACTATTTATGAGTCACATGATTTGAATTCTGAGGAACGGTCTCTAAATAATTTATCTAGAGATGAACTTATATTGTTAAAAAAATTATCGATATTATTAATCAAAACACATATGTTCTTAACATTAGTGTTTTTTTTCCATATTACAACAATATTTATTTCGTTAACATCATAGATGTTTTGATTAATAACATAAATTGTTTTATTAATAACATTGTCCATATCTAGATAAATTAACTCGTCTCTCATTATACTTTGTATTGATCGAAACGCTTTGACCATTTTAAAATCACAGTTTATATTGCTTTTGGGTACGATATGTGTTTTATGCATTATTAACCGACACGTGACAAGCTTAATTCTTTGTGTTAATTAAGACTAGTGCTCTAGTTAAGCACACTTAATTATTCATTAATAATGTCATTCGGTGAACCAAGACCATTGACTACTACTACCATTGGATGCATGTAACCAAAACCTGAAGACCAAAGTCTTGTTGGAAACTTTGTCTTGCTTAAAGGCCTAAAGATCATGAGGAAATCCCACTTAATTGTAATTTGAAAAGAATGTGTCAAACATTTAGAATGATAATGATGGATTGATGTTGTGTGTTCTTATTTACGTTTTGATAATAATACAAAAACAAAACCGTAATATATGTTGATTCCGATTATCAATTTAGCTGCAACAAAGGTCAGTACGAAATATATATACGAAAACAATACAGGAATAAAAATTGTTAACACTTACTGAAACTTTATTACACAAACAAAAAATACAAGTTCGGATTTAATCCTGGATGAGTCAGTAGTGAGACCACTTCCCCTTAAGCTAAATTTGTCCGCCTTTAGTAAGCTTCAGGCCTTCCTCGGACAATTAGCTCCCAAGGTACAACGTCCAATTTCAGCAACCACTGGAAGCTCAGCAGCAGAAGCTTTGTCGAAATTCTGTGGTGAAGAACACTCGACTATCTCTAAAGTGCAGAATGTGAAAATAGAGAAGAGAAGGAAAGAAGAATTTCTGGTGTATGTTTGTCAAGTGAAGGAGGGGTATATATAGCTGTAGAGAAAACGTAACAGCTCTCACCATTAGTAGCCAAATTGATACTGCAACATTTAAGTTCAGAGTAATGCAGCCTGTTAGTGGAGAGGTTACCTCTTCACATTTAAGTGGAACAATCTGAAAAATTTCTGGAAGGCCAAAAGGTTTGTTTGGTGAAAAATTGTGGTAAAAAGATAAACCCGCGAGCCATATTAGCACCCATCTCGCTTGGGTTTTCAAGTTCAAATTGTTCTCCCCCATGCGTAGGAGGTTTGACATAACCACAGCACACATTTGTGACCATGAGTAAACACAAGCATACCTTTATACTACTCTTTCCTTACATATGTTTCCAATGTGGTACAATTGCAAAAAGCAAGTCTCAACTAGCTCACTTTAAGCCAATTTATCATTCACACCTAGAATTGGTTACCTCCCGTATCTTATATCTGAATTCTGATCCCATCCCGCAACGAGCTAAAGAACACGCAAAACTGAGTGGTGGAACTTAGATAATTAATTGCTCAAAGTTACCCACTTAACACATTATAATACATAACAATTTTGGCTCTCTCTTGGTTGCCTCTTGCAACCACACTTAGTTGCCTCTTGCAACCAATTCCCCGACGATATATTTCGGACAGAATCCGTAAGTAATTGCTGCAAGAATTTTCATACTTCACTGTCCCGATCTTAAATTTTCAATTTCATTATATATACAGTCTAAGAATCTCATACTTTTCATGTAAAATGCACGTCCTAATTTATTATGCCTCCAACTTTATTCACCATCGTATATCTTTTATTCATCTTATCTTACATTTTGTACAAATTATTTAAATTATTTATATAGTTTCCTCTTAAAACACGTGTTCAGCTTAATAAAAAGTTTAGTATATACTCCTTCCGTTCCGGTTTCAATTACACACGAGGTCGATACAAATTTTAAGACAAAAGTGAATAAAGTAGGAGAGATGGTAATAAAGTACTCCCTATGTTCCAAATAAATCTTTCCATTTTACTATTCTGCAGTCAACTGTCTTCGACTTTGACTGCAAATTACTCTTAAAGTATAATAGTAAATTATTTAATAAAATTATATAATGAAAATTTAATAATTAAATTTTCATGATATGATTTTATTAAATTATTTACTATTATAGTTTAAGAGTAATTCATGATCAAATCGAAGCATAATGAATTAAAAATCAAAATGGAAAGATTTCTTTGGAACGGAGGGAGTAATAAAGAGATTGAATAAAGTAGAAGAAATATTGAATAAAGTATGAGAGATAGTGAATAAAGTAGGATAGAGATTTTTTATTAAAGAAATGGATAATTGAATTTGGGACGGATCAAAATGAAATACTGGTAAATGAAACTGGTACGGAAGGAAGGAGTAGTAAATATCCTTCCATTCTAGATTCAACTTACAAATGATTTGGACATGCATTGTTTAAAATGTAAATTTTAAAAATAAAATAACAATTTTGAAACTATATTTTGAATGAATAAAAGTGCGGAATATATAGTGAATAGAGTTTGATGGTTTCATGTAAATTGATAAATTTAGATTGATACATGGAGTATTTGGCGGTGTAAAGTGCTGTATTTAAATTGGGAATTAAAGGAGTATACAATTTGGCGGTGCGAGTGAAAGTTGTCGGTTTAAATGGTGGATTTGATATATATCCATAATAGGATTTGTAGTCCCATCAAATCAAATCAGTAAAAGACTGATTTGTTAGGGCCATGCACAAAGTAGCGCACACACAGACAATATTAAAGTCGACAGACTTTGAACAAATACAACAACAAGACCACAAACAATGATTTATGTTCAACTCTTTTCTAGTACTTCATTTTTACACAAAAATTATCATTTTTTATATACTCTTTCCTCTTTTTCTTGGTGCGACGGTTTGGTAGGCTCCTGAACTTTGAACAAGTGACATTTGTCGTTGGATTCATATAATATGTTCATGTTATGTGGTCAATTTAAAGCATGTTTAGATTAAATCAAAACCAAAATTATCTAATTTATTGTTGGAAAGTTGGTTATACCATCAAGGATTAGTTTATGAAGTTTATGAAATTGCTTAACTTGTATATGTAGGTAAATGTATGTTTTTAGTAAAATTTATTCTCTATTCACAGTTGGGTTTGTGTTACTTCTATATAAACTAGTCAATGTTGAGTTGTGCAAGTTTCAAAATATATATAAAACACATAGAATAGAATAGAATAACTTATGTGAATCACTGTTTCTCAGATACACGAGATCATCATCATATCGTTAGTTACAAACATCGCATGTGCAGTTACAAACATCACATATTTAGAATGTGAATAATACAAGCTTATGAATAAAACATATGATGTTTGAAATTAAAATATGATGTTGATCCCATATCTAAAGACGATATCTCGCAAAAAAGTTAATAACAAACACAAAGTCTCATGAGAGACGGTCCCTAAATAAATTATCTAGAGACTACCTATATTATCAATAAAACCATCCATGTTATTAATCAAAACGTCTATGTTGTTAACGAAATAAGTCTTGTTTGTAATATGAAAAAAAAAACACCAATATTGAGAACATATGTGTTTTGATTAATAACATCGATGATTTTCTTGACAATATAGATCCGTCTTTAGATAAATTGTCTAGAGACCGTCTCTCAGAAGACTTACTAAATAACAAAACATTAAACAAAACTAGTGGTGGTCATACATTCATTAATTTGATCATCTCAAGATAAAACAATGTATCCAGTCGGAACAATTACAAAATTGATTGGGCTGCATCAAAAGAAAGGTTCGGGCGCTCTCGACTTCCGAAACCCAATGGCCCAATCTCATTCCCTAACCAAAAGGCAATATATCTTGGCCCACTAATTTCGCAGCCGAGTTACATAAATTTGTTGTCCTGATAAATGATGACCCAAATAAAGGCCCAGTAAGTCAGTTTCCAAGATCAAGTGATTATTTAGATATTGGTAGCAATAGAATTGGTGAATAGATGCTGAAAACCTTAGAAGATATTGCTAACAAATGTCTATGTCTAAGGAATGGGAGTTGAAAGCTGATGCGAAGAATTCGGCTTTTATATTTTGCCAACCTAATTTTAGCAAAATAGACTAGAATTAATTCGTTGAGAAATAAATGTAATGTTATTCTGTATATTCAACTAATAGTACATGTGAGGTATATATACAAGTATTAGAAGCTTCTAGAGCTTATCTACAAGGTATTTGATTAAATCTACAAGAGTAATTACAACAGATAATACTTCATCTAGTAAAAGTCTAACGAGATACAAACTCGTGTACATTTATCTCTAACACTCCCCTTAAATGAACATGAGTTGACGATCGTTGGTACGTTGTGGGAATACTGCCTCATTAAAAACCTTGCTAAGAAAAATCCATTGGGATAAAAACTCAGTCAAGGGAAAAAGAGTGCAGTGCGTATCCATCTCCCTTGATTGATGTATCATTGTACTTCTTCGAACTGTTGCATTTCCAATCTTCCGGATCAACTTCTCAAATCATGACGTCCGATGTAATTTGGTTGAGCAAATCTTCAAATATGTTGTACTTCGATGGAATCCTCTTCTCATAATATACGGCTTGTCTTCTTCATGAAGAACTTTTCCAAACACTTGAAACATCATATAGTTTCAATCACTCATATACCGTAAAGATATCCAACAAGCCTATAACTCTTATCTTTACCAAACAATTTCATAATCATGGAATACATAAGCGCTTATGATGTTGCCTCGTACCTCGCTAGGAAAAACCCAATGGTATAAAAACCTAGAAAGGGAAAAAGAGTGCAACCATTTCTCATGGAAATGCGCAAAGTAGTCATTTCTATTCAATCGTTATCTCCCTTACTTGACAAGATAATCGTACCTTCTTCAGGAGGTATAGTAAAGAATAATGTAGCTCTTGGTAGCTCAACTTTTATGACTGTGGTACTTCCGAACCATGTGAATCTCAATGATAGTAGGAATATTCCTTGTAATAATCTCTTACATGCTCAAACTTTAGGTTGAGCTAACATATGTGTAACCAATAATACTCTTCACGAGTCATGAGAATCATATCTCATACTTCACTTCATAGATGTTTACATATCTGAAACCTTAGTTCCTCAAGAACTTTCCTCATTCAATCCATGTTCGCCGACATGATACTTTTAGTCTCCCTTTGGGACTCACTTCCGGATATGATTTCTCCCCTCATTGAACTTTCTCAAAACATATGACATGTATGTCAAACCAGTCCCAATTATACAACCTGCGGGTTAGTCTGAGTGATAACATTCAATATAAAAATAAACATGTGAATATGCAACATGATGCCTAAGAATACTAGAAAAACTAAAAAGTGTAAACTATGCAAACATAAACATATTATGATGCAATGCTTGTATCTATCTAAATGCACATGCCATTTGACTCGATAAACAAAAGGTACCGTACGGATTTCGAATTCGTTTGATCAAAAGGACCTCAAGTCCATGAGCTCATTTTCAATCATCATCATGATGTAATCGGATGGACTCACATGTAAGATCCCCATTTACATGTCCATCGATTTCGCATATGCTTATTCATTTCTCGGTTCCATGTATACCGATATCAAATCTCTTTGCTAGATTCTTCAAGTCAGTATTGATCATCGATATCTGAATATTGTTTGTAGGTACCATTTCCTTTCATATAGGCCATCTATTTTAATTCAGATATCCATGCCATTCATGACATTCATTACTCCTCAAGATTACCAAATGCTTTTTCTTGCCAATCCTTTTGTATTGTGCTTAGCACTGAAACCGTATTTCACTGATGTGAATGAATCATTAGTACAATAGGCAAGTTATCTCAATGTCCAACACATGACATTCTATAATCAATATGCAACTCTGTACGCCTCAAAATATAGGGTCATAGCGAGTTAACATTCAAATCATAAAGTTTCATGTTTAAACATATCTTGATATAGTAACAAGCTGTATATAAATCTTTAGTTCAAGTTTGAACTTTCAAATATATGGAGATCAATTTGCTCTACGAATTTTTTTTTTTTTTTTTACCCGCTTCCTCATGTTCTTCTTCCCCTAAGCTGGGAAAAACTTGCTCATACTAGTAATAAGGGCTCAACATAGAAATTACCATGCCCAGCTTAGATAATCATATATGCATACAACCATCTAGTATGTTTCATGCATTAGTTCTTCGCGGAGAACAATATGATAGGAAGTCAATATATTTGCACATTTAGATTTTCTTGTGCGAAAATAAATTTTGCCCTTAAATTGGAGATCATACTTGTGGGTTTTCGGCCACTTATATATCAATCACTGTCAACTTTAAAAGTGTGACTTTTGCTCATTTCAAGATCTCCATAACAATGCTTCACCTCAGTGTTGTGTCTTGCCATAATAATAATTACAACATGAGAAAGCTTTAAGCACATAATTATACGGAAACTTCATGTTTCACAACAACGTACGGGTACTTATACCCGGATGGCCTAATTTGTCACATTGAGATCATATCTCGTAAATCACTTGAATTTGGCCTTTCTATAATGTGACAATTGGACACAGTCGATGTGCCTTTCATATTTGGCAAGACTAATCAATGTCAATTCCTTCGGGAATTTAGTCAAATATATGATCTTGAGCACAGTTTCGCTAGAGTAAAAACTCTTATATGATGATGAAATCAAGCCATACACTTTTATTATGTCGTCTCGACATAATCCACCTCTAGAGGGTATATATAAACTTGAGCATTTACAATATCATGCTCCCCTCAAATGCTCATGGCACCTTTCATATTTTACCAATTTCATGTTGGTAATCATATATATCTCACGAGATATGACAAGCTTATGAGGGGATGATTCCGACAGTTTTCCAAGACACTTTTCTTGCCGGATTTCACTGTGATGTCTTTGCCATTTTCACTCATAGTCTCAACATGATATTTATTCAATCGAATATCTTCAAAACTCAATAGATTACGTTGAGATTTAGAAGAATACAATCTTCTTTGGCAATCTTTGTCCCATTTGGTAGTGTTATATTTGCTCTACGAGTATTCAATCAATTTTGCACTACCATAAATTTTATTCACATGTGCTTGTCTTATTGACAAGTAGTCAAAAATATTTGACATGATTTGAATAAGCTACGTGTTGATGCACAATCATCCAAGCATATTTTGGCTTCGTTTGCCTCGTATATTGTCATATTTGCCTCAAGTAATGACGCATGTCTTTTTCACGATATTGCTACTGTATTAGCATATTAGAGGCATGAAAAATAGTTTATGCTTTTCTAGCATATCATCATCAGTAACTGTCTCACAACATAAGTGATTTTGATATATCCACCTACGCCGGTTAGATATCCACACTTTATTTGCATCACCATCAATAACATATCGTTTAATATGGGTGTGCATGATATATTACAAGAACGCCGGTTGGTTATTCCATACTTCTTTGAAAATTTGAAAATTCTCAATCATCAATTCTTGACCACTTTCAATCTATGATGTTTTTATATCACAAATACACCTCATGGAATATTTAATATTCTTGATAATACCATAGCATAATAATAATGAAAAATCAATAAATAAAAAAAAAACTTATCTGGACCGGGTAATCCTCTTTTCCAACGACTATGCATATCAGATTTGCTTGCGCGGAATCAAATCTGAAGGTCGGGCAGGAGATGGGATTGTTACGCTTGTCATGGCTTTTAACTTGATCATGGAACACGTGACCTGTATACATAAGAAAATTGCATCATGATTTAAGTTCTTCTATAACGTAAATTGAAGCAACTGGAGTTTTGAGAGGAGGATAAATCGAAAGGAAAACAAAAGGAATAATTAGGAAATTGTTAGTAAATCATCATTAGTCCATCCACGTATAACAATTGTGAAGATTGTTATTCTTCATCCATGTAGTAATCATCAACATATTAGTCTTCAACAATCAACGTGTCAATAGATATGTTAATGGAACAATCTGGGTTCCAGCTTTATCTTTGGCTCATCTGTGCATATGAAAAGTAATGAATTAAGGTTTAAATATACTTTGTATATGACAATCCTGCAAGAAGATATTATGTGAGCTGAGTAATTGAGAGAGATTCAATGTTAATGTAATTAATAATCATGATTGATGATGATCATCAACCGCCTGTTATTCCAATTAGCTGGTTGCCATTAATAACCAATCGGATCTGCCTTCTCATTCGGATCGCGGTTGTGACTTGTGATTAGATTATGACGGACGGGTTTTCAGATTATGGTTGAGCACGAACTGTAATGTTATTATGTATAACTGATAGGGGTATATATACAAGTATAAGAAGCTTCTAGAGCTTATCTACAATGTATTTGACTAAATCTAGAAGATTAATTACAACATATAATACTTTATATAGTAAAAGTATAACGAGATACAAACTCGTGTACATTTACCTCTAACAGTCTAGCTAGCGTATATAAAACTTGAGGTAGAATTAATTTAGTCCCTGAAAGTCTTATCCAATCCCACACAAAAAAAAAAAATGACGACGAGAGATCATTTCAGCACACTTTAAACAGTGTTCACATTAACCTCCGATGCGCCAACGTGGTGCTCGCACCATCTTTCGAATTTCAATACACTTTCTTGTTACAGATACCGACTAGTACTAGAGCTTACTAGAGCCATAAGATAACAAATTGGTCACAACTGAAGACAAAAATGGGATGCTCAGAAGAAACAAACAATGAAACAAAACAAGTAGTAAGATTGTTAAAGATTTCTCTCTACTAACAAGTAACAAAAGCCAATGGCTCCATACACCTGTGTCTGTCTGATTGTGTTTTGAATAGTAACTTTCATGGCTCAATATTTTATACATTTAGCAACATTGCAATTTATTATCACATCAGACTTTTTATCAGAGTCTGGTATTCGTTTCTATAAGTTGCTATCCAAGAGAAAGGACCACTTACATTGTTTTTACTGCACAAACCTTGGTTTTCTATAAAATCATGACAAATTAAATACTACACATATACTACCTCCATTTCAGATAAATTGTTACATTTTGTTTTTGATCAATCGTTTGCTGAATAATTACTCATAAACGATAATAGTAAATAATTTAATAAAATCATATAATAAAATTTTAATTACTAAATTTTAATTATATAATTTTAATAATTTATTTATTAATATCGTTTAAAAGTAAATTGTGGTCAAACGCGGAGATAGTTGACCGCAGAATAGTAAAATGTAACACTTTTTCTGAAATGAAGGGAGTATAATATATATGGCGTATCTAGAAGGACAGTATACAAACAATTCATTTATGGACGTTTTACCGGCAGAGGGAATGTCTGTAAACCACTGTATAGTATGCTCATCTCAATTTGTTACAATTATATTTTGCTTACACTTCCGCGCGCATATGTTCATCACGAGATTATTGACTAACTTATAAGTCGATAAGTTTAGTTTATCATAGACGCCTAATTAAGTAACTAGTAATAGTTAATGATCATCTACTTGATAATTTAACTTGGTGGCAAGAAATTGAAGATTCGATATGAATCATCTCTCCACATCAAATTAATACGTTATACTGTATATTGAATGTAGGGATATGGTATATGTGAAAGAAGAGTATGTGTCTGAGCTCCATGGAAATTAATGAAAGCACTCAACGGATTTCACAAGTTGTTGGTGACTCAAAATTACTACTACTATAGAGTTTAAATTAAATTACATCTCGTGGGATATATTGTTTTGTTGGTCCCAATATAAGCTGCCAGGTAAATAATGTCACCCGAATTTACACTAACTTAATTTACACTTGAAGGTTAGCATAAAATATGCTATAGGACTATACTACGTACTAACATCTTGAAGAAATGAAATTAATTTTATGGATCGGAAACCTGCATCCCATGTGTGCACTTTAGTTGCATGTCTAAATCACAATTATGTACTCCCCATTTTTTATATAAGATGTTTTGGTTTATTTACCATTTGATAAATATAGGATGTTTTAGAAAAGTCTACCATGTGATTTAGTATTTTTACCAATTTTTATGCATTCAACTCATTTATTTTATTGTTATTCATTTATTTTATATTGGAATTTACAAAATATAAGCATATTTCTTATCTTTTTATAGGTTGATTTATTCCTCCAAACCATGAATTTTTATTCTTTTTCAAGACTATTGATAAAGAGAGAATTGGCTTAATTTGTGTGAAAAAACCCATAACATATTATATTAAAAATCGGATGGAATATTACGTAATTGATCAGTAACTCATGTGAGAAAATGCATTATGAATTTAAAGTTGGTATATAGTACGTACTATAGTTCGCTATACATATATAACAACGTTTAACAACTTTATAATAATTTTTTTTTTTTGGAATGAATTTTTTTTTTTTTTTTGGGTACGGAATCAAACTTTTATTCCAACCAATAAGTACACGCCGATCCAAAGCTTCAGGCAAAAAGATGTCCAAAAGAATCAAAAAGACTAGAAGAATCAAAAACTAACAAGCTAGTCTATCATAGTATCATCAACTTAGCGCAATGGCCTCGCAATCGAGGATCTACCCAAGCTCTATTAATCAATACATCAATAATTTTTTGTCTTCTAGATGTTGGTTAGCAGGTCTCTGCTGGAAACATATGGTGTTTCTCTCGATCCATATGGCGTAGATAGTTTCAGCAAAGGCACTCTTTAGGAGCTTTGATTTCCAACTCTTTCCTCCAAATCTACAACACATCAAATCGAGTTCCACACTCCACCCCTGAGGGGTTCTAGTTATTTTTAGCCAACGCAGTATACCTTGCCAAACACGCTTACTGTAGGAGAATTCAAAAAATAGATGTTGTTGTGTTTCATCATGCGCGCAAAAGGGGCAAGTCGGGTCAAGGGCAGAGTTTGTTAGGAATATCTGTTAGTTTTTTATCACTCATCACATGTTCTTATCTTAGCCAGAAAGGTGATTAAGTACTCTTGGTTCACTTGAACATTGTAAAAGAGGAAATCACTGAGTATGATTAGTCTAGTAAATCTTGTATTAGGATTATAGGTCTCTGAGTGTAATTTTTATTTCCAGAAGACCATGAAGATCAATCCTAGCAATGGAGCTTTTCTGAAGATTAGAAGACTGAAGATTGCACAAGATTTATGAAGATATCAAGGTTTAGTCTGACTCAGAAAGACTATGTCCTTAATCCTTTCTTAAGTGTATTTACTTACTTTTGAAATATGATTTTGGACACATGACATCATGAGTATGGAGCATGCAAGAAAGGCTCAAGTGTCACGATCCGTTGAAGACTACGGACAAGAAATAGTACAAGTGCATTAATTGCATCGGCAGAAAAGTTTGCCAAACCAGTCTCTCTAAGACATGAGACAAGGACTTCTGAGTACTCATTTCAAGATAAATATGGACTGAATTTGAATTGTGTCTAACGGATATCATTCCAACAACTCTCAAATTCATCTATATATATCACACACTTAGATGCTGAGAAATACACACCTTAGAACGCACTATCTTGCAAACTTACCATCAAGCAAAGTATTCTCTCAAGCACTCTACTACCCCTTCTGAAAGCTTTCTGTTGCTCGAAGAATCACTAGTAGTTCTAAGTTGTCCTGAACCTTAACAAGAGATTGTTGTTTGTAAAAGAGTTGAAATGTGATACCCTTTCAAGCTCATTCTCCGAGCGGACATCAATTACTTGGTCAAGAAGAATCGCCATCCACTGAACAAGTGTATTAAGTAGTCTTGTTCTATTAGGCTCTCTGAAAACATAACTGAAAAGTTATACGAAAAGCCTCTCTGACAAACCTTATAACCAACACCATCAAGGCGTGGAGTAGAGGAAGTACTTGATTTGGAAAATCAAGGAATAACTCCAAGGTTATCTGAGTAGAGGAAGTACTTAGCTCTAGGAGATGGGGAATAACTCAGGGGGAACATTTGGTTGGGAACCATTTGTTTAGGAATCTTAGAATAGGATTATTGAAAGGTGAACTCAATTATCTGTTCTAGTGAATTCTAGGTCTCAGAAAGACCGAAGTGGATTAGTTGGAGGATTACGCCACCTCCAGATACCACTATATTTGCTGTGTCATTTATTTTTCTGTATTTACATTTCAGCAAAACACACACACATACTTATTGTTTCTGCACTTACCTATCTTAAAGTTTTTCGCGCTCTGAATTTAAGTATCAGAAACCCCCATGTTTCTGAGAAACTGTGTTTATCGACAAAAGTTTTAAAAGACTATTCACCCCCCCCCCCCCTCTAGTCTTTTACTTTGCCGTTATCTGGACCAACAAGTGGTATCAGAGCAGGAGGTTCACAAGCCTTCTACACTGAACCTAGATCCCCAGATAGGTGAAGGAACTTTGTCCCTTTCTGAGGACTATATAATTTGTGTGTTAAGTGTGCAGGTATGTCTCTGGGTGATGCACCCGTTCTGAAGCCAGAAAACTACGAGAAATGGAAGAACAACATGATGCTCCATCTGGAGGCCATTAGTGACGAGATGATCTATGTCATCAATGAAGGGCCTATCAAAATCAGACAATTCAAACAAGTTACTAAGGTGTCTGATGGAAGAAAAGCCTCAGACAAGGAAGATGGAAGCGAGGATGCGGCTGCTAGTGATAGTGGTCGTGTTGCTCATGGAAGCATTATGTATGAAGACAAGCCAACAGAGCTCTGGACATCTGAAGATGCCAAGAGACACAGATTGGATGGTCAAGCTCATAATATCATCATCAGATCGACACCTGAGCACATACAGTGTAAACTGTGGGGTGCTAAAACGGCGAAAGTTGCCTGGCAATTGATTGAAGAAATCTGTGTCGGAACTGAGAAAACCAAGGAAAACAAGTTCGAAGTTCTTAAATTGAAGTTCCAAAACATCAAACAAGGTCCCACTGAAACTCTGGAAGAACTTGATTTCAGGTTTACTACTCTTATGAGTGATATGGCTGCACTTGGTGAAAGCAACAGATACTCCCAGCCAGAAAAGATTAAGACTATTGTCAGAAGTCTCAATCACAACTGGGAGCACACTAAGTTCTTTTATTTCAACCAAGAGATGCCAAATATCACTCCAGTAGAGCTCTTCTCTCATCTTGCTACTGTAGACTATGAGACAACTCAGAGAGAACAAACAACTGAAAAGTTGCAAAGTGTTGCTCTAATCTCTCAAGGTACTTCTGAAAAGAAGGATACCAAAGATGCATCTGAAGAAAATGCTCTTGCAGTAAGACACATGAAGAAATTTGTGAGTCAAGAGATTGAGAGAAGAAAAGCTAAAGAAAAGCTGAAAAAGCATCTTGGCCCAAACTATCATCAAGTCAAGAACATACAAATGAACAACTCTCTAACACCCCATTCGGGAAAGGTGTTAATCTTGTCAGAAATAGGAAATGATATCGCTTCTATTGTCAAAAGCCTGGTCACTTCAAGAGAGATTGTCCCTTTAAACAAGCTCAAGACAGTGACAAAAGGATGTAAGAAATTTCAAGAAAAGCAAAGGCCTTCTTGATGAAGAAAGGAAGAAGATTCAAATTCAAATTGATGCTCTAGACATTGAGATGATTTCAAGATGGAGATTCAGATGACTCAAACCTACCATCACCAGAATTGTGTGGAATCACCCACGATGTAATCGACTTCGGCCTTAAGAAGAATGAAATGTGTGGAGATGCTGAGATTGCTGGTCAAGACATCTCTAACACTGAAATATGTCTTATGGCTGATGAGGTAACTAACAATTCACAATTTCTGTACTATGAGAGTGATGATGGAATTGAGGATCTGGAGTTGGTCAAGAGTGAATTGGATCGTTATGAGAAAGAATTTCTGGAAGCACAATCCAAAACCAGAATTCTAGAGGAAAGCAAAGAAACTCTTGAAAAAGAGGTTTCTGAGCTAACCAAAGTATCTGAGAACAAGAACGCTAAAATAGCCTTTCTAAAAGCTCAGATATCTGAGAATGAAAATTCTCACAAACTAGCCTTGGATGAACTTAATAAGAAAATGATGAAGCTTCTTTCTGAGAATGAAGAACTCGGAAATAAAGAGCTATCATTCCAATCTTATGCAAAGGCTAGTGACACTCTCACTGAGGTTCAATCCTATCTGAGAGATCCCTCTGAGAAAGGTGGACTTGGACTTGATGAACAATCAAGTAATTCATCTCCTTTGAAGAAGAGTGATGGAAGGTTGACCTTTGTAAAAGTCAACATAATGATTCTTCAACCACCTATAGCATTGGTCAGAAAGCTAGGGTAGTTGACAAAGGAAAAGGAGTTGCAACTCAGCCTTTGAAAGAACAACAAGTTCACAAGAAACATGTGGATAAGGTTTCTGAAAAGAAACACAACCCTCAGATATGCAACCATCCACATTGCTGCATTACTAGGAAGGGAAGAATTGTTGGAATAGGCAAATTCTCTACTGAACCATTTTATGAAAATAAAGATGGTGCAGAAACTAGTAAGGCTTCTGAAGAGCGCATTCAGAAAGCCAAAGGTGTTCGAAATGGCATTGGCTATCGTGCTATTGGAAAGGTCCTTCTGCAACAATATAAGGAAGGACAAGAACAATGGCGCAAGGCTGATATTGCACGTAGCAATAAACATAAGTGGGAGAAATCTCAAGCCACTGAAAAACTGAATGCCAGAGCTAGAAGGAACCTGGCCAGAAAGGCTAAGTTTGCTGAAAAGCAACCCCAGAAACCCAGGGTCCAGAAAGCACCAAAGGGAACACCTAGAAACACCCCAAGAAGGAAGATTGAGATCAAAATTACTGATTTTATTGCATCTCCTTCTTATCAAGTTCGACAAAAACAAACTCCCAAGAAATTCACTAAAATGTGGATTCCTACTGGAAGAATGTTTAGTCTAAGTGGTTCTATCTCTGAGGCAAGAACCTAACTCCTGTTTCATGTTTTGTGCAGAACGCCTCTTGGACTAAGGCTCAATGGCTATTTGATAGTGGATGCGGAAAGCACATGACAGGAGACAAAGCAAATCTGGTCAACTACAAAGCTTGCAACACTGGACCAGACATCAGATTTGCTGGAGGAGAATTAAATCCGTCTTTGGGATCTGGCAACGTCAAATTAGGATCATTAACAATCACTGACGTATTACATGTTAAAGGTTTGAAATATAATCTATTTAGCATGAGCCAGTTTGCAGACAAGGGATTCACTGTGAAATTCAAAGCAAAGTATTGCAAACTTATAGACAATGAGTCAAAGCGCATACCTTGGTTGCTCGGAAAGGTAGTCTTTATGTTGCCGATTGGGCATCTGCCACAACTGAAGAATGTCTCATGGTGAGTCAATCAGGTCACACAGAAGAGCACTGGTTATGGCACAAAAGAATGAGTCACTTGAATTTCAAAACCCTGAACAAACTTTCCAAGAAAGAGTTAGTGGTTGGTCTTCCCAAAACATCTTTCAGAAAGGATGGTATCTGTTCTGCCTGTCAGATGGGGAAACAATCCAAGATCTCTTTCAAGATCAAAACTAGACACTCTAGTGTTAGACCACTGCAACTATTACACATGGATCTTTTTGAATCATCCGTAACTAGTTATGCAGGAAAGAAGTATGGTCTGGTTGTTGTAGATGACTTCTCAAGATTCACTTGGGTTGTCTTTCTGAAGCACAAATCTGATGCTAGGGTAGAGATACCATATTTGCTGAATAAGCTTGAAGTCATGAAAGATGACAAAGTATCTGCAATAAGAACATACCATGGTACTGAGTTTGTCAACCAGTACATAAAGGAGTTTTGTACCAGCAAAGGTATACAACACCAACTTTCCTCTGTAAGAACACCACAACAAAATGGTGTTGTAGAAAGGAAAAATAGAACCCTTAAAGAAGCAGCAAGGACAATGCTAATGACATCGAAATAAGTGAAGTTTATTGGGTTGAGGTCAGAAACAAAGATGCTACACTCGTAATGTATGTTTGATAAACAAACACCATGACAAGACCCCATATGAACTCTTGGTTGGTAGGCCCCCTAATATCAAACATCTGAAAGTATTTGGTTGTAGATGTTTTGTTCTTAACAATGGAAAAGAGTATCTAAGAACATTTCAACCAAAGGCAGATGAAGGAGTGTTTCTTGTTTATTCTATGAATAGCACAGCATACAGAGTTTACAACAAAAGAACAAAGAAGATTGAAGAATCAGTTCATGTTGTATTCTATGAAGGAAGTAAGAAAACACCCCTTGCTGATGAACTCTCAGAAAGGTTCAAGGAACTAATGATAAAGGATTCTAAAGAAGAACCATCAGAAAGGAAAAACATCATTGTGGAAAGTGAGGATGACTCTGATGAAGAAAAACATGAAATGTCTTGTAACAACCAGATGATTCTCAGACATGATGAAGAATTTCCTATGAGAATTCCATAAATGGTAACTGAAGATGTTCATCAGAGAACTAACTCTGGAAATGACCTCTCTGACAGGCATGTCCCAGAAAGCTCTCACACTGAGCAAGTGTCAGACATTCACCGCCCCTCTGAGGTGCAAGATGTCACAGATACTGAAGAAGTATCAAGTCATAATCATAGTGATTCACATTCAGATCACATAGATGTTGACCCTACTAGCCCTAAACCCATAATGAAATGGATCAAGGATCATCCTGCAAAAGATGTGATTAGACCAATCAATCAAGGTGTTAGGACTAGGAGAGCAATAGCTGAAAATGCTAACTCTCTCTTTGGATGTTTCATCTCAAACATTGAACCTAAAACTGTAGAAGAAGTATTAAGAGACCAAGACTGGATCTCTGCAATGCAAGAAGAGTTGGATCAGTTTGAAAGAAACAAAGTCTGGAAACTAGTTCCATTTGTAGAAGGAATATCTGTGATTGGAACTAAGTGGGTTTTCAGAAACAAGATGAATGAATCTGGTGAAATAACCAGAAACAAAGCAAGGTTGGTTGCCAAGGGATTCACCCAAACTGAAGGTTTAGATTTTGATGAGTCATATGCACCAGTTACCAGATTGGATGCAATAAGACTCTTTCTGGCCTTTGCAGCTCATAAAGACTTTAAAGTTTATCAGATGGATGTCAAGAGTGCATTATTGAATGGTGAACTTGCTGAGGAAGTCTATGTTGAACAACCACCTGGCTTTGAAGTTTCCTCAGAAAGTAGAATGGTCTATAAACTACAGAAAGCTCTATATGGATCAAACAGCTCAAGAGCATGGTATGACACTTTGGCCAAACACCTTCTGGAAAGTGGTTTCAAGAAAGGTGAAGTTGATAAAACTTTATTTACTTTAAATCATGATGGGAAACTACTCTTAGTTCAAGTATATGTTGATGACATTATATTTGGATCTAAGGACAAGCAACTTTGTGATGACTTTGCAAATCTCATGAAAAGTAAGTTTGAGATGAGCATGATGGGAGAATTGAACTATTTCCTAGGATTGCAAGTCAAGCAACTCAATGATGAAATATTCATTAGTCAGACAAAGTATGCAACAGACATGCTCACAAAGTTCAATCTTAAGCCTTCTGAAAAGAATGCTAAGATACCTATGAGCATAGGAACCAAGATGACCTATACCGAATCAGATAAGAGTGTTGATGAACACAAGTATAGGAAATTGATAGGTTCACTACTTTACCTTACTGCAAGCAGACCTGATATTCAATATGCAGTTGGTGTGTGTGCTAGATTTCAAACAAATCCAATGCAATCACACTACAACATTGCTATGAAAATATTAAGTATGTGAAAGGTACAGTAGATGTAGGTTTGTGGTATCCTAAAGAAAGTGGATTGAGTTTGGCGGTTACTCAGATGCTGATTATGCTGGATCAATGCTTGATAGGAAAAGCACCTCAGGAACTTGTCAGTTTATGGAAACTAGACTTATCTCATGGTTTAGCAATAAGCAAAACTCAATTGCAACTTCTACCACAGAGGATGAATATATTGTTGCTGGTTGTTGTGCAACACAAATTCTGTGGATTCAACAACAACTCAGAGACTATGGACTCAATGAAGAGAAAACTCCCATTTTCTGTGATAACAGAAGTGCTATTGCAATCACACAGAACCCCAAGTTCCATGCCAGAACAAAGCACATTGATGTTAGACACCACTTCATCAGATACCATGTTGAGAAAGGCAATATAGAGATACTCAAGATTGGCACAGAAGACCAACTTGCAGATATCTTCACCAAGCCCCTACAAGAAAGCCGGTTCTTGACCTTAAGACGTAATCTTGGATTAATGGAGATGCCTAAGGACTGAAAAATGTCCTAAATCTCTAAAGTCTGAGTAAGTGAGAAGAAAAGAAGTAGGCCTCTAAGGACATGTTCTTAGAAAGCCAAGTTGATAAGAAGTGATGCAAAGGTTTCTGAGTAGCAACACTCAGAAAGGCAAAACATTTCTGGAACGGGTATCCAGAAAGGCAAAGGTTGGTACACACTCAATAAGTAAATAAGACTAGAACTTACTTACTGAGAGTGGGTCAAATACATTCAAACAACTGAAGCTTCTGACACTTGAATTCAGAAAGCTATTTAGTCATAAAGAGAAAAGGCACACAAAGCCCGAAAAATATAAGTTCTGAAAGTCAAACATGTCCAATGTCTCGTATTTTTGCCATTTTTATGATAAACAATATAAAGATAAGGACTGGACACTCAGAATGATAAGTTCAAACGATTGAGTGTTCTTACTCTTTACTAAGTGACATAATGGATGTAACTTGTTAAAAATCCATCAAGTCGGCACAATACCATTTGTTGATTGATATCATTACAAGATATTCAATATAAGCCCTTGATGAATAAATGTTTGATCTCAACGGTTGAGATTAAAACAAAGCAAGTAATGTCTGTTGAGAAATGCAGACATGGCCCACTACGCATTTAATGAAGTACAAAGGACGTACCACGCCTATGCAGATACAAAGACACGCATTCATATTCAGTTGTATGTATGTTGTATCTATGTACATTTTGTCTGCTATATATATAGGATTTGGGCAAAAGACAAACACTTTTACCAATTCCGAAATTTCAAACTTGCATCAAAATAGCAAAATCTCTCAAGATTTCTGCAAAACCCCCTCTGCAAACTCAACTTTTTGTGCTTAGTCTTCTGAAAAGATAGACTAATCTCGATTAATTGTGCAAAATTCATCTGAAAAAACACTTACTCAAAACTCTATATAAGAGATGGCACCCAAGAAGATGACCACCAAGAACCCTAAGGTCAAGATCATCTACTCTGCCGAAAAGCAAGGAGGAAAGGAACTTAAGGTGTTGAATAAGCATATACAGGAAAGTTCACCCCATCGGACTGGAACCCTAACCACAAAATGAATTGGGGAGCTTTTCTGGTAAAGAGGTATGTACCAGCAGTTATACCTTCAAGACCAGAAAGGAAACTGATATTGGGGATGCTGAAGAATTCCCATATCTACAAGCTTCTATCTGCTGCACCCAGTGGACTATCCACAATGGATGTATTGGAGTTCTATAACAACTCCAAAATCTTCACAAAGGTTGTGAATGATGAAGAAGAGAAATACATGCAGACTGAAGTCCAAGGACAAGAAATTGTTCTAGACTGCAAGACTTTCTGCAAGATATTCCGATTGAAAAATCGAGGAACAATTGAAGACATCAACATCAAGGACGCTTCCATGATTCAAGGCGTCAAAGAGCTATTTGAAGCAATCCAGTTAGAAAATGCAAAGTGTTGTCTAGGAGACTTTGTTCTGAAAGCCATCAGAACTGGTCATCTCCAGAAACACTGGAGTACTTTAGCTCTTATTCTGGTCCGTTGCTTTGATGGCAACAAAGGTGGAGTAGACCAGATAAGCATGGAGAGATGGATGATGATGCATCTTCTGAACAAGAAGCATGAAGGGCAGGAAACCCACTTCAATTGGGGGAAGTACGCCTTCAACAAATTCCTTAGACATATTGAGGAATTTAAGCCCAAAATCATCAATGGCCTTGTTGAGCCAAAGGCCAATATGCACTTTGGTCTCAGAATCTGTTACATTCTGGAAACAATGGGAATCACTCTCAGAGAGAAACAAGAAATCCCAGTCACCAACTCCCTTTTCAGACACGCCTTTGAAGAAAAGGAGAAACTTGTCACGAGAACGCACTTTGAGAAAGGCGAAGAGGAAGAAATCACAAGGTGAGGAGGTCTCTGAGCAAGCCCAAGCTAAACCTCCAGCTGCCAAGAGAAAGAGGACTCAAAGCAAAAGAGCCTCCAAGTCCCTAAGCATACAAGAGGCACAACCTTCTGGAGACAAGGTCTCAAAAGATGTTGGACGCCCCAGAAAGGCAACTCCAGAATGCCCCAAGAATCCTGAACTAGACTGCTCCAGAACTCTCCAGAGATGATAGAAATATCATAGATGGGTCTGCACCAATACAGAATAGTGATTATGAGGATGATGAAGTACTTGCAAAAGTACTCAAAAGATTCAAGTATGAGACCCATGGAGGAGCTTCAAGCTCAGCTCTTCAGAAAGACAAGAGCCCCTCTGCCCAGCAGGAAGAAGAAGGCCTGGGTGAGGAAGATAGAATGTTGGAAGATCCTGACATTGCTTCCAGATTCACTATGCCAGCACAAAAGGTTGCTGAAGAAAACCCTGTTCTTGAACAGGTTCCTCAACCTTCTGAGAAAGCTCAACTCTCATAAAGGGATCAAATTGAGATGGAAACTCAGAATGATACTGCAGAGGAGACCAACAAAAAGCACAGAGAGACTATGGAATCACCACAAGTCCAAGAGACCAATGATCAGCCTGACCCTATTCAGGTAGCAAAAGTAGTTTGTATCTAACTTGTCAACATTAAAATGTTAACTTGTTACTCATAAGCTGCATTTGTTACAGGCCAACATGGAGACACACTTTCAGGAGGAAGATAATTTGTCCACCCCTCTGAATGAAAAAGAGTTTCCTCCAACCTCAGAACAACAAGAAGAGCCTGTCCTACAGGTAGTTAAGTTATCTCTGAATAAGAAATAACTTGCTTGAAATATTCATATCTTGTGTTCTAAATTCTTTTTGTCTCTTATTTAGGCTCCAACTGAGGAAGTAGTGGTGGTGGAACCAACACCCCAAGAGATTCCAGAAGATGAAAAGCTTTCTGAGGAAGCATTTACTGAGCCTTCTGCTGAGAAGGTAAGTAATCAGTAATAGACTTCTTCAAGAATGCTCTGGAAAACCCACTACTAAATCTTTTATGTTTGTTCTTATAGGCTCAGTCAGAAGAACAATTGGATGGAGAAACAGTTGTGTTATCTCCTCCAAAGGAAACTAAAACTGCTGAACAAGCAGTATCTGCAGAAAAGGTTCCAGAAACCCCCAAGGTTTCTGAGAAAGATGCCACTAAGCTTCCTCACTCGGAAGTAAGTGAAGTCTCAGAAAGCATTTTCCACTTATCTTTTCTGATAATAGTTTCTAAACATATTTGATTTTAATTCTCAGGTTCAAGCAGAAAGAAAAGTTGATGAGGATCAGACTTCTCCTCACAACAAGGTATCTGAGGCCTCTGTGCCCAAGCAAGTAGAAATACAGGATAATGAGCCTAGTGTTTCTACACAGGTATGCTCAGAAAGCCTACTTTTGCACACAGATACTAACACAAGTGGTTTGAACAAAACTAACTTGAACACTTTCTTGCAGGCTCAAAGTCTAGTGCCAGTTGATTTACTCAAGGCTTTCCAGAAGCATACTTTAAAGAAACATCTCAAGTGCTTCAGACAATGGCAGAAACTCAGAAAGGTGACCTTTACGAATTAGCGAGTAATCAACGTCCCGGAAAAGAGCAATCGCCTTCAATGGAAGATTATATCCATGCATTGTTCCCAGAGTCCTACTCATTTGCCACTCGATGCATGAAGACTTCATTCATGAAGTAGCACAAAGACTTATAGCGATTTCAAGTTTGCGGATGCTCAAACCAAGCGGATGGTTACCCATCGCCTTGCCCAAAAGCTCACTACTTATCCTGCTGAACAAGAAGAATTTAATGGGAGGATGATTACATTCCCAAATGTGATCAACCTGGTTTCAGCAGATGACGAGGAGATGGACGAAAATGATTATCAAGAACCTCCCTCTGAGCATCCAAATCAACAAGCAAAGAACAAGAGTGATGATGATGATGATCAGAATGATGATCTGACCGGACAAGGCGGGATTCAGAAAGCTAGCAAAGGAAGTGGAGAAAAGGCTACTCCTTCAAATGCTCAGAAAGCCCCATCATCATCACCTCCCAAGTCTCATCAAGATATCCAACAGGCTGAGCACAATGATGCCATAGAAGAAATTTCAGCCGCTGAGTTCAGGATTGAACAACTCAGAAAGGTGTTGGAAGAAGAAAAGAGAATCAGCATTGAGTGTCAAGCTCTTGTTGATGAAAAGGAGGCCAAACTCAAAAAGCTCAAAGAAGCTAATGCCAAGGAATTGGCACTCCTAGATGAGCAAAGAAATCTGAAGAATGCCATTGTTGTCACAGCTGCTGAGATAGATGCCATGGATGACAATGATGATGAAGAGCACGATGCTGAGGCTGCATCAGAAAAACCTTCTACATCTTCTCAGAAGGCCAGCACACTTGATGGAAAACAGAAGAAGATTGCCAATCTGCAAACAATCCAAGAAAAGGATTATGAGAGTGATGCTGAAGAAAACCGCAACTTGATTACTGCAGAAGAAGATGAGAGACTTATCTCTCAGCAAAAGAGATCCTTACTTGCTCCTCATATCTTCTTTGCACCAGGTGGTTCAAGAAGTGAAGAGCACCGGGCAAGGAATAGTATCTTTTTGGAACTCAGAAAGACACTAGTTGCCCAAGACACAGAAGTGCTAAAATCCGTCCCAGAAGAGATGAAGCCATTGGCTGCTGCTTTACTCAATAGAGCAACCAGCATAGCTCTCTCTCAGAAAGACCTAGGGTTGGTCAGGAATGAGGATTGTAACAATGCTAATGCAGCATTGAATGAAGCCAGCCATGCTGTCCTGCAAGCCAACGCCATCATGAGGCCGCTTGAAGAGCTCAACAGAAAGGAGCAGGAACTAGTTAGGCAGAACAAAGAGCTGAAAAAGGAACTTCAAGAATTAGTCAGGGTGCACAACAATCTCCATAAAAACTTTGAATCAATCTCTGAAGCTTATGCTGTCATGAGTCAGTCATTCATGACTAAGGGGGAAGAGATGCCTCAGAAAGGCAGAGGAAGAAAAAGAAAACAATCAAATCCTCCCTCCTCAGGTCAACTTGTCATTAAGGACACCACTGGAGACACCTTTGCTGAAGAAGTTGTTCCAGATCAACCAGCCAGAAGGCTGAGAAGTATGATAACTAGGGGAGCCAAGTCCCTTAGAATCTCAGAAGAAAAGAAGACTTCTGAAGAAGAAGAAAAGGAAGAAGGAGAAGTAAGAGGTCAAGAAAGCTGCAAGTCTCCAACTTTGAACTTCAATGATGATGAGGATGAATCTGATACAGATGAACATCCACTTCACAAGAAAAGGAGACAAGCAACTACTTCACAACCTCCTCTGGCAGCAAGGCCTTTGGCAGCAGAACCCTTCCGAAATACCAAGTCATTACAAGGAACATCCACCAAAGACATTTCAAGGCGGAAGAAAGGGTTAGAGGATCTCTGACGTAAGGCCACCTAATGTAAAAAGCAAGAAGGATTCCCGGTTTGGCGAGTAAACAGAGAAACTCATCAAGAAAGGCCAACTGATGCCCACATTGAGTATATGAAGACCCGATGTGAAGAGTCTTCATATAGGTGCATTCGAACAAGAGGGTATTGGATGGAACTACAACATCTACTTGTCAATGATAAGTTTCAACTCCATCCTCAACCGGATCCTGAAATGGAGAGAAGACGAATTGCTAAAACACGAGCACCTTCATGCTGGCTAAACTTTGAAGTAGAAAAGAGGAATGAAGCGAAAGATGGATCTTTCTTTTACATCCTTACCCAAAGCCTGATGATGTACACAAGGTAAGAAAATTGGATGGTAGCTACAGCAGGAAGAACAAACTAGGTGTTTCAACCTATGAGTCATTCTATATGACATTGAATGAATACCTAGATGATATACACTATCTGGAAGAAATATACAAGTATTTCAACCTATCTCAGCTGCAAGTAGACCATGCAGGTGCAGGGAAAGTACTGGTCAAACATTTTCTCTGAAAGAATCACAAGCTTGGCAAGAGTTACCATGAAATATGTGACTTATCTAGAAAGACGAGCTCTCATCGTCAAGGATTCTTTATGACTATGTCCAAGAATGCAGAAAAGTGGATGAGTATGTCAACTGATCCAGAAAGGATGCTGAAGAACTTGAGGTATCTGAACCCAAGTTGCATTTCTGAAGACTTGAAGACTAGTAACTTTAGAATACTCTCTTGGAGCTTGGATTATCCTTTGTTCTAATTTACTTAGTATGTTTTGTTACTTTTTGTAATCTTCGATTGTTTGAATTTCTCTATTTGTAAGAGTTGCATCTTATTACGTAAAGCTCTATCTGAAGATCATACTCTCAGATACATTCTAATATATGACAACTTATCAGCAAAGATCACTTCTTGTGATTTGGTTGATGTTTACTTTCTGCACTTAATTCAACTAAAATTGAATATCTTTTGAAATAATTAAGTGGTGGATTGTTTTCTCTTCCAGGATTACAAATTTGTAATAGGACTTAAAAGATAGTCATGGATGACTGATCAAAAAGGGGGAAATTTGTTAGGAATATCTGTTAGTTTTTCGATCACTCGTCACATGTTCTTATCTTAGCCAGAAAGGTAATTAAGTACTCTTGGTTCACTTGAACATTGTAAAAGAGGAAATCACTGAGTATGATTAGTCTAGTAAATCTTGTATTAGGATTATAGATCTCTGAGTGTAATTTTTATTTTCAGAAGACCATGAAGATCAATCCTAGTAATGGAGCTTTTCTGAAGATTAGAAGACTGAAGATTGCACAAGATTTATGAAGATATCAAGGTTTAGTCTGACTCAGAAAGACTATGTCCTTAATCCTTTCTTAAGTGTATTTACTTACTTTTGAAATATGATTCTGGACACATGACATCATGATTATGGAGCATGCAAGCCATCGGAAAGGCTCATGTATCCGTTGAAGACTACAGGATAAGAAATATGCATTAATTGCATCGGCAGAAAAGCTATTGAAGCACAGTCCTCTCTGAGACATGAGACAAGGACTTCTGAGTACTCATTTCAAGATAAGTATGGACTGAATTTGAATTGTGTCTAACAGATATCATTCCAACAACTCTCAAATTCATCTATATATATCACACACTTAGATGCTGAGAAATACACACCTTAGAACGCTCTATCTTGCAAACTTACCATCAAGCAAAGTATTCTCTCAAGCACTCTACTACCCTTTCTGAAAGCTTTCTATTGCTCGAAGAATCACTGGTAGTTCTAAGTTGTCCTGAACCTTAACAAGAGATTGTTGTTTGTAAAAGAGTTGAACTAACATATACCCTTTCTGAAGCTCATTCTCCAGAGCGGACATCAATTACTTGGGTCAGTAAAGAGCAGACTGCCATCCACTGAACAAGTGTATTAAGTAGTCTTGTTCTATTAGGCTCTCGAAAACATAACTGAAAAGTTATGCGAGAAGCCTCTCTGACAAACCTTATAACCAACACCATCAAGGCGTGGAGTAGAGGAAGTACTTGATTTGGGAAATCAAGGAATAACTCCAAGGTTATCTGAGTAGAGGAAGTACTTAGCTCTAGGAGCTGGGGAATAACTCAGGGGGAACATTTGGTTGGGAACCATTTATTTAGGAATCTTATAATAGGATTATTGTAAGGTGAACTCAATTATCTGTTCTAGTGAATTCTAGGTCTCAGAAAGACCGAAGTGGATTAGTTGGAGGATTACGCCACCTCCAGATACCACTATATTTGTTGTGTCATTTACCTTTCTGTATTTACATTTCAGCAAAACACACACACATACTTATTGTTTCTGCACTTACCTATCTTAAAGTCTTCCGCGCTCTGAATTTAAGTATCAGAAACCCCCAGGTTTCTGAGAAACTGTGTTTATCGACAAAAGTTTTAAAAGACTATTCACTCCCCCCCCCCCCCCCCTCTAGTCTTTTACTTTGTCGTTATCTGGACCAACAGAGTTCCATCGTCGTACCCTATCCTTGGTTTCAAGCCGGTCATTTAGCGCCATCCATGCACAAAAAAGGGCGCGTGGTCTAGCCTTATTTCCAAACCAGAATTTCTTCCACTTGACCTCTTGTTTGTCACCGCGTAGTTCCTTGTATAATGCCCTGGTGGGGAATTGCCGAGAAGTCATTGCAAGGGTCCAAGTTCGAGTATCCCGGACCAGAGATTGTGTTTTCATCATAGCCTTTATAATCCAGGAGCAGTTCTCAGTAAGTCGAATATCAATCGCCTCTCTATCCTTTATGTAGTAGCAATGGATCCACTTCACCCACAATTTAGCCTTAACGCATACATTCCATAGCAACTTGGCAATTGTGCATTTATTCCACTCAGCAAGAGAGGTCAGGTTTAGGCCTCCCACGTTTTTTCCATCACAGAGTTTTGCCCAAGCAATTGGCGACTTTCGAGTAATTTCATCGGTTCCACTCCAAAGAAAAGATCGACATATGGCTTCAATATGCTTTAAAACTGTGGTGGGCATAGGAAAAACTTGTAACCAGTAACTTGTCATGGCATGTAGGACACTACAGATGAGTTGAAACTTCCCCGCATAGCTTAGCAATTTGGAGGTCCAGTGCCGAATCCTGCCAGTAATCCGGTCAACTAGAGGCTGGTAGTCCCGGATTGACAGCTTGCGAGTCGATAGTGGCACCCCAAGATATTTAATAGGAATCTTTCCAGCTTTAAATCCAGTCAGCTGAAGAATCTGATTGTTGACCGCGATGTCAACGCCTCCAAAGAAGATTTGGCATTTTCTCTGGTTAGCCGAGAGCCCTGTGGAGGAGGAGAATTAAAGCGTGAAAACGCTCCATAAGGAGTTCAACGGAGCGAAACTCACCTCTGACAAAAAGTAGAAGATCATCGGCAAAGTAAAGATTAGTAATTCCCAAGGATTCACATCTAGGGTGGTAGTTAAAATCCGGATTCCGCTTCAACAAACCCAAAACTCTATGTAAATACTCCATCATGATAACAAATAGAAGAGGGGAGACGGGATCGCCTTGACGAAGACCACGCTTAGCCTTTAAGAGTTTGGATGGGACGCCATTAATAGCATAACGATAAGAAACAGTCGTCACGCATCGCATAATCCAGCAAACAAACTGTGAGGGGAATCCCATCTCATCCATGATGGTCTTTAGAGCTTACCATTCAACAGTATCAAATGCCTTTTGTAGATCCATTTGAATAATACACCGCGGAGAGATGCGTTGTCTATCATACCCTCGGACTAGTTCACTGGCCAGCAGAATGATTAGTTTTGAGTTTCAGTTTATGGCTCTGTTTAGCAAAATTAGCTGGAAAGCTAGCTGGTAGCTGGTTAGGTAGCTGGAAAGCTCGCTGGTTAGGTAGCTGGTTAGCTAGCTGAAAAGCTAACTGGTTTTAAATGTAGGTGTTTAGCAAATTAGCTGAAAAGCTAGCTGGTATTTTGTAAAATGACATAAAAGGGCATTACTCTTATTTTTCTTGTCTTTAACCTTTCTTATCGTATTATTAGTCTATAGTTTTTTAAATAATAATATATCATATTTTGTCCAATAATTATAATATATATTTAATGTACTTTACATCGCCACTTTAATAACATCATCAAAATTATCAGAAGTTGAAAGAAATAATCGTTGAGCATTTTAACTTAGTAATGAAAAAAATCAGTATTTGATGTGTACTACATGTATGCATTTTAAATAGGTGCGGATACATTAATTCTTATGCCGATGGCTTCTTCTGACAGAGATGGTTTCTTATTTTCTTTATTCTAATTTAGGTTAATATAGGTTAGGGATATTTTCGGAATGAAAAAGATAAGAAGCTCCTTCTTTAAAAAAAAAAAGCTACATTAACTAGCTTCTTTTTAAATTTTAGTTAAAGAAGTTAGCGTTCAATAATTGAAACTTTTATTAGTCGATGGTCAAAAAAAAGTTCGTGGAGGTGAAAAATGCAGTAGTAGCTATGTCTAGGTGTTCTTGTAACCTTCAAGGTACTTACTATTTTAAGGTTTAAAAAAAAAAAAAAAAAGTTATGTGTAAATGTTATGATAGATCTAAGATCCAAAGAAAAAACAAATGTGGACTGCATATAAGACGACTTTGAATTTGTCCCAAGACAAGATGGAAATGAATGAATAAAAGGTTGTACGCAAAGGCGGACGGGCCCCTGAAAAAAAATTCAAAAATCACCTAAAGGGATCAATACCTGGGCTTGTAGGAAAACTTAACAAGTTCTATCCACTCAGCCAATGATATCCATGGAAACTAACATACAAATTAAACTATAACCTCACTAAATCGGAATTATATAGTTAAAATTACACATATTGCATACAAAATCCAATTCAGTTATTTATATATCTTTTGATAAATTTGAAGTATCATTCATTATGGAGTTTAATGTTTATAATGTTGGTTGAATTTAGATTTACTAGTGTTTGTCTATTCAATTAATAGATGATTGATGTTAGTAAACATAATTGTATGTGTTTGTTTATCATCCATTTGTTTTCGTTAATGAAATTGTCTTTAGTGTATACCAAACCGATGGTTTGAGTATCGATCGACTTTTGCAATATTTTTTATTTTATTTTCTAATATATGTATTTAATTCCCTTGCATATTCTTCACTAATAATTATATTATTAGTTATTTTCTAAATTTTTTTTTAAAAATTAGTTAGTCACTTGGTTTTATCAACTTTTTTATGTTTATTTTCTAAATAGTTTTTAGAAATGTATAGTATTTATATTGAATGGTGAAAATCTATAATAGTAATAAAAAAAATATGGTAAAAACTATGAATATATGAGTAGAATATTGTTCAGAAAAAAAAAGAGAAAAAATATAAAAGAGGCGGAAAGGGGTAACCCGTCAGTCCACCCAGAAAAAAAATCATGGATATGCCCTTGATTGTACGTGGATGGTACAAATATCGATGTTGTGGTGGCTGTCGTGGTGGAGCCGTGGAGGTAGGGGTGTTAAAAATCCGGTCCAAACCGAAAAATGGACTGTAACCGGACCGGATGATCCGGTTCGGTTTGGACCGGATACTTACCGGATCGGTTTCCGGTCTATACAAATTGGTACATTCCGGTTCCGGTTGGGATCCGGTCAAAAACCTGAAAAATCCGGTCCCAAACCGAAAAGACCGGATTATTGTATTTGAGGTATAAGAAATGTATTTGAGCTACTACCACGCTAGAGGAAGTTATTAGTTGGCTTGACCTGAAAATCTTTATAACTCTGATAAATGTCAACAAGTCTAGAGGAATTTGATTGCCAAGGTTATAATAAGTAGCAAATGAGACCCACACCAGAAACTATTGGAGAAAAGAGGGAAAAAAAATTCCCCGGAACTGTCCCCCTTCCACAAATTTGAAGGTACATTCCCATGGCCATAGCAGTACAAATCTATGATGGTGCATTAAAAATCCTACCCTTAATCTACAATACCTTAGCAAAACAAAATGACACATATATGATGAAATAATTAGAGACAATTAGTATAATGAAACAAACATGGTATAAATAGTTGGCAGACAAACAGTTTGCAACAAGCATGCATAAACTTTAGATTTCTGCAGTAAATATTCAATTAAAGCATTTCATCAAACAATTGACAGACAACATAAACTTTAGTTATTATAGTGGGTACTTTTATTTTTCTATTTTATAATGATCGTATGAGTAATCTGCTTTTTCAAGTTTTGCTAACAATTCTTCACTTATAAAACTAAACAATGACATCCATAATATCATTTGCTAATTGCTCTTCATTAGAATTAATCAAAAGAGTGTAGTTGGGGTGATATTGTATTAGATTAATTATGTAGGAAAGTTGAAGCAGAATTAGTATTATTTACATTTTCAATATACAAATTTTATAGCTCCCTTCCCTAACATTCGTGCTAATCCGGTCTAAAACCGGAACCGAACCGGAATATATGGTTCGGTTTTGGTCCGGACCGGATACATCCCGGATCGGTTTCCGGTCCATAATATTTCATGATTCCGGTTCCGAGCCGGTTCGGTTCCGGTTGTGGATCGGTGAACACCCCTACGTGGAGGCATAGGTACTAATGTGGTGGTAGCGATGGGTGTGATGATCTTGGTGGTGGTGGCCGTGTGGAGGGGCATTTGCTAGTAGTGGTGATGACTGATGAGTCGGATGGTTTTCAACCTTTAACGGTGGACATTGAGGTGGTTACATATTTTGCTATTAGGCGTTGGGTTTGAGCTTTCTCCAAACATGGTTGATCGCGGGAGTTGTATACTTGTATTCTAATGTATCTAGCTAGTGTTTTTACCTCGTGTATAGTGAGTGTTAGGAAAGACCAACTTATTAGAGAGATAAAAAAGACGGACTGATTTTCAATTTACCACACTTCCAATCAATTTCGCGGGTTGTTGGGTCGAGTTATAAAATTTTGCGGATTATGAAGCAGATCTATTTCAGACAAAAAACAGAAATGAACCGTCATTCTCAAATAGGCGAGAACATTACTCAAATAGATAAGAACATTACTCAAATAGGCGAGAACATTACTCAAATATGTGAATTTACCACACTTCCAATCAATTTCACGGGTTGCTGGGTCGGGTTATATAATTTTGCGGGTTATGAGCGGATCCATTTCAGACAAAATCATAAATCAACTGTCATTTCAGACAAATAGATAAGAACATTAATCAAATAGTTGAGAACATTATTCAAATAGTCGTGAACATTACTATTACAGTTAAGATATTATACTCTAGATCATCACTCATATACCTAAAAACATTTGACTCAAATAGTTGAGAATATTACACAAATAGTTTATAATATCACCAACATAGTTAAGAACATCATACTCTATAACATCACTCATATAAATGAGAACATTACAAATAGTAAAAATCGTAATATATACTTGAGAACATTATACTAATGTTTAAGAACATTACATAAATACGTAAGAACATTGTTTGGATAACGACATCACTTTTTCTGTTACATAGACTTGTTCGGGATATTTTCAAACTCATTAGAGATTTCTATACATAGTATGCAATTTATCTACATATTTGACCATCCATCCAAGACTTCCAGCAAGACTCATGTCAACTTCAGCTCCACATTTATCTGTGTAAAGAACATTACATCCATTAGCATAAACCTTACAGACATCACACTACAAAAAAAAAGGTTTTTAGTAACGGATAAATCCGTTACTAAATGCCTATTGATTTGTTACTAAGTCCTTAGTAACGGATAATAAGCCCGTCACTATTTCCTTCGTCTCTAAAAGTTTAGTAACGGATAAACTATCCGTTACTAAATAGTAACGGATAGATCTGTTGACTTTTAGTAACGGATAAACTATCCGTTACTAATAAGGTGATTTTTTTTCTTTAATTTTAATAGCGTCTTAGTAACGGATAGTTTATCCGTTACTAAAAGTCAGACAGTTTAGTAACGGATAATTTATCCGTTACTAAATTTGCAGATTTTTAAATATATTTTTTTTTAATTTTGATGCCTAATGTCATATTTCACCTGTTTCACAAATTTAATCTACGATAATAAATCCAGAATAATGAAATTGTATTAATTAACAGAAAACATTCGACGAATACAAATTATCCGTAATGAAATGAAATAACCGTACATAAGCTAAAATAAGAAGTCAGAAAAACATAAGTCCAAACTAACTATCTTGGTGCGGGGGCGGGGGTACTTGGCCATGAAAGCCTCCATCCGCTGCTGAAGACGCAGGTAATCCTCATGTTGTTTAGCTAGCTGATGTCGGTATACCTCCTGTTGTTTAGCTAGCTGCTCTTGCACCTCTGCCTGCACCCTTTCCTGCACATGTGCCTGCACCAACTCCGAGACCTGCTCCTGTGTGAAAATTGGTGCTCTAGTTAGCTGGGATGCTGAGTGGCTAGGATCAGCCAATGCAAGGCCGTAACTCCCCAATCCATATACTCGGCCCTTGTTGTCCATTGGGTTGACAGCTAGGAAGAAGTTGTTTTCTTCTTCAACTGTTAGCACCCGACCGGTATCGGCGATCATCGCCTCAACCTCAGCCTGAAATCGTAAAGTGCATATACCATGAGTTACAGTTTTCAAAATAACTTATACTATACAAATATGAATTTTAACAAAAGAAACATACCGTACCGCAATAGTTTCGGACCGTCTGTCCACCCATATGTCGTCCTTCAGCTTGGCTCTTCTATAGTGCGCCAGCGCGCTCTTCTCCTCCCCAGCCTCCGCCTGAAGAACATATCTATGCAAACATTTAGCTAGTAAGTGTGTAGAAATTAAACACAAAACACATGTATGAATAAACTGACAGATAAGATGTACACTACCACTTTACGGTGATCCGTAGCAACAGATCGCGACCCATAGTGGTGCACAGCCACCGGTACCATCGGGCAGACGGCCGGTTCTCTGCTTACAGTTCGCACTTCTTGATGCGTTCCTTCTCCAGTACTCCTCCCAATGCTCCCACTCAGCCTCTCCCATCCAATGTGGCATCGTTTTCTTTTAGCAGCGCTAATCATCTTCCTATACAAATTTGACCCCAGCGTCTCGAAGACAGACCATGTCCGGGGAATCAAGGCGTTGGAAATGAAGAAGTCTGTCTACATTCCCAATTCCACACAACATCCAAATTACATAACGTAAATAAAGACATCGATTTAATAAGATAACACAACATATTCAATGGTGACTAACATATCACCCAAGTTCAGCGGCTAGCATACCACTCACATTGTCCTAAAATTTACTAACACAATGGTGACTAACATATCACCCAAGTTCAATGGCTAACATACACTCACATTAAAACAACAAATAAATCAATGTCAAATTTAAACTTACCCGTAACTCATTAAAGTACTCTGCCTTCAGCCGGTCCGTGATCTTCGACCACTTCCCCCCCCCCCCCCCCCGGATCTCCCTGTTGGCCCTGATTATTTCACCGAGTTTTGATGAAACCTCGGGAGGCCATAACCCGTTATCAATGTATAAGATACAAGAAACGAATGTTAATTAGTATAGTACAACAATGAAGAGACATAAATTATCTTAAGTTATGTTCTATATACAAATGCATAATACTTACGTCGATGGGCCGTTTGGGAACATCACAGGCTTCCCCTGCCACACCGCTCCGGGCATATACTCGGTGAAGGGACACCCGTCATCTAGTAAGTTACCCCAGACCGATGTCGAGCCTCACTGCACTTTCGGTGGGGTCTCGAGAACCGCATTTGCTCGACTCGACCCTCCTCAAACTCCTCTGACTCTGAACCTCCTGCTCGACTACCCTCCGCCTAGCTACCACCAGGCAACCTACTACATGGGGGAAGAACGTATGTAGGTTTCCTTTGTCGCGACATCAGTAAAAACATGCAACAAATACAGGAAAAATGTGTTAATATACAACTGCATGTAAAACATATATACATTTGACTCGTAATAAATCACAAAGACTTAGTATTATCAACAACCAACTATATATATACATAATCTACCCCACACATATTTTGACTCGTAATAAATCACAAAGACTTGGTATTATCAACAACTAACTATATATATATATACACACACACATAATTTGTTCCTACATATATATACCGTTGTAGGAGGAAAATATTGTTTGTTCCTACATTTGTTCAATTTGGAAGGGCACTTTATCATCCCCGGCTTACACAAGCAGTCTGTGTCTGAGCAAATGCGATGAAGGTTTCAACCCCTTCCACAAAACTATACTGAACTCTACCATTAACAGTACGACAGTACATCCATGAACGATCGGGATTCATTGGATGATTAACCTGACACGTCTGAATTTATTAGCTTTATAAATATACGCATTACGTATTGAATTTCATTACAATTCCAATTCGCTGGTCTATAATTACATTGTTAATTATAATACGTTAAGATTAATTTTATGAATTACATGCATTTTACGTTTAAAATTTATTTTTATAAATTTTAAATTTCCAGTTAACTATTAAAATTACGAATTGTAGATTAAAATAGTAGTAATTCTTTCTAAGTTAATACGAGTCAACTATACTACAACCACCAAAAACACTAAATGGTCTCCAAACACTCAACCAAATATTACTAATCCTACTACATATACGAAAATATCAAATTAAATACCATACATACTTACAAACATCCTAACATAATACTAACAATTCAATTTCACAATAAATCTATCAATTAAACAACCTCAAGCTTAACCCACTACTTAATATAAGCTAAACTAGCTAGTAGAAACTTCTAAAAACATATAATTGCTCTAAATTAGCAAAAATTCCAAATTTAACAAAGTAAGGGTTGTAGACTAATACCTTCAATTACGGGAAAAATAGCCGAAGAAGGATGAAATTGAATGGCCGCCCGAGTTCCTTATTCAACGAGCTTCGAAAAGAGTCCAAGATTGGCCAGAATGGTGGAGTTTTGATCGGAGTTGGAATTGGGGCGAAAATGGCGAAGAGAAGATGGAAGAAGAAGCAAAATAGAAATGGGGAAGAAGCTGCCTGCTTCCCGTTTTTGTAATTAATTTAGTAACGGATAGTTATCCGTTACTATTTAGTAACGAAGTCAACAAATTTAGTAACGGATTTGGCGACGGATTGAACAAATCGCTCAATCCGTCGCTAATCAATGCCGATTCGTTACTATTTAGTAACGGATATTATCCATTACTAAATTTCGTTATTATTCGGCAGTTTTCTTGTAGTGTCACCAAGAACATTACATACATCACATTGAAAATTACATCATACTTTTTTCATTGAGGTTGTAGCTGGAAAATCTACAAACACTATGTAGATCATCACATAAAACCAATAAAACAAGCAGAACGTTACACACATAATTGAGAACATTATAGGCATAACACTAAACATTTTAAACATTGTAGATATGGTTGAGAACATTACGTGCATAATTTGGACAATAATGTCATTAGGGTTTTTTAAGTTTTCATGCATTACAGACATTTTCTGAAACATTGAAAGAATGAGTGAGAAAATTACATACATAATCTAGGGCAGTATTATCATGATTCTTAATATTAGGTTTTAAGTTTTGATGTATATCATAAAAACATTAAATAAATCAACAACAACATCAAACATATGAGTAAGAACATTAATTATGTTTAATAAAGTACTGGTTTTAATAGATTTGTTAAATGAACAATAGTTATAATTGTACTCTGTTTAAGTTAACATCATCAATATAGTCTAGAACATTACTGATATAAACCAAAACATTACACAAATCATCTAGAACATTTTCACAGTGTTGTACGCGATTTTCAGATCTGTTTTTGAATCTGAACAATAATTGATGAAAACACCAGATCAGAATATAAACATCATCATAATAAACATCGATTTCACATAATTGAGTAGAGATTCAGCTTTTTCCTACCTTTGTGTAGTAGATTTCGCCGATTTCAAACGTGGTTTAATCGATTTGGATCGATTTCGAGCAAAAAATAAGATTGCGAGATGAAAATCATCAAAGTAATCACTGATTGCACAAAAACTAAGTCGAGATCTAGCTTTTCGTACCTTTGTGATATTGTTTCCGGTGAGATCGGGCCGTTCTTGAGCATTTTTCGGCGAGTTCAAGCTTTTTCCGAGCTTGATTACATAGAAACCACGTCGAGAGAGGCGTTTCCAAGCTTGATTACATAGAAACCATGTCGAGAGAGACGTTTTCGAGCTGTTTTCCGGCGGTTTCAGACGAGAGAGGTCGATTTCTAGAGAGATGATTTTTATTTTCTCGGTTTGTTAGGGTTTTGTGAGCTAGGTTTATGGTGAAAGTTTGTTGGGTTTTTTGTTTAAATACTAATTCGGTTGACCCATTTAGGAAGACCCGATTTCTAGCCCTTAGTTGTGTTGGGTTTCTTAGTAGTTAGCTTTTTGTTTGGGGCTTCTATATAATTACTGAAAGTATGTCTTTTTAGTCTTTCTATAGGGTTGGTCTCTCCTAAGACCAACTCAATGTTTTTATTCTTTATGGTTTTATTTTCTTGTTTTAGTTAGATGGATAGAAGAGAAAGTCTAGTAAAAGTCCTGATTTTCCTATACAATATGAAATGTCACATTAGACTAGTGTAAACCATATAAGCATACCAAACACTTATATTGAAGTAATATTAATTTTTATAATATTTAGAAAAATCAAACCTTTTTTAAGAATTATACGATTTGAATGGTAAGCATCATAGGCGCTAGGTGATGAAAGATCCGGGTACACTTATAATCAAGTAATCAACCATCTATTTGTCACGAATACAATCACTTTTTAAAAAGAATTGTAGGATGAAAATGATATCATATAAGATGGAACAAGTTGATAATTGGAAAGTTAATTATCGTACGTATCCTTCCGTCAAATACCAAATGTTTCATTTTAACTTTTTGCAATTAACATTTTTTCAACTTTAACTATGATTTAATCTTAACCCGTAAATATAAAATATTCAATTAAATTATATAATGAAACTTTACTTCCAAAATTTTAATTATATAATTTAATTGAACATTTTATATTTATGATTTAAAATTAAATCGTAGTCAAAGTTGAATAATATTAATTGCTAAAGGTCAAAATATGATATTTGGTCTAGGAGTACATGTTATCAATGTGGGAGAAATTTATTAAGTTCCCTTACGTTACGTCCAGTCTGATGCTACATATCCATGTTATTTGGTTTAATATAATATGATAAAGACAAAAAAACTTTTGGGACCATTGCAATTTGCAATGCCCACTCCACCAGATTAATGTGTGCGTGTGAGAGAATAAACATGGGTTAGCTAGTTACAGACAACGTTGCACCATTCCTTATTTTCTACTCCAAATCGATTTCAAATTATGAACTCTAGTTTCAAATGTGTTCTTGTTTCTTTACAAATTACAATCCTTCAATAAATTAAGTAACGATTTCAAAATTCCGTGGAGGAAATAAAATTAACAATTTCATACATTTGACATTAATAAAAAATCTTGCTCCATCTGTTTTTAAGTGAAAAGTTAAAGACAATGATAAAATATACTCGCTTCATCTCGAATTTAACTTTCCACATATATAAATTACACATTTCCCACTAAAACTATACATTTTTACAACATCTTTATGGTTTATCATTTATCTTTTAACTTTTTCATCAAAAATTATGTGCTAACTTTAATGCATGAACTTTAGGCAGAAGTAAGTATTTGTTCTATAAATACAAGTGTCATTTAGTTTGTTAAAAAATATGCATATATTCTAACATCAGTCATTCCACTTAGGTATTGACCTATGAACCATATGTTATATAAAAAGTTGGAGTATGATGCTTAAAGCAATCAAGTGAAATAATTTGATGATGAGCCATTCATAGTGAAGGGTCAACATTTAATTCGGTGTACCCATCTCCTTTGGAACTTATTATGTTTTGGCTCTAGGTTCATAACATAACTCCAATCTGCTGCTGTACTACACTTCCAAACTCAACATAAATGTTTGTCTTTCTTCATTACTATACTCACATAAAACAACCCTTATCTCTTTCTTGTCCTAAACTAACTCAAATTTCTGAACCCCAACACTTATTCTCTTCACCAACAAATCAACAACTTTCACCAAGACTATGCCTCAATCCAAGTTTCTTGTAGAATTTCTCCAAGAAAAACAAGAACCATTTTCCTTGGAGGATCACCTAGTCGAAAGAGGCTACCGTCTTCCTTCAAGAATCTCGAAAATCTCAGCCATATTCGGCCTAAAGAAGAGAGCACGGCATGGCATTCGACATTGTTCCGATGTTTTCAAACTTGTTTTCAGCCAGGTTGATAGTAATAAAAGTATCAAGAATCAAGAGAATGCAGAACGTGGGAGACTTTCCTCTGCAACTTGCACAACCACCACCATGTCGAGTTCTTGCTCGGAGAGTACTACTGAACACTCGTGTTGCTCGGAAAGTGATCCTGAAGACACACATTGCTCTGATGCTTGTTCGTTTACGCGAGAGGTAAAATGGACAGTACGCGTGTAATTTTATAATTTCCATCTCATCTAAAAGTTTAAAACGTCATCGCCTTGTTTAGTCGTGTTTCCTAACTTGAGAAGCAAACAGGGTGATGCGGAAGGGATGTCGAAGCTAAGAATGATGGAAGACAAGCAGCAACTCAGCCCTGTCTCGGTTCTAGAACAAACAGAATCAGTTTATGGCTCGCCCATTCATTACAGTAAGTTTTACCTAATCTTTTCTTTCAACTTTTAAGACTAATAATTATCTTAATACACTTCTTTTAATTAAGTATCTTTAAATCTTAGTGCATGTTAATGCACAATTTATTACTATAAGTACAAACTAGCACTAGCATGAATATGGAGAATTTATGCCAATTCTAAACTTTGAATTTGAAATTAGATTATGGCTTCATAAGTTTCAGAAACGCAAGATTAAGGGTTCCACTGCTTTTTAATTAAATAACAAAATTAGATTTAGCATTATAAGTCTCATAATTGGCAAACTTTCAACAGAGCAATGTGATTCGAACCGAGAATTGGAGCGGCCTAGCAAAGACGAAGAACTGCAGCAGCAGTTTCACATTTCAGATTCTTATTCTCAGTACATTATAAACATGAAGATCCTGAGGCAACCCGGAAATCTTCTGATAGATTGCACACGAGAAGTAATCGAAAACCACAAGAAGAAAGACAAAAGAAGAGAACATCTCAACCAAATCTTGGGAACAGATCAACTCTGGAAATCGGTATGCGAAAATGTCTGGCTATGGAGTAAAGATCCTATAGATGAGACTAACACAAGTCATCTAGTGCGTTCAGATATTTCTGCGACTTCAGAAAAATGGAACTACTGCCATAAGGAAGAGAAAATGGAACTTGCTATAGAAATAGGAGATGCTATTCTGGATCAAATCATTCATGAGATTGCTGAGAGTTAGCTACAAATGTAAAAATTTGTGTTACTATGAGAATTGCGTACATTATACATATTGCAAACACAATCCGTTTTCTGCGTAGAGCAGTTGATGAATTGACATTTGTGCATCTCATATGTCCCTTTTCTTATTCAAGTACATAAACTGTACAATATTTATTGACGCCACACTTGTGGGCGACCAATGGAAAAGAACCATACGGGAATTAAGTCCTGATGGTGATATTTCAACTACTAGAACGATCACAGTATTTCCAATAGATGCAAAACCAATGCATTCTATTACCTGTGCAACTATGGTAATATTGGATGCAATAAGATGAAATCACGAAGCAACGACTGCAGGGCAGGTGTCGAATCAGCCAATCAATATGGCTTTGTCATATACATATTACAAGTACTGAGACAACGTGGAATTTAATTTGAAACGTGAGATAAACCATGTAAAATGTCAAACGGGCCAAGCAGCCCAAATCTAGCAAACCAGCCGCAGGTAGTTTATAGTACATCATGATACAACTATCTAGCATGTAGTAACTGGATGTTACAGTCTCTCTAAACCCAGCAATATCTGAAGACAGATTCAAGTAGGCTCAAACGTAACAATGTGTAACAGATAATCCAAACAAAGAATGGCATTTTTCAGATCAGTAGTTCTACAATAAATAAACATATTTACAATACGGACATAGGACACACACACACACGAATACATAGTTCGTGTTCTCATTTCTGAATGTGGGACAAAACGTACGCTACATCAGTTCGGTGGGATATAACTAATCAAGAACAGCAGAAGCAACTCCACAAACTCGCGAGTGATCTTGTTTTCAATTCATGGATGTGGTGTAAAAAGTTCCAGAAACACTTCAGTGTTGCAACCGTGTGATATCATTGGACCACAGTATATGATCAATTATCATAGAGCCATCTAAAAGTTCAATCTTTTGAGCGCCTGAGAATTGCAAATAGCTACCTGCTATTATGGTGGCTGGCTGCAACCCCACCATGATTGCATAACATATGAAATTTAAGGAACGACGACAAAATAATGGGTGGGGTAAGCATAAATTCAAAATCACCCAAGTTAAGGGATTTAAGTTCTGCAATGTACCAGGCGACAATAAGCAGATCAGTAGGTAAGATGTTTTTCCTCCAATCAATAGGTCTGGGGTTCAAGTCACCATGGGGGTAAATGGGGGAGTAGCGGACCATACCAATCATCCACAAGGGAGGGAAAAAAACAAAATCTACAATATGAGGCGTGCGCAGAAATACAACTATAAAGACTTCTCTCTAGATAGGACGGCAGGAAGTAATATACATCTTTCAAGTAATATACATCTTTCAAGTTGTATCATAAAAACTATGTCCACCATTTCAGCATACTAAGTCATACAAGTAGTCTACACCACGGCATTACAGGAATGAGCATAAAACCTTAAAGTTTGTCAAATTATCCTAAATCAAGCAAAATAACAAGAGGGCAAGCACTTGAGAAGATAAAACTCAGTATGTAGAAAATGAATGTAGTATGTAGAATACCATATGGTTACGCGAAGAGTGCCCATTGGCAAACACAAAATGAAGAAGCATGAACTATTGGATCTCTCCATCCTCACCAAGTTCACCATCTTCAAGCTCCTCATGGCCCATATTTCTACGGGATCCATCCCGGTGATCTCGTTTGTGTTTTTTATGCCTACTTTCCCCGTCTGAGTCCGATGAGTATGAATGCTGAAGGAATTAGCGAATAAGTTGGTTTTAGATTATCAACCATTGGACAAGACACTAGACTGTTAATCACATATCCAAACTACATTAAAATATATACCTTTCTTGATTTCTTACGGTCACTGCCATGTCTCCGAGACTTCTTCTCCTCCTTGTCATCTTTATCAGAAGTCACCTCATCATTTGTGTTCTGATGCCGCTTCCTGTGTTTCCTGTCTTTGTCCTTTTCCCTCTTTTTGTCATCTTTGTGACCATGAGTTTCTGAGATATCAGCATTCTCGCTCTCTATTTCATCCTTGTGATCTTTTCTCTTCTCCCTGTCTCTCTCACGATCTCTATCTTTCTCCCTCTCCTTGTCTTTATCTTTCTCTCGCTCTTTCTCTTTTCTATCCTTTTCTTTCTTTTTCTCGTCTCGCTCTTTCTCCTTTTTGGCCTGCACAAGAACAAACACAATACACAGATAATTGAACAAGGGCTTAATAAGTAATAGCAAGTCAATAGAGATCCCAATCCTCGATGTCGTTGATTATATCTGGGACTAGCACATTAATTGACTACAAGTTAGAAGGCAGAAACATGTTAGACATTGCTCAAGCGAAAGCCAATCAAATCCAGATAGTTCTCTACTCCTAAACTGGTATACATAATTAGTAGGCCAGTAGCAAAACAAGGTGAATTCAAACAAGAGCTTGCCAACAACAGAGAGGTATTGCAACTTTGCAGCCCTGCAACCCAAAGAAGGAAGACAAACCCTCCCTAATAATAACGCATTCTTACCAAAACAAGCAGACCTACTTTAGAAGAAAAAAGACAAATTAAACGAACTGAACATTCATCATGTAATCCAACTTACAGAGTATTATTCTTAATATTTTCATAGATGCAACATGCCAAGAGAAATTATACGGAAACTATTAAAGGCACAAACTACATGGTGTAAGCTATAACATTGATGGAAAATGTATTCCATTACCTTTTCCTCCTCTCGCTTGCGCTCCTTCTCCTTCAATTTTTCTTGCAGACGAGTAACATATTCTGTAAATATCTCCATGCATAAGGTTTCGTCCCCAATGGACCTAGAATATAAGGCAAAAAATCCATGAACTTCCATTACACTCTTCATACTCACATGCTTATAGGACAATTGAGAAAGTTAGAAAGCTATACCTGTACTCCGAGCTATCCTCAAAAAGTTGCTTGCTTTCCTCCCAACTAGATGATTCGTTAATTTCCTAGTGAAAGTGAGCCAGATAAAAAAAAAAAAAAAAAAAAAAAGGTAAGGCAACAATGTTGCAGGATATGACTGGTTCGACAACTAAACGCCATGCAAATCCCAAACCCCAAGATCCATTCCAAGATTCGAGGTCGAGCAGATCAAACATACCTTAATGCTGCTCAGTTTATCAGTTAAATCTTTGGCAAGACGTTTGCGTTTCTTAGCTTCTTTTTCTTCTTTCTCCTTGGCTCTATCAACTAGATCCTCATATACAAGCTGCGATTCCACCAAAAAATAAAAAAATATATTTAGAAATTTCATAGACACCATACTAAGAAAGCTATGCATTCCAAACTTGGTCTTTACCAAGTCCTGATATTTTAATTTGCTAACTGGATTGATTTATAAATATTTATTTACAGAAAATATAATAACAATGCATAAGTCATAACAATCGCTATATGATGATGATCGTCCTCAAATATTCAACATGAATTACGATACTGTTATGGTTGTGTACATTCTATTGACTGATACCTTTAGGTTAATTTCTGATATTGACGTTGTGCCAATGTTCTCCTTGATAGAGGACTGGAAGTCTTCAAATGTCCATGCTGATGAAACAGTAATCTAGGAACCAGGAGAAATTAGATTCAAACAAAAGCCAATTAGATCATGGAGTAAACGAGAAAGCAGATATTAAACTTTACCTTCTCCTGCTTCAAAACATCCTTAATTTGGGCTTTGTCTTCATCATACTGCCAAGCAAAGAACAGACACAATGTAAGCAGAAATCGTAAAGCAATATTGGCATCTAGGGTCTCAACACTGCATCAAGAAAGAGGCATCTCTGACCAAACACCAAGTGTCCAAGTCCAACTCAAAACATCATATACATCTTAAACAAAGTGCAGGTTAAACAGCAATAAAAAACGGTTAATTACTTCTAATGCCCTACTGGTAATAATATCACTCCGACTGCCCCTTCTTAGTGCATACATTAAGACCTTGAAACTTTATGGACTTTAGGATTATCCACAAGCAAAAGGACAGTCATAAGTAGACAAAATCCCTGCAGTCCGAGCAAATACAGAATTATAAATGCGACAGAGGTGGACCAGTTATATAAAGCCCCAATATGGTTGTTTAAGTGGTGTAAAACGTTTTAATTTTGCTTTGAAAACACAAAGTTCGCATGACATGAAATTGTCTTGGAATTGAAGTATTGCTATAAAACAAGGTAAAAGTACCATTAGAGGGCACCAAAGTATTTTATCCATTATAAGCCAAAAAGATGTACTCCTATACATCTATGTAAGTGTCTTTCATCTAAGAATATAAAAACAATCTTCACAGATAAGTGAATAACCCCGGAATGGAAAAAAAAGAGTGAATAAGCAGAATTTCTCTTCGAAATTAGTGCACAGGATATAGCATTTAACTATTGATGAGGGGAAAAAACGGAGAGAGAAGACAGATTCAACAAAATGGAGGCGATCAAGCATAAATATGCTCGGGTAAACCAAAAAAGAACTTGGACATGGAATAGCATAATAAATACAATGGCTTAATAGATGGTGCAAATTATTAACACAAGTTCAATTTTTTTAGCTTCAATTATTTTCTCCCTAAAATGCAGAATAGCAAAATGCTGTAGCTAAGAACCCATTGGTGAATTTCGAGGACTTCTGTCCTTTCTTTGTGACTTGTACTAACACTATAGAATAGAATACACATACACCCATTGTGTATTATCCTCTGGCAGGGGATCTACCTTTTTCTCCAACTCCTCAGCAACATCCTCAAACAAATCCCTCGGGGTAGAGCCAGATGTGTTCGTGGCAACAGCCTCATAAGCTTCAGATTCCTTGACCTTACAGTCAAACAAAATGAATATATCAATGCAACCCTCATTTATGAGATGATTGTTGTGATTAACAGGAGGTATTTCCCCTCCATAAAAAGAAGACGACAATGTGTAATTAGAAGAAACAGAAATGTACTTTCGGACAGTAATCCCGCCACTGAGTTTTAGCTGTAAGAGTGCCATCAGCAATATGATCTTCCATGATCTTGCGAAATGCATCGCGGTTCTTGCGCTCAACTCGTCTCAGTTGTTCCTATACATTTGGGCTCAGGTTTTAGGATTATAATCAAGACGGCAATAACATTTAAACCTATTACCAAACAGGTGTTCCCTACCTTTTGTCTCTTCTTCAGCTCTTCCTCCTCTTTCTCCAGGTCACGGATATAATCCTACAAAAGCAACACATATTAGTGTGTGGATCAAGGATAGTTATGCCCACTGACCTGAATTCAGGTATGAGTGTAAACAATCAGAATCGTCACTTTATGACACGAAAGACATGGAAAGTGAGTAAACATGCAGCAGAGATGATCACTAATAAGTTCTGAGACCTTAGAAGAAGAAATATGACAATCAATTGCTAATAGTCACTCCACCTGAAAAATGTCCAGGCGTTCTATTTTATCAAGGCGGGTGCATCTTTCATCCTCTTCCAGAAGATCTTGAACCTTCCGCCACTGAGTATCCACCTAAATGTTGTTTATAATTAAATTAGGAGTCTGACAAAACTTAGCATGGAAACAATGGTAAAGAGAATAATGCAAATAATCTTAAAACAAATATGTGCATGCCTTGATAAAGTCACAGTTTTCCAGAAATTGCCTAAATTCAATCCTGTTTTGGCGAAGCTCCTCTTGGGCCTTTGCCCTTTCCTGAATCATAAAAGCAAAAGATGTAAATATTGCAGAACTAGATTTTTGGTGGCCGCTTGATTAACATGTAAATATAAGAGAATAAAGAAGCATAGCTACAGAAGAACCAATGCATTTTCCAAGGTATAGTATAAACATGGAAATCATGACCAATGTGCCAATACAGCTCTACAAAGTAGTAACAGACTAGGTGACATACATGGGATGGATAGAATTTTCAGAGAGTAGGTATAAACAACATAGGAACTTCATTGTCAATACCACAACATTCGAGGCACTCATAGAAATTCACACTCAATCACCATGTGCCTCTTGAGAAACCGATATAAACTATAGTTATGCAAGTCAATATCCGCTTAGCCAGAGTCCAGTCATGTAGATCAATAAGGGATTATAGCTTCGCATAATTTTCTGAGAAATGCATCATTCCTACAAGTTTCAAGTACTCAGCTAACCCTGCCTTCGTACTACAACACCCAACTCCAATGCTGTGAGTAGTTTTAGCACTTTGTGCTTTCTAAATCATAATATTGCCAAGTAAACAAGCACTGGACCTAAACCTTGATCCTTGACATCAAATTTAAGATTGAAATCCACTATCAGTTAAATAAACAAACAATTTTGTATACCTTTTTCTGAAGGTCCAACAAGTAGTTCCTAAAGAGATCTTCACGATCCCCTTCATGCTCAACTGCCTTAAAACGATAATCATCTTCAAACATCACCAGCGCTTTGCTGATAATAATAGAAACGATATGTAAGTAATCCCTGCCAAGTTGATTTTGGCTGTTACCATGTAATATGAGAGACAAGGAGAATAGGTTCCAACCTCCAGCGAGTGGATGATGTGAGTTCCTCGGATTCCTAAGAAGTATTAGAACACTGGATCAGGATTTTAACAAGAATATAGTGCAGAAGTAGGCCAGATAGTGCTATTACATTATCCTTGGATTACAGAGTAAACAAAACCAAGAGCCCCAACTAGAATGCGAGGAGCCAAGAGTATGAAGTTGATTAGCGGTGCCAGTCAAATTGTAAATTAACATCAGCTTCAGGAAAATGAGAGATGAAAGATTGGCACCAGAATCAAAGAAGCAATTGTGGTGATTTGAACCATGGCATTAAATCCATGAGACTTCCTTGAAATACAAAAATGCTAAGAAGTGCTAAATACTTACTTCCAACATTTTCAGAAACTCTTCCTTTGCTTTCCTCTGCCTGATACGCCTCTCTTCAGCCTCCACTTTTTTCCGTTGCATCATGTACTACAAGCCAAAAACAAGTCGAATTTAGAGCCTTCCACACAGTAAATCCATTGTTTGAACTCTGAAGAACTCATGTGATAACCTACAATATGTTCAAGAAGAAATTTACCTCATTGAATGCTTGTTTTCGCTCACCCAAGGTCTTCAGAGCACCATACCGTTTGTCATTGATAATCACTCGCATAGCCTGACAGCATGTATTCAGCATTTAGCAGCTGAAAAGGAGCTTATAGATAATCATGTCTAAACATTCAATTTACCTGGTCCCAGGTCCAATCAGCTGCTACGTTTGCAGACTCTAATAACGCTTTAAATGCATTTTTAGCCTCCTGAACAGAAAATGATATAATATTTATGGATCGCTCACTGACTGTAAACAGCAATGAGTAGAGCATCTAAGAAACTGTACCTGTTTGCTAGCATACAAAAATGGTTCATCATCCACTGTTTTCTCTTCCACTGGTGATTCATTTATTTTCCCAGCAACTGCCATTCCTTTCCTTGCCTCCTGACAAAATAGAAATCGATTATTAACTATTTTAAATCTATTGTCATAAATATGTCACAAAATCATTCACTTGATGCATCTCTTTCTGCTTTTTTCACAAACCAAGTTCAGGCAATCTTGAGGACCAAAATGAATAAAAGCCAGGATACCAACACGAGATATTGTATCTCCTCAGCAGAAAGCAAGAAAATTATTAAGCTGGAAAATTTTTATTCAAGAACTGAGTTTTCAAGCTGCAAAAGATGCGAGCAGCTTAAGTCTAGAAGTTGGTCCTTTAACAGACTAACAATACCTCAATATCCTGGACTGATGCTGCATCTTGAGAATTAGCCAAAGGTTGGGTTGATGAATTTTCAATGTTGGTCCTGTTGACATTTTCAAAAATCAATCCATGTACGGACCAATAAAGTACAGAAGTAAAATCAAATATTACATTAGATGGATAAGAGAAATCCATACACAGGAGTTGAGTTGTTTGTCGGCAATGAAACTGGTACACTGGGAACTTGCGAAGGGGACAAAGAGAATTTTTCTCCACGAGGAGACACCCCAATAACGTTTGCGGAAGTAGTTACTGCAGGAGTGCCAGGTGTAGGTTCCGAAACCATCACATTAGAAGCATTAGAGTCTGCACCAATAGGCAGAAGGGCAGGACTCAAAGTGGTTCCCGTCAGCGTTGGTGGGGTGGAGCTTGCCTCTCCCTCAGTAGATGGCACTTCAACAGAAGTCCCACTTGGAGTAGTTGGTATGGTGGGGGTGGTCTTCATTTCTGAATGTGCTCCCTCAGTTGCACCTTTTTCAGCCAGTTCACGAGCCAACTGAGAGAACATAATTACTTGGTATAGGTTAAAACGAGGACGTTATGAAATACTCCCCCCTCCACTTCACTAAATGTTTTCCAATTTTTCGTTTTAGTCGTTTCACTAAATGCTTTACAATTCCTTCTGGAAACCCACTGGGCCAACTATCTCCACTCATTAATTTTTTAATCACTGAAAGACTTTATCGTTCTCTATCTCCGACTTTTAACCATCCACTTACTAATTTATCAATATTTATTCATTCACCTTAAAATTTGTGTCAATTTCAATTGGAAAGCATATAGTGAAATGGAGGGAATAGCAATCTTTGGCATTAAAACAAACCTTCAGTTCATCTGGTATTGTCCATTTAGATTGCTTTGTTTCCTTGTTGTAGTAGTACCTGAGAAAAAATCTTATATATAACAATCGGGTACTTAAAAACTATTTTAGTCACATGAAGAACGGACTGGTAGCATGCTCACTTTCTTCCTTCGGCAGTTGTGAATTCTTTCCAGACTGTAGATGCATCCGCTCTCTGTCAAAGCATATAACGATTATATAAGTCCAAACTTTTCTTTCCAACGCAGAAAACAATGAAAGTCGCACAACCAAACAAAAGATTTAAATTGGAATTATCTGATATTTGACATTTAAAATCATTGTCAGCCTTGGTCCATTTCCTATGCATATGTGAATACCATTTAATCATACACTTTCTAAGGGTAGGAGTACATATGGTTCTCTTATACATATGCTGCAGGATCAACTAGTTTTTTATTTGTTATTTCAAGTTAACAGTAACGTTTTTTCACAGTCAGGGTCAACTCAAAAACAGGTTTTTAATCATGAAAACAAAACAAAATAAAACAAGAAAAAGCTATGCAGAGAAAGCATGAAGTTTCCACAGCAGCAAGCATTCAACTCGTACTTCACCAAGTCATACCTGCAATCATTTTAAGAATCTGAACCTGTAGGACTTTCTGTGAACAAGAAAGCATGAAGTACACTAAATATGCAAAGATCGGAGTGTGAGTGCTGTGTGTGCTGTGTTTCATGAAGATGGTAGCAAAACAGGTCCAATGCATGGATGTTCAAACAGAAAAATATTAGTAAAACATAACACCCACACCCAGAGCATCATATTGAGCAGCTTGAGGAGCATAGCTGAATTATCAAGGAAAAATATAAACATAAATCATCCCGCAGTTAAGGTCCAATGCTTGGAGTTGAAAGAACTTGGCATGCCATTACCTATAAGCATAACAGGCAGAAATAAAAGGGTAAAATCAACCAATGACCCAAGACTGTTCGAGTGAGGTAAAATTCAGCAAGAGTTTCACAAAAGATCCTCAGTCGCAATAAATTATGAGCACAAACTGTACTAACCAACACAAGAACTCAAGGCTTTAGTTGAAAGAACAGCAGAAATATAAAGGGGGTAAATTAACCGATGACCAAAGACTTTTGAGTAAGGGAAAATTAAGCATATTTTTCACAAAAGCTCCTCAGTCACAAGATATTATGTGCACAAACTGTTTTAACTTCTAAGCAAGGCAACAACAGCAACGATTGACCATAACCACAATTAAAATCCCAAAATTACATCTGAAATGTAAAAAAGCAAACTGTTGCCTGCCTCGAGAACGTGAAACCGCCTTCACAGTGAGTATAAAGCAGTCCTCATATTCCCGAAATGCGGTGACATCTACAAACCAGTGGAAGGACATGCAAAGAAAAGGAGAATATGCATATAAAAATTTGAACAATCTAAATTATTTATGCAGCTTTCACATGATCAGCATAAAACTGAGTCTTCAACAAGTTCAAAGAAAAAGAAATAGTGACATATAAAAAAGCACAGTGACTACGTAAGATTACACAGAGCAGCATACAAACACCGCAGCTCACCTCTAGAGGAGTCATCAGCTCGGGAGGCTTTTCCCAACTGGACTGCTTTGTCACCTTGTTGTAATAATATCTGTACACACATTTTATAAATAACCAAACGTCAAATTCAGAATATTCTAGGTAAAGTGGGGTCACTTTGACCCCCCTTGATTTTTTTCCATGAAACTACTAGTTGCTAACATACCCTTCATTTTAAGAAGTTGATAATTGAATATATAATATTAGCATGCAATCTGTGGCATTAACTCTACAGTATCCTATTGGCTATGCACCACTTCATTAAGTAATTGGCCAGCCGGACAATCCAGAATAGAGCAGTCTTAATACAAGTATCATTTTTCTTTCACCATCCAATTTTTCTTTTCCTTTTCAACTATAGTTTCTCTATTTTATAAGACATTTCGTTATTATTTTTTCATCAGATCTTCTATTTTCCGTTTTAGATATACTTTCTTATTTTAAAAACAATTTACTTTTGAGGAACTTAGAATAAGGCATTGATATCCACACTACTTTCGTGAAGGGGTAAAAGGATGAAAGGATCATAGTTGCAACAAATAGTTCATATGCATAAATATAAAATTGTGACCCCCACTACAAAAATTCATGTGCCAGCCACTGTCAGTAGAAATGCCCAACTAAAAAAGCTAACAAATCTGGCAGCAAGTACTTTCAAAAGTCCAAATTATTAGCTACCAAGTCAATATGACCACTTTCTTTCATATGGCAATGTGTGGTCTTCCTAGATCCTACCAATGTCTACCTTAAAAAAAGGAGATATTCACGTAATCTAACAACTTAATCAGAAATATCTCACATTATTATTGCAGTAAGCTATTACCTTCTTCCATCACCAGCTTCATACTCTTGCCAATCTGAAGCAGCCTGTTGAGCTGAACTAGCGCCATTAACAGCCTGAATCATTTTCCAGCAAGATCGCAATATCAAGTTTAGTTTAAAAAAATTATGCTGAGAAAATGGTTTATGGAAAGTAAATTTCGCCATGGAAGCTTTGATGCAAAACATCTAGCATGATTGAGAAGCAGTTTCCATCAAGTTTTATAGTGTAAAAATCCATGTCTACCAGCATGCATAGTTATTGAGGGAAAATATTTTCCAACTTGATCATGAACATTCAAACAAAGCAAAACCGAGAAAAACAAAAGAAGGTATAGAAAAACTGGGGACTTCAACATAAAACATATATCCACATCCCTCTCTTTCATAAAGTGGTGACAGGTGAACTCACTCAAGCCAAAACCATATATCAGCTATGTTAACCCCACGCCTTTGGTGTAATCTAGGAGTAACTTAACTTGTAGTCAAAGTCAACCTAAAAGAATGAAATGGCACATTATTATCAGGACATGGGGAGTACTCCTCAAAAAGTACTGACCATCTGACCCTATATGCAGGTCTTCCTCAAACTGGACTTCTTGCATCAGGATGTGGATTCATATTTTAACAAGTAAACAAATCTACTAGCTAAGAGGACAGTTTTTCAGGAACGATTAGAGACAACAAACATGTATGAACATAGTTATCAATAATAGCACACAGCAAGCCTTCGGGCAAACATGCACTGGATCACTCATGCCCATCGTCGCTTGCTATTTGGTATAGTAGTGAACATGCAAATAAACAATATACTATATACTGCCTATTCTAATGAATTATATGACCATGAATCATAAATGCCTAAGTTCAACTCAGAAACAAGAAGACAGTGAAAAAATGGACTCCATAGATACAGATCCAAAATGCAAAAGTAATAACTAGTGATGAGAGTGGCCATGCGGCCGCTATTGTGGTGCTCCGATGCAGATTGCATCGAGGAGCGGCCTATAGCACTGCTACTTCCATTTTAAGATGATTTTGAGGTTTTGTCGGGGTCAGAAATTCCGTTCTACCCCCACTTAAACTTGAAGAAAAGAGATGATTCATACTTTTTGCAATCCATCAAACGCAATCTTTACAACCAGCCTCAAGCCCCACATTAAATATCTAACAACCTTCATGGTTTTTATTTAGAAGTAAAAATCATAAGCATGTGACTTGAAAATATTATCTCACAATAAAGAAAGTACAAGGCTGACATTCGTATTTACATTGGGTAGCAAGTAATATAAAATTAAGCTACTGGATGAGATATTCAGGAAAAAGAAGCAACTGTTAAATTAAGAGTGCATCATCTAACAAACAGAGATGAACATCAAATGACCACTTCAAAGACATTATCAGCAGGCCAAAAGCCTTGAATTCAAATTTATAGAGGACGAGAACATACAGGTACAGGCGTAGCTGCAGGAAACCCTTGCTGCGGCGGTGCAACAGCTGATGTAGTTTGACTTGGTTGCAACCACAGTTGCCCCCCAGCAGAACCAACTGGTTGTGGCAAATGTTGGAATTGGGGTGGTATATTGACGCTATTCTGTGGCATACCATACGAAGATGGGGCAAACTGAAAAGAAACAGACTGTATGAGATGAAACTGAATACTCCATCGCAAAGAACCAGTAAGAGTTTCTAATTTCTCACGGTATAAGATGACGAAAAGGAGACTCCATTGCTTGGTGCAGTGGGCTGAGGTTGTGCGGTGCTCGATGCAAGAGACATGTGCATTTGGGGATAAGGAGATGGTGCCCCGTGAGCCAACTGTCCAGGACGTGGATGATATTGCTGCACTGGTTGAGAAAATGGAGGTTGTTGATTTTGACCAGGAATCATCACCATGTTTTGTGGTTGACCAGATGGGTGATATTGTTGATTGACTTGTGGAGAAGTATATTGTTGTCCTTGCGACGGCGCTCCTGCTGGACGAAACTGAAGCAGCCAGTAGTTCACTTTGTGTTAGTAATTTGCATCCACAGCAATTCTATAATCAACAAATATCATAATACACAGCTCTGGTTGCATACCTGCATGGGATATGGTGCAGAAAAATTCTGAGGAGCCATGGATCCAGAAGTAGGAGGCGGCCAATGTGACTGTCACATGTAAGCATTGACATGAAAAAGAGATCAAAATCTGCATATACGAGCTGTACACACCTATAACTTTCTATAATTCCGCTGACTAGATTGAACAGGGGCGTGCTTTTCAAATAAAGCTATCCACTTCATGTATAGAACGAATTCACACTGTAGTTTTTCCAGATTATTTTTTCCATTTGGCTAAATGAGAACATGCTTACAGGCACTCGGAAGTGAAACAAGTCACGGTTTCAGTTATAGAATGAATTCACACTGCATTTTTTCAGCTTTGCATCATTGTATTATAACCCACAAATAACTTCTATCATCATTCACCCGATAACTTGTTCAACCATCAGATCCCCAAATCGATAATTAACTTATCAGTTATCAGATTTCATTTCCAATTCCCCTGACCATAAACCATTTATTAATAAAACCAACACAGCCTTGATTACATTAACACGACCAAATTACAGGCGGCAGACGGAATCGAAAGAACAAATCGAATAAAATCAAACACGAAAACGATTCTCTTCAGCAGCATACCTGTGGACCAGGTGGAGGGGGATTACTTGCCATGCCTGCGGCAAGCAAAAAACCTCGCCTAAACAACAGGAATTAACACTTGGTCAGAATGTTTGAGACTAGAGAGGCAGCTGTTCCGTAAACAACGTGAAATTCTTATAAAGCAAACAGTAGAAGACATAAAAACACATATGTCTAAGCTCAATGAACAACGCGATATTGAAAATAGGCTTTCAGTACCTGAGACCTCAGGGCAGTGTGAATTTTGGGGAAGAGAAGATAAATAATAAATGATCAAATAGAAATCAAACTCGGTTTTGTTCAATCAAATGAAGTGATATCTGAAATTAATTTAAACCCTAACTAACAGAGGGATAGCTGAGACCTGAGCTGTTCGAGATGACGATTTGTTGAGCCAATTCGTTTTCAGTCGATGAGAGAGAGATGGTATCATGAATTTGGGCCAGAGTAATCTGGTTTAACTCTTTTGGGCCTGCCTGATAGCATATGTGCGAAATGCGGCTCAATGTGGTATGTGTATATTTTTCTACCATCTACACCCCGATTAAATTAATCAAGCTCGTGGATGAGAAGATAGGACGGATAAATCGAAATAATCTTCACGGGGATATTTTCATAAAGGAGGCTTCATGGAAAATAAAAGGACTTGGGTTTTGTATAAGTTAGATATGCGAACTTATTTACATGTGAATCGATGCTCCATGGGCTACGTTGAAAATACACTAAACGTTGAATATATGTGGTTGGGTTTAATTTTGGGAAGGCGTTAACGGTGATGATGAAACTGCAAATAAGTTTGATGGTAATAATAATGAGCTATGTGTTTGGTGAGTTTGGGGGGTACTATAGTTATGTATCGTTTGGAGATATAATTGCAGCATCATTTTTACGTAATAGTCATTTGAGGGCCGGATAAGAACTTTATAGTTTATTGGGATTTTAAAATTGAGATGCGTCAAGTTTATCTTAATTTATTTTTCCTTTTGGATTAATTTTGAATGATTTGTATATAATTGCAATTATTGAGGTTGATTATGCTTATAATCTCATATTTTAATATATGTGAAATCATCATAATTTTTATTGAATACCGATAGTTTGAGGGTACCAGCAATATGGCACAATTACAATGTTGAAAAGTATATTTTAGATCGTATTAATGAGTACTGACGAGTGACAGCTGTGGCAGGAACATAGTGTGTGTGTGTGTGTCCACACTCGAATGCGTGTGTGTGTTTCATCGAGTTAAATTGAGTTTGCTCGCAAGGTTTTTTGGAATTTGGAGCTTTATCTTTTGGTCTCTTTTTGCTTATTGATTAATGTTAACAGATTAACAACACATGTGGCAGACAAATAACAAAGTAACATTTTAAGTCTCGTCATTTTCACTGGAGATTGACATCAGACCTAACTATTGTGTGAGCCATTTATATGTGATATCCTCACTATACTGTCTATCACAATAGATGGTTGTTTGCATTGAAAACTTGAAACGTTTATTTTGGATCCAAACCATTGATCCAATTTTTCCCTTGTGTTGCTCTTCGTGACTTCTTTAATTGCAGCCTCGAAAGGATCATCTCTCCTTCTTAAACCTTTTCGTGATGAGCTTTTAGTTGGTCTGCCAGATGTGCATGGTGGAGGAGGAAGTTGCATGTCATGAGCGGGCCTTTTAAATGCACAAGGTGGGGGCGGCAACTTTGATGGTGGGAAATTACAGGGGTCTTGTTTTTCAATCGCCACAACTTTATCCACCCTAATCGACACATTGTTCTCTTGGGCGAATAAGTCTTGTAATGTAACGTTACTACTCATCCCGGTAAAAAACTGTGTGGCAGTTTACTTGAAGTAAACCAAATATATAGAGTCTTAAACCATACACATCGGGCACCGAGTATATGAGTACATATACATGTCCACGTTATGCTCGTGGGAATATAATTGCATACATGTAGTAGACGTTACCGTTTTAATTGCTTGATATTATCTCATGTACGAAATATGCTATGTTCTAACAATGCAATTAGGCAAATTATACTACATACATAAAACGCGACATAAATCATCTATTATCACGTGCTATATCATAGTAATCTACCACTTGGAAATGTTAGACGAGTTACATGTAAAATTTACCACAGTGCTAACTTCAAAGTGTGATGACTTACTGGCAGTGGAAGTGAATTCTTCTTTTTATATAACAATGTTCATGGGTTATATTTTAATATAATGAGAACTAAATTTGAAACATTGCACATTTTCATAGTAATACCACCTATAATGATGGAGATGGTGATGGTGGTTTCCCAACAACTAAAAGTGTATATATAAATTTGAGTGATAATGGAACGGTAATAATTTAATTCTTAATTAATTCACATGATTGAAAAACGAATATATGGCATTTTTCTTCACGTTATCTGTAATGGATCGTCCCCAACACTCCCAGTCACATGTTGTCGTCGTTGTTGCATGTTTAAAGGTTCACCACATCCACGTGACAATTCATGCCCGTTCAAATATAGTTAATTCCATAATATATGGTATGCCAAGTTGATGCGAACTATTAAACACAAACATTTGTGCGAAGTCGTCGTATGCAATATAAAATGCACACCCATGAAATGCCACTCGAGTAGAATCACATCAAGGCATCTCTAACTTACACACGTGTCATGGTTATCAAATCAATGCGTACTATGCCTGTCACTAATGTACTATTTTAAAATCGTGTTTCCAATATAAACATTACAGGGTGTCATGTGTGTGTATATGCGTACTACACTGTAATAATGCTACATAAAGGCACGTAGAGAATGATGATGGAGTTATGCCGGTCGAACAAAATTTATTGTAATAAACTGCTCTGGCTAATTGAAATAAGTAGTATATAACTATATTTTCCCTACCTGTGTTTATTTGCATGACCTAAAATTGAATGTCCAAACACTTACCTGCAATAAATCCACATGAACATTACAACTTTCAGTTCGACATGCATGAAATGTATACATGTATATGGTGGATTGAAGCTCAAATTTTGGTTTTCATATAACTGATTAAACGATACTTCATGGATGTGAGGAAAAGGTCATTTGTGCTTATAATCAATTGTGAATGCGGGCAGGCCTTGTCTTGTCCACTAAAGCACAACGTATTCGATGTTGCATGAAATTTATGGACTTTTGAGATTGTCTACATCCCATCCCGATCGTGCGAGAGAATAATCACACACTGGATAATAAACACAGTTATGACAGTATATCGACGGTCGGCCAATAATCCCATATATATCTCTTTTTTTACATGGTTTGAAAGCCAATCGTAACCTGGTGCATCCATCTACATTCAACTCAGATTAGTGTTTGCAATTACTTATTTGAATTAGCATTACTAGTGGTTTAGGTTAGTTTCCAAACAAATCATATGTGCCATATAATTATTCTTAACCATAATATGAGTTTCACGCAGACCTCACCACATCCAGATGTTTCTCCATATTGATATTAACTTAGTTATTCTCCATTTTCATCATTTTACTTACAAACTTGCATTAAGTTAGTCTATTAACGACTTTTTATAGTGATTATAATTAGTATAAATGCAAGTCATTTATGATCGCCACGTGTCCCTGATAAATCTTGTAGTTATTTTTCGCTTTCAACAATTTGAGTTATAGACTGTCGCAAGTCCCACTAATTAATTGTTACATGGGGGCTTAGAGCACACTGGCATAACTATGAATAGACAGTCGTGCTCATCAATATGTTGACATATGACCGTAGATGAGTGAAAATAACATGTGCATTGTCTACTCTAACCCTAAAATCATTGAACTTCAGTTGCAATATGTATTTATGTTATTTATCACTAGCCCAGCTTATTTTTAATACATGGTCACCCATGACATGACAAAACTTCAAAATCAACCCAAATATGGTGACATTAAAAAAGTCCACTAGTGAACCATATATGACAACCACCGAAAAGTGCATATGCCGTTGAGCATCGAATAAAATAAAGCTTGTTGGATCTATATACAAAACTCAAGCGCACCACTTTTTTTTCCTTTCTTTCTCCTGTCGTGTTTCGACATTTGGTGTTGGTTTTGAGCATACAGCAGTGGAACGATATGGAGGAAATAATGCTGGTAGGTAATGTTGCGGAAGTGTATGGGGGCTGAGTGTATGAAGTTGACAATTGATTGAGTAAAATAGCACAAGGCGACTCTATAATATAATATCTTTTGTTGATATATTTATCCGTTACTGGTGTTTACAAGAATACGACAACCGTCTCCATTAATAAAATCCCATGAGATGGTAAATAGAATTTGGCTACAAATATGTCGAACTTATTTTGAGTACAAAACAATGCAGTGGGGGAGGGAGTTTTAAAACATGAATAAGAGGTAAGTGGAGTGTATGTAAATGAATACATTTCCTCTATTATCAATGGTTACTGTTAAGAATGCTAACCCATCTAAAAGGTCACCTTGAAGTGTTGCACAATAATTAAGATGAAGAGATGCAGTTTTTTAAAGTAACCAGATGTCAGAATGTCACCGAAATTCGAGTAGTAAAAAATGCTCTTGTATCCGCCCATGAGTCTTTGTCCTTGTTTGCTAGACACTTCATGTTACGGTGGCACCCTGTGGTGTGTTAACAGATTTTCCTTATTCCATTTACATTTTTTTAAACCACTTAACACGTTTTGGATGGATTTTAGTCAATTATAATACGCACCCACGTGGTTAAGTTGTTCGACGCATTCATGACTAACTCAACACACTACATGCATTACTTACTATTTCACCTCATGTTGAGCTCCAGTAGTCAAAACTTCATTGATACATACTATTCGAACCAAGATATATACACTTACACGGGAATCGTATTTTCGACTTGTGGGCCCTACACGAATGGTTCATGAGATATATTGGAAAATCACTTGTTCAGCTAAAATTTACACACTGAACGAGTGAAAACAAAGACACGATAATGCATTGGACGACATCATAGGAGACACACATTGAGCATGAAGAATAACCATGGCATAACAATATCACCAACCCAATTGCCGACCACACTTTGTAAATTCGATTGTTTGACATTTCTTCATATAAGGTGATAGTATATAGTCTCATAACTCACAAGTCACATGAACCTGACCTACAAACCCCTTATTCATTTTCCATTAATTATGTATTATTTATCCATCCAGACAATATTTCATACGTTCGGTCAATTAAAACTTATAAGTTTATCATTCTAGTCGCCTTACACAAAACTACTCATTTCCTCCATGCCATTATATTCACAACTTTACCAACCTACTAACTTCCTTTAAAAAAAATCATGTGTCCATTTAAATGATAAGCTATCATCCACTTTATCAACCAATATCAATTCTTATTCTTTTCTATTTAAATATATCAAACATTCAACTTTTCCTCATTATATTGGCTGAAAAATAAATGGAAATCCTACAATGACACGGATAAAGAGCTCAACTTTCCACTATGAGTATGATTTACCAATTATCAATATACATTCACTATTTAAAACTTATACATTTAAATACATAATATGTAACGACCCAACCACTAATCGATCTAGCCTAGACCATTTGGGCTGGGGCGGTTATTCATGAGCCGCTATAGATATGCAAGTCGATTGTGCCAACACATGTCCTTCTTTAGACACTTTGTCCCCACTCATGCGCATTTCAGTTGGTCACCCATCATAAGATTGTTCAATTATAATCATGCTTAACTTTGGAGTTGTCATGGATGAATTCTCGAAAATAAGTGCACTTTGTTGGTATAAGTATTGCCCTTTAAGTTCTCCAAAATTCATTTGAAACTTTTGGGCGTTTCATAATAGTTACTCCCTTTGTTCCTTTAATAACTTCGTGAACGTTTTTTATTTTTTTTGGTTCCATTATAAACTTTATGTCCATAAGTGATTTTTTTTTAATCTCACTAACTATCATTATTATCCATCCTTACTACTTTATAATGACTTTATTGAATCTTCCTCTTATTTTACCACCCACTTACAATTTTATCAATATAATACGACCTCTTACAAACTATTTTTTAGTTATATTCCCTCAATTGAAGAGAGAGTAAGGGCCTAGGAAGCTCTTAATGGACCAACATGAGTAATAGGAGTATGTAGCAATCCAAAAATTCAAAATTCAACTTTAGGCATTTAGAACTAACCGAGCGCTAAAGCGTAATTCGTAGAGCGTGGATCGCTGACCATCCTTCTTTACAGCCTATGTTTTAAAAGCCGGAACCGAAGGTTGAGCCGGCCACCCTCAAAAAAAGGTTCAACCGGGTCGGACCGGTTCACCCGGATAGAGCCGGTATGACGTCAAAAATAAAAAAAAATAAATATTATTAGGGTTTTTTTTGGGAAAGCAGCCCTCAAATTTTATTTTTTTTAAATACGCCCCAGACCCGTTGGAACCGGCGGGTCACCGGCCCAACCCGGATTTGGGTCGAGCTTTCCGGTTTTGGGGGCAGCGGCTTAAGGCCGGTTTTTTAGCCCTATTTGGGCCGTTCAATGCCGGTTTAGAGGCCGGACCGAATTTTTAAACATAGTTTACAGCCCAATATCTGTTGGAATTTTCAATTAAAGTGTGTTTAGTGTCTTTAATTACTCAATTCGGATTGAAGATGAATGAGAAATTAATGCACAAATAGACCGCTTGTAATTATTAATACGAAGGTATTCGCAATGATGTTGCGATAAATTCCGACAAAATAAATGTAAATATATTGATAAAAAGGTGTGTAAGAAGAGGTTTGAACTTGGTACCTCAAGGAAAAGAAAAATCATGAAGAGTTGGCACCTATTGAGGTTTGAACTCGTGACCATTCGTAGACGAAAAGAGGTGTCTCTCCAGTAAGCTACGCTGCTGTTTGTGAAGAGATGATGGACATATTCGGAATTGTCCTTTCGGGTACAGTGTCTGGTTCAAGAATTGCGTCTTTTCCTTGCAACCTTTGGATATCTATACATAGGGTTTCGCTACTTCGTTTTTAAATATAATCTGAAAACACACAATCCAGATTATAATACATCCATAATCATTTTCCATATTCTCTTTTAGGAGAGTGATGGAGGATCCCAAAACATAATATCTTTTACGAATTTCAAGAATATGAATTTGTAGGACGTTGAATATGAATTTCAATGGGATTTTCTAACCGTAACGAAGGATAAAGAAGTATAAAATAGAGATGCTATTTTTGATACTTGGCGGGTGTTGGATGTTCTTCAGTTAATCCATTATTGTAGTAATTTGCCGGAGTTAGAGTTCAAGTGCTAGAATTCTAATTCATCACTGCTGTTCTATCTTGGGAGACTGTTTGTTACGTAAACCGTGAGCATCAGAGCGGGACAAATAAAGTCTTAAGGACCGCGGGCCACCATCTGCTCAGCAGTATAAACATTTTGTTTTGTTTTGTGTTGTGTTCTAGATATCCATCTTCGATACACTACCCACCCACATCTATATGTGAAATTCATCCAACAACTTAAAGACTTTATTTTAATTATTCGTGTTCGTGGGAAGTGTTTGTTGACCGCGAAACTGGATCCTGGTGATCATGTGATGATGAATATGGCGCTGAGACTAATGTTGTGTGATCTTTTACTGCAGTTGTTTTCCATTACGTCTTAAAAACTGCATTTACTAAAGGTCACAACCTTGAATAGGCTCGTGTGTTCTGTTGTACCTTTGTTTCTCTTTGTTTACGAGGTTATTGGATCAAATAATGCCCTATTTTGTATTTTCCATTTTCTCTCGTTTTGTTGGTACCGGTTTGGTATGTATGTGGTTAAATTTTACAAGTTTCATTTTAAGTACGGCATGTTAATTTTCCATTTTGTGTTGGAATTTTAATTTTGTATATGAAGTTGCTTTTGATACAATATTGTGGCCTTACTTTCACGTACTTGTTTCTGGTTGAACTCTGATAGTACGTGCGTGCTGAAAACTTCTTGTGATTTTAACCGAAAACTTGAGAAGAGTTGAAGGTATTATTTGTTCTCATGTTGTTGCATTGTGAAGTTGCATTATATGCACGTTTTGGTTCAATTATCTATTTGCGATCTTACAAAAAGTATACAAACTATGTATGGTTATGTTTGTTTTTGTACGATGAGTTTCATTACATTTCGTTTATGTAATATTGTGTGATGATTGTGTATGTTGGCATATTCAATGCATGGGTACTTGTTGTGCATGAAGTACATGAGAAATTCTTCCATAGTGTTGGAAGTGTGAATGAGACCTTTGGTCCATGCTTATCATAATCAAGTATCATTTAAGTGAGTCTTATTATGCAGAAATTCTATTTCCAGGTATATGGAAAGGACCACATTAAATGTGTAAAGTCTTGAATCCCCGTTCATGTGGTGAGGGGAGCTTTACGCTCTCTAGTTGAGATTTAAAGGAATCATCTCTCATGTGGGGGCGTTTTTGAATGCACATGAAAGTGATGGTCTTTGAATCTTGTTAGAATTCAAGTGTTATTTAAGTGGATCTCATAATGCAAAAATTTAGTTTCTCGACATGAAAGCTCAGACCACGTTAAATATATAATTCCTTGAAGTTCTATAAATGAGGGAAGGACGAAAATTCTTAAGGAATACTTCTGACATTTGGCACATGATAGCGCAAGAGCATGGTGTATCCAATACATAGTTGTGCAAGCATGAATACTTGTGAATGTTCCCTCGTTGTTGTTTCGAGGTGGAGAAAATATTTGGAAAATTTTCTTGAAGAACATTGGTTGGATTGTAGGTCCAAATTGCGATTATTTCCAAATAGACCGTGTTACCGGCATGGAATTAATCGATTGAACTACGTATTCAAATAATGCGATTTCAATTAAGACCATTGTAGTGGCATGGAATCGAGTGAATATCTTGTGTCTAAACTGAAATCTTTGTGGTTTACTGAAGGTAAAATCTAGTTGAAAAGAATTCTTTATAGTTGGAGACAATAAAGAAATTATTGACTTAATAAACGTGAAGTTCTAAGTCATGGAGATGCATATACTTATGGATAAGGTATAGGGGAAATTACATCCAGACCCCCATTTAGATGTCGTAATTACAGATTAGTATCACTTAGTCGAACTATTATGATTTAGTACAATTAGATGTAAAACAATTACATTTTAGCCCACGAATTTGACTTTTGGCGAACTAAAACCTGGAAAAGTCAATTTTGCCCCTCTCAGATTATTGAATTTTGCAAGTTACCAAACAATAACCCATTTTGGCAAATTGTAATTTAAGTCCTGAATATCTAATTTTTTATATTTGTCACCATAAGATTTTGAAGAAGCTCAAATAAGCCCTCAAACTTCTATTTCAATTTGTAAATTATCCCCAACTTCAATCCGAAAACACAATCGAAAGTTCGTAATAGTTAATCGAAATCGGAGATTAAAATCGGAGATGTAACAACTCCGATTAAAATCGGAGATTAAAATCGAAATCAAGCTGACTCCGATTGAGTCATCTGACTCAAATCGGAGTTCTTGTAGACTCAAATCGAGCTACTCTGATTCGAAATCGAACTATGTGACTCGATTTGGAGCTGCAAATTGGAAGAAGGAGAAAAAAAATAAGAAAGAGGAAGAAATTTACCGGAGAAGAAGAAGAGAAGATGGAGGAAGAAGTATGTTGGAGAAGATGGAGGAAGAAGAAGATGGAAGAAGTAGGTTGGACTGTTGGAGAAGATGAAGGAAGAAGAAGATGATTTTTTTTTTTTAATTTAAAATTCCATAAGGCCATGTTTGGTTGTTTCAAATGAAACAACCAAATTAAGCTGGTCAACGGATTTGGAGTAGATTGTAATTGTTCGACTAAGTAGTACGAATATGAGAAACGTCGTTCTAAGTGGGTATCCCTATGTAATTATCCCTAAGGTATATGTTGAGTGCATGAGCATGATGGCTCAAAGAAATACTTCCTTATCGCTGTCATAACATATGAGTTGTCTCACGCCGGCATGGAGAAACCATAGATTGTTAGTGAAGCATAGGTGGAAGTAAAATGTGGATTGATGTACACAATCACATGATGAGCATATGTCAAAGCACAACATGTCATATTAGTCTATACTTTTCATGATAGACATAAGATCATTCGGCAGTTGATCTGTGGGTTATCACTATTGATTGTGTGAAATCAAAGGATAACATGCGGATCCGCTAAACAAATGCAACACCTAACTGATCATATAATCTGCCTGTCTAGGGGAATGGGCTTAAGACCCACTCAATAAGGGAGTTTACGGTGGCAACCCAACCATACTGACTGGAGATCCCAAGAATTTCATCCAATGGGACAACTAAGCTGTAAAGGACCAGTACGTATCTCGTGAAGTTTTGTACTCCGAGGTAAAAGCACTTAGGAGTTTTACTCCATTTGCGCCATTCCCGTGAAAGACATTAAGTGCTCATGCGGTTCGGGCGGAGGATGAGTCACTAAACTCTTAATGATTTCTGAAGAAGATTATTAATCTCTTTAGCTTACGAGCAGAGCATTGGCAGGAATGTTATTAGAACGAGATCACCTATTTAAGTGTGAAGTATGGGAGGCCGCTTCAAACAAGAACACTTATGAATACAAGAAGTCCAAGGCCTTTAATGGACTGAGAAAAGGAATGAGGCAATAAGGAGAATTATTGTGTTGATATCATTGTCTTGGTTTACACAAAACGCCAACCGGTTCAAGGCACCACGTCCACTGGGTGGCAAGTAAATCCGATGGTATTCTAATAGGGACTATTCAATGTCACTGACAATCGATCCCGATGCAATATGATTTTCCGCTGGAAAACTGAAGTGTGTAAAGCACGTGTGTGCATGAATTTTCATTCATGTGGGGGATTGTTGGAATTTTAATTAAAGTGTATTTAGTGTCTTAAATTACTCAATTCGGATTGAAGATGAATGAGAAATTAATGCACAAATAGACCGCTTGTAATTATTAATACGAAGGTATTCACAATGATGTTGCGATAAATTCCGACAAAATAAATGTAAATATATTGATAAAAAGGTGTGTAAGAAGAGGTCTGGACTTGGTACCTTAAGGAAAAGAAAAATAATGAAGAGTTGCACCTATTGAGGTTTGAACTCGTGACCACTCGTAGACGAAAAGAGGTGTCTCTCCAGTAAGCTACGCTGCTATTTGTGAAGAGATGATGGACATATTCTGAATTGTCCTTTTGGGTACACTGTGTGGTTCAAGAATTGCGTCTTTTCCTTGCAACCTTTGGATATCTATATATAGGGTTCCCCTACTTCGTTTTTAAATATAATCTGAAAACACACAATCCAGATTATAATACATCCATAATCATTTTCCATATCCTCTTTTAGGAGAATGATGGAGGATCCCCAAAACATAATATCTTTTACGGATTTCAAGTTCAAAGTAACTTGCTAAGCTTGGAGGATGTTGAATATGAATTTCAATGGGATTTTCTAACCGTAACGAAGGATAAAGAAGTATAAAATAGAGATGCTATTTTTTTATACTTGGCGGGTGTTGGATGTTCTTCAGTTAATCCATTATTATAGTAATTCGCCGGAGTTAGAGTTCAGGTGCTAGAATTCTAATTCATCACTGTTGTTCTATCTTGGGAGACTGTCTGTTACGTAAACCGTGAGCACCAGAGCGGGACAAATAAAGTCTTAAGGAAATAGGCCAAGCCTTCGCTCAACAGTATAAATATTGTTTTGTTCTTTGTGTTGTATTTCGATACACTATCCACACGCAATTATATGAAATTTACCCAACAATATCTATCTAATCCAAGCCAATATACTTAACAAGCCAAGACCAAGACCCTTCATTTAATACATTCAATCACCTTCAAACCATCTTAATTACCTAATTCAATATCATCGGCAAAAAACCGGTGTTCCAGGAGATTATTCATGTTCACATGTGTCTTTTCACCATCGATTTCCATCACCAGAAGCTCCACCTTTCTAAGAAAATTGATTCCTTCATATGTATGAAAAACATAAGAGGGTTTGATTCTGGTTAAAGAAGGTGTCGTTCGTGTTTTCTTAATTTGTTGATTGTTTACGAACGACAAGTTCCCTAAATTCCACTCACCTTCATGTGATTGTTGTTGAATTACTACTTGCAATCATGTACACTCATAAGACAGGATCCATTGCAAATATAGAATTACTTTTTTTTTTTTTTTAATGATTTACATTAAAATAGAGACACGTGTTATATTAATTAATAGATCGGGCATATGTTGGACATGTTAATTGAAGTTCCATAAATCTTGATATTGATATTATGATACTTGATTGATTATTGTAACAAGAACACATGCTTGTTAAATTGAGGGATTAGACTTTTGGATACTGTCTGGCATGTGACTAAAATCAAGAAAACTTGATTAAATACACCTATTTTTTTTTTCAACTTAAGGTTTTAATTGCGTGCCAAACAGATACATGCTGGTTAATTATAAGCTGATTGTTGCCATGTGTTTGACAGAATGTTTAAATGTCACCGGTAACAATATACTATATACTATTCACATTTGATCATATGTTATATACTAACTGAACGGTTTATCTGGCTACGGCTTATGTTTATTTTATTCTAAGGTCCAATTATGATATTGTTTCGGATGTAAGAACTATAAGTGATTTGTGATTTACAATAGAAACCCCCTAAAAGAATACTCTATAAAGGAATAAACTATTTATAATAATAAAAGTTTACGGTCCCAACTTGTCTATAAACGCTTTAAAAAAACTATATTTAAGAATAAACTCCTGATAAGAATATTTTTTGTTTGTCCCAATGTTATTACTGTATATGGGATAAGTTGTTTGATTTTATATACAAACTAGACCATGCATTCATGCGTTCGACTTTAGGAGCATGCAATTAGGCTCTGTTCTCTTCGTCTGAATAGAACAGAACAGAACAAAACTGATATGAACTGAATTGAACTGAATTGTAGTATAAAAAACAACTAAGCATAACTGAACTGAATTGAATGAATCTGAACTGAACTGAACTGAAATTAATGAATTTTCAGGTGAAAAGAACAAAGTCTTACTTTAAGAAGACGTTAAAGGTTAAACCAATTGAGAGTTTTAAAGTTAAAAGAAAATCAGGGATCGTAAGAACACAACACTTAGCACATGTGGTAATTCAAAAGATTCAAGAGGCAACATAGGCTAGGGTAGTACTCTGCGATACCAAGTGAGCTCGCGATCACGTTAAGTTCTAAGACATTTGAGATAAAGCCTCAAAAGAAGTTCCATGTAAAGTCCTTTGACACGCAAGGCGTCGAGTAATGTTTTTAATTTTTACAAGTCAAAATCGTTAAATTTATAAGCTTACGAACCAACGCGAGTCATATTTTTCATAGGCCGACTATTTAAAATTCAGACCGCTATATGAGTGTTGTTAAACGCAACACGTTTTCGGCTAAACGCAACACAAATATTTTGTAAGTTGACGGAAATGCCCTTAGCTAAAAAACAAACTTATGAAATACGAAAAAATTTAAAAAACTCGTATATGCAAATACGAAAACATTATGCGAACATGTACGAACACTAAATAACAACAGTAAACACAAATCGAAAAAAATTTTGAATTTTTTTTTTCGAAAAATATTTCGGTTATAAAAATATTTACAAAAATCTTGAATAAATTTAGAAAAAAAAATTAAAAGAAAAGGAAACTTATGAAATTGCCGGTTTTAAAACAACCGGCCAGTTTAAGAAATGGCCAAACCGGCCAGTTCATAATATGGGCTTTTTAATTTTTTTTTTACAAATTGCAAGTAATTTGGAAATTAAAAATATTAAAAAAAAAAAGGAAATCGGAAGTGGCCGGTTTTAAAACCGGCCAAATCAAACCTATTTTTTTAAAACTGGCCACTTCCGATTTCCTATTTTTTAAAATTTTTTTTTTTAATTTCCAAATTACTTGCAATTTGTAAAAAAAAAAATGATAAAAATTAAAAAGCCAAGATTATGAACTGGCCGGTTTTAGTTCATAATCTGGGCTTTTTAATTTTTTTTTTTTTTACAAATTGCAAGTAATTTGGAAATTAATTTTTTTTAAAAAAAAAAAAGGAAATCGGAAGTGGCCGGTTTTAAAACCGGCCAAATCAAACTTATTTTTTTAAAACCGGCCACTTCCGATTTCCTATTTTTTTTTTAATTTCCAAATTACTTGCAATTTGTAAAAAAAAAAAAAAAAAAATTAGAAAGCCCAGATTATGAACTGGCCGGTTTTAAAACCGGCCAGTTTAAAACCGGCCATTTCATAAGTTTCTTTTTTTTTTTTTTTTCGAATTACTTCAAGATTTTTGTAAATATTTTTATAACCGAAATATTTTTCGAAAAAAAAAATTCGTAATTTTTTTTTGTTTGTGTTTACTGTTGTTATTTTAAATATTTCATAAATATTTATTAAGGCTTAACATCGTTCGCTTATATAATCTTCATATTTTGTTGGGAAAAGGATAAAAAAAAAAAAAAGAGCAGGGGAATATTATCATGGTATGGAAGTTGGAGTCTAATTTGTAATATACGGTATTTGGAAGGGTGAGCTTTATAATTCTCCATTGCAATTTGGGTAAAACTCCATCTGGCTCGCTAGGGTTTGGAGAAGCGCCTCCTCATTTCCTTCCAGTGTTCTTCTATATAACCCACAAATCGCCGACTCCTTCAATATACCTCGCCAAGTTCTCTGCTCTCTAGCTTCATTTTTCTTGACTTGTCTGTTCTATTGGATCTTAAAATGTGCAGTAGCCTTTTTTATTTCTTTTTTGTTGCAATCTTGTTTTGATCTGTATCTATGAGTTGGGTAGCGGTGATTATAAAAATTCCTCGTACTGAATGCTGTCTGTATTCACGGCATGACAGACTCTTTACACCCATAGAATATGAGCTACCTCTCATTTGCATCTCTTATTTTGAAAAAGCTTTCATTTTTTGTACATGGTGAATTTTTTGATTTTGCTACGTTATTTGAGCTGCTTGCTTTTGTTGAATCCGTGATTTTTTTTGGTTATTTGTGTTGAGACCATGATTTTCTAATGAATCGTGTTGTCTGGAGTAGTTCTAGTGTAAAAATTTGCTACTTTTCTACCCCGTTAAATTATTTTAATGGAATTTTCTCTATGAATTTCTGCTATTAGATTCTGTGATTTGCAGTCTTTGTGCTAATGTCATCACCATTCCAAGTCATTGCGATGAATTGAGTTTCAGTCTCTGTACTTATCTTACAGAAGTTATATTTCTTGAATTAGGAATAACTGTCTAATAGAAATTCAATAGTTTTAGAGACTCTCTGGCATAAGAATAACAACTGTTTTAGGTCTCACTATTGATGATATTTTTCCTGTTTACCATACAACTCAGAAAAGTTTTATCCCAATCAGCTCGCAAGTGTTTCTAGGAGTATGTTCATTTAAAGGAGTTGGCTGTTTTGAAAAATACTTGGAATATATTTCTCTGCTATTTTTGATGCCTCTCCTAATATTAAGATATGGTGGTATTTAAAGCCTAAATTTTTCTGCTACAAATTTGGGTTACGCATACCTCCAAATTTTTTGTACTTCAAACCTTATTAAATCAACATCTGCTCATTGAAATGCAAACTAGAATTCCATGAATATCTTGATTGCTTTGCTCATCGTATGATAGTAAGATTGTCTCTAATAACGTTTTAACTTGTAATGATGTTTGAAAATTTGTTCAATCCTTTTAACGGGTTTTTGAAAGGTTGTGCCTTTGTAGGATTTTGATAAATGGAGTTGTTATAACCTGTAAATCTGAAAGGTCTCATTGCCTGGATTATACCATTTAAGTTCTGAAAAGATCTTATGTTTGCAAATTACTGTTTTTAGTCATTTGATCTGCATCGTGAGTTGGGTAGCGATGATTATAAAAATTCCTCGTACTGAATGCTGTAACCATGGCATGACAGACTCTTTACACCCATAGAATATGAGCTACCCCTCAATTCATTTTTTTTTTTGGTATAAGGTCAATTGTTAAATTTACTTACGTGTGTGGTTGGCTGCCTACTTCTTTTTATTTATGATCGTGGCATACCCAAGCATTGTTAAATCATACTGTAAATGTATTTTGCTAGTTTGATGAGCGTTTTCTCTACAACTTTTCTGCCATTACATCTTGCGAACTGTAATCCATTATCTACGTGCTGGAATTGTTGAGTTCAATGTGGATTGAAGTTATTTTCCTTGAACGAGTAAAATATTTGTTGGACACATGTTCAATAATAATCATTGAACTTTCTATGATTAGTCCGGACTGGATAAGTCAATGGGTTATTTACTTTAGACTGGGTTTTTCTTGGGCCGTTCTTGCCTATTTATCTTTCCGTTGCGTGCTGGTCTTCTTTGATATCTTCAGGAGATATGGACTTTTATGGAGTCTCAAACTAGACTTCCTCTTTTCTAGCTTTTATTGTTCAACTTCATCTTCTGTGCTGTATCGGACTGGAAGTGCTAGACTCTTGATGACTTGAAAGCGTACTCATTGAACTTAACAAATAGTATTCATTTATCATTATACTTGCATTAAAATGGGAACATCACTCAGCCACCTGGCTACTCAAGTAACTCATCACGCCACCCATTTCTCACCCGAGTTCATTAGACTACTTCCAATGGGTCATGGGAGTAACCATGAATAGTTGTGGTAGTGACACACTGCTGGAATGAAGACTGAATTTGGAAAAATCATATTAAGATAACTATGTTTGGTTCCTCTTTTTATTGTTGCAGGGAATCCAAATGGACCTGATAATGAACAAGATACCGGTGCACTTTCCAGCGCTGCTTATGTTTTAGTGGAATTTTCCAAACATGGTGCTGATTGCAACTACCAGTGCAATTTCCAGAATTTCATATGCTTCAGTGGACGAATTCAAATGTTATGCTAATTATGAATATTATAGGATACATCGGGGTGCATATATAATTTGCAGAGTCACATCGGGGTGCATATATAATTTGCAGAGTCACATCGGGCGAATGCATATGGTGTAGGTGGTAATGATATAGGAGCTAGGAAAGAAGTTAATAAACCTCCAGATCTCACCGAGATTTAAGATGAAGCAGGCATGCCAAGGTTGATGAATCACTATATTCAATGTTATGGTTTTGATCAACTGATCAAACATACTCACCTTGATAAAGTTCTTATAAACGGTATAATAGAATGTTTTTATCTCCAGACATGCACATTTGGTCTTTTCAGCCGGGAGATGAAATGTGCATGTCTCGAGATAAAAATGTTTTATGATATCGTTTATAAGAACTTTATCGGTGAGTATGCTTGATCAGTTCAAATTAGAACATTGAATATATGGGTTGTTTAGGATAGAATTATCGTTCCATTTTAATTCAGTCGGACTTTACTTTCGTATTTGGTCATCTCATTATAATTGAGATAACATTGTTATCATATAATTGAGACACAACTCAATTAATTTAAAACCTACATAACAAACTTACAAAAATACCTACAAAATTTTAATTCTATATTAAATATAAATTTTTACAACTCAATTAAAATTTATTTACTATTCATCAGTTATACGTCAATTAAAATTCCCGAAATTAAAATTATGTGCCAAACAGCACGATAGTGATTTATCACCTTGAGTCTCGGTGAGGTTCGGAGATTTATTAACATCGTTCGTAGTTTCTATATCATTACCAACTACAACATATGCATTATTACGATTATCCCTGGAACTATATCTGCAGGCCGAGGTATTCTATTAGATTCATAATTAGCATAAATGTTTGGATTCGTCCACTGATATGAAGTTCTGGAAATTGTACTAGTCGTTGCCAACGCCAAGACTCATGTGTTAGTGGAGGAATCCGATCATTTCAAACATATAGGGACTCAACTTTTATATACTTACTTCGTCTCAGAAATATCTTTCCGTTTACTTGTTTGGGTTGAAAAAATAAGGTATATATTACTTTTGAATAAAATAGTATTAATGAGTACCTCAAATTGATTTTTAAAGATGAAAGTGGGATTAAATAATGTGAGTGGTTTAATTTTGAGTATATTTAATGTTAAAGTTGGATGATTGATTTTTAAAAAAAGAAATGAAAAGTTTTGTTTGAGACATTCCAAATGTCAAAATGAAAATCTATTTCCGGGACGGAGGAAGTAGGATTTTACTAACTGTAAAAACGTACGGACCTAGGACTTTGCACTTCTTACTGAAACACCACTGTTAGTAGCAATGTTACTACATGGTGTCACAGTGACAGGAACAATCATTTGCACAGCGGAAATATGTAAAAATGAACAGCAAACAAGATGATTTCTAGCAGGTATATAAATATACCTACTGTGGCCAAGGCAAATATCCACTAAAATAAGAGGATTTACAAAACTAGGTTTAAGCTCTTCAATGAGAAAAGATCAAACACTAGAACTAGTCGGAATGAGTAATTCCAAAGCACCTAAACTAAATACTTCAAAGACTAGTAAAAACGGTTACAAGTAAAGAGAGAATGATGTATATGATTGCTCTATACTTGCACCCCCTTTGTGATGGCCATGATCTTGTATATATAGTGTAGAAAAACGTCCATAAGATCAGGTCCAATCAGATCTTGTTGCTCATCCTTATCTTCAAGAGTCCAAATCATTCAATCATCTAAGAGTCCATAAGATATTGACTTACAAGAGTCCCTTGTATCTTGTCTTCTAAGACTCCATGGCTTTCTTGAATATAAGTCGATTCCTATCTGAAAATACAAACTCAGATCCGTGGAACTAGGTTATATAGTTAGTGAAAAAAGGTATTATCAATAAAGTCATAAAGTCTGATTTTACGACATCATTATAAATTTATTATTCTTTGTGATCATAGCATATTCTTAACATCTGCACTTTCACTAACAAACAAATACACACAATTGCCAACTTAATTTCAAACATATAGTAGTCTAACTTACAAATAATTTGGAATCTCTTCATTCGCATGTGTGCTGGAATTTACAACCATTTTAGTAAAAACACATAAATCTGTAAAAATATATGCAGGTACACAATATTTACTTATATACACCATTGCCTACATCATTTCAAACATATGTGCCAGTTTTTATGACGATTTTAGTTAGAGAACAATGCAGGTACTCAACTTTCTGATAAAATCTGATTTGACTCGCAGATAAATAGACACCATTGCCTACATCATTTCAAACGGGAATTTCGAATTCCCTCACCTGCATACGTGTGCCGGGATTATACCGAATTTAGTAAGAACATACAAATATGTTTAAAAAACTTTGGGTACTCAACTCTCCCATAAGACCTGATTTGAATCAGACAAATAGACCCCATTGCCTGCATCATTTCAAACATATATGAGTATGCTTTAATAGGAATTTTGAATGTCTTTTCTTCATAGGCATATGCGTGCCGGGATTTACAATGATTTTAGTAAGAACGAGCAAGCATGGATTATACATACTTGAAATGCAAATGTGTGGTTCTTCTTAAACACATGAAATTCTACGCAATACAGAGATTGAAATTATAATAAAATTATGGCAGGAGTAGAATTTTAATCTAAACAAAATGGTTTATCAATCCTAAATAAACAAGAAAACTTATATTCATCCTTCTTGTCTATAAGAGCTTCAGCGATTGAAGTCTTCAGGCCATTCCCAGTAGTTAAAACACGATCGAGCAACTTATTTCTATTTCTAATTAGCAAAAGAAAAGATCTTGCATCTCTAACACCCTAGCAATAGTCATGTCTCTTATGTTCCAATATGCATGTATGTAGTTTCCAGACATGGAATAAACCTTGACGACAAACAAACAAATTTATTGGCACAGAATCAATTGCAATATTTCCTGTCACAAGTAGCAACAATAGTTAATCCCCGGTTGGTATTATTGTAAATTAATTGGTTGATTTTCTAAATATATCAAAACAAACCAGGTTACTCCACAAGCTAAATTTATCCGTTCATCTAACAACTAGGCTAGCTAGTGCTAAACATAGACTAGCCTATGAATTTTTTTTTTTTTTAGAAACACAATGATTATATTATGACCAGAGAATATGCAATACAACCACGGAGCATAGCTCGAAAAAGACTACCTGATACCTCTAGCGAGAGAGTGAGCCACTTTGTTACAACTACGCCTAGCAAATTGTAATTTAAAAGATGAAAAAGAAGTTGCTAAAACGCGAATGTCGCCCAACATTGGACTGATCCGGCTTGTTGGTGTAGAAGCGGGTCACCAGAGATAGGCAATCAACCTCAAAGATAGCGTGATATCATTCATCTTTTAAAGTCCATTGTACCACCGTCCTCAAGGCTACAGCTTCTGCTACTTCAGGGGAAAACGACTGATGCAACACTTCGTTCTTTCAAGAAAGTACATGACCGACATTGTCCCGTGCCACCATCCCCAAACCCACAAATGTCCGTTGCACAATAAGGCTGCATCAACGTTCACTTTTATAAGACCGGACGGTGGAGGCTGCCAACCTGTGTGTACCTGCACAACATCAGTGTGAATAGTCATGAGATCAGAAAAAGTAAGATTTGCAGAAAGAAAGAAATCGATTGCAAAAATAGACACTTCCCCAGGTTGTTGCACACGCTCCCCATGGACCACTTGATTGCGTTGATGCCACAAAGCCCACATCAAGATTACCGCCAATCGTTGTCCAACATCATGCAGACTTTGTATAAGTGTGCGGATCCAATCTTCGAACTCAACGACAGAGTTATTCCAAGCACGCGAAGGAATGAGACACAATGCCCATATCTGCCGACTAAAACAACAATCTCTAAACCTGTGCAACATGGACTCAGCTCCAAAATCACAAACAGGACAAGTAGCCTCTGAGGTAAAATGTCGGTGTCTAAGAACCTCCATAATAGGTAGAGCACGTTTGCACGCACGCCAAACACAAATTTTGACCTTTGAAGGAACTTTGATGCGCCAAATGAACATCCAATTCTCTGACGACGACGAACTATTTTCTCCAACAAGATTCAAACGATTGAAGCTTAGCAAGATCCCGAGCGACGTAATAAGCTGTTTTAACCGTATAATAGCCCGAATTAGAGTAATGCCACACCCATTGATCTGAGATATTAAGGCGGCTTAAAGGAATACTAAGAATTGCAAAAGCTTCATTAGAGTCGAAGGTTCGCTCAACAAGGGCCTTATCCCACTCTCTAGATGGGTGTATGATAAGATCAGAAACTCGTAAATCTGCCTGAGGACCAAAAGCCCCGCCTATAGGACGGAATCCACCCGAACTCGGAAACTAGGGGTCATGCCAAACCTTGATAGATTCCCCGTTGCCAACTTGAGGATGTCCTTAGTACTGATAATGCTCCGCCAGGTATACGAAGGATTACCTCTAATGGATGCAGAGAAGAAATCTGTGTCGGGGTAATACCTAGCTTTGAGCAGCCGGGACAGAAGAGAAGCTGGTTGAGTGACAAGGCGCCACCCTTGTTTGGCGAGCATGGCCATGTTAAAAGCTTCTAAGTCCCTAAAACCCATACCACCATCACGTTTACTTTCACAAAGTTGATCCCAGGCTATCCAATGAATTTTATCCTTTCCCTGATTACCCCACCAGAACGAAGCAACCATCGAATTGATCTCCTGCAGAAGCACTTTAGGTAACTTAAAGCAGCCCATAGCGTATGCCGGAATTGCTTGGAGGACCGATTTAACTAAGATCTCTTTTCCGGCTCATGACAAAAGTTTTTCAACATACCCTTGGATGCGTTGCCAGACCCGGTCTTTTAAAGATGCGAAAGCCTCCCGGCGAGATTGACCCACCATCGAAGGGAGTCCTAGATACTTGTCATGTTTCTCAATTTGTTGGACCTGGAGAATGCTAAGAATCCGGAGCCGGTCCAACTCTGATGTGCTGGAACTGAACACCAAAAAAGATTTAGCATAATTTACCTCCTGCCCCGAAGCTATGCTATATTCATAAGATTCTTTTTAGACATTCGGCTGCAGACGGGGTGGCTCGACAACATATAAAAGTGTTATCAGCAAACAGAATGTGAGAGATACTTGGAGCCCCTCTGCAAATCCTAACTCCTTCTATTGTGCCCTCTAGTTCCGCCACCTGTACCATCGAGCTCAACGCGTCGGCAATAAAAAGGAAAAGATAAGGTGAACTAGCCTATGAATTCTACTGTGTGACTAGGGATGACAAATAAATTCATCCTTCATACTTATCAGAATGTTGAGCTAATAAGATAAACTAATCAAGATAACACATTTTTAGTATGAATCTGGTAGATCTGTAATGGATTCCATTTTGATATATGATGATATTACTCTTTATTAAAAAAAATGCATTTTTTATGCAAATAAGCAATAGAACTTACAAATTTTCTAATTCCATGTTGGAGAATTGGTTGATTGAGCAATCACTTATACAAACTAAAACCATGAAATGCAAATTTATTTGAAAATTGAAATGTCAAGAAGTCATATTTGAGCAAATTTTTTTTATGTGGTCCATCACTTGTTTTGGCATGTTTTATAGCTCATTACGTAGTGGGTTGCACAAACTATGTGATGATGTAATACATGAGCGAAAATCAATTTTTGGTATATATAAAAGTTGGCTCAATTTAGTGCAGTACAAATTGTAATTATGTGAATATTCTAGAATAAGTCTTTTGCACTTTATTCCACCACCAATGAGGCATAATGGTGGGCATTAATGCTATGTTTAATGTTTAATGGTGGGGTTTTTTCTACCCTACAGCATGCTGCACTACCTCCTGGTGCTTTAATGTGTTGTACCGTACAACATTTAATGCATATGGTACAACCTTTAAAGCACCAGGAGTTAGTGCAACATGCGGTAGGGGAGAGGAAACCGTCTTTTGAGTAGCTCTTTTTGGTTATAAAATGGTGGTTTCTCCATCCTATAGAAGACACACCAACATAATCTTCTCATCTCCATCTCATCCATTGGCATCATCTTTCTCATTTCATTATTGCATAGTAGGCATACACTTGGAGAATCAAGAGAGTTCTAACACTTGAATGGTTCGGAGGAACTAATTTTGTTGCTTCCAAAATTAGTTTTGATTGGGCGTTGTACCTTGGGTGCACATTGCTCAAGTAGGCCTGAAGCCTAAAAAGGCGGGCAAATTGTGCTCAAGAGGAAGTGGTCTCGCTGCTGTCTCGTCCATGATCCAATCTGAATTTTTAGTATTTGTTTAACACCTTATTTCCATTAACAAAAGAAGGTAAGCGTTGTTAGTTTTATTTCTGACTTTTATTTATAATATGATTTGTATAATATACTAATTGTACAATTAATCTTTTGAATGGCATATTTTGCGAAGAAAAATTAATCGGGAACCAACATTCCATCCATGCAACTTGGGCATACAGAACCCTCTAGAGACTCATTGTCGTCGGAAGTTAGCGTCATATGAGTAAAGTTCATGAGTTCATGGACAGAGTTTTCCTATCTCAGCTAGTTTGAGTTAGGTTAATTTGATAACCCCCCCCCCCCCCAAATAAATAAATATCAGACTGCCCATGTAATCTTAGGTCCAATTCAATTTATAGTGCAACTTAAAAATTTAATTTTTTTTACTAGTTTTATCGAAGTTAATGTCATATTTATTTTTTTTTGGCATGGAGATCAAAGGTAGAGAGTATGATGCATTGTGACAATTATTGTGATGATGTATAAAAATAGGTAAGTCCAAATGAGCTTGAGTCGTGGACCTGAAATAAGACTACCCCCCTTTAAACGAACATGTCTGGACAAATCGGCTTAGATTTAAGGTGTTGAGAAGGTTGATCTAAACAAGCTCAGACCTCTCAATTTAGATAATTTGTAGAGAGAGAAATATTACAAGTTATTGCTTACCTCCAAAGGTGATGGTCCAGGGGACAAGACTACGCTTAATTGGAAGTAAGTCGGTCTAATAAAATCCTAATACATGTATATCGGACGTTGGTGGCACGTTAAGGTCACACACAATGATATTTCTCATCTCTAGTAGAAGTCTCTTCACGGTAAAAGGTCGGAGGTTCTAGGTTGGTATCCCTAAAGTCCATCCCTTCTTTCATGAACCTTTGTGGTCGTAACCTTTCTTACCCAGTAATAAATAAATCGTAGTCACATTAACTTGCCATAAAAGATCATGGTCTAACAAAATCGGTCATCAAAGTCTAGACCCTTATTGACTTGGCAATATAGGGTTGGACTTATGTCCTCATAACCAATTGTATATTTCCACAATTGAAATTTGATTTCTAGATATGCATCTTCTATCATAATGAAATGCACATAGGTTAAATTGCCAAAGATTATATTGTTGTAGGTATATAAAAGTAATAGCCCGTGGTGCCCTAAAATTTAGTTCAATTTCAAATATCCCTTTAACTGGGTAATTATATTTAAGAAACTGATGGATACACCCCACCCACCAACATGCTCCCTCACCACCAACCTTGAAGAAACTGATGGATACAACCTACCCAACATAAGACATATCATGCAACAAAGGATACACATAACTTTTAAGTCACACCTACTTGAGTACTACTACAATCAGCTGTTAAGCGTCTCATCATGCTACAATTCAACCACATTACAGCCCCAAACCAAGACAATAAATAACAACTTACATAAACAGTAAATAAATTTCACAGTGCAGGTAAAGATGGGTGCATCAAGCCAGTACCAATGATGACTCCATTGCAAAGGCTAGCCCCATCTAGTGTCTTGCTACTCTCCGCCCTCGGGCTACTTCCCGCGCTACTATTTGAAACGGACCCAAATGCGCACCTTTGTAAGACTCCGGTGGGGGAAGAAACGGCTAGACGAGGACTGTTATCCCAGCTCTCCATAAGGTTGAGCGCTTTGGTCTGCTTGCACTCGTTATTCGTGGGGTGTATAACTTCACCGAGGGGTCCTCCCATTGACGGCTCCCACGAAATGGTCCGGCTTTGCCTCTGATCACTGAATATGGGACCTACGCCAAGTCCCATTTTGGTAGCTTCGAATTCCCGAGACAATCTTAGAGGGGAGGTTGGTAGTTTTTCGTTTGTGGGAGATGATGTGGAAGACATGAAGTCGGATGTCACCATTGGAATGGAAATCGAGAGCTGAGTCCTCTCTTTATGTGTACCAATCTCGGGCCAAGAGATGACAGTGCTTTCCGACTGGCTTTTGGGCCACTCATCCATGAACTGTCGAAGCGGATGGTGAGGCTCATTTCTATTATCATTGAGATTTTCGTTTGTCGCATAATTTCTGGCATTGACGAATGACGAACTTCTATTCAAAGGGTTGAGCAATGCATCTGAGCAGACTAATCCGAATTCTGGGCGACTGGTCTCTTGGTCAAAAGCATTCTCTTTGGAAATGGAATATCGATTGCCATTGAGGCTTATAGTTGGCGAATTCATGGACAGAACTGTAGTGTCTCGATAACCCCCGTCTGAACTTTCCTTGTTTCTGTGACCAGAAGGAACGAGTGTTAGAAACACTCATAGGAACAAGTAGCACATTAGCAACTTGCATAAGGTGCAAACGAGGTATTAATACATTAGACCAGAAACCGAGCAAACAAGCAAACCAAATATAACACTCTTAGTCGACTCTCACAAACAATCCCTAAAAGCTTATGCTTATATTGTGGTTGCTTATGTATGATGCTGGTTTGAGACCGCCGAAACTCCGAAGAACTTATTTACCTGTTTACATTTGGCAATCCAGACACATGGTTATTGTGACCATGATGAAAGTTATTGAGTTGTTGGTGAGAGAGGCCGAGGCTATTGGCATCACCGCCTGCAGGCACCACGGATGCTAACTTAGATGAAGCCAGAGCATTTGACTTGACGCTAGCTGTGGTGAGTGCGGAGGCGGAATGGCCAGATTGGCCTTCCACAGGCTTTCTTGAACGATGACGGCCTCTATTCATATGACGCTCACAGTACTTCTGATCAGCAACTGCGTCTCTAGAGCACCGCCATTTCTTTCCGTCTGTCCTACGACATCTTCCGGGTTCAGGATCGGAGTTGGAATATCCCAGGTGGAAACCACCCCATCCCACTGTCAAATAATGTAATTGTTTCAAATTTACAGTTAACATACATTCTCTCTCAACTTTATACTTTAAGGCCTAAATATCTGATATTAATTATCATATTAGAGTAACAGAGCAAGCTAAATTATAATTTTGGACTTCTAAGTGTTGGATGTTTTTACTGTAATTGCTCAAATAAACATCTCCATTGATCATACTATACAATTTTCCAAAAAAGTGCTTCATAGTACTATACTTCTTATTCAAAGCAGTTAACTGCTCTTAAAGCCGTAAGTGTGCTTTTAAAGCTAGCTTTTACCACTACATGCTAATTCAAATTAAGAACTTGCTTTATTATTATTTTTATAAATCATGACAAGAATAAGCGCTACTGGAGCTAACAAAAAACCAGGAGAAAATAACTCACAAGGATTGGGTCTGAGGCCCGAAAAGCCGGCGAAACCAGCAGACTCCAGAGCCTTTCTGATGGGGTTCAGAAGATAGGAAGGTATTGGAACATTTGCATCAATGTATTTGTAGATCAAGGCTTGGTGTTCCAGTTCCATATATTGTGATGAAGTAAAGGGACCTCTAAAGCCAAGTAACCCATGCACAGTGGCAGCATTTATCCCTGCTGAACCATAGCCTGTAACACACACACAAAAAGTTGGAAAGGTGAGTGCTGATTGAAGATGTTAAAAGAAAAAGAAAAAAAAAAAGAAGAAAGGAAAAGAAAGTTCCAAATTTTCAGGTAATCAATCAATCCACTTATGTTCATTTCCAAGATTAGACATCTCAAACAGGAGTAAATGATGTCTTAAATTCCCAAATACATAATGTTGTGACTAATTGGGAAATAATGACAAAAAAGTCATCCTGGAAATAACAAAAAAGGTGCATTCAACACTAACTAACCAAAGCATCCACATTAAACAGTTCTTAATTCTCTTCTTTAAACAGATGGAAAAAAATCAACCTATCTCTCATTGTTTTGACAATGGATAATGAGACATGAGAGTAAACAAAAAGACAAAAGCAAACAAACTCAGAATCAAGATAAGTATCAACCATTGAAAAGCTCTGGTTCATGCAAGTGCTCTTGTTCAAAAAAAGAACCACTCAGTGACACAGATGAACAAACAGATGCTGTGCAAAGTGAGCTAACCTGTGTTCTTGCTAACTGCAGCTGACATGGGGTGATAATAAGGCAATGCTGAGTTATTAGGAGAGGAAAAGCTCAGCATTTGGTGACGAATATCATCACTGGATCTCTGTTTGGCCATTGCTTCAGCACAAGATGCAATCTTTGCCACTTTAAACTCCCTCAAATCCTCCCCATTTACAGTCCTTTCTTGATTAGAGTATCCAGATCCATATCTTTTATGGGTGTTAATCTCTGAGTTCAAGTTAGTATCCAAACCCACAAGGCCAAAATCCATGGAAACAGAATTTGCAAGAAGAGCAGCTAAGCTAGAAAAGAGCAGAATGAATGTGATGATGGAGTAAAGGGAGCATCTTTTTAGAAACTATTTTGAGCTATGTTTGGTTAAGCAGAGTTGAAAAGGGGAATTTGTTTAGTGAGTTTGATGTTTGTCAAAGGAAAAATAATTGGAGAGAGAGAGAGAGAGAGAGAGAGGGGAGTAGTAGAAGAAGAAGAAGAAGAAGAGAGATGCCAAGTAGTATTGCTTGCTGTCTCAAAGGGTTGTGACAAAAAACACAATGGGAGTATTACTGTGTACTGTTCTACAATGGTACCTACTCATACCATACACTTATATATATACTACAAAATGAAATGTGTACTGTGGAATTGGACACTTGATTCATCTAGTCTAGTAAACTAAACAAAAAAGAAGATCTTCAATTTAACAGGAAAATATAGAGAGACAGGAAGAAAAAGGGAAACTATAGCTAGAGTTATATGTGAGTTTTGAACAGTCACAGAATCAAACTCACATGTTGCAATTTCTTTTGTACTGTGCCATTAACTCTCATCCACTAAAATATCATATTGATCTCTACGGTACGAAATACAATTTCTCGTAAAAGTTTATCCAATTTTAGACTTACATAAACTGCATGATTTATCCTCATATCATATGTTTAAATTTTACTCGGTTGTATCTCGCTAAATTGAGAGTGTTCAATTGTGGCAGATGGCCCGGAGAATTAAAAGTTTGTTGATAGAAAATATACAATACAAAACTTTGTTTCTGACTCTTGAAATTAAGATATTTATCTATATAAAGTTCCCCACCTGAAATCTTGATTGTGGTTCTCCTTCCAACTATGAGTACAATCTGCACATGCATGAAGATTTTGAAAAATAAAAGGGCACCCAAAAATATAATGTAATGAACATTTTAAAAGGAAAGAATAAAAGTTATAAATAGAAGGTAGAAAAGGACCATGTAGGGATAGGAATGAGATAACAGAAAAAGAAGGGCGTTTGTGCCATTTGGAGCAAGCAATGGATGGAAAATTATTGAAAGGATACAGCTGTTGGATTTGACATATTTGTTACAAGTCGTGATTAGACACATACTGGGACACTGTAGATGTAAGTACCTATACTATAATTATTGGTCTTTTATACTTTCTTTACAACTATTTTTATAAATTGATCAGGTAGGAATAAGATCTAAAAACAATGATATCAAAATTTGAATAATAAAATATGCGAATTCGAAAATTTAGGATAGAGTCCGATCAGATCTCTATCTCCAACCGTGTATAGCTGTTTGTGACCACATCACAAGTTTAAGAGTGTGTGTTGTGTATGTGTTTGGTCCGGTGTGGTCATATCTGAATTAAATCACCAGAGGGGAAATGTAGTAGTTGAACAACTTGCATGATATGATGCATTTCCTCGTGACCACATTACATGATACTAGCTAGTATTATGATATTTGTACCTTAATTTGTTTGTTTTCTACTCCATATATCTTGTTCGGTTCTTAATTTGTACCACATTTTTCCATCTGAATTGAAATGACAACTTCATCATCATCAATACTTTTATTTTCAAATCAAATTAAATTGGTGGACCAAGGTATTTGTTTCATACTTCCAAACGTAATCTATCTCCAACCAAAAATCCATTGCTAAATAATTGAATATCACATGCTTAAGTGATGTTAGGTATAGTGACTAGTGTTTTCAAACTATAAAGAACACCAAATCATGTGCCTCAACATCATCCCTACTATAAGCAAGCTCAAAGGGAGGGAAGATGAACATATATTATACCATATTATACCACACATATGACATTACTTATTCGGTTATATGATTGGTAAGTAGTACTAATATAGTAAGGATTGTCAAAAAATAAACATAATGTTCATTGTTAGTTTTCGTGCCCAATAGATCTTTTGACATACAACATAAACATATCGGATTTTCTTTTTTGTTGGTGATGAATGAAATTTATGTACTTAGAATCAAAATCCAATTTCTCCGTAGATGTCTCGATACATTTTTGCTAGTGTATTGGCAACATAGTTTCTACTAGGGGTACAACTCAATTAAAGTTGAGTTATTATTCATCTGTTAAAGTACGTTAAAATCTAATCAAAATTTATGATTGGTTTAATGTATTTATAATAAATGAAAAATAAAGTGATATAAAAAAGAATAAGTAGAGAGAGAAAATTTAATTGAATTGTAAATGGTAGGTGGACTAAAAACGGGTACTGTTCCGTATCGACTAAAGTCGTATACCAAAGATGATGAAGTCTATAACTTTTAATCGAGTTTTCGTTGCTTCCCAAAGAGCCTATAAGTGATCCTTTGTTGTGCTGTGCAGTTAAACTATCCATATACTAATTTACTTTGAAATGAAAATAAGGAAAAAATGATGGAAGTTGAAAATTCCTTTAATAGTCATAAATTGAGCCTAGTAGTCTAGAAGTTGAAGGTATGCATAACAACCTTTTAGTAGATGTATTTATTAGTCTTTTGATTCACTCTTTTAGGGCCTGGATGGTCAAAGAATGAGCGAGACAGCTAAGCTAGGCTAGCTAGTTGAATAGTAGTGTACTCCTCCAGTGCCATATAATTTGTCCAGTTTTATCATTTTGTACATACGATTTGTCAAATTTCATTTATTTGCCATTTAAAAAATAATTATATAATTTTATATTATACACTGTTCATAAAAAAATCAAAAAATATCTTAAACAATCAAACCAACTACCAATAAAGTTATAAAGTAAACACCACATGTAATATATAGCGTTATAATATTAATCTCCTTAAAATCTGTACATGAACAGTAACGTATACAACTTCTCCGAGAAGTAGGGAGTATACTATTTCCATTCTCAATCTAGAGGACAATATGAAAGAATAAAATAAGTGAAGAACACATCATCATGACAATGAAAATTAGTATAAGATGCCTCTCAATATTAGACTAATTCTAGTAGCTCACTATCAATTGTGTGCGGGGATATGCATCAATCTCCTAACCACGTGACTTCCATTCACATCATGCATGATTATCATAATAAATAATCCAACATGATTAGTTTAACTATGTCTCATACCAAGGTTTGGAGCGAATTTTCTTTAAACGGAAAAGAGATTATTAAACTGTTATCTCAAATTGAGAATAGTTTGAACGAGCACAAAGCAGAGTTCCTCACAACAATCCCAATCCACAACTCATAACACATTCATTTACATTGGCGCCCACCATCTAAACTCGCCTTAACCTCACCATGATCTTTTGTACGTATGTTTTCGAGCATTTCTTATGCTCTTTTAAACATTTTTAGTTTTAATATAATCTTTTTAACTGGTTTTTAAAAAAAAAATACAACTTATCATTTCCATCCCCGCTAGTACACATAGCTTAAAGTCTGACACTGTTGATCACTATGAATCATTACCAAATATTATAGGGTTGAAATGAACTTGATACTATATTAACAATAAAGTTTCAAGAATATCCATAAATTTTAAAAAGTTAAATGTTTAATAGTTTCAAGATACTATATACACGGTGTAATGTGTCATATACACGATAGGATGTTAAGGGTTAAAATTTGAACAAGTCACCCCAAGTTAGGCCTACTAGTGACGAGCCATCTCGAGATGTCGAGGTGGTGTATCCTCCTTGAGGCAAGGTTTCCATAACTCATCGATTGAGGAGCTCAAGTTCACATAACATGTCTCAACTCCAATGAGACTCGGGTATCTATCGAGAGTACCCTGTAACATCATTCATGTCAATAAAACTTACGAACGAACACATGATCTTATTGATCGTGTCTCCTTAAATCTCCTCGACAATGATGCATGCATTACACCCAATCATCTTATTTGTGAGTTCAAAAGCTCGACCATATAGAATATCCACATCAAATTTGCCATGACAAGTCAATAAAATGGTATAATCTCCCCCTTGTTCTTACTCAAAAGGCAATCTTATTTGAATTTAGGAGAAATCCAAAAAATTGATAATTCCCCATCATAAAAGTTGCAATGGGCCAAACTTATCAATCACTATTCCCAATATAGTAGATTTATGATAATTACTCAAAATCTAGAGTTATGTTTCTCACATATTCAAGGAGAAATCATCAAGCATGATTAGAAAAAAGAATATTGGGCAAAAGGGGAAAGTGTTTAGGAAAACAAACAAAAGAAAGAACAAGATAAAAGAACCAAGTACGGATGGCACGCGTATCTCGAAGTGCGACTTTTAGAGTGGTGCAACATTTATAGGTACATACATTGGATAGGTTACACAATTCAATTGAATAACGATTTTTGAATAGACATTAAGAAGAAAGGCACTACTAATAGTCTACTAGTGTAGTGCATAGTAGTACTCTTAACTTTATATACCAAAAATACTAGTTGCATCACCACATTCTAAACGGCGAGTGTACTCAATTGTCCTAACGTGCATTTAATTGTCCAATTTTTTGTTTGCTTCACATCTTTTATAAAGTTTAAGTTGTCTAATATCAATATCATGCTTCATGACCCAAAGAGTCAACGCCCAATGTTTATTTTGGTGGAAACGAAGTCCACAAAAATCCATCAATATATATCGACAAAATTCTACTGTAGCATAAACAGTGCTAGTTTTGATTGATTGTGCGATAAAAAATAGCTCAATAGATATTCTAAAATATAATCATTACTATTTAAACACTAACATCATTAATTAGTTTATTGATGATCCATAAAAACGTTTTAAGTACTAATCACAGTATCACACACATGGAATGTAGTCTTATTATTTGGCTAAGTATCATGTCATCGTTTTTTTGATCCCAAGGGTCCTCCTGGTTAAGGTGTTCTTGTGAACGGTTGTCCTTGACTAGGTGTTTTCCTTAGCTCTGTGACTATATATCTAAGAGATGATAAGGGTATTAGTCACTTTTGCAGGCTTATCTTGGTCAAGGCGGGATCATACTCAACTGCCAAATAGGCTATTCGATCTTCTGGCATGTGGGTCTCCTGGATATAGGGGATGAATAATAAGTGCATACTTCATAAATTCATAAACGTGATACTTATATAGGAAAAGCTTTCGTGAAATATTGAATCTTGCCTCCACTTTCTAATGATGTGTTACCAGTGGTGGCTTCAGTCATTATCGGTTTGGTCCATTGCCTTGGCCTTTGTCCAGTAATGCCTAAGACCTCTCGTAGGGAAATATTAGTACTAGTTTGATAAATGTACCGGTTGGAAGGTTTAACGTACGTTTCAATACGAGTATCATTGCGAGAGTACATAGGCTAATTGAGTTGTAATCTTCTCCTAATTGTGTAGTTTTCGTTCGGATTATAAAGATCTCAAATAGTATACATTAATCATGACGTATATTGACTTGTAATTTGAGTAACATTTCTCTCTTAAAAAGACAATTTTGAGTTTATAATGCTCCATTGTGGTGTTATAGGAGTATCAATTTGATGATGCGGATATGAATTGGATGAGAAAGGCGGAAAGTCCAATAAGAATATATTTTCCTTGTAAATGAATGATATGAAAAATGTTGATTTTCATTGTAAAAAACTTGTCAACCTGTAAGGTAAAATTAAACTAGACTACGCGTGATGACTTAGGTTAGAGTGGATAAATTGGCACACAATACCTATGTTCATAAAAACAAGTAGAATAGTTATATATCTTAACTACAATGGAGTATACACTATTGCAATTGCTTCCACCTTTTAGGAGTATCTATCATATCACATACTTTATTCAATGGGAAAAATCCGACAAATGTATCTTTAGTTGTTACCGTCCGATTTTGGTACCTTAACTTTCAATTTTGTCCAATTTATATACTCCGTCAGTCCAATTTGACGGCTCCGTCAATTTTGACCGTTTTAGTTGTGACATTTTCGCCTTTGGTACCTTTATTTGTGACAGTCCGATTTTGGTATCTTTAAATGCATTATTGTTTAATTTAGGTACCCTACGACACGTGTTGATTTAATATCGCGACACGTGTCACTTTGCAAAATACTAAAATACGTTGCATTAAAATGTAAATACGGTAGATATTTGTTAATTTCAAATAGGTCCTATTTTATGGGGAAAATCAAAATTACCCATGAGAATATGGACTATGGACTACCTTAGAAATTTAAAAATAAAACATAATTAAAGAAAAAGAAAAAATACATAGAAGCCATGGGAGCTTCTTCTTCTTCTTCTTCTTCTTCTTCCATGGCAGTCTACCATGGAAGCTCCATCGGTGAAATGATTTTCCGCGCCTAAAGCTCCACCACGGAGCTTCCAGACGGCCATGGGTCTGACAGATCTGCCATGGCATATGCTTCCATGGCCAATTTGAAATTGAGGGTGGAGGTGCGGAGGACATGTCAGTGGTCGCGGTGGAGGGAGGTGGCGGCGGAGTGGGGTGGAAGGGCACCGGTGGAGGGGATGAAGCAACTTGGCCATATTGAACTCCACACTTCACCATTGCCATGGATCTTCCAAGCTAAAGCTTCATGGTGAAGCTTCAACAAGCTTCCATGGCAGAAATTGGGTTAATCTCAATTTTCTTGTTTTCTTCCAAAAAATTTTTGCCTTCTTTTTAACTTAATTTTCTTTTGATCTTTTTTTGTTTCTACCTTTTTATTAATCTCATTATGGGGCTTTTTGAAACTTATTTTGATAAAATGGGGTTACTTCATAATTATCGAAAACAATATGATTCAATTGACATTGACGAAAATTATTTTATTTGCAATTTTACCCATCAAAAATTAAAATTGGACTGTCATAAACAAATGTACCAAAAGCGGAAATGTCACAACTTAAGGTACATTTTTCGGAATTTTCCCGCGCTAAAACGGTCAAAATTGACGGAGACGTCAAATTGGACTGACGGAGTATACAAATTGGACAAAATTGAAAGTTAAGGTACCAAAATCGGACGGTAACAACAAAAGGTACCTTTTTTCGGAAATGACACAACTTAAGGTACATTTGTCGGATTTTTCCCCTTTATTCAATATATTTCGTACTTTTAGAGCATTTGGTGAATGATTGTCATCGATGTTTAGAGGTGGTTTATGTCTTTTGAGACGTGTCGGAAAATAAGTTGGAATAGGGGGGTGACTACATTTTCAGAATAGTACTATTGCGTCGAGATACTTAGATCGCCCACTATGGGGTGAGATTACGTCAAGAATCACAGAAAACCGCCTGATGGCGGTCGGGGGAGCGCTCTGACGCCTCACTCGTTATCGATCGAGTGAGGTGTCTTGGAAAGGGCCCATTCAACGGCTATGTCCCCAGCCAATTGGCTGGGGACACTTGTCCGGTCCTTATTGTACCGAACAAATTTATTTAATTTTCTTCTTTTTTTTTTAAATCTGATATTAAAAAAAAATAAAAAATATACCAATGGTCATATTTTTTCGAGATCTATAAATAGACACCACTCTTTATATGTTTCCTTACACCTCAAATTTCACCCTTCTTTCTCTCTTTTAAACTCAAAACACTCTTAATAAACCTTCCAACTATCATTTGCCAACAAAAATGTCTTCTTCAGATCACAAAGATGAAACATTTTACCCGGAGTCCCGTGCCGAATCCTAATCCGAATCTGAAAGGGTTCCCTTCGACGGTTTTGGTTCATCGAGTTCCAAAATGGCAATGGACTATCTGAACATTGCATTTCCGGGGTATCTTCAGCCACCCCGCCGCCGCCGGAGAAGCACACTCGAACTTACATCAACTGAAAACGTGAGAAGTGGCATGAGTCAATGGTCGAGGACTATTTCTCCGAGAAATGCACTTTCACGCCAAAGCCATTCCGCCGGAGGTTCAGAATGACGAGGCCATTGTTCTTGAGGATCGTGGAGGCCATCACCGAATATGATCCAACATACTTTAGAGGCGATGTTAGTCGGTCAAATACCGTCTAACTTGCGAAGTGCGGCCGCGATGATGATGCTTGCCTATGGTGTAGCCGCTGATGCCGTGGACGAATATACAAGGTGTAATGAGACTTCTGCTTTTACGGCATTACATAAATTCTGTGATTATGTCCTTGCGGTTTTTGGTCCAACATAGATGTGGAGGGCTAACGAAGACGACATCAAGCAACTTCTCGCCATCAATAGCGGAAGAGGTTTTCCGGGGATGCTTGGCTCGATCAATTGTATGAATTGGGAATGGAAGAACTGCCCTTTGGCATGGAAAGGCCAGTACCAAGGCAAGAGTGGCGAGCCGACGCTTGTGCTAGAAGTTGTCGCATCACATGACATATGGATCTGACACTCTTTCTTTGGAGTTTCCGGTAAGTTTAATGATCTTATCGTCATTACACGTTTACCAGTGTTCGATGACCTTCTGAACGGAGTTGTGCCTCCAGTTCACTTCGAAGTTAACGGTCATGGGTACGACATGGGTTACTATCTTACTGATGGGATATATCCTGCGTGGGCAACATTTGTCAAGTCTATAAAAAATCCGGTTACTTACAAAGAGTCCAATTTTGCAACCAAGCAAAATGCCGTCGGAAAAGATGTTGAGCGGGCATTCGGATGTCTTCAGGCACGATTCACCATCATCCGCAACCCAGCCTTGGCCCATACCATACCACTTCTTGGTAAGATCATGAATACATGTATCTGCCTGCACAACATGATCGTTGAGGATTAAAGGCTTACTTATCTCAACTTCAAGACGTACGAGAAGTATGTCAATGAATTCAACAAAGATACCTTACTTGAAGTGGAAGAGGACATGTTCGAGGGCATTCGGTTCGCACGTCGGACTTCGATAGTCAACTCCATCGAAGGATACATGGCGAATAGGCAAGATATGCACAACAAACTCACTCACTTCGCACTGCAGAGGGATTTGATGGAGCACATCTATCGGAGGACCACTTGAATGATGTTTATTCACTACAAAAAATCTGGGCTGTAGCGACGGATAGATCCGTCGGTACAGCCCAGCTATCCGTCGCCCCAGCTCTGACGACGGATCGGGCGACGGATAAAAAATCCGTCGCCTCCCTGGAGCTGTGGCGACGGATAAAAATCCGTCGTCCAATTCGCGACGGATTGGACGACGGATTGACCTTTTTTTTTAAAAAAAAAAAAATGATTATGGGGCGACGGATAGATCTATCCGTCGCCCCATTTTTTTTTTAAATAAAATCAGATAATTTTTTATATTCAGATACGGATTAATCCAGTGGTGCGGTGGTGGCGGTGGTGGTGCGGTGGGTGTGTGTGGTGGTGGTGGGAGGTGGTGGGGGTGGGTGGTGGTGGTGGTGGTGGAGGAGTTGGTGGTGGTGGCTGGGTGGTGGTGGTGGAGGAGATGGTGGTGGTGGCAGGGTGGTGGTGCGGTGGTGGTGGGAGTAGAGAGGTGGTGGTGGTGGAGGAGGATGGTGGAGGAAAGGAGGTGGTGGAGGAGATGGTGGTGGTGGAGGATGGTGGTGGTGGCAGGGTGGTGGTGGTGGGAGGAGAGAGGTGGTGGTGGTGGTGGTGAGATGGTGGTGGAGGAAAGGAGGTGGTGGAGGAGATGGTGGTGGTGGAGGATGGTGGTGGTGGGAGGAGAAAGGTGGTGGTGGTGGGAGGAGAAAGGTGGTGGAGGAGATGGTGGTGGTGGAGGATGGTGGTGGTGGAGGAGATGGTGGTGGTGGAGGATGGTGGTGGTGGGAGGAGAAAGGTGGTGGTGGGAGGAGGAGGAGAGGAGAAGTAGTGGAGAAAAGGAGGTGGTGGAGGAGATATATTATATTTTTTTTAGGTTTTTAGCGACGGATAGATCTAGATCTATCCGTCGCTAATTTTTTTTTTTCCGGCCTTGTAGCGACGGATAAATCTATCCGTCGCTAATTTTTTTTTTTTTTTTTTTTTTAAATTTTGGTCAACGCTCTGTAGCGACGGATAATTTTATCCGTCGCTACAGAGCGACGGATAACCTTTATCCGTCGCCAAACGGGGCGACGGATAGAATCCGTCGCCCCAAGTAGCGATCCGTCGCTACAGGGGCGACGGATAAAATCCGTCGCCCCTTTCCGTCCCGTTACGGATGGATTCTTGTAGTGATTGTACTAGTTGTTTCTTTTTCTGTTGTACTCGTTCGTATTCGTATTCTGTACTGTTTCACTTTTCTACTCGTATTCAATAAAAAACATCTTTTTTCACTCCAATTTTTCAATATTCGTATTAATATAACTATAAACAAAAATAAAAAAGAAATAAATAAATAAATAAATAAAAGGCAGCGACCGCGGTCGCGACCGCCACCACAGTGGGTGACGTACGGTTGCGAGACGCGGTCGCCCCACAACCAATTTCTGGTCACCATAGTGAGTGGTCTTAGGAGGCTACATTGATGATACGATAACTTAGAGTCTCATTTGCTTCTTTTAAGCAGTCTTTGTTTATGGTTTTATAGTGTCTTTGTGCTTTTTTATGCTTTGGTTCTTTGTTTGTGTTTTGTAGGATTTTTGTGTCCCAAAAGTGAAAATCGGAGTGGAAACATTGGTTCTATATCTTTGAATGTAGAGTATCTGGGCGATAACGGAAGTGGATTCGGAGTTCGAACGAAGATTTGAGAGCCGTTTTAGTGAAGCTTACAGAAGTGAAGTTTTACGGAGCAGTCTATCCATTTTGGCCATAACTCTCTCATATGATGTTTAATTGACCTGATCTCGGTGGCAGTGGAAATATAATTCAAAGGGCTACAATTTTCGTTCCAGAAGCATAGCCAAATTCCTCCTGTAGAAAAAGATACAGACTTCTGAAGCTGGATGGAAGAAAACATCCTCTCAGCGGCAAGGGTTTTCCTCGCAGCGGCGAGAACTTACGAGAGCTTATTTGCTGGGCGGTTTTCTGGTCGAATTCTGCTAGGATTCCACTCGTTTTTTCTCCTATAAATAGGATTCTTTCACCATAACTTAGGACATAACTTCTTCTACCCTAGATATACATAGGAAAGATCAAGAATTAGGTTTTGACATTGATTGATTTTTGGAGCTTGGTTTACCTCTTGTAAGAAGCATCGATATCGAATTCTTGGTAATCTTTTGATAACTCTCTATTGTTTAACTTCAATTCGTATTTTCTTCTGTTTATCGAATTGTATGATCTTGCATGCGATTATTACCATGTTTATGCTTTGCGTGATCTATACCATGAATTCTTTCATCTTTGCTTCCCTCATGAGTAGTTAAATCACTCCGAACACGGTAGTCATGTGATAGTCTTGCATATTCGTTTCTAGGGTTAGGATTCGTTCATATAGGTTCGTCTAGTTCAAAATCTTCGTAAAAACCTTCAATCCAATAAGCTAGTTCAAGACTTTCAAAATCGTTTTCGGTTAAGGATCGTGGATTGACGACCCACGATTTCTCTAGTTCAAAACATTCAAATAACGATTGATTGAATTGGATTGATTGATTTCTGTACGCCGACCGTGTGACAAATATGAATGATTGCCCTAGAATGAATTTACTTGATCATTACTACTGTGTTCATCTTCTCTCTTTGATCAAACCAGTTTATCTGTTTCCTGTTTTAATCTGTGTTTTAGAAGTACAATCACTCAAAACTTATCTGTTACTCACAAGCAATCTGTTTACTCTCATTCGTTGTGGTAGCTTGATTAATTCCCTAGAGAACGATACTGAGTTAAGCATAGTCTACAACTACATCTTATTCTCTTAAGTTATTTAGAGTATAATTTGAGCTCATCATACATCAGGCTACATCAATAGCATAACCAACATGATCCATTTTGTTTCATATCCGACAACTATACTTTTGTCTTGATAGTAGCGGGACTGATAATCCCCATTGTGTAAACCTGGATGGTAGTTTTCTTAGTACTAGAAACAACTTTTCTTCTTTAAAAAAAAAAAATTCATTCTGCAACTCTCTAATTACATTGTAGTAACAAACAATGTGTGATATCAAAATTCAACTGTAGGGTAAAATTAAAATGGATTGTTCAAAATTTTGGTATGTATCCTTAAGCTCAAGTGTAACGACCCGACCACTAATGAGTCGAGCCCCGACCCTTTTGGCCGGTGCGGTTACTCATGGGCAGCTCGCCGGGTGATATGCTGGCCCTACTGTACTAACACATGTCCTTTTTCCGCGCACTGTGTCCTCACTCGTGCGCAAACCATGAGACTTCCCAGTTGGTCACCCATACTAAGATTGTTCCAGAGCAACTTAAGTCTGAAATTTTTATAGATGGATTCCCGTAAAGAAAGGTGCACCTTGTTGGTATGAGTAACATTCTCAATCCCTTTAAGCTCTTTGGACTTGACTTGATACTTTAGGGCGTTACATTCACCCCCCTTGAATTGTGCGACGTCCCCGCCGCACCATGGTCCGGCCAACCGTCCACCCCTTGTGGGTTTTGGGTTGGCACGGCTCTGATACCATTTGTAACGACCCAGACCACTAATGGGCCGAGCCCCGGTCCAAAGGTGCTGTTACTCATGGGCAGCTCTCTGGGTGATATGTACTACCAAAAATTCATTGTTTAGCGACGAATAAATCCGTTGCTAAACAGGGGCTGATCCGTCGCTAAGGGTTTAGCGACGGATAAAAATGCCGTAGTCATTTTCTTCGTCATAAAGATCCTAACGACGGATAATCTATCCGTCGCTAAATAGCGACGGATAGACTGTTGACCTTTTAGAGACGGATTTTATCCGTCGCTAAAAAACTGATTTTTTTCCTTTTTTTAAAAAAATCAAAATCTACTCTATTTAGCGATGGATAAACTATCTGTCGCTAAATAGAGACGAAATTAGCGACGGATAGGACTTTTCCTTTTTTTATTTTCAAATTAACTAGAAATTTAGCGACAAATAGTTATCCGTCGCTAAATAGTGACGGAATTTGTGAAGGATTATGTTTTTATCCGTCGCTAAATTTCCAGATTTTTAAATTTTTTTAAAATTTTTTTTTATGCCTGTTTTCATATTTCACCTATTTCATTTTGATAAAATATCTGATAGTAAATCCAGAATAATGAAATTGTTTTAATTAAACATAAATCATTTGACAAAATACAAATTATCCGTACTGAAATGAAATATATCCTTACATATAGTTTAAAGTAAGAAGTTAGAAAAACATAAGTCCAAATCTAACTACCGGGCGGGGGTGGCTGGTGATGGAATGTGGCCATGAAAGCCTGCATCTGTTGCTGAAGACGCTGGGTATCCTCCTGTTGTTGTCTAGCTAGCCGCTCCAGCTCCTGCCGGTGTTCCTCCTGAACTCTAGCTAGCTCCGCCTGTGCTTGTGCCTGTGCATGTGCCTCCACTTGTGTCGCAACCTGTGACTGCACCATCTCCTGTGTGAAAATCTGATTTCTAGATTGCTGGGATGTTGAGTAGCTAGGAGTAGTCACCACAGGGCCGAAACTCCCCAATCCATATACTCGGCCTTTGTTGTCCATTGGGTTGACGACTAAGAAGATGCTGTTTCGTTGACCAATTGTCAGCTCCTCACCCGCATCGGCGAGCTGCCTCTCCACCTCAGTCTGAAATCGTAAAGTGCATATATCATGAGTTACAATTTTTTCAAAATAACTTGTACTACACAAATATGAACTTTAACCAAAATTAGCTTACCGCAATAGCCTCGGACTTGCTGTCAACCCATCTCCCGTTCTTCAGCTTGGCTCTTTTAAAGAGCGCCAGCGCGCTCTCCTCCTCTCCAGTCGACACCTGAAGAACGCACGTATATATGCAAACATTTAGCTAGTAATTAAGTGTATAGAATATAAAAACACAAAACACATGTACGAATAAAATGACAAATTAGATGTACACTTACCGATTTACAGTAATCCGTAGCAACAGATCGCGACCCATAGTGGTGCATGGCCACCCCGGTACCATCAGACGGCTCAGTCAACTGGTTCTCTCTGTCCTGGGCCGCAATCTGCTTGGTCGCATCAAGCTGCCAGTGCTTCTCCCAAAGCTCCCACTCCTCCGGTCCACACCATGCTGGCCTAATGCCCTTTCTTTTCATTTTATTAACCATATGTTTATACAAATCTGACCCCAGCGCCTCGAATGCAGGCCATATCTGGGGGAGCAATCGGTTGGGAATGAAGTATGTTTTCTACATTTTCAATTCCACACAACATCCAAATTACATAGCATTAACCGAGACATCAATTTAATAAGATAACACAACAGAACATATTCAATGGTGACTAACATATCACCCAAGTTCAACGGCTAACATACCACTCACATTGTCCTAAAATTTACTAACACAGTGGTGACTAACATACCACCCAAGTTCAGTGGCTAACATACCACTCACATACAGTGGCTAACATACCACTCACATTAAAACAACGATTATAATAACAAATAAAGGAATGTTAGATTTAAACTTACCCGCAACTCATTAAAGTACTCATGCTTCAGCCGGTCCGAGATCTTCGACCACTTCTCGCCCCCTCTGCCTCGGCATCTCCCTCTTGCCCCTGATGATCTCACTGAGTTTATTGCTAGCCTATGGAGGCCACAACCTGTTATCAATGTATAAGATACATGAAACGAATATTAATTAGTATAGTACAACAATGATGTGACATAAATTATCTTACTTAAGTTATGTTCTACACTACAAAAAATCCTTCGCTAAAAGCCTCCCGATTCGTCGCTAAATCCGTAGCGACGGATAGGACGCCTGTCTCTAAAACGGGCGTCACAAATCTTTTAGAGACGGATAGACAATCCATCTCTAATTCGCGACGGATTAGCGACGGTTAATTCCATTGACTGTGCACTTAGGATTTAGCGACGGATAGTAAAAATTAATTTTTTTTAAAAAAATCTGCAATTTTATATCGTAATTTTTTTTTAAATCGAAAATTTTATACGAATATTCAATACGGATAAACCGACAATTTTATACGAATATTCAATACGGATAAACCGACAATTATATACAAATATACAATACAGATAAACCGACAATACAATAAATCAAAAATTTCTTACAATATTCAATATTCATTATTCAATAATACAACATACAACATTTAATAATTAATAAAAAGAAGAAATTACAAAATTAATAAGAAAAAATTAAAAAAAAATGTCGGATCTGGTCGGAGGAAGGAATGGACGGTAGTGGTGGTGGACGGCGGGTGGTGGTAGTGGTGGTGGTTGACGGGTAGTGGTGGTGGAGGAGAGGTGTGCGGGTGGTGGTGGAGGACGGGTAGTGGTGGTTGTGGTGGAAGGCGGGCGGTGGTGGAGGAGAGGGAGGCAGTGGTGGTGGAGGTGGAAGGCGGGTGGTGGTGGAAGGGATATGGTAGTGGTGGAGGAGAAAGGAGATGGTGGTGGTGGAAGAGGATGATGCAGATCTGGATCTAGGTATATTAGGGTTTTAGCAATGGATAGATTTATTCGTCGCTAATTAGCGACGGATAAATCTATCCGTCGCTAAATTTTATTATTATTTTTTTAAATTTTTGGGTAAACTTAATTAGAGACGAGTAAATTTATCCGTCGCTAATTAGCGACAGATAAATTAATCTGTCTCTAATTAGCGACGGATAGTTAATCCGTACCTATTTAGAGACGGATTAGCGACGGATTAGAGACGGATTGAGCAATTTGCTCAATCCGTCGCTAAAAGTAGCGATTCGTCGCTAAATTCCGTCTCTAAAACCAGAAATTCTTGTAGTGCTATATACAAATGCATAATACTTATTTCGATCTACCGTTCGGGAACAACACAAGCTTCCCATCCCACTTAGCCCCGTCCACGATCTCGGTGAAGGAACACCCGTCATCTGGTAAGTTACCCCAGACCGATGTCGAGCCCCTGCTCGAACTCAGTGGGGTCTCAGGAACCGTAGACCGGCTGCTCTGACTATCATGACCCTCCTGCTCCCGACTCTCCGCCTACTACTGATCGCTACCAGTGATCAACCTACTGCATGGGGGAGGACGGTACGTGAATTTCCTTTGTCGCGGCATCTGCAAAAACATGCAACAAATACAGGAAAAATGTGTTAGTATACAACTGCATGTAAAACATATATACATTTGACTCATAGTAAATCACAAATACTTGGTATTATCAACAACTAACAATACACACACACACACACACACACACATAATCTACCCTACACACATTTTGACTCGGTGTAAATCACAAATACTTGGTATTATCAACAACTAACTAGTTATATACATAATCTACCCTACTCACATTGTTAATTATAATACGTTCCAAATTTCATGTATTACATGCATTTTACGTTTAAAGTTTTTTTTTTATAAATTTCAAATTTCCATTACAATTACGAATTATCAATTAAAACAGTAGTAATTCTTTCTAAGTTAATACGAGCCAATTATACTACAACCACCAAAATCACTAAATAATCTAAATGGTCTCCAAAAACTCAACCAAATCTCACTAATCCTACTACGTATACGAAAACATCAAATTAAATACCATACATACTTACAAGCATCCTAACATGATACTAACAATTCAGAAACATATAATTGCTCGAAATTGACCTAAATCTATCAAATAAACAGCCTCAAACTTAACCCACTACTTAATATAAGCTAAACTAGCTAGTGCAAACTTCTAAAAACATACAATTGCTCGAAATTATCAAAAATCCCAAATTTAACAAAGTAAGGGTTTTAGACTAATACATTCAATTACAGGAAAAATAGCCGAAGAAAGATGAAATTGAATGGCCACCCGAGTTCCTTGTTCCATGAGCTTCGAAAAGAGTTCAAGATTGGCCGGAATGGTGGAGTTTTGGTCGGACCTTGAAAAGGGGCGTTAATGGTGAAGAAGAGGAGAAGAAATGAAGCAGAATAGAAATGGCTGGAATCTGCTCTTCCCTTTTTTTATAACAGTCAACGACGGATAAAATTATCCGTCGCTATTTAGCGACGGATAATCTATCCGTCGTGAGTTTTAATTTTTTAATTAAATATTTAACGACGGATAATCTATCCGTCGTTAAAATACTATTTTTTATTTTTTTTTAAAATAAAAAAGTCAACAAAAACTAACGACGGATATACTATCAATTGTTATTTAGCGACAGACAGATTCTATCCGTCGCTATTTAGCGACGGAAATAACGACGGATTAGCGACGGACAGGGCGAAACGCCTATCTGTCGCTAAATTTGACTGATTGGACGCTAAATGTCGCCCATATCCGTCGCTAAACAGCATAATTCTTGTAGTGTGCTAGCCCCACTGTACCTCGTGCGCGAACTGGGAGACTTCCCAGTTGGTCACCCATCTTAAGATTGCTCCAGAGCAAGCACGCTTAACTCTGGAGTTCTTATAGATGGATTCCCAAAAAGAAAGGTACACCTTGTTTGTATGTGTAGCATTCTCAATCCCTTTAAGCTCTTTGGACTTGACTTGAAACTTTAAGGCAAGAATGAAATTTGATTTTGAATTGGACCATTGTGTTTCTTCTTTGTCGGTTTTGAAATGTACTCACTACTAACAAATTGTGGGGAGTCCATATGAGACCCGCATGTGGATACCACATACTATATGATTAGTAGGTGCGTTGGGTGAGATCGACATAGTATAACTGGACCATTGCAATGTTCAAATATTTTGTCTCAATCTCAAATTTCTAATTTTCATTTTTTAAAATTCCAATATCAAATTATCATACCTTAAACGAAAAACTTTCACCTGTTGCTTTATTCATTCTGCCTTTTACTTAATTCATTTTCTCACATACTTTTAACACTCTACAAACATTTTAATTTTATAAATTATTATAATTATTCATATAGTTCAGTTTTAAAATTCATATTCGAACTTAGGGCTGCTCATATGATCCGTATCCGTGGATCCGGTCCGTTTATCTGCATTTACGGATCGGATCGATCCATTAGCTAACGGATCGGATAATGGATACAATTTTTTCCTATCCGTTTTTTTTAATTACATATTAATATATTAGGTATATACAGAATTTTTGCCCTTTGCCCTAAACCTAAATCATTAGCCGCTCACTCAGTCACAACACACGCTTCTGATCTTCCGCCGGTCTTCGCCACTCCTCTTCTGCGTTGCTGTTCCGCCCCTCACCTCTGCTGTTCCGCGCCCTCTTCCGCGCTCATCCCTCTGCCACTGCTCATCTCCGAGTTCCGGCTTCCAGGTTCGTCCACCTACTTCCTTCTCCGACTTGCTATTGTGACTAATTAACTAATTTGTGTCTCACTGTCTCTGATTCGATTTGCACTTTGTGTTTGGAATTTGCAGTACCTCTGTTCAATGTCGACACCCACACATTCGGAGAGTGATTTCTATCTTTTTATTCGTCATTTTATTGTCTAATTAATGTTGAAAAACAGGTTTTTTTTTAAATTTATTAAATTTCATGGATAACGGATATCCGGCGGATTATAGACATTTTAGTCATCCGTTTGACCGAATATCCGGTCAAACGGATCGAATATAATCCGTATTCGTCCGTTGCGCAGTCTTATTCGAACTTATGCTATGTTGAGTATAGAATAGAAGTGTTAATGGACTGTTGGATATCGGTAGGCTCGGATGGTGTCAATTTGATAGGAGATATGATGATGATAGTCCATGATGACATTGTAACATCCTAACAGCCTAACAGTGTTTAATTAGAGAATTTATGAACAACTGTAGTATAATTTTGAACAAGACAAGGATAAGGATGGTTGAGTGGGGAGGATAGATGTGGATGGAAAGGGCAGAGAGTCGGGTCCGTACATATGTTGATTGGGACGTGTCAACGGTAGGTGGTGTGGTTGTGTGGCCCATTTATTATTAAAAAATATTTTGTAAAATTTACTGAGATTTCGTATGTGTTATTTGAAAAATTAACAATAGTCTAGTAAAATTCCTTATTTACTATGCAATAGTAAACACCACATAAAACTAGTGTAATCTATATGAGCATGTCAAACAATTGTATTAGAGTAGTATCAACGAGACTCGTAAAATAAAACTTTGTATAGAGAGATTTCCATAAATAAAGTTTTTTCAAAGAGTTTATATATAAATTACGAATGTAATTTATATTACAATAACGAATTTATTTATTTTATACTAGCTCATATGCATGCGCAATACAATCACAATTAAACTAAAAATCAAATTTATTTTGATGTCTTTGTTGTAGATGTCTCGTTCTTCTTCGTTCATTGCTTGTCGTCTTGGCCTCTACTACACTCATTGCTTGATCTCCTTGCCTTTGATGTTTCCAATCTCTTGATCTTGCTCTCTCAACACATGTACGAACGTTATTGAAGCTTGTGGATCAATGAAAATTTTGGTGATGGATTGAGTGATTAACTTGTGCTACACCAATAAAGGAGAGATGAGTATATATATAAAGCAATGGAAGATGTAGGCGGAAGTTTAAAAGACTTCTTAATATGTTCATGCATTGACTTGGTAATTTGCATCATGTTTTTTCACCATACATTGTTACTTCTTGTTTGATTCGGTGTATGTGGTATTAAATTTATTTAATTTATGTTCATGCATCATTTGATGGAAAAAGAAAGGGCGTATGTACCTTGGTCATGTGAAGAGCTCGCGTGTGGCGCTAGAGTAGAATCTAGTGGCCGTGATGTTGATGATTGAGACAACGGCGTGAATGTACTCCTCCCAATAGTCGGCCCATCTACGATGTTGTGGTATTGTAAGAGGAAGATTATGAACTTTTGCAAACGAAGTAAAATTAAACGTTCCATAAAGGAATGGATTCCATGGCATATCATATCTATACTAATATAGAAATAAGTAAACATATTTTTATACTGGTGATGTGACAACGAAATGTGCGATATAACATGCTTTTAGAACCTTGTTTTTTGCCTTAGATTCAATATTTATATCGTTTTATGGTCAATTACCAACTTTGCGTGTTTTCTGTAGGTCATGATCGCGTTATTGAGGAATTGCACGATTTCAGGCGTCAAAACGGCATAATTGTGCCAAATTGAGAAAGTCTTGCAATTATGCAAAATTGGCCGATGCATCGAGGTGTCAAAACATGTCACGTGACCAACCAGTGCGAAGATAATTGAAGATGCTACAACTTTGTAGAAGACAACTTTTCGAGGAAACGAAGTTACGAAGCCCGTAATTGAAGAATAGAAGAAACAGATTCGAAGTTGGAGACATCGCACTGTCTCATGGACCGCAGAGAGGTCTCAATGATCAAGCGGTCAATCGTGGACCGCAATCAAGCCTTGGTTATTTTCGTCTGTCTGCTTTACGGCAAGGCCCGACTTCCTAAACCTTCCTTATACACCAATGGCGGTTTGAACTCGAGATTTCATCTATAAATAAGACTTCAGGGGTCTCATAATTAACAACCGCTCACAAAGCAGCTCTCCTGAGAGAGAACCAGTCATCGGGGAAGCGAAACCCCAAAAGCAGCTCTCCTGTGAGAGAACCAGTCCTCAGGGAAGTGAAACCCCAAAACCCTAGCCGTCAGCAAGCATCAAGATCGATCAAGCAAGGAGGAGGAATCGAAGAGGAGAAGCTAAGGATCGACACTCGCCATCTTCTTATGGTTTAGTTGTTTCAAACATGATTTCAATTCAGTTTTCAGTTTATTTACTTTCAGTTATGTCAGGCTAATTCACCTGTGTAAGGGTTAGCCGGGATATTTGATTATTTGGTTTATATATGATGGAATAGTTTTAGCATCAATGTTGGTTATGAGATTGTTGTTCATATCTGTGCTATTTGAGAAAGATGCTTCGTTTGTTTATGTTTTCGCGAGACATGAGTATTCATTGCACTAGATTAGGAGGTATCAGCTGTGTCTATAGGTTGATATTCTGCCTGAGGTATGATGTTGAGCTAGCAACTGGTGACAGCTTTGAGCTAGACGATAGTCTACATGGGGTATCGGTACAGACTGCGCCTTAGTATAAGATATGTGACCTGTGTGACTCTTCAGCCGTAACTATCGCTATCTATTATTCCTGATATAAACCGTTTATCAAAGTGAAGGTTAACAGTTACATGCTTTTCTCTATAAGTTCTTAGTTTGTCAATTCTTATTAAAATTACTTTTCTGCTTACGTGTTTATTTTACTTATTTAAAAATACCAAAATCTGTTATTTACTTTTTATTGAAAATCAACAATTTAATATTCTATTTCAATCGAGCGTTATTCCCGAGAGAACAACATATTGAGTAAGTTACCGCTATAAACTGTGTGTTAGTGAGCTTCTGGCAATTATAAATTTAATCTTTGGAGAAATTACATAAGCTACCCCTTAAATTTGGGGCAATTACAGATTAGTCTCTTGTATTCAAACAATTATAGATAAACCCAAAATATCCATTTCCATTGACTGACATGATTACATCAACTCTCTCTCTCTCTCTCTCTCTCTCTCTCTCTCTCTCTCTCCATGTGGAATAAATTACCTCTCTCCTGTAAGGAAATGCAAAACTAAATTCAAATTCAAAAAAATAATTAAAGTAAAGGTAAAAGAAAATAGAAAACCAACAGAACCCTTTATAGTGTGGTGGTTGGGTGAATATGTAAATAACTAACACAATTTCAGGGATACCCCTTAAATTTGGGGCAATTACAGATTAGTCTCTTGTATTCAAACAATTATAGATAAACCCAAAATATCCATTTCCATTGACTGACATGATTACATCAACTCTCTCTCTCTCTCTCTCTCTCTCTCTCTCTCTCTCTCTCTCTCTCTCTCTCTCTCTCTCTCTCTCTCTCTCTCCATGTGGAATAAATTACCTCTCTCCTGTAAGGAAATGCAAAACTAAATTCAAATTCAAAAAAATAATTAAAGTAAAGGTAAAAGAAAATAGAAAACCAACAGAACCCTTTATAGTGTGGTGGTTGGGTGAATATGTAAATAACTAACACAATTTCAGGGACATGTATGAAATTGATTTGAAATAATTTCAGACGTTTGTTTAGTTACATCACATGACTATCACGTGTGGACCGTATTGTAATTGACTGTATACATTACAGGGACTAATCTGTAATTGATTTGAAAGGAAAAAAAGTAACCATTTGTGTTTGTTTTTTACGAATGCTTTGGCTATAAAACCTCCATTTTAACCCTTCTACTCACTTGCTTTCATCTAATATTGCATACACTTGCTGAAAATGCAATAAAGTAGTTATTTCTCTAGTACAACGGTCAACCATATCTCTATGTTTATCATTTTATTTTGCCCAAATGATAGTTTGTATGTTAATTTTGTTACAATAAGGTAGGGAACAAACCCTAGAAGAACAACTAATAAGAGAAAGAGAAATGCAAATGAAGGGCCATCCAAACAGAATATGACTCATGACACGTAGGCTTACTCTTCACCTGGTGTCCACCAACTTTTATATAAAATGTATACTGCAATGGTAGTAGAACCTTCCTGAATTTTCTCTTGAAGTGGATAGGGTTATCACCATCCTCCTGACACAGTCAAACTGTTGACATATTCTGGAATTTCCACCATCAATGACCCTATTACAAGAGAAAGATCTACTTGATTGCATTTCAAGAAAGTGTGTGCAATTGGAGATAAAAACGAGTAAAAGGGTTAAAATGGAGGTTTTACAGAAAAACATTCATAAAAAACGGTAACATTAACGACTAGTTTTTTTTTTTAAATGCAACTCAATTACATATTAGTCCCTGTAATATAGATAGTTAATTACAGTATGGTCTGCACGTGGTGTAACTAACTAACCGTCTTAAATTTGTTCAAATTTGTTCCTGAAATTTTGTTAGTTAATTACAAATAAACCCAACTCCCGCTGGCGCCAATAAAGAGAGGAGAAAAAGAAAATCAAAAAGAAAGAAAAGCAAAGCAAACCATTTAAGAAATTCAAAAAATAAAAAAAGTGGATGGAATTTTCGTAAATAATGCAAAACTCTATCCTCCACATCAGCAATATCACATGACACATCATCACTTCCGTTGACTAATGGGCTAATCTGTAAATTTTCATGAGTAAAAAATGGACGTATCTATAATTGTTTGAATAGAAAGGACTAAAGTGACAAGAGGCTATATTGTAGGGGTGGTATATGTAATTTTCTCTTAATCTTTTGATTGTATTTAGAGATTACAATCTCTACAACGAAAAAAAAATCTCTGAGTGCACATAAAAAGTTTGGCGCCGCTGCCGGGGAGTAATTAGTAGATTGCCTGCGTAGAACTTATTTGGTTATTTTCGAGCAGTAACTACTTTTATTTCACAGGAAAACTCAAGATGGAAGAAGAAGACGAAAGAACTATCAGGGAGATCAGTATGCCGAAACCAAGAAGGAGTGGAATTAGGATCCAGCCGCATGTAAGGGAGTACGGATTTGATCTAACTTTGATTAGCACATTACTAAAGTTCGGAGGCAGAGAAGGAGAGAATGAATTTGAGTTCATGTATGCATTCGAGTCTATTGTCGAGCAGTTTTCGATGAAGGGGTTGACCGATGGTGAGCTGAAATTCTAGTTTTTCATCAAAACGCTAGAGGGAGCAGCAAAAAGATGGATAGATTCAATCAAAGAGGAAGTCAGTTAATGGGAAGAGCTAAGGAGCATGTTCTTGAAAAGGTTTATAGGGCTTGCAAGGGTTATGAGAGAAAGGAGGATGATATCCAACTTCACTTAGAAACAGAAGGAATCTTTTCATGATGCATGGGAAAGGTTTGAGGAGATGCAATACAACTGCCCCCAACATTAGTTTACTTCGCGACAGCTCTGTGAGTATTTCTACTTAGGAGTTTAGAGACCTTATAGACGTAGCTCTGAAGGGATCATTTATGGGGAGTTATGCCAAACAAGTACTGGAAGCTTGCGCAAGTGTTGCTGAGAATTCAAGGTACAGGAGTGAGCAGCTGAAGGAGAATGGGATCTTCAACAAGATGGAGGCAATGGAAGAAGTAAGGACAATAGCCGCAATTGAGGAAGAAGCGCAATGGGCTATGGGACAGAGCGTAGGAACTCCTGAGTACTTGGACAAGAGAAGCATATCAAAGGAAGTAAGCCAAGAAGTACCAGAAGGGAAATCTATTGAGCTAAGCATTGAAGGAAAGAATGAAGTTTCCAAGATCAGCAGCGAACAGGTGGTCGACAGCATTGTGACTGCTAAAAAGGGCTTGGAAGAGGAGATCAAGACCCTCAAGGAACATCATAACCAGAGAGGAAAAGCAGTGCTGGAGGAACTGGAAAAAGGAAGCGAGGAAACACACTACCTGGTGAAGCTGTTCATGGAAAACGCCGCCTCAACTGAGGAAGCAATAGAAAGGTTAAGTGGTGAAGTCGATGCAGTCAAGGACGATCTGATCGAAATAAAGTATGCAGTTAAGGAGTTGGATGAAAAGGTGGAAGAAGTTAAGGAGTAGCAAGTGGAGAGCATTGGGGCTATCACTACTAGGAGCGGGATAACAACCCCGGATTCTTTTCCTAGAAGTGAAGAAAGAGCAAGAAAAAAGAAGGATGCGAAGATAGTGAATATAGAAGAAGAAGGTAAAGAAGGTGAGAGTGGAAAGTCTGAGAAAGAAGCCATGGAGAAGAAGAAAGAGCAAGAAATGTTAGCAGCCAGGAGAGGAAGATATGATGACGACTTAATGGAAAATGGATACGTCCGGGCAGAAGATTGGGGAATAGTTCGCCTAAAAGACTTACCTTTTTCAGGAAGGCTCATGAATGACGTCAAGAAGGCAGCAAAGATGAAGGCTAAAAGAAACCTGGAGAACCAATCTATTTCGGTACCATTGCCCGATCTGTTTACTTTATATCTATCCGACTATATGGCAGCTATAAGGGACTTCCATAACCGAAAGAAAGCCTACGTTGGAGTGGCGTGGAGAGAAGGATCAGATATCATGAGGAGAGGAATTGGAGATCCGGGATAGTTCAGCGTGACGATTGGAGTGAAGGGCAAAAAGGTAAATTGCATGATTGACCTTGGAGCCAGCGTAAATCTTATGTCATTGGCTAAAGCAAGGGAGCTAGGGATTGAAGATGGGATAGAACCATGTGCAACTAGTGTCCAGCTGACCGACAACTCGACAAAGAAATGTGCTGGGGAAATCAGAGGTTTACCTGTGGAGATCAGAGGTATAAGGACAAGGCTAGACTTCATGGTGATGGATATGGAAGGAAGTGTAATGAGATTTAAAACACTTATTGGGCAACCAACCCTGCATCAGATGGAAGCCGTAGTCGACACGGGAGAGAAAACCTATAAGCTGTGTGTTAGTGAGCTTCTGGCAATTATAAATTTAATCTTTTGATTGTATTTAGAGATTACAGTCTCTATAACGAAATCAAAATATCTGAGTGCACATCAACTGGTTGAAAAGCAAAACAACCAACTAAATATGAAGCAAATTTTGATGTCTCCGTTGTAAATATGTGTCTCATTCTTCTTCACTCATTGATTGTTGTCTTTGTCTTTCTAGTTCACGGTGTCTTGATCTTGCGCTCTCGGCCTTTACTAAATTCATTGCTTGGCGTCTTTACCTTTGATGTTCCCAATCTCTTATCTTTGCTATCTCGAGATTTAGTGCACGGTGGCTAGTGAAGGTTATTGAGCTTTGATAATCCATGAAAACTAATTTGCAATGAAGAAGTTTGGTGATTGCCGGCTATATATGGAAACATAGTAATGAGATGCAAGAGGAAGTCTAACGGACTTCGTTTAATTAATTGGGATGAGGAAGTTTAAATATGTATTGACCCTTATCCTTAGTTAGTCTCTGTTCTTTTCACCTGCAATTTTCTGAACTGAATTGAATTGTAGTATAAAATATAACTAAGCAGAACTGAACTAAACTGAACTGAATTGTAGTATAAAATATAACTAAGTAGAACTGAACTGAACTGAATTGAATGAGTTTTCAATTGAAGAGAACAGGGGCTTACTTGCATATTATTTTTCACTCTACTGCAGTGCATGTATATTAAATCTGTGAATTTATAATTTTTAATTAATCTATCCTTCATGGCTTATTCAAGGGTAAAATTGAAACAATACATTTTAGTGTGAGTATATATGTCCAAAAAGTATTCTTTTAATATTAGTATAGACATGTTCATTTCACACCCATCACCTTGTTCACCCATAAATCAAATCCACATTCACATTCATCACCTTGTTCACACACGAATGAAATCCACTATGGTCCCAAAGATAAAATAGCACATTTATTTACACACACCCCAAGTGGCCTTGTACAGGGTACTCTATCAATTCACTTCCACCCTAAAATCTCTACATACATTTCCTTCCTACATGCATGTACTATGACACCTTCCAGTTTAGTATACTTGTATTGATATCATATTATAATGGTAGAGCATGTTGCTAAGAAATTCCCAAATCTGCACTAGGTTGTATTCTATCTATTCGATCATACATTATGCAGAGTGTTTGGTTTCAAATTGAAATTGAATTATCTCAATTTCAGTTGCGTTTTTTGTGTACAAAAACTATACAAAAATTCAATTGGAATTGAGATAACTCAATTCGAATTTGGAACTAAACACTGGTCACTTTTAAAATATGTTTGTGAGATGAAGTGCACAATAATTGAGCATTTGAATTAATTGGGGCGCTCACGCATAAACCATTTACGATACCAAATGCTTTTCTTTCAGCATCTCGCATGGGATATAGGCTGCGTTTTTCTAACATGATATACTTGTTTTTTTTTTTTTTGCGAGATCAAAGTAATTATATGTAGAGTTATCTCTTAAGTAGTGTAAACTCTTGATCCGTACATAGACCAAGTTTTTTAATATACACATGAAAGTATCAAGATAATAGCGACTTCTCTATTCTTAAGAGTTTAATTATCATTTAGTAAATTTATTTACAGTCTCTCATTATTAGACATACAAAACGAATGCTTTGACATTATAATGTCGAGGTGGATAAAATTTTCTCCATCCAGACATTATTGAGAAGCTTGCTTAGGTTTTGACAAAAGGGTATTTTGGACATAATCTTATAAAATTGTTGAGGTCCTACGATGAATGCCAGGGGTATGTTGGAGCATTTGTTGTGCCGACTAAAATCTTTTGAAAATGTATTAATAATATTTTGGTGATTCAGAATTTAAAAAAAAAAAAGCTTCGTCACACTAATCTCAGCCACCCAATTTCCAAATATAGTAAAAAGTAATCTCACCGACCGATATCCTTCTTATCTTACTAAAAAAGCATCTCAAAATGAATTTTAGTAAAATTTAACACGAAATACATCGGAACATACAGTTCAACACAAACTTTTATGAGTAATCAGTATGGCACGTAATATATATACAAACTTTTATGGAAAATTGTCTATGCGTGAGACATTATCAAAATCAAATTTAAATAGTATACAAATGTCACATGTTAAGCTTCAACATTATGTGTTTAATATGGACATGTTACTCCTGTATTAGACTATTAGCTGCGTAATCTAACGTATGATGTTTGTAGGTACAAATGTGATGTTGATTTGGTAAACAGGTTTTATCTATTATCTCTACTGCTGCGTAGCACATGCTGATGACCAGTAAATCAATTAACACGCATTTAGATAGAACGCAAGATTACAAATCCTGAGTCCACCAATGCACGCCATCTTACAAATCGAAAATAAACTGACCCGGGTTTATGACACTTATAATCGTATGGTGCATTGGTGGTTGTCGGATGGGAGAGAGCGAGACGTAGAAATAATCCGTTCCCTCATGACCGACAGGGATAGCATGGGTCCAATTTCCAGCCTTTTATTAGTACTTGTTTCTTTCTTAATTTAATTGCTTTTGCAGTTTGCACCCTACCTAGCCCATTCATTTTCTCTTCCCTTCACGTCAAACTTCTCTACCCTACTCCAACCAATGCTTTGATATTTTCCCTGCTCCTTTTTTCTTTTCCTTTTCTCCCCCTTCTAGCCAATTAGTATTACACAATCCACATTTAAATTTACTTCTAAATCTTATTTTATTAAAATTAGCTAAATGGTTGTACATTTAGGAGAATTAGAATCCAATTTGGTAGAAATTATATCGAAATTGACAATTCATGTTTTTAGGAAGACTTATATATTGAGGTTAAAACCATAATCATAAATGATGATGCTAAAATCTGACTTAATACTAAATTATGTCACTCTACTTATGGTCGGAGTGGTCCTACAATGCTCTTCTTTGGTGACTAGTCATAGGTTTGGCCTAAAGTACACGCGAGAAAGGAGAAGGAAATGGTTAGACCCAAGATAAATTGGGTTATAAATCAACGGAGCTGTCAAGGGGAGGGGAGTGACAAGTATGGAATAGTCCCGAGTCGTAAATCATTCAAGGGGTCCATTTTTCAACAACCTGTTAACCCTAAAAATAAAAAAATACGAGTGAACCATAAACGATCAAATTCGTCGTTTCAAACAAATAAAATAAGAAGTCTACTCCATACCCGATATCCATAAGTAGCTCATTAGATGCCTTCTCTTTGTCCTATACTTGTTATATTCCGTTCTAGTATTTACTCAACGTATTTCATTTTCGTCTGTTGTAATATATTCACAATGTTTATTTATTTAAATTTGTCATTGGATGTCAGTAGCTAACAAATTTACAAAACGCTTACCAGCAATTACTGATTCAAAATCAAAGGTTAGTAAACCAATTGGAACACCAGCAAAAGTCACAATGGATGTTTGCCTCTTCTGTCGATCTCTTCATTTGGCGATAAGGATATATTGTGGCGTGTTAGATTTTTGCAACACTAATTTGTAGTCCAATCCAAACTTCAAATTGATCAATGATGCAACGATTGAGTGGAATCATCCTCATGGCGAATTTACAGGGGCGCACGGGGTAGCAAGTGCTACCCCTGAGTTTTGGCATGCAAAATTATTATTATACCCTTGAGTCAATTTTATACTAAAAAAATACATACCCATCAAAACCTAATTACTTCAACCCGTATAGAAGAAGAAATTTGAATCCCTTGTATGTCTCCTTCCTTTATCGAAGCGGCGAGAACAATACCTTGAACCTGTGCTTGTGGAATTGCGGAAATTTGACCTCGAATCAAACAGCTTGGCCTCCTCCATTAATGGATAACCAATCTCGAATCACCTTCCTTCTCAATTGACGAACTTGAAATTTACTGAACCCTAATCTTTGCAAAATATGATGAATATATGCGTTTGATGTATGTCAGTATGTGTGAATTGTGATGCTTCCTTGAACAATCGAGCTCCGATCTGAATCACCATTGTTTTGATAGTTAATCTATGTTTTACTTGAACTCTGATATGTTCTTTTAGGAGTATTTGGTGTGAAAGACTAGGAATTGTGATTATTGATTAATGGATTGATGAAATATTAGAAGAGACTAAAGGTAAAAGAAGAAAGAAGATAGAAGATAGAAGTAGAACGTATGCACAAGTTAGGAATTGAATGAAATAAGAAAAGCCAAAAGTAGAAGAAGATAGACACTAGACAAGACTACACACTACACAATGTAGACTAGTATTACCATTACTAATTAATTCACAATGACCATTGACCAAGGCAAGTAGATATAAATTTGAATATATTGAACTATGGCAAGTAGTAAAACGTTCCCTAAATTTACTACTTATTTTAATACATTTTTCACATCATGCTTTGATGTTTCATATTTTAAATGTACTACTACTAATTTATCTCAACAATGTTTAATCTTTTTAATGTAGAAATATAAACAACTTGGTAATTTATATATATTTTTTTAATAAGCTAATTATATTATAAGGGCTCAATTAAAACTACTTCTTGTCTTCCACCTCAACCACTGTTAGGAATATCTGTTTAGATTTTGATCAGCAACCTAATGACTTATCTTAGCTCAGAAAGGTGGGTAGTACTCTTGGTTCACTTGAACACTGTAAAAGAGGAAAATCACTAAGTATGATAGTCTAGCAAATCTTGTATAGGATGTTAGGTCTCTGAATGTAATTTTTATTTCCTTAAAGAAGATCAAGAAGTATGCATCCAGCAGGAGAAGTTCAATCTTAAAATGAAGTTTTGAAGACTACACAAGATTGCTGAAGACAAAGGTTATCAGATACCTATGTCCAGATATCTTTGACAAACAAGTGTTTCTCAATAAACCAGCTTTGCAAAAGATATATGAGAACGCAAGGTTTCTGAACGAGGAAAAGTGCCCACAGACCTCTACACTCAGATACATTGGATAAAACTATGTTTCTGGGAAACAATGTTTCAACAGGTATCTGGAGATGAGAAGGTCTCTGGAAAGGGACATGCAATGCTTCAGAAAGCATGCATAGTTCCGTTGGCACTACAGGACAAAAATAGTACAATGCAATAAATGCTCAGACAGAGACAACTGAACAAAAGAGGAAATCTCTGAAAAGAGACAACGTCTTCTGCAGTACTATTTTCATATATCAATAGTTTGAATTTCATTAAGCCTAACGGATACTATTCAAACGACATGATTTTCAACTATAAATATCATCACTTAGAATGCGTGAAACACACACAGAACTTACACACCAAGAACTTACATCTACGAACTTATTCATTCAAGCATACAAGCCTTCAATCTACTCATTCTTCAGCTTACGGTTGAGACTAAGCTCTTGAATTCTAAGTAGCACGAAAGGTCTAAGTGTCCTGATCCTTAACAAGCATTGCTATCTCTGAAGGAGTTGAATCAAAAGATCAAGAATATGAGATTCATTCTCTAGAACATTTATCATAGACTTGGGCCAGTAAAGAACATATCACCACACATTGTGAAGTGTGTCAAGTGACTCTTGTTCAAGAAGGTAGTATTACATAACTGTAGAAGTTATTAATCTATCAAATCCTGACAAACTACCTTAACCAACACCTTAAACGGCGTGGAGTACAGGAAGTACTTAGTTTGGGAAACTAAGGAATAACTCCAAGGTTAGTGAGCATAGGAAGTACTTAGTTTGGGAAACTAAGGAATAGCTCAAAGGTTTCTGAGTATAGGAAGTACTTGGCTGAGAAAGTCGGGGAATAACTCAGGGGGAACACTTGGTTGGGAACCTAGTGTATTTAGGAATCGAGAGAAGATATTTGTAAGGTGAACTCAATTATCTGTCTTAGTGGATTCTAGGTCTGAGAAAGGCTGAAGTGGATTAGTTGAAGGATTACGCCACCTTCAGATACCACTATAAAGATCAGTGTTATTTACTTTCTGCAATTTATTACTTGCTTTATTTACCTTGCTGAGTATTTACACATATCTTGCTGAGCACGTGCACTTATCACAGAAAAGTCTTCCGCTCTCTGAAATTAAGTATCAGATATCTTCACAAATATCTGAGAAATTGTGTTTATCGACAAAAGTTGTAAAAGACTATTCATCCCCCCCCCCCAGTCTTTTCCCTTTGCCGTAATCTGGACCAACAAGTGGTATCAGAGCAGGAAGTTCCCAAGCCTTCTGCACTGAACCTAGATCCCAGATAAGTGCCCACTAACTGCTTTTCACCTACACTTGATTTGTCTGTTTAGTGTGTTTGTTGCAGGATGTCTTTAAGTGACGCTCCAATTCTCAAGCCAGAGAATCATGAGAAATGGAAGAACAACATGATGCTCCACCTAGAAGCCATCAGTGATGAAATGATCGAAGTAATAAAGAATGGCCCCATAGTCATTCAACAACTCAAGCAAGTCATGGAGGTTTTTAATGGTAGAGACAGAGTTCCCACTGATGAAGAACCAAGTGGTGGTTCCTCACAAACAGGTGCTTGAACCACTGGAAGACCTACTAGTCAAGTTATTTACGAGCCAAAGCCTAGAGAGCTCTGGACATCGAAAGATGCCAAGAGAAATCGACTGGATGGTCAGGCTCGCAATATCATCATACGTTCCACTCCAGAGCACATACAGTGTAAACTGTGGGGTGTAAAAACGGCGAAAGTGGCCTGGCAACTGATTAAGGAAATCTGTGCCGGCACTGAGAAAACAAAGGAAAATAAGTTCGAAGTTTTGAAGCTCAAATTCCAAAACTTTAAACAAGGTCCCACAGAGACTCTTGAAGAACTAGATTTCCGGTTCACAACTTTGATGAGTGAAATGGCTGCACTTGGTGAAAGTGAGAGATACTGTAACTCTGAAAAGGTGAAGACTATCGTGAGAAGCTTGAATCAAAATTGGGAACACACTCAGTATTTTTATTTCAACCAAGGAATGTCAAATATCACTCCAGTAGAACTCTTTTCCCACTTAGCTACTGCAACTATGAAACTACTCAGAGAGAACAAACAATTGCTGAGAAAGTTCACAATGTTTCTTTAGTAACACAAGGTACTTTTGAAAAGAAGGATACCAAGGAAATGACTGAGGAAGATGCTCTTGCTGTAAAGCAAATGAGAAAAATATGTCAATCGGGAGATTGAGAGAAGAAAAGCCAAAGAGAAGCTGAAAAAGCATCTAGGCTCAAATTATCACGAGTACAAAAATATTCAGCTGTCAAGCTCGCTGAACAAGCCGGCTCAGCAAGCATATAGTACTAAGGAGGCAAAAATCGGAAATGATATCTGTTTCTATTGTCAGAAACCTGGTCATTTTAAAAGAGATTGCCCTGTTTTCAATAAGCTAAAGGCAGGTGACAAGAAAGATAGAAGAAACTTCAAGAGAGGTCAAAGAGCTATGCTCACTGAAGAAAGGAAAAAGATTCAAATCCAACTGGATGCTCTTGATATTGAGTCAGAATCTGAGGAAGAAGACTCAGATGATACCAAATTACCTTCTCCAGAATTATGTGGCATCACTCATGAATTAGTTGACTTTGGTCAAAAGAAAAGGGAATTATGCGGGGTTACTGAGGAGATCTATCCAGATTGCTCCAACATTGAGCCCTGCCTAATGGCAGACGAGGTAACCAACATCTCTCAATTCATAACTTATGAGAGTGATGAGGAAGAAATCAGAGATTTAGAATATTTTAAAAGAGAACTTGATCTCTACAAAAGAGAATTTCAAATGATCCGAGCTAGAGCCGACATTCTTGAAGAAGAAAAGAATTCTCTTGAGAAGGAAAATTCACAATTACTCAAGATATCTGAGAAAAAGGATGCTGAAAATACATTTCTCAAAGCACAGATATCTGAAACAGAGAAGTTACACAGAAAGACAATGGATATACTCCAAAAGGAAAATAAAGATCTTCTTTCTGAAAATGAGGAACTCAAGAAGAAATAACTATCTTTTCAATCCTATGCCAAAGCTTGTGACAATCTTACTGAAGTACACTCCTATTTAAGAGATCCTTCAAAAGGGAGGACTTGGGCTGGACACACAAACAAATAGTTCTACCACTATGAATAAGAGTGACCAAAGAATAACATTTGTTAGTGCTCAGCAAGATGATTCCCAAATAACACAGAAAGCTAAGGTTGTTGACAAAGGAAAGGCAGTTGCGACCAAACCTTTGTGGGAAAAACAAGTCCAAAAGAAAACTATTGGGAATGTTTCTGTAAAGAAACATAACACTGAAAAGTGCAATCACCCACAGTGCTATGTCTCTCAGAAAGGAAAAATTGCAGGAGCAGGCAAATTTTCCAACATCACGTTTTCCGGAAAGAAAGACGTTCCAGAGACTAGCAAAGCTGCTGAGAAGAGAACTCAGACATGACCAGGTGGTCGAAATGGCATTGGCTATAAAGCCATCGGGAAATAACTCGCTCGTGAGTACAAACAAGAGCAAGAACGATGGATGAAAGCCAGGATTGCGCATAGCAATCATCAGAAGTGGAAGAAAGAACAGGTTACGACCACTCTGAATGCCAGGGCTAGAAGAAGTCTGGCAAGGAAAGCTAAGTTTGATGAAAAGCAGACTCAGCAATCTGACAGGTATCTGAAAGCACCACGAGGAGCACCAACACACCAAGAAGGAAAATAGCTTTAAATGATAATGATACCAATCATTTACCTAAAATTCCTCCTTATGTTCCAACAAGACAAAAGAATATCCGAAGGAAGTTCATTCAGAAATAGATTCATACAGGGAGATTCTTTAGTCTAGAAGGTTCCATTGTTGGAATGAGAGCCTAACTCTTTGTTTCTAGTTTTGTGCAGAACACTCTGAGGAAGAACCCGAAGTGGCATTTTGATAGTGGATGTGGGAAGCACATGACAGGAGACAAATCAAATCTGATTAATTACAGAAAATGCGACAATGGACCAATTATTAGATTTGCTGGAGGAGATGAAAATCGAACCATAGGATTTGGCAATCTGAAGTTTGGAGCCCTTACAATCTCTGAAGTACTACATGTAAAGGGATTGAAATATAATCTCTTAAGCATGAGTCAATTAATAGACAAAGGGTACACTGTCAAGATCAAGTCAAAACTATGCAAAGTAATTGACAATGAGTCAAAGCAGACAGTCTTGGTTGCTAGGCGAAAAGGAAATCTTTATGTTGCTGACTGGGCATCTGCCACAACTGAAGAATGTCTCATGGTGAGTCAATCTGGCCACACTGAAGAAAACTGGCTATGGCATAAAAGAATGAGTTACTTAAATTTCAAAACTCTGAACAAGCTAGCCAAGAAAGAATTGGTGGTTGGTTTACCCAAAATGGTATATAGAAAAGATGGTATATGCTCAGCTTGCCAAATGGAAAAACAATCCAAAACATCTTTCAAGTCTAAATCTAGACACTCCAGTGAAAGGCCACTGCAAATGTTACATATGGATCTTTTTGAATCCTCTGTAACTAGCTATGCAGGAAAGAAGTATGGTCTGGTTGTTGTTGATGATTACTCAAGATTCACTTAGGTTGTATTTCTCAAACAAAAATCTGATGCAAGGGTTGAAATACCCAACTTGCTGAATAAGCTTGAAGTCATGAAAAATGACGAGGTATCTGTAATCCGAACAGACCATGGTACTGAGTTTGTGAACCAGTACATAAAAGAGTTTTGTACCTGCAAAGGTATACAACATCAACTATCTTCCGTAAGGACACCACAACAAAATGGTGTTGCTGAAAGGAAGAATAGGACCCTAAAAGAAGCATCAAGAACAATGCTTGCTGACACTGAAATAAGTGAAATCTATTGGGTTGAAGCTGTTAACACAGCCTGCTATACTCAAAATAGATGTTTGATTAACAAACACCATGACAAAACTCCTTATGAGCTTTTGATTGGTAGACCCCCTAGTATCAAACATATAAGGGTGTTTGGTTGCAGATGTTTTGTTCTTAACAATGGAAAAGAATACTTGAGAACATTTCAACCAAAAGCAGATGAAGGAGTATTTCTTGGTTATTCTCTGAATAGCAAAGCCTACAGAATCTACAACAAAAGAACGCAAAAGATTGAAGAATCTGTTCATGTAGTCTTCTACAAAGGAAATAAGAAAGTACCCTTGAATGAAGAACTCTCAGATAGGTTCAAAAAGCTGATGATTAAAGATTCTGAAGAAGAATCTTCAAAAGGAAACAATTCTATCATTCACTTAGAGGATGAATCTGACGATGAAAAGCAACCATTGCTTAGTAACAACCAGATGACTCTAAGACATGATGAAGAATTTCCTATGAGAATTCCATAAATGGAACAGGTTACTGAGAACCTTCATCATGAAGAGGTTTATGAGAATGAGATTGTTGAAAATCAAATTCCAGATATCTCTAACACTGAAAAAGTGTCAGATATCCATGGCATTTTCCATGCGTCAGATATCTCAGATACTGCACAAGTATCCTATCAAGATCATATTAATTCACATTCAAATCAAAATAATATTGATCCTACTAGTTCAAAACCCATTATGAAATGGATAAGAAATCATCCTGCCAAGGATGTGATCGGTTCTTTAGACCAAGGAGTTAGAACTAGGAGAGCAATTGCTGACTCTCTTTATGGTTGTTTCATCTCAAATATTGAACCTAAAACTATAGAAGAAGCATTTAAGGATCAAGATTGGATATCTGCAATGCAAGAAGAGTTGGATCAATTTGAGAGAAACAAAGTCTGGAAACTGGTTCCATTTGTTGACGGAATATCTGTAATTGGAACCAAGTGGGTTTTCAGAAATAAAATGAATGAGTTTGGTGAAATAACCAGAAACAAAGTAAGGTTGGTTGCCAAGGGATTCACCCAGACAGAAGGACTAGATTTTGACGAGTCATATGCTCCAGTTGCAAGATTGGATGCAATTAGACTATTTCTAGCCTTTGCAGCTCATAATGACTTCAAAGTTTATCAGATGGATGTTAAAAGTGCATTCCTAAACGGTGAACTTGCTGAAGAAGTCTATGTTGAACAACCACCAGGCTTTGAGGTTTCCACAGAAAGTAGAATGGTTTATAAGCTTCAGAAAGCTCTGTATGGACTGAAACATGCTCCGAGAGCATGGTATGATACTTTAGCCAAATACTTGCTGGAAAGTGGCTTCAAGAAAGGAGATGTTGATAAAACACTCTTTACTTTAAACCATGAAGGGAAACTACTTCTAGTCCAAGTATATGTTGATGACATTATATTTGGATCTAAAGACAAGCAACTTTGTGAAAACTTTGCTGAGCTCATGAAAAGTAAATTTGAGATGAGCATGATGGGAGAATTAAACTACTTCCTAGGATTGAAAGTCAAGCAACTTAATGATGGAATATTCATTAGTCAAACAAAGTATGCAAAGGACATGCTCAACAAGTTTAATCTAAAGCCTTCTGAAAAGAATGCTAAGATACCTATGAGCATTGGAACCAAAATGACCTATACTGAATCTGACAAGAGTGTTGAAGAACACAAGTATAGGAAATTGATTGGGTCTCTACTGTACCTCACTGCAAGTAGACCTGATATTCAATATGCAGTTGGAGTGTGTGCTAAATTTCAGACAAATCCAATGCAATCACACTACAACATTGCTATGAAATATTAAGATATGTAAAGGGTACTGTAGAAGTTGGATTGTGGTATCCAAAAGACAGTGGATTGAGTTTAGTTGGCTATTCTGATGCTGACTATGCTGGATCATTGCTTGATAGAAAAAGCACCCCAGGAACTTGTCAATTTCTTGGTGCCAGATTAATATCATGGTTAAGCAAGAAACAAAACTCAATTGCCACATCTACCACATAAGCTGAATATATTGCTGCTGGGTGTTGTGCTTCACAGATATTTTGGATACAATAACAACTCAGAGACTATGAGGTCAATGAAGAGAAAACTCCAATTTTCTATGACAACACAAGTGCTATTGCCATAACTCAGAATCCTAAGTTTCATGCAAGAACAAAGCACATTGATGTTAGACACCACTTCATTAGAGACCATGTTGAAAAAGGCAACATAGAGATACTCAAGATTGGTACTGAAGACCAACTTGCAGATATCTTTACAAAGCCTTGCAAGAAAGCAGGTTCTTAACCTTAGACACAGTCTTGGGTTAATGGAGTTACCAAAGGAACTGAAAATTTCTAATCTCTGATGAGAATTCAGAAAGGAGAAAGATATCTGGATCAGGTATCTAGATATTCAAGGCAAAAAGGTATCTGAGACGGGAACTCATATACAAAAAGAAGCTAAGAATGTGAGTGAGATAGGAACTCAGTATGATTAAGAAGGGAAAAAGGAGAGATACGATATCTGGAACAGGAATCCAGAATATCAAAGGCAAAAGGTGAAACACTTAGCAAACAAGTATCTGAGACGGGTACTCAGATATCAAAAGTTAAAGGGTAAAATAGCTATTTGAAGATTTCTGAGACAGGTACTCAGATATCTAGATCACTCAGTGAGGGGGAACACAAAAGAGAATAGTACAACTGTCTGCAGTCAACTACTCTCTTGAAATTTGTATTATTTCTATCTTTGTGTAAAACTTAAACAGATACTGAGTGTGAGATAGACTAAGATACAAAAATGTCCTTATTCACACAGAAGAAATGTGATTCAGATAGCTAATCGCCAAAATTCATTAATTGGGCACAATTACAATTACTGATTGTGATCATTGCTGAAGAAGCAATAGTGACCCTTGATGAAATGGGCATTTGATCTTTAACGGACGAGATTAATTCTCTGTAAAATAGTGGACTGTAAAAACTCAGACGTGGCCCACTAAGCATTTAATGTCAAGCGAATTTTACCCACGCCTATCTGCACGTACACAGATACTTACACACAAAATCAATTTGTATGTATATGTCTGTTGAGATTTACGTTGCTGTATATATAGGATTTTGGCAAAAGAAATCACCTTCGCCTAATCCAATATTCATACTTACACAGAAATAGCAAAAACAATCCTTCAAAGTTTTCTGCAAAGAATCACTAATCTCCTACCTTAATCCCTTTCCGACTTTCAAAACCTCTCACTATTTAAAGAGATGGCTCCAAAACGTGCTTCTACCCAGAAATCCCAACTACTACCTCTGGTACTACTGAAAAGCAAGCACCAGTGTTGGTTATCACGAACAATTGATTGGTAGGAGACTTCAATCCTGATCATTGGACTTCAAATCACTGGATGATTTGGGGTGGTTCCATGATTGAGGAATACCTTACTGCTGCTATCGAAAATCAAGCTGATAGGAAGCTGATTCTTGGTATGCTTGAAAAGGCACAGATCAAGGGTTTCCTGTCTGCTATTCTCAGTGAAGTTTCTTCACTGGATGTGTTGGAATTTTACAACAATTCCAGGATTATTTCCTGTGTTTCTCAAGGCACTGAGATAGTGTCTATAAAATCAAGAGTTCAAGGAAAGGACATCCTTTTGAACTTAACAACTTTCCTGAGTTGTTTGAACTTCAAAATCTTGGAAATGATTTTGAAATAAACACCAAGGATGATGATCTCCTTGAAGGTGTGAAGCAACTATACAATGATGTGTGTGATCTTGAAAAATCAGATACACCCATCGACTTAAAACTTGCTGACATCAGAACCAGACATATGTTGGTTCACTGGGATGTATTGGCATGTATCTTTCACAGATCTTTGATGGTCTACAAGGAGGATTTGACCAGATAAGCCAAGAACGCTGGATGATGATGTTCTTGTTGAATTAACAAAACAAAAGGCTGGAAAACCCTTTTAATTGGGGGAAGTACGCCTTCATGAAATTTGTGAAGAAGATACAAGGCTTTGAGCCTAAAATCGTTAAGGGCCTTGCTGAGCCAAAAGCCACAGTAAGCTATGGACTGAAGATATGCTTCCTGCTGGAAAAGCTTGGCATTGAGCTCAGAGAGAAGGTTGACATAGCCAACAGTAACCTGCTTTACAAATATGAGTATACAAACATGATGAAAAAGGTTACTGCATCTCAGAAAGGTTTCAAGAAACGAAAGACTGATGAGGTATTTGAGGGTTCCGTTGCGACCAAAAAGCCTAGAACTTCATGAAAGAAGTCTGCTGGCAAATTAGTAGACATACCCATTGTGGATGTCGACTCTCAGATATCTGACTCCACTGCTGATGAATTCATCAATGCTGCTAAGACAACTACTGATGAACTCATCAATGCTGCAAAAGATACAACTGCTGATGAACTCATCAATGCTACCAAGGAAAGCCTTGCTGATGAACTCATTGGTAAAAATGAGAGTAGTGGCAGGTATCAAGCCCTATCTGCAGAAACTGCAGGAATTATGGATCAATCAGTTCCTAATGCTGATGAGAGCTCTGATGATGAATTGGTCATCTCTCAAGTCCTACAGAAATCAAAAAGGGCTAAGGTTGCTGAAAAAGTAACTAGTTCAAAGGATGCTGAAAGAATAGAGGTATCTGAAGAAGAACCTACACCACAAAGTTCTTTGAACAAGCACTGCTTGAGGTCTTGAGAAAGCACCCATTACTAAGGTTGCTGGAGAAGCACTTAGTACAGAGGTTGCTGGGATAGCACCTAAGTCCAAGGAATCTGGACAAGACACACTCAAGCTGGTAGAAGAAGCTTTGAGAAGTGGTGATATAGTGATGGAGGATTCTGACATTGCCTCCACACTATACAAACTGTCATAAAAGGATCAGGATGAGCCACACTTTAATCCACCTTCCAGATCCAATTCACATGATTCACCAGATGATAATGAAGCCATGGTGAATGAATTGCAGTTTGACATACCAGCACTTCTGATTGCTGAAGAAAATCCTGTAAAAGTGCAGGTTCCCCAACTCAATCTGAGGGATCAAACTGAGGCATCTGCTCGGAATGATCAACCCGGGGAGGCAACTGAGTTAGTCACTCATGAAAGGTCTGAAGTACCTGAAACTTCAAACAAAGAAGCTGAAATGGAACAACAAGACCAAAGCATAGAAGGGTCACAAGTTCCAGAGACCAATCAGCCTAACATTGTTCAGGTAGCTGAATGGTTTAACTCTCTACTTGTGATATTTTGTGTTTAATAATCTTGTTATATAATAAAATTTCTTTGTTACAGGCTGAATTAGAAACACAAGAACAAGAGGAAGCTGGGAAGCTTGCCTCAGAGGCTGAGAAGGAGGCTACTACAACCTCACCTCTTAAGGAATCTGAGCCTGTGCTACAGGTGATAGAGAATTCCTTAAGACATTACTTTTCAGATATATGTTAATACACTTAACTAATTAAGTGGATGTTTCTAATAGGCTCCAACTGAGAAAGAAGAAGGAAAGGCAGAAATGCCAGAAAAGGACCCTGAAACCGTCAAGATTTCTAAAGAAAGTGTCATTGAGCCTTCTAGTGTGAAGGTATATAAAAATCAGTGATAACCACTTTTCATTATGGGTTAATATGTATTCTTCTCTAATTACTCAATACTTTCTACTTACAGGCTCATTCAGAAGTAGAAGTTCAAGGGGAAAGAGTTGCGACATCCCCTGCACCCATGGAAATTGATGAAGCCCCCAAGGCAACATCACTAGAAAGAACACCAGAAACTGAGAAAGTTTCTGAGAAAAGTGATTCTGAGCCTCCTGTTGAGGAAGTTCAAGCAGAAAGAAAGGTTGATGAGGACCAGACTCCCAAGTCTCCACCTCACAACAAGATATCTGAGGCACCCCCTGCCTCAGTAGTACAAGTCTCTGAGCCTGATGTACTCATTCAGGCTCAAACAAGTGTGCCAAAGGTCTCTGCATTCTCAACAGAAGACCTGCTTCCATTCTTCAAAGACCACACTCTCAAGAAACATCTCAAGTGTTTCAGAAAGTGGCAAAAGCTCATAAGCTTAGATCTGACTGAATTAACAAAGGTGACTGATCACCAATTGAGAAGAGTCAGAGCTTTTGACTTGGAGAATTATGTCCATGCTATGTTCCCAACAGAGCAATACTCTTTTGCTACTCTGATGCATAAGGAGTTTGTCAAAGAAGCTGCACACAAGCTCATAGAAGCTTTTGAGAAGGCAGATGGTCAGACCAGAATGCAGATGGCATTCAAGCCTATCTTTCCCCAGAACCTACAGTGCATTCCCTCTGAACAAGAGGAAGTAAATGGGCAAATGCTCACTATTCCAGAAGTGATCAATCTGGTCTCTGAAGATGAGGAAGAGAAGGAGACTGATGAGAATGATTATGAAGAACCTCCTTCTGACCATCACAAGGATGAGGATGACAAAAAGGATGATGATGATGCCCCTGCACCAGGGACAGGAGGGATTGCACAAGGAAACAATGCCTCAGTTGCTGAAAAGCACACTGAGAGGACATCACAACAATCCCCTCCTCCATCTCCTCAGAAATCTACCCATCCACCTCTCCAACAAAAAGACTCTACTGAACAAGTAGTTGAGCACTCTGAGGAAACAACTCAAAAAATATTGAATGCACAAGCCAGAGTTGCTCAACTCAAACAATTGTTGGAAGAAGAACAACAGCTAAATCTTCAACTGGAAGAAAAGATAGCTAAATCCAGAGTCAAGCTAGATAAACTTGAAGAACAAACGCGCAAAGAGACGCAAGCTTACTCTGAGATTAAAGGGCTCCGGGACGTTGATGTGCTCAAATTACTACTTAGAAAACAAGTAGAAAGAAGTTGTTGTAGACAGATAATGCTAACCACAGAATCATTCGCTAAGGAACCAATTAAGCTACCAAACAGTTGAAAACAAATAGTCACTTGTGGAAACGGCTTAATTTTTTTGGTTTTGATTACTTCTAATAAATAGAAAACAACAAAGCAGAGAAACGGTTTGTAACAATGAGATAAGAGAACACAGCAGTTATGATCGATTAATGCTAATCCGCTCTAGGGAAATCGCTCATGCTTGTCATACGGTCGGTGTACTTAAAACGATCAATCCAATTCAACCAAACGCTATTTGAAAATCTTTAAACCAGAGTAATCGTGGGTCGTCAATCCACGATCCTTAACCAAAACGTTTTAGAGAATCTCTGAACTAGCTTATTGAATTGAAAGGTTTTTACGAAGATATTTTAACGAGCCTAACCTATATGAACTAATCCTAACCCTAGAGGTGAATACGCAATTACCGTCACATCACTGCCGTGTTCGGAGTGATTTAGCTACTCATAACAGATGATTGCACGCAGAGATTCATGGTAAAAATCGTATGAAACATAGATGATAAAATCGCACGCAATAACATACAATTCAATCGATAAGATAAAGAACGAATTGTAAAGAACAAAGCAATGGAGAAATCAATACCAATAATCTTGATGATAAAATTCAATGAATAACCGAGCTCCAAAGATGTCTCAATGTCAATGTCTGAATCTAGGAGCTTTTTTCTCCCAAAAACTAGGTTAAAAGAAGTATGCAAAAGTATTACTCATTCTAAGCTAATAAGGAAAAATGAATTCTGGGGGCCGACGCTCGCCACGGCGAGTCTTCTTTATCGCAATAGATATCCGGCTCGTAAAATCTCACTGCGGCGGACCAATTTCCTCGCCACGGCGAGCCTCTAAATGCCCACCTTTAGCTCAGAAATCGGCCCGGCAGAAGGATACCGCCGCAATGATCTCAACTTTGCAAATTCGAGCGCCATCTCGCCACAAGTGATGAATCCTTGCCACGGCGAGCCATGTTAATCAGCTTGCCTTTATTTTGGCTCAAAATCATCGATTCCTGCAAAACAACATCAAAATACCAAAGCATAAAAACGTACAAGAAACACTAGAAAACAATAACCAAAGACTAACAAAGACCACTAAAAAGGACCAAATGAGACGTTAGAATATTGTCTCATCAGACGTTGTTGATTACATTACTAAGGGGTTAGATGCTGAACAAGTATCTGAAGAAAAGCATGATGCTAAGGCTGCATCTTCACCATGGAAACCATCCTCTAAAGGCAAGAAACCCATATCTGAGATGGTTGCTGCCTTCAGAAACCTTGATGAAGAAGTGCAAGAGGATGAAGATCACTGGGCTGATGACTCAGATGATGAAGAAGACAAGGCATTGGCAGAACACCGCAATGAACACTTAGCGGTTTCTCATTTGAAAAGGAAGCTGATTGCTCCTGAAATATTCAGCAGGCTACCAATTGTCAACTCCAATGAATACTTGAACAGATATCAAGTACTGGCTAAATTGAAAAAGGAGTTGTCTTCTCAAGATAAAGCCGCCATTGCATCAGTCCCTGCAGAAATGAAGACATTCACTGAGCTCATCACTCAGAGAACAACCAGTCTGGTCCTTGCTCAGAAAGACCTAGGCATGGTTAGGGATGATGACCAAAACTTGGCTGCAAAAGCCTTTGAAGAGGCTAGCTATGCTGCTGGAAAAGCAGATGCCATACTAGGCCCATTGGCAGAGCTTACTGATAAGGAAAATTGACTTATCAAACAAAATCAGGAGCTCAAGGCTGAACTTTAGAAGTTGGTTACTGCCTACAATTACTTGCAAAGGAATTTTGAGTCTATCTTAGAATCCTTTGTGGTACTTAGTCAGTCAACAATGACTAAGGGGGAAGGATTTGGACCTCAAGGTCAGGGAGAAGGATTTCAACAAAAGAAGAAATCCGGAGTTGGTGCTGCTCAGAAAGGAAGAGGAAACAAGAGAACTTCGCAGCCACCACTCAGAATAAATGAGCCTTCCTCAAGTCAAATTGCTTTGCAAATAGTAGCTATTTCCCAGCAACCAACTGAAGAAACAACAATGATAACAAGGGCCAGGGCACAAAGACCTCCAAGGAGTACCAAGGCTCCAAGGAGAAGACAAGTGAAAGGGATTGAATGGTCTTCTGAAGAAGAAGAAGAAGAAGGCCAAATCAAATCCCAGGGCAATGAAGAAGGCTGCAAATCACCTAACAAGAGAAATCTGGAAGATGATGATGAAGATGAGGATGAAGATGAAGCTCCTCTTCACAGAAAGAGAAGAAAGGTTGATAGCCTATCTGAGCCCATAGTTGCAAAGCCTTTGGCAGCTAAAACACCCTATGGAATTACCAAGTCAATCTAGGGTGGTTTTTCAAGCAATCCCCCAAAGGAAAACTCAAGGCAAAGGAGGAATAGATTGAGAGCTGAAAGAAGAAAAGGTCAACTTCCACTCAGGCCAGAAGAAGCCAGAATTGAGTATGTGAAGACTGACAACAACTCCTCCTCCTGCAGGTGTATTCATCAGAGGAATAGATACTAGAACTCAAGTACTTGCTTGTAAATGAAAAATGATTTCCAGTACCCATCCATCAACAACTTATGGCATGGAGAAAAGATAAGCCAATCTTGATCAACACCAATCATGTCAAAGCTTGGTTGGATTTTGAAGTTGTCAAGAGAGTTGAAGCCATGAGGAAGGACCTTAATGATGAATGTCCTTATGGAAAACCTGATGATGTGCATATAGTCCCAAACCTCACTGGAACAGGCACAAGGCCAAGACTTGTTGTGGAACCCTTTGAGTCATTCTACATGACTGAAGATCAATATAAGGGTGACATCAGATATCTGAGGATCATATATGATTACTTCAAGCTATCAGATATCAGAATTGAGCATGCCTGGAAATGGGGAAAGTATTTATGGGTCAAACACTTTGCCAAGAAGAATCCCACCAAATCATACAAAGAAGTATGTGGTTATGCCAGAGACACTAGATGTTGGTCAGAACCTTGCTCTATGACTACACAGATGATATCAAAAGATTTGAAGATAGGAAATATGCAAATTGACCCTTGGAGCTGCTGAATATTTGAAGACTTGAAGACAAGTTAATTAGGATGTTTACTTGGAGCTTGGTTACTCCTGTTGTCCTAGTTAACTATGTATTTTGTATATTGTTGATTGAGCTGAAAAGTATTTTATGTATTAAGTTATCTTTGAATTTTACTTGTAACATATCTGATGAACCTACTATCAGATATAAATCTATAAAAAGATAACTTGTCAGCAAAGATCACACCTTGTGATTTTGTTGATGCTTACTTTCTGCACTTAATTAAAATTTTAATTAAAAAGATCATAAGAATTGATTAAGTGTTAGATTGTTCCCTCTTCCAAGTTGTAATAGGTTTTAAAGATAGTCATCGTTGACTGATCAAAAATGAGGAAATTTGTTAGGAATATGTTTTTAGATTTTGATCAGCAACCTAATGACTTATCTTAGCTCAGAAAGGTGGTTAGTACTCTTGGTTCACTTGAACACTGTAAAAGAGGAAAATCACTAAGTATGATAGTATAGCAAATATTGTATAGGATGTTAGGTCTCTGAATGTAATTTTTATTTCCTTAAAGAAGATCAAGAAGTATGCATCCAGCAGGAGAAATTCAATCTTAAAATGAAGTTTTGAAGACTGCACAAGATTGCTGAAGACAAAGGTTATCAGATACCTATGTCCAGATATCTTTGACAAACAAGTGTTTCTCACTAAACCAGCTTTGCAAAAGATATCTGAGAACGCAAGGTTTCTGAACGAGGAAAAGTGCCCACAGACATCTACACTCCGATACCTTGGATAAAACTATATTTCTGGGAAACAATGTTTCAACAGGTATCTGGAGATGAGAAAGTCTCTGGAAAGGGACATGCAATGCTTCAGAAAGCGTGCATAGTTCCATTGGCACTACAGGACAAAAATAGTACAATGCAATAAATGCGCAGACAGAGACAACTGAACAAAAGAGGAAATCTCTGAAAAGAGACAACGTCTTCTGCAGTACTATTTTCAATATTAATAGTTTGAATTTCATTAAGCCTAACGGATACTATTCAAACGGCATGATTTTCAACTATAAATATGATCACTTAGAATGCTTGAAACACACACAGAACTTACACACCAAGAACTTACATCTACGAACTTATTTATTCAAGCATACAAGCCTTCAATCTACTCATTCTTCAGCTTACAGTTGCGACTAAGCTCTTGAATTCTAAGTAGCACGAAAGTTTTAAGTGTCCTGATCCTTAACAAGCATTGCTATCTGTGAAGGAGTTGAATCAAAAGATCATGAATCTGAGATTCATTCTTTAGAACATTTATCATAGACTTGGATCAGTAAAGAACTTATCACCACACATTGTGAAGTGTGTCAAGTGACTCTTGTGCAAGAAGGTAGTATTACATAACTGTAGAAGTTATTAATCTATCAAATCCTGATAAACTACCTTAACCAACACCTTAAACGGCGTGGAGTACAGGAAGTACTTAGTTTGGGAAACTAAGGAATAACTCCAAGGTTACTGAGCATAGGAAGTACTTAGTTTGGGAAACTAAGGAATAGCTCAAAGGTTTCTGAGTATAGGAAGTACTTGGCTGAGAAATCCGGGGAATAACTCAGGGGGAACACTTGGTTGGGAACCTAGTGTATTTAGGAATCGAGAGAAGATATTTGTAAGGTGAACTCAATTATCTGTCTTAGTGGATTCTAGGTCTGAGAAAGGCCGAAGTGGATTAGTTGAAGGATTACGCCACCTTCAGATACCACTATAAAGATCAGTGTTATTTACTTTCTTCAATTTATTACTTGCTTTATTTACCTTGCTGAGTATTTACACATATCTTGCTGAGCACGTGCACTTATAACAGAAAAGTCTTCCGCTATCTGAAATTAAGTATCAGATATCTTCACAAATATCTGAGAAATTGTGTTTATCGACAATAGTTGTAAAAGACTATTCATCCCCCCTAGTGTTTTCCCTTTGCCGTTATCTGGACCAACAACCACCTTATAACTCCTTGCCTAAACCACCTAATAACTCCTTGCCTAAACCTCAAACTTGGTTGTTTATATTGAAAAGGATACTTTTAACAAAGTGTTGAATGAAGCTATCGTTGATAAATTTCAAAGTATAGATTTCAAAGTATGACAAAGCGTCGTGGTCAATTGTAGTTTTTTTTATTTTTGAAATTTAGGAACAATACTTTTATTGATTTTTATGTTCTATATAATTCTCCTGTTGAATAATTGTGCTATTCCTCACTTTATTTTATACGTTCGCCCATCCTATAATAGAGTTAAAACGTTATGTACAAATATAGTTGTTAAAAGTACGCACTCATATAAATGGTAACTCCTAGTAATACTAACAAAGCAAGAAAAGGACTTGTTGCAATCAACCAATTCTACGATAAGGAAAGCCAAAAAGACTGTTCACCGTAAATATAGCTAGCCATAAACTTCACATTGAACAAGTGCAGTGACGATAAATTTTATTTGGTCCACTTGTGGAAAATCTTCAAAGAGTATTATTTTTGTAGGTTCATGGGGAGCAAATACATTAATTCAAGTACTGCAGACTATGAATTTTGGTACATTATATCTGTCTTATCCTAATTTAACTAGCCAAGTTTTTGGGTGTACATTAAAACTAGATTTCGACAAAAATGGAAAACCCTAAAAATTAATTATGACTAAAAAGACATTGTTATTAATAAAGGGACTTCCAATGAAAATGATATGAAATACTACATTGTTCTAAAATTTATAAAAGTGGCCATTGAACAGTTATTATGAAGCCACACCATTATTGTAAAATTATTTAAAAGAAGAGCTAACCTAATGTTGAAAGTAACCAAATTATTATAAATATAGTCAAAGTGTGTATAAAATCCTTAAATTGCAAGCTACCTTATAATTTGTCGAAAGCCGATTTGTTTACAAATTTTATAGCCGTATCATATGCATTGGATTAATTATCATCACATACAAGTATTTAAAGTTCATTTTTTATGCTAACTCTCGATAGCGCTTTCATCATCACATATAAGTATTTAAATCATGACAATTGCCAACATATTACTTTCACCTCGTTACCTAGAAGGATTGGAATTGGTGAATTGTCTGGGACAGTCGGATTTAGTCGAGAAAAAAGATTGTAGTTAAGTACGTGATGTAATGGTATGTAAATACATCATTCTGGAGTATATGATGAATTGATGATATGAAGCAAAAGGCCTTTGCGGCCTTAGCCAGTGAGCATTTCATATCCATGGTTCAAATTGGTATAAACTTTATTCGGAAGATTTAGAATTCAAGTTAAAAATCTTATGATATAAGCTTTTCTTTTTCATACGTACCTTAAAGATGATAAATCATAAGGGACATATGTCGTTATCTTTAAGATTTTTGATAGATTACAAATCCCTCGAATATTAATCAGAACGATACGGGTCAACATCCAAGATTTCAGTCCCCTTGGTGCATATTTAATACCGTTGCTTCAAATGAGCAAATTTACCCCAAGTCTTGGTTAGATTGTCGGTAAATGAAAATTCATTTCATATTCTATTCGACTCAATCTCAACTTCACACTTTAATCTTTTGTTTGTCCCAATATTCCAACTTCACATAATATTAACATGAATATTTATACTACTTTATTCATTCTACCTTACATTTTTAATATTGTTATAAATATGCATACATTTTATTATTAAAACTCGTGATTCATGACCAACTCAATGAGAAATTGAATATAATACGGAGGTAGAGTATTATTTGCATGAATTAAATTTGGTCTTTTAAATGTCCTCAGTGTTTTCCAGTGGTTAATTGCAAAATACAACCCAACTCTTGTGACTCTTGTGAGTAAAATTTTGTACTTATAGTAGGTTAATTTACACAGGTCATAATAGTACGTACTCTGAAATGAATTATCACCAATTCACCATGCACCATGCGTGACAACTAATTTTAATTTTCACTTACTTTTTAACAAAAAGTCAAAACTTTCATATTTTAATCTGAACTGTAAAAAGTTTCCTACATGGGATAATCTTTGTGTGTATGGTCTGACTCACAACACGGGAGCTAGGTAAAACATAAAAGGTGTATGTCACGATCATAATATACGACAACATGATGTATCACAGATTAATTAGATTGTTTGGTTAACGATTAAAATCAAGAAAATTAGATTAAAATATGTATTTTTAATCAGGTTTATGTAATTTTAATCGCTATTGGTCACTAAGTGATTAACATCGACTCGGCCAGTTTAGGTCCTAAATTGAATCTATAATCATGAATCCAAAAACTGAAATGCTTTCGGGGGTCACGTTGTATTTATTTAATTCAACGACTATCTGTATTTCTATACAGACATTAAGCTATAATCAATATGTGTACTGTTGATGGGAGTTTTGAAGACATGACTGAGAATTAAAACCTATGCCTTGGGAAATGGGTACAAAATAATTTCACTAGCTATTGTTTTGTAATGAGGATAAATAGTAAACAGTAAAAATAGAAGAATTTAAAAAATATTGCAGTGTACAGGAAATTGTGTAGTTTTTGTCCGAAGAAGAACATCAATAAGCCTACGGGCACCATCGGTGCTCGTACCAAGCAAGTAAAACAAACAAGATAACAATCTTTATTTCGTCCTAGGATTTGTGGGTTGAAACTTGTGTAATACCAATTTCATGTCTTATCTGTTCCTTTTTTTATAGTACTAGCTAACATTAATCTATTTGTAATGTCCCCCTTCCGAATCGGACTTTTGGACCAGCACAATTGCTCATGAAACACTTTTTGAATAATCACAATGTAATGATCCCATCGTTCCAATATATACATGTCATTTCTTGCATATTTTATCATCAATCGTACGTGCATTGAGACTTTCCAATTGGTTACCCATCATAATATTGCCGCAAGACAAACACGATTAACATTGAAGGGACTCTCCATTTTAATACTCAAACTATTGCACATTTTTCATCAATCGTGCGCACACTGGGACTTTCCATTTGAATATCCATTCTAATATTACTGGGACTTTCCATTTGATTATCCATTCTAATATTGTTTCAAAACGAACACACCGAAGTTCTTATTGATGGATTTACCCAAAATAAAGTTGCACTTATTATATGAGTACCGTTCTCAACTAATTTAAGATCTATTGAAACTTTAGGGTGTTTTTACTAATATATATCTAGTTTAAATAATAGATAAAATTATTTTTAACTTCTATATCAGCCTATATTCAATGTACATATATCCTATGTAATTGCAGAAATAGATGGATGTTTGGTACGGGATCAACTATCAATTTTAATTGAGTGAAACAATTTCGTGTTTGCATAACATCTTTAGTTTAGTTTTACAGTTAACTATTTTAATTGAGCGGACTTAGTTAAAATCTTCACTTTCAATCCAGACACAATTGTTCACAACTTTTACGTATAAAATTTTAACTCTATCTCAAATATTTTTTGTCACAACTCAATTGAAATTGAGTTGATATTCAACAACTTAAATTTAGTTGATATTCAACTAAGTTATGTGTCAAGTCGTCTATGCTTATTTTTATAAAATAATTAATTACATAATGAATCCAGATATAATAACATGAACTAGCATGAAATGGTTAAACAATTAACACTAACAAGTTAATTGAGAGAAGGAAAAATAAGGGCAGTAAATAATTTGGTTGTGTTCCCGAAGCCCAATTAAATACTGCTCTCCTAAATGCATGAATTAGATTATGTTATCGCTTTGGTTTTAGTTCTCTCTTTTACCTCAAAGGTGAATCAATATATTGAATAAATGCCTCTGTTGACCGATGGTTATGAACCCAACAATATCATTGGACTTTTTAGTTTATACCTCAAATTTATGACCTCACCTTCATTTATTCGACCCCATTTGGAAAAGAAAATAAACATATATGAGTGAAAGAGCGTCCTTTTTTACAGTTGGGAAATTCTTTTATCGAAAAATTATTGACGAGACAAAAGATATCATAAATTCATAGACTACTAGTACTAATCCGTGGCGATAGCCACGGTATAGTTTACTTTTAATAAGAAATAAATATGTGACGATTAAATAAATTAATCGAGAAAATAAGATAGTCAAAATTCCTTGTAGACAACGTTGTTCGTGGTGTCAGTCGGTAGTCATTTTCATCCAATATTATATCATTGAGTGTTTATTTATGTTAACTATAGAGAATGTAAAAATAAGGTCCTAGCATACCCGACTTGTTAATTAGTAACAGGTACATGTTTTTTTACAAAAAAATCTATCCCTCAAACGGAATCAAAATAAAATACAAAAGTATACAAGACAATCAATAGGGTTGTTCAACAATATCGCGGTGATATGTGGTCACCCCACCACACACACACAAATATTATACAAACATAATTTCACATGTTACAGTTGTTTTTTCCAACCCACCGGTTACTAGCAACCCCGCGGTGGTATGCGTCACCCCACTAAAGACACAAAAATTACCCGTTATGGATGAAGAAAGTGAAGAGAGTTTTCCCGCCTAGAGAGTAACTACCCCCCCCCACCCCCCATCCCGGCCCGTCATGGAGATCAAGAAAGTACAAAGAAGATCGAAGACATTTTCCCGCCTAGAGAGTATCAAATTCTCGGTTATTGAGGGAAAGTAGAGATAAGATCTAAGAGAGATTCCCCACCTAGAGAGTATCAGATCCCCAGGCCCGATATGTATCAAGAAAGTAGAGAGAAGATCGAATAGAGTTTTCCCGCCCAGAGAGTATATGCAGACCCCCCCCCCCTCCGCCGGAAAAAATGTAGTTTTTACTAGCTTAATCATAAAATGTTGCGGTCGAGTCTTGTAACAAATGTATGGAACGGGTTCGAGTATATACCAGACCGGACCTCAACATCATTATTTCGATCGTAGAGAAGAGAAACCTTATACCTCATCCTACCGATCGAATCTTATACATCAAGAAAATGAAATTGAAAGTCTTCACATGTAAAATGTTGTTGATAGACATGTAAAGATCAACACACCACCAATTAGCTCACGTGTGTCTATTCTATTTTCTGGAACTGAAAAGAGCACGTCTAGTACACGATTCATAGAACATTCTTAGAAGATCAGTTGAAGGTACTATGTCAAGCATAGATCCAAAGGTCCTCCTATCTGAATTCATGCGCAAGTAACACAACCTTGATACGCATTAACTTGGCATCAAAAATAAATTTACCCTGATTATATATTATTTTGTAAATTTATAATCTAAAAAACTGAAATCAATAAAGTAAAGAGAAGATCGAATTGAGTTTCCCCACCTAGAGAGTATTAGATCCCCAGACATGTTATGGATCAAAAAAGTAGAGTGAAGATCGACGTGAGTTTCTATGCAGACCCCCACCCCCCGGCGCCGGAGAAAAATGTACTTTTCATTAACTTAATCATAAAATATTGCGCTCGGGTCTTGTAACAAAGGTGTGGAACGGGTTCGAGTATATGTTAGACCGGACCTGAACATCATTATTTCAAGACGGGTCAATTCGGTTGGATAGAACCGACCCTGACAGAGAGACCGTAGAGAAGAGAACCCTTATACCTCATACTACCGATCAAATCTTATACATAAAGAAAAGGAACTTGAAAGTCTTCACGTGTAAAATGTTGTTTAGACATGTAAAGATCAACACACCAGCAATTAGCTCATGCGTATCTCTTCTATATCTTGGAACTGAAAAAAGCATGTTTAGTAACATATATACCGCTATAACAATATATGCTAAAACGACCTTGGTGTGGATAATACAAATATACCAAACCAACATCATCATAAGAACACCGATAATATATGTGCTAAAACGTTACCCTCACGTTTAACTTGGCAAAGCTTAATTCTCTATCAAATACCTGAATTTCTTTGAAAAGTGAAATAAAGGGGCAAAGTTAAAATTTGTCGATTTAAGAGATCTAATCACCAAAGAACAATCCCTTTCAATTACTACATGTTGCCACTCAAAATCTCGAAAAAATTTTGTTCTTAATTTGGCTGGCCAACCTTCTGCATTTTCAGCAACCATAAGACATAAAAAAAAAATCACCAAGCAATAACATTGCCCTCATGATCCCTAGCAACAACACTAATACGTCCCCCCATTCGGACTCTGCTCCACCGTATCAACATTTCACGTAGGATGGCTGGAATTTGAATGAATCTGGTGGATTCAGCCCATCAACTTTATATATTACAGTATATTCAAAGTAGTATAATAATTCAAAATGTTTCACCTCATTTGTAATTCAATTTAAAATCTTACTAATTCAATTTGAATTTGATATGTACATGTGTCATTGTTTCAGTAGAAGGTGCAGGGTTCGAATCCCATTGGCATAAGTTTCTCCCTTTTATTTATTATTTTTCAATATTTTCTCTTTTTTTTTTCAATCACAGATTCATTGGTATAAAAACCCTTAACACACGTAGTGTGTTACGTAAATGCTAGTATTTATTTATATATTGAGTACTTAATTTAAGTTAAATTGAACCGATGTTGTGATACGCATGTAAATTAGACTTTAATATACAAAAAAAAAATGTTTTATTCATTCTAATTCTAAGCCCTAACGCAACTCCAACAAAATCAATTCATCATTAAAAAAGTTCAATTTGTCTTCTCTAATTAAATTTCAAGGCCTAAATCAACCCCAACAGAATCAATTCATCATTAAAAAATCTTAATATGTCATCTCCAATAAATTCAAAACCCTAATCGAACTCCAACAAAATCAATTCATCATTGAAGAAAAAAAACAATGATAACCAACATTTCTTCTCCATCTTCTTTAATCAAATTGGAACAGATTAATTCGCACTATCCAAAATCTTAATTCAACTAAAAAAGACAATTCGTTATCAGAAACAACGATTGCACTTACCTTCATATACTTTTATTATTATTTGTAATTAGATGCCACAATGACACGCTCACGTTCTAGTTATTTTATATAAGAACACCCAACTGATAATATGAGCGCTAAAACATTAGCCTCACGTTTAACTTGGCAAAACATCATGGAAAAAAATTCTCGCCCCCATATTCGGACTTTGCTCAACCGTATAATCAAAATTTATAATTGAAAATCTAAATATCTATTAATTTCTTGTTAAATAGATGGGTGGAGTATTAAATATTTAATAAATGCTCTATTTTTTAAATTCCATTATTTCATTTTATCTTCTTTAATAAATATATATTTTATTTTAGTGAATAAAATAATTTATTTAATTAATAATAATCATCTAGATTGGCGTTTATAGATTCGTCTTGTCACGGTGAATTCAAATATATTTTCACAATATTTTTCAGAGTTTTGTAGAATAAATTTATATTAGATTTAATAAAAACTATATATGCAACCAACATACAAAAAATAAATAGTGGAAGATATATTGGTTGAAAATGCAAGTAATTCCAAAAAAAATTCACGTAGATTGAACTTATTTAATAAATACTCTACTTTTAAATTTCCATTAATTTTTGCTCAACCGTAGAATCAAAATTTATAATTGAAAATCTAAATGTCTATTTATTTCTTGTTAAATAGATGGGTGGAGTATTAAATATTTAATAAATGCTCTATTTTTTAAATTCTATTATTTCATTTTATCTTCTTTAATAAATTTATATTTTATTTTAGTGAATAAAATAATTTATTTAATTAATAATAATCATCTAGATTGGTGTCCATAGATTCGTCTTGTCACGGTGAATTTAAATATATGTTCACAATATTTTTCGGAGTGTTGTAGAATAAATTTATATTAGATTTAATAAAAACTATATATGCAACCAACATACAAAAAATAAATAGTGAAAAATATAGTGGTTGAAAATGCAAGTAATTCCAAAAAAAATAAACGTAGATTGAAGTTATTTAATAAATACTCTATTTTTAAATTTCCATTAATTCATTTTATCTTATTTATAAATTTATATTTTATTTTAATGAATAAAATTATTTCTTGAAATAATACTACTCAAAATTGGTGTCTATGGATTTGTTTTGTCACGACGAATTCAAATATATGTTCAAAATATTTTTCGAATTTTTGTAGATAAAGTTATATGAGATTTAATAAAAACTATTTATGTAGACAACATACCAAAAATAACAATGAAATATATACTAGCTAAAATACAACTAATTCCACAAAATTCCACATAGGATTGAATTAATCTGGTGGGGTTTAGCCCCTTGTACTTTACATAATATATGGATGGATGGATGGATGTGATGGATAATGCTCCAATACTTAATGTATTGCTTGTTATGCGGATCATTCTCCACGAACTCAGTATATGAATTAATGGTAGACGTGGTCTAGCCAATAAGTATATGGTTATGGTTATATGCAAGCTAGTTGAACTACAATGATCGGAACATATTTGACCCAACAACCATGAGGAGAGGTGTAGGATCACTTCGTCTTGGCAAAGATGATGCACGACAAGAATGTCGCACATTGTCAAAGCGTTTGTAGCTGAGTGGCAAGCTGAGACACTCCGTACCCAAGAGGTCACGGGTTCGATCCCCGAAATGGGTGATTATTTTCTCCGTATAGAGAATTGGTTGAAATGTTATTAGAGATTATATTGATGATAAATTTGTCTAAGTTTAAGAATTATAATTGTAATATTGTATTTAAAAAAAAAAAGAATGTCGCACATTTAAATGGGAGTGGGAGAGAGACATCCGTTGTAATGGCCATATGTTTAATTGATTACAAACGATTTGATAATATTGATCATACTAGCATATTATACAATTTTTTAAAAATACGTCAATAAGAATTTCAATTATAATCGTGCATGTTTGTTCTGAATTAGTACATCATTGGAAGTACATTGACCACAAACTCCACTGAATTTACATTTTTTTGTATTGTTTAGGTTCAATATAACCAGAAATTAACCATTGATAATCAAACTTACCTAAATGAGTGGGACCCAAGCCCAAATGGATCCTCAAACAGTCAAACCAATTCGAATAATCCATCCATCTATCCATATATTATGTAAAGTACAATGGTCTAAACCTCACCAGATTCATTCAGTCCTACGTAGAATTTTGTGAAATTAGTTACATTTTAATCAGTATATATTTCAATGTTATTTTTTATATATTAACTGCATATATAATTTTTATTAAATCTCATATAACTTTATCTAAAAAAATTCAAAAAATATATGGAACATATATTTGAATTTGTCGTGACAAGACGAATCCATAGACACCAATCTTGAATACTATTATTAATTAAATAAATTATTTTATCTATTAAAATTAAATATAAATTTATTAAATAAGATAAAATGAAATACCGAAATTTTAAAAATAGATTATTTATTAAATTAATTCATTCCTACGTGGAATTAGTTGCATTTTCAACCGGTATATACATATTTCACAGTTTATTTTTAGTATGTTGGTTGCATATATAATTTTTATTAAATCTCATATATTTTTATCTACAAAAATCCGAAAAATATATTGAACATATATTTGAATTTCCCGTGACAAGACAAATCCATATACACTAATCTTGAATACTATTATTCATTAAATAAATTATATTATTTTTTAAAATAAAATATAAATTTATTAAATAAGATAAAATGAAATAATTTTGGAACCGAAAATACTTTTATTCCATTCCAACAGTTAAGTACACAACCGATCCATAGATCCAGGTAATCAAAATAAGCAAAATAATCACTAGAATCTAGTTCAGCATAAGTCTAGCACAATGCTCACGTAGTTTCCTATCCTGCCAACATCTATTAATAACTTTATTGACTATCATCTCATCAAGTCTCATGTTTATAGGTTTTTGCTGAAATATGACTTGATTCCTCTCCATCCAGATAGTGTAGACCGATTCTGTAAATGCACCCCTGAGTATCTTCTTGCGCCATCCGTTACTCCTTAGTTGTAGACACAGCCAGTCTATTTCCTCTTCCCACCCACGCGGCATACGCTGAATCCCTAACCAATCCATAACCTGCCGCCAAATTTGATGCGAGTACGGGCAGAGAAAGAATAAATGTTGATGCGACTCATCCGCAGGGCAGAAGACACAATGCGTTGAGATGGTAGTATTCCATTTTCGGACCCTATCTTTTGTAGCTAGACGTTTATTGAGCCCCATCCAAGTACAAAAGATAGCCCGGGGTTGAGCTCTATTATCAAACCACCATTTTTTCCATTGTACATCGACTTTGACACCACGTATCTCATCATATAGGGTCCGCATATCGAACTGTCCAGTGTGCCACATGCGAGTCCATGCTGCCGACGTCCTGACCATATTTCGGCTCTTCATAATAGCCTTGAGTATCCATGATGAATGTGTGATGAAAATGAAATAATTAAATTTAAAAAATAGAGCATTTATTAAATTAATTCAATCATATGTGGAATTTTGTGGAATTAGTTGCATTTTCAACCAGTATATATTTCACTGTTTATTTTTTGTATGTTGGCTGCATATATAGTTTTTATTAAGTCTCGTACAAATTTATCTACAAAACTCCGAAAATTTTTTATGTTTATATTAATAGATATTTATATGTTCAATTAATATATAATAGATATTTATATCTTCAATTATACATTTTGATTCTACGGTTGAGCAGATTCCAGGTAGGGGGAGAGAATTTTGTTGCATAAAGTTTTGCCAGGTTAAACGTGATGAACTAAGGCTAATGTTTTAGCACTTAGATTATCAGTTGGGTGTTCTTATATAATATAATATAATATAATATATAAAGTTGATGAGCTAATTAAACCCACCAGATTCATTCAAATTTCATCCATCCTACGTGAAATTTTGATTTTACGGTTAAGCAGAGTCTGAATAGGGAAACGTAGTAGTGTTGTTGCTGAGATCATGTGAGCAATGTTATTAATTGGTTATAAAATTTTATGTCTTATGGTTGCTGAAAATGCGGAAGGCCATGAATAGTGTTTTCTAATAGATGATTATTATTATTATTATTATTATTAATTAAATAAATCACTTCATTCACTAAAATAAAATATTAATCTCATATAACTTTATCTACAAAAATTCAAAAAATATTTTTAACATATATTTGAATTCGTCGTGACATGACGAATCTATAGACACCAATCTTGATACAATTATTAATTAAATAAATTATTTTATTCATTAAAATAAAATATAAATTTATTGAATAAGATAAAATTAAATAATAAAATTTTAAAAATTAAAAACGACTCATTAACACACATTATAAATAATTAACGTAGCATCAAGCATTCAAAAAGATACTCATTTTAAATAGTTTAGCATCAAACATTCTGGACAAACTAAAATATACGATTATTTTGAATAGCCTCATATATATATATATATATACATATATATATATATATATATATATATATATATATACACATATATATATATATATACATATATACATATATACATATATACATATACATATATACATATACATATATACATATATACATATACATATATGTATATCCATACGACCATACCATTTGCGCACTTTCGGTTATTCTGGCACTTTCGTATATTTTTCTACTATATTCTAAAGTTGATGATTTACTTTGGAGCACACATGATCCACATGTGCATAAATGATACTTGGAGCGCTTTCTAATTACTTGGACATTTTCTAATGCAAAATTAAAGTAAAAATAAATTCATTTTAAATTGTATTAACTCTCTACTTTTTTTTTTTTTTTGAATTTAGGTTTCGACTTTTCTCTAAATACTTATGTATGAAAAATAATGAATAGTCGTAGGAGATAGTGAATAAAGTAGAAGAGGTGAGAAGTTAAAGAATAAATTAATAAATTAATTTTCAATTTTTAGGCATGTGAAGATGAAATCTATCCATATATTATAAAGACAGTTTTTATTATCAATTCTAGCTATGGTACTTTGGCTTCAAATCAATGTGAGAAATTCTTTCATTTTTTTAGATTAAAAAATTACAAAACAATTATAATCAGGGTAAATTTATTTTTGATGCCAAGTTAATGCATATTTGGTTCTGTTACCTTTACAATTTTAATATAATTTTGGTTACATAATTCTGCCAATGATATTCAACCTTTGCAATTATTTATAAATGTGATCAATCAAATCTTCTAAATCCCATAATTCCATCAAAATCGCCACCCACACACTAATTTTCTTAATGGGCATGAATCCAGATTGGAGGACCTTTGGATCTATGCTTGACATAGTTCTTTCAACTAATCTTATAAGAATGTTCTATAAATCGTGTACTAGACGTGCTATTTTCAGTTCCAGAAGATAGAAGAGACACACGTGAGCTAATTGGAGGTGAGTTGATCTTACATGTCTATCAACAACTTTTTACATGTGAAGACTTTCAATTTCCTTTACTTTATGTATATGATTCGATCGGTAGGATGAGGTATTATGTTTCTCTTCTCTACGATCTCTGGCTAGAAGGACTGGTTCTATCCAACTCGAATTCCAACCCCGTTCGAAATAATGATGTTCAGGTCCGGTCTGGTATATACTCGAACCCGTTCCATACCTTTGTTACAAGACCCGACCACTACATTTTACGATTAAGTTAGTAAACCCCGTTCGAAATAATGATGTTCAGGTCCGGTCTGGTATATACTCGAACCCATTCCATACCTTTGTTACAAGACCCGACCACTACATTTTACGATTAAGTTAGTAAAAACTACATTTTTTCCGGTGGAGGGTGGGGGGTCTACATATACTCTCTAGGCGGGGAAACTCTCTTCGATCTTCTCTCTACTTTCTTGATACATAACGGACCTGGGGGATCTGATACTCTCTAGGTGGAAAACTCTCTTAGATCTTCTCTCTACTTTCCTGATCTCCATAACGAGCCTGGGGATCTGATACTAGGTGGGGAAACTCTATTAGATTTCTCTCTACTTTCCTGATCTCCATAACGAGCCGAGGGAGGGTGGGGATCAGCTGATACTCTCTAGGTGGTTGGGGGGTCCGTTACTTTAGGACGGGAAGCTCTCTTCTATCTTCTCTTTACTTTCTTCATCCATAACCGTACCATGTGAAATTATGTTAGTAGAATAATAATTTTTGTATCTTTGGTGGGGTGACGCATACCACCGCGTGGTTGCTAGGAACCGGTGGGTTGGAAAAAACAACCGTGACATGTGAAATTACATTTGTATAATATTTGTGTGTGTGGTGGGGTGACCACATATCACCGCGAGATTGTTGGGAACAACCACATTGATTGTGTTGTATACTTTTGTATTTTATTTTGGTTCCGTTTGAGGGATATATTTTTTTGTAAAAAAATATGTACCTGTTACTAATTAACATGTCGGGTATGGTAGGACTCTATTTTTACATTTTCTATAGTTAACATAAATAAACACTCAATGATATAATATTGGATGAAGAATGACTACCGACCGACACCATGACCAAAGTTGTCTACAAGGAATTTTGACTATCTTTTTTTGATTAATTTATTTAATCCTCACATTTCAATTTATTATTAAAGGTAAACTATACCGTGGCATCGCCACGGATTAGTACTAGTATATATGTAGATGAACAAAGCACATTACAACTTTGAAGTGTAAACTATCACGTTTTGTTTGAAAATAATTCTACATATGTACAAGATATTATGAGATAACTCTTTACCTTACAAGTCCTTTTAATAGGTAGAAGCATTTTTACATTGTATCAGAGTTCATACACTACTCTAGACTTGCCTCTCTATCTCTACATTCATGTGTTGAGCGTGGATCTACCGGCTCACACGTGAGTAGCCCTAAACTACTTTGACAACTCTTGTTTGACTGCATTGGTCCCTTTATGCCTGCTCTAAATTACCTATCAATAATCACATGTTGATGGTAGGTCTACAGGCTCATACGTGAAATACCCTATTAACTATCACACACCGTGTAAATATTCTCTCCCTCTTTTTTTTGTTGTTGAAAATTGTGGATATTATGGTTATGCTCTAGTATAAGATAGTGTGCAAACACTATCTCCCTTGCAAGATCTTTCAAGGGGAATTAAGCTCCATTCTACATCAAGACTAGTGTCTATTTGAATAACGTTTAAAATTAAAAAAATCTCGTTAAACGTAACTATTTTAACTTAGTTTTTTTGATTTTAATCGTTAGATAATGTTATATTTAGCTTTCTCAGTAATTAAATGAGTCGGCTATCACGTCCAATTGTTGAAGACGAATATGGTTAATTTAGTAATACCACTTCTTGTTCGATAGAAGGTAAAATATGCTCACTTGAATATAAAGTACATCAAGTGATATACACGACCGACAACTTGGTTGCAATGTCAATTACTAGAATGGCAAAGTACCCAATTGAGTAACATGTACAGTACTACTAGAATTTTCTTAACTGCAAAAACACCACTTGCGCAACATGCTTTACAATGGCACTCATACATTATCAAGTTGAAGCATGTGGTTAGGAAGTTTACTGCAACTTTACCAAATGTAAAGACAAAAGTAACATGTCTTCATCTTTCAGCAACTTGTTTCAACTAATAGCTTGCAACTAGAAGAAGACCTTTACCGATCGATGTGTTTTTATTACCATCAGGCATCAACTAGCTAAACCAGTACTACTATAATATAGTCATGCTGCTAAGGCTCTAGTAACCTTGTGAAGAAAATTTGGGTTTTAGAACATCACATAAGTAATTGAAAACCTAATTACTTGGACTAAAGTTTTCGAACGTTTACATAATATTGTTGTTGGCAAATTTGCCATGCCAAAAAGTTTAAACATTTCCTCTCCCATCAATCAACCTCCTTCTGAAAAAGTCCGTCACTTAAAAAATAACATAATGAACCCTAAACAGTAACCAATTATAAATTGGTCAAAAAATGCATTTCTATGACCAATCTCTAATTGTTCATGCACCAATATATTATTGAAAAATAAAGACTATTTTATAATAATGTATAATTCGAGGAAGGGCAAATGTATTTCACCTTTAATTATAATATGACATTTGTCATGAGAAAACACAACAAAATCTACAAGATTTGTATCAACAAGATATACAACTCGATCTCAACGGATCAAACAACAATCGATACAAAAACACAAGTACTGCAAACGAAAAGATCAATCGATGCAATAACAAATTCAATCAAGATACCGATTCACGTGGTTCGGATTGAGTCAAGCCTACTTTCACGTAAGAACAACATATAATCTCACTATACAAAAATTGAGCACAACAACAAGCTTCTCTCTGGGAATCAATAGTCTAAAACCCTAGAGAATCACTCTCATAAATCTTATCAACTGTTAGAACTTTAGGACCGGGATTGGTACTCTGGACAAGTTTCAGACGATATTGACTATGGTGTTGAGTCAACAGCGTCTTCAACAAAGAAAAGCAGTGAACGATGTAAGCAGTAGTTTGCAGCGGATAAAAATACTGAACACCACAGATAAATTCTAGCCAGTATATATAAAATATACTGACCGTGCCTTAGGCTAAATTTCCACTATAAAGAAAAGTAGAATTACAAAAACTAGGTTTAATCAATCACAAAACGAATGATTAAACTGCAAAGACTAGACCTAGAACAGATAAACAAAAATCTATTCTATTTCGAAGACACTAAAGTAAATCTCAATCCTTAGAGACTACTCACAAGTGAATTCGACAACAATGCCTAGTAAACACAAGAAGAACTATCTCTCAATATGTAGTGAATTGATACTCTAGAGACGATTAGTTTTCTTGTGAGCATTCTTCTTGTATATATATGAGTGCAGCCTGGTCAAGAGAACAGAACGCCAATTCGAACAGAGCAAGGAGAACGCCTCTTCTTTCCTTCTTATGAATCAAATAGAACCAGGAAAGCGCTTGTTCTGTTTCTTCTTTTCCGTTTAGTTCAAGAAGGAATTCTTCCTTATTTGGATATCTCAATATCTTTATTTCCTTCTTGCTTCCAAAGTGCCCATGACTTCACAAACTCTTCCTTATTCAAGTTACCAGCGTCTTCTTCTTTCCAGCTCTTCCAGATTATGTTTGGATTCGTCCTTGAGGCCCAAGTTGAGCAATCTTGATCCATTTATCAATGTTGAGGCCCAACTTGATATTTCCTACGAAGCATTCATAGAAAAACAACTACAATTGTCGAACCGGTTAATAAACGAAGAAAGGCCGAATTAATAAACTAAGTGCAATAAATTGCACTTTCAATCTCCCCCTTAATTCTTGCCTTTCTTCACAAAACCAAAACAAGTAGTTAGTAGGAAAAACAATACAATATCAAGCAACTCCCCCTTGAAACAAGAACTCCCCCTTAATACAAAATACCAAGAGTTCAATTGAACCAAACATTCTCCCCCTTTTTGTGAGAAAGAAAAGAAACCAGAGTTCTTTGAAAACTTCAACATCTTGGTAATCTGTTAAGGACCTGCAAAGAAAGTACCAATGCGGAGAAACGATGTTGACTCAACATTGTAGTCAACACTGGCAAATCCCTGACAAAGGTAGTAGCAGAAGCAGGACTATAGGACGGATCAACTGGAGGGCAGTAATCAGGAATAGAGGTTGGATCAAGTGGAGGGTAGTGTTAGGATAAGAGTAGATGGTCATGTACACAACTTACAAGATAAGTCATGAAGGGTGTTGTTGGGTTTGCTTCAAGGTAGATTCCTACAGATATATATATATATATATATATATATATATATATATATATATATATATATATATATATCAAAGTAACGAAAAAAACTATGCACAACTGTTAATTAAAGATTAAAGTTGCAAGTAAAACAGTTATCTGTCAAGTCAAAGTAATCAGATAAACATATAAACCCTAGGGAGGTTGACCAAAAATCTTGATTTTAAAGAAAATGACTTGAAATGCAAGAACATGAATGCATAAACCCAAAAACCCCAAGGAAACACCTAGACCTACTCCCCCTCAAACCCAAAAATACATAGAACTAGCGCAAAATCTGGAGCACAACAAAAGAGCAAATAGTACTTCATGCACAGTCTCTGTTGACCAGATTGTTGACTCAACAATGATGACAACATCTGGAAATCAGACCACTCTTACTGTAAGTCAGCCAGGAAACCAAGACTTAAAATGTGCAGATTTGATTAACACCACTAATGTTGAAGGCAAAACAGAAAAAGAAAGGAATACCAAAGAAACACACCCAACATTGCCTCAAAATGTGAAGTAAACAATTAGCATAAATTTGAGTGGGGGTGACCATGAGACAGTGAACCATGTCAAATAATTGGAACACGTATGAATCCGCTCCAAAGCTTATGCCTATGCGGAGTTAGGTAAACACACGTCTCATGGCATAAAGATCACTCATTTGGCCATATTGGGTAATTTGGTACTCAACAAGTGAACCAACAGCATTACGAGAATCAGCACTTTTGTGCGTGTCGGTTTCCAGTACAGGCCATCAACCCTCACGACATATGACACATTGGCCACGTCGGTATCTGGATAGTATTTGAATCTGCCCAACACGATCCTCGACGGAAACACTTCGAGCCCTTTTTAACAGAATTCATTAGATTTATTAAGCATAAAGGACATGAGCGAGGCAACATCAAGTGCGAGTCAAGGTACGAGTAAACAAAGCAAAAATCAGCAAAAGTGGGTTTTACATAAAGCAAACACACAAGAGACCCGATACCTTTCAACCTTGGTTTCAAATAGCCTTTCAAACCCTAAGCATCACCACTATGAGCTCCAAAACAAGAACAGCTAGAGACCAGTACAAAAGCACAGTAGCAAAGAAGCACAAAACAGAACTAAAAAGCAGAGCAACAGTTACAAACAGAGACAAGCACAGAAGCACAGAAACCTAATACAAAAAGTAACCAAAACTTCATCACTTTTCTGACTGCCAGTGTTGACTGTGATGTTGAGTCAACACTGGGTTCAACATCGAAGATCACAGAGAGCACAGACCAAGAGATCTTCTAAGATTGAAGAATCTCTCACTAGCTAAAGGCTTGGTAAAAATATCTGCAAGTTGATTGGTTGTATCTATGTGTTGTGTGTCTATTACTTGCAGATTGACCAAATCCCTAAGAAAATGATGCCTAATGTCTATGTGTTTTGTGCGTGAGTGCTGAACAGGGTTCTTAGAAATATTTATGGCACTAAGGTTATCACAGAACATCAACAGGGTATCACTTTGAAGACCGTAGTCATGCATCATATTTTTAAACCATACCAGTTGAGTCACACAACTCCCAGCTGCTACATATTCAGATTCAGCAGTTGAGAGTGACACACAGTTCTGTTTCTTGCTATACCAAGACGCTAAATTAGAACCAAGATAAAGGCAACCTCCACTAGTGGATTTTCTATCACCTAGATCACCAGCCCAATCAGAATCACTAAATCCCACTAGCTTAGTGTTTGTATCACATGATTACCATAATCCTAGATTAACAGTTCCTGATATATATCTAAGGATTCTCTTAACAGCAGTTAAATAGGGGATTTTTGGGTTTGATTGATACCTGGCGCGCACACACGTAACATGATGTCAGTCTGTGGCGGTGACATCTGAAGGTTGTCGATCATTGATCTGTACAATGTTGGGTCAACATCCTCTCCAAAATTGATTCTGCTCTGCTTTACAGAAGTAGACATAGGAGTAATGCACGGCTTAGAGTTCTCCAGACCAAACTTTTTGATCAGATTCCTGACATATTTCTCTTGAGACAAAAAGAGACCATCCCTTTGTTGCTGAATCATATCTTTGTGGTTTCGCCTAGTGTTCTTCCTCAGATTCATCCCTTCATTCAGATCTCCAATCACTTGAGTGCTAGGGTGATTTCTTCGAATTCTAGGAGGAGGATCACGTCTGATGTTGTCCAGAGGTTCAGACTGATGTTCAGTTGTCTCATGTTCAGGTTCTTCTCCTTTTTCAGATACAGATTCATCTGAGGAGCTGCCAGTCAGTGATGTTTGGGGCAGTGTTGAGTCAACAATATTCTCAACATCGATCAGTATTTCACTGACAGTCTATGGATTCTGGTTCAGTACCTGCACTAACCTGTTTCCGAGCAAAAGGGACATAATCATCAAAAGTAACATTCACAGATTCCTGAATAGTTTGCGTCCTTGGATTGTAAACTCTAAACGCATGACTATTAAGTGAATATCCAACAAAGATACCCTTGTCACTCTTTGCATCAAACTTCCCTAGATGTTCCCTGTAGTTCACATGACTAAGCTTCTTATGCCATATCACAGCATCATCTTCTTTTGTCAAATTGCATTTGTGGGGATCAGCCACCACATAACAATTGTTTGTTGACCTGACACCTGTCATAACAATACTTTTCTCTTTGCGAGTATACACTTTACAGGCATGTTTATTAAACTTGACTTTCAAATCGTCATCACACAAATGACTGACACTAATAAGATTAGCAGTTAGACCTTCTACCAAGAGTACATTATTCAAGAGAGGAAAACCATCAAGGTTAAGTACACCCTTTCCAAGTACTCTACTTTTGTGACCTCCACCATATGTTACCATGCCGGTGCATTGAGGAACAAAGCTAGTAAGATGGTCTTTAGCTCCAGTCATGTGTCTTGAGCAGCCACTATCAAGGTACCATTTTCCTGCATTGTCAGGTGAAGAAGCAATAGAAAAAGAAACTTTGCATACTATCTTTTCTCTGGGTGCCTAATATTTCTTAGACTTTTCTTTCTGATTTTTCACCATTCCAGTATGTTTAGCTTTCTGTACTGGTGCAACTGATGTTTGAGTCTTAGAAACTGACACTGTTGACTTCGATGTTGAGGCAACATTAACATCAACATTAGCTGTTTCAGTTTTCTTGTTCTTTCTCAAAACATTTTTTATATTGAAAGCAGTATGGTTTAATGTGTCCAGTTTTGAGACAGTACTGCACATAAAAGTTTTCCTCTTATCTTCATTCAAAACACCTTTTTCTTTTACAAAAATTGGTCCATCAATTAGTTCAGAAAGAGGTTTAACAGTTACCTTAGAGCAATCAGTGTCAGGTTTACAGAGAAAAACATCAGAGGCAAAAGAGTCATAAGAACCAGAATAACCTAAACCAACAGTTCCCTCATTACCCATATCAAGAGCCTCATCAAGCATAGCAGTAGCAGAGTTCCACTTAGCAATGAGTTTCTTAGCACTATTTAGTTCAGAGGTTACCTTTTCAAACTCAGAGTCTTTCCGAGTCAAAGCCACTTCAAGTTTAACTGTGGTTTCTTTTAGGCTTTCATTCTCCCTTTCAAGATGCTTTGACTGTTTCTTGATCTTCTTCCATTCCTTTAAGAGCACTTCATACATAAGCTTCAGTTTATCTATCATTTGTTCAGGAGTGAACTCTTCTTCAAAAGGATAATCTACACACACATCAATCGAGCCATGCAAACAGTTATAGTTAGTAGAACAGGTTACTTCAGAGTCTGTAAATTCATCATCCAGTATCCTTTCACAGTTCTGAGAGTCATCATAATCGAAGTAGATCATCTGCGATGATGTTGAGTTGTCACAGTTAACCAAACATTGGTTCCCAACATCGTCCAGAACAGTCGACAGAGAAGCAACTCGATTATCTGCAGTTCCAGTTTCCTGTTCATCACCTGAATCATCACTAAGACAAGCAAGAAAAGTTTTACCCTTCTTGCGAAGTGTGTTAGCACATTCACTTTGAAAGTGACCCCAACCTTGACATTCAAAACATCTAACCTTTTCTAATTTTTTGGGATCAAAAGCAGGGAGTTCAATGGATTTCTTGAACTTATTAGCAGTCTTAGGAGTACTTTGAGAGCTACTTCTTGGGTTAACCTTAAAATCGGTTCTGTTGAATTTTTTAAGAAGCTTGTTGTACTCTTTAGAAAACATCTCATTAGTCATCTCATCAGATTCATCACTACTGCTTTCAGGCTCAGAAACATTCGACTTAGAGTGAATGGAAAGACTATGACTTTTCACACCTTGTCGCTCATTCTGTTGGAGCTCATAGTTTTTCAAGCTGTTCATCAAGGAATGAAAGTCCATAGTTGCAAGATTTTTTGTATCTTCTAAAACAGTGCGTTTTGTATCAAATTTTGAAGAAAGAATACGAATGGCTTTGCTAACAAGTTGTTTGTTTGATATAGGTTCACCTAAAGTTTGACAATCATTAGCAATAGTAAGAATTTCATCAAAATAAGAGTCAACGGATTCTTCTTCAGCCATTCTTAAATTTTCAAATTTTGAATTAAGCATCCTAAGTTTAGTTTGCTTCACACTGCTATCACCTTCACAATGATTTTTAAGTAAGTCCCAAGCTTGTTTAGCAGTAGTATAATTCTGAATAATTTTGAACATATGAGCATCGACATGAGAAAAAATAGCATTTAAGGCTTTTTCATTATAGGAACATTCAGCATATTCCTCACCTATCCATTGATTTTCCGATTTTGGAATGACATCTCCATCAGCATCCGGACCTATGGTAGGTGCCCTGTAGCCTTCAAGAACAGATTTCCAGGAACGGACTTCAATTGATTTGATGTGCGTCCTGAGTCTGATCTGCCAGTAGTTGTAGTTCGACCCATCCAGCACAGGTGGCCTGTTAGCATTAAGATTGACAGAGTCCATTGTAGCAGTACCAAATCCAGACACCAATCAATTAGGTGGCTGGCTGTGATGCCACTTGTTAAAACTTTAGGACCGGGATTGGTACTCTGGACAAGTTTCAGACGATGTTGACTATGGTGTTGAGTCAACAACGTCTTCAACAGTAAAGACAACAGTGAACAGTAACGAACAGAACAGAGCAGTTTGCAGCGGATAAAAATACTGAACACCACATATAAATTCTAGCCAGTATATATAAAACATACTGACCGTGCCTTAGGCTAAATTTCCACTATCAAGAAAAGTAGAATTACAAAAACTAGGTTTAATCAATCACAAAACGAATGATTAAACTGCAAAGACTAGACCTAGAACAGATAAACAAAAATCTATTCTATTTCGAAGACACTAAAGTAAATCTCAATCCTTAGAGACTACTCACAAGTGAATTCGACAACAATGCCTAGTAAACACAAGAATAACTATCTCTCAATATGTAGTGAATTGATACTCTAGAGACGATTAGTTTTCTTGTGAGCACTCTTCTTGTATATATATGAGTGCAGCCTGGTCAAGAGAACAGAACGCCAATTTGAACAGAACAAGGAGAACGCCTCTTCTTTCCTTCTTGTGAGTCGAACAGAACCAGGAAAGCGCCTGTTCTGTTTCTTCTTTTCCGTTTAGTTCAAGAAGGAATTCTTCCTTATTTGGATATCTCAAGATCTTTATTTCCTTCTTGCTTCCAAAGTGCCCATGACTTCACAAACTCTTCCTTATTCAAGTTACCAGCGTCTTCTTCTTTCCAGATTGCATCTGAATTCTTTTCAGCTCTTCCAGATTATGTTTGGATTCGTCCTTGAGGCCTAAGTTAAGCAATCTTGATCCATTTATCAATGTTGAGGCCCAACTTGATATTTCCTACAAAGCATTCATAGAAAAACAACTACAATTGTCGAACCGGTTAATAAACGAAGAAATACCGAATTAATAAACTAAGTGCAATAAATTGCACTTTCTTCAACCGATGTTTACAATTGCACAAACGACCCACACAATCAGTAGACGCCCGATCAAATTAACTCAATCCCTGAAGGTTCGCGATCCTGCACGCTATTATGTTCCGACGGACTAATGAAATTCGTTTTGCCTAATTGCAAAATAGCCCCTGCAAATTGTTCATTCAACTCCTCAAAGTTGCATAGTAGTATGTATTATATGTGTAGCAATGTTTGGTTGCCACATGGGGCGTGAAAACATGAGGCTATGTTTTTAAGGGAGTTGCATTATAAAAGTGCAGGTAGCTTTAGTTCCAATGCTAACCTGGATTAAATCAAGCCCGGAGAATGAGGTTTTGGCTGACCATTTGGACCAAATTCCAACAATATAACTTGTTTTTCTTTACTAGCTTGTTGGAATTTGAAAACACTCATGGCTTGTGACAACAAGCAATTCCCTAATAGTAAGACTATAGGCCACATTAGTGGAGTGCATTAAACTAATCAACTGTATACCATATGAATGTTAAAAGATTAGAGAAAAGGCAATGACTTGGGAAAATGGAAACTTTACAAATATCAAGATTGTTGGTTTGGCGACCTAAAGATGACAAAAAGCTGAGCTTGTCACGCATTCATTAAAACTCAATTTGGAACTTTGCTCCGCAGGCTTCTAACTCCATTAATTTAATAAACCAACAAGAATAGTAAATGTCCCGTCGACGGGGCATCGAGACAAAACTTAAAATAAGAAATAAATAAATTGTATATAAAAGTTCACAAACATATAGAAAACAATGTGAGACAATGCATGATCTAATCCATTCAATATTGCCTCGGAAGTCATTCGTACTTGTAAAAATGAACAATATTTCATTAGTGAGAATGGACACGAACATATAAAAAATGTAGTTGGCGTTATCATCATTTGCTAAAGTTTATACATATAAAATATAAAATTACCTCAAAACTTGTCGGGCATTTCTTTATTTACCACGCTGGCTATCGTGTCATATATATTACCTTCTTCATTACAACTCAATACCTTCATTCTCTTCCTATTGATAGCTCTAGATAGGGCAAAATATAACTGGTCGTAAGGGTTGTGCAAATAAATTATCCGTCGCTCCACCGGACCGCCGCCAAACCGCCTGTGTATAACCGTAATGCCAATTACGGTTGATACTTTTTCAACTACTGAATGACGGTTAGGGCGGGTGCAACTCGCAATTCATCTGAACTACCCGCTTACATGCATATAATTTTTATTATATAGTTATTAATATATAATTAATAATATATAATAAATATAAATTTGTCTAAATTTAGATGGACAACCTTGAACCGTATTGTTACGGTATAACTCATGAAATGCAATAAGGAGCCGCTGTCGAAGCTATCAAAGCTGCTTAGCATTCAGCACCTTGTGGCTTGTGAGACATAAGTAATTAGAGACCGAAAGTATAAATTCGGTGTGTAGTTATAAATACATTAATTATTTGTGTAATGTACTTTTATTTTGAATGTATCCAAACTACTATTGTCCTTAGTTTGTTGATTCATTAAGTTTGTATTTAGGTATATCATTATCAGTGTTGAAATTTTATATGTTCAGTTTTACTCGCCTATCAGCCCCCCTCCAGCCCACATAAATACCAAACGCACCGAAACGGTTAGGGAAAAAACTCATCGGCCATGATTTACAATTTGAACCACCTGCTATAGGCGGGTCAGTTAGATTTTTAGAAAAAAATTTCCATACATGCCTGCTCATGAGACCCTATTAGTCGTGCCTGAATACGGGTGAAGGGAGGTAGAGGCCGATCGACGTGTGAAAGAGATTGACCCCGACTCTTGTTTATATTTATGGTAATAGTGAAGCAAGCGAATATGGAGAACTGTCTCATATCAAAATTGAAATAGAACTTTGTCTTGTCAGATGGGCTCATCATCATTCTCAAAATGAAAACCTTGTGGCTCGCGTTGATTCAAGATATTATGGTTAGGCAATCCAAATAAGTTAATCGTGTTTGTAAGATAATAATCTTGTGTGTTGATTCAATAATGAGTACATGTATTTATACAATGTGATTGCTTGATAGCCAAGTATTCTAATCTAATTAGGAATCCAAGTATTCTAATCTAATTAGGAATCTACTTTAAATATATACATATTCTACACGCCCCCGCAGTCAAAACGGGAGGTTGACGAATGTTTAGACTGTCACGAAAATCATCAAAGAGAATCTTCGGAAGGCCCTTAGTGAAAATGTCAGCAATCTGATAACGAGTGGGTACATGTAAAACTCGAACTTCACCCCTTGCAACCTTTTCGCGGACGAAGCGTAAATCCATCTCTATGTGCTTCGCGCGTTGATGCTGGACTGGATTACCGGATAAGTAAATGGCACTAACATTGTCACAGTAAACTAGCGTTGCTTTATGAACCGAAAAGTGCAATTCGAGTAGCAAATTGCGAAGCCAACAAGATTCGGAAACAACATTAGCAACACCGCGATATTCAGCTTCAGCACTGGAGCGAGAAAGAGTGGGTTGTCGCTTAGACGACCAAGAGATGAGATTATCACCGAGAAAAACACAATAACCAGAAGTAGATCGTCGTGTATCAGGACAACCACCCCAGTCAGCATCGGTGTAGGAAGTCAATTTGTCCACGCGCGAGTTACACAGTTGCAAGCCAAGGTCCTTGGTTCCTTGAATGTAGCGGATAATACGCTTGAGAGCATTCATATGATCAATCCGAGGATCGTGCATGTGAAGACACACCTGTTGAACCGCATAAGAGATATCCGGACGTGTGAATGTGAGATATTGAAGAGCACCAGCAAGCTGACGATAGGCAGTGGGATCCGCAAAAGGAGCAGAAGGCGAAGCTCCCAATTTTGGTTTGGTATCGACCGGCTTTTAGGAAGGAGAGCAGGAGGACATGTTGGCTCGTTCGATAATCTCCTCGGCATATTGTCTCTGTGTGAGAAATAAACCGTCTTTGTTCCTAGTCACGGCGATGCCCAAGAAGTAGCTGAGAGGACCAAGATCTTTCATAGAAAATTCGGCACTTAAGAAGGCCATAATGGATTTGCGAAGAGTGTCGGTAGATGCAGTGAGAATAATATCGTCAACATAGAGAAGAATATAAGCAATGTCAGAACCACGGCGGTAGATAAACAGAGAGTGATCAACTGTGCTGTGAGAGAAACCAAATGTCGCAAGATGGTCAGCAAATCGCTAATACCAGGCCCTCGGTGCCTGTTTCAATCCGTAGAGGGATTTCTTCAGTAAACATACATGATCAGGATGTTGAGAGTCTCTGAACCCTAATGGTTGATGCATGTATACGGTTTCAGTAAGGTTACCGTGAAGGAATGCATTCTTGACATCAAGTTGGTGAATTGGCTAGGAACGAGAGACTGCAATACTGAGCACAGTGCGAATAGTAGCCTTTTTGCTGGGATCGACCATCACCTACAAGACGAGCCTTGTGTCGCTCAAAAGAACCGTCAGATTTCTTTTTGTGACGAAATATCCACATAGATCGAATAATATTTGCATTGGATGGCTTAGGAACTAACTCCCAAGTCTTATTATCAATAAGAGCATTATATTCATCGAGCATGGCGGATTTCCAATTGGGGTCGGCTAAAGCATGTACTGGATTTCGAGGAAGAGGAGAGATGGCAACGGATGTAGCAAGATTGACATAATCCGGACCATAGTATTTAGGGTTCCGCGTACGCGACCGGGTGAGAGGTGCGGTTGGAGCAAAACCGGGAGGGAATGTGGGCCGATTAGCGGTTGGCCCAGTGGGGGCGGAACCGGGTTGTGAAGCGGTTTGCCCAGTGGGGGCAGAACCAGGCGGGATATCGGTTGGCTCAGTTGAGGCAGAACCGGGCCTAGAGGTGGGCTGCTCAGATGGGCCAGAGATGGAGTTGGGCCGAGTGAGCAAGTGATGAAGAAAAGATGGATCAATATCCGAATCCAAGTACTCATAGGTGGTGGGGTCGGGTGTGTGGTGCTTGGAGAAAGGAAAACTCGATTCGTCGAAAACCACATGTCTAGAGACAATGACTTTGTGACTAGAGATTTCATAGCATTTGTACCCCCGATGATCAGACGGATACCCAAGAAAAACACAAGGGGTGGAACGAGCTTGGAGTTTGTTTATAGTAGAAGAAGGAAAGAGGGGAAAACAAAGACAACCAAAAACACGAAGATGGTCATATCGTGGAAGTCGATGGTATAGATATTGAGTGGGGGAGGAAAACTCAAGTACCTTTGAGGGAAGGATGTTGAGTAGATAAGTTGCTGTTGCTAGTGCATGATGCCAAAAGGATGGCGGGATCGATGCATGAGCAAGAAGAGTCCAAACAATATTATTTAGGGAACGAATATGCCTTTCGGCTTTGCCGTTTTGGGAAGAAGTGTGAGGGCAAGAAAAACGGAAGTGAATACCGTTGGTTTGTGCAAAAGAGTGAAATAGACTATTGTCGAATTCTTTGCCATTGTCGCATTGGATGTTTTTAATAGAAGTATTGAAGTGTGTGCGAACAAATGCATGAAACATAACGAATATAGCAAATACTTGAGATTTCTTAGAGATAGGGAAGGTCCATAAGAACTTGGAAAAATCGTCAAGAAACAGCACATAATAGCGGTGACCGCTAGAGCTAGCTATAGGGGAAGTCCAGAGATCACTATGCACAATATCAAAGGGAGAAGTAGTAGTGGATAATGAATTATGAAAAGGCAATTTTATTTGTTTCCCTAAAGAACAAGAGGGACAAAAAGAATGTTTTAGAGCATTACAATGAATAAAATTCTTGCGAGAGAGAGAGCTAAGTATAGCCTCTCCCGGATGCCCTAAACGACTATGCCATAAAGTAGAAGGAAAAACTGAAAAAGCTGTTTGAAGGGGGGTGGCCGGTTTTGTTGAGTGGACTGGATATAGGTCTCCGATGCTATCACATCTCATGATTCGTTTCCCGGTCTGGAAATCCTATGAAAAAAAAACCAAAAGGATCAAATTCAATGGAAACAGAGTTATCTGTGGTAAACTTGCGAACAGAGACAAGATTTTTAACAAGGTGAGGAGCATGTAACACGTTTTTCAGGAGAAGAGGAGGATGGGGAGGAGATAGGGAAGTGTTACCATAACCTTGAATCGGAAGCATACGACCATTGCCAACAATAACTCGATGATTATAAGTACTCGAATTGAAATAAGGGGAGAGAGTACCTTTGTCGGGTGTCATATGAGACGAAGCACCCGTGTCCATGTACTGGTTACCATCCGGAGGAGTGATTCCCAAGGTATACATAGCTGCCTCGACATCGGTGGGTGAAGCACCGGAGTAGAATGCCTGCTGATGAGGCGGATGAGGGCCAAGGAGACCCTGCTGAGTTGGTGGACGAGGCATGGGCTGCCATGGGGCCGTGGGGAAGGGGCACGGCGGGGCCCATTGCTACCAGGGCCAGCCGTACAGCTGCCATTGAGGAGTGGGCGGCCGTGGCTGCCACTGGTGAGGAGGAGCTCCAGGAGTTTGCCCGTATGTGGTGTTACTTTTGCGGTTTGGCCCGCCTCTGTTGTTGTTCTTCTTCTTGTTCTTGGTGTTGGTGTTGTTGTACCTGCCAGAAGAAATAGAAGAAGAGGATGGGATGACAGAGTCAGAGGTATCTCCAGAGTTATGGACACCAGAAGAAGCTAAGAGGGCCGAACCACCGGCCTCTTTGTTTGCACGATGCTTGAGTGTTCACTCCGCGAGCTTTATACGAGAGCGAACACTCTCAAAAGAAGGTAGAGGATCCTGATTTTTGAACATAGTCAACAGTTCCGGAATAAGCTTCAGTTAAACCACTGAGAAGACGTAGAACTAGACGGCTTTCAGAAACCTCAATACCAACGTCGGCAAGTGACTTGACGTGATTGCAATAGGCCTCGGCAGAAGAGAAGTTGTCAAGGCGAACGTCTGCGAGCTCTTCCTCTAGATGAGTAGCTCGAGAACCTTTGTTATCAATGAAGATTTGTTCAAGACGGGACCAAGCAGCAGCAGCCGTGTCATTCTTGACAAGAATGGCATGAAGGAGGTCGAAAGATACTGTCGCATAGATCCACTGTAAAACGACGGCATCAAGTCAATTATAGAGATCGACATCGGCTTCCTTGAGAGCCTTGATTTTGGCGATGTCGGCCTCTGCCGTCGGTGGTAGGATGTGATGCATAAGATTATGCACCTGTGCTTGAACCTGAATAACGTCACCCAAGAATGATAGAGGCCTGTCTCAGTATCCAACGTGATAGGGATTAGTGATTGAACGTTGGTGATAGAGAGAGCCGGATGAAACTTGGATGATTCAGACATGGTGGAAACGAGGAGCTGTTCGGGAAAGAAGGTGGCGTGAGGCCGGAAGAACAGAGGTATGGAAGGGCTGTTTCCGCGTGAGGCTGACGAAACAGGAGGGGAGCGTAGAAGAAGAGGGTCGCCGAACGGGAACAGCTAGCAGCGGAGGGGACCGAATTTAGGTCTTGATACCATGTAAGATAATAATCTTGTGTGTTGATTCAATAATGAGTACATGTATTTATACAATGTGATTGCTTGATAGCCAAGTATTCTAATCTAATTAGGAATCCTAGTATTCTAATCTAATTAGGAATCTACTTTAAATATATACATATTCTAACAGTGTTGAGGAATTATACCAAGAAAATATCGCAGACCGTTGTCAGAGTCTTTTTCCCTAGCAATGATGTCCATACGCAGATATTCAACACTAAATCAAGACATCTTCAACATGACAAATTGATTTATCTCATGAACTAATACATTTGTAGGGCATGAACAACGCTATGATTAAAATACTCGAAGTGAGGTATGAATGAAAAGAAAATAGAATATAATAACACAATCATGAAATCATTTGAATTGGACTGAAAATCAAAATAAGTAAATCCGGGGGATCTTGATATAAACCACCTTGTCATTCAGTTCAGGCATGTAGTATCCACATCACAATTTCTTTTTTTTCTTCTGAATCAAAAGAGATGATGAACGATAAATGTAAGATTACATTGGACGTTAAAATAAAATAAGTTGAACATGAAATAAGTATACGTGGTACATAGATATAACGAAATTTACCTGCAACCTCATGTTCTTTGTCAGCAGAAGCTAGCACCACACATGCATCCCATATCCTAGAAGAGCAGATAGTGGCGTTCATAATATCGTAACTACTTCATTCTGAAATGACATGCAAAAAAATTCAAAAGTCAGAGCCAAAGACAATCACCACCCCCACCAAATGGCTCATCTGGACGCCCATCACACCTCCCCAAACTCCTATCGAGCACGTCAAAACAATGTATGTTTGTAATGAGAGCCTCGCCCCAAATAATAAGTCGAGTCTCCTTGAAGTCCAATGAACTCTAATATAATGTTTGAGCTTATTGGATGTTGAGTCATCATAAATTTGTAATGTGTTGTCCTACCCCTAGGAAGAAAGAGTGATGCAATCCCGTTGGATGCAATTGGATGTATAATATCTCTCATTTAGCCCTCAAGCTAGAGCACAAAGTTCTCTATATAAAGGTTTTTCTGGTCCCTCTGTAGTCGTGTAAGAAGAATACTCCACCATTTCGGTGTCAACAACATACATAATCTTCTCATATATGACACGTTGTTCATCAGTCAACAGTGAGAACAAACCATCGTGCTCTTCTCTTATTGCAACTCTATAGTCGCACATTTCGTACAAAAGAATGAATTTGTAGCATTGTGTATAACAGACTCGTCCGGCATGGACATACAATCAAATGAACTGAGATTTTCCTATACACCACTCTAATTACGTCTAAATGACATACATTGAAAATGTATGCACCGGAATTTGGTATAATGTTGACCAGTGTATACAGTACACCAAAGAACACTATTGAACAGTGTCTTCGATATACTGTATTAAACAGTGTTTATAACTACAAGTTAAACACACACTAACACTAATGCTAATCAAGTATATCAAAGAACACTATGACTTAGTGTCTCTGATACATTGGATTAGATATGCCCGAGCAGATCCTTGATGTCTACAAAATACTAAACCTGTTTACAATTAAACTCATATAGATAATCAATAAAGCACAACGGAAGTCAGGTAGAGTATGTATAATACTGGAATAACCTTTGTTGACTCATATAGTCAAGACACCAAAACTCAACAACAATCAAACTTACACTAAGAAGAATACTGTGAGTAGATTAGTGTATTCAGTACACCTAAGAACACTATCACAAAGTGTCTTCGATATATTGAATTGAGCAGAGTATTAACTAGAACAATTAATACACTAACACACAACTAATCTACTGGACGAATCAAGATCACAGCGGAAAGTAAAAGCACAAGTAAGTTTGGTTTTTAGAAGGTTAATATATTATAACCTTCCGGCCTATAAGGCAAATAATTCACTATGACAATAATGAATTACAACCGAATACACAACTTGAACAAAGTGTAAAAGCTATGAAAAATCACTAAGCAGCGGATCGAACTAACTATCCTAATCTAGTAAGCAAAACTAGACAAAGCTTAGAAAAAAAACTGTCAAAGACGTGAGGTGTTATGAATACACTCGGAGACTGCTCGAACTCACGTACTTTGAATGAACTACTTCTGGCTACTTATATAGGTTTACAATGAATGCTGCCAGAAGGTAAGTTCCTTTGTTTGCTGCATCAGATCTCGACTTGAATCTTCTTCGATATCTTCCATAGGATATTTTCCTAAGCTTTTCTCTTCAATAAGGAAAGTGTTTGTTCTTGCAATATTTACTTTCCTTATTTCTTTCTTGCTTCACACGTTTTCCTTCATCTTCGATCTCTTTCCTTCTTGCTTCAACCGCCAATCATATACTTGGGAATATTTAGATTTGTCTTGTTCATAACAGAAGATCTTCCCAAGTATATCTCCTTAATATTCTCTTCACAGATTCTCTTGGTCTCCAATATGGAAATAACTCTTTTCATCAGATTTGCTTTCCCACTTGGCTTCGAACTCTTTCTAAGTATCAACTTCGAATCCCTTGACTTATTTGAACCTGCACAATCAACCTAAAACCGTGGAATTAGGTTAAGGTTAATAAAGGAACATATCGAAACAAATATATAAAAGTGCAGTCGTTTGGTGTTGTGAAAACACCGTCTGTCAACAACTGAACTTTTCATCCTGTTTGATGTACTTAACAAGTAACTCAACATGGAATCCAATCAAAGTGAATAAAGGCAAAATATAATAACTAAAGTGCAATATGATGTGTAGTCAGCTGGTGTTTTGAAAAAAATGACTGATACACTTGCACTTTCATACATAATAGTTAGATTTTTAGAGATGCCATGAAAATAAATAAATTTGTAAGACAAAAATATTTACAGATAAAATTATATATAAATATCTTGATACCTAACCTGTATGCAAAATCCATGTTCAAATAGGAGGACCATTCATGTTATCGGGATCTTTGGCAAAACCATTAAACGGGGTAAAAGCAAAGTTATACTTCAGAACATAACACCCATGTCGTCAGGCATCTTGACTACTCGTGTCGCTTGACCAATAGTTAGTTTATACGGATGCTTGAGCTTGGCCTTTTGTGTAGTGGGCTTGTTCTAAACAATTATGAAATTTGATACTTTTACCACGTTGTCGTGTTCAAAATCAGGTGCAAAAATTGGTCACAAATTGAACGCATAGTTAATTTAATGGTGACAAATTGGTTAATTGCAATATTTAGTAACCTTTTTGTACATGGTACAACATAAGTATACAAATTGGACAGTGTCAATATTTAGAATCCTTTATGCACATGTTATAACATAAAGTATACTTTCTAATTTTTACTCAGTTATTTTCTTGTTTTTTTTTTTCAATTTTCAACATCAAAGCATGCAAAAACATCAATACGAATAAAATTTGACCAATTAAAATTTAAATGTTAAGCCACCGAGGCATAAAATATAACTAATCAAAATGAAGTATTATTACATGCTGATGGTGAGGAGGCCTTCACCAGAAATGAAAATTGAAATACGTGATATGTAGATTGTAATTTAATAAAATATTTGGTAAAGTATTTGACAGTTAGTAGACACCACTACAAAAAATACACTGTCGCTAAACAGTGCTGATCCGTCGCCCCAGACGGATAGTAATTCCGTCGCCCCACTGGGCCTTTGACGACGGATAGATAATCCGTTGTCCAATTTGCGACGGATTAATATATTTGACTTTTTTTCTTTTTAAAATCGATTATTGACGACGGATAGAAATTATCCGTCGCCAAATATAACGATGGATAGATTATCCGTCGTTATATTTGGCGACGGATAATTTCTATCCGTCAGCAAATATATTATTGGAATTAGTGACGGAATCTAGAATTCCGTCACTATTTATTCCGTCACTGTTAATCCGTAACTAATTCCGTCACTATTAATCCGTCACTATTTATTCCGTCACTGTTAATCCGTCACTATTAATCCGTCACTATTTATTCCGTCACTATTAATCCGTCACTATCTATCCGTCACTATTTATTTCATATTAATCCATGTTTTTCGTAGTTCACCTATTTAATCAATATAATGTTCGATAATAAATCAATAATACGGAAAATGTTTCAATAAATGATAAATAATATAAAGTAATATCCGGAGCAGGAGAAATTATCCGAACAAGTGTAAATATAATAAATCTGAACGTACATATACATAACTAGCTACCAGACGGGGTGAAATTTGGCCGAACGGGACATGAAGCTCCATCCATCAGTAAGGCGCTCGTTCTCCTCCCTTCGTTCTCTGTCGTGGCGCTCCATCTCGTCCCTTTGTTGCTCCATCTCTTGAGTTAGCCGAGCAACCTTGTTCCGGACACTTGTTCGCACCATTTTCGAGACCTGGTCTTGTGTGTAAACCGGACATCTAGACTGTTGGGATGATGATGAGGAGCACCCCGGACTAGCCAAGCTCAAACCGAGGCTCCCGAGTCATATATTCGTCCTTTGCTGTCCGGTTCGTTGACCTCTAGGAAGATGTTGTGAACTTGTTCAGATGACAACACATCACCCGTCTCGTCCTCCTGCCTCGCCACCTGAGCATCAACCTCAGCCTGAAATCGTTAATAGCAGATATCATGATCAATAACTGTTTTTCAAAAATAACTTGTAATAGTGTACAAATATGAAATTTAAGCAACATAAACATACATGATAGGCGAGGCCGGTCGGTCCATACCCATATACTTGGCCTTCTTGAAGATGTCATACTTGGATGTGACCTCTCCCGTGCGATCCGAACAACATATATAGTCACAATTTATCATCTCACAATTAAGTCAGACACAATACATACACGTAATGCTAGATTGAAAAAAACATATATACATACCGATTGGTAATAATGAGTGATGAGATCGCCTCCCAAGATGGTGAACGGCCTCCTGCCGCATCGATCGAGACGCCCGGTTACATGCATTGATGTAAGCAATATCACCGGACATCGATTCGGCGCCAGTAGGCATCCCAAAGGGCCCACTCCTCTGCATCAACCTGTGGAGGCATTGGGCCACCCCGATCCCGAATGGCCTTCCAAGTACAGACCATATCCATGTACATTTTAGATCTCACAGTCTCGTAAACACGCCAAATCTGTGGGATCAACCTGCTGGGAATGAAGTACTCCTTCTACATTTCCAATTTCATACTGTTCGTTCTTCCTCGTACCTCCTGGATTAGGATCATACCACTCAACATCAAACAAGAAGGTTCGTTTCAATGGCAAGCCAGAATATTCAATCCTCACTATTCGTTTTAGCTTGCCGTGGAAATCAAACAAAGCAGGTCTCCATAATCTTCTGCACCCTTAACACACACCCCGGAGTCGCTTGTCGCCATGGTCGTGTTACATTCAGTCGTGTGGAACCTAAGGCCATTGACTATATAACCTGGGAATGTGTAGACCTTTTTGAATGGCCCTTCTGCGAGAGCCTTTAAGTATATGCATGACGTTGTTAATAGGATTCCGGACATACTCTCGGAACCAATCTGGAAATTCTGTAGGAATTTTTGAGTCAAGTAGTTCCTCTAGTGTATCCAATGTCATCTGAGGATTTTCTTCCAAACAACGCTTTTTGAAAAAACTGCAAACATTGATTCGATGATAAGTCTATAATTGAAGTAGAGACTTACGTAGCTATATTAAAATTTAAAGAAAATGTTGCTCACCTCGCAAATAGTATCATATACGGGTCAACCTCAGCACAATTCGTGAGGACATAATATTGAGCTGCTTTTAACTCTTTATCCGTAAGATATTCTTTCTTAGCTGCACCAAGAGGTCTCCCTGATACCCTGAAGACAGATAGGAAAAACTCATCATCCGCTTGAACTTCGAATGTGTCTGCGTTTCGAGCCGGCCTTGATGTCTTCGTAGGGACGTGTTCATCAAAGTAATAAGAGCAGAAGGTTGCAGTTTTCTCTCGAATGTAGGCATTGGCAATCAAACCTTCAGGTTTACCTTTGTTGTTGACATACTTCTTCAATTTCCCCAAGTACCTCTCGAATGGATACATCCATCGATACTGAACCGGTCCAGCAAGTCTCGCTTCATGTGGAAGGTGAACCGGCAAGTGCTCCATAGAATCAAACCAACTCAGTGGAAAGATACGCTCGAGCTTTGTTGGTCCAGATAACGACAAAGTAAAAGACTAGAGGGGGGGGGGGGTGAATAGTCTTTTATATTTTTTGTCGATAAAAACTATTTCTCAGATATCTGAATAGATATCTGATACTTAGAATCTGAGCACGGAAGACTTAATATAGATAAGTGCAGAAACAGTTAAAGTGTGTGTGTGTGTTGCTGAAATGTAAATACAGAAAGGTAAATAACACAGCAAGTATAGTGGTATCTGGAGGTGGCGTAATCCTCCAACTAATCCACTTCGGTCTTCCAGAGACCTAGAATTCACTAGAATAGATAATTGAGTTCTCCTTACAAAAATCCTATTCTAAGATTCCTTTAAACAAATGGTTCTCAACCAAATGTTCCCCCTGAGTTGTTCCCCGGCTTTCACAGCCAAGTACTTCCTGTACTCAGAAACCTTTTTGAGTTATTCCCTAGCTTCCCAAGCTAAGTACTTCCTATACTCAATAACCTTGGAATTATTCCTTAGTTTCCCAAATCAAGTTCTTCCTATACTCCGGTAACCTTGGAGTTATTCCTTGATTTTTCAAACTAAGTACTTCCTGTACTCCACGCCAGTTATGGTGTTGGTTTTGGTTTGAGTTGTCAGATGAGCTTCTTTAATAACTTATTCAGTTATTTAGATAGCTCTGTGAATCAAGTATACTTAATACACTTTTCAATGTATGGTATCTTGTTCTTTTCTTGACCAAGTCTTAGATAAATGTTCAAGAGAATGAATCTCAGATACTTGATCTTTCGTTTCAACTCTTTCACAGATAGCTGTGCTTGTTTAGGATCAGGACACTTAGAACTTCTGTGTTACTTAAGATCAAAAGCTTTGCTCGCAACAGAAAGCTTTGAGGATAAGTAAGATGCTTTGAGAGAGTAAGGTGTTCAGCGTTGTGTCGTTTCGTTCAAGGTGTGTCTCTTCAAGCAGTCTAAGTGTTGATATTTATAGATGAATTTGAGTGCCGTTTGAATAGTATCCGTTAGGCTCAAATTCAAACTATTGATATCTGTGTATAGTACTGTAGCAGGTTTTGTCTTCTTCTTCAGATGCTGTCGTTGCTTTTATTCAGACATCTCTGTCCATGCATTAAATGTATTGTACTATACTTTTTGTCCTGTAGTGCCAACGGAACTATGCTTTGTATCAGAGACTAGTGTTATCTGATTCTTTACACGTCCTTATCTTCAATCTTCAGATACCACTTTTATTGAAACAACTTTGTTTGCAATATATATATATATTTCTTTTTCAGAAATGTGGTTAATGCTCAAGGTATCTGAGAATAGATATCTGTGGACACTTTCCTTGTTTTCAGATAGGCCTTTTATTTCTCAGATATCTTTTGTGACACAGTTTGTTTAAAACTATTCATGTCTTCAAGATATCTAGCTAAGGTATCTGAAAAACAGTTTCAGTAATCTTGTGCAGTTTCTTCAAGTCTTCAATGTCGTTGAGCTTGTTCTGCTTGGATGTCTTCTTCTTGGTCTTCTCTTCATAAAATAAAAATTACATTTTGAGACCTAACATCCTATACAAGATTAGCTAGACTATCATACTTAGTGAGTTTCCTCTTTTACAATGTTCAAGTGAACCAAGAGTACTAATCACCTTTCTGAGACTAAGATAAGTCATCATGTTGCTGATCAAAATCTAAACAGATATTTCTAACAAAATATCTAACAAATTTCCCAACAAATTTCCCCCTTTTTGATCAGTCAACGATGACTATCTTACCTATTACAAATCTGGATGAGTGAACAATCCAACACTTAATCTTTTCTTAAGATCTTCAATTTATTTAATTAAGTGCAGAAAGTAAACATCAACCAAATCACAAGGTGTGATCTTTGCTGACAAGTTTTCTTTTATAGAATACTATCTGAGTAAGTTCTTGATAAGTTATAAAGAGATTACAAATAACTTCAATACATAGAACAAGTTTGGCTCAACAAGAAAATACAAAACTACATAGTAAATTAGGACAACAGGAGTAACCAAGCTCCAAGTAGACATCATAATAAACTAGTCTTCAAGTCTTCAATCTCTTCAAGTCTTCAACAAGATTTACGTCGATCACCAAATTTCCTATCTCCAAACCTTTTGATGTCATCAGAATAATCATAGAGAAGTGTTCTGACGAGCATCTCAGTGTCTCTGGCAAATCCACAGACCTCTTTATAGGTTTTGGTAGGATTTTTCTTGACAAAATGTTTGACCCACAGATACTTTTCCCATTTCCAGGCATGCTCTATTCTGATATCTGAAAGCTTGAAGTATTCAGAGATAATCCTCGGATATCGATGTCACCTTGTATTGATCTTGATTAGATAGAGCGATTCATAGGGTTCTCTGATGAGTCTTGCTCTTACGCATTCTGTGATACTCGAATTACATGCACGACTCGGCTTTCCATATGGACATTCATCGAGAGGTCCTTTCTCATGGCTTGATTCTCTTGACAACTTCAAAATCCAACCAGGCTTTAATGTGATTGGTGTTGATCAAGGTTGGCTTATCTTTTCTCCATGCCATAAGTTGTTTATGGATTGGTTCTGGAAATCTTGAATTTACCAATAGATGCTTAAGTTCCAGAATCCAATAGCCATTTTTCTGATTGATGCACCTGTAGACAGAGGAATCATTGTCATACTTCACATACTCTATTTTGGCTTCTTCTGGCCTGAGTGGAAGTTGACTTTGTCTTTGCTCAGCTCTCAGTCTGTTCCTTCTTTGTCTTGAATTCTCTTTGGGGTTGTTGCTTGAAGAACCACCCTGGATAGACTTGGTATTTCGGAGGGTGTTTTAGTTGCTAGGGCTTTGCGACTATGGGCTCAATTAGGCTTTCAATTTTCCTTTTCTTGTGAAGAGGAGCTTCATCTTCATCAGTTTCCTCATCATCATCAAGATTAAATCTTGTGTGAGTTTTACAGCCTTCTTCATTGCCCAGGGACTTGATTTGACCTTCTTCTTCTTCTTCTTCTTCAGAAGATTCATCAATCCCTTTAACTTGTCTTCTCCTTGGAGCCTTGGTACTCCTTGGAGGTTTCTGTGCCATGGCCCTTGTTATCATTTTAGTTCCTTGATGGGTTTAAGAGCGGCTACTATTTGCAAAAGACTTGGCTTGAGGAGGGTTCATTGATTACGAGTGGTGGTGGGAAGTTTTCATGTTTCTTCTTCCTTTCGAGCCGCACTTTGACTCAGATTTCTTCTTGTTTTCTTCTCCTTCTTCCCATTCCCCCTGACTTTGAGGTCCAGATTTGTACACTCTTTCCCCCTTAGTCATTGTTGGCTGACTCAGTCTCATAAAGGAATCTGAGAGAGAGTTAAAGTGCCCTTGTAAATAATTATAGGCAGTGACCAACTTCTGAAGTTCGTCTTTGAGCTCCTGATTTTGCTTGATAAGTCCATTGTCCTTATCAGTGAGCTCTGCCAATGGGCCTAGGATGGCATCTGCTTTTCCAGCAGTGTAACTTGCCTCTTGGAAAGCTTTTTCAGCTAAAGACGCATCATCGTCCCTTATCATTTCCAGATGTTTCTGAGCAATGACTATGCTAGTTGTTCTCTGAGTGATGAGCTCAGTGAACTTTTTCATTTTAGAGGGGACGGAGGCAATTACTTCCTTGTTCTGTGAAGACATCTCCTTGTTCAGATGAGCCAGTACTTGGTACCTGTTCATGTATTCATTGGAGTGGACATTTGGCAGTTTGCTGAATATTGTATGAGCAATCAGCTTCCTTTTCAAGTGAGAAACTGCTAAATGTTCATTGCGGTGCTCTGCCAAAGTCTTGTCTTCTTCATCATCCGTAATCACCGATGATCTTCATCCTATTGGACATTCTCATCGATTGTATCGAGTCCAGCAACCATCTCAGAGATTGGTTTCTTCCCTTTCTGGGAGGAGGATGGTACTTCTTTTGAAGATGATGCAGCCTTAGCATCATGCTTGACTTCAGATACTTCTTCAGTATCGAGTTCTTTGGTGATATCATGCACAACATCCCGTAGCTCTTTAACCTCAGAGTAAGCAATCATTTCTTATAAGTATTGATCTTATAGTTGATCAAACTTGTCTCTGGATTTAGCTATTTGATCTTCCAGTTGAAGATGGAGCTGTTGTTCTTCTTCCAACAGTTGTCTGAGTTGAGTGTTTAATATTTTCTGATTGGTTTCTTCAGAAAGCTCAACTACTTGTTCAGTAGTAATTGGGTGTTGGTTAGAAGATGGATGAGTAGATTTCTGAGGAGATGGAGACGGAGATTTCTGTGAAGTCTTCTCAGTGTGCTTTTCAGCAGCTGAGGCATCATTTCTTAGCGAAATTCCTCCGGTCCCTGGTGCAGGGGCATCATCATCATCCTTTTTGTCCGTGTCATCCTTTTGGTGATGGTCAGTGGGAGGTTCATCGAAGTCATTTTCGTTTATCTCTTCCTCCTCATCATCTTCAGATACAAGATTGATCACTTCAGGAATAGTGATCTTCTGCCCATTAACCTCTTCTTGTTCAGAAGGTATAAATTGCAGAGTTTGGGCGGGGCTTAAATGCCATTTGTAATCTTGTCGACCATCACTTTGCTCAAAGGCTTGTATCAAGCAGGCGCCACTTCTCCGGAGAAATCCTTATGCAATAGAGTCATGGCTGTCGCTCGGTAGGGAACATTGCGGATGTATGTCTCAAGTCAAGAGCTCGTGCTCGTCTGTTTGGTTGATCTGTGATTCTCAATATTTGAGAGATCAGCACCTTAACCTTTGCCATTTCTTGAAGCATTTAATGTGCTTTGGCGGGTGTGAGCTTTGAAGAAGGAAGTAGGTCCTTGTCTCAACATTGGGAACTGCCGGCACTTGTTTGAGCACGAAATAAAGAGTTTTGAGTGAGCTTCAAAAGCGTATAGATATCGAGGAGAAGTGCGATTTAGTTTAAGTTACCGAGTAAGTACTTGTGCTCGAGACTTGTTCTCTTGAGACAATTGGTGTCTCAGATATCTTGTTGTGAGGCGGAGACTTGGAAGTCTGGTCCTCATCAACCTTTCTTTCTTGAACCTGAGAATTAACATTATCACAATACTTAGGAAATTTTATCAAGAAAACTTTAAGTGACAAGTCAGATATCTGAGAGGTCAATTACCTCCATGGGAGGCTCAGATACTTGTCTCTCAGAGACTTGTGCAGTCTCTGGAATCTTTTCTTGTGATGAAGGCCTTGATGCCTCATCAATTTCCATAGGTGCAGGGGATGTCGCAACTCTGTCCCCTTGCACTTCTACTTCTGAGTGAGCCTGTGAGTAGAAAGCATTGAATAATTTAGAGAAGACTTTAGTTAACCCAAGGTGAAGAATATTTATCATTGATTTTCATATACCTTCATACTGGAAGGCTCAATGATCTGTTCTTCAGAAACCTTATCGGTTTCTAGGTTTTCTTCTGGCATTTCTGCCTTATCTTCCTCTCTCTCAGTTGGAGCCTGTTAGAAACATTTATTTTAATGATTAAGCACATAAACTTATAACTGAAGAAGTGTTATCTTAAGAATCCATTATTACATGGCATGTGCTCGATATCTTAAGAGGCGAGGTTGAGGAACCTCCTTCTCGATTTCGAGGTAAGCTTTCGACTTCCTCTTGTTTTTGTTTCTAACTCACTGTAACAAAGAATTTTATAAATAACAAGATGTACAAGCATAAAAGTTGCACAAGATAAGAGTTAAACGATTGACTACCCGAGTAGTTTCAGTCGATTGGCCTCTGAAACTTGTGACCTTTCTATACATTGGTCTTCTTGTTCCAGTATTTCTTCTTTATTGGAAGTTTCAGGTACTTCACACCTTTCCTGAGTATGCAACTCAGTTGCCTCCCCTGGTTGATCATTCTGAGTAGATTCTCAGTTTGATCCCTCTCATTGAGTTGGGAACCGCTCTTTGCAGATTTTCTTGACATCTTGCATTCTGGTAATTCGAAATGGAGTTCATTTACCATTTCATCAACCACGTGTGGCTGTTGTGGTTGTTGTGTTTGTGGTTGTTGTGGTTGTCTGGAAGCAGAGGATTGGTCAGTAGAATGTTCTTCCAGATTTTTAGATGTGGCATTTCCATCAGCATCTGCCAGCACTAAAATACCACTCATCGTGGCTTTTGAAGTTGTGCGTAAAGCGTTCACGATGATGTGTTTGCACCAACAACCTTTGCTATAGGTTCAAGAACTTTGTGGTGTAGGTTCTTCTTGATACCTTATCACCGATTCTTTATTACGATGACCTTAGCCCTCTTTGTTCTTTCTAGGACTTGAGATGACTAGTTCATCATCTTCATCGTCAGAGCTCTCATCAGCATTAGGAACTGATTGGTCCATTACTCCTGCGGTTTCTGCAGATAGGGCTTGGTGTTTTTCACCACTTTTGGCAGCATTTATGAGTTCATCAGCAAGGCTTTCTGTAATAGTCTTCACATTTCTGAAAGCACTTTCTCTTGCTGAGTCTACTTGTTCAGTAGTTGATAACTCTTTTGCAGCATTGATGATTTCATCTGCCTTTATCAGTTCATCGGCAATGCCTGCAGATATCTGAGAATCGACAACCTCTTTGGGTGTGTCTTCTGATTTGCCAGCAGACTTCTTTCTTGAAGTTCTGGGCTTCTTGGTCGCAACCTTTTCTTCAGATACCTTTTCAGACTTTCGCTTCTTAGAACCTTTCTGAGACCCAGTAACCTTTTTCATCAAGTTTGTATACTCATATTTGTAGAGTAGGTTACTGTTGGCTATTTCAGCCGTCTCTCTGAGCTCAATGCCAAGCTTCTCCAGCAAGTAGCATATCTTCAAACCATAGCCTATTGTGGCCTTTGGCTCAGCTAGTGCTTTGGCAATCTTAGGCTCGAAGCCTTGAAATTTCTTCACAAACTTCATGAAGGCATACTTTCCCCAGTTAAAGGGGTTTTCCAGCCTTTTGTCTTGTTGATTCAGCAAGAACATCATAATCCATCGTTCTTGGCTTATCTGGTCAGCACCTCCTTGTAGACCATCAAAGCATCTGTGAAGAATGCAAGCCAGTACATCCCAGTGAACCATCAGATGTCTGGTTCGGATGTCAGCAAGCTTGAACTCAGTAGGTGTATCTGATTTTTCAAGATGACACACGTCACTGTATAGTTCTTTAACACCTTCAAGGAGTTCATCATCCTTGGTGTTTATTTCAAAATCCTTTCCAAGATTTTGAAACTCAAACAACTTACAGAAAGTTGTTAAGTCCAGAAGGATTTCCTTTCCTTGGACTGAGGTTTTGACATACACTATTTCAAAGGCCTTGAAACACAGAAATAATCACGAGTTGTTGTAGAATTCCAACACATCGAGTGATGAAATTCCACTAGGCAGCGGATAGAAAGCCTTGATTTGTGCCTTTTCAAGCATGTCAAGAATTAGCTTTCATCGGCGGTTCTCTATTCCAGCCGTGAGGTATTCCTCAACCATGGCACCACCCCAAATCATTATGTGATTTGAAGTCCAATGGTCAGGATTAAAATCTTCTACCAGTCGGTTGTTCACAATAACCAACTCTGGTGCTTGCTTTTCAGCAGTACCAGTGGAGGATTGAGATTTCAGTGTAGTTGAACTTTTAGGGGCCATCTCTTTATATAGTGTAGGGATTTGAAATTGGTGTTTGAAAGAGATTTGATTCAGTAATTCTTTGCAGAAAAACTTAATCTTGATTTGCAGAGATTGTAGAAGTTTTGCAGAGAATCAAGAGAAGGATTTGCTATTTTGTGCAAGATGAGTTTTGGATTAGGCAAAAGTGATTTCCTATGCCAAAATCCTATATGTATAGTTGAATCTCAGACAAATACATACAAATTGATTTTGTGTGTACGATTCGTGATTTGCAAGCGGTGAGCAAAAGCGAGTTCGGCTTTAATTGCTTAGTGGGCCATGTCTGAATTTCAACAGTCCACTATTTACTGTGAATTAATTTCCACCGTACAGATCAATCGCTTAAATTCATCAAGGGTCATCATTGCTTCTTCAGCAATGATCACAATCAACAAGTGTAATTGTGCCCATTTAATGAATTTTGGCTCATAGCTTTCTGAATCACGTTTTTGTATGACCAAGAACACTGTTTGCATCGAATCATCTTATACTTAGGATTTTTCCAAGTTTTCATCAAGATAGAAATAATGCGAGTTTCAAGAGAGTAGTTATTCGCAGATAGTTGTACTATTCTCCTTTCTGTTCCCCGTTTACAGAGTGATTCAGATATCTGAGTTCCCGTCTCAGAGATCTTAAGCTGTCTTTTTCCTCTTTAGCCTTTTTGACTTCTGGATACCCGTTTCAGATTTCTCTTTTCTTTTCTCGGATACCGTTCAGATACCTCTTCCGTGGATGCCTGTTCAGATTCCTCTTCGTGGATGCCGTTCAGATTCACGAACTCTTTCGGTTCATTGGTAGTTCCATTAGTCCAAGACTATGTCTTAAGGCTAAGAATCTACTTTCTTGTAGTGGCTTAGTGAAGATATCCGCAAGTTGGTCTTGATGCAATCTTGAGTATCTCTATATTGCCTTTTTCAACATGGTCTCTGATGAAGTGATGTCTAACATCAATATGCTTTGTTCTGGCATGAAATTTAGGATTCTGTGTAATCGCAATAGCACTTGTGTTGTCACAGAAAATGGGAGTTTTCTTCTCATCGAGTCCATAGTCTTTAAGTTGTTGTTGTATCCACAGATTTTGTGTTGCACAACAACCAAAGAATATATTCAGCCTACGTGGTAGAAGTTGCAATTGAGTTTTGCTTCTTGCTAAACCATGAGATAAGTCTAGTCGTAAACCGACAAGTTCACGAGGTGCTTTTCCTATCAGCGTGATCCAAAGATAATCATTCCCGAGTACCCAGCTAAACTCAATCCGCTTTCTTTAGGATACCACAATCCTACATCTACTTACATACCTTAATATTTTCATAGCAATGTTGTAGTGTGTTTGCATTGGATTTGTCTGAAATCTAGCACATACTCCAACGGCGTATTGAATATCAGGTCTACTTGCAGTGAGGTAAAGTAGTGAACCTATCAATTTCCTATACTTATGTTCTTCAACACTCTTATCTGATTCAGTATAGGTCATTTTGGTTCCAATGCTCATAGGTATCTTAGCATTCTTTTCAGAAGGCTTAAGATTGAATTTTGTGAGCATATCTTTTGCATACTTTGTTTGACTAATGAATATTCCATCATTGAGTTGCTTGACTTGCAATCCTAGAAAATAATTCATTTCTCCCATCATGCTCATCTCAAACTTGCTTTTCATGAGATTTGCAAAGTCATTACAAAGTTGCTTGTCCTTAGATCCAAATATGATGTCATCAACATATACTTGAACTAAGAGTAGTTTTCCGTCATGATTTAAGGTAAATAAAGTTTTATCAACTTCACCTTTCTTGAAACCACTTTCCAGAAGGTACTTGGCCAAAGTGTCATACCATGCTCTTGGATCTGTTCATCCATACAGAGCTTTCTGTAGTTTATAGACCATTCTACTTTCTGAGGAAACTTCAAAGCCAGGTGGTTGCTCAACATAAACTTCTTCTGCAAGTTCACCGTTTAAGAATGCACTTTTGACATCCATCTGATAAACTTTGAAATCTTTATGAGTCGAAGGCTAGAAAGAGTCTTATTGCATCCAATCTGCAACTGGTGCATATGACTCCAAAAATCTAAGCCTTCAGTCTGGGTAAATCCCTTGGCAACCAATCTTGCTTTGTTTCTGGTTATTTCACCAGATTCATTCATCTTGTTTCTGAAAACTCATTTAGTTCCAATCACAGATATTCCTTCTATAAATGGAACTAGTTTCCAGACTTTGTTTCTCTCAAATTGATCCAACTCTTCTTGCATTTCAGAGATCCAGTCTTGGTCTCCTAATGCTTCTTCTATATTTTTAGGTTCAATATTCGAGATGAAACATCCAAAGAGAGAATTAGCATTTTCAGCTATTGCTCTCCTAGTCCTAACACCTTTATTAATTGGTCCAATTACATCCTTTGCAGGATGATCTTTGATCCATCTCATCATAGGTTTAGTGCTAGTAGGATCAATATCCAAGTGATTTGAATGTGAAGCACTAAGATTATGATTTGATACTTTTTCAGTATCTGAGATATCTGACATATGGGAAATGTCATGGATATCTGACACTTTTTCAGTGTTAGAGATATCTGGAACTTGCATTTCAGCAGTCTCATTTTCAGATACCTCTTCATGATGAAGGTTCTCAGTAACCTGTTCCATTTCTGGAAAACTCATAGGAAATTCCTCATCATGTCTGTGAGTCATCTTGTTGTTACTAGGCATTTCAAGCTTTTCTACGTCAGAGTCATCATAACTTTCCATAATGATGTTTCTCCTTTCTGAGGATTCTTCTTTAGAATCCCTCAGTAATAGTTCTTTGAACCTTTCTGAGAGTTCATCATTAGGAGGTGTTTTCTTATTTCCTTCATAGAATACAACATGAATTGATTCTTCAATTTTCTTTGTTCTTTTGTTGTAAACTCTGTAGGCTTTGCTATTTGTGGAATAACCAAGAAATACACCTTCATCTGCCTTTGGTTGAAATGTTCTCAGATAATCTTTCCCATTGTTTAGAACAAAACATTTACAACCAAATACTCTCAGATGTTTGATATTAGGGGGTCTACCAACCAAGATTTCATAGGGGGTCTTGTCATGGTGTTTGTTTATCAAACATCATTACGAGTGTAGCAAGTTTGTTTACGACTTCAACCCAATAAATTTCACTTATTTCGTTGTCGCCTAGCATTGTCCTTGCAGCCTTCTTTAAGGGTTCTGCTTTTCGCAACACCATTTTGTTGAGGTGTTCTTACAGAGGAAAGTTGGTGTTGTATACCTTTGCAGGTACAAAACTCCTTTATGTACTGGTTGACAAACTCAGTACCATGGTCTGTTCTGATTGCAGATACCTTGTCATTTTTCATGACTTCAAGCTTTTTCAGCAAGTTTGGTATATCCACCCTGGCATCAGATTTGTGTTTCAGAAAGACAACCCAAGTGAATCTTGAGAAGTCATCTACAACAACGGACCATACTTCTTTCCTCGCATAACTAGTTACGATGATTCAAAAGATCCATGTGTAATAGTTGCAGTGGTCTAACACTAGAGTGTCCGATTTTGGACTTGAAAGAGATCTTAGATTGTTTCCCCATCCGACAAAGTGTAATGATACCATCCTTTCTCGAAAGATATTCGGGAAGGCCAACCACTAACTCTTTCTTGGCAAGTCATTCGAGTTTTGAAGTTCAAGTGACTCATTCTTTTGTGCCATAACCAGTGCTCTTCTGTGTGACCAGATTGACTCACCATGAGACATTCTTCAGTTGTGGCAGATGCCCAATCGGCAACATAAAGACTGCCTTTCCGCCGACCAACTAAGAATGTCTGCTTTGACTCATTGTCAATTAGTTTGCAGTATTTAGCTTTGAACTTTATAGTAAAACCTTGTCGGAAACCGGCTCATGCTAAATAGATTATATTTCAAATCCTTAACATGTAATACGCCGTGATTGTTAAAGTCCCCAATTTGACGTTGCCAAATCCCGAGAGGGATTTAATTCTCCTCCAAAGAACTCGATATCTGGTCCTGTGTTGCAAGCTTTGTAATCGACCAGATTTGCTTTGTCTCCTGTCATGTGCTTTCCGCATCCACTATCAAATAGCCATTGTGCTTTAGTCCAGGAAGCATTCTGCACACAACAGGAAACAGGAGATTAGGTTCTCATATCTTTGATGGAACCGTCAGAATTAAAAGATCTTCCAGTAGGAATCCATTTTTGAATGAATTTCTTTGAAATATTCTTTGTCTCGACAGAACATAAGGAGGAATTCTATTTGAATGAATGTTATCATTAGTAAGAATTATTTTCTTCCTTGGTGTGTTCCTAGGTGCTCCATATGATGCTTTCAGATACCTGTCAGGTTTCTGAGTTTGCTTTTCAGCAAACTTAGCTTTCCTTGCCAGATTTCTTCTAGCCCTGGCATTCAGATTTTCAGTGGCTTGATTTAACTTCCACTTCTGATAATTGCTTTGAGCAATTCTAGCTTTCAGCCATCGTTCTTGCTCCTGCTTGTACTCATGAGCAAGTTGTTTTCCGATGTCTTTGTAGCCAATACCGTTTCGAGCACTTGAAGCTATCTGAGATCTTTTCTAAGCAGCTTTGCTAGTCTCTGGTTGGTCCAATTTCTTTCCAGAAAAAGTGACATGGGAGAATTTGCCAGCTCCTACAATTCTAAGCAGCTTTGCTAGTCCCTGCGGTTTTCCTTCCAGATAGCATGGAGTACGCAGGAAAGTCACTCACGGTCCAAAGAAGAGCTGCTCTCAAGGTGAAGTTCTTTTTGGTCGAGACATCATATGCAGGGATACCATCCGTCCACAACTCGATCAGCTCCTTGATTAGGGGTTGCAAGAAAATATCCAACGTCAGTCCAGGATCTTTCGGCCCAGGCACCAACGCAGTCAGAAACATGAATGGCTCCTTCATGCACTCACCGGGGGGCAGGTTGTACGGTGTGAGCATAAATGGCCAACAAGAGTATTTTCGTTCACTCCCGAACGGGTTAAAACCATCCGTACAAAGTCCCAATCGTACATTTCTAGATTCGGCTGCAAACTCTGGATATGTCTTGTCAAACAATTTTCATGCGGGTGAGTCTGCTGGATGGTCTATTCTACCATCTTCTGCATTATCCGAGATTACTCGCTCCTTGTGCCACCGCATTTTATCCGCAGAAGCACTTGAAGCATACAATCTTTTCAAACGAGGTGCTAGAGGGAAGTACCACATTTTCTTATGTGGGAGATTTTTCTTCTGTCATTTCTTTGCAGCCCCCTCCTTGTAACGCTTGTACCGTTCCTTACCACAGAACTTGCATTGTATTAGATCTGCATCCTCCTCCCAATAGATTATGCACATTTTCAGACAACAGTCTATGGTTACCACAGGCAACCCTAAACCCCGCATCTTTTTCTTCGCTTGGTAAAAGTTGGTGGGAACTAGGTTTTCTTTAGGACAAAGGTCCGACATTACGTCAACCCATTCATTGAAGCTCGTTTCAGATTGCTTGCCATTAGCCTTACAACTCATTAGCCGAGCCAACAAAGACAACTCAGTGAGCTTACACCCCGGATAAACCGGCTTCCTTGATGATTCTAACAAGTCAAAGAACACCTGATCCTCGGGATTCGGTGGTTCCTCCACCTCCACCTCGGTTTCAATGTTACTTGTGTCCATGAACTCTGCCACTGCAGCATCATACACCATTTGTTCGACTCGAGCTCGAATAGCATCGCCTACAGATGTACTTTGTTCCCCGACTTGTTCATTTTTTCTCTTCCTTCCACGCTGTCTGTATTGGTCATATGTATTGGACTGTGCTGCTTCCTCACCATGATGATTCCATACCTGATATGCAGGCAGGAATCCATTTTTCCTCAAGTGCTGGACTACCGCTGTAGGAGTCACGTATTGCTTGTTTCCCGCTGTAGGAGTCACGTATTGCTTGTTTCTGCACTGTTTCATTGCACAAGGGCACTTTATCAACCCATCCTTTACACAAGCCGGATTTGAGATTGCAAATGCAATGAAACCTTCAACCCCTTTCAGAAAACTCAATTGAACTCTGCCATTTAAAGTACGACAATACATCCATGAACGATCAATATTCATTGAATAATTAGATAATAACCTGACACATTTGAATTCATTAGATCGAGGTCTATCATGTACGATAATAAATCAATTTCAATCAATTGCTACGTAATATAAGTTATATTAGCTTCAACATCAATTGTTACGGCATTACATAATATAAGTTACATTAGCTTCAATTTTACCATAATGTTTGGTTTCATAAATCAACTAATGAGTACTAGTTATACAAGCCTAGAGACAAAACGGATTATCAAATGATTCTTTCTCTTGCAGCCCCCTCCTCATCACTTGTGACGCTCCCTACCACAGAACTTGCATTCCAACATATCTACATCCTCCTCCCAATACACCATGCACATGTTCCGACAAGTAGAAAGGCACTCAATAGGCGGCCCCAAACCCCGCATCTCCCTCCATTGGAGGTATGCCATGGACGGTGCTTCCTCACCGTGATGAATCCATACATGATACTCAGGCATGAATCCATAACGTCGCAAGTGCTCGAATATTGCTGTAGGAGTCATAAATTGCTTGTTTCTACAGGTTTCCAATGTGCAAGGGCACTTTATCAAACCTCCAGTTGCACAAGCCGGACGTCCCATGGCAAACGAGATGAAACCTTTAACCCCTTCTACAAAACTCCTAGAAACTCTGCCATTTACCGCCGTACGATCGTACATCCATGAACGGTCGGAATTCATTGTATACGTTTTTAACCTGTTCCAATTGATTAGATCGTATTTAATTTATTAGATCGATTCCAATTCGGATAAGAAGATTGTAGAGATTAATTGTTAATTATTATATGTTCCTTATAAATTAATTATTAAGTGTTCGATATGTTACAAAATTTATTAAGTGTTTTACTACTACGAGTTATAAATTATAAATTACACGTTAATATAATCAACATATTATCCGTCGCTCAAAACACTTAACTACATCCTCGTAATTTAGTACATATACGAATTTATCAAATCAACTCCAACTACTACTTACATACATATCAAATTAACTAAACTAACTACATACATACTTAACATACATATCAAATTAACTAAACTAACTAAACTAACTACATACATAATTAATTAACATACATACTTCACTACATACATACTTATCAAATTAACATACATACATATTGAATTACTACATACATTCATATCAAATTAACTAAACTAACTATCAAATTACATATACAAATCAAATTACATATACATATCAAATTACATATAATTGATCAAATTAACTAATCAAGCTACTACATACTTCATATAAACATACAATTGAGAATAAGTAGTCAAAAATCAAAAAAATCCCAAATTTCAAAAAGTTAGGGTTTAGCCAAAATACTGTTGATTCCGAAGAAAATAGCGGATGAAATTTGAAATTGATGGAAGAAACGAGCTCCTCGTCCAACGATCTTCGAATTGACACCAAGATTGAGAAGAATCGTCAACAATTGGCCGGATTTGACGGAGGAGAAGGAGGAGAAAGGAATAAAGCGGAGGAGAAAGGAAGAAGAAGAGCGAAATGGCTTCTGATTCAGAGGAGCAGTCTGCTAAAACCCCGTATCCGTCGGCCCAGACCGATCCGTCGCTACAGGAGCGACGGATAAAGTATCCGTCGGTTGATTTTTTTTTAATTTTAAATATAAATATTAACGACGGATAAATTATCCGTCGTTAATATATTTTATTTTTTTTATTTTTTATTTTTAAAAGTCAAAGTATGGGCGACGGATTAATAAAATCCGTCGCCCATATAGCGACGGATAACAATATCCGTCGCTAATAAGCGACGAATAACTATTTTCCGCCGCTAGGTTTGGCGACGGATAAAATCCGTCGCCCCATAACGTCGTTTTTTCAGTAATTTCTTGTAGTGCACATGAAGAGTTGTAACTTGTAACTGTACAAAATATTTCATGGGAATGGCACATATGCCCCCAAAGTTTTGGGTGTCATGTTTAGTCCAAAAATTGGAAATTATGATCGGTTGAAGTTATAGCTGGTCGGTTGCAACAGGCACAGATAATGTTAAAAACGTGATGCTGGATGTTAATATTATGAACCGATTATGGTTGTGATTTTCAACCAACAATTCTTAAGCCAATTTACCTTATAGGTACAATCAAAGTGTGAATATTACCTGGAGTTTGGGAAAATTGTTTTTCAATACTAAAACTTAGAGTTCAAATTGGGCAATACTCCATCTGCTCAAATGTCATCTTTCCAATTTCAACTTTTTGTTCGTTTAAATCTCATCTTCTCA